>CM023095.1:3899592-5266127 GCA_013103745.1 Gardenia jasminoides
AATTACGTATTGTTTCTCTAATCATGACTACACAAACAACGAATATTATACCTTAGAAAAAAATATAGTAGGGCCAAAGTATTGATTGGCCTTAGAGGATCAGGCACCAACAAAGGAACAAAAATTTTCATAAGATCAAACTATGCTAAACCCTTCAAGGATCTCTCTAAAGGATTTGCATTTCTTTTGTTTGTCTGTACCCAAAGGTGACCGTAAGATGCCTGTCCAGATGTTGAACCCATAGTTGATAGTGGCCAACTTATGGCATTCTGAGAGCAATGCAGCCTACAAGGAAGAAGAGGGTAAACAGCAATCCTTCCTCTCATGGATCGGTAAGAGAAATATCTTTCATATCAATAGCTATAGTTTATGATTTCAAAATTTGGCTACTTCTTAAAGGTTTTCCATGCTCAAGAACAGTGTCAAGAAAGAAAAGGTATAGGAATACTATTCTGTCCATTCTTCCTATATCTGCTCCAAGGCATCTGGGCACATGACTTAGATTATCATCATCAGCAAATAGTATTAGTAAATTACTTCACCTGCCTCCATCAAGCTTAATAACATTTTCCAAGAAGCACCGGACTTTTACCGTCTTCCTACAGGCATTGGGTTGAAAAAGGGGACAGAGTTTGACAATTTTCCCGTGTGCCATTAAGTCTCGTTGCAACTTCTCATGTGCATATAGGCTGACTTCTGATGTGATGCATTCCACAATATTACAACAGCTAACATCCATAGAATTGTTGAAAGCAAATTGTCTCATAACTACTCTAGATATCATAACAGATAACTAATGCTTAATAGTTACTTAGTATAATGTCTCCTATCCCAATTGCAAACAATCTCTAGTAGCATGCACTAATTTATTCTTGAGAAAATAGTTACAAGCATTCTCTATCGTAACTCGAAGTTATAGTATGTCCTTCTCCATGCCATCAATTAGATCAGACAGTGAAGTGCTTAAATTGGCAAGCCAGGTCACTGAGTTCAACGGCTAGAGCTGGAGCTGCCATTGGAGTTGATTGCAGACCCTGATGGAACAGCAGCAAAGGAGTATCTATCACATTCTGCCAAGAGCCCCATACTGTTTTTGACCCAGAAACCAAACTACTTGACCCATCAGGACTATACTTTTTAGCCAATTGCCCTGACTTACTAATATCCATGAAAAGTACATTTGAGACATACAGATCCTGCCCCCATTATTCCTTCTCTACATAGAAATAGATCTCCTATCCACAGGACTTTGACTAAGTTATTTTTAGTTACACAACTATATTATAGACCAAGACTGACAGGCACTCTCTTACCTCATTGGAACTTGCATAAAATTTTGACATGGTCACCACTGGTCAAAACCAGGATAGCTAATTGCAAATTCTAATCCAGAATACCATAAGATCCTTTGGTACCATATCAAATTACTCCATGTAATTTCATTTAATAGATGGTTGCAATAGGAAGATGACAAAAGAGTTATGATGCCCTAGGAATATTCCAAATTGTGGTGATGAAATCTCCATGAAACTTCTATCATGGTATGCTCTGGTCAGTGAAAGAAGTCTTAGAAGAAATGTATAGAACACAAAAGTAGAAAAGTAGATGTCTTGAATCTTAAACAAAATGAAAAATTTTCAAATGGATGAAGCAGGATTAGAAGGAAAATGCATTAAAAATGTTGATGTCATTTGCACCTAGTTAGGCATAGAGAATTAAGTTCACCCAATTAAAGTGAGGGAAGATCATTGGATGAATTTGAACAATCTGACCAAGGGAATTTCAACTGGTCATTTATGAAATAAATAAGCCAAACAATGAACTAAATATAGAAAGAAGATGCATGTTGTTGCTAACAAATAATGGTTAATGTTTCTTGACTTAAAATGTGATACAATTTTAAAAGGAATTCTGAGAAATGATGAAGGACAAAAGAGAAGAAAGAAGATGTATTTTCCATATTGCATATCTGACTTGTTACCTCATAGTCTAAGCATACTGAATATACTAGTTATGAAAATACCTGAAGAATGGTGGCTTCAGTCTACAGTTATTGATATGATATTTGCAATTCAATTAAACCATCATGACCTCATGTTTGAAACAAGTCATCAAGCAAGAATACTTCAAAGTTTAATGCTGCTCCTGCTTTAGAGCAGTTATTTTGTGTGTATAAATGTTTCAATTTTAGAATGTATGGTGATTCATTGTCATAATCTGACATGTATAAGATGCCATAAAAATAATTGCTAAATAAAAGAAATTAATTTCGAAAAGGTCTGAAAGCAGGGAGAAAACTCACCAGCATCAGAAACTTCTCTTTCTTGAACTGTAGCCTGAGCTGCTCCTTGAGGTACTGAAACAGCATCTTTAGATGTTTCAAGATTTACACCACGTCCACCATCCTGCAAAAGGGTAAGCCTTTTTATCCTGAATTTGGTTTTCAGAAAGCAGATGCTCTTACTATCAGCATAAACATAAGCATACTCTGGCAAACTGTGCTTGAATATTCTCGAACATCTTCTGCCTCTGAATCTCCTCTAAAATTTGGTGCTGTTGGCTGAAAGACATCAATATTGGTTAGAATAACACCTTTTTAAGATATAAAAGTAAATCTTAACCATTTGGGATTTTACAAATCCACAAGGCTAAAAAAATGCACATCCCATCAATAGGAGCTTAAGTTCAACAAATTATGAGCAACTACTTCAGACACATAATTTACATGTATTGACCAGCTAGGGGCCAACAAGTTACCTCGAAAGATATCAAAGTTGACCCTTTGGCCAAGTGATAAATGCCCAGTAAAGACAAAAAGTATAGCGGTACCAATTATCAGCATTCCCAATATCAATTCCTCAATTAGGAAAAAAAAAAAGCAAGAGTTTTCACATATTTTAATTAGCTGAAAACTGAGAGATTGGGAGAGTCAGGTATACTATCAATAAATGATAAGATAGGACTGCCTAATCCAACAGATGGGAATTTATTTGGAGATAAGTTAATTTTATCATACTGCTTTGGTCAAGAGTACCTGAAGTTGCTCGAAGATGGAAGCATTTGAGTCATTTTTTCAACTTCAAGAAGCTGGAAATTAGCAGTTAAATCTTTTGAAGCATACTTCAGATACTCTTGTTCGTACATTTTTAATAAAGCTGGCACTTCTCCAAGGGGCACACCAAGTTCTGGACTGACCGCAAAATTTGCATAGAAATCCGACTTTGACATCGGTATCCCACTCATAACCTGTTGATTGATTTCCGGCCTTGGCAGTATAGGACGGGATGCTGGCATTACATTCATGGCTGGCTGCATCATTTCTGGCCTTGGGAGGATAGGAAAGGGTGTTTGCATTGCATCCAAGGCCTGCTGACTCATTTCTGGCCTTGGCAGTAAAGGAAATGGTGTTTGCATTGCATTCATGGGCTGATGGATCATCTCCGGCCTTGGCAGCATAGGAAAGGGTGTTTGTATTGCATTCATGGCCTGCTGGATCATTTCTGGCCTTGGCAGTAGAGGGAAGGTTGTTTGCATTGAATTAGAGCTGGCTGAATCAATTGCAGCCTTGGCAATGAAGCAAAGGGGTTTTGCTGCATGTTCCTAGTTGTTTGTTGACTTGCTGGTTGCCTTGGTATGATAGGCCGAGGCATGACAGGAGGGATAATTTGTAGCACATTCCCAGTTGGCGCTGTATCCTGAGATTTACATGGAATACATGCGACAATGAACTTATAACCAATAATACAGATAAAATGACTACTAATTAAAGATTCAGTAGACCATACCTCTGAAGAAGGTCCTGCTTCACCAACTTCATTGGCCTGTGAAAGCCTGGAACAGTACATGTCCCAAAATAAAGACCACCATTCCTTCAAAAACCCCTCAGGAGAATCAATAGCTGAGACATTTCCCCAAGGGAAAAAAAATGGATTAGCATTAACTACTTGCTTTACAAATGACATATTAATATAAATAGGCATTTAACTTAGCACGGGTAACATATGTATTGAAAAATCAAGTAAAGGTATAGATTTCATCACCTACTAATAAGATGCATGATTGCCATCTGTCACTACGTCAATTATCGCGACAAAGAAAATAGTTGATATTAAGAAAGCCAAAATACATCATCAGATTGATCATGCAACACATTAATTATCAGGATTGTCCAATCAAGCTAATATTGCATACCCACACGAACAGGAAAAAATTGAAACGAGGAAAATATTTTTCAAAAAAATGGCAAGTATGGTAAGGAATCATTTGATAAGCCATGAATGCATCTATTAGAACTAAGAGATTGGAATGTACAGTATGCTGAACACATACCAACTGCAGGTTCACCAATGTTACCCTCCTCGAGAAATATCGCAGCAGCCTCATGCATGTTCTTTTTAATCATGTAGTCATAGATATACTTATCAAGACTGCCAAAAAAAAAGTGGAAACAAATAAAAAGAAGCATAAGATATGTCAGAACAATCCCAGCTGTAACCAAGATAAACGAGAAAATAGGGAAAGCGAGATGAACCAATTATTCTGAAAAACAAGAAAAGAGGGAAAGTTACACTTTCTGAGGATTCCACTCCGCCATGATGAAGATGATCAATAACTACCACTTGGCTGCAAGAAAAAGAAAAGCAAAAAAAAATGTGGGTTTTCCAGAGTTGATAATCTTGAACTCTTGATAAGAAAGATATTTAAGAAAAGAGAAGCTATAACTTGAAAAGAAACTGCTTGAAACCACTTTGAGCTCTGGCCAGATACAAAATGTGTGTGAGTGTGAGGTGTAGTAATGGTGGGATAGTAATGTGCACTAGTGTACTGAGAAGGGGTTTTCGCTTGGACAGATAGCCATGCAAAAAAGTTGAACTGAAAGAGAAAAAAAGAAAGAAGAAAGAAACAAGATATGAGGTTTTAGTAAGAGAGAGAAGGGACGAAAGAAAAGAAGAAAGAAGACGGAAAATTTTATGATTCTTTTCGTGAAATATACCATTTTCTCAATTTTTATCTCTCACCGAAAATAAATAAATTTAAATTTAAACATTTAACAGTTATTTTTGTGGGTATAATACCCAAAAGAAACTGTAAATCCCCAAGAAAGAGTAGTGCAGGTTTGGAATTTTCGTAATATTTTGGTCGGTGAGAGTTGGAGAAAAAAGAAAGAAAGAAAGAAAGAAATGAGCTTGATTTTACTGTATTTTCATCTCTCATGCTTCTGGGCTTTTGTTTTTTCCCCCCACTTTTTCAGCGTCAGCAGACAAGGGAAGCACTGGGCACGGTGGATGAGCATGGATTTTGTTGTGGGTCCTATTCATGTAATGGCCACCTGGCCAGGCTATATTTATTGTGTAATTTGGTGCACAATACCCTTCTTGTGCCAACCAAATAAATTTATGCCACGTATCTTCCTACCATGGGTATTCTTGACCTTTTGCAGACTTATTGAAGGTTTGACTTGTGCTCTAAGGTGTGAAATGAAATGAAGCCCACCTTTTTTTTTCCTTTCCTAGCCTTTTTGCTTTGTTTCTCAAATGAAATTTTGGTGAGGTGGATGAAATAAAGGGATGATTTCGGCATTTCCATTAAAACTTGATCTCCTTAGCTGACCTCAATCTAGGCATGTGCTAAAAAAAGTGAATTTAAAATGAGATTTCAAACACATAAAAGCCGAACCGAAAAGGGAACTGAATATATTTTCTTGAATTGAGAAAACACAAGCAATGCTGGAATTTTTCAAAAATGATGAAAACTTGAGGATGCAAATGATGATGAGAATTGGTATGCGTTACGGCAGTGTTGTAAGCGTACCTTTTTTTTGGCTAAGCAAGACTAGAGAAAGGAACAGTGGGCACCTCAAAAACCGTCAAGAAAAGTCCGTAGATTGTACACCGACATTGCATATGTAAGAAGAGAGGGACAAAGCTATTTCTTTGATGGACAAATGTAAAAGAGTTAGATCTGAAAAAAAAATAAAAAAAAATGAGGCCATTTTTGAAACGAGACAGGACAGTTTAGTGAAACTGCATTTGTCCTTGATGCATTAACGTGGGCAAAGAGACAACAAGGAATCAAATTTACAGCATCAGCAGTGGAAGAAAAAGGGCCAAAAAAAAAAAAATTAAGTAAGAGTTTGAATTCTATTTTGCAGTTTTTACACTAATAATGAAACAGGATTGCAATTAAGTTCCAAGGCAGAGCCAGATAAAGTGGTGAGTGAGCTGGACTAGACTTACTTACCATGTACTGCACTAAACTCCTATGAAGTTTTTATATATACGAAGGCTTCTATTCTGATTTTTAAGTTTTACTGGTCCACGTGTTAGTTTCTTTGAGTTACTTTTTCGTATCCTTAGTGGTAGACACTTCAAACTTAGACGTAACAAATGTAAGAGTTCACGTGGAATATAGTACAACTGTCTAAATTTTGGAGGGATAGCCAAATAGGTACGTCACAACAGACTACTAATATCTTTAAAAAATAATAATAATAATAATAATTGAAGACCTATGCAATTATGACAAATTTCAGGGTGTGTTAGCATAAATTAAGTGTTTCCCCCCTTTTGGTTATACGGTAGGAACATTGAACTGAATATGTCAAAAGAGATCCTTCAAGGAAGCACCCATTAAATGAATAATGGCCATTGATGAACTACCATAATTTAGATAACAATGAGTAATATTTTACAATCTAAAGAAAAAAGAAAACGCGATGACCTATATCTAAACCTCGGATTGTCAAATCTTAGTTACTCAATCGAATTGCTTAAATATAAGGAAAAATCATTGAAATGGTCCCTCACATTTGTAAAATGTCCTTTTTTGTCCCTCACATATCAAAAGATGGAAAATGATGCCTCACATTTGCAAAAAGTCCTTCTTTAGTCCTTCACATTACTAGAATTAAAAATAAATATATTTCAAATAAAAGTTAATTATATAAGTATTTTATAGAATTAAGATATATTCATGATATCATTAATTACATCATCGCTGGTTGGTTTTTTCCGTCTAAATAACACACACCTTAATTATGACTCCACTAGTACTATATAGATACAACATATCATTTTCCTCCAAATAAAAAGTTACACCTACACCTAACCTCTTTCCCCAAGCAAAACTCAAAATTGAATTTAAATATTACTGTGAAACTCAGACCAGACAGTAATTCAATCCAAATCGTGGGTCAAAGGACAATGGATTTTACTGGTTGAGCCCAGGTATAAAAATTGAAGAGCCTAATGATGCAATAATAACATCATAAATACGTTTTAATTATGTAAAAATAAAATTATATAACTAATGTTTTTAAATATATTTGTAATAAATTCAAATAATGTGAGGGACCAAAAAAAAGACTTTATGCAAATGTGAGGAACAATTTCTATCTGTTCATACGTCAGGGACCAAAAAAGAACTTTTTATAAATGTGAGGGCCCATTTTACAACTTTTCATATGTGACGGACCCAAAAAGGACTTGTTAAACAGTAAATTGCTTGCCGCAATAAATTATATTTAGAGGTGGATTCTTGTATTAAAGGTACTTTCTGCATAATGAGTTTTGAAACTCGAATCTGATTACAAGACACCCAGCTCAGATGTCAAATGACAATTAAATGAGGTCTAAAAATGGTAAAGAATCTAATTGGTAAAGGATGTTATCCAGAAAGCAAGATTACATACTTCCCTGCTAGACTTAATTTAATCATTAATGACATTTTAATTTAATCATTAATGACATTTTCATGTGTACAGTCTCAATCAAGTTGTCTACTTAGCCAATTCCTATGATAAGGAAAAGCTTAACTTTAGGAATTAATTATATTTCCTTTGAAATAGACTATTTATCTAGATCCTATGACAAAATGCTTAGCTTTACCAAATATCTGTATTAAAAGCTGACCAAAAATTATGTGCTTTCGAGAGCTTAATCATCATGAATGGTTTAATTTGTATTTTCACGTTACACAATGATTGTATTTTTTTTAGATAGGGGTTATCTGAAATATTGTTTGGAATAATTACTTTAGCACTTTTTTATGATATGATGTATGTGAGATAAAAAAAAATGATTGAGAAGATGAATGGTACGTTGGAAATGTATTTGTAATACAAGCAAATAATTTTTAGACAAATAACTCCAATCCAAACACACTTGTTACTCAAACTTGAAAGTTGAAACGGCTTGATTTTTGACGTCTTGCATGACCTCATTTAAATAGGACAAAGTTCACCGAACCAGCGATGGAAAAGTTGGTCTATAATTTTTCTTTTAAAAAAAATAAATTATGTTCATTTAGATCTTTTTGTTTTTTCTTATTGTTAAAAAAATGTCCGTTCCATTTAGATCGGAATTATGGATTCTGAGAACATGTTCAAAGATAACGTGGATTCTCATCTTAGGGTAGGGCTCTATTAGTTTGGTATAAGTCAAGATACCTCTGTGTCGACAAAAAAAAAAAAAAAAAAGAGGTCACTTTACAAAATGTTTTATTATGGATAAGCATTATAAATTTGGTTTGGAAATTTTAGCCAACACTTGTAGATTAACGGATAACCATTCCAAAAGTGCTGTAATATTGGCAATTACATTGTGGTGGGTATATTTATTTCTTAGTAGAACTGTGGATTGAAAGGCAAAATGCAAATTCATAGGAAATTAATATGGTTTGTATTTTGTGGGTTTAAAAGGGATTGGAGCCTTGGACACTTGGGACTTTGATTGGCATGAATTATCGAATGGTTCAAACCTCAATGTTAATTCCAGCAGGAGAGTAATTTAACAGCGAAGTTAGGCACTTACCAGAGGGCTGGGAAGTTGGAAACTGAAAACCATCTCAGCTAAAGATCACATTACTTTGGGCGGCAAGGCAAGGTTATTCCATCCTTCTTGCACCTTTAAGGGTTAAAAACTACATATCCAAAAAAAAATAAGTGAACAAATATTGGTATACAATACTGTGATTATTATGCTTAGTCCAATTAATTAAGCAAGATTATTTGAATAATGAAACGTAACTCTTTTCACAAGGTATTAGAGTGTTCAGAAGAAACGAACATACAACACAAAGATAAAGATGCATCACTCACTCAACCAAAAAGCTAGGCATCTTCATCTTTTCAAGGACAGAATAGAATCCAAGAGCAAATAAAAAGAGAAAACGGGGTTGTGACAACCCTATACATATTGGTCTTCTGAACATTGACATCATTCAGAAACGATAAGGCAGAAGGTATGAAGTTCTTGCTGCAGCTTCCCTGCTGCTCATGTTTCTGCTTCATAAAGTCCAGAGAGAGCAAACCAAAGGAGAAGGAGAACAAGACTGAAACTTCTCAGTCGTAAATGAAGATCAGCAAAGAAGCAATGATTAACCAAGGATGCTTGATCTTTCCCCTTCCTCCGCCTACTCGTTGCAGATGCCAGTTAGCCATTTAGGGGGATTCTCTTTTCAGAAATCATACATGTATCACTTGTAACTATGTATCTGGACTTCAATTACTCTTATCATTTTTAACATCTTCAATACTTTCAGGTGTCAAACCTATTTCTTGCATTTGATGCTCCACTGAAACCAGACCAGTCTGCGCAAGAAAGCTGCAGAATGAATAGGTATATCAGTAAAGAAAATAAAACATTTATTTTAAAAAAATCAATGGATAGATCCAATTCTACTTAACTAATTTAGTATTAACCTAAATCAATTGGAAACCCAGAACAGTCAAAGCATAAAAGTCATCAGAAAAAATGATTATCATCACCATTTGCCAAACTTGAAAAACATAGTCATAAGAAAAAAGTCCATATAGGATTGCCAAAGAGGAGCACAGATAAATAAAAGCGTTTATTACATTAAACCCGATCCAACATTTAGCACTATTTTCATCTTGGCACTTAAAATTTAGTTTCTGTTACACTACAAAATTGATTGTTTGTCAAAATAAAACCCCAATTAAAAAGCAATCAATGCTTAATCCCTTTTGCACTTTAGTGACATGCCTTTGTTTCTTCTTCAGGCCCATCATTTTTCACATGCAGTGCACAAGTAAGAGCCATTCAAAAGAAACCATGAACATTTGCAATATTAACATATTCTGTCAGTACTGCTTGCAAAAATTCCTTACTTTAGATCCCTGGCCAATGTTTATAACTGAAAGCCATCATTCTTATAAAGCGACTGTTTCTGCCCCGTCCATTTCATGCCAAAACGCTCCTCACTCACTAGCCTTTACATGTAAGCTGTCAAAAAGAAAACAGCCCTTTCATATAGAATCATGGATCATCCTGAGATGAATTGAATTTTCATCGCTTTGATTCCATTGCATATTCATACTCATACATTTTATATGAGACGGAAAGGATTACAACAATTTGTAAGCTCAAAGTCCTTAGTTATAGAAGTTTAGAACTTGAGTTCAATCTGCCATACAAGATCTATTCTAAAAGCAATAATCTTCAGGATGGCTAAATGCACTTGCAAGTAGGACAGCAGACTTTATCTATGATTTCCAAAAGTAATATACACGTGCTCCCAAGAGGAACTTAGCTTGTGTCTTCTTAAAATTCAGGGCAAAGAAAGGTTTAGTATCAAAGGAATTTAAGCTGTATCTTCACCAGATTAGGGCAGGAAAAGGTTTAGTAGGATATAACTACTTAAGGTTTAGTATCAAAGGAATTTAAGCTGTATCTTCACCAGATTAGGGCAGGAAAAGGTTTAGTAGGATATAACTTTACAGTAATCCATGAATGAAATCAGTCTAGGGTCAACCATGGAACCTAAAACTTTTATCAGTTTAACCTTCACAAAGACTATGAATGTTGAAAATCACTTGGAACATTCACATGGTCGTGCATCACCTCCATTCTATGGAGTAAATAAATATATTTTTACATGCATGCCATCTCTTGCGGGAACGCCATCTATGCTTGCTTTTGTAAGACCTTTCACACTTTCTGAGAGGGGTGTACCGAAAAATCATGACATTAGCTTGCCACCACAATTGTACAAAGCTACAACCTTAGAGTTGCACCAAACTTTATGATGCATAAAGGGAGGGTAATGTTCCATATCCATACGCCTTTGTCAACCTTCAATGGTAGTGTTCTCATGACTAATGTGTCCCTTTCACGTCAATATGTTCACAAGCCACAATTACAACCTTGCTAAGTTTTCACTTTGAACAATAGAAACACAACCACTCAGCCAAAAAGCATTTAGAAAAAGAAAAAATGGGAGAAAAACCTAGAATAGGTGTCTTAAACTTTATATATACAAGGAAGGTATGCAGTTGGTGGCAAAATTTGCATGACAGCATGTATCATCAAGTATAGGCTAACATGAGAGATTTAGAATTCCTTTGCTTCATATTGAGTTTGCATTCAACACTCTTTTTTTAACAAGTATCTCAACAAGAAATTACTAATTCACTACTCATTCAGTCTCCAGCTGAACAAGAGGAATAAGCAACTCAGCAACAAATTTGCACCACTTCATGATGAGTTCACATTGAATAGGTAATCATAGACAGTCCACCAAATTCTCATCATATGATATTCTTACTCCCAACTGTCCACTATGTACACCACATCTTAAAGAGAAATATATATATATATATATATATATATATATATATATATATATATATATATATATATAGCAAGCTTGAAACCAGATCTCAAATTTAAACGCATAAATAACCAGACAAACAACCAAAAAAAAAAGAAAAAAAAAAGAATAAGTAAAGAAAATAAAGGGTTTTAAGAAGAAGGCTCAATTAAGCTACCTGCTTAAAAGAAAGAAAAGGGTTCCCGTCAGTAAAACAAAAACAGCAACATGAAGGGTCAATGTAGAGTCACTAGAGGAGAATGCTAAGCCTAACATAGCAATCAGACTCGCACCCAGCATCAAAAACGCAATCTTTAGCGTATTCCAAGTGGGACCCTGAAATCAAAACACCAGTTAGACAAATGGGACGTGAATTTTAGGATTACAAGGAGACAGATGAATTGGGAACGTTGTTACTGACATTGACCCCAGGAGCTAAAGCTCCTATCAATACTGCCTGTGCTGATGATAAATCTTCTCGATGGGAAGCTTTTGTTTCCATATTCTGAGGGAGTCGTTGGGTGTCTAAACTGGTGGAGCTTGGGCCGTTGGGGATGTATGAAGATTGAAGAGTTTTGTTTCTGTGCTACTGTGTTCTAAGGCGGAAGAAATTGGGGACAAAGTAGCAAAATCAGTAGGGTCGAAACTCCAACTCTGGAGTTTTATTCTTCTGAATATTGTCAAATTCACCACATGGTCTCTAAATTATTTTGTTAATTTCTGTTTCATGCTTAAATTTGTATGGTTAAATTACATTGACCCTAAATAGTTTTATTTAGAGGCTAGTCCTTCTGGTCAAAAAATTGATCTGTCGTATTTGCCTCTGGAAAAAAATGTAAATGTGAAATAAAAAAATTAAAACAAAAACATTTGAGTTGAAAAATTAAAAAAACACTTTGTCAATGCCCCACGTTATAAACTCCAAACTCTGGGGGATTTTTAAATACATGACACAAGATATTTTTTTGGATTTTTTTGTTTAGAAGTTTTTTAATTCTCACTTAATTTATTCGCAAAATATTGACTCGTTATTCAGAACATAAATTATAATAATATTTCACAATAAAGTGCAATCTAATAAAATATGTTTCTGTAACCAAAAGGCTTACAAGTCTAAAGCATCAAAGGATAGATTCGAAATAATCTTTTGAAGAAAAAATGTTAAAATAAGAATTGGTGCAGAGAGGGATTGAAAATTTTAAAATTTGTAGGACTAAATTGGTTGTGAAAATACTCTAGAGACCAGTTAGTACTTTTCTTTTTATATTTCTTTTTTAAAGCGTAAAGTGTCCAAATTAGTGAATTACTTCTCTTATTAAAGACGTTTAGGGAGAAATTTGCAAGCATAATCCCCTGATTTAAGACTAGTTCCCATTTACTCCTCACAAAGGATAGTTTCTAAATATTTCCCCCTTCAAGTTTTGTGGCAGTTAAGTTCACTGAACTCGACATAACATTACATCTTCCATCTCAATCTTGCAATGGTGGTCGGTCATCGAGGGAGTGGTTTTGACTTCTGAATCATGTTTCTAGTGCCCATTGACCCATTGAAATTGCCTTGGGCCTCAGAGCCTGTGGAGAAGAATACCTATACAGGGATGAAGAAAAAGAGAACTAAAATTTTTTTAAAGAACTTTATGCACTGAATTCTACCCTACTACCCTATTACAACTGTAGATTCAGGGCTTATATCTCAATGCAAAGTGTGAAGTCAGGTCCAAAGATCTAAAATATAATACTATTTCCAATCTCAAAATCTTCCAATTCCATTTCCAGGGTCATTGCTGTGGACTACATGATTCATATTGCATTGTATTTTGATATTGTATCCTACTCATGACAGATGGCTTTAAAAATGGAGAATGCATTGGCTTTTTCTCAAAGCTTCAAAGATGAAACAGACGCTGCTAGCAACTTTTCATACTTCACTCTCCAGTAAATTGTACACAAATACACTTGTGTGAGTTAAGATCAATCTTTTTGGCAATTGAAACCTTCTCTGAAACAATCAGTAATTAACACGCAATGCACAGCATGAAGCAAAGACAGATGTACAGTCATGAAGTGCTTAAGATGTCGGGGTTTCAGGTCCCCATAAATGTAGAACCTCTGAACTGAGGAGAAGGCAGTTGCCATTCTTTGTCTTTGAGATAATGAAGAAGTGGCTGTTGCTCAGGTCTTGTATCAGTAACAGCACCACAAACAAAAGGAGATGGCCTTTGGTAAGAAAGGAGGTTATCCTTTTGTGGGTCACCTGCGCCATAAACAAGAGAAGAACCTGGATGCAACTGGGGGCTCTCCATATAGAAGGTTGGAGTAGAAACCAAAGGATTTCCCCATTGATTGAAAAGATCAAACCTTGAGAGGTCATTTGTCTGGAAACTTGAAAGAGGTCCTGGTCCATTCATGTGAACTGGCCAGAAAAGAGTACTGGTTTGATCTAGCTTGTGATTGTTTCTGTAGTGATAAAGCCATTCCGAAGAACTCATTCCCAGTGGAGGGTATCCATGGGCTAATCCTGGAAGAACAGGGCTAAAATCCAATGGTCCATGAGGTGCAGAACCATTCGTGTATCCACTTACAGGTGGAGCACCAAGAATGCCATCTGTCTCCCTACTCCCAAGTGCACTCTTGTACTCAGGAAAGCTTGGCGAGTTACCCCTAAACCAAATAGCATCATCAGGCAATAAAGGAGCTGAAGGCACTGGAGCGACATATGTAGGAGGAGAAAGAGTTTGGGTGGCCACAGAGACATGACTAGGACCAGCAACAGAGTCCCTAGTTCCATCAAGTGATAGACCAGCCAAAGATTCAAAAGCTGTTTCCTGAATTGGGGTCAACTCATGTTTAGTGAAGTTCTTGGTCCCTTTCTCTGGCTCTTGATTTGATTTATCCCTATCAAATACCCAGGCATTAAGAGAGGGAGGTCCAGCAGGATAAGTTGCTGACTCCTTCAATGGTTTGTTGTACTTCATATTTGTGGCATCAGGAGAAAAACTTGATCGATCACTTCGTGGTTGGTTTTTCCAAGTGAACATTGATGTTGCTCGGCGCAAACATTCATCAGCAGATAAAGCAGGCTCCTTCAATCCTTCTCTATACGTATGGTCATTTTCTGTGATGTATTTATAGAGTGGTGCTGAGTTATGTCGTGTAATAGGCTTGAAGAGAATGACTTCTTCCTCTTCAGTGGAAACAGGTATGCTCTTTTGACAAGTTTGTGGTTGAGTTTCCACACAAGAATCTTCTTCATGTACTTCTACATTTCTGCAAATCTGTTCATCAGGCTCCTTGACTTTGACATTTAAATTAGATACCCCAACTGCTTCTTCCTCTTCAGTGGAAACAGGTATGCTCTTTTGACAATGTTGAGTTTCCGCAAGAGAATCTTGTTTATGTACTTCTACATTTCTGCAAATCTGTTCATTGGGTTCCTTGACTTCAACATATAAATTAGATACCCCTACTGCTTTTCCTTTGCCTAAAAGTTCCATTGACCCAAAGGTATAGAATTTCAATTCCTTTTTGTCATAAAAAATCCACTGTTTATTGTCACCAGATCTGCTCACAATCCTCATTCCTGCATGAAAGATCCGGTGAGAACGTTTTGAATTCAAAGTCTCCATCCACTCCCAGTGAGTCTTCATAAAATCCAGAGAGGAATGTGTATTGGCCATTGGTTCGAAACCCCTTAATTCATGATCTTCCCAAAGAGCAGATTTATCGCAAGCAGTCTCACCCTCTCCTATATTAAATCGGTTGAGAAGATCAGCAAGAGCACTAAAAAAGTAGGACATGGCACTCATAACTTTTTCATCGGCAGTGTATTTTTCTACTCGATCAAGTGCTCCACTCAGCCATTCAACAAAGACCAGCATAGCAGGCAAAAGTGGACACTTCTCCAGTTGGTTGCACTGTAGACATCTCTCAAGAAGGCGAGCAATAGAAATATATGTAGCAATTAAAGCCAATTGGGTCAGTGCAGATTTCTGCTTCTTGTCATTTTCATTCAGCTTCTCATTCTGAGGGCTTTCTGTAACGTTATGTAAGATGAAGATGAATATTGAAACAAGTTGAAGTGCACGATAAGGGCCTTTTCTGGATGAATCCATCAGCTTGTATGACTCCAAAGCAGCTTTTAGTTGCTCATCATCTAAAAGTACCAAAGATTCCAAATGTTCAACAGTGGAAGAAAGAGTGCTGCTGAAACTCCTCCAAACTGTATGTGAAGAAAAACATCATGGCCACCTTCAGAATCAATTAGACATTCACATAATATAGCAGCCTTCCAGAAGAAAGAAGCCAGACAAGAACATGCAAACTTATATGCATGGGATGCCAGAGAAGAGGAGAACAGGGAAAAGAAAATAAATTGATCTCAATGTACAAGAGAATCACATAGACATGCAATTTTAGTTTATGAATCTTTCCTAATCTTCCTGGTTCTTACTAAACATATCTCCAAGAATAAGTTGATTACATTGGTACATGATTTATTGAGGATATACAGAAAATTGTGGTCAAACTAAATAAAAATGAAACATTAAAACACGCAACCACCATCCACAAAATTATATAGCACCATAGAGTCTTTAATGAGTTGTATCAAAAGGCCCCCAAGTACTCAAGTACCTAGAGTGCAACTGGAGCACTCATCCGGAGTGTAACAACATTAATCTGGGTTTATGAAAAACAAAAGTTTGCATTGCAAAAGAACAAATGCAGGAAATAAAACATCTTCTGCAACAATAATACAGCTTTCAAGCTGTATTGAGATTAATGAGCATAGGAACTCTCCCAAATCACAGTCTCTTCATGTAAAGCAAACAAAATAAGCCCCAAAAGAATTTTAGATATCTCTCAATTTTCTTTTAGTTTCCTCTGCTCTGTGAGGAAGGAGGTAACTTATGAGGTCGAAGCATGTGAAAGGACTTTCAAAATAGACAAGGTCTTACAACCGGGACAAATTTTCTCTATATTTTTTTCTCTCTATATTGTGGATATAATTTTTATTGTGCTGCACATACATCTTGAAGTTCAGGACCTGTAACAACCT
Source organism: Gardenia jasminoides (assembly GCA_013103745.1). Lineage (NCBI taxonomy): Eukaryota > Viridiplantae > Streptophyta > Magnoliopsida > Gentianales > Rubiaceae > Gardenia > Gardenia jasminoides. The sequence continues at coordinate 3,916,259 of CM023095.1, forward strand.
AGATGTGCACTAACTCATTAACTTTTAGAAACCAATCATGACCCAAAATGCTCCATTAATTTGTAAATAGCGCATAACACTAGCTCTTATAAGCCAATAAAATAACAAAATTGTATGCCAAAGTCATAATTCTCAAAATGCTCAAAGATCTATAAGCCTGAAGAGAAGAAAACTGTCATCATACGAACAAGGGCCTTTAACAAAATTGGTAAATGATTGATGCAGGTCATCATCTATTGCGCTCATATTAACTCAATTAAACAAGTTTCCTTCAACAGAAGCAAGTACTATAATGATGTTGCAGGAACGGTCCAGTAATCAGTATAATTCACAATTAAAAGCTGAGATGTAGAGAAAATCTTCATCAACCTCTAGTTTTAAGTTCACTTTTTCATAGCCTAGTCTCTTAAATTTATGGAGGACATAGACTAAATAACCTCGCATGGTCTTACTCTCAACTAAACCATAGTGGAGTTTTAGTGTTTAACTGGGTCAAATACAGTATCAGTTCCTCTTCAATCAGCAAAACTTCACTATTTCTCTGACATCCACCCTACAGTTCCCAAACAGGGAAATGAGGAGATAATAATGAATTTCTAGGCCCTTGGGTGATGATCTCGACCAGTTTCTAGGATAATAAACCAAATAAATTTAAGAAAGATCACATACCATGCCTGAGGCTACACCTACTGTACTTGCAGTTTGCTACAGAGTGACCCAGTTAAAGTGTGTTCCTGCAAGCTTGACTAACTAGTAGTCCACTACCCAGAAACAATAGCAAGGAAAAACGTGGTTTTTGATCTTCACAAGAACCAGAACTATAGGTGTCAAAATGGGTGATTTGGGTAAGTCATAATTGGGTAATGGGTATAATTGAATCAACCCATTTATACCCATTAAAATAAATGGGTATAAATGGGTGTGTTTAACAATAAATAATGGCATTTTATTGTTATTATATTGGTAAGAAATTCAAATTTATCTCCTTAACACTCACTAAAATTTTGAATAAAATATATATTTATTTTTAAATGGGTCAAATGGGTGAGCCAAATCAACCCACTATCCATCAATTAAATGGGTACCCAATTATACCCATTTAAAATTAATGGGTGGGTTTGGGTAAATGATTAATGGGTAGGTTTGGGTAAGCCAATATAAATGGGTTGTAATTGACGACACCTCTAACCATAACTAATAACAGAAATGAAAATAGTCACAGAAATCAACAGGGACTAACCCTGTTTGTTGTCTTCTGGTGGATTAATCAGAATATAGGTCAGATCAAGAGAATATTGTGTTGCTTACCTGGATCTCCCGAGGAAAAAACTTATCAATCTCACAAAGAGGGGCCAGATTTCAGTTTTTGCAGTAGAAGAGATGATGTTAGTTTCCAAGTTACTAATGGTCGAAGATCCACTGAGGGACTGTGGTGCACCCTGCAAGGAGACTTTTTCAAATGGCTTTAACAAATCGATGTGTGTCTTACTGGAAATTGAAGACAGGTGGGATGACCCGTTCTGCAAAATCAGAAGAAACAACCACTTAACTTCAAAAATCAAATTTAAAAATGAAGCAAAGAATTCTATAAACTCCAAGTAAAATTATCTGCGTTTACCTCCTTACTTCTCCTGCTATATAGTTTTGGTAAAAAGGCAAGGATGAAAAAGAAAAATAAGAGCTCTTACCTCTTCAAAGAGCAGCATAAGGTTATTCCATGCATCAGGGAAAGGTTCTTTAACAGCTAAACTTCTTGTGCAGTGGTACAATGCCAGGAAAGCATCGCCAACATATGTTGCCAACAATGCCAGCTGCAAAGAAAGCCAGACTTTAAGATCTGGAGTGAACACATGGTAGAATAAGTTTAGCAAATGATTTTGAAGGTGGAAACTTCTTAAAAAGCGAGAATTGAACAATTGCTCTAACTGTTGACAAAGAATCAATCTAGAAATGAAACAAGGTCTGCAGGATGGTTTCAAAAGTGACTTTGGTTTGCCGGTTTAGGCTTGTCCCCAACAGTATTAGAGTTGGAGCTCAAAACAGTGTAAGAGTGAAAATGACTGGTACAAATCTTTTCTTACATTCTAGAACTAAGCAAAGCCTGTGTTTATCGTTAAGGAATACGAAGAAACCTACTTGATTATGGGGATTCCCGCTAGCTGGCCATATCCTGCTTGCTTCTAAGTAGTAAGCAAACGCAACAGACCATTTAGAAGCATCCTGTTTCTTACAAAGCTCACCATATCTAGCAAGATCCCCAAGACATATTAGAAAGCGGTGGCATGCAAACTGACACTTGCTCGATTTCATTGGTTCAGTAGAAAACGAACTGTGTTCTTTGTTATATAGGAACACCTCCCCCGGCAGACCACAAACTTCTCTTAATGCCTTGATCAAATTGCTATAGAAGTCAGTCGCTTCAGACAGAAATGTCTTGAATCCGTCCACATATCTATTGATGTTGCCCTTTGCGTCAATGTCAACTGGTGGAGTTTCCCCTTTTGTACTCTCTACACTCATCCAATGTTGCCGCATGCTTTTGCGAAACTCATCAATGTGCTTATAGTGCAGCTTCCACAAAAAGTATTCAACTTCTTGAAGGTCCACGACATCATAGTCATTCAAAATGATACTCTGATAAGCAGTTCTGACCTTACGGCACAACTCTTGAACATCTTTGTGTAACAGACCTTTAGAATGGATCGATGCCAATAACTGTTTCTCTACATTAAGAACCTAAAGAACACCAAGTATCAGGAACTTCACACACCCACCTGATTGCTGGAATAACTTAATTTGCAATATAATAACGAGAAACAATTCCAAATTAAACGGCTTTAAAAATCACCTCAAGAAAATTATCCCGCTTTTGCCACTGATCCTTTTGCATAGAAGGTGCCTCAGCTTCCATGAGTTGTATTGCCGAATGTGATTCAATCTTGGCGACTATCCTTATTCATGTGACGAATTACCTGCAACATATATTAACTTTGTTTCATTGAACTTTAATGTTGCATGTTAGAATTCCAAAAAGCACGCCAATATCCTAATCTTCTCGCAATGGGAAAATGGGCAGCTAATTTCAAAGTCAAAACCATGAAAAACATGTCCAAGGAATTGCAATTAACATTATCTGCTCTATTAACGCATCTCATGAATAAACTTCACTTCTCTTGCTCTATCACTCTAACATCTTATCCGCCATGAAAACATTAATGATTATCGGATACTCAATTTCTCTCCCAAAATTAAACACAAGCAAGCAGTTCCCTGGACGGAGTGCTAACAAAACACCTAGTAGAGTAACCGCTTGGAAGTGAAACACACAAATGACAGAATTCACGGTAAAGTGGACTCAGTTACGCAAACTAGTCACATATAGAAACAAAATTCAATAGCGTCTTTTGCATAGGCCCATTTTTCATACTTATCAACTTACTGCTGGCTGCTGCTAGTACAAATAGAAATGGACATTAACCAATCAACTCAACCTATGGACTTTTCTTCACCAGGGCAATGAACAGTACCATAAACGGACCTGAAAAGTCATCCCTAAAGTCAATAAATAATTATTAAGTTCGAGACCCTCAGACACGTCAATCACCATTTCACTAGTCCAAGAAAACAAAACACTCATATTAAATTGCCACGGCAAACCATTTTCTAAGCATACATTTCCCAGACGACAAAAGATCATGATCATAATCCAACAACCCAATTTACCACTATCCAACCCCGTAATTTTAAATCAACCCATTAAAACTTTCCACGTTAAATTAAATATAACCCCATCAAGCATAACAAATTACCAGCATATAACTGCAGAGCATAATGAAAGAAAAGCAAACCCCCCCCCCCCGGAACAGAAAAAACCCTTTTTTCTTCATTTGTTCATGGAATAAAGAAACCAAGAGCAGTAGAAGGGGAAGGACAGAAGAGAAGAGCTTTGAGAGTCGCAAGAGGAACCTCATGATGCCCAACTGAATTACCAAACCAATTGAGCTATCTTTGAAAAGGAAGGGTACTAAAAGATTCCTTTCCGATCCTCTAGAAGCTCCAATCAGCAAAAAAGTACAAGGTTTAAGACAGGAGAAGCAATTCAAAGATCGTCACACAGTAGTAATATAAGTTGCTAGGATCATTTTGATCAGATAGAAATGACACTTCAGCTGGGGGGAAATTAACTACCTGACTAGCACGTACTGCACAAGGCTAACAAACTTCTGCAAGAATTTATGAAATCCACTGCAGAAGAGAGTGAAGACTGAGCTTAATTCTGAAGCAGCAGCCAAGAACAACGACACACTTTTGAGAGAAAAAGGGAGAGAAGCAAAGCGCGGGGAGAGGAAGAGGAGAGAGGAGAAAATGGAGAGGAAGAATGTTTTGGCTTTGGCCACCTGTGATTGTTTTAGATGTGAAACAGACAAAGGCAAAGGTTGCCGATCTTAATGAAATACAGTTGAATGACTATTTTGTCCTTTTCTTCTGCTCGTATTTTCTTGTATATTAAGGTAAATAGCAAATGGTGGAATGGGTATAAAGTTGATTTATCAATGACCATTATCATTTCCTATCTCTAGTCTTTGTCCAACTTAGCCCAAATAAGAGAGCTAGTAGTATTTTACATTTTCTGGGCTCGACTATTCTGGGAGCATCCCTTGTAATCCAAGCTAACCCCATTAATATGAATTCTTTGTTTGGTAAATAGTCAATGTCTAGATTATTTGAAATAATTTTTTAAAAAATAATAGCATAATATTTTTTGATATAATATATATGAGATGAAAAGATGATTAAATAATGTGCGGATGGTATAAATAAATAAATCTTTACTAATAATCCACTAACCAAACAAGCTGACGACATCTTGTTTGGATAGGTTTTATTTATCAAAAATTATTTGCTTACATAGTCAACATATTTTTCAATCATCATTTTATTTCACATATATCACATCAAAAAAGTGTTACAATATTTTAAAAAAAAATTATCCCAAACAATCTACGATCCAATATCATTTCAAGCAAAAATAGCAGTGGAACTAGAAAAAAAAAACAGCTGTGCAACTTTTTTTTTTTTCTTTTTCAGTTGGGGGTGTCGAGGCTTGCGCCTCCTAGTCCCCCAAGCCCTGGCAGAGCGTGCAACTATTATATATTTGCCTAAGTGTATACTTGTGAACCCCTACTAGTGCCTTGCTACAATTGCGCTCTCCAAGGACTTCGTTTTGGCCATGTTTGCGCCTTTGCGGCTGCATGATCGAACGGAGCAGATCAGCAAATGATTATTCTTCTACTGTACTACCAAACTAGCCAATAAAGATGTCGTGGCCATTTTTAGCCACAAAAACATTGGGAGTGATTTGTGTAGTAGACTTGCAAGAAGAACTGTAGAGAACCATTAATGGTTCAAACTGAATTAACATGGTGCAATACTAACTTAGATCTTCTCTTTTATACAAAAATAAAATGAAACGAATGCCAATTGCAAACCAAAGGCCGTGTGTTTGAATCTTGTAAGGACTACATCAGTGAACGATGTGTAAGAACTCAACAAGCGATCTATAATTTTGGAAACACACTAAAAAATAAATATATAAAACGATTGACTCAAATATATAAAATGAATTTGAACTCAAATATAACTACTTTGATTTGTGATGGTAATCGGATTTGAATTCATCCAAATTTTTATTATAAAAAAATAAATATATAAAACGAATGACTCAAATCAAACCAAACAAGTGTTATTTAATTTAAACCATAATCCTTAGTCTGCGATTGTCAGACAACTACAAAAGCCCCAAATTCCGGAAAGACCACCCGCCAGTGAGTCCAGTCCAACAGCTTACTACAGCAGTTAGTTGCATAGCATTATTGCTGTAGTGTCCTAGGTTTAAAAACACAAGAGACAGTTAACACGCTAAGGTATCCAGTACTGTTAAGTGTTAACACCGTCCTCTTATGTTTGAGCTGCATCTAATTTTTGGTAAATAAAACCTATCCAAGCAAGATGAAGATCTCTTATATTTGAGTTGCATCTGAGCGTAATAAGGGCAATTAATTTTGTCACTTCATGAAAAGAAGCTGTGGAACTAAAAGAACAGTGGTAGAATTAACAGCACCAATACACTTATATTGACTATTGCATGTGTGGATGAGTGCGACCCATATATGTAATATTGTGATAGAAAGACCGTAATTTTCTGTGGAAAAAAAAGAGCTCAATGACTTGGAGTTCAAGTTTTTGGAGTTATACAGAATTGGTCCATTACTACCACCACCTATTCAATTTGGAGTTCCATAGTGAAGGATTTAAACTTTATGTGTGGTCCCTTTAATTTTAAATCGTCTCGTTTTAGACTTAGAGTTTAATATGGTAAAGCAGCCCGCAAAGAGTTTGATAATTGTTGTCGTATCCGCATCTTTCCTTAATTTGCTCATAATATTATTGTGATTACTTTTTCTTGAGTGATTATTCATTTCTAGTACGGAATCTTTTGACAATGGTCATCTTTAATTGAGTAATTGTTCATATACTTGGCCCTATCCCATTTATTGGACTATGTGTTCTTGTGTTGTGTTTTAGTTAACCTGTTTTACCGTTGATGGATAGTTATCCTGTTCTACGCGTTCTTGCATTCTTGTGTCGTGTCGTGTTGTGTTCATCAGCATGAGGGAGAGACTATAAGTGAAAGTTTTTGAGTTTGAAATTTTTCACGTACACTTGAAAAAATAACTAAAATTAGTAGAAAATCTCATGAGATGTCTAGTTTAAGCTCTAGTGTCAATGTTGCTTATGTAACTGGAACGAGCATTAGAAACCACAGACACTGCAATAGGAAATGCGAGAAATTTGTTAGTCTGATCTTGCTAAGGGGGCAGAGTGCTACTAGAGCAGTGTTTTTCCGCTTTAAAGAAGTGTTTGATTCGTATAATCATGATAGAATTGAAATTAGTGTCAAAGTCAAAATTCTCATTATGAGTGTTAATGATCACTTAAATTATTTTATTTACAATGATCTACCATGCATGGAAATGCATGGATATTAATAACTTGGATGTCGATTGCATTCGTGACTTTCATGCCTATCTATCAAATAGGTTGGATCCTCTCCACCGGTCTCTCCATTTAACTATATTTAAATTACTGTAACTTTATAAAATCATTCGATTGTGTCATTACATTTTCCTTAATTGTTGGATCAACATACTAAAAAATAATGCGCTCTTAAAACTATTTTGGCATCCAATTTATACGAAACATTTGAGCGATGAAAAATGAGTCAAAATTGTAACAAATATTATATCGAGTAATTAAATGGCAAAATTCAGTCCATGTTATATGAAATTTTATGTATAAATAAAACAAGTGATAGAGCACATTATGAACGGTGGTGATTTTAGAAAATAAGTCTTAAATTAATTTTTTGAACCTTTTTTTTAGCACAAATAGGATGTCTCAAATCTGAAATCTCTTATTTTCACTCCCCCTCCCAATATCATCCAACTGATTCCTCTGCCCTTTATTGAGGTGTGAAAGAGGAAAATTCTCTCCATAAGCTTAGCCCTAAGATTTATCAAACACCTTTGACTGGTTTAATTATTAAAGAGGCCCTACAAGCCGGGAGAGACGTTAACTCAATGAACCGAAAGGATAATGCATGCACCTTTGTGCCACGGGGAGGATTTGTAGTCGGTCTTGGGTCCGATAATTTGGACCAATTCATAACTGACATTAAATGTAGCGGTTTCTAAGTTAGTCCACAGATAAATATCCAGGTCGTGTCATCCCCATCAAGTAGAAGTAGACCCCTACCCTGCTAGTGCCAATATCGATTGAAAAATCCTGAGCTGACCATCGAAGAAGACACCCCACAATCCACTACCCTCTTTATAGCAAGAGAAGAAGCCACATGGTATAGGACTATAGTCTTGGAGGGCTTCATTTCCTATGGATTTGGTCTATTTTTTGAGCAGGAGATGCTGTGGAAGCAAAGCACTTATCACATATAAATACTCTTAACCATTTCTGGTGGCAAGTTTTTAATTGTTTGATTGAGGCCACTATTGATTATGCAGGACCAATTAATGTTGAGCAATTTCGGAACAGTCAACACTTAACTAGCATTGGTTTAAAGGTACAGTTTCAGGACGGCAGGGGTTATAGATGAAAAAAGATGAGAGAAAGGGAAAAGAGGGGAAAGAAAAGTGCACCCTAGAAAAAGAAAGGACGAGAGAGGATGAGAAAAACAGAAGAAGACTGGAGAAAAGAACAACTCGACATTGAAGTCGGATAGCATGAATTGTGTTCCGTATATTTAGATTCATTAAGCAGACTGAATTAGTTTTGATGAGTAATTTGGAGATACATAAGAAGTTCTGGATTTAACGATTGATTCTGAGTAATCGAATTGCTCTAAATCCTCTTTTGCACCTGTGTTACTCTTCGTGCAAGATTATCTATGGAAGTTTCATAAGTATATAAAAAAAATTTGGGCACATTCCCGTTTGAATTGTTATTTTTATGAGTTTTTTGTGGAAGTTTCAAAAGTATTTGGATTGCTATTTTTAGGCATGTGAGATGAAAAAGTGTGTTCGCAAAAAAACATAAATTTTGTTTTTGTAACAAAAACTTCAATCCCAACAAGGTCCATGCTATTACCCTTTCCTTTGGTAACCTTTTTTTTTTTTTTTTTTTGTGGCCTTTCTACTAGGTGGAATATTTTGAATTCCTACTCACAATTTCTCACACCTTATCATCAAAACCAGCCGTCCTTCCACACTAATTCCCTTGAGACAACTCAAAAGTACATCAACCGCCTTTTTTGCATTATTATTTTAATGCTTCAATAAATCAATAATGTATGTAAAGCCAACTTAAAAAAATTTCTAATCTATCACTTACCAGAGCACCATACCTAATCGCGCCACTTGTAAGTTTCATAGCAGAAGATCATTTGTTGCATGTCAGTTCAATATCCAGCTTCACCGATACCTCTGCTGATATTTCCTCCAGCAAGGGACCAACTAGCTATATGATACATCCCCAGTAACCTTACGTGCATTGACCAAAAGATCAATTCGTCTAGTATTTGCACGCTTCTTTTTTTGTAACCAGGTACAACATACGATTGACAAGTGACTTCATTTCTAAATTATTTCCACGCCGCGTAGTAGAGGTACTGAATTTGACAGTCAATAAATCCCTTTCCTATCATGCCAAGAAGAGACAATAATGGTCTGCTAATTCCATAAGAAATGGTTTTGATCAAAGCTTCTTGATAAAGAAAGGTAATTACGGTTCACATTTGAGTCATCATGTCCTCGTTTTTTCATTCTTTAACGTGCAAAAGTTGTAGAGCAGATTATAATAAACCAAAAAGTACAACTTCTCGATAACATCTACCTCTCGTAAGGAGATACGTACATCACACATTGCATCCAAATTGTTTATTTCCATATTCAATCTATCAGATATTTGAGCATAGTCATATTTAATCCCTATAACATTTGACAAAGGATGACAGCAGATAAGGTATATATAAAATCTTTCTTATCAAATTTTTATCGACTTAAATAAGTCTATTATCAAACCTTATTGGATAACTCTATGAGTTTAATTTTTATTATCAAATATGTTAGCAAAATCGCCTGCTAATGGACTCAGATTAACCATGCGTATCCTCTACCCCTTACTAAACTTGTCAAATCGTTCATGAAATCATGAGACAAGCATCTAAATAGTTCCGAAATTCTAGAAACTAACGTTTGTTAAAATAAAAATTTACATAAAGTCTTAAACATTCCACTAGAACAAAAAAAATATGTTAAAGCCATGATTAATCAATCATATCAAATACACCTTAGAAAAGAACATCATTTCAAAGATCATGCCCAAATGGAATGCCTTAGAAGACAAATTTGTATATTCCTTTTCTAACTTCCGATCATGAAATTGTGTGTGTACATATGTTTTATTCATTTTTATATTTATACTTATATCGGGTATTAGGTATCAAATTTTTGAACCTCTCAATTACCAAGGTCTGTGGAGCTGTTCAAATCTCCTCTCAATGCCAAACCCCGATGAATAGGTAGATGGGCCATCAATCATATAACCGGATTAATTAACTATCAGATCAACTATTTTCAAGTGTCGAATTTTATCTAACCCGTTGCCATCCCTACATTTGACAAATGCAAATTGAAAGTCATCAACACGTATGGGCTGTTGTGAGTTTTGGGTGACTAATATATCCAACAATAATCATTCACTAAACAGACCAAGGCCCAACCATCTATCTAATTCTAGCCTGTCCTACCCAAGTATTTGTTAGACTCAATGAGACCCCAAACAATGTCCAGCAAGGACCATAGACCAACCAAAAAAAAAAAATAATAAGTCAGAATCCTAAGATGAGAAATAAAAAGAAAACATACACAGATGGGTGACCAACTTCCACTGGACTACTAGTGGCAAATGGCATCGAATGCAAAGAAATTAATATTTGCCATTTGGACGATTCAGCTTTTTCTCTCTCGACAGCACAGATAGAACAGCAACAAGCACCACCGCCGTTAACTAGAGAAGAAATTGGAGCAAAAACAGGCCTATTTCCCAAAACTCCAACCCTTAGAAACGATCATGCATGCATATGGTAACCTCATCCTAGCTACATTATCCATTTTCCACCTTCCATATAATTCTCTCTCATGCTCCTCTATTCACTTAACACTCAAAACAGATAACACAAACCTGATCAACACAAAACCTTCACATTCCTTCATCCTTCCAAAATTTTTCCAAATAAATAACCACACGGGAATGGGATATCTGCATTGCCTTCTAATCCTCTTGCTGGCCACGGTTTTCCTGATAGGGGAATCGTCATTTGCTAATTACAAAGAATCCCTGTTCGACTTTGATTCCATTATCCCTTCTCATGGCATACCTACATGCAATGGTCGAGTCGGCAATTGCATCGATGAAGCTGAAGAAATGATGCTTGATTCTGAGGCTAGCCGGCGGATACTGGCTCAAACTCGTTACATTAGTTATGATGCCCTGAGTAGAGGTAATATCCCATGCAACCGACGGGGTTCGTCTTACTATGACTGTGGTTCTCATGAACAGGTCAATCCTTACTCTAGAGGGTGCAGCAAGATTACAAGATGTGTAAGGAACACTCAGTAATAATAGCACAGTTCAACGACCTCCAACAAAAATTCGAAGCCAGATTCAGTTGATTTCTGTTTTAAGTAACTGTTTTTCCTGGAGACATTTTATTGTACAAGTTCATTTACGTGTTGCCGTGGGCCTGTGGCAATATTGTTAGTTCTGAGACGAAAGGTACATCATCTGCTGTGCATGGGGATGCAGGAAAAAACAAAGGTAGTTTGTCAGTTTTTCGGCTTTATTGCCTAGATAGAGTACTTGTAGAATTTTGTCGAAAGCCGCATTTGATGAAAGTCGTGTACTTGGCTTGGAGGGAGATCTTTAGTGTCTTTCAGGATTTACCTTAAGAGAATGGAATTTGTTAAGATTCAAATTAAGTGACTTTAGCCCTTCGGAAAATATACTGTGTCAACTTTTTAGAACTTTAGGTCACGAAAAGCTAGATCTTGTTAGCTATGACATACTTGGGCTATGTTGCTTCTTTACGGGAATCATTTATATTACTCCCATTTGTCACCAAGAAAAAATTTCAGAGAGGTCTTCAGCCTTAATCCGCATTCGGATGAATCAGGCCTCAACAATGAGTTGTCAAATTTTATGTCAAATTGGACTTTGAAGATATCAGGTCTACGGGTAAGAGAGCAACTTCAAGCTACACTAAGAGTTTGAGTTGCTGTAAACTCTGCTTAATTTAGTAATATTATCTATCTTTCGTGCCCCAAAAAAAAAAAAGGAAGAAAAAGAAAAAGGTTTGAGCTGCAAGATATGACTTTGACCTGGTCCTTGAGAACCGGGTCTGGCAACATCAGCGCCTTATCCATCTGGAAGTCTTGGTACAAAATCTTTTTGTCCGACTCTCAAACTGTCATTCTTTTCATTTTTTCTTGTAAGACCGAAAAAAGAAACTCTAGGTATGGATTTGTGACTAAAAATGATTGGAGAACAATCCATGTCAAATTCTCTTAATTATTGGCTAATTTAGAAAAAAATTTTGGTGCATTTATTTGTTTTGTAATATTTTCATCACAAGCTAACCATGAAAAGGACATCCTTGAAAAACAAAAAACAAAAGGGGCATAGCGCTTTCAAAGTTTCAAAAGAACAGAATTTATTCTCAATCCACTGCTCCTAATAAAGAACTAATGATTCTAGAGTATTAACTATTGAGGGATGACATCCCTCTTTAACTTATAGTATAGGCCGTAAAGTTTCTGATCAAGTCTTTTAGTTACATCCATCGCATTTATACTTTCCACTCAGAAGGTATACATGAATAGCATAAAAAGCGACAAGTTCTTGACTATTTCTCAAAATTTTGGCTTGCGTCATTTGTATTTATTATTGAACCACTTACGTTTCACTTAATGATGCTAGTAAGAAGTATCAATCACAATTCAATTATATTAACCATTGATAGGTAGACTTGGGTATGCAATAAACTTTGAATGGGTTTAAATAGGTATGCAATTAAACTTATATAGTTGGTGACTAGCGAATTGATATAGCTTACTTATTTATACTCATTTTAAAATAATTATACATTGAAATGACTCAATTCTTAGTGAATATTATACATAAATTTGATATTCATGTCAATCTAATAATAATAGCTTAAGTTTATTTTTTTATACATTGTCAGTGTATAATTTTTTTATACAAGGAGATTTAGATCATGCCATTTAATATAAATTCAAATTTGAAATTTAAACCATGTACATGTAGTGTATATCCATAATTGTTAGTGTAAAAAAAATTGCACTCTTGGTGCATAAAAAAGTTAATCCATAATAATAATATATCATTATTTCTCATCAAACAACATGTGAAAAAAAATTAAATAAGTCATAACTGGGTAATTTGGTTTACTCATACCTATTCATTAAAATAAATATAAATGGATTGATTCATTTTGATAAATGGATGTAAACGATTGATCCAATTATATCCATTATTCAATTATAACTCGTCCAACTCCGCCTGAATCACTCATTTTGACACCTCTAATGCAATGTCGGATTCATTGCCTGAAACTGGGGGGCAATAATTACGAAGATATACAATGCATGCAAGCTTTAGTTGTGTTCAAGATGAGTTTTTGTTTTCCAATAATATAATTGTTATTGAAATAAAACCTAGGAGTTGCTCCACCTGCTCCATTCACATCTTCATGTGGGAGGGAATACGCAATTCACAACCAGAAGGTAGCAGCCGAAATTCCAAGCATGATAATAAAATTTCAAAAATAATAATAATAATAATAAAAGAAAAGAAATAATGTTGTGAGAAAGAAGTTTTCTTTTTTTGCTTTATTATTTTTTTATGTCCAACAACAGGCAAAACGAGATTCCTCTTCTAGAGAAGGAGCAAGAAGAAAGATTCGAATTTGCATAACTACGCATCATGCAATAAGAAATTAGTAGACTTGCATAAGTGTGAACCCATCGCCCCTCAGTACTCTTAGGGTGTGGTCGGTTGGAACTAAAAATGTTTTCCCAGTTTTCGGATACTTGCCAGCTGGTATAAAGATATGAAGACAATTTATAGAGCAATGTTTTCTTTTCTGGGTTTTTTTTTTATATATTAAAATTAAGGTAAATTTATAGAGCAAATGTTTTTCTGGTTTCTTTTTTCTTTTATATAATGGTGCAAGACAACTTGCCACATCATTTCCTGAAATTGTTTTCCATGGCACAAGCGTGCAATGTTCGTCCACTTTGTCAAATAAATCTAGGCTCCGCAACCCCACGAGCAATGAGGAAGGAGTCCGATCACGCTTGGCACTTCTGCCGGCAATCTAGCAGGTCTTCGGCCATCCTAATGGGAGCCACTCGCAACTATCTCCAGGATTGCTCCAGCAGCGAGATGGTTTCAAAACAAGGATTTTGATTCATTGCTCTGGATTGCCTTACTGAGAAGAAGGAATAGGAGATAATCATAGTAGCTATCAATATGTAAACAAACACCAGAAAACTATTACTAAGCAAACGAATTTGTTTAATGGATCTATCTAACGAATGCTCAATGAGCACCCGTTAAGATGCACTTCAGGTGTTCATACCTTGAAAAAGTAAGGAAAAAAATAAATGCAAAACAGGATTATAATTGTTAATGTAATGATAGATTACGTGTGACTTAAGTGTCCTAAAAAGTGCTCATTAAGTACCCGTTAAAAAAAATTCTTGATTAAAAGACTAATAAAGGAAAGTATTTGATTTATCAGAAAGTTATTTTCATGTAAAACATTTTCTTGAGGGAAGTATTTCCACCTTGAACCAAGACGTCCTGGCCTTAATGTCTCCTGTGCCCATGCTCCATCTATTTAGTCAAGGCAGACAACTGATGAAGTAACAAGCAGAGTCAAATGTTAGGCATTGACTTGATCTACCTGTTGGTCGAATCCATCAAAAGATACAAATTGCTTGGCACAGATCACCAAGTTTCTGAAGAAGTTCAAATCAACTAAAATTTTTAATTAGTGGTGAGAGGATGCCTAGCCTCCACTGCAAAAGCCGCAACTAATATAATAAGTTCACAATAGAATACTGATATACTAATTTCCACTTTTTCTTAATGCATTCGTGCCAAGTTGCTTAAAGATTTATCAGATAACAGAACTCGAAAACTAGGATGCTTACCTAATTGAAAGATGTCTTTTTCCACTGAACATCTAGTACAGATACACAAGCACACGCATACATGAGAAAGTGTCTCTTTAATTATTTATTCAGTTAATAAATTTATAATTCTTTGTGTATATCATAATCCACAGTTTACCCTTCCCTTAAAGTAAAGGGAAATAACAAAAAAGAGTTAGGTAAAATAGGAGAGATAGTATCTCTCATTTTTAGTTTGTACTCTTCAAAACTCTCCAATTTGATGTGAAACATGAAGCATTTTGGTCCCTCATACTCTAAATAATTTGCAGTTTAGTCCTAAAATCGATTTGTGGTCAAACATGTCAAAAGTGACATTTTAGTAGTCTGTCAATTGGTTTGGGTTAGCCCGAACTCAACCCGCTCGGCCTTAAATTTAGTGAGTGGAGTCTTATGCAATGCGAACTAAACTAAAGATAGACTAAAATATTTTATCTGACTTAAATGTAAGTTGAACTTGAGTCACACTGAACTCAATCCACCTAATATTCGATCCAAATAATATGTATACTATGTTCAGATCCGTATGTTTCAACTTCCAAATCCGGCTTGTATCAAGCTCAGATCTATATGTTTCAGTTCAAATCATTTGCAGTTTTCTAAAATCAACAAGTCTCATATTATTGCATTTCATTTAACAAACTATTCTAATACCAGCTTGTTTAGGCGAATTGGCCACTATAGAAATTTTAGAGCCCATTCGGATTGCTATTTACTAGAATTTTGGTAGAAAAATGTACTATAACGATTTGATATATATGAAATAAAAAAGTAATTAGGAAATATATTCACAAAAACGTAAAAAAATTTTGGCAAAAAAAGGCTTTCCAAATAAGGCCGAAGGTTGCAGTTTGGGAGATCTGACTTGCAGATAATTTGCAAGGAGCTCTAAAACACTTCTCTATCCTAGAGGTGATTTAGTCTACTACTCTGCTGACTGCTTCATTCTCCACTGTATAGATGTAGGAATAGATTAGGAGTTATCGTGTTGATTGACAAAAAAAAAAACACTACTGCATAGAAGAGTATTGCATTGCAGAATGGGAGATTGTCCAATGGTCAATGATAATGCTGTAGAAGCTAACCAATTGAGTTGGTAACGAAACTACAGTATTGTGTTTGGATAGTAGATTATTTGGGATATTTTGTTGGATAAAAATACTATAGCGCCGTACAAGCAAGTAAAATTTTGAGAATAAAACTCAATCCAACTGAGTTAAGTGTTTAAATCCCTCTCTTCCTCCTTTCTACCAAATAAAGAACTACATTATCAACGAAGGGGTGATCATGTGCATGCTTGGAAGGGGATAGTTAACCCGTCTAGATGTTTTACTTCACGCAAGAACCTAAAGGAGGAAAGAAGTACAAGTCAGTCTTCCCTCCCCTCAGACGAAGTACTTGTGAATTCTGACTAACTTTTTTTTTTGTTTGGATTGGTATTTTTCTTCAAAAAATTTTTACGTTTTTCATGAATACATTTTTCAATTACCCTTTTACCTTACATACATCAAATCGTTACAATATATTTTTTCACAAAAACTCTAAAAAATAACAATCTAAACAGAATTTTTCATTTACTTTACAATTTATTGGGTTTTTTTCATCTAACGTCTGGATTAGAATTGGGCCATATGGCAGTCTCGTACCCACAGCAGAATACGGAATTAAGGCGAATTTAAGATGAGAAGGAAAGGAAGAGAAGTCAAAGTTGGCATGAGCGATTGATGTAACTTCCACCTTCTACGTCATTTTGTCCCCACGCGCATGCCCTCCAAATAGTAGGCTACAGCACTCCGTAAGACTTCAGAAATCCCGTCTTATTGAGAGAGGAATGTAATTTTAGGCTTTTCAGTACTTAAAATTAATAGATTCAGATTTTAATATGTTTGTTTGGATAGAAAATTTACTTGCTTGCATCATCAACACATTTTTCAATCACGTTTTTATCTCACACACATTACATCAAAAAAGTGTTATAGTGTTTTTTTTCAAAAAAATATTTCAAATAATCTACTATCCAAACAAATATAATATATTTAGAAGAAGTAATTGATAATTAAAAATAGAATATCTAAATTAATTAAGTAATACTGAATTTTCTAAATAAAACTTACTTTCAAAAATAAATGATAAACTATTTACTTATCACTTAATAAGATAAATATTCAGATATATTAAATTTAGTACTTAACAATGCAATTATTTAATGGATTCAGATTTCAGATTTTAAATTCTAATTTTACAAATGCGCCCTTAGTCTAATGTTTAGTCCCTGTATGGTTTAATCCTCATAATTTTGACAAACGTAAATGTGGTTCTTAATGTTTGATATATGTGCATTTATTTCTCTAAAGGCAGACTTTGGACATTTGAAGAATTTTCTCAATTACGGATAGATTTTAGTTATTTCATCGTGTGTCCGTTAAATCAAATTTCAAAATGAAGAAGCCAAATAGTAGCTAACTTTAAACAATAAATTTAAGAACTAATAACTCACTTGTTGACTAATTAACAAGTTAAAAAAAAGAAATTTTTTAAACTTAAAAAAATTAAAACTAATTAGAGCATCCAAATCAATAACTCAGAATTTATTTTCACTCTCTATCCTCATTGTCCCCAAGCAAACAATCGTAGTATTTAATCTTTTTTAGTATCGATTAATCAATTTATTTTCTTTTTACGTTCTTGGTTAATCAATTATTAACGTGACATCACGTGAGTTACTCGTATTGTTCAATATTACTCACTATTTTGATTCTTTTTTAAAAACTCAATTCAACAAACATGTGATTGCACCTGGCTAATTCCGTCAATATTTGAGAAAATCCTTCAATCATCCTAAATCTCCTTCAAATTAGTAACATTGGAGACCACATTTGTTCTTGCCAAAACTTTTTAGAAAGTCAAACTATGCATGCGCTAAATATTGAGGGCCAAATTTTCCTTTGTCTAAACTTTAAAGACTGAAATCGCAAAGACTAAACACTTTGGACTTGAAACTACATTTTTCCATTTTGTTGATGGAAGGCTTAAAGCAAGCATCTTAAGATTCTTAACCCTTTCAAAAATTCCAAACATGTTTTCAGAACCCATATTTTCATTTTAAATTAATATTTTTCAAACAAAAAATACAGTAAAATTCTACTAGAACCATCAATAAAGGCAACTCTAGGAGCGTTCTGCAAATATACTGCCCAACTTTTAAGCATGTTTTGTGGATAACTTCACAAGAGCCATATTTTCGGCACTTGTGAATGGTACCAAAAATCGAATAAAAATAACCCAAAGTGCAAAATCATTATCCTCTAAAGGTAAAATATTTATTTACTAATACTAAGTGCTCCGGGTGTTAATTTTTTTTTGGTATTGCCTGCCGAACGCGGCACTACTATTATAAGGACTGTTTTTGTAAACATAACATACCAATCCTGCAATTCAACGATTCTACAAGAAGAAGTCTCCATCTATGGTAAAACACTGCGTACATTAGCAATTTACATTAGCACGTGTAAATGGACAAAAATAAGACTTTCAATCATTTATCCATCAACAGTACATATGAAACTTTTGTATATGTGAACAAGCCATGTGAATCCAAATCCCAAATTCCTAATTTATCCATCAACAGTACATATCCTGTCTCTTATAAATTTGACTATTGGCCATAATTTATTTCTTTTAGTTAGAGAGCAAATGGATGATAAGTTTAAATGACATGAAACTTTTGGGTTGCCATTTTATTCCCAAAATTCCTTACGTCTTTCGTGAGCACGTTTTTCAATCACCTTTTTACTTAAGGGTGTGCAAATACGAAATTTTCTGATTTACGGACCGAATTTCAATTCGAAAATTCGAAATCGGTAAAATCGGAAATCGAAAAGGAAATCGGGTTTTCGATTTCGAAAATTGTGAAATCGATTCGAATTCAGAATTTAAAATTTTCAAATCGAAACTTCCAATTTCGATTTCACAATTCGAAATCGGAAAATCGGATTCCAATTTCAATTTCGAATTCATATATTATATATATAATATTATATATAATATAAAATATTTAAATTATATAATAATACCTCTAAATAATAATTATTTTATACAATAATACTATTAAGTCTAATTAATTCTAATTAGTTGTATGCTAATTAAATTAGTTGTATATTAATTAAGTATAACACATTCAGAATTCGGTAGTTTACCGAATTCCGAATTGAATTCGATACGAAATCGAAATCGAAATTGATGAATTCGAAATTGAAATTAGTAGAATTTTCAGCGTCCAAATTTCAAAAAATTCCGAATTCGTAGTCTCGAATTACCGATTTCGAATTCGATGCACACCCCTATTTTTACCTCACACATATCAAATCGCTATGGTACGTTTTTTCTATAAAAACTCCAAAAAGTAGCAATCCAAACGACTGAATGAGAAACTCAAGTTACAAAAATAAAACGGAAAAGCCTGTACAACCATCTAATCACTTTGTTGAAAAAAGAAAGGAAAAAGACAAAAAGAGTTCATCTCACTGTTCCCAATTACCATTGGACTATAGTCAACAATTGACGGCAGAAAAATAATGCATTAGCCATTAGGGAAGTGGTGCTGATGATTGGCATCTGCAAAACAAAATGGTGCAAAAGAGGCCGAAAGTTTCAAACATTGTAATTAATGACTTGACCAGCCCACCACAAAAAGCCATGCTACCAAAGTCCGCAACCAGAACCAAACACTCGAAGGCAACCAGCAAAAGATTACGCACCGGACAAACAAGCAGAGACACGAAACAAGGCGACGCCCCCACCACGGCCATCACCACCACATATGTGTGTTTTCTGGCTTTTCCTTTCCCATCTTCTTCAAAAATCTAGAGTTAAAAACTTAAAAGAGAGTGAGTAGTAGTATACTGCTACCAGTACTAACTAAAGTCCCTCTCAAGCTTTAGGCTAGTTGGCTATTCTTTTCAATTCCCTTTCATCATCACAGAGTCCCACTCCCTCCTCCCACCTCCCTTCACTTTCTCATGTCTCTCCATCCATTAGCTCTCCTTTCCTCTCTCCTGCCTGTTTTCTTTCCAAGTCAAAAAAGAGAATTGAGTGTGTTGGACTCGGGTAAAGGGGAACTACCTTTCCCTCATTTTCTTACAGCAATTTTCAAAGTTGCATTAAAGCTGGCACTAGTACTCAACTGTCACAGGGAAAAAAAAATGCAGAAATTTGCTGGCTACCCAAGTCAATTTTCTCAGCTTTATCCTACCATACCATTGTCTTTCACCTTCTCAGTTTCTCACCTGCCTGTTCTGCTGTGCTGGTGGACCTCCAAACTTCGTGGATCCCACCAACTATACAAGGTCTGCGGTTCAGACAGTTTTCTTTTGGTCAATCAAGACCGCCAATCCATTCTCATTGACTAAACTTAGTGATCACAATTAGTTTCAATCCAAGTGCAGGTAATATGCCTCTCTGGCCCATTGATAGAATTGAACTACCTAAGTTTGCCAAATTTGTACGTTTTGGGAAAAAAAAATTTCGTACCATCTTCTACTACGTGTTCATTTTTTGATAGCACCATACACTTAAATGCAGGACTCCTTTATCTTTTTTTTCCACTCAGACCAAGATCCCATTAGCAGCTTAATAACCAAGGCAACTAAATAACATATGATCTTACAACATATTAGACCCTATTTTTACCTACAAGCCTACAACCCATGCAGATATCCTAAAACAAAATCGTTATTTATTCTTCAACAAGAGTTATTACTTCATCTAATCGTGCTCTTGATATTTATTTGACATAGGGCTCCAATCGCACTCCACTACCCCACTTCACATTCCCCTACTCGAAAACTCAAGAACAAGAACTGTAGCACAGCTAATAACTCAGGCAGAAGTTACAACCTTGAACCCTTTTCAGTTGATGATTTTATAACTGGAGAGGGGTTTTGGGGGGACCTGCTTGGAAGTGAAGTTTTTTGCGTGTTTTAGGAGGTATATTAAAAACTTTGGGAGTTTTCAGACGGTTCCTACAGTTAAAGTAGGAAACAAACAAGTTTTATACAAATTTACTAAAAATTTGAGCTAAAACTTTGAGAGTTTTTAAAGGGTTCCTGTAGCTAAAGTAGGAAACAAACAAATTTTATACAAAATTGCTAAAAACTTGAGCTACCATACCAAAACAAAGGAATAGACATACAACGGTATCTGCTATAAATCAAGGCTGCTGTGCAGAAATAAACAGCTAAAGTAGCATGAGGTACCAAACAGACTAAATACTCCTGTTCATACTGCTATATAAAAGTAGCAATCATGATTAAAAGAAAATAATTGGATGCTTACAAAATAAGCACATAGTAGACTAGTAGGCTTCTTGCCTGCCCCATCTTGGCATCTTCCTTCAATTGCAAAACACAACAGCAAAAGAGTCAAGATTCCTTGCCTATGCTTCTACTCCTCCATTGACAGCTAGGACCATTTGCTAATCCCACTTGATAATTACTTCCAACTCCCTAACCCCACTCCTCCAAAACCCACTTTTCCCCCTTTTCCTCTCTTTTATTTGCTCCATACCATGTGCACTATGCTTTCTTGGCCAAAAGTTTTCACTAATACCCCACAATTAACATTCATATTCATATTAGATTAGTGATTCAATCATTCTAATTAACACGGTCAAAATCTTGCTTCACATCATCTTTTTTTTTTTTTTGGCCATCCAAGGGGAAATCCCCCCCCCCCGGGGGCCCCAAAAAAAACAAAGAAAGATATGCTATTAATGGACGCGAGAAAATTCTTAATGCTAGAATTTTGCCTGAAGCGTAACTTTAACATTTTGAGCTCACCAATACTCTGAATTAAGCAGTCAGTGTTAAAAAGTAAAAGAAAAGCAGAAAGAAACCTTTAACGTTTTGGTTATCATCCCAATGTAACAGAGATGGGGCAAAAACCTTCAGCCTTTTCAAGAAAATTTGAAAATTGACGAAGAAAACAGCCAATGCAAGAAAATTGAGATGGAATTATGAAATTATACAGCCCCTTCCATTCTTCCCAAATTGCCAATTACAGATATTACTTGATATTATAACAACATTGCCTTCCAACTGCTGCTTTTTTTTTTTTTTTTTGGGCTCGTCAATTCCAAATCATATCATATCTATGTGGTTTTACATATAAAATCGTTACACATCAAGAAGTAGAACGGGAAAAAAAAGGAAAGAAAAAGAAAAAAGAAAAAAAATTATTTAAGAATCAGAACTTGAAGAACCTGAGACTCTAGGTGAAGTCACCGGAAATAGAGGTAATAATCGGGGCTCCGAATCCCTAGGAGTAGTCGAGGGTGATGGATGGAAATAGAATCCCTTCTGAGCTATAGCTTTGTCCTCAGCCTCCACATCCAAGTTACTATTAGTACTCGACCCGCTATGAGGAGATCTGTTGAACGGGTCGGGTATTAGCGGTGTAACCGGGCTGAGCACAAAAGAATGAAAATCAAGCAGACTCGGGGACAGGATCTCCGGTGTGACGGGTCGGGGCGAATTGGAGGAGAACCCGGGCCTATTCACCAATCCTGGCGCTAGAGGGCTGAGCTTAAAGTTCTTCAGACTGTTCCTCCGTTCATACAGCCTGGAGGCCGACTTCTCCTTCTTGGGTCCGGTCTTGATGGGCGGGATGGAGTGGTTCTTCGCGGGAGCGCATCCGGGTTCGGGTCGGGTAGATCCGGACGCCACCTTGGCCGTCTCGGAAGATCCGGTGAGCATTTGGACGACTTGTTTGAAGGATGAGGTATCAGCCTGGACGAAGGTGGTCGGGTACGGGTTGTTCGGTTCGGATCTGGTGATGGGCACGGGAGCCTGGGGTGGCGGGGTGGGTGGCGGCGGGAGGTGGCTCTGCGGGTGATGGTGGTGAAGTCCATTGCTGCTGGTGCTGCTGGTTGAGCTGTTGGTGCTGTAGCTCTTTGGCGACGGAAGCAAACATGGGTTCTGGTTTTCTTGAAGCCTTGTCGAGCTTTCCATTGTTGAATTGCCGAGTGCCTGTTCTGCGTGCGTGCACTGTGTGTCTGTGTGCTTCTGTGAGAAAGAGGAGGAGGGAGAGAGAGTGAAGGTTGAAAACTTGAAAGAAAGAAAGAAAGAAAGAAGAAAGGGTTGAAAAATGAAGCTTGATAAATAGGGGAGAGAGAGAGAGAGATTACTGACTGCAGAAGAGAGGGGTACTTTGAAATGGGGTCTTTGGCTTTTTTGCAGCACTTTGTTACTTTCTTCAGTTTGGTAAGAAATTTTTTTGTTGGGAAGACTTTGGGTATTCTACGAAACAATCCCACCTTCTCTAAGGCGCGTGGATAGTACGTGCCAATGGTAAATCAACACGTAACGTAAGTTGGGGGTTAAAGGTAGTGGGAGAGAGTGGTGGTGGAGGATGGGTTAGAGCCCAACTGTTACCAGCCTATTGGTGATGCTTGGAATTTCAGACCAGATGGGGGATGGGTGGAGTGGGGTCCAGGGAGAGAGAAGACTTTGTCAAACAAGTTTCAATATGTGCCATTGACTTGAAAGGGGCGGGGTCCCCTTTGATAGCTGACTAATCTAGTATCATTTGTGTTAAATGTGATGGCCCGCTTTTCTTGACTTTTGGCCTTTGGAGAAGCATTTCAACAGTTCAGATTGGAGTAAGATATTTGTAATACCACCTCTATAGCACTTTCACTCATACATGATTAAATGTCACAATTGGCACTCTAAAATTGAACCAATACAAGATAATCATGCAATTATTTATGTACTTGTTTGGATTCCTTATATTTACCTAAAAAACTTTACTTACATCATCGACACAAATTTCAATCAGTTTTTTATCTCAGATACATCTCATCAAAAAAGTGCTACAGTACCCTTTTCAACAAATTATCCCAAAAAATCTACTAGTTTTAGAATGTCCCAACCAAATTATGGAATTGCACATGATTTTTAGTCATATGGTGTTGTATTACTTATCGAAGGCTTACTCGCAAAATATATCATTCTTTTCATTAAGAATCACGGGGCACATGTGTCAAAAGAATTATTTCATAATTTATGGACTCCACTGAGCTTCTTTTTTTCTTTTTCTTTTTCTTTTTTTTTTGGGAAACAACCCCCCAATGAGCTTATAAACATGCAAATCTATCTTGTTTCCTTATCAATAAACTTTTGGATTAGTAATCTATGGTGAGTTTAATGAATTATATTTAATAATGAAGCACACTTTCCTTTAGGGTGTAACGTGTAAGGTTAATAGTTCAATCTCCCATAATACAGTCCACTTGGATTCTAACATGTTCTAATTGCACTTCTTCTGGAGTTTTTGTAGAAAAATTACTGTAACAATTTGATAAATGTGAGATAAAAAAGTGATTAGGAAGTATAATCACGGAAAATGTTAGTTTGTTTGTATAACAGAAATTTGTAAAATTTATTTACAAAATTTACTTTACTTACATCATAATCACACTTTCCAATCACCTTTTTATCTTCCCAACAACATTTTTATCTCACATATATCACATCACAAAAAGTGTTACAGTAAATATTCCAAATAAAATCTCAAGTAAATTCTCTATCCAAACAAACCAGTTTTTCTGAAAAAAACTTCAATCCAAGCAAATTTGAATTCGTTAGTTTCTACATTTCAAAAGCTGAACATTTCATCTTTGCAAGTTGATAGTTTGCTCAGAATTAGTCTTTGGTGCTCTGGAAATTTGAAGGTGGACCGAAGACAGAGCTGATCTAGAACGTTTGGGCTGTGGACTATTCTGAAGCGGCAACTTGTTTTTCTTTAGTACAGTAGCAGTAAGCAGTTGTCGTTACAACATTAAATTGTGTACTTTTCAAGTGGCATATAAGTTTTCAGCTGGGAGAGTGACCTCCATTTGACTAAAGGTGCATGGTCCAAAATAAAGAGAAAAAAAAAATAACTTTTTTATACACTGTCAGTGTATAAGTTTTCATATACTAGCAAGTTTGGATTATGCCACATAATACAAATTTAAATTTGAAATTTAAATCATGCACATATGGCATGCATCCAAAGCTGCTAGTGTAAAAAAATATTATACTGACAGTGTATAAAAAGTTAATCCAAAAAAATGCCTAAAATGAACATTTGTTTTCCCAATATTTTCTCAGAGTTATTTAATGAGTTACAAAAATCTTCATTGGGTGGGTAGGCCCTTGTCAAATATGAAGATGGAGGATTCTCTTTGACCGGATGTGCTCTTATAGCTAGCTAGTTCATTCAATAAATAAATCAACGCTTCATAGTGCACGCATCTGGGAGATGGGGCATCAGCAATGATTAGAAAAACCATTTTTGCCGGTTTTGTGCAATTCAACGGGACGTAAAATAAAGAGATAATATTCAAGAGATTCAGTCCTTATAAAACTGGATGTCTTGCAAGCCAAGCACATATGTACCCCATTCTACAACTATAAATAGGGGGTTTCTCCACCAAAGCTCACACATCAACACATCTTAACATACAAGTCTTCTTGAAGCTTCGAAAGTTGCAAAGGTCACCTTGACGGATGAACGTGGAGGCTCTCAATCAAATTACAATTTTGCATTTCCAATTTCAATAGTCACGTTACCTCAACTCGATGTCCGAACGCTTCCTTTGAAGGTCGAAATCGATCCTGAGTGCAAAGTGCGGGGAAATCTTGATCAAAATATTGAAATCTACTTTGCACTCAGGATCGATTTCGACCTTCAAAGGAAGCGTTCGGACATCTTCCACATCTTGGCGAAGTACAACTCGTGAGGTAACGTGACTAGCAAGAAGTCTTGATTTGCATGGTCACTACAATTTTTTCTATGATCAAAATATGTGGTTTTTTTTCTTTCTCTTAACTGCTACTTCCGAATATGTGGTTTTATATTAATTCTCCCAATTTTTCCTTCTTTCTTTCCTTAATCTTCACTCTGTTGAAACGTATATGGTGCAAGTCCATAAAAACAGCTGGTCAAAATGAAGCAAGTGCTTCCACACTATATCATACGTAATACCAATGAGGATATTTGAATCAAAGATAATTTAGTCAAGATTTCTCACCTTTAATGCAGAGTTTCATCAAGTTACCTCATCAGGATATGCGATTAATTGTCAATGAAGTTCTGTTCACAAAGAGAAGCAGCCAGGATGAAGACTCATGTATACCTTCTTCATTGCTAGTGTAACCATGCAACGTCAAATTTGTTTAATTGAAAAAACAGTCTTCTTGTTTTATTCTTTTTAGCTTTTAACAATTTAGAAATTGTGTGTTTAATAAAATGTCACTTAAAAAACTATTAACAGTTATTACAAGATATTTTGTAGGATTCTTGTAACATCACATATACTGTAACTTTGAAAGTTTATATATATATATATATATATATATATATATATATAATTGTTTCAATTATTACTTTCTGTCACTTAGAATTTTAAAAATTCATATGAGTGGCTACAAGGAGGTGGAAAAATAATGATATATTTTAAAAAATTATTGACTAGAAGTAATTTATATATTTCAAAATCACAAGGTTTCTAACATTTCCGTTTCCCCTTTCTGCCTTAGGCCTCAAGAGTCGCAGCCATTGAGCAGTTAAGCATGTGGAGCCTTTGGGCCTGCATGTGGAGCCTTTGGGTCACAATTGGTCTAACCAAGGTGTTCTCAGTCAAACAGGACCTTATATAACAAATCGTATGATTTCAACTGGGCCTCAGAGTTGAGGAATACACGTTACGAGCTTATGGACTTCAGACAATTAAGGCCCATACGAGTTCGAGAGGTTACATATCTTAGTATCTTACCTTTTTCGGTAAGCCAATCTTACATTACATACTTTGATGAATCAAATTACTCGATAGCTTGATATGGGGGAATGGATTTGTTGGGTGGCACCGAAGGAGAAAATGTAAGTGAGAAGTTTCAGATTTAAGACCTCCACACTATTAAAAAAAAAAAAAAGACTACTTGATAGTCGAATCAAACTCAACTTGATAAAAGTTTGTTTGAACTTGGTTTGACTAGTTTTAAACAGCGTTTTATATTCTATAATTTTTAAGTTTAACAAAATACTTCTTCAACATTACGGTGTTCAACTTGATTATACTCACTTACATCCCTAAATCTTTTTTTTTTTTGTGGAAATGTCACAAAAAAAAGGATTTTTAACTTGGTTCTTGTTATGCATCTGTTTTACAGATTTCCAAATACAACAACATCATCGGTGGAACGAACTCCAATAATTCAAATCTTAAACCAAAATCTTGGGGGGAAAAAAAGGTGAAGGGAACTTCAAAATTTCCAAACTTTTTAACTTCAATCTCAGGCTTGCTACCTTTTGAAGACTAAACTAAACTGCAAAGATAAGAAAGTATCAGTCATTCAAAATGCAAAACCTAACACCTAAAACACATCTGTTGCAAAATGGAAAAGAAGCGTTTTAATAATAACATGCACTTGTTAAATATGTGAAATCAATAATTAATAGAGAGCAAGAATAATTAGTAATTGATTCTATAGTTACCAACAAATGTGAGGTAACAATGAATTCATTAGTTCTTCTACATGGAAAATGAAAAGCAAAGCCTAGCATGGCAAAACATTGAATCATAAATTCACAAGAATAATGTATGGTGAACAACTAAGAGGAAAGAAATTTGATTACCGGAAAAATATTAAACAAACCAAAAAAACCACTATTACGAAAAGAAAGTGAGTGAATTTTAATTTTCACCTGGAATTCTCACTTTCACTTGTACTTTTCCTATTAATGAGAGCTAGAAGAGTAAATGAAAACAAGAAAGGCTTGTCTGAAGGGAACTTCTTACAGGATCTACAACAAATAGGATAAACAGTTTGACCAAAAAACCTATTAAAAATTCTTGGGAATTAATCATTTGTTTTGGGGGGGTGAGTTTATCTTCATTTCTTTTGCTAAAATATCGCTAATACCTGATGTCATTTTTCATACCTTCGTGTGCAGGAGATAAGCCTAAATTGTCTAAAGCACAAATTAACTTTTTGTAAGATTATATTTAGCTATCTAAAAATTGTGTCTAATGTGTAGGGCTTGAAGGAAAGGTACCATGATGCACCACTTCTACCCAAATGAATCAACAACAAATAGTAACAATATAATTATTAGTATCTGAATATGTAAATACATGATTCTTAAAATACAAGAATGAACTCAAACGACTAAATATTATTATTATTATTATTCTACTGGTATAAGTTGAAACGATATACTAAATTACTTGGTGTGAAAGAAGTCTACAATTTTAGTGCTTTAAAGGTAGATTAAACTTATGGTATTAAGTAACACAGACATGGATACTTGAAACTCCAAAATACTAATATCCTCCAACACCTGTAAAATGAATAAAGTGTTATTATTTACCCAATCTAACTTGGAGTATACCACTATGTAAATTTGATACCACTATGTAAATTATCAAATGAAAACTTTCCTTGGAACACTTTCACCAGTCCTGTATAGTACAACAAATTGTATGACTAAAAAAAAAAAAAACAAAATCCAAGTTGAAATCCATCCCTACCGACATAAATAAAACAACACTTCCGACGTAAGAATCAATTCAAGCAACACAATTAATAACTTAGAAGCAATTAAAAAAAAAAAAACGGAAGGCTTAACATATAAGTGGATGGTTACATCAACAGTTTCTTGCCACAATTAGAGCTCAAATTGTTCAATAAACTAGCCTTTATGATAAAAGGAGAAAAAAGCTACCGTTCTCACACCCAAAATCACAAATCAGTACAAATATATTCCTTAATAATCATACCTGTCCACATCTAATCACCTAACTTGGAAAAGTTAATAAAAAAATTTGACTTGCCAATTCACTCTTAAAGAACCATGACCTGATGTTCAAAATTTTCAAATAGCGCATTTTAAGCAGTAGAACTCACAGTGCACATTGTTGAGATTCGCCATCCAAATTGACCATAATTACAACAAAACCAGGGGCAAAAATGAACTTGGTGGGCACAATCGTAAATGAACACAAAAAATGAAACCATCTCCGCTGCCACCAGGACAATCTACGTGATACTATAGCCCCTCAAATGTAATCAAATCACATCATTATCCACACAATAAAGGGGACAAAATTGATTGTTCATTTGGCCCGCTGTCGTGTGTTTGGATAGTAGATTATTTGGGATTGTTTTGTGAAAAAAATACTGTAGCACTTTTTTGATGTGATGCATGTGAGATAAAAAGGTGGTTAAAAATTATATCAATGAAGCAAGTAAAAAATTTTGAACAAATAACATCTATCCAAACAAACACCGCGGGCTAGTGCCTAGTTGTTATACAATTCTTAGAATGGAGGAGCTTCCCATATAGGGTTGCAAACGAGTCGAATCAAGTCGAGTTTTGGCCTTATCGAATTCGACTCGATTCATTTTTCATCGAGCTCGAGTTCGACGAACTCAAAAAATGAAGCTCGAGCTCGAGTTTAAATCTAGTCTAATCGAGCTCGAGCTCGAAAAAATAATAAATAATTACTTTATTTTTTAAAAAAATAAATAAAATAATTATTTTTCTTAATAAATAATAAAAATATTAGGGATATATATGTAATTTCACTATTAGAATAAAAATAAAAAATAATATATATATATTTGAGCTTATTCAAGTCGGCTCGCGAGTTATCGAGTTTGAGAGAATCGAGTTCGAACTCGATTCGAACATGGAAACGAGCCGCTCGAATCATTTGCAGCCTTATTCCCATGATATGTCCAAACTTGAAGGTCTGATTTGCAGTTTAGTCAAACCTCAAGAGAGGTAAATATAATTAACCCTTTTTCCTTTGAAGTAAGGTTTATTAAAAAGCAGTTAGATTATTGGTCTTTTTCTGTTTTTTTTTTTTTTTGGGTAGAAAGTTAGATTTATTGGTCAATGGCTCAGATGTAATCTCTTTTTCTTAATTGCAACTGTTATCAAAGTTTTCTTTTTCTTTTTCTTTTTCTTTTTTTTTGGTTTAGTTGTTGAGGAAACTGTTATATAATTAACATGTATTTGGCAGATGAGGATGCCAATGCCCTTACAAAGCTTCCAGCAAATTAACGAGCCATGGCCTATGGATGGACATACATCTTTTTTTTTTTTAGTTTTTTTCTTTTTTATCAGAATCCCTGTAACATTTCCATTTTATAACAGGGTACCTCTGATAATTGATTATTGTCTTTATGCATTGGGTTAGAAGTTAGAACAATCACCAGTTTCTACCCAAAAGGAAAAAAAAAAACCAATATTGTTTGATAATATATTTTTCAAACTCATGTACATTTTTCAGAGTGTCTAAGTGTGTTTGGATAGTAGATTACTTTTTTTAATATGATGTATGTGATATAAAAAAGTAGTTGAAAATTGTGTCGATGATATAAGTAAAAAAATTTTAGATAAAGACAAACTTATATATGTTATCAATAATCTGAACAGCACTAGGATGCCAATGTGCTGTCATCAAAAATTATTCCTCATACTTTTCACGATGATCATAACCCTAATGACCTTCTCGAGATTGTTAATTGTTGCCTGTAAAGAGAATGCACGAATCTTTGGATCCCCTCGATGGCTAAATCGGCTAGCATTCAACGTTCAGAGCTGGCGCAGCTCCTTGATAATGACATACCTCGGAATACCCGATGTACCTTCCCTAATTTGATGGCACGCTGACAAAGAGAGTACTGGACCAGAGTACATAGCCAAAAAACAAAACAATCTATCCAGCATGTTGTGGAGATGATTGGCATCCAAGGTAGGGGTGTGAAAAAAATTCGAATACTAAATTACCAATCGAATTTGAATTGAATTCGGTAATTCGATAATTCGGTAAATCGATTTCATTGGTATCGAATTAGATTCGAAAACGGTATGGAGGATTATGAATTCGGATTGACCGAATTCGAATTCATTTAATATAATATATAAAATAAATGTTACATAGACAAAGTATATATAGATATAATACAATACAATACATATACATAATAATACATATACATACCATACGTCTGAAAATTTTAAAACAATATACAATACAAAAAAATAAAAAAAAAATCCTGTTGGATGCTATTATATACAAAACACCAAAAATTACCGAATTCATCCATCCGAATTACCGAATTTGAATTCGATGGCCCATCAGTTCTGGTCTGGTTTCGGTCAATTCAGGTAAATACCGAATTTCCGAATTCGTTGAATTCGAATTCGAATTCGATCGGATATAATAAAGTTAAAATACCGAAAAAATCGAATTTATAACATCGAATTACCGCATTCGAATTCGATGCACACCCCTAATCCAAGGAATGACCACTAGACTAGTGAACCTACTTGTATTTGGGATAATTTTAGAAACCTACCTTTCTTGAGGTTTCTAATAATTTTGCTGTCCTCTGCTAATGTTTTAGAAATTTCACATGCCTCCCCTATTAATTATCTAGGTCCCAATGGTTACATTACTAATGGCCAAATGACTCTATCACCCTTATACTTTAGGATATTTTACACATATATGTGGAGGAAAAGAGTTAAACGGTTGCTAACTATATTAACCATAATTTGGATTGTAAAAAGTTAATTTATGACCTGAAAATGGAGCCAAAATTAGGTGTCTTTTTTTAAAAAAAATTTTATACGCTTGACAAATAAAAGAAATCAGATTTAATACGCTTCATAAATTTGCCATCCAAAAATCGAATCAATATTAGGTGCATTTTTTTTATTTTTATATACTTGACAAATAAAATAAATCAGATGTAATGCACTTGATAAATTAAAGGATTTAGACATGAGAAATAATTAAGCTATTTACAAACTAAATTAACTATAATTTGAAATATAAAAAAGGAAATCTAATTTGGCATCTAAAATGGGATCCAATAATAGGCATCTAATTTTGAATTGGACTGAATTGAAACAAAAAAAATTGGTTTCAAAGGAAGTAAGTAAAATTGTTAATACCTTAGGAGAGGATAGTGCAACTGTTAGAAACCTTAGATGAAGTTTCTGAGATTATCCCTTGTATTAATACCTAGTTAATGGCTAACATAGCAGTCCGCAGATGATTAATTGGTCTTCCAATACTTTGTCGGAGTAGCAATAGCCAGTTGTTCATGCTTCAAAAGGCTCAGCAGCTTTGGCTGCATAAAAAGTTGGACCTATGTCCCCCACAACTGGTGCAATCGTACACTAATTGACTACTCAGCTTTAGGTTTGTAATAATTCAAGAACACCCCAGTTGACAAAGGTTAATTTACCAGGAAAAATAATAGTACGAAATTAGAAATGGTCTTTTATTCACGAATTAAAATACAACTACTATTTTAAGATGATAGCATATAATACATTCGAAAGATTCATCTCTTCACTGTAAAGTATTTCTGAACATTTCAACCACTAAGCCCTGTTGAAGAGAAGACTATCAAACATTTTTCAATTCCCACACTGCAAAATGGCATTTTAACAGCAGACATCACACAACTAAACAAAAGAGCAGGACCCAAAAAGGAAAAAAAAAGGGAAGAAGAAGAAGAAGATGAGAGTTGTAACACACTTCATAGGCTTTTACATGCCTAAGATACTGAAGAACAGACTTGATAATTCAGATATCAGTGCTGGAGAAATCTCAACGAGAGCATGGGGTTTTCTCTGAGGGTTCAAAGGCAAAAGGTCCGACACTGCAGAGTGCATATTTGGGACCCATGGGATTTAGCTTGTGAATTGGATTAGGAATTAAACTTGCACCCTTCCATCCATAGTTGAGATTTGTTGGAGAACTGCACTTCATGGAGGGTGATTTCACTAGATACACCTTGCAAGTCTGGGATGCGAGGCTGGTCACCATCTCTGGCAAAATCAAGAAATAGCCGTTCTTGTCTGTGATGCCATCTGCCACCACAGGCTTATACCGGGTGTTCTGACATCTTAGCCTCACCACAGCACCTGCAATATTTTCAAATAATAATACATCAAGCAGTCCCAAATTAATCGCATAAAAAAAAAAACACTGTTGCCAAAATAGGGAAAAACAAAACGTAAAGAAAGATTTCGTCAAACAATTTGTTAGGCTTATCTTCTTTCCCAACCATGCGTAAACATTCCTTGATTTTTGTCGTTTAGTTCACTTTAGCGTCATGAAGGTTTATGACTTTTAACAACAGTCCCATGTGAAAAATCAGTTCTTGTGCAAGACATTTTAGCTCAGGATTATATTGAGAAAAGGGGGCAAAATGAGAGGGTGCAGAAGATATATCTTTTGGAACAAAAATTTGTGGTACTACACGAAATGCTGTCCTATACAGGTTCTTGAGCCAAAAAAAAAAAAAAAAAGCATAAGAAGAAAACTGAAAAGAAGAACGAAAAATTGTAAAGAGGGAATGTTTAAAGTAGAGTTATGGACATACCCTGAAGGGGTTTAGCTTCCATGGGATTAAAGCCAAAATAATTGCAGCTCTTGCAATAAACAACTCCTTGTACCGCCAAAAGCTTCCTTACCGGATGGTAGACGGGAGGCTTCACAGGAGGGTGTATTGGAGGCTTCACAGGTGGATGAACGGGAGGAACTGGAGGTTTTACAGGAGGGTGTACTGGAGGCTTCATAGGTGGATGAAGTGGAGGCTTTACAGGAGGGTGCACTGGAGGCTTTACTGGTGGCTGCACTGGAGGCTTCGTAGGAGGCTTTATTGGTGGATGAACTGGCGGCTTTACAGGAGGGTATACTGGAGGCTTGACTGGAGGCTTCATAGGAGGCTTCATTGGTGGATGAACGGGAGGTTTCACCGGTGGATGAACAGGAGGGTAGACTGGTGGGTGGGGGTAGGGGTGAGGGTGAGGATGGTGGTGACCCTTGTGGTGTCCAGGGGCTTCAGCTGGTGGATGTGCTGCTGGCCATTTGATGTGTTCATGCTCATCAGCTTCAGCAAAAGCTGATGAGCTCATGAGTACAAGCATTGAGAGCTGCATGAGAACAAGGATTTTGGCTGAGAAAGAAGCCATGATGGCCAATGCTGGGCCGTGGAAGGGGGAAACGAGGGATTTCTGAGTGGTCTGTGACTCAGTTCGAGGGTTTTAGTAAGTTTAGGGAGCGTATTTATAGGGATTTGGAGTCGATATATTAAGGGTGGGATTTTGTTATAATCTTCAAACTGGGCCTACTTAATAATGGGGGAGGCTTATAAGATTACTGTTCAGAATTTCTGAGAAGGACGGGATAGAAAGGATTAAGACTAATTAATTACATCTGCCTCGGTTTTTAATCCATCTGACATTTATCCAATTGAACCCTTGAAGTTGTCTAGTCCAAAAGAAGACGATTTATTTGGTTCCATTTAAAGGGTCAAATTATAAATCTGCTACTAATCAAACCATTTGAAAAAACTATTGTAGTACTTTTTCAATATGAAGTATGCGAAATAAATAGTGGTTGGAAGATATGTTGATAACGTAAACAAATAAATTTTAACAAATAATTTCCTATCCAAACAGAAGAAAAGAAATATTAGTTTTGGTAGATGAGTCGTTATATATACTTCAGGATGCAACTTTGAGTGCTAGTGCCTCAAAAAAAAAAAAAAAAAAAAAGGCCTCGCACACACGTGCTATTGATGTTGGATCGTATAGTGAGGTGACTACTTGTATTCATTTGTTCTGTATCAACTAATAAACGTTATATTATATATGTCATGATAAATTGATAACACATATTCCTGCAAGCAATATGATAGTAAGGGTGTATTTGATAAAATTAAAATCTAAAATTTAAAATATAGGATCTGAGTATGTTAAGTTATTAAATTATTCAGTATTGAAATCTTAACATTTGTGTATATTAACATTAAATGATAAATGAACAGCTAATTACCTAAAATGTTGTATGTTTGATTATAAAATATGTTTAAATATATTAAAGCTTGAACCATTAAATTTAAATTTAACTATTGAATTGAATTATTAAACAGGGCCTATAAGTAGTAGAACCCCTAAACTTCTAAAAATGTTACTTATCTTCATTACTTTTATTATTTGTGTAACAAAATTTTGAAAAACCCTAAACAACCCTTTTGCTCATTTTGCTAAATAAAAATATTCCTAAGGCAAATTATTTACTTCAATAAAAACCATCATCTAAAAAAAATCTCTAAGAGCATCACCAAATCGCAAAGATATAGTCCATAAAAATATAAATCTAAAAAAATATTTATAAACACACACACACACACACACACTAGTATCGGTTCAACCATAAATGCTCAAAATTTATCGTGTGAGTCCTAATTTTTTCCTATCTCTTCTGAATCCATCATCCAAACCTTTAAGTTGAACTAAATCATTTCAAAATAAATAAAGAAATCATAGTCCAGTTATAATACAATAACAAAAAGATAAATGAAATTCAATTTATTAAAATTTACAAATAAAAAATGCATAGCCATAAATAAAAAAAGAGTAGGAGAGAATGTTAGGGATGGGAAAAAGAAAAAAAAAGTGAGTTTTGTTTCTTTTTCTTTAATTTTTTGAACTCTACTTATTTGATATGTGAAATATATATTAAGTGAGAGTTAATATAGTCATTTTACAATAGTAAGGGGGTAAATAATAATTTTAAAAAACTCAAGGATGTTAAATGATATTAGAAGAAATCTTATAGAAAATTTCTGATATTACCGTGATGTAGTCATGTAAGGATTCATTATCTCAAGAAATCAATTTAATTTTTTAATAGGTGTAAAGCTGTAAAGGAGCTAAGTTGAGCTGAACTTTTGACTTTCAAATTGACTCATTAAGCTATCAAGCTGAGTTTGGTTCAACTCGTTTATGTGATGAGGCAAAATTTGTATTTGAACCCAAGTCATTAAGATTAGTTTGAGTTTGAGCTCGAACTCGACTCTTATGACATAAATGAGTAGAGCTTAAACGAGCTAGAACTCCAAAAAAAAAAAAAATCGAAACTCAAATGTGCTTGTATCTTGTACAACTTTCTAACTCAAAAATATAACCAATTTAATTTGCCTATTGGATGAGAAAAAACTCACCATAAAAAAGAAGATTCCCAATATTTAAACGAAATAATATATTTTACATAATTACTAAGAACAATTAGTAATACTAGCTTGAATAAATATACAAACACATGTAAACAAACTAAAGCGAATTATTTGCCAGGTGAACTGACTCGTTCAAAAAACAAGTCTAATTTGATGTTTGAATTTGACTCATTTATTTAAATAGATGAGTTGAGCTCGAACTTATATGGTCCAAGCTAAAATGAACCCATGAGCTGCTCGTTCATTTTACCACTCTAATTAAATTATATAATATTCTATGATCTCATCAACATTGAGACAAAAAATTTTTTATTTAATTTTCCAGATTTAGGACATCAATGTCATAATTAAAAACCTCCATTTTTATTTTTTTTAAATGCTTCCTTTAGTAGGAGAACAACATATTCTCAATAGCTGTAGCATTTATATAGGCGTGCACGCAATATTCCACAAAATTGCTGACCTCCTTTTTCCATCTAATTTTTTTTTAAAACTTTTCCATCCCTTTCCAGACTCTTTTCACCCTTAGCTATCAAGTACAGGATTCAAATTCTAAATTTGACACTAGAAAAGAATCTAAAAACTCTCCCCTAATATTTGTATAGCTGTAACATGAATGTTTTTATGAAGCTATAAACAAACATTTCAATTCTAGAAAGACCATTTTAATAAGACACGAAAATTGAGGGGGACTTATGTTTTATAATGTTGTTTGTAACTTCACCAAAAATTTCAGAAAATAGCAAGTACAGTGTAATTTACTACAGGAAAAAGAAGAAAATGAAAGACAGAAAAGACTTCGAGGTAAGGCTGCAGTAAGAATCCCATTAAGCATGCCTCTCTCTCTCTCTCTCTCTCTCTTTTTTGGGGTAAAATTAAGCATGCCTCTGATAGTGTTTGTTCTTGACAGCGAAGCACGGGACTGTACATGTGGCTTGTTACTTCGCATGCAGAGGTGGAATTGATGAATTTGGTTCACCGCACAGCTTGCAAGGCCGCAATCTGCAAGTTTGAACTTACCTTTTTTTATGTGCCCTTTTCAGCAAATTAGAATCCAATGACTTTAATATATGGTCTGTGATAAGTAAATATTTTTCCTCTTTTAGTGTGTTTTATTTATTTATTTTTATGTACTTATTTTATGAAACATGATGAAATTAAGCTCTTTATTTATTAATATGCATTCAAATGTGAAATTCAATTAGAAAATGCTTTTTGAGCAAATTAATGCCCAATTGAATGATTATTTGAAGGTAATAAAGTTTGGAAGAATAGTTGAAAAATTGAAGTATCAAAAGTCGATGAAATTCCAAAATGGAATAAACAAAATGCAATTCAGTTATCAAGGAATCAAAGGGTTAAAAGTCGGAGGAGTTAACGCGCCAATTTCACGATGAAAATGCGAATTTTTCACCCATGCGAATATATGGTCTGGCAGTTTAGAATCGAAAAGACACCATTCTCTTCCTCTGTTTTGAATGCCACAGAACCCGAAGAATGGAAATGAATAATGCTGCCAATTATGGGAAAGTTGTGCAGCTGTGGACTGGCTATCCTCTTCATCATGTGGGCTTGTTTAATTATTATAAAGTGCTTTTTAGCTGTATAGCAGCTGAGAAATAGGATAGCGGTGAATTATTTGAAAGAGATTGAATAGATTCATTCAATGACAAATTAATTTAAGCTGTTTACTTTCAGTTTGACTGTCATGTACCTTTGACAAATTTGTGCACTCAATTTTTGGTCTTAACCCTGGATGCATGCTCTTTTAACGCACTTCCGCAAGAAACGGTAAATGAAATTGTGATTTCATCCCGTTTTGTGTAGTTGATGTATACTCCATCCCTTTTTTTTTTAAAGCTGACGTTTTTGCTCCAATGTGTTTTTATCTGTCATTTTATAAGCCCCATGCAACATTAATTATTTTTTTACAATTTTACCCTTTTATCTCTCATTTCCAATACAAGGTTCTTAATTGCTTTTGGCCTAGCACAACAGTACCATTTAATACTCTATTGAGAGAAAATATGGGTGAGTTGGACAATTACTGAGGGTACAAAAGAAAAGTAGTGTATAGATTTAAGCAATGAAAAAATTTTCTTAATTGGTGTGCAAAACCTTAAACGTCAGTTAAAAAAAAGGGTGGGGAGTAGTTTACATTATTTAATGCACAATCTCATTATATCGTCATATTTGTATAAATATTGGTGTGATATAATAATAATTCGTATAATAATGTAATATAATTGTACATCAAATATTATAGCAAATACAATTATCCGACAGAATGGAACATAATACAATCATACTTGCTCCAAATCCCACATTTAACGTGTGAACTTCAGAAAGAAATGCTGAATTTATACAATAGATCGTGTTTACCATCTAAGTCCTCAATTTGTGGGCAAGAACACTCAATGGTGGTGATCAAGAATGGATATGTACGGATAGTACTTAGTAGATCTACCATTAAGAAGAAAAATATTATATGCGTCTAAACAAGAGATGAAGAAAAAACAAAATATGTATATAAAAGAAATGAAAAGTGCACATGTATTCTTGTTCGTACAGAACTTCGTGTATACAAAAATAGGCACCAAGGTAAGCCGTACTTTTTAAGTGATTGTCCAACCAATGATGAGGGACCTTAGACTAAGATGGCCTTTTACTGGTGCATTCTCTGAATATATCTGACTTGCTTATTGAGTCTAATGCTAAAGTCATTGTTGATCTGGTTTTCACTGCCTTGGCTAACACTCATGAACTCTTTCCCACCATATCTGATTGCAGGATCATTATGCAGAATTTTCGAGTAGCTTCTATTAAGCATATCTATAGGGAAGCTAACAGGTGCGCGGATCTTTTGGCAAAAACGAGAGTAATGCAGGATCAAGATTTTTTTTACCTATACTTCTTTTCCACCCTGTATTTTGAAAACCTTTTAGGACGATTTCAGAAGCTTTTGTTGGCCCTGTTTTGTAAACTCTTCATTGCCGTAATATTAATTTAGTTTTTTCTTCCTTACCCAAAAAAAAAAAAAAAAAAGATGAGGGCCCTTGGTCCAATATGTACTCAATGAACACCCCGTCTCCTCCCCCAAAAAAAAAAATTTGGTGATATAATTGCGCTTTATCTGTTGCAAGCTCTGAGATGACCATTAGAACAATTTTCTGTCTGATAAAGATCTGTTATAGAAATGGATATTGATTCATCACAAATTGTACCACGAAATATGTTAAGGCTCCTTCGTGCTAAATTTAAAGCTCTGACACCTCTTACTACAAAATTGTCTAAGGGCTTGTTCGATATTTAACTTAATGTTTGAAGATTAATTTATTCAAAACTTTTTGAACTCAATATCTTTGATAAGTGAAATGCCTAATCACTTAGTATATTAAGCACTGTTTAATTTGTGTACAAAATTTTAAGTGAAAAATTTTAATTGAATTTTCTGAATTGTTCATGCATATTACATCTTTCACACACACAACACATTCTCATACATGCTTTTGCACATAGTATACATTTGCTCTTGTTTTGTTAACACACACACAAGTACACATGCAAACACACAAAAATACACACACTTAAGTACTATCTCTCAATTGTTTAATTTTTTTCTCTCACAAAAAACACTTTTCTTTCTTTTCAAATATACAAATAAAGAAAAATATTTTTCAAAGATAGAAGTATAATATTTGCATGATACTTCAATCCAGTGCTATAATTCAATTAGTTATCAAATATGTATAACTTTATCCATTCAACAACTTAATATTTTCAATACTTAATTTTTAGATTTAAATCCAAAATTCAAATTTCAATTTTATCAAACGGGGTCTAACACTCAACAATGTCCAGTAATGTTACTAGTCAAGTTTTGGATTAACTAAGAATGGTTGTAGCTTTTCTTTATTTTTAATATTCCTCGCCATAAATATGTGTCGTAATAACGGGATCAAAATTTTTTTTTAAAAAAAAGGTATTAATCTCTTGAGATTAGAATCAGTCAGCTGGTCCAATAAATTATTCACGTGCTACGCTGCTAGTGAACCCAAATACTCGCACCTAATGCAACTGGGTACATCAATTAAATACTTTATTACAAGAAGACCCGAAAAATTCTCAAACACGTTCTAGATATTATTAGTTAACTTTTGATCCAATCAAATTTCTCTTGTTTGGAGCTCGTTTCAACTCTCTGACTTTTCTTTTGGGTCCAAATTATTGGTTTCACTTATTTCACAGAGCCCAGAGGCCACCATCTTTACAAATTCTTAATCGCATCCTAGTTTGTACTTAGTGATCATTAATGACAAATTTTCGTGTTTTTAATGTGCGTAGTGTGTGTGCTAAGTGGTCATTAATGAGGGTTTTGCAGCACAATGCATGACAAAATTTTCATATTTTTAGTGAGCAACTCATGACAGTGTCGTGTCAAACTTGAAATGCTATGAAAGTTCTGACTTCTCTTGTTACTTCAGAAGAGGCATAAAAGTTCATAAATTTCTACGTATATATTCATTGAAATGATCATCACACCATAATTGTAGCGCATGAACTTTTGTAGAAAGGGATTTGACAGATATATGCATCATCCAATGTACTTCCAGCAAATGCATGCATGTGCTTCGCTTGGTATCAGAGTAGTAACGTATCAGTCAGTCAATTCAGTGCAATGTTGGCTCAAATTGTGCTGGAGAAATTTCACTGAAATGGAAGCCCCTGGTTTTTACGTTGTTTATAACAAAAAATTTTGGATTTCCGGGAGACTATTGCTTAAAGCAATTTTGAATCACTTTTTTATTTTACATTAATCACATATTTAAAAAAGTGTTACGATATGTTTTTCTATAAAAACTCTCAAAAATAATAATCTAAATAGGCTCTTAGTTTTCTCAAAAACGCGTATTACTATAACACATTGAGTGAAAGTGTCAATTTAGCGAATACGTTTTTCTTTATGTTCCATAAAAACAGCACCTTTTTCCCTGTGGGAGGTGGCGGTAAAAATACTTCAGCTAAATTGCTCACTGATAGAAAAACAGTAGAGTGGAAACAGAGGCGGAATGCGGGAATCTGGATTGAAGCCTCGGAGATTGAGTTAAGAACTTCAATCATATAAATCTAAGTTAAACAAAGCCAATCGAAGATCGTACACAAGGCGCTTCCTCGGGCAGGGGCTTGTGGGGATGTAAAACAGTGATTTTACATTGGCACTTGGATGCATAGGTGTGACACCTTTTAGGTTAATTGTGATGTATAATATTTATAAGATTAATCTTTCATAAATGTTAGTATAAGAATTTTTTTGATACTAACAAACATGGATGCATGTAAGATGTCTCAAAAAAAACCTAAGTTTTTTTTTCTGGCACAAGAAAACCTAAGTTGGATGTATAACATTCATGCACCTATGCTTGTGTGAAAATAAAATTAATCCATATCTATAAGCCAAAACCATACATTCTAAGTTCATCAACATGTGTATTGAAACATGGGCTGCGGCTCAAAATTGGTTCTATTACACGGTCGGCACATTTCCACTGCTAGATTTCTGGAATCTCTTTTTTGGGTTTTATGGTTATTTACTTTTTTTGGGTTTTTTATTGAAATATTCTTTTAATATACGTTCAACTTTTTTTTGTTTCACATACATAATATCTTAAAAAGGTGCTACAGCATTATCTTAAAAAACTTTCTAGTAACTAACAAATAAGACTGAAATGAGAAACCAAAAGAAGACTATCAACGCTCATAAGTGAATTCTTGAAAATACTCGAGTAAATTTATCGAATACACAAACAATCAAAACCACTTTTACCCCCAGTCGAAGGGAGGCAAAAGTCGGAATCACAAAACTAGTTATTGGCTGTGAGTTGCATCTTTTCACATCCGATGACAAGTTGCAGGCTAAGACTGGTTTGACATGCCTAAAATACTGAAGACCAGGCACTTGATAATTCAGGGAACAATGCTGGAGAAATCTCAATGATGGCATGAGGTCTTCTTTGAGGGTTCGAACGCAAAAGGTCCAACATTGTAGAGTGCATAATGGGGACTCAACGGACTGGGCTTGTGAATTGGATTAGGAATTAAGCTTGCACCCTTCCATCCATAATTGAGATTTGTTGGGGCGCTGCACTTCTTGGAGGGTGATTTCACAAGGTACACCTTACAAGTGCTGGAAGCGAGGCTGGTCGCCTTCTCTGGCAGGATCAAGAAGTAGCCATTCTTGTCTGTCATGCCTTCTGCCACCACAGGCTTATACCGGGTATGCTCACATCTTAGCCTCACCACAGCACCTGTAATATTTTCAAGAATTAATACATCAAGAAGTCCCAATTGAATCCAAGCAAAAAAAAAAAAAAAAAAATCTCTTAGCAAGAAAGGGGAACAAAAAAACGTAAAAAAGAGTTGGTCAAACAAATTATTAGCCATTTCTTCTTTCCCAACCATGCGTAAACATTCCTTGATTTTTGTCGTTCAGTTCATTTTTTTGATCCTTTTTTTGGGGGTGGGGGGGGGGGGTGTCGTTTAGTTCATTTACCGTCATGAAGGTTTATGACTTTTACAACAGGCCCACGCGAAAAGCTTTATCCCTTTTTTCCAATTGTAGCATTTCGATATTATAAAAAAAAAAATTGTAGCGTTTCCATTTTTTAAAGTTCTTTGTTTCTTGTTTTAGGCTTCTTTTGTTTGAGCAAACCAAGTCTGTCCTTGTGCAAGACATCTTAGCTCAAGATTCTATTGGAAAAAAGGGGAAACTTTTGGAACAAAAACTTATGGTACTATACGAAATGCTGTCCTATACAAGTTCTTAAGCAAAAAAAAAAAGCATAAGAAATAAACGAAAAGAAGAACGAAAAATTGTAAAGAGGGGATGTTTAAAGTAAAGTTGTGGACATACCCTGGAGGGGCTTAGCTTCCTTGGGATTAAAACCATAATAATTGCAGCTCTTGCAATAAACAACTCCTTGTACTGCCAAAAGCTTCCTTATCGGAGGGTGCACTGAAGGCTTGACTGGTGGATGAACAGGAGGGTAGACTGGTGGGTGGGGGTGGGGTTGGCGGCGGTGGTGGTGACCCATCTGGTGTCCAGGGGCTTCAGCTGGTAGATGCTCTGGCCAAATGAAATTTTCATGCTCTTGAGCAAAAGCTGATGAGTTCATGAGTAGAAGCATCGAGAGCTGCATGAGAACAAGGATTTTGGCTGAGAAAGAAGCCATGATGGCCAATGCTGGGCGGTGGAAGGGGGAAATGAGGGATTTCCGGAGTGGTTTGTGACTTAGTTCGAGGGTTTTAGTAAGTTTGGGGGAGTGTATTTATAGGGATTTGGAGTCGACATAATGGGGTGGGATTTTGTTCTAATCTTCAAACTGGGCCTACTTAATACTGGGGAAGCTTATAATAGTACTGTTGAGAATTTCTGAGAAGGACGGGCTAGGAAGGATTAAGACTAATTAATTACACCTGCCTCGGTCTATTTTAATCCATCTGATATTTATCCAATTGAACCCTTGAAGTTACACATGTCTAGTCCAGAAGAAGACGATTTATTTGGTTCCGTTTAAAGGGTCAAATTATAAATCCGCTACTAATCTAACCATTTGGGATAATTTTTTGAAAAAACTATTGTAGTACATTTTTAATGCGAGATATGTGAAATAAAAAAATGGTTGGAAGATATATTTACAATGTAACGAAATCGGTTTTTATAAATAATTTTCTATCCAAATAGAAAAAATATGTTTTGGTAAATAAATCGTTATATATACTTCTGGATACAACTTTAAGTTCCAGTCGCTC
Source organism: Gardenia jasminoides (assembly GCA_013103745.1). Classification (NCBI taxonomy): domain Eukaryota; kingdom Viridiplantae; phylum Streptophyta; class Magnoliopsida; order Gentianales; family Rubiaceae; genus Gardenia; species Gardenia jasminoides. The sequence continues at coordinate 3,959,991 of CM023095.1, forward strand.
AAAAAAAAAAAAAAAAAAACACACACACACACACATAACGAGGTCACTACTTGTATTCATTTATTTTGTATCAACCAATAAACCTTATAGTACATACGTTGTGAAAAAATGATAACACATATTCCAGCAAGCAATACGACAATTAGGGTGTATATGATAAAATTAAAATCTAAATTTTAAAATATAGGATCTGAGTATGTTAAGTTATTAAATTATTCAGTATTGAAATCTTAACATTTGAGTATATCAGCATTAAATGATAAGTAAATAGTTAATTAGTTTAGATGTTGTATGTTTGGTTGTCAAACATGTTTAAACATATTAAGGCCTGAACTATTAAATTTTAATTTAACTATTGAATTGGATTATTAAACAGGGCCTATAAGTAGTAGATCCTTTAAAGTTTTAAAAATATCACTTACATTCATTACTTTTGTTATTTATGCAACAAAAATTTGACAAACCCTAAACAACCCTTTTGCTCATTTGGCTAAATAAAAATATTCCTAAGCCAAATTATTACTCCAAGAAAAATCATCGTCTAAAAAAATCTCTAATAGCACTACCATATCACAAAGTTATAGTTCACAAAAATATACATTAAAAAATATTTATAAATATATACACAAGTACTAGTTCAACCTTATATGCTCAAAATCGATGTCATATGAATCCTAATTTTTTCCTACCTCTTTTAAACCCATGGCCCAATCCTTTAAGTTGAACTAAATCATTATAAAAATTAACTCAAAATAAACAAAGAAATCATTATCTAGTTATAATAAAAAAAAATAAAAAATAAATAAAATTCAATTTACTAAAAATTTACAAATAAAAAATATAGTCATTAAAAAAAGAGTAGGAGAGAAGGTTGGAGAAGAGAGAAAGGGAAAAAAAGTTACTTTTATTTCTTTTTGTTTAATTTTTGAACTTCATTTATTTTATGTGTGAATTATATATCAAGTGAGAGTTAATATAGTCAATTTACAATACTAAGGTAGATAAGTGATTTTTTTTAAAAGTTCAAGGATGCTATGTGATATTACAAGAAACCTCATAGAAAATTTCTGATATTAGCGTGCTGAACTAAAATTAGTCATGCAAGGATTCATTATCTCAAGAAATTAATTTAATTTTTTGATAGATGTAGAGCTGTAAAGGAGTTGAGTTGAGCTCAACTTTTGGCTTTCAAATTCAGCTCATTAAGTTATTAAATTGAGTTCAGTTTAGCTTGTTTATGTGATGAAGTGAAAATTGTCTTTGAACTCAACTCATTAAAATTAGTTTGAGTTTGAGCTTGGGTTCGACTCATATGACATAAATGAGCCAAGTTCAAATGAGCTCGAACTCAAAAAAATAAAAATTCAAATGTGCTTGTATCTTATACAACTTTCTTAACTCAAAAAATATAACCAATTTAATTTGTCTATTGGATGATAAAAAAAAATTCACCATACACAAGAAGATTTTGAATATTTAACAAAACAAAACAAAACCCAAAATAGTCAAAACAATATATTTTACAAATTACTAAGAAAAATTAGTAATACTGCTTGAATAAATATACAAACAAATCTAAACTAAAATGAACTATTTGTGAGACAAGCTGACTTGTTTTCTAAACGAGTCTAATTTGATGTTTGAACTCGACTCATTTAATTAAAAGAATAAGTTGATCAACTTGAGCTTATATGATCCAACCTGAACTGAACCATGAGGCGCTTGTTTATTTACCACTCTAATTAGATGATAGATTATTATATGATCTCACCGACATTGAGGCAAAAATAAAAAAAAATTGTTTATTCAATTTTCCTGATTCATGACATCAATGTCATAATTGAAAAACTCCACTTTTATTTAGGAAAAAAAAACTCCATTAGTAGGAGAACCACAAATTCACAACAGCTCTAGCATTTGTATAGCTATGCACGCAATATTCCAAAAAATTGATGATCTCCTTTTTCTGTCTAAAATATTATATGAACTTTTTTATTTTTTTTTACCTTTCCACCTATCCCCATATCCTTCTCATCGCTATCAGGCATAGGATTCAAATCCTAAATCTGACAATAGAGAAGATTTTAAAAACTCTCTCCTATCATTTGTATATCTGTAATGAATGTATTTATGAAGCTATAAACAAAAATTTCAATTCTAGAAAGACCATTTCAATAAGACACGAAAACTGAGGGGGACTGATATTTTATAATGTTGTTTGTAACTTCACAAAAAATTCAGAAAATAGCAAGTATTGTAATTTACTACAGAAAAAAGCCATGTTTTCAGACTTGGACTGGATGGGGAATCGGTTAGGCATTCGATCCAAGTCAGTTCAATAACTCGGAAGTTCAAAAACTGGTCAAACTGGATCAAAACTGGGTTTGACCAGTGAACCGATATTAAATCGAATTATTTGATTTTTCACTTTTTTGCCTTTTCCCCTTTATTCCTTTGACCTTTAATTCTTGACCGAGCACAAAAGAAAAAAGAAAAGAGAAGAAAATTACCAAAAATAGACAAACCTTCTATAATGTTCCATTTTGTTGGTGTTTGGATGTTTTAATTGAATTCTATAATATTCTTTTTTATTGAATTTGTTCTAAATTACTAGAATTGAATAAGAGTCATTTGTTAAAGTCTTGGCAAATTTTCAAGAAAACAACTGAGTCTTGGACATAAATAAATTCTATTTTGAGAATTATTGGCCGTGGTTAGGTATTTTGAGAATTCTTTTCTTTTTGTTTTTTGACATTTAAGATTATTACAATCTTGACTGGTACTAACCTTTAGAATTGGACATTTTTCCCTTTCTAATTTGTAAGAGCCAATTATTTTTGTTTGAAAGATTTATTCTTTTGCCTTCTTTTAAGCGGTAGTTGTGCATTGCTATTTTTGCTTTTTTTTTTTTGTTAGTTGCTTATTTAACTTTTTGGTCTTCTTTAAATTTTAAAGAGACAGGAATAATGAATATGTATGTGTGTGTCTCTCTCTCTTTTTCTACATACATACATACATATACATATACATACATATATACACAAACACAGACACAGACACAGACATAGACACAGACACACATACATGATGTATTTATGATATCATCCGGTTTGACCCCCGATCGCATCCAGTTGAATTCATTGACCCCTGACCCCTGAGTTCGGTCGAGTTAATTTCGGTCCGAGACAAAAAAAGTAGGGAAAAAGAAGAAAATGAAAGACAGAGAAGACTTCGAGGTAACGCTGCTGTAAGAATCCCATTAAGCAAGCCTCCCTTTTTTTTTTTTTTTGCTGGTAAAAAATTAAGCATGCCTCTGATAGTGTTTATTCTTGATAGTGAAGTACAGGACTGTACATGTGGCTTGTTACTTCACATGCAGAGGTGGGATTGATGAATTTGGTTCACCGCACAGCTTGTAAGGTCGTAATCTGCAAGTTTCAACTTACCTCTTTTTATGTACCCTTTTCAGCAAATTAGAATCCAATGACTTTAATGTATGGTTTGGCAGTTTAGAATCGAAAATACATCATTCTCTTCCTCTGTTTTGAATGCTATAGAACACGGAGAATGGAAGTGAATAATGCTGCCACTTATGTGAAAACTGTGCATCTGTGAACTGGCTATCCTCTTCATCATGTGGCTTGTTTAATTATTATAAAGGGCTATTTAGCTGAACTGGCTATCCTCTTCATCCTGTGGCTTGTCTAATTATTATAAAGGGCTATTTAGCTGTCTAGCATCTGAGAGGTATAAAAGTGGTGAATTATTTGAAAGAGATTGAATAGATTCATTCAACGTCAAATTAATTTAAGCTGTTTACTTTCAATTTGAGCTCATGTGCGTTTGACAAACTTAATTTGTGCACTCAATGTTTGGTCTAACCCTGAATGCATGCTCTTTTAACGCGTGAACTTCCGAAAGAAACGGTCAATGCAATTGTGATTTCTTCGTTTTGCGTAGTTGGTGTATAGCTTACATTATTTGATGTATGGGTGGTGATCAAGAATGGATATGCACTGATAGTACTTAGTAGATCTACCATTACGAGGAAAAATATTCAATGTGCCAAGAAAAGAGATGAAGAAAAAACTAAATATGTATATAAAAGAAATGAAAAGTGTTCACGTATTCTTGTTCGTACAGAACTTTGCATTTACAAATATAGGCCCTAAGCTAACACGTACTTTAACTAATGATGAGGGCCACTTGGTCCACTATGTATTCAATGTACATAGAGGGGGAAAATATATTTTGTGATATAATTGCACGTTATCTATTGCAAGCTCTGAGATGACCATTGGAACAAATTTCTGTCTCTGATCAAAGATCTGTAATAGAAATGGATATTAATTCATCACAAATTGTATCACAAAATATGTTAAAGGCTCCTTCGTGCTTAATTTAAAGCTCTGATACCTCTTACTACATAACTGTCTAATTAAGGGCTTGTGTGATATTTAACTTAATATTGAAAATTAATTTATTTAGAACTTTTGAATTCAGTATGTTTGATAAGTAAAATACCTAACCACTTAGTATATTAAGCATTGCTTAATTTGTGTATAAAATTTTAAGTGAAAAAATTTGACTGAATTTTCTGAAATGATGATGCATATTACATCATTCACGCATATAGCACATTCTCATACATGCTCTTGTACGAAGTATATATTTATTTTGAATTTTTTTGAATTCAATATGTTTGACAGGTAAAATACCTGACCACTTAGTATATTAAGCACTATTTAATTTGTGTATAAAATTTTAAGTCAAAAAATTTGATTGAAATTTCTGAAATAATCACACATATAATACATTCTCATACATGCCTTTTGTACAAAGTATAAATTTGCTCTCGTTCTATTCAACACGCACACATGCAGACACACTAAAATACATACATTTAAGTACTATCTCTCAACTGTTTAATTGTTTTCTCTCACACAATGCACTTTTCTTTCTTTTCAAATGTACAAATAAAAATAAATTTTTAAAGATAAAAGTGTAATATTTGGGTGATATTTCAATTCAGTACTACAATTCAATTAGTTATCAAATATATATAACTTTATCGATTCAGCAACTTAATACTTTCAAATTTTAATTTTCAAATTTAAATTCAATTTTAGATTTCAAATTTATCAAATAGGGCTAACACTAGACAACGTTCAATAATGCTGCTGATCAACCATTTCTTGGTTTTTTGGATTGATTGACAAGGTTGTAGCTTTTCTTTATTTTCAATATTCCGAGAAATCCACCATAAATATGTCTCATAGTAACGGGATAAAAAAAAAAAGAAATGGTATTAACCTCTTGGGATAAGAATTAGTCACTGGTCCAATAAATTATTCACGTGCTACGCTGCTAGTGAACCTAAATCCTCGCAGCTAATGCAACTAGGTAGATCAATTAAATACTTCATCATGAGAAGACCCGGAAAATTCTCAAACGCGTACTAGATATTACTAATTAACTCTAGATCCAATCTAATTTCTCTTGTTTGGAGCTCGTTTCAACTCTCTGACTTCTCTTTTGGGTCGAAACTATTGATTTCACTGATTGCACCAAAGGCCACCCATCTTTACAAATTCTTAATCGCATCCTAGTTTGTACTTAGTGATCATTAATGACAAATTTTTGTGTTTTTAATGTGCGTAGTGCGTGTGCTAAGTGGTCATTAATGAGGGTTTTGCAGCACAATGCATGACAAAATCTTCATATTTTTAGTGAGCAACTCATGACAGTGTCGTGTCAAACTTGAAATGCTATGAAAGTTCTGACTTATCTTGTTACTTCAGAGGAGGCATAAAAGTTCATAAATTTCTACGTATATATTCATTGAAATGATCATCACACCACAATTGTAGAGCATGAACTTTTGTAGAAAGGAATTTGACAGATATATGCATCATCCAACGTACTTCCAGCAAATGCATGCATGTGCTTCGCTTGGTATCAGAGTAGTAACGTATCAGTCAGTCAATTCAGTGCAATGTTGGCTCAAATTGTGCTGGAGAAATTTCACTGAAATGGAAGCCCCTGGTTTTTACATGGTCACTCTTTTAGGCGTTGTTTATAACAAAAAATTTTGGATTTCCGGGAGACTATTGCTTAAAGCAATTTTGAATCACTTTTTTATTTTACATTAATCACATATTTAAAAAAGTGTTACGACATGTTTTTCTATAAAAACTCTCAAAAATAATAATCTAAGTAGGCTCTTATTTTTCTCAAAAACGCGTATTACTATAACACATTGAGTGAAAGCGTTAATTTAGCGAATACATTTTTCTTTATGTTCCATAAAAACAGCACCTTTTTTCCTGTGGGAGGTGGCGGTAACAATACTTCAGCTAATTGTTCACTGATAGAAAAACAGTAGAGTGGAAACAGCGGCGGAATGCGGGAATCTGGATTGAAGCCTCGGAGATTGAGTTAAGAACTTCAATCATATAAATCTAAGTTAAACAAAGCCAATCGAAGATCGTACACAAGGCGCTTCCTCGGGCAGGGGCTTGTGGGGATGTAAAGCAGTGATTTTACATTGGCACTTGGATGCATAGGTGTGATACCTTTTAGGTTAATTGTGATGTATAATATTTATAAGATTAATCTTTCATAAATGTTAGTATAAGAATTTTTTTGATACTAACAAACATGGATGCATGTAAGATGTCTCAAAAAAACCTAAGTTTTTTCTTTTTTTTTTGGCACAAGAAAACCTAAGTTGGATGTATAACATTCATGCATCTATGCTTGTGTGAAAATAAAATTAATCCATATCTATAAGCCAAAACCATACATTCTAAGTTCATCAACATGTGTATTGAAACGTGGGCTGAGGCTCAAATTTGGTTCTATTACACGGTCGGCACATTTCCATTACTAGATTTCTGGAATCTCTTTTTCTGGGTTTTATGGTTTTTTTTTTTTTTTGGGTGTTTTATTGAAATATTCTTTTAATATACGTTCAACTTTTTTTTGTTTCACATACATTATATCTTAAAAAGGTGCTACAACATTATCTTAAAAAACTTTCTAGTAACTAACAAATAAGACTGAAATGAGAAACCAAAAGAAGACTATCAACGCTCATAAGTGAATTCTTGAAAATAAGTGAGTAAATTTATCGAATAACCAAACAATCAAAACCATTTTTACCCCCAGTCGAAGGGAGGCAAAAGTCGGAATCACAAAACTAGTTATTGGCTGTGAGTTGCATCTTTTCACATCCGATGACAAGTTGCAGGCTAAAACTGGTTTGACATGCCTAAAATACTGAAGACCAGGCACTTGATAATTCAGGGATCAATGCTGGAGAAATCTCAACGACGGCATGGGGTCTTCTTTGAGGGTTCGAAGGCAAAAGGTCCAACGTTGTAGAGTGCATATTTGGGACCCAAGGGACTGGGCTTGTGCATTGGATTAGGAATTAAGCTTGCACCCTTCCATCCATAGTTGAGATTTGTTGGAGCACTGCACTTCTTGGAGGGTGATTTCACCAGATATACCTTACAAGTGCTGGAAGCGAGGCTGGTCACCATCTCTGGCAAGATCAAGAAGTAGCCATTCTTGTCTGTCATGCCTTCTGCCACCACAGGCTTATAACGGGTATTCTCACATCTTAGCCTCACTACAGCACCTGCATTATTTTCAAACATTAATACATCAAGAAGTCCTAAATCAATCCAAAAAAAAAAAAAGAAAAAAAAGCTATCTTACCAAGAAAGGGGGAAAAAAACGTAAAAAATATTTAGTCAAACAAATTATTAGCTATTTCTTCTTTCCCAACTAAGCGTAAACATACCTTGATTTTTGTCGTTTAGGTCATTTAGCGTCATGAAGGTTTATGACGTTTAACAACAGGCCCGCGTGAAAAGCTTTATCTCTTTTTTTTCCAATTGTAGCATTTCGATATTATTAAAAAAAAATTGTATCATTTCCATTTTTCAAAATTTCTTTGTTTCTTGTTTTCGGATTCTTTTGTTTGAGCAACCCAGATCAGTTCTATTGCAAGACAGTTTAGCTCAGGATTATATTGGGAATAGGGGGCAAAATGAGAGGGTGCACAAGATATATCTGTTGGAACAAAAATTTGTGGTACTGCACGAAATGCTATCCTATACAAGTTCTTAAGCCAAAAAAAAAAAAAAAAAGAAAAAGAAATAAACTGAAAAGAAGAACGGAAAATTGTAAAGAGGGGATGTTTAAAGTAGAGTTATGGACATACCCTGAAGGGGTTTAGCTTCCATGGGATTAAAACCATAATAATTGCAGCTCTTGCAATAAACAACTCCTTGTACCGCCAAAAGCTTCCTTACTGGAAGGTGGAATGGAGGCCTCACGGGACGGTGCACTGGAGGCTTTATAGGTGGATGAACTGGAGGCTTAACTGGAGGGTAGGGGAGGGGGTGGTGGTGGTAGTGGTGGTGGTGGTGACCCTTGTGGCGTCCAGGGGCTTCAGCTGGTGGATGTGCTGGCCATTTGATTTGCTCCTGCTCTTCAGCAAAAACTGATGAGCTCATGAGTAGTAGCATTGAGAGCTGCATGAGGACAAAGATTTTGGCTGAGAAACAAGCCATGATGGCCAATGCTGGGCCGTGGAAGGGGGAAATGAGGGATTTCCTGTGTGATTTGTGAGTTAGTTCGAGGGGTTTAGTAAGTTATTTATAGGGCTTCGGAGTTGACATATTAGAGTGGGATTTCGTTATAAGCTTCAAACTGGGCTTACTTCATACTGGGGGAGGCTTGTAATATTACTGTTGAGAATTTATGAGAGAGACAGGCTAGAAAGGATTAAGACTAATTAATCACATCTGCCTCGGTTGATTTCAATCCGTCTGATATTATCCAATTGAACCCTTGAAGTTACAAATACCTAGTCCAAAAGAAGATGATTTATTTGGCTCCAAATCTCACCCCAAAAATCTAACCATTTAAAGGGTCAAATTATAAATTGGCTACTAATATAACCATTTGGAATAATTTTTTTGAAAAAACTATGTAGTACTTTATAAGTAATGAATTGGGATGTTACATGGGGACTATAAGTTTCAGCTCCCCTAAAATTTTAAAAATATCACTTACCTCCATTCTTGTGCTCATTTTGCTAAACAAAAATACTCCTAAGCCAAATTATTTACTCCATGAAAAACCATCATCTAAAAAAAATCTCTAATAGCACTGCCATATCACAAAGTTGTAGTTCATAAAAATATAAATTAAAAAATATTTATAAATATATACATTGGCACCAGTTCATCCCTATATGCTCAAAATCGATATCGTATGAATCCTAAGTTTTTCCTATCTCTTCTCAACCTATGGCCCAATCCTTTAAGTTGAACTAAATCATTATAAAAATTAACTCAAAATAAATAAAAAAAATAAAAATCCAGTTATAATAAAAAAAAATAAACAAAATTCAATTTACTAAAATTTACAAATAAAAAATTGCATAGTCATAAAAAAAAGAGTAGGAGAGAATGTTGGAGAAGTGAGAAAGAAAAAAAGTTACTTTTATTTCTTTTTCTTTAATTTTTTGAACTCCATTCATTTGATATGTGAAGTATATATCAAGTAACAGTTAATATAGTCATTTTACAATACTAAGGTAGGCAAGTGATATTTATAATAAGTTCTAGAATGCTAAGTGATATTAGAAGAAAACTCATAGAAAATTTCTGATATTAGCGTGCTAAACTAAAATTAGTCATGTAAGGATTCATTATCTCAAGAAATCAATTTAATATTTTCATAGATGTAGAGCAGAATTGAGCTAAACTTTTGGCTTTCAAATTGGCTTCATTAAGTTATCAAGCCAAGTTCGGTTCAGCTTGTTTATGTGATGAGAGAAAAGTTGTATTTGAACTCAACTCCTTAAAATAGTTTGAGTTTGAATTTGAGTTCGACTCATATGATATAAATGAGCTGAGCTCAAATGAGGTCAAACTCAAAAAAAATTTAAAAATTAAAAATAAAAACTTAAATGTGCTTGTATCTTATACAACTTTCTTAACTCAAAAAATATAACCAATTTAATTTGCCTATTTGGATGAGAACAAAATTCACCATACATAAAAAGATTCCCAATATTTAAAGAAAACAGAACCCTAAATAGTCAAAATAATATATTTTACATAATTACTAATAAAAATTAGTAATACTAGCTTGAATAAATATACAAATAAATTTAAACAAACTAAAATGAACTATTTGCGAGTCGAGCTGACTCATTTTCTAAATGAGTCTAATTTGATGTTTGAACTTGACTCATTTAATTAAACGAACGAGTTTAACTTGAGCTTATATGATCCGAGCTAAATTGAACCCATGAGGCACTTGTTCATTTACCACTCTAATTAGATGATACAATATTCTATGATCTCACCGACATTTAGACAATAAAAAAATTGTTTATTCAATTTTCATGATTCATGACGTAAATGTCATAATTAAAAACCACCACTTTTATTTAGAAAAACAACATCCATTAGTAGGAGAACAACGAATTCACAACAGCTGTAGCATTTGTATAGCTATGCACGCAATATTCCAAAATTTTGCTGACCTCCTTTTTCTGTCTAAAATATTATATGAATTTTTTTTTTTTTCTTTTTTTTTTTACCTTTCCACCTATCCCTACATTATTCTCACCCCAACTATCAGGCATAGGATTCAAATCCTAAATTTGATAGTAGAAAAGACTTAAAAACTCTCTCCTATCATTTGTATATCTGTAATGAATGCATTTATGAAGCTATAAACAAAAATTTCAATTCTAGAAAGACCATTTTAATAAGACACGGAAACTGAGGGGTACTCATATTTTATAATGTTGTTTGTAACTTCACCAAAAATTTCAGAAAATAGCAAGACCTGTAATTACTACAGGAAAAAGAAGAAAATGAAAAACAGAAAAGACTTCGGGGTCAGGCTGCTGTAAGAATGCCACTAGGCATGCCTCTTTTTTTTTTTTTTTTTTAATGGGTAAAAAATAAGCATGCCTCTGATAGTGTTCGTTCTTGATAGTGAAGTACGGGACTGTACATGTGGCTTGCTACTTCACATGCAGAGGTGGAATTGATGAATTTGGTTCACTTCCGGAAGAAACGGTAAATGCAATTGTGATTTCATCCCGTTTTGTGTAGTTGATGTATGGTTTACATTATTTAATGCACAATCGCATTATATCGTCATATTTGTACAAATATTGGTGTAAATGAATACGATATCTCATATCTTATAATAGGAAAATACTCATGTAACGATAGTTATAGTAACGAAACAAAGTTTACCTGATATTACAGGTAAAAACACTTTTAGTGACCATTTGGTTACCTGTTAGACCGGTCATTTAGATAAGATAATGCCTAAAAATTAGCCTAAAAATTTGGAAGACCAGTCATTTAGATAAGATAATGCCTAAAAATTAGCCTAAAAATTTGGAAGTAAGTTTTGCATCAAAAAGAGTAAGTTAATTTAATAAATTAGTAACTTTTATGTCTCAAAAGGTAAATTGGAAATAATATGAAACTTACCTTTTCTTGAAAATAAATTACTATTTTAAATCTCAAACTTACTTTTAATGAGAAGTAAGTTTTGCATCTAAAAGAGTAAGTTAGTGGAATAAATCAGTAACTTTTATGTCTCAAAAGGTAAATCGGATGAAACTTACTTTTTCTTGAAAATAAATTACAATTTTATATCTCAAACTTACTTTTAAAAATAAGTAAGTTTTGCATCTAAAACAGTAAGTTAAATCAATAAATTAGTTACGTTTATGTCTCAAAAGGTAAATCGTAAAAATTATATGAAACTTACATTTTTTTGAAAATAAATTACTATTTTACATCTTAAACTTACTTTTTAATAGTAGTAAGTTTTGCACGTAAAAGAGTAATTTAACTTAATAAATTAGTAACTTTTATATCTCAAAAGGTAAATCAGAAATAATATGAAAATGATCTTTTTTTTTGAAAATAAATTACTATTTTACATCTCAAACTTACTTTTAAAGAGTAAGTTTAGTTGAAGTAATAGTAAATTTTTATGCAATATTAGTAAATTTTATGATAATATAGTAAATTTGATTAATGATCAAAATTTACTTGTTTGTGGTATTAATTTACTATTTTACTTTAAAAACTTATAAGAGTAAGTTTAGTTTAAATAATAGTAAACTATATAATAACATAGTAAATTTGATTACTAATCAAAACTTACTAGTTTGTGGTAAAAATTTACGATTTTATTTTAAAAACTTATATGAAACTACTATTAGGAAGTTTACTTGAAATAGTGCTAAAATTTTTTTTATTAATGATTGAAATTTAACTTAATAAATTAGTAACTTTTATGTCTAAAATATTAAATCAGAATATATATGAAAGTTATTTTTTTTCTAGGAATAAATGAATTAGAACTTTATATCCCAAAGTTAGTTTTTAGAGAGTAAGTTTAATTCAACTACTAATAAATTTCTATAGAATCATAGTAAATTTTATGATAACATGGTAAATTTGACTAGTGATCCAAATTTACTACTTTGTGGGATAAATTTACTAATTTACTTTAAAAACTTATATGAAACTAGCATTAGGAAATTTAATTGAAATAATGCCAAGAATACTATAAAAAAATTACTATTCACATGACCTTATAAAATGTGTAATAAAATTTGTCTGATTATAAATTTTGAATTATTTTTTAATTTTTGAAAAGATTGAAAGTTTGGTTTACAATAATAATAAATCATCCCGAGCCGAGTTATATATATAATGGTAGTTGTCTATTCATCACAATTTCTATAAGTTAATCCATATGAATACAATAAAATGATAAAATTTTAATAAATTGATTATCAAGATCATATGTATAAAAGTTGAAATTATATTAATGTAGCATAATCTTTGAAAATTACAGTAAATTCATCTATATATTAAGTTGCGTAACTTTCAGAAATCTCTAGTGAAAATTATGCATATGGCACAAGTTTCATGCAATGTTTACAAAACGCATGCACTATGTCGATTTTCAAACCATAACCATCAAATTAATGTAAATAGTCAATAAATTTTAGATTTTATTTCAAATTGTACGCATACCCCAATCTCCATCTCCAAGTACCGAAAGCAATTGATAATAGTACAATTTTTTTTTAATATCTTTGAGGGAATTCTCTCAATCGCAACCCATTAGGAGATCATGAATCAATTCCACTTTAGAGTGGTCAATCAATCATACAAATAGGTTCAGGGGGCAATTGTATTTTAGTCTGAATTTAATAATTAGTAATTTGCTATTCGAGATGGATTTATTGGCGTTGGGATGGTACTTAAGAGTCCCAAATGATCAAGAATTTAAGAAATAGACAAAATTTACCTTTTAACATAGTATATTAACTAGTAAGTTGAATTCAAAAAATGGTAAATTTTATTAAAAATAATTAAATTTATTTGTTGAAAACGTAAATTTTCATTAATGGTTGTAGCTTACTGGTTTATGAGATATACTTACTAAATTTCTTAGTAAACTTTAGTAAGTTGAATTCAAAAAAAGGTAAATTTTATTAAAGAATAGGGATAATATCAGAAACCTCCCCTGAGATTTCTCTAAATATCACCTGGCACTCTAAGGTTTTAAAAATATCACTTACCTCCCTTATTTTTGTTATCTGTGTAAAAAAATTTATAAAAACCCCAAACTATCCTTTTGCTCATTTTGCTAAATTAAAATGCTCTTAAACCACTTTGTTTGCTCAAAAAAAAAAAAAAACCACTTAACAAACAATTTCTACTTATACCACCATACCACAAATCAATAATCCATAAAAATATAAATTTGAAAAATAAAAAAAAGATACTTTTAAAGAAATATACTAGTATCAATTCAACTATATATACTTAAAATTAATTTCTTATGAGCCTTTTTTTTTCCTAACATCTTCATAACTCGCGACCCAAGTCTTTAAGGTGTACTAATTGATTATAAAAGTCAAATCAACATAAATAAAAAAATGATACATTCATACTCCACATTATCACAATTAGAAAACAATAAAATTTAATTTATTACAATTTATAAATAAAAAATGGTACAGCCATCCAAAAAAATGAGTAAAAGAGAATGTTGGATAAAGAAAATATAGAAGAAAGTGACTTTTGATTCTTTTCTTTAATTTTTTGACATCCATTTATTTGATATGTGAATTATGTACCAAGTCAAGGTTAATATGGTCATTTTACAATTGCTAGGGGAGGTGAGTGATAATTTTAAAACTATAGGGGTGCCAGGTGATATTAAGAGAAATCTTAGGGGAGGTATCTGATATATATCCCTAAAGAATAAGTAAATTTGTTTATTGAAAACGTAAATTTTCATTAATGGTTGCAGTTTACTGCTTTATGAGATATACTTACTAAATTTCTTAATAAACTTACTGATAAGTTGAATTCAAAAAATGGTAAATTTTACTAAAAAGTAAGTAAATTTATTTGTTGAAAAAATAAATTTTCATTGATGACTATAACTTACTGCTTTAAGAGATATATTTATTAAATTTCTTAGTAAACTTACTAGTAAGTTGAATTCAAAAAAAGGTAAATTTTATTAAAAAGTAAGAAAATTTATTTGTTGAAAAAGTAATTTTTCATTGATGACTATAACTTACTGTTTTAAGAGATATACTTATTAAATTTCTTAGTAAACTTACTAGTAAGTTGAATTCAAAAAGGGTAAATTTTATTAATAGGTAAGTAAGTTTGTTTATTGAAAACGTAAATTTTCATTGATGACTATAACTTACTGTTTTAAGAGATATACTTACTAAATTTCTTTATAAACTTACCATTGCAATATTAGAAAAGTCACTAAAAATCGAATTTGTCACTAAAGACGGTAAAAACTTGCTATTGCAGGTTATTTCCCTAACGTTACCATAACTCGCGTTACTGTAGCATAGTCCCTTATAATATTACTATAATTATACCACCAAATATAACAAATACAATTATCAGATATAACGGGACATAATACAATCATATTTGCTCCAAATCCCACTTTTAGCCTGTGAACTTCTAAAAGAAGTGCTGAATTTATGCAACAATCATGTTTATATCTAAATTTTAAATTTTGCTGGGCTTAACTTCAGTTTGTGGGCAACACCAGTCAATGGTGGGGATTGAAATGGGTGGTGATCAAGAATGCATATGTGCTGATAGTACTTAGGAGCCGTTTTGTTTTCTTTATATTTTATGAGAATAGAAGGGTAATTATGATGATTCAACGATAACAAGATGGGTAATTAAGATGATTTCTTAATAACAGATGGTTGATTAGAAAATCTGTAAAATAGTCCTATCATTCTCATTAATTTATTTTTATTAACCTCAAACAAATATTGTTTATGGATATAACAGAATTCAAAATCCATAAGGAGGGTTGAACCCACTTGCCAAACACCTCATAAGTAGATCTGCCATTAAGAGGAAAAATATTAAATATGTCCAAAAAAAAAAGTGAAGAAAGAACTAATATTAAATTTAAGTTATGTGGTATAATCTAAACCTGCTAGTGCAAAAAAAGTTATACACTGATAGTATATAAAAAAGTTATCCATAAAACAAATGAAAAATTTTCATGTATTCTTGTTCGTAAAGAACTTCGTATATGCAAATATAGGCCCTAAGCTCCGAGATGACCATTAGAGCAAATTTCTCCGTGATCAAAGATCGAATAATAGAAAGGGATATTAATTCATCGCAAATTGTTTCTGAAAATGTGTTAAGGCTCCTTCGTGCTTAATTTAAATCTATGATACCTCTTACTTCAAAACTGTCTAAGGGCCTATTTGATATGTATTGTAATGTTGAAAATTTATATATTCAGAACGTTTTGAATTCAACATGTTTGATAAGTGAAATGCCTAGCGATTTACTATAGCATGTAAAATTTTAAGTGAAAACTTTGATTGAATTTTTTGAGTTGATCACGCAAATTACACCACTCACACATATAATACATTCTCATACATGCTCTTGCACAAAGTACATGTTTGCTATCATTCTACTCAACAACACACATGCACACATGTAGGCACACAAAAATACACACACTTTTTAATTGTTTAATTATTTTTTCTCACACAAAACACTTTTCTTTCTTTTCAAGCATACAAATAAAGAAAACATTTTTTAAAGATAAAAGTGTAATGTTTATGTGATATTTCAATTCAGTTAGTTATTAAACATACATACCTTTATCCATTCAGCAACTTAATACTTTCAACACTTAATTTTTAGATGTCAAAATTCATACTTTAGATTTCAATTTTATCAAACGGGGCCCAACAACCAACAATGTCCGGTAATGTTACCAATCAACCATTTCTTGGTTTTGGATTAACTAATATGGTTGTAGCTTTACTTTATTTTCAATATTCCGAGAAATCCACCATAAGTATGTGTCATAGTAACGGGATCAAAAATAAATAAATAATAAAATTGGCATTAATCTCTTGGGATTAGAATTAGCCAGCTGCTCCAATAAATTATTCACGTGCTACGCTGCTAGTGAACCTAAATCCCGCAACTAATGCAAGTGGGTACATCAATTAAATACTTCATTACAAGAAGACCCGGAAAATTGTCAAACGCGTTCCAGATATTGCTACTAATTAACTTTAGATCCAGTCTAATATCCAATGTTTGGAGCTCTTATCAAATCTCTGACTTCTCTTATGGGTCGAAATAATTGATTTCGCTTATTGCACAAACCTCGCCATCTTTACAAATTCTTAATCGCATCGTAGTGTGTACTTAGTGGTCATTAATGAGGAATCGAATTCCGAGAAAATAGTGACAAAATTTCATGTTTTTTGAATGTGGGTAGTGTGTGTGCTAAGTGGTCATTAACGAGGATTTCACAGCGCAATCCATGACAAATTTTTGTATATTTAGTGAGCAACTCACGACACTGTCAAACTTGAAGTATAGGGGCTTCTATTTTGTCTTTTTACTTCAAAAGAGGTATAAAAGTCCGTGAATTTCTACTTACATATTCATTATAGAAGTTTTGATTCACCGAAATGGTCATCATACTATAATTGTAACATATGAACTTTCATAGAATGGATAATTTTATAAACCTCCCTTGAGATTTCTAATAATTTCACTCCGCTCCCCTCAGGTTTAAGAAATTACACTTACCTCCCTTGGCATAGTAAAATATCTATAATGCCCTCTACTTGATCATAGACCATTCTAAATTTAAGGTAATCAACTTATAAACCCCAGAAAAAGTGAAGAGGCTCACAGTGATAGAGAAATAAATAATGAAATTGATGATTGCAATAGAAAAACAAAAAAAGACCAAATAAGTGGAATTTTTCATATTTTATTTGTTGTCAAGAAAAATTTTGTAAAGTTTCAATAACTGCAAATTGATTTTGTTGGATTAGGAATAGCTAATTATGATTTTATTGTGGATATAGAATTCATTCTCTACTTTTAAGACATTAATATATTTAAGATCATGAGAGTATTGTAATAGTGGTTCCAAACTAGGCTAAGTTGTATTGGAAAGATATTTGAACATTGAGATTTAATTTTGTGGTATGAAATTAATTGTCAATTGGGGGAGGGAGTGTGCGTGTTTTTTATTTTTATTTGCATGACAAGCATTGATGTTGTTTGTGCAATTTCAGATCTTGAAAACAGTTACTTAGATTTTGAACTTATTTTTGGATAGTTGCTAAAGATTTGACTTGTCAATTTGTGTAAAATGTGGAACATAGTGATTGAAGATACTATACTTTTCTTTCTTTAATTTTCCACACAAGGGCAATATAGGGTTTTTGAGAGAAAATTTAACTTGTTGTGCCTATATTGTTACGTAAACAGTAAACATAGGGGAGGCATGCGTAGTTTTGAAAACTCGAGGGGAGCTCTCTCCAATTGTAAAAAATCTTAGGGGAGGTTTGTGAAATTATCCCTTTGTAGAAAGAAATTTGACTTTGCGTCCGATGAACTTCCAGGAAATGCATGCATGTGCTTCGCTGGGTATCAGAGTAGTAACCTATTAGTGAGTCAGTTCAGTGCAATGTTGGCCCAAATTGTGGTGGAAAAATTTCACTGAAATAGAAGCCCTGTCTTCTAGGCTTTGTTTGGATTGTACTTTTTGTTTAAAAAAAAAGGTTTTTTGATTTCTAAGAGGCTATTACTTAGAGCATTTATGAATCACTTTTTTATTTCACATTCATCACATCTTTAAAATGCGTTACAATATATTTTTTTAAATAAAAACTCTCAAAAATAATAATCTAAGCAGGCTCTTATTTGTCTTATAAACATGTATTATAATGCATTGGGCGAAAGTGTCAATTTATCGAATACATTTTGATGATGTTCCATAAGAATAGCATCTTTTTCCCTGTGGGAGGTGGCAGTGAAAATACTTCAGCTAAACTGTTCACTGACAGAAAAGAAGCTAAAAACGTTCGAGATGTAGAGTAGGACCAAAAGATTTACCACAATAGAAGTATTCAACTCCAACAAATGAACAAAAGAAAATCAAGTACTAAGTGACATATGACGTAAGTGACAAACACAGTCTAACGGATAGCTCGTCTCCTTAATTTTAGGGATTCTTATACTTAGGTTTATGGTTTAATAATGTAGTGACCTACAATTGTTTTCGTAGGAAAAAAGGCGCTGGAGCGGAAACAGCAACGGAATGCAGGAATCTGGATTGGAGCCTCGGAGATACAGTTAAGAACTTCAACAGATCTATGTATTTGGATAAATTATCATGAGGAGGAGTTCATGATCTCACATCACAGGAGAGCTAAGTTTGTGTACTACTACATGATTTCAGAAAAATCGAGAGAACAAAGTTAAGGCAAATCATATGAACCCGAGTTAAACAAAGCCAATTGAAAATCGTACGTAATGCTCTTCCTCGGGCAGGGGCTTGTGGGGATGTAAAACAGTGATTTCATATTGGCACTGGAAGCATAATTGTGAAACTTTTTAGGTTAATTGTGATGTATAATATCTATAAGATTAATCTTTCATAAATATTAGTATGATAATTTTTTTAATACTAACAAACAAGGATGCATGTAAGATGTCCCAAAAAACCCTAATTTGATGTATAACAATATAAAATACATGCAACTATGCCCATGTGAAAATAAAATTAATCGATATGTATAAGCCAAAACCATACATTCTAAGTTCATCAATATGTGTATTGAAACGTGGGCTGAGGCTCAAATTTGGTTCTATTACACGGTCGGCACATTTTCATTGCTGGATTTGCGGAATCTTTTTTTTTTTTTTGGGTTTTAAGGTTATTTTGCTTATTTGGGTGTTTCATAGAAATATTCTTTTAATATATTTTTAACTTTTTTTTTCTCACATACATCGTGTCTTAAAAAAGGTTGGCCCACTTCACAAGCTTTGACTTTTATCGTTTAGGTCAGTTTAGTGTCATGAAGCTTTATTTCCTTTTAGCTCATGATTATATTGGGAAAAAAGGCAAAATGAAATGTTGCACGAGATATATCCTTTGGAATAAAAATTTGTGGTAATACACGAAATGCTGTCCTACACAAGTTCCTAAGCCCCCCCTCCCCCCCAAAAAAAGCATAAAAAATAAACTGAAAAGAAGAGCGAAAAATTATAAAAAGGGATGCTCAAAGTAGCGTTATGAACATGCCCTGGAGGGGCTTAGCTTCCTTGGGATTAAGATCATCATAATTGCAGCTCTTGCACTAAACAGCTCCTTATACCGCCAAAAGCTTCCTTGCCGGAGGGTAGACTGGAGGCTTAATAGGTGGGAGGACTGGTGGCTTCAGGAGGAGGAACCGAGGCTTGGGTGGATAAAGGGAGGTTTAACGGGAGGTTCTCTGGAGGTTTCTGGTGGGTGGAACTGGAGGCTTGACTGGTGGATAAACGGGAGGTTTGGGGAGGCTTCCTGAGGGACCTGGAGGTTTCCAGTGGGTGGCTGGAGGCTTGGCCAGGTGGATAAACTGGAGGCTTGGGAGGTGCAGAGGCTTGTGGATCATCGGAGGTTTCATGGGAGGCTTCACAGGAGGATACACTGGAGGATTCATTGGTGGATGAATTGGAGGTTTCACAGGAGGGTGAACTGGAGGCTTGACTGGTGGATAAACTGGAGGCTTCACAGGTGGATGAACTGGAGGGTGCACTGGAGGTTTAACAGGAGGGTACACTGGAGGCTTGATTGGTGGATAAACTGGAGGTTTCACTGGTGGATGAACTGGAGGCTTGACTGGAGGATGAACTGGAGGCTGCACTGGAGGTTTTACAGGAGGATAAGTTGGAGGCTTCACAGGTGGATGAACTGGAGGTTTCTGAGGGAGTAGGTGGTGGGTGGTGGTGGTGCTGGTGGTGGTGATGGTGGTGGTGGTGGTGATGGTGGTCCTGGTCATGGTTGTGACCCTTGTGGTGTTCAGGGGCTTCAGCTGGTGGATGTGCTGGCCATTTGATATGCTCATGGTCTTCAGAAAAAACTGATGAGCTCATGAGTAGTAGCATTGAGAGCTGCATGAGGACAAGGAATTTGGCTGAGAAAGTAGCCATGATGGCCAATGCTGGGCCGTGGAAGTGGGGAAATGAGGGATTTCCGGTATGGTTTTCGACTTAGTTCGAGCGTTTTAGTAAGTTTTGGGGACTGTATTTATAGGGTTTTGGAGTTGACATATTAGGCTGGGATTTTGTTCTAACCCTCAAACTGGGCCTACTTGATACTGGGGAAGGCTTATCGCATTACAGCTGGGAATTTTTGACAAAGACGGGCTAGAAAGATTAATTAATTACATCTGCCTCGATTGATGTTGATGCCATCTGATATTATCCAATTGATCCTTGAAGACAAATACCTATTGCAGAAGAAACGATTTATTTGGTTCCAGATCTCACTCCATAAATATAACCATTTAAGGGTCAAATTATAAATCCACCACCAATCTAACCATTTAGGATAATTTTAAAAAATTATTGTAGCACCATGTGAGATGAAAATGTGATTGGAAGTTGTGTTGATAATTTAAACAAATAAGTTTTGATAAATAATATCCTATCCAAACCAAAAAAAAAAAAAGTTTTGGTAAATAAGGCGTCATAGCCAGTGGCTTAAAAAAATACATATACACATACACATATACATATGCGCCATTGATGTTGGATCATATAATAAGGTGATTGCCTGTATGCATTTATTCTGTGTCAACTAATAAACGTTGTATATGTCATGATAAATTGATAACATATATTCCAACAAGCTGTATGTAGGGATGGCCATGGTTTAGATTTGAATCGGGACCGGACCTGCTGTTTATTGAACCAGAACCGGACCTGGATTTGAGAATCCGAAACCGGAACTATAACGGTAACTAAAGGTTACGGTTCAGGTTTACGGAAAACTTGAAATGAAACCGGAACCGGCGGTTCAAGAACCGTTCAAACCGTGTAAGAATACACTTATATTTTGAGTAGCTTGATCTCTTTATCTCAATTTAAAGTTCAATTTTAATAGTCAGCACACCAATAGCATTTGTTTTAATCCACCAATTTATTATCCCAATTCATTAGTAAATATAGCATAATTAATTTAGGTCCAAGTCCAATATAGTCAAAGTATGAAAGTTAAATTAATCAAACTATTAAGTTTGCATTTGATGATTCTTTGATTTTGATTAGCTATTATGACAAATTCACAAAGGTTATGTTTTTTTAAAGGATCAAGAAAATAGTAGTTACAAAATCATAAAATAGCAATTTGTTAAATAAAAAATATATGTATTTTTTCTTTTTCCTTGACAAATGATAATAAAAAAAATTTTATATTTTTTTTCCTATGTTCATTTTCGTATTTACTTAAAATCAATTTTATAGTAACACGTATTTTAATGTAACTAGAAGAACTGGAACTGGAACTGGAACCGCGAGAAATTGAAACCATAACCGGACTAGAATCGGACGATTAGGAACCGTAACCGTAATCGTTCTTATAAAAGTCGTTTCAGTGCCACCTTTCAGAAAAATCGGAACCATCGGTTTTTAAATCGTAACCAACGGTTCTAGAACCGTGGCCACCTCTAGCTATATGACACTAATGATGTGTTTGATAAAACTAAAATCTAATTTGAAATCTAAAATTTAAAATATGTGATCTGAAATGTTAAGTTATTGATTTGTTAAGTATTGAAATGTTAGCATCTGAGCTTATTAGTATTAAGGGATAAGTGAATAGCTTATCACGGAGTATGTTTTGACAAAGTAATTTACAGCCACGTCATCAATTAAGATGTTCTATGTTTGGTTATCAAACGTGTCCAAAAATATTAAGGTTTGAACCCATTAAATTTATATCTAAGTGTCGAATTCAGTTATCAAATCGGCCTATAAGTTGTAGCACCACTAAAGTTTTAAAAATACTGCTTACCTTATTTACTTTTGTTATTTGTGTAATAGAATTTCGAAAAATCCCAAACAGTCCTTTTGCTCATTTTGCTAAACAAAAATACTCCTCGGCCAAATTGTTTACTTTAAGAAAAACTATCATCTAAAAAACAATTTCTAGCAGCATCACCATATCACAAAGTTATCGTTTAGAAAATATAAATTTGAAAAATAAAAAAAGACATTTATAAAGATATATACTAGTACAATTTAATTTTCTATGCTCAAAATAGACATCATATGAACCCTAATATTTTTCAACCTCTTCTCAATCAATTGGCCCAAACCTTTAAGTTGAACTAAATCATTATATAATTAACTCAAAATAAACAAAGAAATCAAACATCATTTACAATCACAAAAAGGAAAAGATAGCAAAATTTAATTTACTATAATTTACAAACAAAAATTGTATAGTCATCAAAAAAAGAGTTAGATAGAATCTTGGAGAAAGGGAAAAGAGAAGAAAACGACTTTTGTTTCTTTTTCTTTAATTTTTTGAACTCCATTTGTTTGATATATGAAATATGCGTCAAATAATAGGTTAATATAGTCATTTTACAATACTAAGGGAGGTAAATGATATTTTTAAAAATCTCAAGGATAATAAGTGATATTAGAAGAAACCTTATAGGAAGATTCTGATATTATCGCGAAGAACTAAAATTAGTCATGTAAGGATTCATTATCTCAAGAAATCAATTTAATTTTTTGATAAATATATAGATGTAAATGAGTTGAGTTGAGCTGAATTTTTTACTTTTAAACTCGACTCATTAAGTTATCAAGTCGAGTTCGGTTCAGCTTGTGTATGTAATGAGGCAAAAGTTGTATTCAAACTCAACTCATGAAAATTATCTCGAATTCAAACTCGAGTTTGAACTTGACTCATTTGATATAAATGTGCGGAGCTCAAATGAGCTCGAACTCAGTAAAAGGAAAAAAAAAGAGAGAGAGAGAGAGAGAGAGAACTCAAATGTGCTTGTATCTTATACAACTTTCTAACTCAAAAAATATAACCAATTTAATGTGCTTATTGAACTAGAAAAATTCATCAAATATAAGAAGATTCCCAATATTTAAACAAAATAGAATCCTAAATAGTCAAGACAAGGTATTTTGCATAATTAGTAAAAAAAAATTCGTAATACATAATTATTAAAAAAATTAGTAATACTAGCTCGAATAAATTTACGAACAAATCTAGACGAACTAAAATGAACTATTTGTGAGTCGGGCTGACTTAGTTAGAAAGCAAGTCTAATTTGATGTTGAGCTCGATTCATCCAATTAAATGAACGAGTTGAACTCGACCTTATATGATTTGAGCTGAATTGAGCCCATAAGCCACTCGTCGGTTTAACTACTCTAATTAGATGATACAATATTGTATGATCTCACCGACATTGAGACAAAAATAAAAATTTGTTTATTCAATTTTCCTGATTCATGACATCAATGTCATAATTAAAAAACTCCATTTTTTTTTTGACAAAAAAAACCTCCATTAGTAGGAGAACCACATATTCTCAATAGCTATGCGCGCTTCCAGAAAATTACTGATCTCGTTTTCCTGTCGAAAATATTACATGAATGCTTTTTTTTTTTTTTTTTTTTTTTGTCTCTTCCCACATCCTTCTCACCTCCAACTATCAAACACACGATTCAAACCTTAAATTTGATAGTAGAAAAGGCTCTAAAAACTGTCCATTAGCATTTATATATCTATACATGAATGTATTTATGAAGTTATAAACAAACATTTCAATTCTAGAATGGCCACTTCAATCAGACACGAAAACTGTGGAGGGCTTATATTTTATAATGTTGTTTGTAACTTCACCAAAATTTTCAGAAAATATCAAATACTGTAATTTACTATAGGAAAGAAGAAGAAAAATGAAAGACGGAAAAGACTGAGAGGTAAGGCTGCTGTAATAATCCCATCAGGCATGCCTCAAAAAAAATTCTTTTTTTGTGATAAAAATTAAGCATGCGTTTGATAATGTTTGTCCTTGATGGTGAAGCACAGACCGTATGTGTGGCTTGTTGCTTCAGATGCAGAGGTGGGATTGAAGAATTTGGTTCACTGCACAGCTTGGAAGGGTACAATCTGCAAGTTTCAACTTAGTTCTTCTTCTTCTTCTTCTTCTTCTTCTTCTTTTTTTATGTGCCCTTTTCAGCAAATTAGAATCCAATGGTTTAATATGGTTTGGCAGTTTAGAATCGAAAACACATGATACTCTTCCACTGTTTTGAATGCCACAGAACCCGAAGAATGGAAGTGAATAATGCTGCCGCTTATGTGAAAACTGCGCATCTGCGAACTGGCTATCCTCTTCATCATGTGGCTTGTTTGATTATTATAAAGGGCTATTTAGCTGTCTATCATCTGAGAAATAAAAGAGTGGTGAATTATTTGAAAGGGATTGAATAGATTCATTCAATGACAAATTAATTTAAGCTGTTTACTTTCAGTTTGAGTCTCATGTACGTTTGACGAACGTAATTTGTGCACTCAATGTTTGGTCTAGCCCTGAGTGCATGCTCTTTTAATGCGGGAACTTCCGAAAGAAACGGTAAATGCAGTTGTGATTTCGTCTCGTTTTGTGTAGTTGATGTATGGTTTACATTATTTAATGCACAATCGCATTATATCGTCATATTTGTACAAATATTGGTGTAAATGAATACGATATCTCATATCTTATAATATTACTATAATTATACCACCAAATATAACAAATACAATTATCAGATATAACGGGACATAATACAATCATATTTGCTCCAAATCCCACTTTTAGCCTGTGAACTTCTAAAAGAAGTGCTGAATTTATGCAACAATCATGTTTATATCTAAATTTTTAATTTTGCTGGGCTTAACTTCAGTTTGTGGGCAACACCAGTCAATGGTGGGGATTGAAATGGGTGGTGATCAAGAATGCATATGTGCTGATAGTACTTAGGAGCCGTTTTGTTTTCTTTATATTTTATGAGAATAGAAGGGTAATTATGATGATTCAACGATAACAAGATGGGTAATTAAGATGATTTCTTAATAACAGATGGTTGATTAGAAAATCTGTAAAAGAGTCCTATCATTCTCATTAATTTATTTTTATTAACCTCAAACAAATATTGTTTATGGATATAACAGAATTCAAAATCCATAAGGAGGGTTGAACCCACTTGCCAAACACCTCATAAGTAGATCTGCCATTAAGAGGAAAAATATTAAATATGTCCAAAAAAAAAAGTGAAGAAAGAACTAATATTAAATTTAAGTTATGTGGTATAATCTAAACCTGCTAGTGCAAAAAAAGTTATACACTGATAGTATATAAAAAAGTTATCCATAAAACAAATGAAAAATTTTCATGTATTCTTGTTCGTAAAGAACTTCGTATATGCAAATATAGGCCCTAAGCTCCGAGATGACCATTAGAGCAAATTTCTCCGTGATCAAAGATCGAATAATAGAAAGGGATATTAATTCATCGCAAATTGTTTCTGAAAATGTGTTAAGGCTCCTTCGTGCTTAATTTAAATCTATGATACCTCTTACTTCAAAACTGTCTAAGGGCCTATTTGATATGTATTGTAATGTTGAAAATTTATATATTCAGAACGTTTTGAATTCAACATGTTTGATAAGTGAAATGCCTAGCGATTTACTATAGCATGTAAAATTTTAAGTGAAAACTTTTGATTGAATTTTTTGAGTTGATCACGCAAATTACACCACTCACACATATAATACATTCTCATACATGCTCTTGCACAAAGTACATGTTTGCTATCATTCTACTCAACAACACACATGCACACATGTAGGCACACAAAAATACACACACTTTTTAATTGTTTAATTATTTTTTCTCACACAAAACACTTTTCTTTCTTTTCAAGCATACAAATAAAGAAAACATTTTTTAAAGATAAAAGTGTAATGTTTATGTGATATTTCAATTCAGTTAGTTATTAAACATACATACCTTTATCCATTCAGCAACTTAATACTTTCAACACTTAATTTTTAGATGTCAAAATTCATACTTTAGATTTCAATTTTATCAAACGGGGCCCAACAACCAACAATGTCGGTAATGTTACCAATCAACCATTTCTTGGTTTTGGATTAACTAATATGGTTGTAGCTTTACTTTATTTTCAATATTCCGAGAAATCCACCATAAGTATGTGTCATAGTAACGGGATCAAAAATAAATAAATAATAAAATTGGCATTAATCTCTTGGGATTAGAATTAGCCAGCTGCTCCAATAAATTATTCACGTGCTACGCTGCTAGTGAACCTAAATCCCGCAACTAATGCAAGTGGGTACATCAATTAAATACTTCATTACAAGAAGACCCGGAAAATTGTCAAACGCGTTCCAGATATTGCTACTAATTAACTTTAGATCCAGTCTAATATCCAATGTTTGGAGCTCTTATCAAATCTCTGACTTCTCTTATGGGTCGAAATAATTGATTTCGCTTATTGCACAAACCTCGCCATCTTTACAAATTCTTAATCGCATCGTAGTGTGTACTTAGTGGTCATTAATGAGGAATCGAATTCCGAGAAAATAGTGACAAAATTTCATGTTTTTTGAATGTGGGTAGTGTGTGTGCTAAGTGGTCATTAACGAGGATTTCACAGCGCAATCCATGACAAATTTTTGTATATTTAGTGAGCAACTCACGACACTGTCAAACTTGAAGTATAGGGGCTTCTATTTTGTCTTTTTACTTCAAAAGAGGTATAAAAGTCCGTGAATTTCTACTTACATATTCATTATAGAAGTTTTGATTCACTGAAATGGTCATCATACTATAATTATAACGTATGAACTTTCATAGAATGGATAATTTTATAAACCTCCCTTGAGATTTCCGTCAAACTTGGAGTATAGGGGCTTCTATTTTGTCTTTTTACTTCAAAAGAGGTATAAAAGTCCATGAATTTCTACTTACATATTCATTATAGAAGTTTTGATTCACCGAAATGGTCATCATACTATAATTGTAACATATGAACTTTCATAGAATGGATAATTTTATAAACCTCCCTTGAGATTTCTAATAATTTCACTCCGCTCCCCTCAGGTTTAAGAAATTACACTTACCTCCCTTGGCATAGTAAAATATCTATAATGCCCTCTACTTGATCATAGACCATTCTAAATTTAAGGTAATCAACTTATAAACCCCAGAAAAAGTGAAGAGGCTCACAGTGATAGAGAAATAAATAATGAAATTGATGATTGCAATAGAAAAACAAAAAAAGACCAAATAAGTGGAATTTTTCATATTTTATTTGTTGTCAAGAAAAATTTTGCAAAGTGTCAATAACTGCAAATTGATTTTGTTGGATTAGGAATAGCTAATTATGATTTTATTGTGGATATAGAATTCATTCTCTACTTTTAAGATATTAATATATTTAAGGTCATGAGAGTATTGTAATAGTGGTTCCAAACTAGACTAAGTTGTATTGGAAAGATATTTGAACATTGAGATTTAATTTTGTGGTATGAAATTAGTTGTCAATTGGGGGAGGGAGTGTGCGTGTTTTTTATTTTTATTTGCATGACAAGCATTGATGTTGTTTGTGCAATTTCAGATCTTGTAAACAGTTACTTAGATTTTGAACTTATTTTTGGATAGTTGCTAAAGATTTGACTTGTCAATTTGTGTAAAATGTGGAACATAGTGATTGCAGATACTATACTTTTCTTTCTTTAATTTTCCACACAAGGGCAATATAGGGTTTTTGAGAGAAAATTTAACTTGTTGTGCCTATATTGTTATATAAACAGTAAACATAGGGGAGGCATGCGTAGTTTTGAAAACTCGAGGGGAGCTCTCTCCAATTGTAAAAAATCTTAGGGGAGGTTTGTGAAATTATCCCTTTGTAGAAAGAAATTTGACTTTGCGTCCGATGAACTTCCAGGAAATGCATGCATGTGCTTCGCTTGGTATCAGAGTAGTAACCTATTAGTGAGTCAGTTCAGTGCAATGTTGGCCCAAATTGTGGTGGAAAAATTTCACTGAAATAGAAGCCCTGTCTTCTAGGCTTTGTTTGGATTGTACTTTTTGTTTAAAAAAAAAGGTTTTTTGATTTCTAAGAGGCTATTACTTAGAGCATTTATGAATCACTTTTTTGTTTCACATTCATCACATCTTTAAAATGCGTTACAATATATTTTTTTAAATAAAACTCTCAAAAATAATAATCTAAGCAGGCTCTTATTTGTCTTATAAACATGTATTATAATGCATTGGGCGAAAGTGTCAATTTATCGAATACATTTTGATGATGTTCCATAAGAATAGCATCTTTTTCCCTGTGGGAGGTGGCAGTGAAAATACTTCAGCTAAACTGTTCACTGACAGAAAAGAAGCTAAAACGTTCGAGATGTAGAGTGGGACCAAAAGATTTACCACAATAGAAGTATTCAACTCAACAAATGAACAAAAGAAAATCAAGTACTAAGTGACATATGACGTAAGTGACAAACACAGTCTAACGGATAGCTCGTCTCCTTAATTTTAGGGATTCTTATACTTAGGTTTATGGTTTAATAATGTAGTGACCTACAATTGTTTTCGTAGGAAAAAGGCGCTGGAGCGGAAACAGCAACGGAATGCAGGAATCTGGATTGGAGCCTCGGAGATACAGTTAAGAACTTCAACAGATCTATGTATTTGGATAAATTATCATGAGGAGGAGTTCATGATCTCACATCACAGGAGAGCTAAGTTTGTGTACTACTACATGATTTCAGAAAAATCGAGAGAACAAAGTTAAGGCAAATCATATGAACCCGAGTTAAACAAAGCCAATTGAAAATCGTACTTAATGCTCTTCCTCGGGCAGGGGCTTGTGGGGATGTAAAACAGTGATTTCATATTGGCACTGGAAGCATAATTGTGAAACTTTTTAGGTTAATTGTGATGTATAATATCTATAAGATTAATCTTTCATAAATATTAGTATGATAATTTTTTTAATACTAACAAACAAGGATGCATGTAAGATGTCCCAAAAAACCCTAATTTGATGTATAACAATATAAAATACATGCAACTATGCCCATGTGAAAATAAAATTAATCGATATGTATAAGCCAAAACCATACATTCTAAGTTCATCAATATGTGTATTGAAACGTGGGCTGAGGCTCAAATTTGGTTCTATTACACGGTCGGCACATTTTCATTGCTGGATTTGCGGAATCTTTTTTTTTTTTTTTGGGTTTTAAGGTTATTTTGCTTATTTGGGTGTTTCATAGAAATATTCTTTTAATATATTTTTAACTTTTTTTTTTTCTCACATACATCGTGTGTTAAAAAAGGTTGGCCCACTTCACAAGCTTTGACTTTTATCGTTTAGGTCAGTTTAGTGTCATGAAGCTTTATTTCCTTTTAGCTCATGATTATATTGGGAAAAAAGGCAAAATGAAATGTTGCACGAGATATATCCTTTGGAATAAAAATTTGTGGTAATACACGAAATGCTGTCCTACACAAGTTCCTAAGCCCCCCCTCCCCCCCCAAAAAAAGCATAAAAAATAAACTGAAAAGAAGAGCGAAAAATTATAAAAAGGGATGCTCAAAGTAGCGTTATGAACATGCCCTGGAGGGGCTTAGCTTCCTTGGGATTAAGATCATCATAATTGCAGCTCTTGCACTAAACAGCTCCTTATACCGCCAAAAGCTTCCTTGCCGGAGGGTAGACTGGAGGCTTAATAGGTGGGAGGACTGGTGGCTTCACTGGAGGAGGAACTGGAGGCTTGACTGGTGGATAAACGGGAGGTTTAACGGGAGGTTTCTGGAGGGAATTTCTGGAGGTTTCCTGGTGGGTGGCTGGAGGCTTGGGTGGATAAACGGGAGGTTTGGGGAGGCTTCTGGAGAGGTACACTGGAGGTTTGGGTGGGTGGCTGGAGGCTTGGCCAGTGGATAAACCATGGAGGCTTCTGGGAGGGGTGCAGAGGCTTGACCGGTGGATAAATCGGAGGTTTCATGGGAGGCTTCACAGGAGGATACACTGGAGGATTCATTGGTGGATGAATTGGAGGTTTCACAGGAGGGTGAACTGGAGGCTTGACTGGTGGATAAACTGGAGGCTTCTGGTGGATGAAGCTGGAGGTGAGGAGGTTTCTGAGGGACACCTGGAGGCTTGATTGGTGGATAAACTGGAGGTTTCACTGGTGGATGAACTGGAGGCTTGACTGGAGGATGAACTGGAGGCTGCACTGGAGGTTTTACAGGAGGATAAGTTGGAGGCTTCACAGGTGGATGAACTGGAGGTTTCACAGGGGGGTAGATTGGTGGGTGGTGGTGGTGCTGGTGGTGGTGATGGTGGTGGTGGTGGTGATGGTGGTCCTGGTCATGGTTGTGACCCTTGTGGTGTTCAGGGGCTTCAGCTGGTGGATGTGCTGGCCATTTGATATGCTCATGGTCTTCAGAAAAAACTGATGAGCTCATGAGTAGTAGCATTGAGAGCTGCATGAGGACAAGGAATTTGGCTGAGAAAGTAGCCATGATGGCCAATGCTGGGCCGTGGAAGTGGGGAAATGAGGGATTTCCGGTATGGTTTTCGACTTAGTTCGAGCGTTTTAGTAAGTTTTGGGGACTGTATTTATAGGGTTTTGGAGTTGACATATTAGGCTGGGATTTTGTTCTAACCCTCAAACTGGGCCTACTTGATACTGGGGAAGGCTTATCGCATTACAGCTGGGAATTTTTGACAAAGACGGGCTAGAAAGATTAATTAATTACATCTGCCTCGATTGATGTTGATGCCATCTGATATTATCCAATTGATCCTTGAAGACAAATACCTATTGCAGAAGAAACGATTTATTTGGTTCCAGATCTCACTCCATAAATATAACCATTTAAGGGTCAAATTATAAATCCACCACCAATCTAACCATTTAGGATAATTTTAAAAAATTATTGTAGCACCATGTGAGATGAAAATGTGATTGGAAGTTGTGTTGATAATTTAAACAAATAAGTTTTGATAAATAATATCCTATCCAAACCAAAAAAAAAAAAAGTTTTGGTAAATAAGGCGTCATAGCCAGTGGCTTAAAAAAATACATATACACATACACATATACATATGCGCCATTGATGTTGGATCATATAATAAGGGGATTGCCTGTATGCATTTATTCTGTGTCAACTAATAAACGTTGTATATGTCATGATAAATTGATAACATATATTCCAACAAGCTGTATGTAGGGATGGCTATGGTTTAGATTTGAATCGGGACCGGACCTGCTGTTTATTGAACCAGAACCGGACCTGGATTTGAGAATCCGAAACCGGAACTATAACGGTAACTAAAGGTTCGGTTCAGGTTCTGAGAAAACTTGAAATGAAATCGGAACCGGCGGTTCAAGAACCGTTCAAACCGTGTAAGAATACACTTATATTTTGAGTAGCTTGATATCTTTATCTCAATTTAAAGTTCAATTTTAATAGTCAGCACACCAATAGCATTTGTTTTAATCCACCAATTTATTATCCCAATTCATTAGTAAATATAGCATAATTAATTTAGGTCCAAGTCCAATATAGTCAAAGTATGAAAGTTAAATTAATCAAACTATTAAGTTTGCATTTGATGATTCTTTGATTTTGATTAGCTATTATGACAAATTCACAAAGGTTATGTTTTTTTAAAGGATCAAGAAAATAGTAGTTACAAAATCATAAAATAGCAATTTGTTAAATAAAAAATATATGTATTTTTTCTTTTTCCTTGACAAATGATAATAAAAAAAATTTTATATTTTTTTCCTATGTTCATTTTCGTATTTACTTAAAATCAATTTTATAGTAACACGTATTTTAATGTAACTAGAAGAACTGGCTGGAACGAGAAATTGAAACCATAACCGGACTAGAATCGGACGATTAGGAACCGTAACCGTGTCGTTCTTATAAAAGTCGTTTCAGTGCCACCTTTCAGAAAAATCGGAACCATCGGTTTTTAAATCGTAACCAACGGTTCTAGAACCGTGGCCACCTCTAGCTATATGACACTAATGATGTGTTTGATAAAACTAAAATCTAATTTGAAATCTAAAATTTAAAATATGTGATCTGAAATGTTAAGTTATTGATTTGTTAAGTATTGAAATGTTAGCATCTGAGCTTATTAGTATTAAGGGATAAGTGAATAGCTTATCACGGAGTATGTTTTGACAAAGTAATTTACAGCCACGTCATCAATTAAGATGTTCTATGTTTGGTTATCAAACGTGTCCAAAAATATTAAGGTTTGAACCCATTAAATTTATATCTAAGTGTCGAATTCAGTTATCAAATCGGCCTATAAGTTGTAGCACCACTAAAGTTTTAAAAATACTGCTTACCTTATTTACTTTTGTTATTTGTGTAATAGAATTTCGAAAAATCCCAAACAGTCCTTTTGCTCATTTTGCTAAACAAAAATACTCCTCGGCCAAATTGTTTACTTTAAGAAAAACTATCATCTAAAAAACAATTTCTAGCAGCATCACCATATCACAAAGTTATCGTTTAGAAAAATATAAATTTGAAAAATCAAAAAAAGACATTTATAAAGATATATACTAGTACAATTTAATTTTCTATGCTCAAAATAGACATCATATGAACCCTAATATTTTTCAACCTCTTCTCAATCAGTGGCCCAAACCTTTAAGTTGAACTAAATCATTATATAATTAACTCAAAATAAACAAAGAAATCAAACATCATTTACAATCACAAAAAGGAAAAGATAGCAAAATTTAATTTACTATAATTTACAAACAAAAATTGTATAGTCATCAAAAAAAGAGTTAGATAGAATCTTGGAGAAAGGGAAAAGAGAAGAAAACGACTTTTGTTTCTTTTTCTTTAATTTTTTGAACTCCATTTGTTTGATATATGAAATATGCGTCAAATAATAGGTTAATATAGTCATTTTACAATACTAAGGGAGGTAAATGATATTTTTAAAAATCTCAAGGATAATAAGTGATATTAGAAGAAACCTTATAGGAAGATTCTGATATTATCGCGAAGAACTAAAATTAGTCATGTAAGGATTCATTATCTCAAGAAATCAATTTAATTTTTTGATAAATATATAGATGTAAATGAGTTGAGTTGAGCTGAATTTTTTACTTTTAAACTTCGACTCATTAAGTTATCAAGTCGAGTTGGTTCACTTGTGTATGTAATGAGGCAAAGTTGTATTCAAACTCAACTCATGAAAATTATCTCGAATTCAAACTCGAGTTTGAACTTGACTCATTTGATATAAATGTGCGGAGCTCAAATGAGCTCGAACTCAATAAAAGGAAAAAAGAGAGAGAGAGAGAGAGAGAGAGAGAGAGAACTCAAATGTGCTTGTATCTTATACAACTTTCTAACTCAAAAAATATAACCAATTTAATGTGCTTATTGAACTAGAAAAATTCATCAAATATAAGAAGATTCCCAATATTTAAACAAAATAGAATCCTAAATAGTCAAGACAAGGTATTTTGCATAATTAGTAAAAAAAAATTCGTAATACATAATTATTAAAAAAATTAGTAATACTAGCTCGAATAAATTTACGAACAAATCTAGACGAACTAAAATGAACTATTTGTGAGTCGGGCTGACTTAGTTAGAAAGCAAGTCTAATTTGATGTTGAGCTCGATTCATCCAATTAAATGAACGAGTTGAACTCGACCTTATATGATTTGAGCTGAATTGAGCCCATAAGCCACTCGTCGGTTTAACTACTCTAATTAGATGATACAATATTGTATGATCTCACCGACATTGAGACAAAAATAAAAAATTTGTTTATTCAATTTTCCTGATTCATGACATCAATGTCATAATTAAAAAACTCCATTTTTTTTTTGACAAAAAAAACCTCCATTAGTAGGAGAACCACATATTCTCAATAGCTATGCGCGCTTCCAGAAAATTACTGATCTCGTTTTCCTGTCGAAAATATTACATGAATGCTTTTCTTTTTTTTTTTTTTTTTTGTCTCTTCCCACATCCTTCTCACCTCCAACTATCAAACACACGATTCAAACCTTAAATTTGATAGTAGAAAAGGCTCTAAAAACTGTCCATTAGCATTTATATATCTATACATGAATGTACTTATGAAGTTATAAACAAACATTTCAATTCTAGAATGGCCACTTCAATCAGACACGAAAACTGTGGAGGGGCTTATATTTTATAATGTTGTTTGTAACTTCACCAAAATTTTCAGAAAATATCAAATACTGTAATTTACTATAGGAAAGAAGAAGAAAAATGAAAGACGGAAAAGACTGAGAGGTAAGGCTGCTGTAATAATCCCATCAGGCATGCCTCAAAAAAAATTCTTTTTTGTGATAAAAATTAAGCATGCGTTTGATAATGTTTGTCCTTGATGGTGAAGCACAGACCGTATGTGTGGCTTGTTGCTTCAGATGCAGAGGTGGGATTGAAGAATTTGGTTCACTGCACAGCTTGGAAGGGTACAATCTGCAAGTTTCAACTTAGTTCTTCTTCTTCTTCTTCTTCTTCTTCTTCTTCTTCTTTTTTTTTTTATGTGCCCTTTTCAGCAAATTAGAATCCAATGGTTTAATATGGTTTGGCAGTTTAGAATCGAAAACACATGATACTCTTCCACTGTTTTGAATGCCACAGAACCCGAAGAATGGAAGTGAATAATGCTGCCGCTTATGTGAAAACTGCGCATCTGCGAACTGGCTATCCTCTTCATCATGTGGCTTGTTTGATTATTATAAAGGGCTATTTAGCTGTCTATCATCTGAGAAATAAAAGAGTGGTGAATTATTTGAAAGGGATTGAATAGATTCATTCAATGACAAATTAATTTAAGCTGTTTACTTTCAGTTTGAGTCTCATGTACGTTTGACGAACGTAATTTGTGCACTCAATGTTTGGTCTAGCCCTGAGTGCATGCTCTTTTAATGCGGGAACTTCCGAAAGAAACGGTAAATGCAGTTGTGATTTCGTCTCGTTTTGTGTAGTTGATGTATGGTTTACATTATTTAATGCACAATCGCATTATATCGTCATATTTGTACAAATATTGGTGTAAATGAATACGATATCTCATATCTTATAATATTACTATAATTATACCACCAAATATAACAAATACAATTATCAGATATAACGGGACATAATACAATCATATTTGCTCCAAATCCCACTTTTAGCCTGTGAACTTCTAAAAGAAGTGCTGAATTTATGCAACAATCATGTTTATATCTAAATTTTTAATTTTGCTGGGCTTAACTTCAGTTTGTGGGCAACACCACTCAATGGTGGGGATTGAAATGGGTGGTGATCAAGAATGCATATGTGCTGATAGTACTTAGGAGCCGTTTTGTTTTCTTTATATTTTATGAGAATAGAAGGGTAATTATGATGATTCAACGATAACAAGATGGGTAATTAAGATGATTTCTTAATAACAGATGGTTGATTAGAAAATCTGTAAAAGAGTCCTATCATTCTCATTAATTTATTTTTATTAACCTCAAACAAATATTGTTTATGGATATAACAGAATTCAAAATCCATAATGAGGGTTGAACCCACTTGCCAAACACCTCATAAGTAGATCTGCCATTAAGAGGAAAAATATTAAATATGTCCAAAAAAAAAAGTGAAGAAAGAACTAATATTAAATTTAAGTTATGTGGTATAATCTAAACCTGCTAGTGCAAAAAAAGTTATACACGATAGTATATAAAAAGTTATCCATAAAACAAATGAAAAATTTTCATGTATTCTTGTTCAGTAAAGAACTTCGTATATGCAAATATAGGCCCTAAGCTCCGAGATGACCATTAGAGCAAATTTCTCCGTGATCAAAGATCGAATAATAGAAAGGGATATTAATTCATCGCAAATTGTTTCTGAAAATGTGTTAAGGCTCCTTCGTGCTTAATTTAAATCTATGATACCTCTTACTTCAAAACTGTCTAAGGGCCTATTTGATATGTATTGTAATGTTGAAAATTTATATATTCAGAACGTTTTGAATTCAACATGTTTGATAAGTGAAATGCCTAGCGATTTACTATAGCATGTAAAATTTTAAGTGAAAACTTTTGATTGAATTTTTTGAGTTGATCACGCAAATTACACCACTCACACATATAATACATTCTCATACATGCTCTTGCACAAAGTACATGTTTGCTATCATTCTACTCAACAACACACATGCACACATGTAGGCACACAAAAATACACACACTTTTTAATTGTTTAATTATTTTTTCTCACACAAAACACTTTTCTTTCTTTTCAAGCATACAAATAAAGAAAACATTTTTTAAAGATAAAAGTGTAATGTTTATGTGATATTTCAATTCAGTTAGTTATTAAACATACATACCTTTATCCATTCAGCAACTTAATACTTTCAACACTTAATTTTTAGATGTCAAAATTCATACTTTAGATTTCAATTTTATCAAACGGGGCCCAACAACCAACAATGTCCGGTAATGTTACCAATCAACCATTTCTTGGTTTTGGATTAACTAATATGGTTGTAGCTTTACTTTATTTTCAATATTCCGAGAAATCCACCATAAGTATGTGTCATAGTAACGGGATCAAAAATAAATAAATAATAAAATTGGCATTAATCTCTTGGGATTAGAATTAGCCAGCTGCTCCAATAAATTATTCACGTGCTACGCTGCTAGTGAACCTAAATCCCGCAACTAATGCAAGTGGGTACATCAATTAAATACTTCATTACAAGAAGACCCGGAAAATTGTCAAACGCGTTCCAGATATTGCTACTAATTAACTTTAGATCCAGTCTAATATCCAATGTTTGGAGCTCTTATCAAATCTCTGACTTCTCTTATGGGTCGAAATAATTGATTTCGCTTATTGCACAAACCTCGCCATCTTTACAAATTCTTAATCGCATCGTAGTGTGTACTTAGTGGTCATTAATGAGGAATCGAATTCCGAGAAAATAGTGACAAAATTTCATGTTTTTTGAATGTGGGTAGTGTGTGTGCTAAGTGGTCATTAACGAGGATTTCACAGCGCAATCCATGACAAATTTTTGTATATTTAGTGAGCAACTCACGACACTGTCAAACTTGAAGTATAGGGGCTTCTATTTTGTCTTTTTACTTCAAAAGAGGTATAAAAGTCCGTGAATTTCTACTTACATATTCATTATAGAAGTTTTGATTCACTGAAATGGTCATCATACTATAATTATAACATATGAACTTTCATAGAATGGATAATTTTATAAACCTCCCTTGAGATTTCTAATAATTTCACTCGGCTCCCCTCAGGTTTAAAAAATTACACTTACCTCCCTTGGCATAGTAAAATATCTATAATGCCCTCTACTTGATCATAGACCATTCTAAATTTAAGGTAATCAACTTATAAACCCCAGAAAAAGTGAAGAGGCTCACAATGATAGAGAAATAAATAATGAAATTGATGATTGCAATAGAAAAACAAAAAAAGACCAAATATGTGGAATTTTTCATATTTTATTTGTTGTCAAGAAAAATTTTGCAAAGTGTCAATAACTGCAAATTGATTTTGTTGGATTAGGAATAGCTAATTATGATTCTATTGTGGATATAGAATTCATTCTCTACTTTTAAGATATTAATATATTTAAGATCATGAGAGTATTGTAATAGTGGTTCCAAACTAGACTAAGTCGTATTGGAAAGATATTTGAACATTGGGATTTAATTTTGTGGTATGAAATTAGTTGTCAATTGGGGGAGGGGGTGTGCGTGTTTTTTATTTTTATTTGCATGACAAGCATTGATGTTGTTTGTGCAATTTCAGATCTTGTAAACAGTTCCTTAGATTTTGAACTTATTTTTGGATAGTTGCTAAAGATTCGACTTGTCAATTTGAGTAAAATGTGGAACATAGTGATTGAAGATACTATACTTTTCTTTCTTTAATTTTCCACACAAGGGCAATATAGGGTTTTTGAGAGAAAATTTAACTTGTTGTGCTTATATTGTTATATAAACAGTAAACATAGGGGAGGCATGCGTAGTTTTGAAAACTCGAGGGGAGCTCTCTCCAATTGTAAAAAATCTTAGGGGAGGTTTGTGAAATTATCCCTTTGTAGAAAGAAATTTGACTTAGCGTCCGATGAACTTCCAGGAAATGCATGCATGTGCTTCGCTGGGTATCAGAGTAGTAACCTATTAGTGAGTCAGCTCAGTGCAATGTTGGCCCAAATTGTGGTGGAAAAATTTCACTGAAATAGAAGCCCTGTCTTCTAGGCTTTGTTTGGATTGTACTTGTTGTTTAAAAAAAAAAGGTTTTTTGATTTCTGAGAGACTATCACTTTGAGCATTTCTGAATCACTTTTTTTTTTTTTATTTCACATTCATCACATCTTTAAAAAGCGTTACAATATAAATTTTTAAATAAAAATTCTCAAAAATAATAATCTAAGCAGGCTCTTATTTTTCTTAAAAACATGTATTATAATGCATTGGGCGATAGAGGCTGGAGCGGAAACAGCAACGGAATGCTGGAATCTGGATTGGAGCCTCGGAGATAGAGTGAAAAACTTCAACAGATCTATGTATTTGGATAAACTATCATGAGGAGGAGTTCAAGATTTCACAACACAGGAGAGTTAAGTTTGTCTATTACTACACGATTTCAGGAAAAACCGAGAGAACAAAATTAAGGCAAATCATATAAACCTGATTTAAACAAAGCCAGTTGAAAAACGTACGTAAGGCTCTTCCTCGGGCAGGTGCTTGTGGGGATGTGAAACAGTGATTTTATATTGGCACTGGAACCATAATTGTGAAAATTTTTAGGTTAATTGTGATGTATAATATCTACAAGATTAATCTTTCATAAATGTTACTCTAAGAATTTTTTTAATACTGGCAAACAAGGATGCATGTAAGATGTCACAAAAAACCCTAAGTTTGATGTATAACAATATAAAATACATGCAACTATGCCTATGTGAAAATAAAATTAATCCATATCTATAAGCCAAAACCATACATTCTAAGTTCATCAACATGTGTATTGAAACGTGGGCTGAGGCTCAAGTTTGGTTCTATTACACGGTCGCCACATTTCCATTGCTGGATTTGCGGAATATTTTTTTTTTTTTTTGGGGTTTTATGGTTTTTTTGCTTATTTGGGTACTGTTTTATGGAAATATTCTTTTAATATATTTTTAATTTTTTTTACCTTACACACATCATATCTTAAAAAAGATTGGCCCACGTTACAAGCTTTTACTTTTGTCGTTTAGTTCACTTTAGTGTCATGAAGCTTTTATCTTTTAGCTCGGGAATATATTGGGAAAAAAGGCAAAATGAGATGGTGCACGAGATATATCCTTTGGAATAAAAATTTGCGGTAATACACGAAATGCTGGCCTGCACAAGTACCTAAGCCCCAAAAACAAATGCATAAAAAATAAACTGAAAAGAAGGACGAAAAATTATTATAAAAAGGGATGCTCAAAGTGGCGTTATGACCCTGGTGGGGCTTAGCTTCCTTGGGATTAAGACCATCATAATTGCAGCTCTTGCACTAAACAGATCCTCATACCGCCAAAAGCTTCCTTGCCGGAGGATAGACTGGAGGCTTAATAGGGGGAAGGACTGGTGGCTTCACTGGAGCAGGAACTGGAGGCTTGACTGGTGGATAAACGGGAGGTTTAACAGGAGGTTTCACAGGAGGGTACACTGGAGGGTGAACTGGAGGTTTGACTGGTGGATAAACTGGAGGCTTCACAGGAGGGTGCACTGGAGGCTTGGTTGGTGGATAAATTGGAGGTTTCATGGGAGGCTTCACAGGAGGGTACACTGGAGGCTTCATGGGTGGATTCATGGGAGGTTTCACAGGAGGGTGCACTGGAGGCTTGATTGGTGGATAAATTGGAGGCTTCACAGGTGGATGAACTGGAGGTTTCATAGGAGGGTAGACTGGTGGGTGGTGGTGGTGGTGGTGGTGGTTGTGGTGGTGGTGGTGGTGGTGATCGTGTTCGTGGTCGTGATCGTGGTCGTCGTGGTTGTGACCCTTGTGGTGTTTAGGGGCTTCAGCTGGTGGATGTGTTGGCCATTTGATATGTTCATTCTCTTCGGAAAAAACTGATGAGCTCATGAGTAGTAACATCGAGAGCTGCATGAGGACAAGGGATTTGGCCGAGAAAGAAGCCATGATGGCCAATGCTGGGCCGTGGAAGGGGGAAATGAGGGATTTCCTGTGTGGTTTGTGCTAAGTTTGGGGGAGTGTATTTATAGGTCTTTGGGGTTGACATATCACGCTGGCATTTTGTTATAACCCTCAAACTGGGCCTACTTAACACTGGGGAAGGCTTATAGCATATACAGCTGGGAATTTTTGACAAAGACGGGCTAGAAAGACTAATTAATTACATCTGCCTCGATTGATGTTGATCCCATGTGATATTTTCCAATTGAATCCATGAAGTTACACATACCTATTCCAGAAGAAACGATTTATTTGGTTCCAGATCTCACTCCATAAATCTACCATTTAAGGGTCAAATTATAAATCCGCCACCAATCTAACCATTTAGGATAATTTTAAAAAACTTTGTAGCACTGTGTGAAACGAAAATGTGATTGGAAGTTATGTTAATAATTTAAGCAAATAAGTTTTGATAAATAATATCCTATCCAAACCCAAAAAAAAAAAAGTTTTGGTAAATAAGTCGTCATAGCTAGTGGCTTAAAAAAATACATATATACATACACATATACATGTGCGCCAATGATGTTGGATCATATGATAAGGTGATTACTTGTATACATTTATTCTGTGTCAACTAATAAACGTCGTATATGTCATGATAAATTGATAAAACATATTCCAACAAGCTATATGACACTAAGGGTATGCTTGATAGAACTAAAATCTAATTTAAAATCTAAAATTTAAAATATGATATCTGAAATGTTAAGTTATTGATTTGTTAAGTATTGAAATGTTAACATTTGAGTTTATTAGCATTAAGGGATAAGTGAATAGCTTATCATGGAGTATGTTTTGACTAAATAATTTAAAGCCACTTCATCAATTAAGATGTACTATGTTTGGTTATCAAACATATCCAAAAATATTAAGGTTTGAACCCATTAAATTTATATCTAAGTGTCGAATTCGGTTATCAAACGAGCCTATAAGTTGTAGCACCACTAAAGTTTTAAAAATACTACTTACCTTATTTACTTTTGTTATTTGTGTAATAGAATTTCAAAAATCCCAAACAGCCCTTTTGCTCATTTTGCTAAACAAAAATACTCCTAGGCCAAATTGTTTACTTTAAGAAAAACTATCATCTAAAAAACAATTTCTAGCAGCATCACCATATCACAAAGTTATCATTTAGAAAAATATAAATTTGAAAAATCAAAAAAGATATTTATAAAGATATATACTAGTATAATTTAATTTTATATGCTCAAAATAGATATCATATGAACCCTAATATTTTTCAAACTCTTCTCAATTAGTGACCCAAACCTTTAAGTTGAACTAAATCATTATGAAATTAACTCAAAATAAACAAAGAAATCATACATCATTTACAATCACAAAAAGGAAAAGATAGCAAAATTTAATTTACTATAATTTACAAACAAAAATTGTATAGTCATCAAAAAAAGAGTAAGATGGAATCTTGGAGAAAGGGAAAAGAGAAGAAAATGACTTTTGTTTCTTTTTCTTTAATTTTTTGAACTCCATTTGTTTGATATATGAAATATGTGTCAAATAATAGGTTAATATTGTCATTTTACAATACTAAGGGAGGTAAATGATATTTTTAAAAACCTCAAGGATACTAAGTGATATTAGAAGAAACCTTATAGGAAAATTCTGATATAATCGCGATGAACTACAATAGTCATGTAAGGATTCATTATCTCAAGAAATCAATTTAATTTTTGGACAAATATATAGCTATAAATGAGCTGCGTTGAGCTTAATTTTTTGCTTTTAAACTCGACTCATTAAGTTATCAAATCGAGTTCAGTTCAGCTTGTGTATGTAATGAGGCAAAAGTTGTATTCGAACTCAACTAATGAAAATTATCTCAAATTCAAACTTGAGTTTGAACATGACTCATTTGATATAAATGAGCGAAGCTCAAATGAGCTTGAACTCAGAAAAAAGGGAAAAAAAAAACAGAGAGAAGAGAACTCAAATGTGCTTTTATCTTATACAACTTTCTAACTCAAAAAATATAACCAATTTAATGTGATCAAATATAAGAAGATTCCCAATATTTTAAAAAAATAGAATCCTAAACAATCAAGACAAGATATTTTACATAATTACTTAAAGAAAATTAGTAATACATAATCACTAAAAAAATTAGTAATACTAGCTTGAATAAATGTACAAACAAATCTAGATGAACTAAAATAAACTATTTGTGAGTCGAGCCGACTCGGTTAGAAAGCGAGCCTAATTTGATTTTGAGCTCGATTCATCTAATTAAATGAACGAGTTGAACTTGACCTCATATGATTTGAGCGAATTGAGCCCAGGAGCCACTCATTCGTTTAACTACTCTAATTGATGATACAATATTGTAGGATCTCACCGACATTGAGACAAAAATAAAAATTTGTTTATTCAATTTTCCTGATTCATGACATCAATGTCATAATTAAAAACATTCATTTTATTATAAAAAGAAAACCTCCATTAGTAGGAGAACCACATATTCTCAACAGCTATCCACGCTTCTAGAAAATTGCTGATCTCCTTTTCGGTCTAAAATACTACATGAATGCTTTTTTTTTTTTTTCTTTTCACCTCTTCCTACACCCTTCCCACCTCCAACTATTAGGCGCAGGATTCGAACCTTAAATTTGACAGTAGAAAAGACTCTAAAAACTCTCCCTTAGCATTTGTATATCTATACATGAATGTATTTATGAAGCTATACACAAACATTACAATTCTAGAAAGACCACTTTAATTAGACACGAAAACTGTGGGGGGCTTAAATTTTATAATGTTGTTTGTAACTTCACCAAAATTTTCAGAAAATACCAAGTACTGTAATTTACTATAGGAGAGAAGAAGAAAAATCAAATGTTGTTAAACCCGGACCGGGTAATGACTCGGCTATACCACTAGTTCAGGGGTCAATTGGTCGGATCGGTCGGATCGTTCTAAAAAATCCGTTGACGTCAGCATGATGTCATTATTGTTTTATATTTTTATAAGTTTTCAAGAATATTGAAATTAAATTCTTAGTTATATTTTGATAAAATATACAACCCGTCTCAGAATATTAGGCCTATTATCAAATGTACACTTAAAAATTATAAAAATCTGAATTCATGTCTAAAATATATTCATTATTCAAAACTATTGGAAAAACTAAATTAAAATATGTTGTATCCAATTTGAGATCATCTATTGGAAATATGGCTTTCTAATATACGTTGAAATCAATGATGATAAATTGATAAGGTGATAGGGAGAAAATTTTCTTGAATTAGAAATCATTTAAAAATGTGAGTGATTTTAGT
The DNA here is from genome assembly GCA_013103745.1 of Gardenia jasminoides. Taxonomy (NCBI): domain Eukaryota; kingdom Viridiplantae; phylum Streptophyta; class Magnoliopsida; order Gentianales; family Rubiaceae; genus Gardenia; species Gardenia jasminoides. The sequence continues at coordinate 4,004,086 of CM023095.1, forward strand.
CTTTACACAGAGTCGGTCAGTTTTCTTATTCCTTTAAATAAACAAAAGTTTTACAATTTAGGTAACTTAAATCATGTTTGAAAAAAATGAGAAAGAAAAGTTCAAGAACCGGGCCAACCAGTTAAAACAGGTCACTGGTTTTGTTGGTTTTTGATGGTTTTGACTGGTTTTTGACCATAGCAGTTTTGCACTACTGACCAACCCGGAAAGATTGCTGGTTTGCATTAGATCGGTCTAACCGGCCGGTCCGATTCGTATCTAACAACACTAACAAAAATGAAAGACGGAAAAGACTAAGAGGTAAGGCTGCTGTAATAATCCCATTAAGCATGCCTCAATTTTTTTTTTTTTTGGGGCAGAAATTAAGCATGCCCTTCATAATGTTTGTCCTTGATGGTGAAGCACAGGACCGTGTACATGTGGCTTGTTACTTCACGTGCAGAGGTGGGATTGATGAATTTGGTTCACTGCACAGCTTGGAAGGGTGCAATCTGCAAGTTTCAACACAGTTCTTCTTCTTCTTCAGCAAATTAGAATCCAATGGTTTTAATATGGTTTGGCAGTTTAGAATCGAAAACAGATCATTCTCTTCCTGTGTTTTGAGTGCCACAGAACCCGAAGAATGGAAGTGAATAATGCTGCCAATTATGTGAAAACTGTGCATCTGCGAACTGGCTATCCTCTTCATCATGTGGCTTGTTTAATTATTATAAAGGGCTATTTAGCTGTCTAGCATCTGAGAAATAAAAGAGTGGTGAATTACTTGAAAGGGATTGAATAGATTCATTCAATGACAAATTAATTTAAGCTGTTTACTTTCAGTTTGAGTCTCATGTACGTTTGATAAACTTAATTTGCATGTGCACTCAATGTTTGGTCTAGCCCTGAATGCGTGCTCTTTTAACGAGGGAACTTCCGAAAGAAACGGTAAATGCAATTGTGATTTCATCTTGTTTTGTGTAGTTGATGTATAGTTTACATTATTTAATGTACAATCGCATTATATCGTCATATTTGTACAAATATTGGTGTAAATAAATACGATATTTCATATTGTATAATATTAATATAATTATACACCAAATATAACACATAAATTATCAAATATAACGGGACATAATACAATCATATTTGCTCCAAATCCCACTTTTAGCCTGTGAACTTCTAAAAAAAGTGCTGAATTTATGCAACAATCATGTTTATATCTAAATTTTTGATTTTGCTGGGCTTAACTTCAGTTTGTGGGCAACACCACTCAATGGTGGGGATAGAAATGGGTGGTGATCAAGAATGCATATGTGCTGATAGTACTTAGGAGCCGTTTTGTTTTCTTTATATTTAATGAGAATAAAAGAGTAATTAAGATGATTCAAGGATAACAAGATGGGTAATTAAGATGATTTCTTAATAACAGATGGTTGATCAGAAACCCGTAAAAGAGTCTTATCATTCTCATTAATTTATTTTCATTGACCTCAAACAAATATTGTTTATGGATATAATTGAATTTAAAATCCATAATGAGGGTTGAAACCATTTGCCAAACACCTCATAAGTAGATCTGCCATTAAGAGGAAAAATATTAAATATGTCCAGAAAAGAGATGAAGAAAGAACTAAATATGTATATAAAAGAAATGAAAAGTGTACATGTAATCTTGTTCGTACAGAACTTCGTATGTGCAAATATAGGCCCTAATGTAAGACGTAATTTAACTAATTGTCCAACCATTGATAAGGCCACTTGGTCCAGTCTGTCCTCAATGTACCAATCACCCCGGCCCCAAAAAAAAAAAAAACAAAAAAATTTGTGATATAACTGCACCTTATCTATTGCAAGCTCGGAGATGACCATTAGAGCAAATTTCTCCGTGACCAAAGATCTGTAATAGAATTGGATATCAATTCATCGCAAATTGTTTCTCAAAATGTGTTATGGCTCCTTCGTGCTTAATTTAAATCTCCGATACCTCTTACTACAAAGCTGTCTATTTGATATTTATTGTAATGTTGAAAATTAATATATTCAGAACGTTTTGAATTCAACATGTTTGACAAGTGAAATGCCTAGCGAATTAGTATAGCATGTAAAATTTTAAATGAAAATTTTTGACTGAATTTTTTGAGTTGATCACCCATATTACCCCACTCAACATATAATACATTCTCATACATGCTCTTGCACAAAGTATATGTTTGCTCTCATTCCACTCAACAACACACATGCACACATGTAGGTACACAAAAATACCCACACTTTCTTAATTGTTTAATTAATTTTTCTCACACAAAACACCTTTCTTTCTTTTCAAACATACAAATAAAGAAAATATTTTTTAAAGATAAAAGTGTAATATTTATGTGATATTTCAATTCAGTACTACAATTCAGTTAGTTATTAAACATATGTAACTTTATCCATCAGCAACTTAATATTTTCAACACTTAATTTTTAGATGTCAAAATTCATAATTTAGATTTTAATTTTATCAAACGGGGCCTAACAACCAACAATGTCCAGTAATGTTACCAATTAACCATTTCTTTGTTTTGGATTAACTAATATGGTTGTAGCTTTACTTTATTTTCAATATTCCGAGAAATCCACCATAAATATGTGTCGTAGTAACGGGATCAAATAATAATAATAAAATTCTTATTAATCTCTTGGGATTAGAATTAGCCAGCTGCTCCAATAAATTATCCACCTGCTACGCTGCTAGTGAACCTAAATCCCGCAACTAATGCAAGTGAAGACTACTTCATCACAAGAAGACCCGGAAAATTCTCAAGCGCGCTCCAGATATTAGTACTAATTAACTTTAGATCCAATCTAATTTCCCGTGTTTGGCGCTCGTATCAAATCCCTGACTTCTCTTTTGGGTCGAAATCATTGATTTCGCTTATTGCACAAATTCTTAATCGCATCGTAGTGTTTACTTAGTGGTCATTAATGAGGAATCGAATTCTGAGAACATAGTGACAAAATTTCGTTTTTTTTTCAATGTGGGTAGTGTGTGTGCTAAGTGGTCATTAATGAAGATTTCACAGCGCAATACATGACAAATTTTCGTATATTCAGTGAGCAACTCACGACGCAGTCAAACTTGAAGTATGCATGGGGGCTTCTATTTGGTCTTTTTACTTCAAAAGAGGTATAAAAGTTCGTGAATTTCTACTTACATATTCATTATAGAAGTTTTGATTCGCTAAAATGGTCATCATACTATAATTGTAACGTATGTACTTTTATAGAATGGATAATTTCATAAACCTTCCTTAAGGTTTTTAACAATTTCACTCGGCTCCTCTCAGGTTTAAGAAATTACACATACTTCTCTTGGCATAGTTAAATACCTATAATGCCCTCCATTTGATCATAAATAATTCTAAATTTAAGGCAATCAATTTATAAACCCAACAAAAGTGAAGAGGATCATGGTGATAGAGAAATGAATAATGAAATTGATGATTGAAATAGGAAAAAAAACCAAATATGTGGAATTTGTCATATATTTTTTTGTTGTCAAGAAAAATTTTGTAAAGTGTCAATAACTGCAAATTGATTTTGTTGGATTAGAAATAGCTAATTATGATTTTATTGTGGATATAGAATTCATTCTCTACTTTTAAGCTAGTAATATATTTAAGATCATGAGAGTATTGTAATAGTGGTTTCAAACTAGACTAACTTGTATTGGAAAGATATTTGAACATTGAGATTTAATTTTGTGGTATGAAATTAGTTGTCAATTGGGGAAGGGGGTGTGCGTGTTTTTTATTTTTATTTTTATTTGCATGACAAGCATTGATGTTGTTTGTGTAATTTCAGATCTTGTGAACAGCTACTTAGATTTTGAACTTATTTTTGGATAGTTGTAAGGTGATTACTTGTATACATTTATTCTATGTCAACTAAGAAACGTTGTATATGTCATGATAAATTGATAACACATATTCCAACAAGCTGTATAACACTAGGGTGTGTTTGACAGAACTAAAATCTAATTTGAAATCTAAAATTTAAAATATGAGAGCTAAAAATATTACTTTATTGGATTGTTAAGTATTGAAATGTTAACATCTGAGTTCGTTAACATGTGAGCTTATTAGCATTAAGGAATAAGTGAATAGTTTATCATTGAGTATGTTTTGACTAAGTAATTCAAACCCACTTCATCAATTAAGATGTTCTATGTTTGGTTATCAAACATGTTCAAAAATATAAAGGTTTGAACCCATTAAATTTATATCTAAGTGTCGAATTCAGTTATCAAATGGGCCTATAAGTTGTAGCACCATTAAAGTTTTAAAAATACTACTTACATCATTTACTTTTGTTATTTGTGTAATAGAATTTCAAAAAACCCCAAAAAATCCTTTTGCTCATTTTGCTAAATAAAAATACTCTAGGCCAAATTGTTTACTTTAAGAAAATTATCGTCTAAAAAACAATTTCTAATAGCACCACCATATCACAAAGTTATCATTTCAAAAAATATAAATTTGAAAAATAAAAAAAGATATTTATAATCAGATATACTAGTACTAATTTAATTTTATATGCTCAAAACAGATATCATATGAACTCTAATATTTTTCAACCTCTTCTCAATCTATGGCCCAAGCCTTTAAGTTGAACTAAATCATTATAAAAATCAACTCAAAATAAATAAAGAAATCATACATCATTTACAATCACAAAAGGGAAAAGATAAACAAAATTTAATTTACTATAATTTACAAACAAAAATTGTATAGTCATCAAAAAAAGAGCAAGATAGAATCTTGTAGAAAGGGGAAAAGAGAAGAAAGTGACTTTTGTTTCTTTTTTTTTAATTTTTTGAACTCCATTTGTTTGATATGTGAAATATGCATTAAGTGAGGGCTAATATAGTTATTTTACATACTAAAGGAGGTAAATGATATTTTAAAAGCCTCAAGGATACTAAGTGATAGTAGAAGAAACCTCATACGAAGTTTCTGATATTATCACAATGAACTAAAATTAGTCATGTAAGGATTCATTATCTCAAGAAATCAATTTAATTTTTTGACAAATATATAGCTATAAATAAACTGAGTTGAGCAGAACTTTTCACTTTCAAACTTGACTCATTAAGTTATGAAGTCGAGTTCGGTTCGGCTTGTGTATGTAATGAGTATTCGATCTCAACTCATGAAAATTATCTCAAATTCAAACTAGAGTTTGAACTCAACTCGTTTGATATAAATATATAAATGAGCGGAGCTTAAATGAGCTTGAACTCAAAAAAAAAAAAGAGAAATTAAATGTGCTTGTATCTTATACAACTTTCTAACTCAAAATATATAACAATTTAATTTGCTTATTGAATGAGAAAAATTCATCAAATATAAGAAGATTCCTAATATTTAAAAAAAATAGAATCCTAAGCAGTCAAGACAAGATATCTTACGTAATTACTAAAAAAAATTAGTAATACATAATTACTAAAAAAATTAGTAATACTAGCTTGAATAAACATACAAACAAATCTAGACGAACTAAAATGAACTATTTGTGAGTCGAGCCGACTTGGTTAGAAAGTGAGTCTAATTTGATGTTGAGTATGATTCATATAATCACATGAACGAGTTGAACTCGACCTTATGTGATTTAAGCCGAACTGAGCCCATGAGGCACTCGTTCATTTAACCACTCTAATTAGATGATACAATATTGTACGATCTCATCGACATTGAGACAAAAATAAAAATTTGTTCATTCAATTTTCCTGATTCATGAGATCAATGTCATAATTAAAACCTCCATTTTATTTTAAAAAAAAGCCTCCATTAGTAGGAGAACCACATATTCTCAATAGCTATGCACGCTTCCAAAAAATTGCTAACCTCCTTTTTCTGTCTAAAATATTACATGAATGCTTTTTTTTTTTCACCTCTCCCCACGCCCTTTTCACATCCAACTATCAAGCACAGAATTTAAACATTAAATCTGAAAGTAGAAAAGACTCTAAAAACTCTCATCTAGCATAACTATTACAAATAATTTATCAATTATTATTATTACTATTTTAAATATAAATCCGTGCATAGCACGGGTCAGAATTCTAGTATGAATGTATTTATGAAGGTATAAACAAACATTTCAATTCTAGGAAGACCACTTTAATTAGAAGTGAAAACTGTGGGGGGCTTATATTTTATAATGTTGTTTGTAACTTCACCAAAATTTTCAGAAAATAGCAAGTACTGTAATTTACCATAGGAAAGAAGAAGAAACATGAAAGACAAAAGAACTAAGAGGTAAGGCTGCTGTAATGATCCCATTAAGCATGCCTCTATTTTTCTTTTTGGTAATAATTAAGCATGCCTTTGATAATGGTTGTCCTTGATGGTGAAACAAGGGACTGTACATGTGGCTTGTTACTTCACATGCAGAGGTGGGTTTGATGAATTTGGTTCACTGCACAGCTTGGAAGGGTGCAATCTGCAAGTTTCAACTTACTTTTTCTTCCTTCTTTTTAGGGAAATTTATGAAATGTCCCCATAAGCTTTATGGTGTTTTTCACTTTATCCCCTAACATTATCTTTTTGGCACTTTATCCCCTCTAACAATCTACTTCAGCAAATAATCATTTGAAATATTATGGCGGACAAAAATGCCCCCATTTAAAATATTCAAATTTTCGACAAAATGCCTCCATCCAAAGTATATAAAGAGAAGTCTCCCTTCAAACTCAAAATTTTTTGTTATCATTTCATCATTCATCAGAACTTTTAAACTTTTAGATATTATATTTGTAGTCGAAAAAGGGAAAAAAATGTTCCAAATTTCTTCAAATTCATTTTGTTGCTCTTTGTATAAAAATTGTCCATCATAGCATCTACAAGAACCAAATCAAAAAACCTGTGGATGCGGTAAAATCGCACCCTTGAGAAGATCATGGATCGGAAAATCTTGGAAGGAGATTTCTTGGATGCTCAAATTATAAGTATAATTTGTATGATAAATTAATTTCTTGTTTTAACTTTTAGATAAAAAAAAAAGATTGAAAACAAATTTATTTTGTTCCCTTTCAATTTTCTTGTTTTTGCTTTGCAAAATACGCTAGCAAGAGTGGGTTTTTTCCCTTCCAGGAAGGGTATGTTTGAAAAAAAAAATATTGCCTAACCCGAATCCATAGGCAATCTTTTCTATCCAGTATTTTACCAGGGATACCATTGTCATTTAACTATTAACCGTTAACACCGTTACTATTTCAGCACTTTGACTACCAATCAAGGGGATAAAGTGAAAAATACCACAAACCTTGAGGGGACTTTTCATAATTTTTCCTTCTTTTTATGTGCCCATTTCAGCAAATTAGAGCCCAGTGGTTTTAATATGGTTTGGCAGTTTAGAATCGAAAACACGTCATTCTCTTCGTCTGTTTTGAATGCAAACCTGAAGAATGGAAGTGAATAATGCTGCCACTTTTGTGAAAACTGTGCATCTGCGAACTGGCTATCCTCTTCATCATGTGGCTTGTTTAATTATTATAAAGGGCTATTTAGCTGTCTAGCATCTGAGAAATAAAAGAGTGGTGAATTATTTGAAAGAGATTGCATAGATTCATTCAATGACAAATTAATTTAAGCTGTTTACTTTCAGTTTGAGTCTCATGTACGTTTGATAAACTTAATTTGTGCACTCAATGTTTGGTCTAACCCTGGATGCATGCGCCTTTAACGCGGGAACTTCCGAAAGAAACGCTAAATGCAATTGTGATTTGATCCCCCTTTTTATAGTTGATGTGTAGCGTATATTATTTAATGAACAATCGCATTATATCGTCTTATTTGTATAAATATTAGTGTAAATAGATAAAATATTTCATATATATTTGGTATAATAATGAAATATAAATTTGGATCAAATATAACAAATACAATTATGGGACAGAACCGGACATAATACAATCATTCTTGCTCCAAATCCCACTTTTACCGTGTGAACTTCTGAAAGAAATGGTGAATTTCTGCAATAAATCCTTTTTACTATCTAAGTTTTTAATTTTGCCAGGCATAACCTCAATTTGTGAGCAAGACCACTCAATGGTGGTGATAGAATCTATCATATATGTATTGCAGGGAGGGTTTTCTGGGAGGGGCCTCCAGGATTCAGGAAAATCCCAATCCTTTTTTCTAGGAATTTCTATTTAATTTAATTCATGAAATATCTCATGAGTCATGATAAAAACCGTTAATAATTCCTTATCAGCACTATCTCTACTTTTACTCACATGCAACTACCTTCTTATCAGCATTTTCTCCACTCTTATTCACATGCAACTAACTATAATCTATCATATATGTATTGCAAATCAGATTTTTAGAATGGTTAAATTATAAAGTTTCTAACTTTCTATTTTTTTGTTTATAGAGTTTTGTATTTTTTTTAATTATCAAATATCCATTCATATATTTTGAATTTGAAATGTAAAAAGTGGCAATATAAATGTAGAAATTTGGATAAAGTTTATTCATAGGAAAGTAAATTTAAATAAAACACCAAATCTCCTATTAAAAGTTAAAAGAGCAAATAATAATATTTTACTGTTTAACGTAATAATCCTAATTAAAAGTATAAATTATATTTTAAAAAAATAATATTCAATGGTCATGGATTTAAAAAAATCAATAGTTGTACTAATCCTAAACGTTAAACTACGAAATCACTAAATTAGTAACAAAGTCCTACTGGCACTTGAAAATGAAATTTATTATTTAAAATCTTTATTTTTGATAAATAATAATAATAGTAATAACAACAACAACATCAGTCCTACCAAAATTTTAAAAAAATAACAATATAGTTTAAGAGAAAGATATGATGCATTTATCCGTAAACTATATCTACTCAATTTATATATATTTAATCTAAATTTTACTCTAATGGGATTTAAATAAGCGTGTAAAACCCAACCACTAAGAATAGTCATAGGCATTATTGATTATTTTGTATATTTTTGTTATTTTCTTCAATGTAAATATGTAATACTACTATGTCATTTTTAGAAAAATGACTAAATCTTTTTTTTTTTGGTAATTGTTGAATGTATTACAAGATATTGTCAGTTTTTCATTTGCATTTCCAGATGCCAATTTTTACAACTATTGTGATTAATTCTTGGTTTTATATAGTTTTATATTATGAGAGGTAAAATTAAATATATTCTAAAAATTACTATTTATCGGTTCTTCTTTCCCTTTTGCTTCAAGTGATATCTTTCAATTTGAAGGATAAAAAAATAAGTATATTTTAACAGTTTAAAACTAAATTGGAAGTTATGAAAGTTTTTTTTCTTCAAATATTAACTTTTTAATTTGGATGTTGAATTATAAACACATTTGAATCCAATTAAATTACATATCCAAATTCATATTTGTTGATGGAGCAATCAAAGTAAATAGGTTATCATTTACAATTATAATAGTTGGATAGTATAGTAGAATAGGAGATAAATGTGCTATAAAATTAGATTAAAGGAATGACAATTAGGTAAGAATAATATAGGGTAAAGAGAATATAGGATTTAGGGGCGAGGGAAAGGGTTGCAGGATTATGGAAATGTTGAGTTAAGAAGATGAGAAAAAGGGGATAGCGAGAATAGAAAAGTGGTGAAACGGGAGAAGTGACCTGAAGAGATAGTGGGGATATAATACTATATTCGATATACTTTTGGTATTTCTTTCAATGTTTCTATAATCATTTTCTTATATATTTTTGTTTATTTTAAAGTTTTAGATAAGATACATAAATATAACATAAATTAGATACTAAAATAATAATTTTTTTATTTTTAACTTATTTTTCGTATAACTATTACAAATAATTTATTAATTATTATTATTATTTTAAATATAAACCCGTGCATAGCACGGGTCAGAATTCTAGTGAATATGTACCGATAGTACTTAGGGTCCGTTTGGTGTATGGGATGACACAGGATTTGATTACTAATCCTATGTCATCTCATATTTGGTTGAATTTTATGTATAAGATGACACATCCCATCTAACCAAATTAATCCCCCATAAAGGGGATAAAATAATCCCATAAGGGGAGGTGGTATTAGTTATCTTGGGATAAGGTAAGATGTGGGATGATTATAATTGACACTTATTTATCATATTAATAAAATAATACTTTAAACATCTATATAAATTTACAATTCTCTGTAATATTATTTAAATTTCGAACTAATTTGTCCCTATTAATTATTTAATAAAATTTTTGAAAAATTTATCCTTACTAGTAAAAAACTAAATTTTGGACTAATTTGCCCATATTAACAATATATCATAATTTTTGACTAATTTGCCTATGCCATTAACAAAATTTGACTTTTTACTCATTTGTCTATATCAATGAAACAACTAAAATTTTGGACAAATTTGCCCCTACTAATAGAAAATTATGTTTTGAACTTATTTACCCATTTTATTGAAATAAATAATTTTGGACTATTTTGCTCCTATTATTAATAAATTAAATTTTCAGCTAATTTGGCCCTACTAAAATTCTAAATTAATTTACCCCTACTAAAAATGACAGTAAATTTTTATATTATTTTGGCCCTATTAATTAATTATATAATCATATTTTCTTGGTCAAATTTAATTCATAAAAAATTAGACATATAAATTGAGACTTGTGAACCTATTTAATAAGATTGAACTCCACTTATGATCACACACACATATGTGTATATGTGTGTGTGTTTATTAGCAAGTCGAGTTTGTATTTATTAAAACTCGAACATCCCTAGTTGTAGGTCTAGCAAAAAAGGTATTTTGGTCTATAAATACATAATGCCACATCATACTATTTCCAACCAAACACAAGATAAAATTATTTTCTAAAATATCCTATCCAACAAAAAGCCAGCCAAACATTGGATAATAAGATTACTTATCCGAGAATGACTTATCCTAGGATGAGTAATCCGAGGATAAGTAATCCCCTCTCATCCAGTCCGTGAACCAAACGCACCCTTAGTAGATCTGCCATTAAGAGGGAAAAAATTAAATGTGTCCAGAAAAGAGATGAAGAAAGAACCAAATATGCATATAAACGAAATGAAGAGTGTACATAGGCCCTAAGAATTAACATATGACCTATTTCTTGTCCAACTAATGATGAATAATCAATGTACTCGATGTCTCTTTTTTTTTTGGCCTCTCCTCCTCATATTTTGTGATATAATTGCACATTATCTATTGCAAGCTCTGAGATTATCATTAGAACAAATTTCTTTGTAATCAAAGATCTGTAATACGAATGGATATTGATTCATCAGAGAGTTGTATCACAAAATATGTCGTGGCTCCTTCGTGCGTAATTTAAAGCTTTGATACCTCACACTCTTACTATAAAACCCACGAACGCTCAATAATGTCTAGTAGTGTTACTGATCAACCACTTCTCTGTTTTGAATTAGCTAAGAATGGCTGTAGCTTTTCACTTGGGATCCTCAGTGATACCAATTCAATGCCAATGATCATGACACATGTCCTCTTCATTTAACTTATCACGTGATCTTTATTTCTCTAATAACTCATGGTCTCATAAGTGGTTTGGTTTAAATTAAGTTTCCTTTACTCAAAGAACCAAGAATAACCGGTCCATCCTCTTATTCACTATCTGCTTTAAAAAAAAAGGGGGGAAAAACCTTAAACAAAATTGGTTTCCACCGGAAGTCTTGTCTCTATGTCATCTCCTGCTCACTGATCAATAGCCACCGTAAGTCTTCTCCCCATCAAATTTCAATCTTTATTTCTTATTCATGCTTGTTGAACCTACTAATGGAGTTTTGGTATCTGGGCTTCTGCTATTTCTCATCCTAAACCCGTGTTTCAATCTTTTATGCCCAATTCCTAGATGTTATAGAAAAAACTCATTTGGGGTCTTGGTTTATTGGAGTTTATCTCAGGATTTGGGAGATTCTCCCCAATGGGTCTTCTAATCTTGCAACTGGTGAGTTCAATTTGTATTGGAGGTTGAGGAAGTAAAATTAATTGCTTTGAGTTGGCTTCTAAGTTACAGTTCCTTAGCTACAATGAGTTTATGGATCTGGGCTATTTTAATTTGTTTAAAGTTACTAGCTTTTCTTTGATAGACTTGAAGATGATGTTGTAAATTTGTTTAATTAAGTGCCCTCGGGTAGTTCAACAATGTCAATTAAGTGGGACAGCAAGATTGTAAGAATTTAACCCTTTATCTCATACAACTATCCATCGTCTTTCATCCCTTGGAGAAGATGCCTGCCCACTTTGCATTGGCATCATTGCCTTCACTGTTTGTTTCCTAAAGTAGCTGATTATTTACCCAAGTGACTGGTTTCAGTCTTTCAGAAAGCATCAAGAGCTTAGTAGGACATATTTTGGAGTCTGTCAACTAGTGACGTACCAAATTCTGTAATTAGCTTTTCCTAGATGGTCAAGAATCCGATTGACCAAGAAATGAGGACCTTATCCCAAGATTCCTAACCCAGAGCCTCCTTGGTCTTCCAGAAAACATTTTACAACAGCCTTTAAAGCTACAAGCATAACCATGAACGACATCAGACCAAATAAAGGAAAAAAAAACAACGAATAACAATTAACTTTCAAGAATTCATTTGAGGATTAAAGCTAAAGCTCTGGTAAACGAATGAAAAGGAAACATACTCGGTTCCTTTTTGTCTAAGAATACGGAACTGTTCAGGAGAAAGAATTGCAAGCCATTCTTCCTCAGACTTCCGAACTGATCCGGGTGCAGCAGTCATAGCTACGAAATTCCTGCTGCTGGAATAATGCTGGATATTTGTGTCTTATTGTGTCTTATTTAACGTTGTATGGATATTTGCAAAATATGGTTGCTACAACTTCTATTGAAACTGAGGTATGACCCCGTCGCAGATTGGATTTTGACAATGTAGATCAAATTATCAATGATGAACTTTCCACTCTGCCGGTTTTGAACGTGATAAAAGATGTAAACAAAATTCATGCATCAATTCCTCCTGAACTAATTCCCAAGATTGGCATGGAATTTGAGAGTGAAGAAGAAGCTTATAGTTTTTACTTAGCCTATGCAAAGGAAGTCAGTTTTGGGATCAAAAGAAGTAGCTTCCACAAAGATAGCAATGGTAAACTCATGGATAGGGTATTTTGTTGCAGTGCTAAAGGAAAACGGGCAAAGGATAAAAGAGATCTTAATCTAAGAGCCCCTCGTCCTGAAACACGATTTAATTGTTCAGCGAAGATGAAGGTTAATAGCAGACAAACTGGTAAGTTTCGTATATGTTAGTTGATCATTGAACATAATCATTATCTTTCAAGTCCCAACAAAACTCACTTACACAGATCACATAGAAAGATAAACTCTATTCATGCGGCTGAAATTGATATGGCACATAGTGAGGGTATAGCGCCAAAAGTTTCACATGAACTTATGGCACTGCAAGTAGGAGGACGGGAGAACTTAGGTTTCACTCCTGAGGATTACAAGAATTATTTACTTTCTAAATGGACAATACAAATGGAGGTAGGAGATACAGGAGGCGTACTTGAATACTTACAAAAAATGCAACTGGATGATCCTAATTTCTTTTATGCAATTCGAGTGGATCATGATGCTTTGATTACAAATATTTTCTGGACTAATGGATTGATGAAGGCAAATTATTCAAGTTTTGGAGATGTTGTTTGTTTTGACACAACATATAGAAAGAACAACGAAGGCTGTCCATTTGCATTATTTGTTGGAGTGAATAATCATAAGCAAACTGCAATATTTGGTGCTGCTTTGCTATATGATGAGACTGCTTCGACTTTTGAATGGTTATTTGATACTTTCGCAAGAGCCACGTCAGGAAAAAAACCAAACACTATACTTACGGATCAGGATGCAGCAATGGCTAAAGCATTGACATCTACATGGCCTGGAACATGCCATCGTCTTTGTGTATGGCATATATTTCAAAATGCAGCTATTCATCTCAGTCATGTGTTTGAAAATTTTAGACAATTTGCAAATGACTTCAGTAGATGTGTATATGATTTTGATGAAGAAGAAGACTTCATATGTGAATGGAATGCTATGTTAAAGAAATATGATCTTGAAGATAATGATTGGTTGAAATTTATGTTTGAAATCAGAGAAAAATGGGCATTGGTGTATGCAAGGGAAACATTTTGTGCAGATATTGTTGGAATGTATGCCCTAAAAACAATCATTTTGTTTAAATACATTCCTTATTAAGTTTTGTATTTTATGAATTTCTATTTTATCTGTTAAATGCTAGATATAACTGATAAAATCCTTAGAATATTTATTAATGTGATGGTAGTCACAAGAGTTGCTGACTATGAGATATCAATCACATTTATAATAAATATTCTTAAAGTTTCCTAATCATAGTATTAATGAGACAGGACATCATTAATACGGAAAGACTAGTACACAGTTAGTCTCTACTTAATGTAAGTAGTGGTTGTTCTCATCAACCATGCTATAGGGATACCTAAGCTAATGTGTAGATGAATTGTAAGATACGAATTCGTTGGAGTGATCCACACAGAGATCCCATTAGGATATCTATCTAGTGCCAATGGTTGAATCTCTTATAGGAAATTGTGTAAGTGATCCTAGACTTGAGATCACCATAGTATCTTGAGTGTGAATCACTGTCTTTTGATTCTATTACTTGTTGCTCACCAAGAGTGACTTAAAGAATAGAAATTGGGGGTAGTGTGAAGTATGGAGAGATAGTGAGTAATCAAGAGAGGATTCACCACTCCGATAGTGGGAATTGATATCCAGAATGGCCACTAGTGGGAAATTAACCTTAATAGTTGACTACATTAGGTTAATTGAAAATTTTCTTCAAGTTAACCTAATTTAGGGTTAATTTCGAAAACTAGCAAATTAATTAGTCATTAGGAAATTGGCACTTATTTCTCATTCCCTGACTAATTGGATATCGATGGTGAAAGGATAATAATTACATGGTAATTTTCCATGGAAAGGTTAGGTCAAAAATTCCCTTGACTAATTTCAAATACCTGGGTGGTTGTAATGTGTTGTTAGACACCGCTCACAATCTATAATTATGAATGGATTAATTATTGTATTTAATGATAAAATAAAGTTGTTTATTTTATCTAATTCTTCTTGAGAATTATAATTCATAATTATTGCCAGTGTATTTGGAACCTATTGGATCACACACTTAGAGATTGAATTCTGGATTAAAATTGTATGTCCAAATAGAGATTTGGAAATAAAACCTTTTGGGGTCTAATTACAAGGGATAATAGTTTCCGAGGCTATTTGAGCAAATAGGATAAAATAGTTGTCCTATATTTGTTTTGATTTGGATCAAAACAAAGAAGACCCCATCTTTTCTCTCTCTTCCTCTCTCCTATAAATATACAGACTATACGATACGTCTATAACACAATAACGACTGACAGAATAGAGGGAGGTTAGGGTTTTTTGAGAAAAACCTATGTAGAAAGATATTCCAAAGAGAGACAGAATAGGCTAGCACCTTTTCTTCACTCTCATATACACACACAGAGGATCGTAGAGACGATTCAAGAAAAGATCCAGACTTCTCTCTCGCGTGGATTGCAGTAGAGGCAGGACGCTTGGACTGCTCAAAGAGGCTGACCATTCTCTACGACGCTACAAGGAATTGCTTCTAGGATTAAGGTAATCCTACAACTCCTCTTCTCTACAAGTCATACGTAGCCTAGGGTGATTCCTGGTGGGTTGTTTCTGCTACCCCAAAACCTAACAGATATGACAACAACTCAAAGGAGCGAAAGCATGAATAGTGTGATAAAAAGGTACGTAAGCTACAAGAACAAATTCATGAGTTTTTCAATCATTTTGAGAGGTTAATTGATGATCGTAGATATAAAGAACTTAAAGCTGACTTTAAAGCACATACAAGCACTCCTGTACTACCATTTGATGTTGATATTTTGAAGCAAGCTGCTAGTATTTATACTCATGAGGTATTCAAATGGTTTGAAACCGAGTGGGGTAAATCTCATGATTGTGGTATAATTACCTGTGCTGAGGTTGGAACAGTGAAAGAGTATAATATCACTCCTAAAGATAGGAAGAACCATCATACAGTCAGATTTGATTCAAGAGGTGATCAGATTTCATGTAGTTGTAAGAAGTCTGACTTCTCTGGGATTTTATGATCTCATTCTTTGAAAGTTCTTAATGCAAGAAACATCATAAAGATCCCTAGTCAATACATATTAAAGTGATGGACTAACGAAGCAAAAGCCGGATATATCACTGACAATAAGTCCTACAACATTGATAATGATTTGGATCCGAAAGTGCTTTTTACAAAGCGTTATAGAGATTTGTGTAAACTGTATACTCAATTGGTGACAAAAGCTGCACAGGTAGAAGAAACCTATAACATTGCTAAAGATGGCCTTTTGAAAATGTTGGATTTGATTGATGCAAAGTTACATCAAGAGGGATTGAGCAATGAGATTTCAAGTGTAATAAAAGGTCCCAATCTTACTAATAATACTACCAAAGCAGGTGGCATCAATATTAAAGGTATTAAACGAAGGATGAAAACGGTTTCAGGCAAGAGATTGAGAAATAGTCTAGAGAAAGCTACTAAGAGAAGAAGATCAACAAAACAAAGTTTTCAAAATAGTATTAATATGAAGTCACCAGTGTCATCACGCAATGAGGTATTGTTATATTAAGATATTATTATTCTATTCTTTATTCTTTATTTTCATTAGTCTATAGGAGATATTGAAAATGTTATATCTACAATGTGCAGTAGACAACTTCTTTTATACTCTCATAAATGATGTTGACGTTGTTAACAGACAATATTGTGGGGCTATAGAATCTTCAAAGGTCCTACCTTTTGAAATGTTAAACAAAATCATGTATTCATACGTGTACATAAAATAATTCAGGATCAAGTTATTTATATAATTATATTTATTTATTTTTATTTTCAGGCAACTCCACATGAAGTGAGCTTGATAGAATCTTTACAACACCAGCAAGCAACTTCTATCCAAACATGTTATTCTATGCCAATAAGTATGATAGAGTGTTTGCAATCTCGACAAGTAACTGCCATGCAACCATGTCATCCTACACCGGTAAATTCTTATGTTCTTAATTGCATAAAATTATTTTATAACAAATTTATGTTTTTTCCTTTACATAGTTCATGAAGATTTTTCACTTTTGTGGTTGACAGTTTGTGAAATCAGATTTTAATCAACAAAATTATGGCCAATTATGCACATCCAGTTACATGAATATGATTAACTTGCTCAAGGTAAATTGTTATAGTGGTGTGACTTCATTTAAGAAATGATATGTATGGTCTTTTCGTATTCATTTATTTATTTAAGTGATTTTTTTTTTTTTGGGTGATGCAATTCTGCAATTCTAACTATAGGCACAAGAATTGCATGGTTTTGGAGGAGCAAAAATAAATCAGTTAGAGTTCAATGACAACTCTTGCACTATGGTACAAAAAGTTAGAGCTAACTGCAATGATAAGTGCGGTTGTCCAGTTCCCTGCATCAGTAATAACTCTTGCAATTGTTCAACGGGAGAAAAGACCTGAATATTTGAGATAGATTGGCAATGGAACTTTTAATGCTTTCTAAATATCAATGCATATTCGAATATTTGTTGCAATTGACATTGACACTGAGGTTTTAGATCTTTCCTTCAAACACCTTCATTACCATTCCATAATTCAATAAGATATTTGAACTTTGTGAGCCAACTGTTAACACAAATTGCAAGTGGTTGATTTCTCTATTATGATGAATTTAGTTTTGTTGCTTACGAAAAAAAATGTTATTCATCAAGGATCTACTTATTACACTTGATATAGTCTGATATAGTCAATAGTGATAATAAGTTAAGCTTATTGAAGTTGCCCAACAAAGGGAATTAGCTCTATTACTCGACATTGAAAGTAAATAAATAGAATAAGTTTCTAATATGAAAGACTCTCAAAAGAATTAAAAATGATAAAATTGGAGGTTTGATCCAAACGAATCTCCAAGTACTGGAATATAACACTATGTTGGACTATGAATAACTTTGGTGCAATGTGGATAACAGGAACCAAACCATAGACTATTCAAATCCAAACCTAAAATATGTGTATGAACTAAATCAAATTTTTGTGTATACAAACACAGAAAATATTTTCCTTTTACTGAAAAGATAAACTATATAACACATTGATTGCTACTAAGGTAATGCCACTCAGATTCCAGTTGAAGGATCATGGTCAGAAGCAACTTCCAGAGTTAATTCCATGTTCAAAATTTCTGAATACATGATTCTGAAACCAGTTAACACAATCTAGTTTTTGTGTCATCTCTGTTTCCCAACTCTATTTTCTCATAACCACCTTCATCCATCTCATTTTAATGAGTTTCTGCAGTCTTTCCCTCCTCTTCTAAGCAGGAATCTTTTCTTCCTCCCCATTTTCATCATCAATGTTTGTTAGCTTCATTCCCATTCATCAACCTCTACCAACAACTCAAATAAAATATCACAAAATTCAAATTAAACTAAATCAATCAATGAAATGCTCTAGTCAAAGGCCTAATCTCACTTTGGTGTCATCAAACTGATCATCGATGCTAAATGACAATCATTTGTTTACAAATAAATTGGTTATGATTGTTAACAAGCTCTGACAACCTGCCCTTCCTTACTGTGTCGATAGCCACAACAAGCTCTGTGACTACTTCTCTTGCCAATAGAAAACCCTAAACAAGCTCTTAAGATTTAGCCTACGACAGTATTAACAATTAGAAAGGCTACCAATTCTAACCAACAAACACATAAACTCAGTTCATTTAAGTTAGATTGAATATTTCCGTGAGAATAATCCAAAAGTTTCTTATATTGCTGAATCAAGTCACTTGTCACAAATACTAAAACATACCAAACAATTTCGGATTTGGTGTTCTAGATGACAGTAGATTACTCACACAATTAAATAATGGCCAGTCATTGAATTGCAAGAAATAATCATAAACGTGAACATCAGAAAATATCCAAATACTTGTAAATAAATGAAATAAAAATAATTCAACCAAGTCTCACAGAGTTGATGAACCAAAGATCGATTAGCTTTCGACTAGAATAAAGAGATTAGCCACTCTTCATTGAGATTCGCATCCACCAAGAGTTTCTTGATTTAATGTTTGAGTTGACTAAAAGAAAACAGAATAAAACGGCACTTTGGTCTCTTGGCCAACAAAGTGCGCAGCCAAGTACCAAGGATCCCTAAACGAAAATCTACCAAACTAACTTAAAACAAAGTTTGTCGTCCTTTTTCCTTTTGTTTCCTATTAATACTAATGAAATAACTAAAAAGATAAGAATCCTAATATCATTAGAATACTAACAAAATAAGCCTAACAATAAAAAAGAAATCAAATCTATTTCTAAAAATCAGCTTCCAATTCCTCCAAAGACATGAATTTGTTTTGTCAGTAGGGATTCCATGCGGGACCAATTCCAGTACAATTTGGCATCCATCTTTATAACAGAGTAGAGCATGCCTGTGCCTTATCAGCCAATGTCTTCTAGAATTTCCACTTAATTGCGCTTTTAACTTCCATTTAATTCCAAGACCTAAAAATCAGTGCCAAAAACCAAATATGAGTAGAATCAAGTAATTAACACAATATTTTGGCATAATAAAAAGGGAAATATCCATAAATTATGTGCACAATTAAGGACTTAACATCTACCCATTATTCCCAAAGAACATCACACACACAATACATTTTGGATAACTTTTTTATACACTGTCAGTGTATAAGTTTTCATACACTAGCAGGTTTAGATTATGCCACATAATACAAATTTAAATTTGAAATTTAAATCATGCACATGTGGCATGCATCCAAAACTGCTAGTGTAAAAAAAACACTACACTGACAGTGTATAAAAAGTTAATCCATACATTTTTTCTGCCAAATGAAGAGAAGCAATTAAAAAACAACACTAAACTCAAGTTTCTATGATAGCATAAAATCACAAGAATGCGCGCATATTTTGTGAACATTGGAAAGAAATCAAAGAAAATAACTTATAACAAATCTTGAAGCTTCATACACATTCCAATAGTATGTAACCTTTCTGTACACTAAAAAATATCTTATCAATTGGGAAACTTCCTCTGTTTTACAAGTTTCAACCTAGATATAAAATCATATTCTCAATATGACGAATTACCGAGGAAAAAATCAACGTGACAAGTTGCAGAAACAGATAGAATTATCTGAAATGCCAATTCAGATTGTAAGCTGCTGAAACGAACATCACAGGAGCATCCTTTTAATCAACATCTGATTAAGTAAAAGCATCTCAAGCTGATTTAATATTGACAATGCAAATACAATGAAACTGTCCAAAGATTAAAGGGAAAAAAATCCTACCAATTCAGAATATTCCAAGCTAAAATCCACAATTAAAAGAATACAAAATTGTACCACAAATTTTAAATTACAACAGTTATCATGTCAAAGAATTTTTGCAGGTCAGATAGTAGGACTCTATAGTAATACATCTAAAATAGATCATTAAACAAATGTACAACATCATCTTCAAGTCTATCAAAGAAAAGCTAGTAACTTTAAACAAATTAAAATAGCCCAGATCCATAAACTCATTGTAGCTAAGGAACTGTAACTTAGAAGCCAACTCAAAGCAATTAATTTTACTTCCGCAGCCTCCAATACAAATTGAACTCACCAGTTGCAAGATTAGAAGACCCATTGGGGAGAATCTCCCAAATCCTAAGATAAAACTCCAATAAACCAAGACCCCAGATGAGTTTTTTCTATAACATCTAGGAATTGGGCATAAAAGATTGAAACACGGGTTTAGGATGAGAAATAGCAGAAGCCCAGATACCGAAACCCCATTAGTAGGTTCAACAAGCATGAATAAGAAATAAAAATTGAAATTTGATGGGGAGAAGACTTACGGTGGCTATTGGTCAGTGAACAGGAGATGACGTAGAGACAAGACTTCCAGTGGAAACCAATTTTGTTTAGGGTTTTTCCCTTTTTTTTTTTAAAGCAGATAGTGAATAAGAGGTTGGACCGGTTATTCTTGGTTCTATGAGTAAAGGAAACTTGATTTAAACCAAACCACTTATGAGATCATTGAGTTATTAGAGAAATAAAGATCACGTGATAAGTTAAATGAAGAGAACATGTGTCATGATCATAAGATTGGCATTGGATTGGTGTCTGAGGATCCCAAGTGGTAGCTTTTCTTGTTTTTCAATATTCCGAGAAATACGCCACAATGTCTGTTCAGGTACGTGGATCAAAATAGAAAGAAAATGGTATTAAGCTCTTGGGATTAGAATCAGTCTGCTGGTCCACTAAATTATTTACAACTGCTACTGGACCTAAATCCTCGCAGCCAATGCAACTGGGAAAATCAATTAAATATTTCATCATGAGAAGACCAGTCTCAAACGCGTACTAGATATTACTAATTAAATTTAGATCCAATGTATCCAATCTAATGTCTTGTGCTTGGAGTTCATTTCACTCTCTGATCTTTTCTTTTGGGTCGAAATCATTTATTTCGCGTATTGCACCAATGTCACCATCTTCGTAAATTCTTAATCGCATTGTAGTGTGTGCTTAGTGGTTATTAATGAGGAATCCAGCTCTGATAAAATGGTGAAAAATTTTCGTGTTTTTAATGTGCGAAGTGTGTGCACTAAGTGGTCATTAATGAGGATTTTGCACCACAATGCATAAAAAAAATTTGTATTTTTAGTGAGCAACTCATGATAGTGTCAAACTTGAAATACAGGTATCTAATCCTGTTCGCTCCCCATACATTCCCGCCCAGTGTCGGTAGGGTTTCACCTCTCCTCACAAATTCCACTCTCCTGTGTCTCACTCAAGTGAATTGGTTTCGAGAGCATTCCGCCAATTTTTGACAACTTTCACTTTCAACCTGTTTCACTGCTGACGTGCTCTTTACTCTCAGTCATTCTGAAGAACACTTGTGCATCCCCAGGGAGGGAGGTCTTACCGCAGCTGCTGGCACATAAATTTCTACGTACATATTCATCATACCATAATTGTACCTTATGGCCTTTTGTAGAAAGAAATTTGACAGATATTATATATATATATATATGCGTCCAGTGAACTTCCAGAAAAGCATGCAAGTGCTTCGATGGGGATTTAACCAATTCATAAAACAATTATTAATGGAGAAAATAGTTTTAAATCAAACAAAATCCCCAAATTATTGAGCATTGAAGCAAATAAAAATGCATTTGCCTTTATCAAAGTTGATATGAATTTTCCTAACCCAAATTAGGCATTTTCAATACTAGTGAGTCATTGTTCAGTGCACATTGTTGGTTCAAATTGTGCTGGAGAAATTTCACTGAAATGGAAGCCCTGTCTTTTCCACGATCAATTTTTAGGCCTTGTTTGGATTGTATTTTTTACAAAAAAATTTTTGGATCTCCGGTCACTATTACATAGTGCACTTCTGAATAACTTTTTTATTTCACATTCATCACATCTTAAAAAAAAGTGTTGTTCTATATTTCTTTATAAAAACTCTCAAAAAATAATAATCTAAAAGGCTCCTTTTTTCCCTAAAAAAGTGTATTACAATTTATAACACATTGAGTTAAAACATCAATTTAGCGAATACATTTTTCTTTATGTTCCATGAAAACAGCATCTTTTTCCCAGCGGGAGGTGGCAGTGAAAATACTTCAGCTAAATTGTTCACTGATAGAAAAGAAGTTAAAAACGTTCGAGATGTACCGTAGGACCAAAACGATTTTACCACAACAGAGAGTATTCAACTCGAACAAGTGAACAAACACGTCCTTCAATTAAGGGGGGGAAAAAAAAAGAAAAGAAGAGAAATGAAAAGAGCACCGGAGGGGAAACAGCGGCGGAATGCGGGAAAAGTGTAGCCTCAAGTTGCAGGCTCTTATTGGGGACCCAATGGATCGGGCTTGTGAATTGGTTTAGGAATTAAGCTTGCACTCTTCCATCCATAATTGAGATTTGTTGCGTAAACATTCCCTGATTTTTGTCGTTTAGTTCACTATAGCGTCATGAAGGTTGGCCCACGTGACAAGCTTTATTTTCTTTTTAGCTCAGGATCATTTTGGGAAAAAACGGTAAAATGAAATGGTGCACGAGATATCTTTTGGAATAAAATTTTGTGGTACGACACGAAATGCTGTCCTACACAAGTTCGTAAGCGGAAAAAAAAAAAAAGCATAAAAAATAAACTGAAAAGAAGCACGATAAATTATAAAAAGGGATGTTCAAAGTAGCGTTATGGGCATGCCCTGGAGGGGCTTAGCTTCCTTGGGATTTAGACAATCATAATTGCAGCTCTTGCATTAAACAGCTACTTGTACTGCCAAAAGCTTCCTTGCCGGAGGGTAGACTGGAGGCTTCACTGGTGGATGAACTGGAGGTTTCATAGGAGGGTGCACTGGAGGTTTTACTGGTGGATAAACTGGAGGTTTAATGGGAGGTTTCACAGGAGGGTGCACGGGAGGCTTCACTGGTGGGTAAACTGGAGGCTTTACAGGAGGGTGAACTGGAGGTTTGACTGGTGGATAAATAGGAGGTTTCACAGGAGGTTTCACAGGTGGATGAACTGGAGGCTTCACAGGAGGGTGCATTGGAGGTTTGGTTGGTGGATAAACTGGAGGCTTCACTGGAGGCTTCACTGGTGGATGAACTGGAGGCTTCACAGGAGGGTGAACTGGAGGTTTGACTGGTGGATAAACTGGAGGTTTCACAGGAGGCTTCAAAGGTGGATAAACTGGAGGCTTTACAGGGGGGTGAACTGGAGGTTTGACTGGTGGATGAACTGGAGGATGCACGGGAGGCTTCACAGGAGGATGCACGGGAGGCTTCACTGGTGGATGAACTGGAGGCTTCACAGGAGGGTGAATTGGAGGCTTGACTGGTGGATAAACGGGAGGTTTCAGGGAGGCTTCACAGGTGGATAAATTGGAGGCTTTACAGGGGGGTGAACTGGAGGCTTGACTGGTGGATAAACTGGAGGATTCATGGGAGGCTTCACAGGAGGATGCACTGGAGGCTTCACTGGTGGATGGACTGGAGGCTTGACCGGTGGATAAACAGGAGGCTTGATTGGTGGATAAACTGGAGGCTTCACGGGAGGTTTCATTGGTGGATAAATTGGAGGTTTCATAGGAGGGTGAACTGGAGGCTTAACTGGTGGATAAACTGGAGGTTTCATGGGAGGTTTCACAGGAGGATGAACTGGAGGTTTGACTGGTGGATAAACTGGAGGTTTCATAGGAGGGTGAACCGGAGGCTTGACTGGTGGATAAACTGGAGGCTTCATGGGAGGCTTCAATGGTGGATAGACTGGAGGCTTCACAGGAGGGTGAACTGGAGGTTTGACTGGTGGATAAACTGGAGGTTTCACAGGTGGGTGCACTGGAGGCTTGACTGGTGGATAAACTGGAGGCTTTACGGGAGGTTTCACAGGAGGGTGAACTGGAGACTTGACTGGTGGATAAACTGGAGGTTTCACAGGAGGGTGCACTGGAGGCTTGACTGGTGGATAAACTGGAGGTTTCAAAGGAGGGTGCACTGGAGGCTTGACCGGTGGATAAATTGGAGGTTTCACAGGAGGGTGAACTGGAGGCTTGACTGGTGGATAAACTGGAGGCTTCACAGGAGGGTGCACTGGAGGCTTTGTTGGTGGATGAACTGGAGGCTTAACAGGAGGGTAGACTGGTGGGTGGGGGTGGGGGGGGTGGGGATGGGGGTGAGGGTGGGGGGGCGGGTAGTGGTTGTGACCCTTGTGGTGTCCAGGGGCTTCCGCTGGTGGATGTGCTGGCCATTTGAAATGATCATGCTCATTAGCAAAAACTGACGAGCTCATGAGTAGAAGCATTGAGAGCTGCATGAGGACAAGGAACTTGGCTGAGAAAGAAGCCATGATGGCCAATGTTGGGCGGTGGAAGGGGGAAATGAGGGATTTCCTGAGTAGTTTGTGACTTAGTTCGAGGGTTTTAGTAAGTTTGGGGGACTGTATTTATAGGGCTTTGGCGTTGACATATTAGGGTGGAATTTTGTTCTAATCTTCAAACTGGGCCTACTTAATACTGGGGGAGGCTTATAATATTAGTGTTTGAGAATTTCTGAGAAAGACAGGCTAGAAAGTATTAGGAGTAATAACTTACATCTGCCTCGGTTGATGTTAATCCCATCTGATATTATCCAATTGAACCCTTGAAGTTACACATATCTAGTCCATAAGAAGACAATTTATTTGGCTCCAGATCTCACTCCATAAATCTTACCATTTAAGAGTCAAATTATAAATTCGCTACTAATCTTATGCTCTACTCTTTTCTATGCCGACTAAGGACACTGTAAAGTCGTTATATATACTTCTAGATACAACTTGAGTGCCAATGGCTATAAAATAAAAAAAAAAAAAAAAAAAAAAAACACACACACACACACACACACTATTGATGTTGGATCACATGATGAGGTGACTACTTGTTTTTTTTTTTTCCGGTGGGACTACTTGTATTCATTTATTCTGTATCAACTAATATACGTTACATATGTAATGATAAAATGATATTACATATTCTAACAAAGCTGTATGGCATTATGAGTGTATTTGGTAAAATTAAAATCTAAAACTTGAAATCTAAAATTTAAAATATGAGATCTGAATATATTAAGTTACTGAATTATTAAGTATTGAAATCTTAACATTTGATCATATTCAATAATAAATGATATCACATAATAATTTTGTCTAAGTAATTTAGACCCAATTAATTAATTAAAGTATTCTATGTTATCAAACACGTCTGAACATATTAATACCTAAACCTATTAAATTTAAATTTACGTGTTGGTTTGGATTATCAAATGGGCCCATAAGTTGTACCACCTCAAAAGCTTTAAAAATATCATTTACCTTCCTTACTTTTGTTTTTTGTGTTACAAAATTTCGAAAAACCCCAAACAAATCTTTTCCTTATTTTGGTATATCAAAATACTCCTAAACCAAATTGTTTACTCCAAGAAAAACCATCACCTAAAAGACAATCTTTAGTAGCAGCACAATATCACAAAGTTATAGTCCACAAAAATATAAATTTAAAATAGAAGAGATATTTATAAAGATGTACACCAGCGCCAATTCAACTCTATATGCTCAAAACTGTGCATCTGCGAACTGGCTATCCTCTTCATCATGTGGCTTGTTTAATTATTATAAAGGGCTATTTAGCTGTCTAGCATCTGAGAAATATAAGAGTGGTGAATTATTTGAAAGAGATTGATTAGATTCATTCAATGACAAATTAATTTAAGCTGTTTACTTTCAGTTTGAGTCTCACGTACGTTTGACAAACTTAATTTGTGCACTCAGTGTTTGGTCTTGACCCTGAATGCATGCTCTTTTAACGGGTGAACTTCCTAAAGAAACGGTAAATGCAATTGTGATTTCATCCCGTTTTGCGTAGTTGATGTATAGTTTGATTATTTAATGCACAATGGCATTATATCGTCATATTTGTATACATATTGGTGTAAATGAATACAATATTTCATCTAATAAGATAATATGATTTTGCATCAAATATAACAAATACAATTATCAGACAGAACGGGGCATAATACAATCATACTGCTCCAAATCCCACTTTTAACGTGTGAAATTCTGAAAGAAGTGCTGAATTTCTGCAATAGATCTTGTTCAGTATTTAAGCTTTTAATTTTGCTGGGCTTAACCTCAATTTGTGGGCAAGTCCACTCAGTGGTGGTGATAGAAGTGGGTGGTGATCAAGAATGAATATGTACTAATAGTACTTAGTAGATCTGTCATTAAGAAGAAAAAAATTAAATGTGTCCAGAAAAGAGATGAAGAAAAATTTTACTTTTGCTGCTAACTTTTGTTGTGACTTTATATGTTTCAAAACTTACACCTCTTAACTCCTATTCAACTATAGATTTATTCCTATTAACTCCTACTCAATCAAAATTATCTCATTCCAATTTCCATGTTCCTTCAGTTGTCCTAAGTAGCTGCTACCTCTTGCTTTATTTAAAAAAAAATTTCTTCTAAATTTGCACACACATAAGGTCTGTCATTCCCACAAGTGCATATAAAAGAAATGAAAAGTGTACTTAATGCCTAAGAATTAAGATAACACGTACTGCTCGTCCACCTAATGATGAGGCCATGGGGTCCAAAATGCACTCAAGTCATTTTTTTTTCCCCTCATATTTTGTGATACCTTATCTATTGCAAGCTCTGAGATGATCATTACAACAAATTTCTCTGTGATCAAGGTTCTGTAACAGAAATGAATATTAATTCATCATAAAATTGTATCACAAAAATGTTAGAGGCTCCTTTGCAAATATGGACCCAGAGGGGGGCGGGTAAGGGCAACCCCCTCCCCCCCCCAAAAAAAACAAGTTTTTCTGATTCGTTAACATCTTTATCTTCTTTAAATTCTCCTTTAATTTGTCCGTGAAAACATGTATTATAATAACTCACACTAGTTTCCTCTTATATATATATATATGTAGTTTTATTATTACAAGTTTAATGTGTTTAATGTATTCTTACAGTAATTGAGGTAAGAAACAAATAATTGACAAATAAAAGGAAATTTAATCATGTTTAGAATTATATTTATACATGATTGACTTGTTATATTAGTTAAAAAATAACAATCAAAAGAATGATCTAACCAAAAGTCAACAGTAAACACCGAGAAACAAGCATTGATGTTCAACTCATCTCAAGCATCAACCATTTCCAAAACTCAAGTTTTTCAAGGCAAGTTCAACTTTTTTCCCCTTTACAATTCCTTTATGTTTTGATTCAGGATCCTTAATTATTGAGACAGATACACCTATTCTAGATTTTTTATTTAGCTAATTTTTTGATGATTATTAATTTGTCAATTTTTTCTAAATTTTTATTTTAAAATTTTTGTATTAATTATATAGGTTATTTTTAGGCTTAATATGCATAAGGTTAATGTCTATTTATCGAATTCAGTTAATTTTTACATAAGTTAATGTTCATGTGTTTTGCTTTATAGTCTCTTTTTTTTAAGATCATTTAATTGTTAGTTATCATCTATTAAACTTTGGCTTTAAGAGTTTGATTTCAAGTTAATATGCATCATATGTTTTGATAATTTTGGTTACTTGCTCTTTGATTGTTCCCCCCTCCCCAAAAACCAAAATCCTGCGTCCGTCATTGCTCCTTCGTGCTTTATTTAAAGCTTTGATACCTCATGCCCTTATCCACCAATGTTACTACTTAACCATTTCTCTGTTTTGAATAAACTAAGAATGGCTGTAGCTTTTCTTGTTTTTCAATATTCCTAGAAATACGCCACAAATATCTGTCGAGGTAACTGGATCAAAATAAAAAGAAAATGGTATTAAGCTCTCGGGATTAGAGTTAGTCTGTTGGTCCAGTAAATTATTCACATGCTACGCCGCTTGTGGTCCTAAATCCTCGCAGCTAATCCAACTGGGAAGATCAATTAAATATTTTATTACAAGAAGACCCGAAAAATTCTCATACACGTACTAAATATTATTGACTAACTTTAGATCCAATCTAATTTCTGGTGTTTGGAGCTCTTTTCAATCTATGACCTTTTTATTTGGGTCGAAATCATTGATTTCGCTTATTGCACAAATGTCACCGTCTTTGGAAATTCTTAATTGCATTGCAGTGTGTACTTCGTGGTCATTAATGTGCATAGTGACAAATTTTCGTGTTTTTAATGTGCATAGTGCGTGTGCTAAGTGGTCATTAGTGAGGATTTTTGCACCGCAATGCATGACAATTTTCGTATTTTTAGTGAGCAACTCATTACAATTAGAGCTGTTAATTGAGTCGAGTTGAGTTTCGAATTTTCAAACTCAACTCGAGTTTCTATCTAGTCAAGTTCAAACTTGTTTGTTTAACTTAACGAGACTTAAAATTTGGTCAAGATCGACTCAATAAAGGGGATAAGTGACTCGAACAGCTGTTAATCAAACCGAATAGAGTCAAGTTTTGAATTTTCGAACTCAACTCGAGTTTCTATTGAGCCAAACTCAAACTCGTTTGTTTAAGTTAACGAGTTTTAAAATTTGGTCGATCTCGACTCGATAAAGGGGATAAGTGGTTCGAACTTGACTCGTTAATCACAAACGAGCAGAGCTCATGCGAGTTTGAGTTCGAGTTTAAAAATTTATATTTTGTGAAATGACAAAATTAATAAATCTAATGTGAAATGACAAATATACCCTTATTAACGAGACTAATCGAGCTGCTCGACTAAGACACGAGTCGAGCTTAACTCGACTCGTTTATTTATCGAGTATTTTTTGAGATCGATCTCGGTTTGTTTATTGAAATAAACAAGTCGAATTCATTCGAGTTTTCGAACAGTTTGTTTTGATTAGCAACACTAATTACAGTGTCAAACTTGGAATACAGGTATGAGGTATCTAATCCTGTTCGCTCCCCATGCTTTCTCTGCCCATGCTCACTTAAGTGAACTGGTTTCTAGAGCATCTTGCCAATTTTTGGCGACTTTCACTTATCAGCCCGATTAAATGCCTATGTGACCTTTACTCTCAATCATTTCAAAGAACACCTGCGCGCCCCTCACCACCAACCCCCCCTGGGGCGGTCTTACCATGGCTGTTGGCACATGAATTTCTACGTACATATTCATTGAAATGATCATCATACCATAATTGTAACTTATGACCTTTTGTAGATAGAAATTTGACAGATATATACATACATACAAATATATATATATATATATATATATTATATATGCGTCCAATGAACTTCCAGAAAATGCATGCATGTGCTTCGCTGGGGATAAGAGTAGTAACCTATCAGTGAGTCAATTCAGTGCAATGTTGGTTCAAATTCTGCTGGAGAAATTTCACTGAAATGGAAGCCCCTGTCTTTTACACGGTCACTTTTGTTCAACTAAGGAAAAAAATATAAATAAAAGAAAAGAACACTGGAGAGGAAACAGCGGCGGAATGCGGGAATCTGGATTGAAACCTCGGAGATCGAGTTGAGAACTTCAACAACAGATCTATACATTTGGATAAACTATCATGAGGAGGAGTTCAGGATCTAAAATCGAGACAACAACGTTGAAACAAATCATATAAACCTGCGTGAAACAAAGTCAAATCGAAGGTCGTATATAACGCTCTTCCTCGGGCAAGGGCTTGTGGGGATGCATATATCTTGGCACTTGGATGCATGAATGTGATACTTTTTAGGGAAGTATAATATTTATAAGACTAATCTTTCATAAATGTTAGTATAAGAATTCTTTTTCAATGGTAGCAA
The DNA here is from genome assembly GCA_013103745.1 of Gardenia jasminoides. Lineage (NCBI taxonomy): Eukaryota > Viridiplantae > Streptophyta > Magnoliopsida > Gentianales > Rubiaceae > Gardenia > Gardenia jasminoides. The sequence continues at coordinate 4,034,575 of CM023095.1, forward strand.
ACATGGATGCAGGTAAGATGTGTCGAAGAAAAGCTTAAGTTTGATGTATAACTTGCATGCAACTATGCCTATGTGAAAATAAATTTAAGTTCATCACCATGTGTATTGAAACGTGGGCTGAGGCTCAAATTTGGGTTCATTGCACGGTCGGTGGGGAGAATACTAGGCCACATTTCCGGTGCTAGTTTTGTGGAATTTTCTTTCTTTCTTTTTTTTTTTTTTTTTTGAGTTTTATGAAAATATCTATTTAACACATATTTTAACTGTTGTTTTCACCTCACATATCTCATATCTTAAAAAGAGTTCTATATCATTGTTTTTCAACGAGATTTTCAGAAAAAAATGCAATTCAAACAAGCTGTTAATTAATACACCATATTTATTTTAAGTAGTATGTGGTAAGAAAACTTTTGATCTTTGGGAACCGAGTTTCTTCTTGTTTGAATTAATCACAAATGAGGGGAAATAAAAGCTTCCAAAAAAAAACAAACAAGATTGAAATAAGAAACCAATGTAAAATCGTTTTGTTCTCTTAGAAAATAAATGAGTCCCAAAAGAGAGAGAAAAAGAAGACAATCAACACTCATAAGTGAATTCTTGAAAATAGTCAAGTAGATATATATATCCAGTTTTAAAACAACCAAAACTTATTCTTTTTCCCCCACTGGGAGGGAGACCAAAGTCCACATCAAGACTACTTATTGACTACGAGTTACATTCACCATATCAGATGACAAGAATGACAGTGTGTAATCTCAAGTTGCAGACTAAGACTGATTTTAGCTAAAACATCAGTTCAATAATTGCTTTCCTGCTAAAAATACATTAATTTGCACCCTCAATTTTGACTTAAAAGATCTTGAACTTTCCTTATGAGATTAAGAGCTCGTCTGGATTGCTATTTCTAAAGTATTTGGTGGCACGATAAACTAAAATGCAGTCCGATTCTAGAGTCAAACTCAACCTCCAAATGCTTAATCCCCAAATCCCAAGCTAATTGTAGTTCCTTCCAAAGAACCTACAGTTCCGCCACTAAACATGCAGCTTGACCAAATATCAGTTGAAACCCAAGAAGCCTTGTTGTGCAGGTAAGCCCAAGAAGGCCTGTTGTTGATCAGCTTTTGGGCTGGCACTGTCCAGTTCCATCAACACTACAGACAGGGCCTTGTGTTGGAGTATGGCTTCTCTCATAATTTCAAGGTTCAAAATGATATGGGCTACAAGTTCAAGTGCTATGGCCTACCATCAACTGGTAACATGATATCTTAGACTAATGAGACTAATAGGACAAACCATTTAGCGAGTTCCTAAAATCTTTTTGATCATCAACTTTTGGCCCCTCATCTATTTAATTCTTTAATTGATCCCTCAATAATACAAAGTATCAAATTTTGATCCTTTAATTCATATCATACCATTAAATCTGGTTGGTCTAACTGCAACTGCAAAATTTGACCGTTCTAATTGTGAAAATGGATTGAATGACAAAATTTGACACTTTTTATTGGTGAGAAACCAATTTAAAACTTGAAATAAATGAGGGGTGTGAAAAGTTAAGAATTGGAATAGTTTAAGGAGTTACCTGAACCGATAAGAGCTCCAGTGCTTTTCTAATTGGTCATGGAATATTTGGATACATCTAGGGCTCCGTTTTTGGATTAGATGTTTTTGGAAGTGTTTTTCAACAACACTACTATAACATTTGGAATATAAAATACAATTATTATAAATGTCTTTGAGATATTTTGGAGAATATTTTTGGGGTTATATTTTGGAGGTATTTTAAAATTAAAAATTTATTTGAGATTTTTTAAAAAATTAAACTACCTCCACCACCCATCCCCTCCTCCTCCTCCTCCCTCCCTCCCTCCCTCCCTCCCTCCTCCTCCCTCCCTCCTTCCTTCTTCTCCCTCTTTCCCTTCTCTCTTTCTCCCCCTTCCCCCCCCCCTCATGACCGGCGACTCACGAGGCCGGATCTGGGAAGGGGGGAAGGAGAGAAAGAAGAAAGGAGAGGGAGGGAGGGAAAGAGAGAAGAAGGAGGAGGAGATGGGGGTGGCGGTAGGTGGGAATGGTGGTGGTAGGTGTGGATGGTAGTAGGGGGAGAGTGGAAGAAAAAGAGAATTTTTTTTTGGTTTGTTTGTGTATGTGTTAGTTATTTTTCAAATATTTGTTTGGATTTGTGTTTTTGGAATTGTTTTTAGTTGACATATTACTGTAATATTTGGAATATGAAATACAAATTTTTTAAAAACAGGCCAAAAATAGAGGTTTTTAACAAAATAATGGATTGATTTATCATTTACACCATTTTCCCTTTTTATACCCTTCTTCCTTCTCAATCGGTCTTGGACAATGGCAATGGCTATTGAATTTCCATCTCCATTTTTTTTTTCTTTTTCTGAGAGAAAATTGCAGTTCCATAACTTAATATTGGAACATCTTCCCGCAAATTGCAAATTATGGAAAAGGGTTCTCGTCGGCCCATGTATTACTCTCAAACTTTCACTAGCATAGTTACTAAGAAGAAGGGATAAATAATTCTAACACTGAAGAAGTACGAGATCATTTACTTTTTCTGCATTAAAGTGTTAAAGCTCAAGATTGAATGTTAGCAAACAAAGAAAAATTCCTTTGGGGAAGGGAAAAAATGTTGGTTGTGGAAAAAATGGACATCAGGTATGCTTTTTCCTTTCAATCGTGGATTTCCTAAATTAACAAATATGCTACTCATGGAGATTTTGGCCCAAAAAAAAAAAAAAAAAAGAACAGAGAACGATGAGGAGGAAAACCTTTTTAATTTGCGAGTCTTCTAGAGAAAAATTTTGAAATATTCTCTTGATGCTTATTTGAATACGATTTTACACCAAATACATCACATCTATTTTTTATAAAAATTTCCAAAAATTACCAATTACCTTTTTTAAAGCATTTATCCTTAAAGTCGGGGCCAAAATAATTAAAATTTAAAATCATTCCTACATAGCAATGCCACTGCTTCGTCTCAAGTCATAAGAATGCTTTTAAAAATCCAAACTGTTAAAGATATCGGGCAAATTTACTTTGTACATTCAAGGTTTTTTTTCCCCTCACTTTTTGGTTAATAGTCTAAAAGCCTGTGATTTATGCCGAGCTATTAAAAAAAAAAGAAAAGGAAATCACACATCCTTAATGATGTATATTAACTTGCGTAGTGTAAGATTAGATGTAGGGTTGAAAGACAAATTAAACTATTTAATACTTGCATCGAATTTTGACTCTATAAGATATTGTTCATGGTTGATTTGCCAACTAATTAAACTAAACTTGAATAGCATTTTGCATTCGATGAACTTTAAAACTCAACTTGAGTTTGATTCGATTAGTATAAAATTGAAATTTAAAGGTAAAAAACTCAAGCTATCGAGTTTAATTCGAGTTCGACTTAATAAAAACTTATTTGAGTTCAGTTCCATAATTAAACAAACCAAACTTAAATACAATTTCAAATTCAATAAAATAATCAAATAAATTTAAGCACTATGGCATTGTATTTGATTAGGTTCATTTGTACCTTCAATTAGATGACAACAAAAGAACACTTTTCTTTCAAAGTAATTAAATTTATACGCCTAAAAATGGTTTTTGCGCACCTTTTAGCTATTTTTACACCAAATGACAAGCATGATTGTTGGTTCGATACATAACACGGGTGTGTAAGAATCTTTTTGGGATGTATAAATATCATTCTCTTAATTTCTATGATTAACTAGTCAATTAAATAAATGTTAATTCACCACCTAAATTATTTTACTAATATAGATGCTAAAGGAAAACAAATAGTTCATCCCTGCATTGGATTTTGTGATTTGAAAGAGAGGCGGATGAACGAGATAACTCTCATGTATGATTAGTACATTGCTCATCATACATTGGCTAAATCCACGTTTAGTTACTATCTATCCCCATATTTAGAAGAGGACTATTCGATTTGAGATTTAAGCTGTGTACACACACACACACAAAACATACATATATACATACCTATGTATGTATATATGTATATGTACATATGTATATATGTATGTTTTGTGTGTGTGTGTGTGTGTATTATCCATTCCATTGTCCTGTTCTTCTGCTGGACTTGGCACTTACACAGAACTCCTTCCCTCACTGGTAATCAAAGGAAAATTAAGAACAAATAAACAGCAGCATTAAAATTTTCAGAACATCTGTTATATGTATATATATCAGGGCAAAGTTTACACTTGAAATCCAAGAAAAACCCCAGAAGAAAAGTTAGAACAGAGTACAAAAAACATCAACACCAAGGATTAATTCAATTGACTTCAAATCAATTAAGCCCAGATCAGGTCCACACAAACTCTGGGCAGATCATCTTCCAATTGCTCTGCCTCGTAATCACCTGACCTTGTTGTACTGGAGGAACTCTTGACATCCCTTTTGGCGGTGGATGCTGCAGCATTGGGGGTCCTGGAACTAGGCACAGCAGCAGGAGTTTTCTTGGAAGAAAAAGCAGGCAATGAAATTAGGTTGTCTGGATTTTCATGCCGAAGTAGTTCAGATAGAAGAAGAACAAGAGAAGCCATTTTGATCTGAGAAAGGCTGGACAGCTTGAGGTTTTCCACAGAGTAATGAAAGATTGTGGTGAAATATATAAGGCAAAACTTTTCTTGGTACAGAGACAAGGTTGGTTAGAAGTTAATACAACACAAAAAAGCTTTTATACGCAAGCAAAAGCGGTTGCTCAGTACAGGAAAGAAAGAAAGGAAGGAGGTAAAAGATCAGTACAGAGTAGCTAGCCCACTGAATTCTTTTTTCCCATGTTGCTATTACCCAGTTTGACTTCTTTCTTTTTTTTCCGTTCCCTAGTTTATGTGAGAATTAATGTGATGGAGGAAAACATGGGGCAATATTAAAAGCAGTTGGCTGGCGGGTTGCTGGTGCTGGTGGTTTTTGTTGGTATGTAATGCCACTTGGAAACCGTCCGTCCCCTTGTTTCGGGCTCTGGCCCATTTTGACAATACCAATTCAGGCGGCAGTGCCATTTCCCCACCGTCCTTTTGATCACCAAGGTTAGGGGTGGCAATCGGGTCGGGTTCAGGTTGACGGGTCAGGTTGAGAGACTGGTATAATATAAAATTCATTAATTCGAACCCGATTTGACAATCCGAAACTACACAATCCAAACACGATCTGATACAGGTTGGCGAATTGACGCGAAAATGACCCGAAGTGACCCGAATTTTTTTACCTTTAACAGGCCAATCGGGTCAAACGGGTCAACCCGTTAATGACCCGACCTGACCTGTTTATTTTTCGGGTCAGTCGGGTTCGAACCGATTCTGACCCGAACCCGTCAAGCCTTGACTCAAACCCATAATTTTCGTGTTAGGTTCGTCTCGGGTTTTCAGGTCGTGTCGAAAATTGCCACTCCTAACCAAGACAGACCCATCAGCCCCTGCTATTTGATCTGGCATTTGGTCATTTATTAGGGAAAGCAGGCTTCACTTTGCAATCCAGAATTTCTAAGCACCCTTTGCATTGAATTTCTAAGTAGTACTTATAATGATACAAATTAGTGCTCCCTCCGTTTCAAAATATTTATCGCATTTCGGGATTCTAACTTTTTAATAATACTAGATTGACAGTGATGTTAATGGAAATGTTTTTTAAATTATTCTCAAAAACTTTTAAATTTAATATGAATTATACATGAAGAATGAGGAAAAGAAATCCAAGTGACAACTATATGGACAGATTAAGGTGTATCGTTTGGTACACGGAAATGGAGAAGACCAGCGGCAGACCGCTAACCGCCGCCGATTGGCAAACCGGAAAAGAAAAGGAAACGGAGCTTTGGTCAACCGTCTAATACACGTAATGGGCGAAATAATTGGCAGTTATCTAGGTAATTTATTACTCGTTAATCCTTCAATTGTTGTAGCATTAGGAAAAGTTATTGACCATAACCAAGGTCAAGAGAATTTTGTTGAAACCGTCAAAAATTGATGAACTCTGCAGTTACTTTGCCATTAAATTTCAACCCAATTAAAATTTATGCCTCCATCTTGAATTAGTTCAATAAAACCAGAAATCAAAGGGCTTGGGATTTTGACCAGAAAAATGTTCTTGCTTCAATAGACATGTAGTGTAATTATTTATTTAATAAATTGTTGGCGTGTTTTATTTAATAAAACTGGTGACTTAAGTTAGACACGGAATTTAAAAGGAAATCTGACAACTGATCTGAATTGGTGTAATTTGGTCTCTTTTGGTAGCTGGTATTTGTTGGTTCTTTGAACCCATGTATACTCTTCCTCTTCTTGTTAATAAAACCGAATATTGAAGACAGAAAAGCAAAAATGACCACAGTATTCCAAATTAAATTTTAATCTCGCGGGTATTAGCAGGATTCATTATACTAATCACTTAAAGATGCCGGCGAAATGGATAAAGCAGGCCGTAATCATAGAAGTTTCTGCATTGGTTTCAAGTTTGAACTTTGAACCTTTCCCACTCTCAAGCCATTCCCTGGTTTAATTTGGATCTTTTGTGGTCAATAAAGACATCTTTTTTATTTTATTTTATTTTATTTTTGTACTGGTGGGATTTATGAAGAGGGAGGGAACAGGGATTGGAAACCAAAACATCTACGTTCTGAGGCATCAATAAATACATCTGACTTCATCTGTAGTTAGTAACTTAAGTGAGCCCAAACTTGTGCACTTTATCACTTCCAAAGTATATTATAGGTATAGGTGTCAAAATAGGTGATTTGAGTATATTTGGATAAGTCATAATTAGGTAATGGATATAATTTAATCAACCCATTTATATCCATTGAAATAAATGGATATAAATAGGTACCCATTTATACTCATTTATTTAAATGAGTATGGATATACCCAACCATGCATTTATGACTTGTTTGAAATATTATTTATTTTTTAAAGATTTTTCGCATGGTGTTTGACGATAAATAATGGCATATTATTGTTATTACATTGGTAAGAAATTCAAATTTATCTCCCTATCACTCATTAAAATTTTGAATAAAATGTCTATTTGTTTTTAAATGGTTAAATGGGTGAGCCAAGTCAACCCATTACCCATCAATTAAATGGGTATAAATGGGTACCCATTTATACCCATTTAAAATTAATGAGTTGATTTGGGTAAATTATTAATGGGTTGGATTTGGGTGAGCCAATACAAATGGGTTGTGATTGACACCTCTAATTATATGTTAGACATCTGTTCCTTTTAACGTATTATTTGATTGATTTAGGTTTATTTCTTATGTTGCATTCTGATTTATAATAGAAATGAGCAGTTATGATTCAGTTGTAAAATAGAACAAGGCATTAAGAGAACAGAAGATATGGGCTTATTGGTCAATTTACTTTTCTAGGTAGGGTTTTGCTAGAGAAAGACCTTGATGCCAATGGAAGATTTTTTTTTTTTTTTTCCTTCTGTCGGGTGGCAGCCACATCAAAACCACTAGTTTAATAGGATTATGCAGCAGGATATACTTATAAAATGCCCCCAAAAAAAATGGATATGCTTGTCGAATTGTACATAGATGGAGTTGGGGGTGAAGAAGATTTTTTTTCCTTTTTTTGGGGGGCAGCCACATCAAAACCACTAGTTTCATAGAATTATGCAGCAAGATATGCTTATAAAATGCCCCCAAAAATATGAATGTACTTATCAAATTGTACATGGATGGAGTTGAGGGGGCAAAATAAAAAAGTAAACCGAAGACAGCAGCTTTGATGGCACATTTAAAGATGGGACACGAACAAGCTTATCCTTTAGTACAGTGCTTGTAGCCTTGTTGCTGAGGATACACTGAGTAGAGGGCCTTGTTGGAAATTCATGTCCAATTCCAAATTTAATTCATGTCCAATTCCAAATTTTCGCTCTTCTTCAGGAACCAGGGTGGTTCCTGACTTGCAAGAATAGAAGTTCTATGGCACAAGAAATTGCTGTGCTGATTCCCAAATTCCCACCCAATCTAGTATGCAAATGTAAATGACATACTATTACACGTTTTCTCATCCCTCTAAAGATACGGCAGGTATAGCTGTTTAGACTTTGTATACATTTTTTGTACACTTCGTTGTATTCCATTTTAACCAAAAAAAGAAATTACAGTTGATCATATTTATCCTTTTTTTTTTTTTTTGGAAGAATGAAGATTTACCCCAGGAAGTAACTGTTTATTTGGGTGTCCCTGCAATTAAAAAGAAACAAGCAACTTATCATCACCCTGCAACTTACTACCAGTGACACATTTTCTTTCTTTGAATATATATTTGAGGGACATCAAAACTCTCTGACAAGGGACTATATGCTTCAGCAAATTTGACCCTCAAGCAAGGCTCTACGAAAGCCAACCGTATTCTGATACATGCATTGTCAATAACATATAATATTATCCTGTAGCAAACTTGGAAAGAGGACACACCAGACCATTGACAAAATTGTTCTCTATTCACCATCATCATAAAGCAACAGGCTCTGTGCCATCATTGACCATCATAGAGCAAAAACAACAGAAGAGGGAGTCAGTTTTCATACTATTACTAATTGCATAATTAACTTCTCTAGACTTGTAGCAGGAAGAGACGGATGGAGAGAAAAATACTCTGAAACTGCTGACTAATTGTATCATGTCCTCAAAGCAACCTAACAAAAATTTCACAGCCACAACATGGCTGGAAAGAACTCAAACGATAGAGTTGACTTTTTTTTCTTGTTTTTGTGGTAAGAGGACCAACCACCTTTGAACACGTAAAGCAACTACAGCTGAGGCTAGAATGATCCTGGAATTAGCTTCAAGAACCATTATCTTACCCTCTAACCTGCAAACCTGCAAAAGGGACAAGAAAGGACGAAATACATCATCCAACAAGGACGAAATATCCTGAACCGTTAATAAGATAAGCACAAAATCCAAGAAGGAAAACAAAAGAGGATCATAGCATATTCGGATGAAAAGGGCATGAAATTTTTATCCTTCAAAAGCATGGTCATTCATAGCAGTGAGATTTGCAAACACAACATTCAAAATCTTTTGCAAGTACAACATAAATAGCAGTATCACACCTCCATATAAGACAAACCTACTACTCCATATGATTGTGCATAAACTTATTTAGCCAGTTAAAACAAGCTGACAAAGCGACAAGGCCCACAACATAATCTACCAGGGTGATCTACAGAGAAAATTTTTTTTTGGGGGGGGGGGGTGGTGGTGGTGGTTTGTTTGTATTGCCATTTGCCAAAACATGGAAACAAATGTCACAAGAAAATTTGCTGGCACATTAGGAAATTAAAAGTTCAAGCAGAGTTGGAAGCTTTAGTAACAAGAAAGGAACTTCATCAGAAAACAAGATTAAAAGAACCCACAAGAATACTATAACTAGAGCATTTAGGATCAACTCCAATTTTCTGCTTAATAGTTTCACCAAAAATGAGACTATGTCCAAGTTGCTATGATCATAGTTTAAAAAGCTAATGAACTCAGCTGCAGAAACACCAAACAGCTGCTATGCCTGATAGTACATATATGTATGTGGACACAGACACACACATGTATATGCACACACACACATTTCACCTAGATCATCCATGCCCACATAGATTCTTTCTAACACAACTGAAGAACAATCATACATGTTCACATGCAGCATATTTAAAAGGTTTCATAAACAGCCAAAAGAACATTTGGCAATCTCAGATGAAACATCAAGCAGAACAAGATAGAGCACATTCAAGGTCCAGGTAAGAGGCTAGTTTTTGAAGACTCAGAGCCTAATATGACTTTCATTGAGGAGAACAGAAAATGAAAGGTAATCATATCTCTTCCTAAGCTTTTTATTGCTGATAACAACAATAACAAATATATAAAAGAGGTCAACTTAAATATTTAGGGACTTCAGCTCGTGACAACCAAATCCAAGATTACTACCCATTTCACAGGATAATATAACACCTTGGAGAATCATTTGCAGACCAACTGATAATCTTTGTTAGACAACAATTAAGTAAATCAATGCCACAGAAAGCCACACATAATTGACCAAGAATAAAATATATATCTCTGGAAAGATTCAATTCCACTGCCAAAGAATACATTCCCATATCATATCCAATTCAATTCTAAGAGAAACCTTTCCAGTATTATAGAAAACCGTAACATACTAAAGGTACTATTATATCAGTCACTAGAAAAGGACGTGATGCAAAATTTTGTAATACCCAAAAAAAAAGGTTACAAGATGAAATAGAACAACATCAGAGGGTAAATGAGCTTCTTGAATCAATATTCTCTCACCAGGAAGAAGCAACAAACATAACCAAATGCAATTTATTCATGTCTACCCGAAAAAATACCATTCAAGCTGCTACTGGTTCAGCACTGACAGCCTTGTCCTCCTCGTCATTAGCTGTAGCATTCGCCTCCCCACCTTCAGCTTCCTCTGCAGGAGGCTGAACCTGCTCCTCCTCTGGCAACGGCTCCTCCACATAGTCATTCTCAAATGCATCAGGTGGGACCTCATAAATCCTCACTTGTGGCTTGGATGGGTCCTTAACAAGCACATATTTCCCTTCATTCAACTTCATACACAAGTCCACTATACTCTTCACAATGCCCCACATATTAGAGGTATTCAAATTAATCTGAGCAGCAAACTCCCTCGGCTTATATCCAACAACAGCCAATATCACATGGTTAAAATGATCCCTTGGATGAACCCTAGAAACATACCCCAATTTCATCATATCGGCACTAGCCAAAAGCGCCTGAGCAGTCCATTTAGCCAACTTATTGGCATTGTTCTTCAATTCAGTGGCCAAAACAGCACCCCTCTGAGTCTCCAACTTCTGCCTCCACTCAACACCCGAGTACTTAGGATCAAATTCATTCAATGCATTTAGAGTCAAAAACGACCTCTGATTATTCAATTCCACCACACTCTGAACCTCGCACCGTGCAACTAAGTACATATCATCATCCAACTTCCACCTCCTATACCTGTAAGCCACAGAGGCCACTTCCTCTCCTTCATTTGCAAATGGGTTTGGCTCCTCAAAAGTAACCTTATTCCCGTCCCTAATCAAAGCCTGCTGCGAAAAGTTCTGGTTTATATAAGCAGCCTCGACACTTAATGAATAAGCAGAGTTTATATCATCCTTCACATCAGGCAAGGGCTCCTGAGAAGTCTCGTGCACAGATAACAAATCCAACTGCGACCCATCACGCTTATCGAAAAATAACTTATTCCCAACGCGTTGAATCACAATATCCCATGAATAAACTGACCTGGGAGCGCACATTAAACTTGACAATATCGTATCTGTTGCAAAAACTGTAGCTTTATCCTCGTTGGCCAGGCGGCGGATTACAGGGTCATCAGTGGTTGTCACCTTGAAGAAATTGCGATTCTTGAAGCGCTCCAGACGGCGTTCGTTTTTGGGGGTGATTCGATCGTAGGACCGGTCATAAAATTCAAGCCCACCGCATATAAGGAGGTCTTCCGGCTCGGGTACGGAGAAGGAGAGCTTGGAGAAAGTGGAGAAGGGGATTTGATCGAGCATATTCCACTCCGGCTGGATATCGACGGATGATTTGAAGACGGCAGACTCGCGGCGAGGTCCGGCGTTGGTGGAAGAGCGATTGAGGTTGTAAAGACGGTCCCTACGAGCTCGTTCCTTCTCGGCTTCGCGTTTTCGGGCTTCGACCTCTTCGTCACGGCGCTGGGGTAGCTGAGAGCGGTGGTGGGGGTTGAAACGCCACCTAGGGTTGAATTTGGGGCGGTTCTGATGGTGGCCGTGGTGGGACTTCGAGGCGGCATTGTCGACTAGACGGAAAGAGGAGTCCTCGTCGGCGGCTAGGGTTGCAAAAGAGTCGTCGCCGGTGAAATCAAAGGCAGAGTCGGAAGCATTTTTGTTGGACGGATTAGATCCAGAACGATTGGGGTTGGACATTGCTCGGGTCCAGTCGGCGATTCTACCGAGCTTTTCAGACCGGGAAAACGGGGCGAAGGGAACATTGGATGGGTGTTTTGGGGCGGAAATGGAACTGGTGGCGGAGGAATCCGGTGGGCCCCAACCGTCGGGATTGAACGGAACCGCTCCGATTTCAAAACCCACCATAACTTTGATCCAAATCCGATCTTATTGATAAGTTTTCTACGTCACCGAGAAAGAGGAAGAAGGAGAAGAAGAGAGAAGGAAGGAGAACTACAAGAAAAACCCTAGCTCAATCTCTGGTGAAGGTTTATTGTTGAATATGGGCTCAAACTGGGGAAGACGGCCCAAGACAAATTCAACAAAATGAAATTTCCATTTTTGGGCCAGGATATGCGCAAAATCCCAATGTTTTCTCGGCCCAGTGTAATTATCGCCTAATGGCTCATCGAAACCTGGCCACTGTGATCGTATTGATATTGTTCCTATTTCGGCCTATGGATTCCAAGAGAACCACCACGGAAGTCACTTGCAATCTCTCGAAGCTCTCTGCCTAACGTTTCAACTAGTCAGTCGAGTTTGAGTTTTGATTTAATTAAACTGATTTTGATTCAATTTTATTACACTTGAACTTGAGATGGAGCTAGATTGAGTTCTCAATGTCAAACTGGAGTTTGAACTCCATTTCAACCTTAATCAAACTTCAATAAAAAGACATAATTTTTTTGAAATTAATAAAATAAAGATTTTACTTTAATGGATAACACATAAAAGAAGAGGACATACGTGCAATTTTACTACTAACCAAAAATTATTGCAAATATATAGGATCGAACTATTAGCAAGAGTAATTGTCTTATAGAATCTTCATTCTTGTAAACAAGTTCTAAATTCATAGACACTTGAAAAATGAATTTTATAATATTCTTAGTAAAAGTGTATAATGTCTACTATTCATGGACGTTGGTCCAAATTGTCACCCAACATTCGGGCCTCATGTCTTAAATTTTTGTTTTGGGGGCTCACTTTTCTGAAGTTGTAGACTTAGGTGTGCACTAACTCAAGTTATTAGTTACTCTTCTGAAGTTGCCTTCTTGGAAAGTTCTCAGCTTGTTCTCAATAGTTCCTTTATTATCTGTTTATCAAGGTCATATGATAAAGTAAGTGAGAGTTCCTAAATTTCTTGGAAAGTTCTTTACTTTCTCAAGAGTTCTTATACTTTTTATAGTATCTATAGTCAACTGTTTATTTTTTGGGCTTGTAAAATTCATCATATTTTTCAACATGAAATGGCTTTAGCCTTTTAGCTTCTATTGTTTACAAACCAGGCTTTTATTTGAGCCAATGTAGTACCTAAGGATAGCTTCTGTTGGTTGCTGTTGTTACCTTATTGCGAGCTAAATGTTACTATAATTTTAAACATTTACTCATTTCAGCAGCATATCAATCTCATTAATATTCAAGAGTGGATGTTGAATTGAGAAATTTCTCTCAGAATTGAAATACAAAGACCAATTGAGGGGGGAGAGAAATTCATATCCAAAATGTCTAAAAATTTGAGATTTCAACCTTAATTACCAGATCATAACCTCTTTGGCTACTAATAGATAGATTGAGGGTTTTGTCCTTGCCACTTAAATCAACTTTTGGCTTTTTAAATAAAGGGTTTATCCTTGCCAAAAAAAAAAAAAACTGTAATTTAGATTGTCTCTGCAATGTATTTATTATTGGCACATTTAGAATTATCTTGATACTTTAAAGGAGATAATATAGTATTGATGTTTAGCTAATTATCAAGTAGTGGATGTCCGTCCCCCGTAGGAGATTAAAGGCTCTGAGTTTTTTTTTTTTTTGGTATAAATCATAGGTGTCCGCATTATTTTACGGTTTGCAACTAATTCTATTCGAGTTGTGTGGGTCACTGAGCATTAAAATTAAAAAGGAACATAGGAAGATATAGCACAGTGTGTAGTTGCAAGATTTATTTCCAACTTGACTTGTTCTGTTTGCTACTGGTTCCAAGTACACTAATGAAGAACGTTTGGCATTCAGAAAATGGCCTCTTTTCTGTAGTTGAGAGTACAGACTTGTCTTCAATGCAATGCTACCATTGCTTTCAGTACTATCTTGAAAATGACCAGAGTCGAGGAGAAAAACATGAACAAGACAACACAGTAAGGGCAACTAGTGGATAGAAAGTTTTCTTAAGTGAACATCACATTTAATTGTGAAAGTGGTTAGATTTGGTCTTTTGGTAATTAGTAAGCACATGCATCATTGCTTTCATACTTTAAAATTACTTGAAATTTTTAAGTATCGAGAAAAAAAAAATCCTTATAAACTCCTGATCAATGTGCATGCAAGAAGGTAAAGAACGAGAGGTAACTTATGGATTGTCTGTTTTTTTCTTTTTTCTTTTTGACCAGACATACAGTAACTTAAACCACTAGTTCATCTACCACCGGACTACTTGTATCAAAAAAATCTGGAATTAGAACAAGATTTAGGCTAGTCTAATCTTTAGGGAACTTCACAGAATTTTGATGGGAAATCATAGAAGAATGAAAAACCAATCAAGGTCACATGTTGCAGAATCTTTGTGCTCAATGAGAGTAGCAAAAGAGCTTGTATGATCCAATGCCTGAATGCCATTCTCAAGTTTAACATGAAAAAGGGAAACAGCCTGAAACTACCCGAAAGGCCGTTTACATTTCACTTTTCATGCTCCTAGAATTCAATACGATCCCATATTTCCAGAGAAGTTAACGTTGACCAGTTGCAAATAATATCCTAGGGAATCTCTGTACGTAGATTGAGCAATTACATATCTATTTAGAGCAATAAACATCATTCTTAAGAGATCCTGAACAAATGGCATATGACTTGGTGATTCTTAATTAAGAATAGGATCAACATCTAGAGCGGAATCATCTCATGGCAGCTAAACACAAGGAATAGTAATTATAACTATTTGCATCTAGTTATGTCAACAATCAGTAAAGACAACTTCAGAAAATAATGGTTTTCTTTGCATTGTGGCAAGACCTCGTGGAATTAAGATGCAGAAGATGAACCATTGAGCCTTAATCAAAGTATCAAATGTCATGTCCATGTTTTGAAGCACTAGAATACATACTTAAACATCGGTGCATATTGACCAATTATGATCTAAATCTTGCATATGCAACTAACTTAATGCTGTGTTGGCGAATACCGAAAACAATGTGGCAATGCAAGTATCTCACTAACAAAACAACCCATGTTTGCTAGGAAAATGTGGGTGATAATCTATGAACCGAACCTTCCTTTTCAATCTTATTGATGCACAATTATATCTAAATGGTAGGCGGAGGCCTAATCCTAGTGTAGAAGGAAAAAAAATTACGATTACAAGAAGCATATAATCAATCAATAAATTGAAGTTGATTCATGAGATTCTTGTCTTACACCTCAAAGGTGACATCAAAACGGAGGACAAAATGAATTGATCTCCATCTGGAATGAAAACAAGTCAAGACTCAGACTAATGAAAAACAAAGCCAAAACATGTCAGATCAGTTAACTAATTGTCACCATAAACAAACTTCTTTAGCCTCTCAGATATCCTTGCAGCTGCATAAGAAGGTGCAGATTCTCCTATCTAAAGACACAGAAGAGAAGAAAAGTTCAGATTTCTCTTAGATATGAGAGAAAAAAGCATGAAAGACAGCAGACTAGTGGCTACCTTGGAATGTACAGTGTGGAAAATGGTTTCATCCAGCACAGAAAAACTGGCATTGACAACCTCAGCTCCTTCTTCGTGAAGCAAGCGGATGATCTCAGTGAACATGAATTGGCAATCCGATTTAGTTATCAGAACCACTTCTAGAGCCGAACCCTTTTCTTGAATGTCAACGTGGGGCAGTCTCAAGCCTGCAGACACCGTGCTTGTATCGCCGCTTAATCTTGTTCCATTAGTAGAATCTCTTTTCTCCTTCAACTTCTCCAACTTGATCTGCATCTTCTTTATGTAATTTGTGGCTTCCTCAAGTTGATCTGGCAGAGATGATGCTTCCTGGGAATATGAAAGGAAAAAAAGAAAAAAAAAACTTAAAATAATATACCAACATACACCGGAACATTTGCTATAAAAGTCAGATATAAGTCGATTCTAACTATCAGCTCCCAAATTTTTACTTCTTTGCCACACTTCCCTTCTCAAAAACATAGAAAAAAGGGAAGGAAAAAAAAAAAAAAGTAGTAAGGCGTATGCATCTTATGAAGACATATTGTGGGCTAGGAAGGAACCCTGGATTGAGGAGGAACAAGAGATGTGAGCTTGGAAAAAAGGGTCTTCATCCTATTTCTTCTGTTTCTCTCAATGGTTTTTCTGTCAGCTTTAGATGAACTAGGGTTTTGCTCCATGCGGATATGCTTATTATATTCCACTCTTGCAGTGGGAACAAGGAACTTGAGCAAAGAAGATTTCGCTTAATAAAAGATGGCCATGCTGGGGGTAATTTTTGCTTCTTGCTAGTATCCCTATCACATATTGTTGGAACTATTCACAAAAGAAGGACCTGAACCGTACAGTGCACAATGTTATCATGAGTCGGAGAAAAGAAAAGTCGAGAAGTCAGAGATGGGAAAACTGGTGGGGTCTGGATGAGTTTTGTGGTGCCCCATATGGACAATTTTTGACCATCTATGTTTGGTAGAATTTTGGAACCTGTTTTGAAGTCGGCTTTGATTTACACACACAACGAACCTGATGGCTGATAGAAATGAAATGTCTCTGATCTGTGTTTCACATTACATAAGTTCTGTTCATGATAGTATCAATTAGCACATGCTCTAAATTCGGTAGGTAGGAGATCGTGAGGGAGAGAGTTCATCGTTGTTTGTTCGGAAGCATTTCATCAATTTCTCCGATTTGAAGGGTATAACAACCGATAGCCATAGAATTTAACCACCTTCAACATAGTCGGCCACAAGGATTTCTGTGGCACTTTTCTAGAGGGTGTGAGTACAGACTGTGACCCAGATAAACTTTTCATCTAATCTTCTGTACCACCATATTGGATTTTGGAAACGGGGCAGGAGTGGTCCGCTCCTGAACTGTTTATAGCCAAGATTTGGCCCAACCAAAAAAAAAATGTGTGACTCAAATCACTTCTATGCATTATTTTTCGTACTGTGTGTGGGGCCTACAAAAATTTGTTCTATAATTACACATTGTGAAAAATGAGTTACGCTCTGTGTAAGTGAAATTACATGCTGTGCAAATGCACAAAACTATCCGGAACGATTTTTCTGACAACCGTTCCTGCGACTTTGATCTAGTGGGTAGGGAAACTCTCTTAGAACTCTCCGGTACGCTAGGTGGGGTGTGACAAGGAAGCATTGTTGACTTCCATTTTTAAAAAAAAATCTAGAGGATATAGTAATGTACTTTTCTAATCTTGAGATTCAGATCCCAACCCCTTTACTCTAGTTGGACTCCCACTTCCCCATAATGCGATAGTAGAGTAGATTGTTGCCATAAAAAAAAAAAAAAAGGGATTCTCTTCTTCCGTTGTTACATTAATATTGTAAATGTGTTACAGTTTGAGAAAAGTATGTCATTCACATACACCATTTGCCCAACCAAAAAAAGAAAGAGAAAATGCAGGAAGACAGAATCATTTTACTGATAATATACTATTTGTCAAAGTAATACATCTTGCTGTCAACCGCTTCGGGATGTTATTGGAAAGCCAAAAAACCGATAAAAAGGGAACAAAAAAAAAAAAGGAGTTGCACATATAAGGTTACAATGACACAACTCTAAATATTTTGAGAATTTATTTCCCTCACCACGGGAAAAAATAAAATTGCGACACATAGCAATTAAATAAAAGAATTTTGTAGGTCAAGCGAGACAATATAAAACTAGCATTTGCACAATAACGAAATAATGATCAGAATATACACACACACACACACAAAAGAAAATGAAATGATGTAATCTATATTATAGATTAGATCATTTCATTTTCTTCTCTGTGTGTGTGTGTATATATATTCCGATCATTATTATAATATAGATTAGATCATTTCCTTTTCTTGCATTTTGGCCAACAACATTAAGGACAAGACTCAAAAGTGGTACCACCCTAGGCCTTCTAAGTTCTATCTGAGAGACTCATAGAAGTAAAGATCAGCAATAATCATCTTATAATCATAACCACCTTAGATACTCAATGTTGAAAACAGGAAGGCAATAACTGCTCATTTTTCATATTGTCTTTTTACCCCTTTCACTTCTCCAAATTCTGAATCCAATTAGCATCCTCGTATAGAAGGATATGAATACACAATTGGAGATTAGCTGTAGCCAAAGGAGAAAAATAAAAAAGTCATATATTGCAATTAATATTTCCTTCTCCTTTTGAGGAGAGAGCTGTGATTTGAGACTTTCTCGATGATGTACTTTGACAAGCAGAACTCAGCAGTGTACTATAAATCTGTATGTAAACATGGACTTAGCATCACGGGGTCTTCCCTGTGGAACCCTGGTCCTATACTATCATGTTGGTAAAACATCCTGTATTTCTGGTTGTTGTAGACTTAAGAGGCTCACGAGATCAAGGACTTTGCATATACCCGTAATTTTATTAGTTTTCTCGTGATCGCATGGACCAAAGATAGAAAGATCCATCTTCCCAATTTTTTCCATTCACGTGTCGTGTAAGCAATCATTTCACAATTCATACTGGAATAATGCAACGTTAATGAGTGCATTTGTAAAAAGCAACGACTGTAAATGACGATATTATTAAACGATAAATATAAATATAGGAATTTACAAGCAAGAGCTGTATCATAGTTAGCTTCCGCAATGCAAAATATCAATCACAACTCGCTACATAAATATTTACTATCCAGTAATACTAGTAATTTTTTTAGAAAGTATTGATTTTATATTTTTAGACATTTATTCATTCATGATTCATCTCACGTTCGATACAGATCTGCAATGTCAAAGAAAACATCTTTTTCGATACTTATGAATTTGCCAAGTAAGAGAACAAAACATAGTTGAAACTACGTAAAAATGAGATTCCAAATTCACGTTTCATTGATATTGAGTTATGAGTTCACAGCGTATTTGACCTTCAAGAAATGCATTGGAAATGGACATGGGGCCGTGTAACCACTAACCACTCGTGTTTTCTCCCGTTTACACGATTCGTCCCATTCTAATTCAGTCAATTGTTAACCACAAAAGAAAGCGGATAAATGATTACCATAGATGAAAAAGAAGACAGGAAAGAAAACCAAGTCGGTGTGTAATTGGTCTAATGGCTGTGGACCTTGTGGCCAAAATCATTGTCCAATCTTTGATCGTTTTGGAGGGCCACGGCACAATAAAATAAAATATATATATATATATTTTTTAACAACTCACAATCCTACCAAATAAAATTATATAGATATATATATATATTTGTTAAACAAAAATCTGAGTGGGTTTGACTCCAATCACCGCCACGGGTTAGAGTAAGTATCAGGGACCATAAGTCGTGTACAGAGGTACTTACAGATTGTCCACCAACATAACTCTCGTATCAACGATGGAATTCAAACACAGATCTTTGTAAGAAAATGACCGTTCTTACTAACTGAATCAATTGTCTTGGCATAAAATAAAATGTTATGTCCATACTCCATAGTTTGCAATTCGTACAATCAATTTGTCTTGTGCTCATAATTGTTTTGTCCCTTTCCCAATGCAAACCAGTAGCTCATCTGTTTCTGTCAAAAAATGCAAGATCGAAAAAATTGTGCACAGCACGTGATGAATATGAGTATATTTGGAAAGGCTAAAATACAAATTGCCACCCTTGTAATAAGGGATATCTAGTAAAATATCGCATGTACTCATCAAACCACAAATTACCCCTTTATAGTTAAAAGTCAAAGATGGTAAAAAGACGAACGTTCTCATGGTAGGAAAACTGTCATTTTTATTTATTTTCTCTTCTTTTCCTCCTTTTTTTTAAATAATATTTAGATTTCTTTTTCCTCCTCCTTTATTCATATTATGGTTAAAGATATACCGTTATTTTCTTATTAAGAATATTTAATCAACATGTAAGAAAAGCATTACTTTGTATAAAATATTTAACTATTTCATATTTATACTAACAATACAATTTCTTATTATGCATTAGTTGTTAACTAAATGTCATCATGCACTAATTTTTAATAATATATAAAAATCACTACACATATTTTTATATGATGTATAGTTTTTATTTTTTATAATGGTTTATGATGATTAAATAATAAATATTTTACATAATGAAAATATTTATATATTTGAGTCTAAAAAGAATTGTCAATAAGCGGTTAGTGACAATTTTTTTCTTGATTAAATAAATAATTTTGCTATGTAAACCAATTAATTATCATAAATTTTTATAAGAATTAAAAAGTATATATTTCATAAAACATGTTGTGTAATTTTTATATTATTAAAAATAATACATCATGGCATTTTTTAACAATTATTACATAATAAGAAATTGTTAATATGAATGTGAAATACTTATTTTACTTATATAAAATATCTATTTTTTAATTTCCAATAATAAATTAGGATGATTAAATTGTTTTGGTAAGAAGCTAACAATTTATATTTAACCACAAAAAGGAATTCTTTAGTACATTACTATCAAAATGTGTATGTAGTTATAGGAATACAGGGATTGGAAAAAGAAATATAAACATAACAAAGAAAATAAGGAAAAGAAGAAAGATAAAATGAAAAAAAAAAAGGTCATGAGACAACTTTCCTATTACTAGAGCATTATTCTCTTATTTCTACTCCATAAATTTGGCCTTTAGTTATTAGGGGATAATTTGTAGGTTTTGTGAATATAAAGGATAATTTACTACTAATCCATGATTATAGAGGTCAATTTGTATTCAGGGCAATTTGTAATTAAGCCAAATGGAAATTGTGTAACAAAAAGCATGGGCTATGTAGTGTAACTTTTGTACATTATGCTACACTATAAATTCTAGTCTCAGAACTAGAATTTTTTTTTCTTTTTTACCTAAACTAGAATTTTATTGAATCACTTATTTTATTTCAAAAAACTTTTTTAAGTTTTTGTTATCTTGTACATAGCTTATAATATGAGTTTTACTAACTATGATTGTCTGCAGATTTGTTAATCGAGATGTATATATCCCCATACTATTTAAAAGAGCACTTCTAGTTAAACTCTTCTATTGAATTTCTTCTACCTCCTTGGGGTTAAGATTTTTTTTTTCTCAATATGGGTTCATATATTTTTGTAACATGTGGTGCAAATTACTGATGATTAGAGTTTTTGCTGAAATTTTACTTTTGCCATTAATTTCGTTTACAAGAGTCTGGTGCGAACATGTAATGGTTTGGTGATTTAGTTGCTGCTTGAATGTTTTGTTATTCAATTGGCTAATAAAAACTATCATCAAATACGTAATTATGTTGCTACAATTACTTCACCCCTCTGGTTTGGTGTATGTTTCATCTTCCACTTCTAGTCTAGCTGTTTGTAATTTTTCGTATATTAATCCTTTATCTTTGTTCTTTATTAGTCAACACAATTATAACAGCCATTTGGCATGAATTTTTTATTTTTCTCACATTTATCACTTTGCCATCTTTCCATACTGTGTCCTAAGGTATTTTAATTTCTTTTTTCTCAGTCTTTTTTTTTAATATCTGAGAATTTCATTCTCCCTAATAATAAATCACAAACTAACAGTATATGTCTGCAAACTTCATTCTTCCTTCTTACGAATAACAAATTCACAATTTGAGAATTCACCCAATTACAAATTCCATCTCAAGCTTGTTTTGTCATTTCCTTCCGTAGTTATCATAATTCACAACATCCATGCATTTAAGGATCAACTGTTCCATTTTTATTTTGTTTTCATGGGAGAATTTATATTTTTCTGCATTTTCTGAACTCCATCTTTTGTAAATAGATTTAAGTATCAGTTTATCTTCTTGAAATTGACTGGTGATTGCACGTGTACGTTAATCAATTCACATTGTATCTTCTCTGAATATACAAGGTACAATATCAAAATTTTAAGTTAAAATTTGTGCCCCTATCCCTCTTTTCATTTCTTATTAGAATCACAATATGATCTTTCTAAGCATAATTTGTTTATTCTTGTTTCTTGCATAACTAGCGGAGGCCCTCAAAATTTATCATGAAGTGTTCCCTCAAAAAACCACACATGAGAGGTTTCATGCTTTTGTTCTAACTTCAGTTGTGATTTTAAAAGATTTGTGATATAATGTTTTTGGATTTTATATTTTCTTCCTTGAATATTGGTTAGTTATACAAGTTCACAAATCACACTCTTTGATTAATCGGCAAAAATTCATCTCCAACAACACATGACATGGGGTATTCCTCTTTCAATACGTTTGTATAGTTTTAAATTCATCATCTCCAACAATATCTACTAGATGCTTTCTTCATGTTTCCTTCACTATGTGTATTAATTTATTTTACACCAATGTACAATTCATATGAACACCTATTGATTAATATGTGAAGTTCTAGCAGAATTTTGAGTAGAAGTTTTTTATTTATCTTTATTGAATTTTTTCTTTATAAAGTGTGATTTAATTCTAGTTGCATAAGGCTTCCTAGTACAAAAGATGAAATCCTCTTGCTTGTATAAGAAAAGTTTGATCAAGCTCCTTGCTTTTAATACATTACCTCATATGTATTACACATTGGTTTAATGTAACATACACTTATTTCATCATTTTTGTGTCATTCTCATTCCTATGATTAAAGAAATAAATTAACTTAAATGTAAAAATAGCTTTACTTTGTATCCAATTCAGTTACTATCTTCTATAATGCGCAGGTTTCATCTCCTAGTAATCAAAAACAAAACTAACAATGCACTTTTCTTTTCTTTTTTTTTCTTCACGATATTGCTTTGGTAAATATTGATCTCTTCCATATCTCATCCCCATCATTAATTTCTTACACTAGTCATTGGTTTTAACCTAATCCTCAACTGGTGTATTCTAAGAAAAGCTTCTTAGCAATAATTAGAGCTAGGATAGGTTCGTCTTTATGCAGCAATGCTAGTTGGGACTAGGAATAAGGGTAATGGCTGTGAATTCAATTAACAAGGATAATGATTTACACACTCGATTTCATACATCCCCTTTTTTAGCTTTTCTAGACTAGAAACTCCTTAATCTCCGGACTCAAGAAACATTTGTTTTCTTCTTTTAACTTAAAATGCAGGAATTTATTACTGTTTTGGCTTCTTTGCCTAATAATAAAACAAAAAGGATAATGCATAAATAAAGAAGTGGAGTACAGGATAGAGTATTTTCCTTCTGCAATGTTTTTGACATATGAAAAATGATTTTTTTTTTTTTGGGGCCCCTTTCTTTCCCTTTGATAGTGTTGTTGACATATAATTGACTAGTCTGAAGCTGCTGATTGAAGGGCCATATCACCTTGGACACTTGGAAACCATTTAGTGGGGAAGATCAAACAGAGATACTTTTGCCATAAATCTGCATAAATTCGGGCTTTGGCCCCTTCTGACCTTGGTTGATAGCAAGAAGACATATCCAGTTCTTCCACTTGATATTGGTTAGAGTTAGCTGCTCCTTTTTTGCGGTTCTCATTCAGATATGAGTTATTTTGGATGCACAAAGCCAAACTTGTTAGGGTACCATTCGTCAGATTCTTTCTGGGGCTTTTTTTCAGGAAGGGGGGGGGGGATGTAGCAGAATGGAGTTTCCATTTTTGCCATGTTCGACTTAATTGTTTGAAAAATGTTCTAGTGTAGCTTGAAATCCTCTTAACTTGCTTCATTCTGGAATAAAGAAACATCAAACTTTACTTTTGGTGAATAACAAGGTAGAAGGCAATAAGAAACACTTAGAAATTGGAATGAATTCAACACCTTAGGCAATTGTTTGTGCTCAACTCGACAAAAACTAGCTTGCTTGCTTCAACATTTGTTAGCTATATTTCGAGTTCTTGTGGCTCAAACAATTTCAATTTCAAGCCGCATTTGAGTCTATAAATGTTAGGCTTGGCTTCAAGCCTTTATCAAGGTCATTGGTTGAATTCCTGTTTCTTACACTAATCATTGGTTTGCCCTAATCCTCAACTTGTGTATTCTAAGAAGAACTTCCTAGCAAGAGCCAAAGCTGGTATAGGTTTCGTCTTCATACAGCAATACTAGTTGGGGTTGGGGTAGGGAAGTTGGCTGCGAATTCAATTAACAAGGGTAATGATTTACACACTCCATTACAAACATTCCCTTTTTCTAGTTTTTTAGAGGAGAAACTCCTTATTTCCTTTGAACTCAAAAATCACTTGTTTTTCCTTTTTTTTTTAAACTTAAAGTGCTAGAACTTATAAATGCTTTTGTCTCTTTGCCTAAAAAAAAAAAAAGGATAATGCAAAAATAAAGAAGTGGAGAGTATTTCCCTTTGATAATGTTGTTGATATATATATGAAAATGAAAATGACTAGTCTTAAGTTGGTGATTGAAGGGCCATATAACTTTGGACACCCAGAGATCATTTAGTGGGAGAGGATCAAACAGAAATGTCTTTGCCATAAGGGCCATGTTCGGGCGTTGGACACTTTTGATCTTGTTTGATAGCAAGGAGACATATCTTTCACTTGATATTTGCTAGAGTTAGCCACTCCTTTAAGCTTTTTGCGATTCTCATGCACTAAGCCAAACTTAAAAAGTATGTTTGGATAAGAGATGAAATATTATTTAAAATAATTATTATAGTACTTTTTTGTGATGTGATATTATGTGTGTAAAATAAAAAAATGATTGAAAACATACAAAAATGTGTTAAAAAAATATGTTAATAATACAAGCAAATAATTTTTTTACAAATAAAACCTATCCAAACATGGTTCAAGGTCTGTTTGGATGTTTGGATTCCTTAATTTTAGCTATGTTTTTAATAGACAATTTTTTTTATTACTTTGGTTACATACCATTTTAAAAACACCTCTAAATTTTTAATATACATACCTCCACATATCCAAAACACACAAATCTTTTCTTTCTTTCCTTTATTCTTCTTCTCTCCTCCTCCACATATCCAAAAATACATGAATCTTTTCTTTCTTTCCCTTATTCTTCTTCTTCCTCCTCCACCTCAACCCACCATCGGCCTACACCTTCCCCCTTTCTACCCCCTTCTCTCCTGCTCTCTTCCTTCCTTCTCCTCCTCTTCCCCCTCCCAAAGCAGTGATGATATGGGAAGGAAAGAGAAGAAAGAGGCAAAAAAAGAACAAAAAGAAAAGAACAGAAAAAAAAAGAAAATTTCTCCAAACCCATAAATATAAAAAAAAAATTTCTACAATTTCTATGATAAATTATAGAATTTTTTTACAAATATTCAAAAAAACTCACTATCTGGACCCAAAGAAACATCTAACTTTACTTTTGGTGAGTATTAGTTCTAATACACGCCTAAAATCCCATTATCTTTTGCAAAATCAAGAAGCAATAGAAGGCAATAAGAAACACTTGGAAGTTGGAATGAATTCAACACCTTGGGCAGTTATTCATGCTCAACTCGACCAAAACTAGCTTGCTTACATTCAACATTTGCTAGTTGGATCTCGATTTCCTGTAGTTCGAACAATTTCAATTTCAAGCCGAATTTGAGTCTATAAATGTTAGGCTTGGCTTAAAGCTCTATCAAGGTCATGCTGTCCCAATTTCTTTTTTGTTTTTTGGATTCCATTTTTGGTGCAATTTCTTGGTGAAAATCAAGATTCCATGTTCTGGACTCTGGATGTGAATCTATGATAACATATGATATTAAAAACATATTCAATGTATCCGATGTGCAAATTTTTTAATTGACTAATCTCATATTCAATTTGTTCTGTGCCTCCACGGTTGAGTGTAACTTGGGGCAGGGACAGCTTTCAAATGAACTGTCTCTTGAAAGTTCACGGTTAGGATTGGTCAAATGAAAAATGTAAGACTCAAATTATTCCATATACATCATTTTAAACGCCATGTATGAGGTCCATAAAACTTTGTTCTATATTTATTTTGTGTTGAAAATATATTTCACCCTTAAGCAAGTGAATTATATTTCATGGAATTTGATAAAACAGCTTACGATGGATGAGCGTAAGTCTGTGATGACCATCCCTACGCCGCCTCTAGGTTGAATGTGCTTGGGTCGAAGATTATTTGAATAAATTATTTAGAATACTACTACCGTAACAACTTTTTTAAATGATACACGTGAGATTAAAAATGTAATTGAAAATATAAAAAAATATTAAAAGAACATATTTGTGATAAAAGTAGAATAATATATGAAAAAAACGTGTATTCAAATAATAATGCTCGAATTCCTGTTTCTTTTTTTGTGTAATAATAATGATGACTGTGAAACGAACCTAATTCCACGAGTCAGAAGAAATGAAGTCGGAAATATTGGATAAGTTTGGGGACCATTTCGACACTCAAGTTAGCAGAGGATTTCTAACAAAGGAAAAGGAGATAAATTATTCAAGAGAAAGTGAAAGATGCAAAGTTAGGACAGCAGCCAACAAATTTGGTCTAGCTAGGCACCGGGTAGCCATTATTGAATAATTGTGGCGAAGAAGACAATGAATGTGAAAAATAAGCTAGGCGTGTCCTTGATCAGTGGGTGGCAGCGTGGCATCGTCCCACCGATCAATTTTACATTTTGTATCATCACGTACAACTGGTGTCCATAAACAACTGGTGTAATTTTATGACAAAAATGTTAAAAATTAATTGTTCACAATTAAAAAAAAAAAACATGTATCAATTGTATCAGAATTATACTGATCTTAGCTCAACCAAACATTTTAGTGTTTGCTTTGCTGGCCAGATCTTAGCTTTTAAAAGCTAGCAACCACTACCATTTTGGAAAATCCTATGTATTAGGGCACATACGACTCAATTGACAAAATCAAACTAAGGATAACTTATCTCGTTGATTTTAACAATTTCTATAATTATGTTTATTCGTTTTTCATAAGTAGACTCTATTATTTCACTTGTCCTACTCCATGAAACGTCCAAGATGATTAGAGCTACTATTCTTGCAACACAGTCTCCTTAAAACATTTTCGGGAAAATCTATATCTCGTTTGAGTAGCATTCCCTCAACTTTTATCTTTCACTAAAAATAATAGTTTAAAATTTAAAATACTTTAACAATATACAGTCGAAGGGTTAAGAACACTTCTTTCACGGTTCAACAATGAATTTCACTTATGAATATGATATCAAAAAAGAACTGTATAATCTCTAATCTCCCCCGTAAACTATTTCAAATGTCTCATTCATAATTTTTACAGCTCTAGTCATCCAAGACTGTCACTGTTCTCCCTCAGAAGGTGCATGTGTGCAGGCACAGAATTAGCTAGCTGTCTACGTCTCTTGCATGACAAATAAATAATGATGATCATAATAAATCTGTGATCTTTCTCCTGTCTCAAGTTCCCGATGGGCTGTAATATGGAAGCTGCAATGGACAATGGACACCACGGACACATATATACGTTTGCAGAAAGTCGACAATCACTCATGGACAGGGAGAGCTGGACCATCTGCAGTGACAATTGCCCGGAAACGTTAGGAATTTGAGGTGCCAAAGTTTTGCTAGTTTTGGAAATGTTGGATGTGATTTAATTAGTTAGGTTTACGTAAATTCTCATAAGGTTTGTTTGCAACCATTTCATATCCGAAATTTATACTCCATGCCCATGAACTAGCTGAGTAACATCTTCTTTTGGATGTTGCCCCTAGCTTGCAACTCTTGTATTATCCTTGATTGGATGGTGATTTTGCTAGAAAGATTGAAATTGGTGGTGGTGCGGCCATGAAAGAATTCAATTTGATAATAAATTTAAGTTGCAAGGACTAAATTAGGGAAAATGCTACGGTTCCTTTTGAATACAGTACGTATAGTTCTAATCTACTCATATCTTATTATATCGTTTAGTGATTTAAACTCTTGAAATAATCTAATAGTCGATAACTCTTATGTTATATTCGACGGTGAATTTAATCTCATAGGTAAAGTACCCTAAAGGGGGTGCAGAACTCTCAATAAATTAGACTACAACAAAGTTGAAAGACGAAATCAACAAAAGTGAAAAATGTTGAACGAATAAACTGGCCATTTTCACTTCTTCTGGCCAGTCGAGGTGGATTTTAGCAAGATGAGGCCTGCCCTTTTGTTGAAGCCTATTCAGGTCTTGAGGCTTTTCGTGGGTCGCCGTGGTTAGGTCCACCCATGAGGCAAAGGCAATTTAATCATCTCTGCCCAGAATCCATCTCGGGCTGAGCACATGGACCTAGCATGATAAATGGGCTACTATGAGTATCTATCTTGGGCTTGATATATGGACCTAGCATGACAAATGGGCTACTGTGAGTGGAATTTTTCCTGGTTTTCCTGAGAGTAGAGGGGTATGGGCTAGTGCAATTGAACTTAGTTTCACTATATTGTCCATTTCATTTGTAGATTCATTGGATTTTATTTTTCATATTTGTTCATAATTTTTTGGATCTATTGTATTTGTTAAATTACGGATCTATAAGTTTTAGTGCATGTTTAACCTGCTATTAAGGCAATAATGTAGTTTAAACCATACTGGACGATTTCCACTAATTTGTTAATGAAATTTGTTTTTTATAAAAAAAAAAAAAAAAGATTCACTAGATTGTGTATTGATCTGGCTTAAACCTTCTTCAGTTGGAAATCCTTTAATTGAACTATTTAATTGTTGCTAGTTGTTCCAAAATTAATGCATTTAAATTGTCCAAAAATTGAGGGGCAGATTTTTGACCCTTCCTAATCAACGAGCTGTAGAACAAGCCTTTCTGCAAAATTGGTATTACAAAATTTGTATTAAGAGAGGTGGCAGCCTGCTTAAGCATATATAAACTGTAAATCAATTCTCAAAGAAAAAGCAAGAAACCTGACAACTTTGATAGTTTAGGTAGGCATGCTTAATGCGGAGTTTTTGAAAAGGATTCCAAGCCATGCAAATGAGCTTTCGAATCTTGACTCTCTATTTCTAAAACTACTTGTATTGGATCAATTTAAATGCATCTTTTACAAATTTATTGGTGATTGTGTGATATTTTATTCCACCAGCTTGTATCTGTTGATAGTTATAGCAGCAGAGAACTGGAGATTAATTTTCTTTTTAAAATATTAATACCTTACAAGTAGGTTTTCAAATCAATTAATTTTCTTTTTCACAACTATATATATATATTTGGTTGAGTGGGTTGATCTATTGATTCTTAAACTCATTCTATTAGTATAATAAGTCAAAGAAAAAGAAATCCACCCGCAGAACAAATACGTGTTTTAACCAAAAACAAAAGCAAACCAAAAAAAAAAAATGCTTATTTTGATCCTAGGATACACAAATACAGGATTTAGAGAGATGATTGATTTTCTATTTCAAACCAATGGTTTTGAAACGTTTGAATGCCATGATTTTGACAGATATTTTCTAGATTAACTCACATGCCCATGTATATATTAAGTGAAGATATTTCGTGCAAAGATACTTTTCAAGTGCAGAAATTTTTCTCGTGGGGCCTTACCAAGCCGTCATAGCATCAAATAGTTTGTCAAGACAGTTGATAATTTCGCAATTACAATCGTAGACAAGTTTCTCACGGGTTAAAGAAAATATACTGGCTGGCCATATAAGCTGCTCAGTTGGTAAGAACGGATCACTCTTTCATAAAAAGGTTGTGTATTTGAATTTTGTAATTGATGTTAGAATTGTACTGGCGGGCAATTTGTAAGAATCCCTATAAATGACTTGTGACTCGAAAGATATACCTTGATCTATAGTAGTGATCGAAATCAAATTCATCCAAACTTTTTTCTATTAAAAAAAAAACTATAGTAACAATCCATAGTTGTGACGAGAGTCGAGCGTATCTAAACTTTTTCCTACCAAAAAGGAAAAAAAAAAAAAAGAAACTGTACTAGCTTTTTGACGAAACTGCCTAAGTTAGATGAATTCTTGAGAGTGCCAGACCGTATAACAACCAAAATAATACAATTGACAGTTGGAAGAGAGCATTTTGACATGGAATGGTACCCAACAAAAAACTATGGAAATTTAAAAAAAATAGAAAAAAAAATTCTCTGCACGTACACATTTCACAGGCATGGTCGTGTAAAGTTTATGAAGCAGTAAAGATGCATGCATGTATACCCCTCCAACACTCACGGGCGGCCTGCAAGGTTTCGTTACGTTTAGTAAAAGGAATTTCATGACACAAACCACTCCAACCAGTTTCTATCACGGACTTCCTATATATGTTCAGTTAAACAACTTATTTGTCTTTAAGTTTTCCACGAGTGTCAGATGACAGGAATCAAGATATGTACCCTGCACAGGATTTGCAAGTCAAGAAAAGCACACTTCTCTGTGGCCTTGGATGGATTTTCAGGCTTTATTTGCAACTAAGCAAAAAGAAACAAGAAAGGGCATCTGTTTCCATTTCCCTGTTTTGGGAGTGTTAGTCTAGTGAAGGAAGAAATGAAAGGAAAACAAAAATTTTGGAGTTCCTTCCACTCTGTAGCAAATTGTCTCTCCAAACGGAAGAAATGGCAAGGAATGAGAGAGGTAAAAATATCTTTACAAATTGCAGAGAAAACTCCCAGAATAGGACTTGAATTCTAGTGTGGCCTTCTCATCCCTGTGGTCCTAAATCCGGATCAGACGATATTTTCTCTCATTCCTGTTGTCCGTGATGCTAGAACCAGTGTAATAAGACCCACATTTCAGGCCAAAATTTAATGCAAGTCACAAAGAAAAGCTAAAGCATTAGTGCAACTTGATGCAATCATGCAACTGCATAAATGTAAAGAGGATTGCAATGCAACAAGGTCCCCTTTCTGGTCCTGCGAGGTGTGTGTAACCATCACCTTTACCACCTTGTCATAGGCTCCACCTGCGTTTCCAAAGCAACGTAACATGCACTGGAATTTGACCCCATCTAAACCATCCATGCAAATGAATCCAAAGCCCTAGCCAGTGCAACTGCACCCAGAAGAAGGTTAACTCGGGTAACAAAACCCAAGACCATCAATCAAAGAAGAAAAACATGCTCTAAGCACGGTCCGTGAGACTACTGTAGGATAAGACATAGAAAGTGAGAACAACAATATATTTTGCTGGCAACTTTTCGTTAAAGAACCAGAGGATGCATCCGCAGTAGATGCACAGAGGCAATTCTTTGAGCAGAATTCTGATAAGAAACGCTAAGAACCTTCTGCAGCAAAGCAATGGAGTGAAAAAAGAAACAGTCACCTACTGTAAGAAAGTTCGCACTCAACCCTACTAATAGATATACTTTCTCCTGCGAAATTTGGAACTCCAGAATTGAAATACATAAAATTCTCGTACAATAAAAAGAATGAGCAGCGGAAAGGGACAATAGGGCCTAAAAGTTGACTGGTGCTAACAACCATGTAACCAAAAGCAGAACAATCGCTACTGTACTTTTCATCCACAACAAAGTAGACACTAAATCCATTAACAAGTAAGTCAGTTTGTGCAGGTACATACCACAAGCATAATTAATCATGCATGATTTTACCATGTTGACAAAGAAAGCAAAGGGAAGATATACCTACATATCCATAAGATGCTTGTGATACATGCAACAAAAGACAGTTGCAGACCGCTTCTAAAGAACAAAATTCAGCAAAATCTCTCTTAAGCAAGGAAATAAGATGAAGCAATATTTACCATGCTTCAATAACATTCAAGTCACTCTCCTTCAAATGCATCAGGTATTGCATGATGTGGTAATCCAGTGAAGCATAACAGCAGGAAGAAGGAATTAGGTTGATCTTCACAGGCACCAAGTAAAATATCTGCTTATGCTGGCCTACCAAGACACCTACTTTGATGTGAAAGTACTTCTTTCACAGCTCAAACTTTAAGATGATCAGAAAAATCCATATTTTGTAAGTTAAATTTCCAGTTTAGGATAAGCAAATAACTGTATTCTTACAGGAAAAAAAAAAAAAAAGCAAATAACTGTAAAGGAAGAAGATGTACAGAAAATTTAACGCTACTTCACTTAGGAACCGCCAGGAGAGAAAAAAAATGAAAAAAAAAATAAAAAAGAGCTGAGAAACCAAAATAACCACCTTTAGATAAGTAAACACATAACAGCAAAAGGGAATAAAAGAGAGGCCTGAGGGAGGTTGGAGTACTCCATACAGAAAATCCAAAATTTTTTCACATTCCTTTGCAATCACGAAAACACAATTTCACTCAGAATTTGATAACCATGGCCTTTGTATTCATCATGTGATAGTACAAACCACAATTCATCTGAATGACTGCCTACAGTCTAACATTCACATTGGGCTGAGAGATTAAGGGATGAAAACCACGGAGAACTGAGAAAAGAACCTTTTAATTACAATGGGATCTAAGTGAAGCTACAAATCATCCAAAAATTCATTGAAATCTAGGTTTAGGCATTGATGATGTATCTGAATGCGGACCAAGCTTTTGGATCCAATGGAGAAGCCCCTTCTTATGATCCTGACAGATTGGATTCTTTACTAGATTCAGGGTTCCATCAGAAGCAAGAGAACTCTTGAATTGCTCTAAGACCCTCACAATCTGCCAGAACTCAGGCCTCTTGTCTGGATGCAAAGACCAACATTGCTCTATTAAAGCTCTCATTGCTGGGGGACAACGCTCTGGGACAGGAGGCCGTAGATTCTAGAAAAACCCAAAGAGAACTCATTAGTACAATTACATGACACAAAAAACATACAAGATCTCCACATGTTAAAATCTTCTAAGAATGTAGAGAGCAAAGAAGCAAAGGAACATTTCTATTTCAAACAAACAAAGTACTGCAGCATTCAAATTTCAGTTTTTGTTTACACCAATATAAAAAAACAAAAGGTGAATTTTGTTTTCCGACATAACATGAAAAAACCGAAGAGAAAATTCATCTCCAAAATTCTGGTGACATAGGAAGACCAATAACAGGACTTCATCATTCACTTGAAGGCAATTAGGCTATGCCAGCATGATATTTGCACTCAGCAGCATGTCCTTTAATGTGTCAAGAGAGCAAGCTATTCTGCATAACATTGTGCTATATATATAGAGCAAAACAAAGACACATACATAAACAAGTAATGTTGGCAATACTGCTCACTATAGTTATGGTGATAATAACACAACTTCAAGCATTTCAAAATTCAGAGAGCAAGATCTGAGCTTTGGCACACTGGACTTTCCATTTACTTGTCAGATTTAACATGATTATTGGTTGGGATCTCTGAAACCTATTTTCTTTCATCATCTGAATTAGATTGACAAGCCTTATTTTTTTTATTCACAAAGCAAAAATCAACCCAGATGGGAGAAAACAATCCGCATCAGTAACAACTTCTTCCATAAGCATTCATCTATTTTGAAATCAACTCGAAACAAAAAAAAAAGGGAAAAGAAAAGCTTAAATAAATATGCATATAAGCTATCATCAAAATTTAAAATCTGTACAACAATAGACCATATAAGCCGAGAAATAAAGTAACACAGCAGCATACCTTGTTTACTACAGCAAAAGCAGCTTGAATTGGAGTCATATCTTCATAGGGAATAGTTCCAGCAACCATTTCCCATAAAATGAGTCCAAAGCCATACACATCGACTTTCCTGCCGTAGCTCTTGCGCTTGATCATTTCAGGCGCCATCCAACGGTATGTACCTGGATCGTCAGCAAGAAGATCACAGTATGCCTCTTCACAAGCTATTCCGAAATCAGCAACTTTCAGGTGGAAATCTTCATTTATAAGGATATTCTCTGGTTTGAGATCCCTATGTATAACGCCTTGTGAGTGAATATACTCCATTCCACGAGCAATATCCAAAGCCACAGTGATTAGCTTTGTTAAGGGAAGAAATTTCTCCTCCATAGATTTCTGCTCAAGTTTGTGAAGGTATGATCTCAAAGAACCCTCAGCTAAGTATTCTGTGATAACACAAAATACAGGTGGCATTCTGCAGGCTGCTACAAACTGCATCACAAGATAATTTTGAACCAAATGATAACCAATCAATATGAAATCCACAATTCTCTCAACTCTACTGTTTCTCCCGAGTAAGAATTTTCTATGTGAAGCAAAAACATAGGTTCATGTCAAAACAATAAGATCAGTTTTCATGAAACATTCTCATCAATATGTACCAACTTTTAATTGATATTTCATCAAAGCTGAATCAATTATAAGAACGTATCATTCAAATAATCAGTCATGATTGACAAAAAAAATCAAAATGGCAAAATAATTCCACAATACCTTTATAACATTTGGGTGGCGGAGACGGGACAACAGAGTAACTTCTCTGTTGAATTGCTTCTCTAACCGAGCAGCTAAGTCTCCATTTTCGTCATCATCAGGAAGTCGAATAATTTTCACAGCAACAGGTTCATCCTTGTAAATGCCATGGTAAAGCTGGCTATGTGCCCCATGAGCAAACCTCAGGCCAAGAAACAGCTTAGAAAGATCAACCATATGCTCATCAGCCGCTTCCACTGAGGTCACCTTTCCTCCACCGTGATCAAAATACTTAGTCCAGGCTGAATCCTTCTTGCCCTTGGATTTCTGGTGAAATTTCATAGATGAGAAGTTCCTAAGAGGACCAGTATGCAATGGAGACTTAGAACCATTTGGCTTCCGCTCATGAGAATCTTTGTGATGAAACAGCTTTCCAACAAGCCCTTTCTCAGATTTTCTTGAATTTGGAGTCGAATATCTCCTCTGAACAGACCTTGCCTGCTTTGCCTCCTTAAACGTATCCAAGAGCTTGGTTCGTGGGGATGGGGAAATAGCCCTCTGCTTGTTTGTCGTGGGATTTCTTTGTAATGGACTAACAATAGGGTCTTGTTTAGGATTAACATAAGCAACAGAAGGTGTAACAACAGGCGTAACAGCAGGCCTAGATTTTGCAACTGGGATTCTCTCCCTCTGATGAATAGTCAAAGGAATAGAGGCCAATCTTGCTGCATCTAATCTATGACAAACTGTATGAGAAAACTTTGTCCTCCTAATCCAAGAATTAGCCTCTTCCTCCATCTTTGCTAACAATCACTAAAACACCTGATATCCAAACCCCAGTCCAGCCTTCTTCTCTTCCCCCTTCTTCAGCTGAGAAGAAGGAAGCTTCAAATCAAGATTTTCTTGCCGAAGAGTTCCTCCAGATTTACAGAGTCCCATAAAAGTACCAATTCCCTCACTCCCATCAAAACAAAATCATTGTTCAAATAAATTGTATGAATCGATTTGCTGAAAGATCAAAAATTGTTAATCTCCAGCCCATCATTCTACATCAGAACAATCAATAGGAAAGCCTGACCTGACCAACTCCAATTGCATACAAGTCAAAATCCCCACCAAAACAGACCCTCTCTCTCTCTCTCTTTCTCTTCAAAGTCAAACTCTCCACCTTCCTTCAAAGCCTGGAAAAGCCCACAAGAGGCAAAATCAACCCCAAAACAAAATAAATTAATAAAATATTACACCAAAAAAATAAATAAATCGATTAAGGGAGGAAAAGAAAAAGAATACAAAATTAGCTTGAAAGCAAAGAAACACCCACCATTATATCCACCACCAAGCACCAAGAAACCAATCATTACTTCAGGCTAATCACGAATTTTATTAGATAATGAAAGAAAAAAGAAAAGAAAACCCGTTATTCTTGAAAAGATTAAAAAATGGATAAAGATTCCAAAAAATTTAAAAAAAAAACAACAATAATCTTTCCTCAAAATCTCCCTCTTTCTCTCACCATAAAACAATGAGTATCATCTTATTTAAAGAGAAAGAGAGAGCAACATTCAAATCCCATATGGAGTTTGTGTCCAATTATGACACAAATATTATTGAGACTTCAGGGAACTTTCGGAAAAGTGTTAGTATCCAAAAGAAATAGGCAATAATGAGGAAAAATCGGTTGAATGGTTTTGCTTTTGCGTACAACAAATATAGGATTAAAAGTATGCGGGCGGGGCCCAGTTCAATGATGCTGATTGGGCCTACACTTAGGGGCAGTGTGGTGGGCGGTGGTGGGAGACTAGGAGGAGGAAAACCAGGTGTGGGCCCTACCTTTTAGGAAAGTCAACAAAAGAAGGGACAGACAAAATTAAAAGGGAATATTAGGAAAAGATTGAGGGCAGCAATAGAATACGAGGTCACCATCAGAGAATTGAGGTAATTGCAAATAACCACTCAGATTTTTTTTGTATATGATCTAACTTGTTTAACTTTTAGTTGTTCTTCAATTAAGAGTTCCAGTTTTTTTTTTTTTATGAGTACTTATTAATACATCTAAATTACATTTATACCATACTCATGATTTCATTATTATAATGCTAATTGATAGCCTTGGTTAGTTTTCTTTTTATTTAAGTCAACGCCTCCAATTTATTTTCTCTTTTCATCCTTATATAAGTGTATTGATTAACCAAACCTCTTATATTAAAAAAACTAGTTAGTTTTCTAAAATTCAATAGAAAATTTTATTTGAATCGTTAAAACTGTCCTTTATCTTTTTCCATGTTTTGAATTACTTTTATGTTTAATGTTACAAACACAGCATTTAATTTCTTGTAGTCACAACTCAAGAAAAGTTAAGAGTATAAATAAGGAATACGATAAAAGGACATATAAAAAGAAACACGAGTTTAAAACACTTAAAAGAGAGTATTAAATTATAAATCTACACATTAAACAGGTTTGACAGGTTAACAGGTCAATCCACGTTTGATCTAATTTGAATCTGTTTGTTTGGCGAATTATTTGAGTGTGACCTAAACCTTGTTCCCAACCCATAGAGATTAAATCCGTACCCATTACTTTTGGTTAGATTCGATTCATGTTTTTAGGTTATGTCGAGAATTACCGCCCCATGGCTGGTTTAAGTTTGATTAGAATTTTATTTGCTGCTAAGTACGGTTCGCACGGATACGTGTGGATTACTATTGAATTTGGAATTTGGATGTGGACCCCGAATGACTTACGTGGGGCTTTAGTTTTACTATTATTTTGTTTTTGTGTGTGTGGGAGTTTTTTTTTTTTTTTTATTTGGCAGGAATTGTTTGTTTCTGTCTGCCTATTTTCTTTTTTTTTTTTTCTAGCTAATTTTCCAGCCTTCAACGTTTAGTAAGTTTCTGTCTTCTACGTCAACGTTTTGTATTGTTTCACGAAAGATCATTTCTTCAATTAATTTGTGGTGTGGAATTTGGCTTCTAATTTAGACCTCAGATAGCATCACCTGACCAAAATCCCTATGGATTGGTACATCAGATGCCATTTGTTGAATGGACTCTTCAAGTTTGGGAACTTTAGGAAGTTCCAGGGAAAAGATAACGTGCAGAAACATTTGTGATTCCTACCTCCGTTTGGTGCAGATTTACTATTACTCTTTACGCCCAAACATTTGTATTGAAGTTTTTTACGGAAAACTTTTTATGTTTTCTGTGACCATATTTGCCAAACACATTTTCATCTCATATATATCACTTATCTTTTTATAAAAAAAAATCCAAAAAATGGCAATCTAAACAAGAGGCCTTGATTGGATTGGAATTTTTCACTAAAAATTTTTTACGTTTTTCGTGATCACATTCCCCAAACACTTTTCTATCTCACATATATCAAATCATTATAGTATATTTTTCTACGAAAAAATACAGAAAATGGTAATCATGATCATATTTGCCAAACACCTTTTTATCTCACATATATCACCTATTTTTCTATAAAAAAAAAATCCAGAAAATGGCAATCCAAACAAGAGGAAGGTTGATTGGATTGGAATTTTTCACTAGAAAATTTGTACGTTTATCGTGATCACATTCCCCAAACACCTTTCTATTTCACATATATCAAATCATTCCAATATATTTTTCTACGAAAAAATACAGAAAATAGTAATCCAAACAAGACCTAACAGGGTTCAGGCTTCTAGTTTGAATTATGTGCTTTTTAGGTTCTAAAAGCAAAAAAACAGAAAAGGGAAAAAGATCTAAGCCCAAAGAAAGAGTAAAGGATAAAAAATGACCCCAAAAAAAAAAAAAAGATTCTGGCGTTTACTATCTAGAGTACTAGACCGAACCCTGTAAATTTCATGAAAGCATTTGCCATTATTTTATCTCGTGTTTTATCCTTTAACAAATCTATGTGTTCCCCTAGTCTTTCACTTTTCAACGTTAAAAATGCTGGTTTTATTTCAAATCGAAGTGCGCATTAATTGGTGGATTGCATTAATCCATAATCAGATTCTACTAACTGCACACTATCCATAATTTTAAACACAATTTAATGTGTTTTCTGCTGTTTTCCAACGTTTGACGGAGACGCAAGTTAATTGGTAAATCAAGATTTTAATGTTCTGAAACTATCTTAATTACTTTATTTCTAAAAGTATATATATATATCTTGGTTACTGACTATTGATTACCTCAAATAATGAGACTGCTAATTGTAATTAAGTTTTTTTTTTTTTAATTTAAGTAGCAAGGGAGGGGTGGAATTTAATAAGCGATGAGGAGACGAGAAGATCTGAACTTAGTCATTAGACAAAAGTCCCTTGAATTAAGTATTTGTGTTTCTTAAATCCCGTTTATGTACGTTCAGTGCATTTATCATCCATCAACATCGTTGTATGTAAATGTGTTCAGTTGCTAATATATCTTTGATTTTTAATAACTTGATTCATAATGACTTGATTTATCTCCATTATGGGATTATTTATATAGGGGCATCTCCATACTAAAAACTTCTATTCATGGAATATAAAAATCTAGTTTGTTGCCAACGCGACTCAAACAGGATTAGTTGCACACCGTAAAAAGAAATGTGAAAACTTATGGTTTATATTTAAAAAAAAAAAATCTAGTTTTGAGCACGTGTGGAAACGGTTAGAGTTCTGATCAACAGCGTAGACTATCAAATTTGGTTGAAAAATCTGGCTCATTCATAATTCGATTTGCATATATCACATAGTTGTTATATGATATTGATCTGTGTTAGATACTACAGTTTTTTTTTTTTTTGGGTTACAGAAGTCAAATACTACAGTTTCAATACTACTAAAGTGAAGCAAATGGTGAGAAGATGGCTCCACTCTTCGTTATGGTCAAGCGACAGAAATAATTCTTATGCATGTATCTATCTCTTATTAATGTTGTGATTTAGAATTATTTTTTTGTAAATGGACTCTATATGAAATCTGTTTTCTCCCATTTTTGGATTGGATTATTGATATTGTCCCTTTCGATTGAGTAAGAGAACATGTTTTGATTCTTCTTCTTTCCTCTTTCTGAAAACGAATTAAATAATGCCGACCATTTATTTTAGTTGTTTGACATGTTCTTACGTCTTCCATTACCAAACTTCCATTTGTTAAATCAGTATCTGGTGTTTGAAAGACTTTGTTTTATGTATACTATGTTTGGTTAATCTTAATTAGTTACTTCTGTAATTGTAATGACCCCGGAATATAATGGGCATATCCTTTGTTCAAATAATCAACTATTGAAAAAAGAACTAAAACATGTCCAAATTTGCTTGTACAAATACTACAGCCAACCAAGAATGGAAATTCTTAATTTCTTAAGTTTATATCAGATGCTTTACCATCTCAAAATGGACAAACACTATGTCTTATACTCTGTTTGTTAACCCAATTTAACACTTAAATGAGTTCAATTTTAATATGTTCAGACTTATGTTTTTAAACTCGAACCGGACCGACCGGTTGAATCGGGAACCGGCCAGGCATCCGGTCCGAGTCATCTTTAAAAACCGGAAATTTCAAAACCCGGTCAAAGTCGGTCAAAACCCGAGTTTGATCGGGTTTGACCAGGTGAACCAGTTGACCCGGTTGATCGGGTTTGACTAATTGACCAGTTTTTTTTTTTATTTTATTTTATACCTTTAACCCATCATATCCTTTTAAACTCAATTTTTAAGTTTTAGTAAATATGCTTTAACCTCTCATTCTTTTAATAAAGTGTAAAATTAATCCAATACATTTTTTAAGTTACATTTCTACCTATATAGATCTATATATATATATATTATATTCTTTAAGTCAATTTTGTGATTAAATATAAAATTCTCAAATTTGTATATAAAGTCATAAATCACCAATTTAAGAAAAATTTATATATATATAAAGTTGAAAACTACCAATTTGAGGGAATTATTATATACTATTTTTTAAGGGAATTTTTTTTATATACTATTTTGATTATATATTATTAATATATATTTATGACATATTTATCACGTCATCCAATTCGACCCCCGATCGGACCCATCGACCCCTAACCCCTGAGCTCAGCCGGTTCGATACTCGGTTCGAGTCTGAAAACATAGGTTCAGATGTGTTTGATAATAAAAAATAGAATATCTCAATTAGTTAAGTAATACTGAATTTTTTAACCAAAATTTACTTCAAAAAATAAGTGATAAACTATTTACTTATTATTTAATGTGATATGCATTTGAATATATTAGATTTGTATTTAGCAATCCAATCACTTAATGGATTAGACTTCAAATTTCAAATTTTAGATTTCAGTTTTATCAAAAGCACTCTTAGTTTCTTATGTCTCGTTCTTCTTTTAAACCTTCAATAGCTAGTTTGCTATTTGGAGATAAAAATCTTGCAATTCCGGATGCTATGAATTTGGCTTTAAAAAAAAAAAGAAATTACAGAGACTTGATTCTTCTTTGAATTACGTCCCTTTTAATGGACAGCAGCTGACTTCTTTCGTGCCAAGTGAGTTAAATGCAAGGAATGGTGATATTGCTGTAGCTATGTTACTTCAGCAGTAACATGAAATAATTAGTCATTTTCGTATAAGATTTATCTCCCAAGTATACTAATAATGATAAAAAATAATTTAATTTTAAAAATAAAGTAGGAATTATCAAAAAAGTAAAGTAGGAAGTTGGACATTTAAACTTAGGGATAATTTCAGAAATCTCTCATGAGGTTTCTGACAATTTCACCTAGCGCTCTCAAACTTTTAGAAATCTCACTTGACTTCCTTATTTTAAACTTTTTATAACATTTGAAACTTATTTCAAAATATAATGTTAAAAAACTTATTTTGGATGAGAGAATATAATTCCATTCCAAGTTTGCCCTTTTCTTATATTTTTAATTATTATAATACACCAAAGTTATCTCTTAATTTTTGTAAATGGATGACGTAGTTTCTTAATGAACATTTAGAAGTTGATAATAATATCTAAAAAACTGTTTAGTAGTTTTTATGTCATTAGTTTGGACAAGAAATGTTAAATTACTCAGAATTATGAATAATTTATAATACTTTTAGAAATAACTTATAATAATTTATAACCATGATAATACCTTTTGTGCTGATTTAAAAACAATACAAACAAATTTATATATAATTTTTAGCATGTTATATCCTTTTAATTTTCAAGCCATCAATTTGGACAAAAAGTAGAAAATTCAAAATATGTAAATGATTTGTAAAACTTCTTAAGTTAACTCAAAACACTTTGCAACAAAGAAAATATTATCTTTGTAACTTACAAAATTCAAATATTGACGCTTACTATATAAAAATGCACTATATTTTTTTCAATCAAAATAAACTTTCATTTATTTTGTTATTAATATATTTAGGCAATAAAAAGGAAGACAACAAAAGGTAATTTTGGAATGAAATTACATTTACATTCCCAAAATAAATTTTTTAATATTATATTTTAAAGTGAGTTACAAATGATACCAAAAACATAAAGTACGGGATATAAATGAGATTTTTTAAAGTTTGAGGGTGTCAAGTGAAACTGTCAAAACCTCAGGGGAGGTTTTTGAAATTATCCCTTAAACTTATATCCATATTATATGTGGATTTAATATATGAAATTTAACTAATATAGAATTATTGGATAACATGAATCAAGAAATGACATATGTTAGATAATTAGAGACCTTCTAAAATATCACAACTGGTGGATAGATATAGATAGATATCCCCGTGTTTCACTCATATTTTCCTTTGACGCTTTAAATTGAGTTTTGTTCTAGTTGGGCCTTTGAAATCATTAGTACGTTTCAAAATGCTGCTTGTGCTAATGTCTTTTGGCATATATAATGCCCTACAACATTGTGAAATTAAACCCCTTTTTTTTTTTTCCTTTCCTTTAATTTAATAACAAAATCCCTTTGGCATGATATGAGTAGAGGAAAGAGGGAGACATAGATGTGTATATTTTTCGTTTTCTATATCAACACAAGTGTACATGTCACAAAATTTATTCCAATTAAGTTAAGACTGGTTTGATAATCTAATTCAGTACTTAAACTTAATGGATTCAGATCTTAACACGTTTAAACCGTTTGATAATCAAGAATAGAACATTTGAATTAATTAAGTGGTACTGAATTTTCTAAACAAAACTTACTTTCAAAATTAAGTGATAAGTTATCCATTTATAATTTAATGTGATATACATTCAAATATATTAGATCTAGTACTAAACAATTCAATCACTTAATAGATTTAGATTTCAAATTTTAAATTTCAATTTTATCAAATACACTCTAAGTATAGTACTAGCAAGTTGCCAATTAAGGAGAGGTAGATGCCAAGTGCTAAATTAAACTCAACTTTAGTCATTTTGAGGAGTTTTCATACTTATGAATATCGCTTAGTAACAAACAATTAATATGATCTCATGTCAAAAAAATGATAGTAACAAAACAATTTAAATAGTTTCAAATATATATATATATATATATATATATATTTCTCTTCAACTATTTTAAGAAAGTCAAAGTCAACATGACACTAATTTCTTTTTCCTTTTTTTGGTAGATTGACACTAATTTTAAGAAAGTCAAAGTCCCTTACATATCAACATGACACAAATAAAAAATGAAATTTTGGGTAATTTTGGCCGGAATATGTCATGAGCATATCACATGCCCAACTTTTAAAGGGTAATTTTGACAAACCACTTTGACCAAAATGTAAAGAACCATTCAGTCCATTACTCCTTATCTACTTCATCTCTTTATCTCCATCTCTCTCAAACCCAAAATCTAGGTTTTGGCACCATGGCAGAAACATGAACTTGAATCCAAGAATTATCTAAAAAAAACAAGATAATCACCATATAATCCAAGAATGAAGTAAAAATCCCAACTAATCACTTAACCTTCTAGTATTACTTCCTTGAGGTTTGACTGTTGAGCACTTAAGCAATTAAGAATAACTTCCAAGAAAAAAATAAAAGGTACCTTCCGAGAGTATACCATGATGGTTTGCGAGGTGAATATGAAGCAGTTGGAACTATGGCCACTGTTGCAGTAGTGGAAATCTCAATAAGAGTTGAAGAATATGAATTTAATATTGGGTCAGGTATTTGCAAGGCTTTGACTCTTCTTCTTCTTCTTTTTATTATCTTCTATCATCAAAGATGAGAAAGTAAGTGCCAAGTGAAATTGAGATATGCAATCTTTGCCAACTGGGTATGCGAAAATTAGTGATTTTTTTGCTTATATTTTCTATCTTTTAGTTTTTTCTTTTTTTGAGCAAATTTTTAATTGGCTATTCATTTGTTAGTTTTTGATTCATCAAGAAACATTTTTTACCTTAAATTAGTGGGCAAAGTATCCTTTTAGCACATTGTTGGCTCACGAAGGTTTACCTTAAAATCAGCCTCCATCCCAATAGGCTATACCCATCATAGCTAATTCATCAATCAAATGAATCAGAAAGCCTTCAAGAAGAGCACTATTACTACTAAAGAAAATAAAAGAAATGGACTTCAACTTTGAAGTACGTGGT
This sequence comes from Gardenia jasminoides, assembly GCA_013103745.1. NCBI lineage: Eukaryota > Viridiplantae > Streptophyta > Magnoliopsida > Gentianales > Rubiaceae > Gardenia > Gardenia jasminoides. The sequence continues at coordinate 4,078,531 of CM023095.1, forward strand.
GTCATCTTCCCTCTATTCAAATTTTAAACTACCGCCATGAGAAAACAATGCGTCCCTTGGCAAACAATGGTGCCATTGGTGGTGGATTTAGAAGGTTGAAGGATTGAAGGAGATTGAAGAAGCATAGTCCCTTACATTTTGATATGGTCAACATTAGAGTGACATGCCATTTTTACCCTTTAAGAATTGGTCAGCAAATGTGCACGTACTTAGTTCCGGCCAAAAGTTGAACAAAAAAGTGCTTAGGGACCAAAGTTAATCATTTTTTATTTGTTAGGAACTCAAATTGATCATTTTCTTTTCAGGGACTAAATTTTCACATAAACAATGTGTGAGGGACGAATAGTGTAGTTTTCCCTTCTCATGCAGTTGCTACTTGCTAGTGAGAAGTGGATTTAGCAGAATTTATTGATGGAGACTACTTTTGTCTGTCGCAGAGAGACAATTCTCACCAATATAGCAGATGATGCAAGTGGATTTAGCCAAAGACTCAGTAATGTTGAACATGTCCTGACTATTAAGAAATGGGGTGTTCCACGGGATATAGAATATTTGGGAAAAAATTTTTATTCAAAATAATCCTGGAAGTCTAATTTTGACATTTCTTTCGTATATCATATGTGACACAGACAAATGATTAGATGTTCGATTCATGTAACTTCAACAGGTCAAGTCAGGTCAGATCAAAATGCCTATTGGTTCCCACTTATTTTTTTTTTTCCAAATAAAACATGATAGTTTTATTAAAATCTGGACTAATGACACAAGTTATATCATCAAACATTCACACATATTAACAAACAGATTTGAATAATGGATACTACAGATCTGAAGATCAAATAAAAATTCCATTAATAATACAAGTGTAGTCTCACCGAGTATCTATACATGCTTCCAATCGACAAATTTGCTAATTAACTATTTCAAATCCAGATGTTATGAGAAGATCTGCTAAATAGATACAAGAAATTCCAGATGTGACAATTAAAAGCTGAAAAAAGTTAGATCTAATAAAAGAAAAATGAAAAAACTACCTACAACTCTCACTAAGAATACCTACAAGCGAAGAAAAGTCTTACTAAAAAATCTTACATGATACTCCCATAAATGAAAAGAAACTAGAGAGAAAACCCCTCCCACAAAGAAAAATCAGAAAAATCTGATCTCTCTTCCTATGGGAGAGTTGGAGTAAATTTTGACTAGAGAATTTTCTAGGGAGGATGAAGAGAGATAGTTTTGGAAGTGCGGATATTCAGTCTTCTATCAAACCCAACTTGTATAAGAATGCACTGAAAATTTTACAAGAATCATGTCCTTTTCCTTAAAAACTACATAGGTGCTGAAAAAATCAATCTTCATCAAAATTATCATTATCATCTTCATCGTAATAGAAGATTTCTTCCTCATTTTGATCATCCAACTGCTCTTCATCTACTCCTGTGGTAATATCATTTTCTATGCAATCCTCATTCACCTCCTGTTTATTAGAATTGTTCATTTCTTCTTCATTATCCTCCTTGTCTGCATATTTTCCAGAGGCATTGTGGTCATTGTGGTGAGGCTCCATGCGAGGCTTTTTGGTGCTTGGAGGCAACTGCACGGACATAAACTCTTGCACAAGTTACTTGAGAACTAAATACAAACTTAAAAGGATAAGATCAAACAAACACACACTTGCCATAATTGGGTTGAAGGCTGGCAAAAGAAACACTCTTCAATGAAATCAGTAATGATGTAAACTACATTCTCCTTACCAAGCTGATATATAAAACCCTCCAAACCAAATAGGACAGGTGAAGAACTGAATCTAAAGCCGAATCTGAAAAAAGATTATTCATCCTGCTATAGCAGTTGGTTCTATTTTGAGATGTTAAACGTAGCTCAACTAGACTCGGCATAGGTCGAATTCAAAGTGAACCCGTTTCCTAAAGTTCAAACTTGAATCAATACTTATCCACAACATTCAACTTAGGAAATGTTATTTATGTTTATGAAACATAATTATTGTTGAAGAGCAGAATCTTTCATGGACTAAAAATACCATAGTTGCCAGAGGACGTAATTAAAGCACATTAAAGAACACTCACATTCAGGCACGAAGAAAGCATGGAAGCAAGATTTACAACTAGACTTGTCTTCAAAATCTGGGAAGCGAAAAAGGGCTATGCACTCTACAGAACCCAGACCTTTTCTAACAGAAAAAGCTTAATCAAATAAAAAGAGGTACAGAGCTTAACACAGTGGATCTTTCATATTTTCAAACAAAGGAGCACCAATTAGATATCAAAAACCAAATAACATATGAATAAGTTATTCTACAGCAGCAAAGCTGTCCAACTTCAATCCAAACTGTCTTATCTCCATACTTTCCTCATGTTCTGCACTAAACTTTGAGATGATCCTATCAGGAATTTGACGTTTTGCTAGTAAGCAATAATGTTTGGTGAAGAAAATCAACTTTGAATTTTTAAAACATGAGAAAATAGAATATCAGACTTCTTTCTTCCCGAAAAATGTTTATTTTCTGATTCAACTAACTTGTGCTCTCATTATACACTATACACAAATATTATGCATATCATAAGTTATGGCCTTTTAAATGTTCTGGAAACTAACCGTTTCTTTTATCTTAGACTCAATGTTATAGATTAAAAACTTCATTAATCATTATCGCTTTCCTGTTAATTAAAAACGTATGGCCACCACTCATAGCTCTGGCATGTGAAATCAATTTTGTTGAATGAAGCATCATTTCCTGCCACAATGTAATTTGAAACCTGTCCAAATCTAGGGGAAGTGAAAGGCTACTCTTAATGGCTAAAATTAACTGAAGTGATACGGATTATCACTCAACAGGATATATTCCAAAAAAAAAAAAAAAGCGACTAAAGGGAATTAAGTTGTAAAGATTGACATACACTCTCATCAAATAGTTTCTCCAGGACGTCATAATTAATTTTCGAACTTAACCCCTGCAAAACATAGAAAACCAAAAAACTTGAGTAAGTGTGATAAAGAAAAAATATGAGTAGAACTTAATCCTATTTCACAGTTTTTGGATAAGAAAAGAACAAGAAGACTCTGCTGCTATGCAACCTTTCATAAGCTGATCCCACGAGGTCTCTTGTGTGGCATACCTTTTTTGTCAGCATCTGACGGGTTGCTTCAGCAGCAGTTAGAGCAGGGCCAGCATTTCTGGATTCAGCTCTCTTCAGTTTTCGTTGCTGGGAGTCCACAAGGTGCAGTAGTAGTAAGTTCACCAATGAAAAACCACCACAAGTACTCTAATACGAACACCTTAATAAATCATTATTTGATTGTAATTCATTTGAAAATATTTGCCAGACATTTTAAGGTAATTGAGAATTTGATGAATAGCTGGTTACAGTGCAACATATGTCAGAGTCAAGGATATCCTAGTACCAAAATAAGATCGAGTTTGTTCTTCTCTGAAAGAAGAACACATTTGTGGGTGAAAGGCTACATAAACTCAACTCCACTTGAAAATAAATATCTCTATATGTTATACATATGCTTCTTAAACAAACTCTACTTTGATAGAATCTATAGCACATTTTCCACCACTTCGCACCTTGTTATCCATTGCTGTTAAAATCTGGAACTATATCCCCCCTCTGTTTTTTTATTTTGGGGGGAGGGGGGTGGTGTTGCCCAGGGGTGCAGAGAGGGAGAGATGAAAATGAAGACACAAGCTTCACAGACATTCTATCACCAGAGAAGTTCCAATTACTTGGGGTAAATATGACCAACTACATAAATAGCAACTTACCTCTCTTGATTTTGCCACAGCAGCAGCAGCTGCTGCGGCAAGTTTCCGTGCTGCAAGGACATCATCTGTAACTTCACCACAATCTTGTAAAATAGCAGCAGCTGCTGCTTCCTTAGCTGCTTGTTCCTGAAAACATTAAGCAGTTAACACTCTCTTCCAATCAATAAGTCCACAGCTTGTTCTCTAACTATTTCAGCAAATCATTGATGAAAGTCACCAACATCAGAAAATCTTATTCACCTCAAGATATTCCTTGTTCATTTCTTCCCAGATAACCTTCTTGTAGCGACTTTCTTCCTCGGTATTAAGGTAGGAATTGACCTACAATACAAAATCATGAGTGCGTGAAACAAAAAACTTTGATTATTACATTATCAGTAATTTTCTCCCCTCAATACATGAGCTAGTTCAGCCATCTGAGTCATACCTAACACAAAAAAATAATATGCACACAGAAGAACAGCAGAGAGCATCATTGAAGGAAGAAACAAAAATAGTGCACACGAAATAAATGAGGTGTATTTGAACTATGCAATGGCGCCCAGGTCAGGCCAGTTCTGTATTACGCTTGAACTAGAATAAACTATTCACATATGGAGAATCATAGGCATAGCCGATTGGGTAATCCACACATATATCTGACTGATTTACTCACCTCTACATCATCAATATCAGAAAGGTTATCTGTCTCATCTGTGACAGATGGAATATGGTCATCTTTGTGAAATGTGTCATCACAACTTTTGTCCAGATTCTGAGGGGCAGCTGCTGGAATAGGACAAAAGCCAGAAGTAAGAACAACATAGGCCTGCCAGGTGGGAGAGAATTTCAAACCAACATCATCAGACACTTACAAGCACTTGCTGACTCTCGCACAGCCTCTTTCTCATGGTTGCAACGTTCTTGATTTGCCTGATCAGTGCTTCTTTCCTACATAAATAACTTCTACTCGGTCAGAGCACCAAATTACTCATGCATATAGAAAAATCAGATGTATAATAAACTTTTTCTTCCGTAGAAATATTCTCCAGTGCTTAGTTATGTCAACAACAAAGTTTTATCAGCTGAATTTTGGCATTAACCAAAGCTGCAAATCCTCCAATTAGCTAAATAATGCTTAAAAAATAAATCAACTGTATAATTTGATATCTTATCCTATCATGTAAAGGTTAATTTGCCCTGTCCGATCGTTTGTTTCATACAATGTTAAATTACAATCTCATACTAAATTTGACCTTGTACAGTACAAATTACAACCTCATATAAAAGATCTAAGCTTATACAGAGGCAAGTCATTGTTTACTTATGCACTTAATAATTGATGACAACCTCACAGTTGGGAAGTCATCGTTGCCAACCTCACAGTTTGGCAAGTCATTGTTTACTTATGCTTGGGCTAACCTATCCCTTTCAACTGAAAAACTAGTCAAGAAATGAGAAGTTCAAAAACACTTCCACAGTTGATATTGACTCTGGTAAGTGGTTTCATGACCTCAAATGTGCTAAGGGAGAAAATTTATTCATTATCAAGGACACACTTATCTAGATAGCTCAAAGCTGTTACTTGAGCTATTAAATTTATGATATGAATTTGAATGCATGTCTCATGTATATTGGACCCATTTCAGACACTACACATCATTCAGATGGTGTCTCTAATTGCTTACTACATAGTCACATTTTATTATAATGCTTTTCATATCACCACCAACGGTCACAAGAATTTTTTATTCCCAACCTTCTCAGCAGATGCTCGGGCTAATCTATCCCTTTCAGCAACCTGGAAAGCTGGAGGTTCACATCCTCCATTAAGTCCTCCAGAGAGTTCAATGAACTGGAACGTATGAGAATAGCATTCATCAGACTCCAAAATAAAAGTTAAAGTTAAGAGAAAGGAAGAAAAAGGCATAGAACTCACATCTTTATAGCAGCTTCTACAAAGTCCATGAGCAAAATGAGGTTCTTTTCCTTTGTGTTGGCAAAGCACCTCCTTTTTGCCAGACTCTTGCAGATACATGTCTGGCGATGTGGACGAATGATTCTCCTTTTCAAACTCTTCAGCATTCTGATTGAACTCCTCAATCTGAAAAAGAGATTGTGTTGAAAATATGAGCTTCAGGACATACTAAGAAAGCCAATCAAAAATGGAATTTCTGGAGACAAGAGGCAAAGAAAAGGTGAATGAAATAAATTTTCCACGTTTACATAATTCCTCAATTAGAGGAATTCTGTTTTTATATCATGACAATCTTTGCAAATCAATCCAATAATTTCTTAACATGAATCTTAACGAAACATGGGCACCAGAAGCAGTGGCTAACTTTAAGTGACAGCCAAACATGACAAAATCCAAAAACCCAACAAAGATTGAGCTCATGCTCAACATGGGCTATGACTAACTCTGTTTTAGGTCCTTTTATCTCCACCTGCTCTCCATCATCCCCCGTGCATATTTCAGACTTCACAATATCTCTTTCAGAAACCTCCAATATAAATAACAAACAAAGTCCACTATTCCAAAACTAAAAAGGATAGACAACCAAAATATCACTCAGAAACTTCCATCATTAGCCTATCTTAGACAGTCCTCCATATTAACCTTAAGAGAAACAGTCACTGTGCTTTATATAGTGAACAATCTCTATAGTTCCAGGAGTATCATGGTACCAAGATTTTAAAAGTGGCTTTTAATTTTCACAAAGGTTATAGAAACATGGATTGAGGATATTAAAATTCATTATCTTTGCTTCAGACCTTTGTAACCACAAGCAACAGCACGCAACCACCTTATGGCCATTGCCTTTTACTGATAGTGTCTTTCCTTTTATGTTGATAAGAAATGATAAGCAAGGCAGTTGAAGAAGTAGGAAAAAAGAGAAAGGGAAAAAAAAAAGAGATGCCCTAGAATCTTACTCTTGCAGGTGCTGCCACTTTCCTGTCAATGAGAGCAGCTAGATTGCATTCTTCTAAGAAGCACCTTTACCCTTTTATTATTCCTTTCACCCTTTTGAAATAACTACTGTCGCAAACATTGCTATTCTTGTAGCATGTAATAAATATGTCCTTTGACTTGATTTTCTCCAAAACATCCTTAACAGCCCATATTTTATGCAGGTCTTTGTCATAATCCAAATAAAAGCAAAGTTTCCAACGTCAAGGTCATGAAAAATAATCGATTGATAAAAAAACTCTCCAAATAAGTTGCACAGGGGAGCAACAGCAGAATAAGATAGTTTGGACTAGTCTTACAACTGGATTATAAATCATGATTGTGATAAAGCAAGAACCACTGAAAAACATATATCTTGAGTTACATACACGATCACCATGACTGCAGGGGTTAGCAAGTTGACCTAAAATACAAATTATACTATTAGTGTCAGCATCTCTTTTATAGCTCCCTTACACTAAGTTTTGCAACATAAAGAACCATCATTTCAATGGCCGAAACCATTTTGCAGATGCTTGACCAAAACTCATTGTTCAATCTAGATCAAAGATTATAAACCATCCTTCCTAATCAGAAAGAAGAGATCTCATATGATTAACCACATGTTTCATCCCATAAACTCAAATGATGACACTAAACCATTGTAGCCTGACTGTCAACCTTCGGAAAGGCAATGCTTACATTTCTTTACCAAAACCACTGGTAAATGCTAATCTAATAGCATGAGAGGTTTGGACCAAAGTGAGATCTTGGAGCTTCACGCTTGCTTATGTAGTATTTCCAAATTATATCAGTTATTCCTTCTTTATGGTCCTTTTAGATGCCCATTGTACACTTTCACATCCATTACTGAACATGCCTAATTCTAATAAGGCAACAACATATTCTTGGATAGTAGCAACTTCTGATTCCCATCCGAGTAACTAAAGGGCTAACTGTTGAAATGAGAGAGAAAAAGGAAATGAAAAGAGAAAAAGAAAGCAAATAAAAAGAGGCTGCTACAGAAGATCAGTAGATACATTATCCTTGATGCCTTCACTTAAGACACTTTGTGGATGTGGCAGCAGTACAGAATGATCCATCTCAGAGCAACTCTGTAAATCCATCTCAATGCAACTATTTAAACACTTCAGCTATGAACTGCTATGTCACACGAAACCTTAGTATTGTTACATGAGCTACAAGGTTTGATGCTAGCAGATCATGCTTGAAAAAATAGGAACTTACTGTTAAGCTTCCAGAATTTGTATTCTCAAACTCAATCAACCTTTTGGTCAGTGTTGCTTCACATATATGAACAATTTTCACCTAAAAACAGTGGAAGGGTGAATAAGTTAGAAATTCATGCAAATATATGTCAATCTCAATCACTTTTTTAGTTACTCTTTTGACGCCTTTGTTAATCATGAATTCAGTCAACTTTACTTTAATCAGTTAGATTTGAACATTAATAGAAGAATCCAGAGCAAGAATCTCTATATTTCAGCACTAAATAATTTCCCTTCAAATTGCATCATTTTAGTTATAAAAGAAAATTATGTGAGGATTGATTACATAATACATCTGTAAGGCATCATAGAAAAAATTCAACAATAGCAGGAAAAATGAAAGGGTTGCTAGGGCTGGGGGATGAAATATGAGTGAACCTATAAGCTTCTTTACAACCTATTAACATGTTCCAGAAACATCACTATTTAACACGTGCACAGCACTAAACCCGAACAATTGTGCAACAATGCTAACGCACTAACAAAGCAACTTCTTAAGTTTGTAGTTTGCCAGACATCCATTTCCAGGAATCTTATCAAATGAAAGCATTTAAAACAATAGGGATGGAGGCATAGCATACTACTTCACGACAATCTCTTCAATTATCACTTGTGATATTGTCACTCAAGTGAGCTCCAGTAAGACTATAAAAGTGCTTGGTTAAATCTGGTAAAGAAACTTTTAGAAATGGCAATACAACATCACTTACAATTTCTGACTTTGAATAACTACATCCATGTGAAATTGCAGAGATGTACAATGCAGCACCACATATCCCACTTGGTTTTCTGCCTGTCTGTCATGAATGTAAACCAAATTCATAATTCATCAACACCTCATCCAATAGCAAACGCACAACAAAGAAGAATATGTTAACTGCTTGAAAGAATGATAGCAAACCTGCATCCAGTCTCGCTTCATGCTGGCAACTATCTGCAGTGCCATCTTCCAAACCTTATTTTTATAGTTGCCTTTCATTAAAGCTAATGCAGATATAAACATTAATAGCTTGCAATGACAAAAAGAAGGTGATACTATCTATTTAAATCATCTCAACAATGTCTGTTGTAGGACTTGAATGATCAAGAATGTAAGATGTGACTATGAGCAGGGATCACGCAATATTTGTAAGGGGAACCAAAAAGCACCTGCACCAATTAGTGACCTTGCAAAGAAATAAATATTTCTCTGATTTAAGCAAAAGTAAAAGTGGGTTCGAACTTCTAGTGTATTAATAACTTGTGTTTGAAGAGAGTTTTCCCACTAATGACCCCTCAAACATATATTCATGCAAAGAAAAATGGCAATGATAAGAGTAACTAACATCCTTGATGATTAAAGTCAGTCAAACCATGAGCAATGAGGTGAAACCATGGAAGAAGAAGTTTGGTAAAATCCCTTGCAGATCTACAAACATCTTCCTCCCTCTTCATATTAACTATATTTGGTGCTGATAGAAGAAGGGTTCACTTCAACTAGTGTAACGTATTCAGGTCCTGTATATGGAACCATTGAGCTCTACCAAGAATGCCACGTGATCTAAAGGTAAGAGTAAATTCTTGTATGGGAGGAAAAGAATAATGACTAAGAAAGGGGAAAAAAATGCATGATCTTGTTTTTTGAAAGCATTGAAGTTGGAGAGAAATGAATGAATAAAGACACCAGAAAAAAGGCCCATAGCAAGTATGTTGCGACCAACATTACCTTACAACTAAACTAGTCCATGTAGGATCTACTTTGTGCCTGTACTATTGAAGCAAATGAATAATTGCTAAACAACTCAATTTCCACCAAAATTACAATTAGAGAACAGCGTTCAAACTTGTCCAACATAACCTGAACACATAATATGGTTAGAACTTAGAAAAGGCATTGAAACCTTACCACTTGTAAATTGATGCATAAAAAGGCTAGGATCAATAGGTTTCTGAACACATAATATGGTTAGAACTTAGAAAAGGCATTGAAACCTTACCACTTGTAAATCGATGCATAAAAAGGCTAGGATCAATAGGTTTCTGAACAAATGGATGCTCTTCAAGGCTCAAAAGTTTGCAAAGCTGTAGATAGACAGCTCCCAACACATAACTATAACATAAATTACAGTTCTTAGTCACAAAAGTAAAAGTCTTCAGGTAACTAAAGACACTAAAGACATGTATGAAGGAGTAGCTTTCATCTAAAAATTGAAAACAAATATGACATCATAATGGGAATTCTCTTACACATTTACACTCAACCAAATGGCAAAATCAATAAGCAAATATGGTTTGTCATTGGCCCTACAATAAAAAGAAAAAGATAACCGGGTATTAGCTTTCACACAAAGAATTACTGGAAATACACAGCAACATACACTTGGTCATGTACAAGTGCATCAAAATATATGAAGTTAATATTTTTCTTTAGACTACGAGCCCAAAACTGAATCTATTATACATTCAAGTAATGTCCTAGGGGTATTAAAGTGCTTTAATAGTCTTGCTCATGCATTTTTAATTTAATCATATGCAGTGTTGACAAATTCTTCGCTTATATAGTACTCAAACTGAGAGAATAATAACTCAAGAAAAGAAGAATTTCAAATATCCAGGAAAATGTTAGATAGCATTTTAAAGATCAACTCTATGACAACTATGAACAGTTTAGTCTATCATGAAAAGACAATTCATTGACAATTCTTCTAAAAGTTGAGCTACTCTATGGTTCTTGCAAAATGCCCCTATATTATAAATTGATCTATCACTTCTTAGCAATGAATCTCCTGTCTGTTGACATATAGAAGATCATTCAAACCGTTTTCAATAGCAGGGCAGGTGACAAGAGTGTTAACATGCTTCAGCAATTTGTTTGCCAAATTATCCAACAGCAAAAGAGATTGGACTAATAGCATCAACCAACATCCCTCGTAAAAAAAAGTAGTTCACCATATTTTATATATTTCAGCTACTAGTGACCATGTACATCATTACAAAAATTCTCAGTGACAAGTAAAAACAGGAGGATATATTGGAACAGCATGAAAATGGGTTAGGAAAAAGACAGTGAAAATGCTTCTACAAATGAGACCTTGGACACGTACATCTAAAACCCCAATTTAAATGGAGGAAATATCTTAGATGCAAATAGCTACTACTGCATTAAACAATTGAAACAATTCGTTGTCGATCTAATACCCCAGTAAAAGAGACAGTTTAGAGGAATTGAGACAATGAATTTTAGCTACTACGTCAGCAATACCAACTTCATTAACTGCAAAAATTTATTAGCAATTCCACTGAGGAGATAAATTATATTCTAGACACAAACTGTACGAGTTGTTACTTTCACAGCCCACTTAGATTATCCCTAGCAACAACACAAATCAAATCTTCTGCCATTTGAATATGCATACATTATATGAAGTGAGAGCACCCCTTAATTTGTGGTGTCCCTTCCTCTTTAATTTCTTTATTTAGAATATATGTCCTACTTGTAAGGCTGACCATTCTCTGTGACTTAAATAAGTATTGTGACAAAGAATAACTGAGTTAAAGATACACATTGAAGGATTCGTTCTTTCCTATAATTAATAAACTTTCTTGAAGTAGTTTCAAACCAAATCTATTTTTCTTCCTATTTATAGATACTATGATATCTAAACAAGTATTGTGCCACTGTAAAGTGACTACAACATAGCTTAACGTAAGTTGCTTTTGCTTGTCCTGATTTACCTTAGTACGGCTGAGTAGTTTTCACAGATGGATATCAAAGGTTGTAGGAAACCATATGTCAACCCTCCAGTCTTAGACTTAGAAAGCTTTTACATGTATAGTTGCTTGTATTTGCATATAAATGGCAAAGCGGAAAAAGGATGAGTTTATGAATGGCTATTTGGAAGCAGGTTGTAGCAGAAAAGCTGTAGTAGTTATTGTTAATGACAAAGATGAGGGAAAATTTAACTTGGTGTTAACTTGGAACTAGTTTGTGAAACGAATCTTAACTTATGAAGTACTCTACTGATCTTTTGTAAACCTCTTAGTTGAAATCCGATTACTTGCAATCATATTCCCATTATTTCTTTCATCAGAACCTGAATAATCTAATCAAACCTTATCCAGAATGAGTAAAAACCTAAAGAGCAAATGTGGGAGAACCTAAAGTTGCAATCACTCCAGCAATAAGATTGAAACTTATTTACTGCTAAGACAACTAACCAGAAACAGCAGATTAGATTTCTGCAAAACATACTGCATCATAAAATGAAGTCAGTGGATCTCAAGGTCACCAGAAACAAAAGAAATTGAAGTATGAGCCTTGTAAAAATACACAACTCCATCTTTGTCTTTTAATACCTGTGCCAAGAATATCAAAATTTACCAAGACTGAGCTAGACATTATTGCTTTAGCAAGTTGATGCTTTAATACCACAGCATATATGCCAATTATCTTCATCAGGTCAATGCAATAATATCACTCAAACTAACTTTTCAAAGGTATTTTAAAGGAATATCCAGCTACTTGTTGCTGAAAGAAAAAGAAAGCAACTCACCTGCAAGCGATGTAGAGGCAAGCTGCTGCAACATGAGCAGTTCTACGTCCTTTGGTGAAACTACGCTCAACTGCAATCTGCAAGATCTCAGGCATACCAATAAATAACTGATGGAAATTGAAATATCACCAAAAGAAAAAAGGAACAATATGAAAACCAACCCGATAAAATGAAGCCGCTTGTACTCCTAAAGACTCATCAGTGATATCCAGTTTTATCATCAAATCATTAATTTGCCTACTTCCTGCAAAAAGTAATGATACCAGATAAGTGAAGACTGCTCAAATAACACAAAGTAATCCTTCACTGCATTAGAAGATCATGCAGATCATTTATACAACCAAAGAGGATACGCAGCTTTGTCCAACAAAAAGAAATTTGATGACATAATGCATACAACCCAGACTGAAGAAAATAAGAATGCAAAAAACATCAAGATATGGTGGCAAAGACAAGTTCAATATATGTTCCGTAATATACAAGAAACAGCAGTTAGGAAACAGAGGCACAGACCATTCTCTAATGTTCTTTTAAATGATTCTGAGAAATTGCTTTGAATGCTCCTCACAAAACTGCCAGCCAAACGGCTCTGCACCAAACCCAAAAAAACTATATCAGCAGCATTGACGTAAAATGCAATTAACAACCACGTCGTCTGACAGAACAACACAAGAAGTTACAAGGAAATAAAAATTTTCATTTTCTTGAGGATCCCCTTTCAATTTGATTACTTAAACAACTTTTTTAAACAATACAATGCACCCTCAGTTTAATGATCACGCACAAATGTGACATGGAACAGAAGTCGACCTCTCCTCCTGGTCCCTTGACGAATGTGGGCTCATCTGTGAAGACATCTTGATAGTGTATTCTTCCGCATTCAGAACAACATCTGCAAGAAATGCACGAAATGATAACATTCACAAAATGCAAAGGTTGAGATAACTACATGTTGCTTGAATTACAATTTCAGAGCCAAATTGGCCTAAATTACTGAAGGAAGCAGTACAGATGCTTACATGTATCCACTAGAATGATCACGGTCAACACGACAGTCCCTGACGCAGTTGGGGCACCACACCATTTTCTTGGGGAGATTAAACTATAACTAATCAACTGAGGTACCTGAATATTCATATATCCAACACACATCAGAGCAATTAAGTTTCAAGTAGAATGAAAGTCCAGAGCTTTAGAAACCAAACAAGCATCAATCAAAATTAACCAAAATTCCTCAGGTAATGTACAGTCCAAATTCTGTATTTGAATTATTTTCCCTCCACTTTATCCTTCCCAACCCCCAAAATAACTCCCTAAACACAAAAACCTCCGCCAAAAAAGCTACTGAAGAAGAAAGAATAACTACCAACAAAAGGAAAGATTCAAACTCCTACTCCAACTACATAATTCAAGGGCACTTTTTAATGAACCAATCTGCTTGAACCCATTTGAAATTTTCAGTACTTGACTTCTGAAAATTGATGGTAAACAAAACCAATTTGCAGAAACCTAAGCAAAAAATACCAATGCTTGATAACCATAAATGGGGGAAAAACCAAAGTAAACCAAGAAATCTTTTACTGTATTCAGCAGAACACATTTTTAAATCTCAATTCTTTGAATTGTTTCTCTTTTTTACTTTTTTTGTACTTTTGATCAGAGAATTTTTCCCTCCCCGAAGTAGTTTTTTGCTTATGTATTTATTCTTTTTTATGTTCTTGAATTAAAGGTTTATGAAAGATTCCAGGAATGAATATTTAGTACCAATTGCATGGTTGGAATCTTAAGCAGGATCTTACGCGGTTGATTTTCACCGTTCACGGCGGAGATGGACTCTACGGACGAGGGCTGCCGGAGCCGGTGACGTGACCTTAGGGATGCGGACTTTGCCTGGCACCAAATATTATTAAAAAACTGAGACTGTAGTGAGATTCGAGACCCCGACTTGCAACTCTCAATTTCTCTTATTGAGGCGTCTTACCACCGATCCGCCCGGCTCTTGCCTTTGGATTGGTCAATGTATATTAATTAATGCTAATAAGCTAGACCAATTAGTGTGCAGCTAATAAAAAATAAAAATCATTTACACAAGCATTAATTTTTAGACATATTCAATTTAAAATTTGACAATAGGCATCAAAAACTAAAATTTTGGCTATAGAAATGTGGTGTGAGGATGGAACATTGTTCAATAGTTAACTAAATCGTCATTGGTGCTTACCTGAAAATGTTTTACTAGATAAATAGTGATCTCAAAAATTCATATGTTAGTATAAATTTATGTTGCTGAAAATCCCCTTAAACAGAAATGTTTTACTAGACTTAATATCGAGGAAGGAGAAGATTTTCTTTCTTAATTGTTTTTTCTTTCATATGCTCTGATCATAGTAAATAACTGTGATGATAGGGAAAAAAATCATAATATATTGCCTAAAAATGGATGAAAAAAAATTATGAGCAGCTTCTTTGAAAGCATATGGAACTTAACTTAAAATGACTTGTAAATAGCTTTGTCAAATGGACTCGCGCTTTGACTTTGTTTCTTAAATTCTGATGACCATATAGATGACCTTCTAATAAATTAAAGTATTGATTCCATTTGGCACCCTTCAATTATACTCAAATTCTCATTTTGATCTCTAAACTTTAAAATAGAACACTTTAGTCTTTAACTTGTAAAAGTTTCTCACTTAAGTAATATTATTATTAAGAAAGTGAGACAGAATTTATACCCAAGTAGATATACTTCAGGGATTAAATTGAGGCAAATTTTATACTTTACAGATTAAAATACACAAGTTTTATACTTAGGGACTAAAATATAAAAAATTTTATAATATAGGGACTAAAGCGTCCCATCTTGAAGTTTAGGGATCAAAATGAGAATTTAAATAGAGTTAAAGAGTACAATGTGGAGTTAACCCTAAATTAAATGAGGTTTCAACAAGCACAATATTGAGGGCCCATGTAGAAAGGGATTTTCCAAGCTTAAGTTGAAGAATACTAAAATTAGCTTAGTGTCAAAGGTGGTTAAAATATGGTTCATTCTTGTTACAGATTTTGAGTTTAGATTTTGATTGGGTTTCTTCTTTTAGACTTGGTTCAGGTTTTGACTGGCTATGAATACTCCTCCTTTTAGAATTCAAAGTCTAATGGTTGGTAGAGAAAAGAAATTCAAGATTAACTAAACTTGATTCTTCGAAGTGAAGAATGGTAAAATCTGAAACTCTTCATTATATGCTTTTTTTTCTTTTTTGGATGTCATATAATCTGAAATTACTCCATCTGGATTGGGATCTTTGTAGTGTTAAAACTTTTAGTTTTGGCCATAATAACATAATATGATTTAGTATGCTAATATTGTCCCACTATTTTTGTCTTTGTTTGGTGTTAAGCTGTAACTTGTTTGTGTTATTTCCACTCTACTAGTTTGTTGTAATCTTACAAAATAAGGTATGGATATGTATCACCATAATGTCACTTCCAACAATAAATATAACAACATAAAAAAGTACCAAGCTGGATTAACCTCCTAAGTCTGCCTTGGAAGCATTCTTTTCGACTAACTAGCACAACTTTATTGCGACCAACTAACTCTATGGCTCCACTTCCTAAATTTACATCTAAAATTATAATACCCAAAACAATCTCCATACTGTGTACGTTTAGGTGGGAACTGCCAAGCTGCTCGTTCTTAAAGACGACAGAGGTGGTGGTGTTGGTTTGCGAGGTACAACTTTTTTTTTTTTGGTACAAACTATAGGTGTCTACGTTCATTTTACGGTTTGTGACTAATTCTACGCGAATTGTGTCGGACCCTTGCAACTAATCTTGTGCTAGGTATCACTTTTGTTAGGAATTTTAGTAACAGTTCGGATGTGACGCACTGTTTCCATCTATCAGGACACTTGCTTTTTGAGTAGTTGAAAATTCATTAAAAATAATTTCACCCATTTTTTTCGGTTGCTACTGCCTACTGCTGTCTAATGAGTGCCTAATGTACTAATTTTAGGTGTGAAAGTAAAATTAATTAAAAAAGTATATAAATGCAATGGTGAATATTAATTATTAATGTGTGTATATATACACACATGATAAGTAAAATGAAATTTAGGTATATTAACAAGTGAATAATGTATATAAATGCCTGATCTTATGCTAAGGATGCTTTCAACAAATTTAACTGGACGACAGCCACATGAAGTGTCCAAACAAGCCACACATATCACAGTTGGACTTCGAAGACGCACCACAGGACCAGAGCAGTGTCTCGGCGCCCACATGAGTTGGCACAAGAAAATTATTGGACCTATTAATCTAAAATTCAAATGTCCAAAACTTATCAATATTGCGCATTCAAAGGATCAAATGCATTTCCGTTGAAACTTTGGATATCCATTTGTTCGTTACCCAACAAGCTCTGGGGGCTAAAATGTGCAATTTTAGCGGTGTACAAAATAATGGGAGACAAGTATGTTATATTTTTTTAAAAATGGGGTAAGGACGGTTGTAGATAGCAACTGTTCGGAAATGTTAACGATCATGATTTGGCTAAAAAATGCAATGTGTAGATCATAAGTTGTACATTCATTCTAACATTATGTGTAGAGTTCACAACATTTTGTTTTATTGTTACGATGTGTTGAAAGTGAGTTACATCTTGAACTAATAAAATTACATCTCGTGGAATTGAAGAAAAAATAAAAGCTCTAGAATGGTTTTTTTGACAATTATTCAGCCCCTGGTCCACATTTTTCCTATAAATGTAGCAGCGATATGTGGAAAAATTGACCAAACCAAGTTGCTATCTCCTTCTTGCACAGCTTTGCTGAATCTTGACTTGATCAATGGCTAACCGAAGGTTACTTTCTATCTTAACCTCTTTACTCAACTTAAGCAACTAATTTCACGTCACTGGAATCCTTAATTATTTTGCACTGTGATCAGATTAACAATTTTTTGTTGAAAATATTTCCAGGTTAGAGAGAAAGGTGGCAATAATCACCGGGGCTGCCAGTGGCATAGGTGAAGCAACAGCAAGAACATTCGTGGAGCATGGGGCCTTTGTTGTGGTTGCCGACATCCATGATCATCTCGGCCAACAGGTCGTGGAATCCATCGGTTCAGACAAAGCCACGTACAAGCATTGCAACGTGAAGAATGAAAAAGAAGTAGAGGAAACGGTGGCATTTGCTATCCAGAAATATGGCAGTCTCGACATCATGTTTAGCAATGCCGGGGTTCTTGGTCTTAGAAACAGTATTCTAGGCCTAGATGCTCAAGATTTCGAGGAAACCATGGCAGTAAACGTTCGTGGCTCTGCCTTTGCTATCAAGCATGCGGCTAAGGCCATGGTGGCCGGAAAAATTCGCGGCTCGATTATGTGCACTGCGAGTTACTGGAGGTCCAGCTGCATATATGGCTTCTAAGCATGCTGTATTAGGTCTTGTTAAAGCTGCTGCAGTTGAGCTAGGAGAGTATGGAATAAGGGTTAATTGCATCTCTCCTGCGGGTATTGCCACGCCAATGGTGTCCAGTTCTTCGAGATTGGCTCCAGAAGAGTTGCGTAGACATCTAAGTGACCAAGTTAACCTCCAGGGAGAATCCCTGAACGTCAAACATGTTGCTGAGGCTGCTCTGTTTCTTGCCTGCAATGAATCCGCCTACATAAGTGCGCATGATTTAGCTGTTGATGGTGGGATTAGTGCTAGATCAATCTATTTGAAGTAGTTTAGCTATGTTGGTTGTGTCTTGTGTCAAAAGGGTACAGCCGCCACAGAACATGCGTTTCATCTCTAGGAGACTTGGAAGTTCAATAAGGATATTGTGCACTGGAATTTTTTTTTTTTCTAATTTTTTTAGTAAAGAAGAGGTAGGATTCAAGAAACAGGGAGAAAATAGGAGGGATTTGAATTTAGACTTCTAATTTTTGGGGATCTTAACGTTAACTACTAAATTAAGATCTCTTACCGAATTGTGAATGCCAACAATAGTACCTGAAGTTCCAATTAGACTGTTTTCATAGAATTCTTTAAAGTTTTCAGTTTGGGAAAAAATGTACTTTTATTCTATGTTAATGGTCCTGTGTTATAACATGAGCCTTCTATTTTGTTTTAGTACATACGGTTTCGAGTACTAGATTTGTCAAAACCTGTCGAGTATGTTTTCTCTTAATTGAGCCGAAAAATCCATTGCACTTCACAAATTAATCAATCAACTTCGTAAATGCACTCCTGAGTTAAAAGCCTTATGGTTGCTTCATTTGTTTCATTAAGATAGACTAAATATGTTATTTGAACACTTTTAGATCCAGGCTTTCGATGATATCCATTTAGGAATCAAAACTTGTGTACTATTAATGGAGCAAAAAGATCGTTTTCAAGAATTGTTTTGCAGTTTTATCCCTAATAGGCTGTCAACAAACAAGCAGATTAGTTAAATTTTTGCTGGAGCTTGGTCAAGCATGCTCATTAAGTACAACGAACCAAGATCAAACATAGTGATACTCTGCTCAGGTACTCGTCGAGCAACTCAAAAAAAAAAAAAAAAAAAAAAATATATATATATATATATATATATATATATAGACACACACACACACACACCCCACCTATAAAGACCTTACGAATAATTTACATATTTTACCTATGAGTACTTGAGTTTGAGTTTGAGCTTACTTTCCTTTCTCGAATTCCCCTGAGTATTATCAAGTCAATCCCAAACATCAAATTTAGTACTCGATCGAACATCAACTCAAGAACGAGCATGACAATATTTGTACACCACTCGTTTTGGCTTTCTCCTATGTCTCAAGATGAAAGATTTCCACATTTGGACTCTGAGTTTCAGATGCTAACTTAGCATTAGTATAAACGCAAGAATGATCATAAATGGATCCTACAATGTGCAGAAATTAAAACCATGCCCCAACATAAAGCAGAATTTGAACACGTATCATCCGAATTATTAACCTGGAGAACTAGGCCGAGGTACTTTTGGTACAAGAAGAAGGAACTCTTAATCGCTGAATTGACACAAAAGGCAGTAGAAACACAAAAAATCCATTTAACACAGTAATTCTTTTTCCTTTTTCACATAGACTTGCAACAAAACTTTGATTGAGTTTATACTCATCGCCATAGTCCCCACAAAGGCAAAAAAGCAACTTACTAATCAATATTATTCGCGATGTCCACACAAAGCGAAACACTTGCTTTGGCAATTTTGTGTTTGGATAAAATTGATCCATCGGCAACATTACCAGATTTCAAAGCTTCCTCACAATATCCTAACTGGTCAGAAGCCACGAGAGCATCATAACTTGCCAGTGCAGGATCATAGATCATATCTTTAGTTATTATCAGCAACTCACCTATGCCCGTATCATAGTCAGAAATGCACTGTTTGAGAGCCGGAAGATATTCTCCTTTTGTTGCATTACTCTTCAACAAAGATGTCATATACTCTTTGGTAATGTTTGCATATCTCACTGCTATATCTATCGAAATGAGTAGGAGATCAACATACGATTTTGCTGAGGCACTTCTAGGATTTGACGCCAGAACTCTCATGCAAAACTCTCGGTCTTCTTTAGAGCTTCTTTTGCTGCAAAAATCCTTAGCAAATTTGTATAGTTCACTTGGTATTGGAGCTGGCGTTGTTGCTAAAGATTGATCTTTTTCTGCATAGGCTGTTGGTGACTTGGAAATGAGGAATGTCACAAACAAAGCAAACCATAATACTAAACTCTTTTGAGACACCATTTTTCGAGTTATTTGAGGTTACAAGGGATTTGCACGTTCCACCACAAACTTATAGTCTTATTCATGCAGTAAAACATTGCATGTGTTTAAACTGTGATAACTATTATCATGGATTCTAGCTGGAACTCCATGTTGACTGTTTCCTGCCAAGAATAGTATAGCCGTGATGCGGGAGAAGAGCTCCTAAGCTAGCATGCTTTGCTCAACAACTTTTGGATTTTCCCATTTGGTGGCCTTCATTAGAGGCATGGAGAATAGATGTAGCAGTTAACATTTAATAACAGGCTTAAATTTAGCTAAATTTTACAGCTTCCATTAGGCTTATACTTGTCCGTTTTTGCAGTTTGAGTATTCAATTGGTAACCTCTAACTTTCATATTTGGCTATGAGTAGAACTTGGAAATTCTTCACGCAGCAGCGAAACCATAATTCTTTCCTAGACGATCAAGAGGTTAGAACTCATACGACTCTGTCCAAGCTCAAACGAATGGATACAAAAATTGAAGGAGGTGCTTATTTATTTATTTTATTTTATTATTTTTTTACTGAGGTGCCTCAAAAGTAGGTAGGGAATTCGAATTTGAAAATGTTCCACCAAAAATAACAACACCAAGAAGCACATGGCCGTTATTCTTCTCAATTCAATAGATCTTTATTCTGTTGCTTCTTGGTGACTGCCACAATTATAGTACATCTTCCGTTTGAGGTTTGGAACAATTGGGACGATTAGCTCTGGGATTCGGACAGAAGAAGCAAGTTTATTCAAAGGGAGGCACGGAGGAATTTTTGGACAAGAATCCCAGCAGGATATTGACGCCCCAAAAAAAAAAAAAAATCTTGAGTTTTACAAGTCATATCAAACCCCTAATTATGTACAATGTATAGATTGGCAAGAAAAAACATGCTGATAAACACAATTCACCTAAAAGATAGTCTTTAAATCAAAGCATTGGCATTGACAAGAATGCCAATGCTTTAGCATTCTTGGCAATAACAGAAATCAGTAACAAATTCATAAACATGCCGAAAGTCTAATCGTTTAAGAAACTAACAACTATGACATTTATTCTAGGGATAATTTCAGAAACCTTCCCTCAAGTTTCTGACAGTCTCACTCCTCTCCCCTGTGGTTTCTAAAATATCACAAACCTCCCCTGGCAGGCTTTTGGACCCATTTGTTACATTATCATCCATGAAATTACTTAAATACCCATGCTTATTCTAAGATACTATGTGCTTATTGGACAAATCCCCTCCATGTTATTTTTATACATTGTGCATTTTTCAAGTTTTTTTTATGCAAAGTAACCAACAAAAAGAAGGTCCTAATCAAGTACTAAATTCATAATGACTGAAACTTATTTCTGTTATTTTTTTAATTTTTTATGTCTATTTATTACACCGATTTAAATAAATATAATAAAAAGACATAATTTTCTTTACAAAAAAATAAAAAAAAGAGACGACTTACGACTTAGTTGAGAAATGTGTAAATTTTTATGCACTATCAGTGTATATATGAGCAAGTCTAGATATATACTATATGTACAAATTTTAATATTTAAATTTAAATTACAATAATGTGGCATATATCCAGATTCATTAGTGTATATACTGTCAGTGTGTGAAAACTTATTTTTGTTATTCTAATTTTTTTAATTTTTTATGTCTATTCTCTACCCCAATTTAAAGAAATATAATTGGTAGTTACAATTATCATGAACTTTAGACCTTGCTTGAGTTCCACTTATATCCGCTGAATTTTCACCCTTGTTAAATAGTATCTGTACTGTGCAAAGGAAATTATCTCACCAATCTAATACTTGAGGACATTTCTGGTAAAAAATTATTTTCTCTCTACAAATCCTAATTTTTTTAATGTTTGTTTTTTTGAATTGGGTTAGAAATGAGACAACCCAATTACTTTTAGGGGAGGCTATGATATTTTGAAAACCACAGGTCCACAGGGAAGGGGAGTGAGACTGTCAGAAATCTCAGGGGAGGTTTCTGAAATTATCCCTTATTCTAAGCAAATACTTACGCCTCATATTTGGTTATAGGCAATGCAAATTCAAGGGACAATTATCTTTACAAGAAATTAGTTAATGGATTTGGAAGAAGGACAAAAGGGTTTATTCAAGTTGTTTTTTTTTTCTAGGATTAGATTTATAACTTGAGTGGCGCTATTGTCATAGCAATATCCAGTGCTAGAGCAACTCTGTTCATCAGGAAAAAAACTACCCCTTCTGGTCACAACTCTCTCTAGTGGGCAAATCTTGTGGAATCCACTTTTATTTTTGTCTAGTTATAAAACAACAATTTACTTTGTTTTGGTATTCCGGCTTCTTTCTCCCCTTTCCTGCTCTTCTTAGTACTTTTTTTCCACGAAAGCCACACTGGTGATTTGAATACTACGTCAAAGAAGCACCTGCAACATTATCCTTGAAGGAAAATTAAGCTGCATAAACAAATAAAAATGTGTTTGAAACGTACATATTTTATTGAAATCCTGGCTACAAAATGGACGAATTGAGGGAAATTTTCAAGACAACTTTTGTGTCTGTGATTAGTTATTATTCTAAAGAGTTGAAGATACTTGGTACTTTGGTTCCAAATTGTAAGATTTATTTAGAATCCATTTGAATGGAAGGAAAGTTATATAGAAAGTGACACGAAGGAAAATGAGGTAAAAAAAAAATGAAAATAAGTTTCCCATATATATGTATATATATTGTTTTCCATGTTCACTGGGAAGAAATGGCCAAAACGATCTCCATTCTGCGTACATGTAGGTGGAATTGCTAAGCTACTAGTAAATGGGAAGGATTTCCAGCATTTTTGGATTTGATCATAAACTTTTAATCCAAGAGAACTCTTCTATCATTGACTCATTTTTGGCAACCATATATATGTGTGTGTATGTATGTATGTATGTGTGTATGTATGTATATACGTATGTATCTATATGATAACCAAGTTTGGTCCGGAATAAATGCAGGATCCATACTAATTATGCGTTTAACCAACTTAATTTGTTTAACAAAAGAACAAAACATACCAACTTAATTGGGCTACAAAACAAGCTCCACATATTAGTTGGCTGGACTGCTGAAAGGCACCACATGTCCACAGCATTATCTGGGTGCCCACATGTGTTATTATTGCACAACAAAATTAATACGGGGGCATGGCTGAATATATAATTAATTCTCTGGTGGGTGGAAAGGATTAATCTTTCCTACCATAATGATGCATAACTACCACTGGACACGAATTTGATAATTAGGAAACTTGGAAGTGTAATAAAATATGGCAAGTAATATTGTCAGAGCAATTATCTTCCTTTTAGAGTGCCATGACTACCGTCAATCAATTGATCTTATGTTCACTAATTTTCTTAAGATTCATTATGCATTAGTTACTCTATTTTCTCTCTCTAATTAACTCTTATTATTATTATTATTCTCATTCGTCTTTCTCACTCATGTGCTAATTGATCTGTTATTTTATAATTAAATAATGTAGTTTTTATATTAATCTTCTTATATCTTTTTTATTCTATATCCTCTTCACTCTTTTTTAATTCTAGAACTTTTATTTATTCATTTATTTATTTTTTACAAATAGAACTTCATTTGACTCCAACCAATTTTAGTTTAAAATAATTATTATTATGATGTTATTGTAACTCAATACTTAGCATAAAATTTATTTGGCATGCAACACGCATTTTCCCTTTGAGATTTGCTTGTTTATTATGTCTTTAACCAACTAATACTATTAAAAAACTTTACCATCTTTTCCTCTTTTATGCTAGTCATGTAAGTTTTGACTTTTATCTTTTATCAAATATTCATATTTATTATGTAAGATTTGATTTCCATCAAGTATTCATCTTCTCTAATAACTAAATCAAAGTAAATTTAAATTACATTATATTGTATATCCCATGAATATTGATGGGAAAGTAACGCTTTTTTGGGATTATTTTCATTTTAAACTATTATTTATTTTGACTTAAATTATGTTGTGTTTGAAAAACAAAATAAAAAAATAAGAGCATGTAAAATTAGTATGCAAAAATTATTAAAATCAATACCAATTTAGTAAATCAAGAAAATAATTGATGAATGAATTTGAGAGAGAGAGAGAGAGAGAGAGAGAGAGAGAGAGAGAGAGAGTAATGGGAGTAAGTAAGCAGGAAAAAACTATAATTAGAAAGAGAAGAAGGGGAGTAATCAATGCTTTAAGGATTTAAAAAGTCAAAAAGAATATATGGAGTTAAATGATTAAGGATAAATTTGGTATTTGAGAATAATTTGGTTTGCCAGGAGCATTATTGCTCTGACAATATTGCTGGCTATAAAATATAGTACATCTGAATTTTGAAATGTAAATGCCAACAATAATACTGAAGTCCAAATTTAGAATATTTTCATAGAATCCTTTAAAATTTTCAGCTTCGAAAAGAAAATATTACTGTGGACTTCATCGGTAGAGATTTATATCAATGGTCCTATGGAATAACATACGTTTACCTCTATGCTGTTTCAGTCTATACGGTTTCGAGAATTAAATTAATTAAAACCTTTTGAGCATGTTTTCACTTAATTGAGCAAAAATCCTTCGCACTTTACAAATTCACCAATCAAGTCATTAAATCTAATTCTGAATTGAAAGTCCTATGATTGCTTCATTTATTTCGTTAACATGGACTAATTATGTATGTCATTTGAACACTTTTAGATCAGGCGAGGCCTTTTATCAGTTCCATAAAGGAATCAAAGCTGTGTAGTATTAATGAAGCGAAAAGATCATAACTTATGACTCTTTTAATCCCTTGTAGCAATTGCTTTACTTTTCTGTTTGGTTGAATTGTTAATAAATGAGAAGAACCCAAATGGAATAATAAATGTTTTTCTCCTGGGGTCGAAAGATGCATGTTTCTGTATTTGGATTCCGAGTTTCATATTCAAAACCTTTTTTTTTTCATAGAATTTTTGCTAGCACTTATCATCCGAAATAACTTCCAAAGAACTTAGGCAAGGTATTGTTTTATGTCGACATCTAGAAGAAAATGAAAGTATTAAAAGCAGTAAATTGACCAAAAAAAGAAAAGAAAAAGAAAAGGAACACAAAAAATTATTTGCGTCAAATAGGTCTTTTTCCTTTATTCCCATAGTGATAACAACCATTTTATTTATTAAATTGAGACTTCAAGATCTAAAGATCTCGAATTTCGATTCTCATTTTCCTTCTCCGACTCTTAAATCCAAGCTAACTTTTATTTATTTATACTTGTACCAATAGTCCATACAAAGTGCAATTAACTGATATTAAAAGCAATTTCCATACAAAGCCGAACACTGGACCTCGCAAATTTATGTTTGGCCGCAAGTGAGTGATCTTCAACATTACTAGATATCAAAGTTTGCTCACAATGTTCTAACTGCTCAGAAGCCCGAATTGCATCATTACTTGCTTGTGTAGGATCATCCTTCACTTCTCTAGTTATACTCCGCAAATCATCTTGGCTTTGATTATAGTCAGAAATGCACTGTATGAGAGCAGGAAGATATTCTACTTTTACTGCGGTATTGTTCAGCATAGATACCATGTACTCTTCGGTATCGTTTGCATATTTGACTGCTAGATCCACCGAAATATATATGAGATCAACATAAGTTTTTGCCGAGGCACTCCTGGGATTTGATGCCAGAACCATCATGCAAAATTCTTGGTCTATTGTAAGAGTGTTGCAAAACTCTTTAACGAATTGGTATGGCTGAGTTGGTGCTTGAGCTGGTGCTGTTTCTTCTGCTGCTAAAGAAACATCTTTAGCCGCATAAGCTGTTGGTGATTTGGAAATGAGGACTACTATTGTCATCAGAAAGGTCAAACGTAGTACTAGATTGTTTTGAGATGCCATTTTCAAGTTATTTGAGGTTCCGAGGGATTTGCACGTTCCACCACAAATTTATACTCCTTTCCATCAAGTAACAGGTTTTTGAACTGTGATGAACATTGTCATGGGTTCTAGCTGGAATTCCATGTTAGCACTCTTTCCTGCCAAGAATAGAATAGACGTGATCTAGGAGGAGAACTCTTAAGCACAGAGGGATTGTAAGATGTAGTGGTTAACATTTGATTATAGGTTTACACTTTTGCTAAATTTATAGCTTTGATTAGACATATAGCTTGTAAATCTTGCAGTTTAAACTGAATTGGTAACTTCCCACTATCGTATCTGGCTATGAGTAGAACTTTATAGAATTTTAGCTTCTCAGCAGTAATTACTTGGTAGATAGTCAAAAATTTAAAACTCATACACCTCTGCTCTTGCTCAAACAAATGGATAGAAAACTTAAGGAAGGTGCACAAATTACTACAACAAAAAGAACTTACTTTTTTTTTTTTTTGCCCCCATACATTCATCTAAATTTTCTGGTGTTTTTTGATGATTGCCACAATTATAATCTATACTATATCCCACTCCCAGTTCATGTAATCAAGCAGACCACATAGCAGAAATAAGTACACAGATCAGCGCTGAGATTCGGACCAATAAAGCAAGTTTCGGAACAGTGGTATTACGAATGCGTTGCAGTAGGAGAAGATTGCATCTTTCTGCGGCTATTCCCACAATTCCTTTTATTTCTCCTGCTCTTTCTTCTTTTTCTTACTTTCTTGCGTTAAACCCAACATCTACTATGAGGATTCCCCGATATTGTTATGAACTTCATATGTTATCTCAACTCCCTGACTTTGTACTCATTGCACAGTATGACAGAACAATCTGTGCTGATAATTAAACAATACTTACCTAAAGGATAGTTCAGTTTTTGACTACAGCGTTGGCATTTAACGAAAACGAGTAATAATGCCAAAACTCCAATTGCCTAAGAAACCAATAATTATGCAGTGATCCAAGTACATACATAGTTTAATATCACGCTGAGATGGTAGAAGTGGGAATCCATATTTGCAATAGTGATTACGTTGTTGGGAAGACACGGGACCAATTGATCGTACATCTGAATTTCTCTTAGTTTTGGTATTTTTATTCTTTAAAATTTTGCATTTGATTAAATTTTTTTTTTTTTGTGATTATAAGACTTATTTACCAAGTCAAGTAATTTATAAATATGGAGTTTTATTATTGTTGTCAGTTGAAAAGAGTGAATATATTATTATTGATATTATTTCTCTTCTCTCACACGTAATTGTATGTCTATAAATTGTCTCTCCATACGTGTTGGTTTTATAATATTTAACTCCTATAACTTTTTGGCAAAATTTTTGGGTTCTACACTTATGTGGGCGGTAGAACCCAAAAATTCGTTCAAACAAGAATAAAGCTGCTTCAGCCGCAAATTCTCCCTTCAACTACACAGAGTCACGAAGTAAATTAACAATTTCTTGCACACCATTTTCCATGCCTTACACACCAGTGGGATGAAGGTTCACACCCCCCCCAAAAAAAAAAAAAAAGTGGGATGACGAAATTGTTTAAAACTAAACCTATAAAACAAACTAAACAGCGTTTTTGTGGAGTTCCTTTTAAGAAAATTCTCCAGGTTAATTTTGCTTTAGTTGATTTTTACAATTTTTTTTTGACAAATATAGAATTGAAACAAAATTAGAGTCAAATATTAATATTCATTATTTAGGTCGAATAGTAAGCTGAGGAAACATCTAGGTGACAGTGACTAAGCAATCAAGCATTAGAAACACGCTAAGATAAAGGTGATTCAGCATTAGTCTACAAGAAATGATTAATCAGCCTAAAACTAGTGAGCAATTTTTTTTTTTTTGGTAATAAAACTAATGAGCAATTTGATATTTGAATACACTAGAAATTAGTGAGCCATTTGACATCTGAATGTGTTTTAATCTCAGAAAGGAGATAATTAGGTCCACACCAGATTTTTTGCAAGCCCAACAGAGGGTCTACGTCAGCGCCTCCAAAGCATCCCCTCTAAACTTTTCGATTTTGCAACTCTCGAATGTGTTGTTTAAGTTTTTTAAGTTGAACTCAATTCAATCT
This sequence comes from Gardenia jasminoides, assembly GCA_013103745.1. NCBI lineage: Eukaryota > Viridiplantae > Streptophyta > Magnoliopsida > Gentianales > Rubiaceae > Gardenia > Gardenia jasminoides. The sequence continues at coordinate 4,106,881 of CM023095.1, forward strand.
AGCCCAATGCATCGAACATCTCAAGTGATGTTGAACTTCAAGGCTATGTTAAAAGTTTATTTTTTGTAATATAATACCATATTTATTGTTATTACTACTAGTTTCATATCATAGATGGCATTTATTAATGAGTCGAAGGTAGCCCATATTTACACATCACATGGTTACAATTCTATTTTGACTTAGGTCATAGTTTTCATGACGAATTTGTTAGTCACAATAAACTAGTCTTCCCCTAACCACTTTGAGATAAGGGCACCTCTCCCATCATTTTAAGAATGCCGATAAATTGATACCAACCTGTTTTCATCCCACCAAAAAATCCGACCAGTTGAACCTCGTACCCAATTATATCGCCCTAAACCATTGAAAAACAACCTAATAATTGCTTTTTATGCTAATTGGCCTCCACTCAATGTAGATAATAATATCCTCATTTTCCTAATAATCTCACATCTCTCATGATTTACCCCAATAATGTTATGCAGTCTAAAATCAATAGATAATAGGGATAGTCAATTATTGATATGTAACTCTGGAAAATGCAATTCATAATCTCATACAATTAATTAGCATAAGAGGTATAATTTTTCTTAACAAAATGAAATTATGTCAAAGCCAGATTTTATGTTATATGGTGCATAGTTACGTCTCCGTGTTATCAAAACTCATGGGAATATTGAAGTATGTGCCAGGCACAATCGATTGGCAAATTTGATAGGAGTGACTAATTTTGTAACAACACTGCCTAGGTAATATTTTTTAAGTGTAATGCAAATATTTTCTCTCTTATTGTCCAATTTTATAAATAGGCTTCGTACTGGTCAATTGTAAGCCATGCATCGATCAGTTTGAGTGAAATGCAAATTGAACTCTGGTTCCTAACATAAAACAACAAGACATAAAACCTAAATTTAACGAGGGCAAAGAAGGGAAAATTGTAGCCCAAACATGAAGAAAAGTGATAATGACACAGCTAATTGATGTGGTTAATGCTAAAGCTATGTGTGACAACTTGAATTTTGGAGAATAATGTGGCAGATGCATAGGGATTCTATACCAGGAATAAAACAACAAAAAGTTATAAATAAAAACACAACAAAACGTATGGCAAACTCATGAATCAAATTCAATGATTCAGTAGCAATTTATATGCCCTAATTTCACCATAAAATAGGCCAATGTAAATCTCAGTCAGACCTCAATTCTACATCAATGAATCAAAAAAATCATAGAGATTGTTTCAATCAAATTTTGGAAATTCTGAATGCCTATAGTCCGACAACATAGGTTAGAATCTTGTTATTCATGACTCGATACCAGTCACCCACAAAAATTATTATAGGGACTATGGCACCAAAATTTTGGAAATTCTAAATGCTCGCCAGTCCAAAACATAATTTGGGGCCTTGTTGTGCCCAATAAGCCTGTGATAAATCCTAACTTGTTCTCTTTCTTCTTTTTCCATTTGACCCATAGCTATCAAAGCATCTAGCATCTGATTCATATTTTCAAGCATACTAAACGCATTTCTAACCGGTGCTTTTTCACTATCCAGTGCTTTTCAATATTTCAAGTGCACGCTCCTGTTTTGTTGGGGGTATTGGGTACGCTTCTATTTGCGGAGAGGTATGATGTGCTACTTTGTTGAGAGGTATTGGGTATTGGTTTGTTGGATGTTTCGTTCCGCTATTTTTGTTAAGCCTTTAAGTGCTGTAGGTTGTATTTCCTGTTTTATGGATTGTATGGTAGATTGCATTATGGGTATATAATATATAGTAAATACATAATAAATATAGGACATTTAGTTATAAACAATAGTTAGTTATATCTAATAATATTCTTTTAAAATGTTAGCACTCAGTGCAATGAAATATTTTATCTTATTTCGTTACTAGAAGTTTTTATGAGATTGCATTGACATATATTTAAACATAATGTAACACACTTTTTATTTAATTGGCAATTGCTCCGTGCTCTTTAGGAAAATTTTGTAGGAGTGACTACTTTTTTTTTTTTTTTTGTTGAGGTAGTTGAGCAAACAACTAGGCATGAAAATGCAATTCATAATTATTTCTAATTAGGGAAAAATCAAAACCACAGGACAAAACTTAGCAAAGGTGTAGTTTCCAGCCACAAGGACATCCGACTACTTCAAATCCAAAAAAATAACATCTTGTTTTCCTATGTTTTCTATAATTTAGTTCCCGCATCAATGGTTTTAGAAATCACAAGGTTGGACAAGTAAGATATAAGGTCCTATGTAGTTTTAAGCAAATACATGAAAATATATGTTAAGAAGAGTTAAAAAAAAAGGCGTAAATTGAACAACATAAAATTTGCAGCTCAAAGTTATGGTTTTCAACGTTATATACTAGTACCATAAAATTTAGGGCGCCATACATTTAATTTTATCTATGGACTAAAATAAAAGGCAATAACGATTTGTTTTAATTGATCAAATATGATATTTAAATTCTAAATTATCAAAACATTCTCTTATGTTACAAAATATAGACATAATATACAAAGATTCTAATGTTTTATTTAACATTTATCCAGATCAAGCAATCCTCTCAGCATATTGTGATCAAGTTTATAACCTTGGGTCAGAAAATCATAAGTTTGTAATAATAGGATCGCGACACTCACAACAAATGTTTCATATATTTAAGAACAACAGTACAAAAAATAGCTGCTGATTGCCATTAAACCTTTTGTTTTGCCGGAAACCTGAGCAGAGCAGCAGTAGTCGAATGTTGATTTCGATCCCAAACAAAACCTTATTCCGTCTTCATAGATATCTTAAGCTGCATTCGTTCGGCTCACCTTTTTGGAGTTCAGCAGCATTCAATTTCTATACGTTACGTTTACTTCTTGATACCTACAAAGCCCAAATGGCGTTGCAAGAGAACCCTTTTTGCCCAACACGCTATTTTTGGCTTATAGTACAGGTGTTAATGCTCGAGGGACGCCATAATAGATAACCGATTTTGATGGAATTCTGAAACCAGCAAATTTAAAAAACGAAGCATATATTTCCAGTAAATTATTGGAAAACTTGACTTTCTTAACTAATGAAAATGTCCTTGATAATGTCATGGTTTAAAGATGGTAGTTTGCTTGTCCCTTTCGGTAGTTATATATTGTATTGACAGGTAAGATGATTTTTCTGGTAATGTCGTATGCAATTAGTTTAGGTACATGCAGGACGATTATCCCATCAGAATATCCAGACCTCTTTGGCAGCATTATTGCACTCAAAGATCATCACTTGTTAACACGAACTGTGTGGATCTACCTTGAATGCTCTATCATGACAGATTTTATCTCATGATTTCCAGGCATTGCATGTTTTGACGATAGAAATGAACATCTAAGATGGTTGAAGTTAATTACCAACTCACTCCTTTCTACCAGCAACTTGAGTGAATGCTTATCTCCTTTCACTACGACAAAAGTCTGTACATTCAAATCCCACGACTCACACTCACGTGAGAATGAAAGATCTGTAACAACCCTTATAAGCGACCTGTGATTTCGAGAATATGCCAAAAACTATATCCTGACCATCATAATGACCAAAATCAAATCTACCTAAATTATTTGGTCAGGAAATTTGCAGAAGTTACCGAATGAAAAATGTCTGTGAATAGAAAATTAATTTCATGGCCAAAGTTCACGCTGTTTTTTTTTTTTTTTTTTGTGGCTACAGAAATTAGAATTTCTACTGAAATGAGTAATAGTCACACCAACTGGTCCAATCAATTTCTGTCATTTTATGCTGAATCATCGGTTTGTGTCCACACCCAAGTGCTTGGCTACGAAATAGCTTTATCACATTTTATCTTGAACTAAATTAAGTGGAAATCTAGCTGCCGACACATGGCTAAATTTGCTGCCCTAATAGACCATCAAGTTTACAAGTTTCTAAGAATTGTACGTCCAGAAATTAGCCAGAACTTCATTTCGTTAAACGCTACAACTACAATTCCGGCATCTGATGTTGCACTATTACATATCCAATCTTGTTCTCATGTATGATGCTAGAATATTTGGCCCCTTCTGCTTCTATGATTTGCGAGCATTATCTGTCACAGTTCTCAAAACAATATGATTTTCAAAAAAAAAAAAAAAAAAGAGGGATCGATTTCTGTCAATATAGGTCATTGTATTAACAAGTTCCAAGCCATAAGTGACGAAATATTCAAAAACTAAAACATGACGGATCAAAATGAAATTGATCTGATACCTGAGGCTGAGAAGATGAGAACTATCAGCTGTTGAGCTTTGCTTAGTTTAAGTTTTCTACCCAAAATATGCATATTTCATCGCCACTTGCAGGTTAACCAGATAACTAGCAATGCCATATCTATCCATTCCATGTAATATGCCCGCTGGCATTTCAAGTCCAACACGGATTAATTTTCCAATTCAGTGGCAAGAATATCTTATAGCCAACGTTATCAAAAACAAAATCATTGTCAATGTCAAGCCTCCTTGTCGATGGATATATTCCATGTATGTCAAAGCCAAATCAAATTGATTTATATGCAAGTCACAACTGTCAAACCCACGAGTTAGATTAAAAATCAACTTATCTCACATTAGTATTTAAAATTTTTTTTCTTGAAGTACATGAATATTTACATTTTCATAATCAAAAAATGAGATTTTACTTACTTAAGAATATCAATTGTTTTCTTGGAAGGCTGTTATTCCCATTTAATTTTTGATCCTAAATAGATGACATGGAAGAATAGTCTTTTCTTTTTACTAAACGAAATCAAGGATATAGAATGGTAGTGTGTCTCCTTTGTGCTTTTTTCCCCTCCTTGGCTTTTTTTTTTTTTGAAAAAAAAAAGAATAATAAGATATAAAATAAAGAGGACGTCGTCCTCATGTAATATTTTTTTTCCTTCTTATCAATTTGGTCTGTCCTAATCATGGCACATTCAGCTACCCATGGGCCAGACGCCGCGTACTTGAGACATTCCCATATCACAATCGACTAAGCTTTTATCCACGCAACATCATATACGACATTTGAATAATCTAAAGAATCAGAAGATTGGACATATAGAAATCCTTAAAAAAAAAAAGAAAAGAAAAGAAAGTAAAGCATAGATTTCTTTTCACTTGTAGGATCATACATAAAAATAAACTTGAAGATATGCTAAAGAAAATTGAAGTGTAAAAAAAAAAGTTTCTTTAATTTAAATATGTGGTTTTCAACATTAATTTTGTACTAATACCAAATAAATTTAGGTGCCTTACACTTAATTTTATCTTTCGACTGAAAATAGGAAAAAAAAAAAAAGAAACTGTGAATGATTTAAATCGATCAAATATGACATTTGAAACTTAAATAATCGACATAATTACAAGATCCTAGAGGTTCAATTAGCACTTCAAAAAATCAATAAGTTTTTGTAATTTTAATTCCATAATCCCTTTCTTTCAGCTTACTTTGTGGAGTTAATCGCATTGAAAATTTATACTATGTTACATTTAATTCTTCATAGTGCAGAAAAGATCTTTAAACAAAAAATGAATACAGCTTAGGTAAAACTAAATTGCATTGCAAGAGAACTTTTTCCTCAATTAAATGTTTTTCTTTTGCAGTACAAGGATTTAGTGTTCCCAGGACACCATAACAGGTGACCATTTTGAGGAAATCCTGACTGAATCACCAATATATCATAGAAACGAAGCACATATTAGCCAGTAAATTCTTGGAAAGGTGATGTCCTTAACTAATTAATTAAATGTCTTTAATAATATGTGATGGTTGAATCAAAGATGCTAGGGCCTTATTCCTTATTCCTTTTGGGTCGTTATTGACAGGTAAGATAATTTTTCTGGTAATTAATACTGTATGTAATTGGTTTAGGTACATGCTAGAGGATTATCCCATCATAATATGCATACCTCTTTGAGCTGAACACCGACCCTGCTTCGCTGTCCATAGGCATAGCCGCATAGGGCATGAAAATGATATATCTTTCTTATTTATTTCAAGCTGCCCATAGGGCATGAAATATATTTAACATATTTATTTTATTCTATACAGTCCCAGAATTTAGGTTCTATCCCAAAGTTAGCATCTCGTGAAAAGCATGCAGTGTTATTATCTCATGATTTCCAGAGAATGCATGTTTGAACGATAAAAAACGAACATACTCTCGAAGTGAATTTCTAACCTACTCTTTTCCGCAGGCAACTTCAGTGAATGCTTATTATCATGCCAACACAAGATGGCTCATTTGATAAGGAATGATCACTTTTTTACAAAAGTTTGTATGTTTAAATTCTGCTACCAATACGAAGACTATATTGATGGACGATATGTAAAACCTCTATAAGCGATCTATAATTTTGAGAACATGCCCTAATTCATAGTGATGATTAGAGCTAAATCTACCTAAACCTTTTGAAAATTTAAAAAAATTTCTTATCACCACCTACTACCGTCTACCTGCAGCTCCAATTTGGTCATTGAATTCCTTGTTGGAATGTAATTTTCCTTCAAAAAATTTTTATATTTTTTGTAAACATATTTCTTAATCACCTTTTCACTTCACATACATTAAATCGTTACATTATATTTTTCTATAAAAACTTCAAAAAATAGCAATCCAAAACTTTCAAAGCCTGTAATCGGGAATAGAAAAGTATTCAATGAATAGAAAATAAATTCTAGGGCCAAAGGTAAGTTATATATTCTTTGCTGTTTGACCTCATAAGTTAGAAGTTCTAATGAAACCAAATAAACAGTCGTACCTACTGTTCACATCAATTTTGTCATTTTATATATGCTGAATCATGGATTGGTGTCCACCCAAGTTCCTGGTTATGAATAGTTTCCCCACATTTCGTCTTCAACTAAATCGAGTGCAAACTGGAAACCAAGCTGCAGCCAACACATGGCTAACTTTGGTCTGCCCTAATAGAGCATCAAAGTGTACTACAAGTTTCCAAGAATTGAAATGTACGTCCAGAAAAGGGGCCAGATCTTCGTAACCAGCTACCTCCTTCAAAAATCCCACCAATTTCTGGTTGAGCTTGCATTAAATGAAAATGAATCATACTACAAGTTATGACGTGCTATTGCTCCATGTCCAGTTTATTTCTCATGTTATGATGTTAATAAAGTTATTCTCTCCTGTATTCCTGTGATTTGCACTATCCGTCAAAGCTTCCCAAGTCATTTGAACTTTAGAAACATTATGACGAACAATGTGAAAGTTAAAATGTAAGCCACTAAATTGAGAAGATCCAAATCGTAAGTGACGAAAGATATCAAAACTAAAACACGAAGGTTGAAAATGAAATTGATAAGATACGTGGAAGATGAGAACTGCATGCAATCTGTCAGCTGTATGTATTATAGGAGGAGGTGGAGGTGATGATGGTGGAGCTGTTAGTCTGTAACTTCTCTAGCAAAGATATGCATCTTGCAAGATAAACCAGCAGAATATATCCATCCTTGTAACATGAGCTGGCATCTGAAGTCCAACACGAAATAATTTCTACTGCATTAGAAAGAATATCTTATAGCCAAGATATATATCAAAAGACAACCATATAAGTCATGTCAATCACGAGCCTCGTGACCCATGGAATTATGGGGTGAGAGGTTAAGAATTTGATTCTTGCCTTCTATCATTTTTGTTAACCATGGAATTGTGAGGTGGGAGGTTAAGAATTTGACTCTTGCCTTCTATCGTTTATCACTAATATGTGATTTCTTTAAATTCAAATAAGTGTATAGTGCACCCACCGGATCCGATGATGGTTGAATTCTCATCGGTCCCTTTGATAGTTGAACCTCCATTAGATAGATTGAGTAAGAGTACAGTAAAATTAGCCTAGGAATTCTCGGCTGACAATTACGTGCAAACGAATGCAACACGGAATAGCCAAATCTTATGAAATTTATCTTAGACAAAGTCAAAGTGATAATACTCATGAGTCACGACTGTCAAATCCAAGAGCTAACATTCTTTACATTTTTTCTTTTTTTACTTTTTTTTAGAGGGTGAAAAATCAACTTATCTTACTTGAGTATCTACATTTTCATATCAACAATAAGTTCCTATCGAGTTAAGAATTTCAATTGTCGAAAATTTCTTGGGGGCACTTCTACTGAAATTTACTTTTTGAGCCTAATCAACGACATGGAAGAGTATTCTTTTCTTCTATCGACCAAATGAAATAAGCATACGACAATAGCACTGTGCCTTCATTGTCCTTTTTTTTTTCCCCTTGCCAAATAAATAATAAAAAAGAATATTCACATGTAAAATAAAGATGATGCCATCCTCATATTTTAATCTTTTCTCTTTTCTTTGTCTTTGCGCTCTGTCCTAATCACTCCAAATTTTACTTACCGGAATTACCCTACCTAATATTACGAATTTCGAACTTATCCATGGTCAATTTCGTCCACAAGACAGCAAGACCAAACCATGGGCAGGACGCCGCATATGTCGACATTCTCATATCATTATCACCTAAGCTTTAATCGGTGTGGGCTCCACGCCAAGCGACATCATTTAACGTTAGGTGGGCAAGCCAGTTGGGCCCACGTCACTGGATAAACCTAGAGAATTGACGATCAGGATTCCACCACGTTCAATCAAGATCCATTTCCACATTATTGTTGGCCCCACCAGTACAAGATTAGGATAGGATAACCAAATAATTGCAATGTAAGAATTTGATATATGCGGTTTGCCCCTTCAGTTCTTGTTGAGTATCGCATCATGCCACAAGACCATTACTTACAGCCTTAGAAATGTTTTTTTTTTTTTTTTTGGTGTGTGTAGCTCTTCAACTAAGGGGTATTTTCCAAAAGCCACTTAGTTTTTAAAGAAAATCATTTTTCTTAAAATTACTATTAGATGTGCCATGTGCGCCATATTTTACTCATATTGATGCTTAAAAACAAATCTCCATGCAAATGCTTACTTTTAACTTATAGCTCATCTAGAAAGATTTGGTTCTCAAGCTCTGACTTGAAGTCTCATAATTACCGTTGTTCACATCCTTAGATTGGCTTCATAATTTATAGCTAAACCAATCACTGTTCTCTGGTATATATAAGCAGATTGGCCTATAACACAACTTAAACAAACAATTGAGGATAATAAAATCGCATTGCAATGTTTGTATTAGAAGCTTAAGTATTGAAGGGATCAATTTGGTGCAATCATCAGTTAAGGTAGTTTAGGTGTAGAATTTGAGATATGGGCATAAAATTAAGGGAGGAAACTACATTTTACCCCTCAGGAGGCTTAACAATTCCTCGAATATTCGAGTATATCCACAAGCTTCAAGAGTTGAGTCCATCAAAATAATTGACCAACTCCTGACGTGGATCCTGGCTGTCTGGTCCACCGAAATTGACCTTACTTGATGGCCTCTACCCAATAACAGCACGACATCGTGCCACATTGGATAAGTGTGTCTGTCCGGCTTTTAGTATAAATACCCATTTCCAAGATTTCGAAAGACAAACCAAAATATTTAAAAAAGAAAAAAAAATTAGTGACAGCATAAGCCAACGGCTGCAGCAATGGCTAGAATTTCCATGAATCACCGGATTCTGACGTGGGATAATCGGGAAATTGAGTATTCAGGCGACCCCGCGATCCATATCCCGGATACCGTTTTCGGGTTTCTTGATGAAGAAAGTGAAGGGTCGTCGGTTGGCAGCTTTAGTGACAATGGTGAAAATGAAATCCAGGACGAGGATAATGATAATGAAGAGAAAGGCAGAGACATCCCAGCGAATGATGGAGATAAAAGCTTTTGGGAATCACAAAATCAGCTATTGCATGTAAGATTCCTTTCTCTCTCTGTTTTTCTTTGAGGATTACAGGTATTATTCTTCTTTTGTTTCATCGATGGCCCTCAAATCCACGAAATTGTTATGCATGGTCTTGAATTCCGTTGTTGGTTCTCGAAATTCAGCACATTTTCATAGAATTTTGAGTCTAATTAAAGAAGAATGAGAAATAGTAACTTCAAAAGTTCTGATTTAGTAAACAAGCTTGTGAATGAATGAGGAAACGGAAAATTCACGTTCAAGCCTTAGAATGTTGAATGAATTTACTTCCCTTTTACATTTAACATGTCCTCTTTAATATTCTGGTGTTCTGAATTGTTGTGTCAGGAGGAGTTATAATTGGTACTAACATCCGTGAATTGTCTTTGGTTCAGGGTATATTATGCAGAACAAGTTCTATAGAATCAAAAATCAGGAACATCACAAAAGAAGCAGTAAAAGAAGTACAACAGACGGGGAATCTGATCTGTGTTTGCGGAAGAGCAGCTAATGATAATGGATGCAAAAGTTGTCTGATGAAAGAGGTCTGCAGACGTCTTCAAAGTGCAGGTTTCAACAGTGCAATTTGCAAGTCCAAGTGGAGGAGCTCACCAGATATTCCGTCAGGTAATTCAAGATTCCTAAAGCTGCTTTGGTAATTAGTATTTTATTGTCAGATTAGCTGTTTATATTTTGTGTAATCTTATATTAAGGGCCGCTCCTATCATGATCTGCAACAACTCTTCAGCTGTTAAAACTATTATTAAAATTTTGTCCATAAATGAGCTCCATCTATATCTCTAGCCTGTGATGCAGAGATATTTAGCTTCAGTCTGAAACATGTGTGCAATAGTAGCCATGCACCTCTAGATGGTTCATTTTGTCCTTGAGGGTCATGATCTGTTAGCTGGTGGTCCTTAGACCTTTTCTTTCTCCATAACTTTTTGGTCCTACCTTGTCTAAATGTGCAACAATAAGTGACAATTTCACAGGCCTTTAGTGGTCTAGTTAATTATCCTCTTAAGTGAAGAAGATGATGCTTAGTATCCACTTACAGAAATTAAGAATATCTGCTTGTTCTTCAGTTCCAACTGAATCTTAATAGGCTTCTCAATTGCAGCACTTTTGCTGTTTTGCAGGTGAACATACCTTCTTGGATGTAATAGACAACTCAAATTCCAAAAAAGAAGTGAGGGTGATCATAGAACTGGGTTTTCGAGCCGAATTCGAGATGGCAAGAGCAAGTGAAGAATATAACCAGCTTATCAAGAGGCTTCCCGAAGTGTTTGTGGGCAAAATTGAAAGATTATCGTCTTTGATCAAGATCTTGTGCCTGGCAGCTAAAAAGTGCATGAAGGACAAGAAAATGCACTTGGGACCGTGGAGAAAGCAGAAATATATGCAAGCTAAATGGCTTAAAGTTTGCGAAAGAACAACATCTTCTGCACCCTTATCAACAGAATATTCTAGCCGACCAGCTCGGCCGAGGGCTTCTATGCTTACGGTAGATTTGTTGGAGAGCATGCCTGGTTTGCATCGTACAGCAGTTGAAGTCATATAGGTCATATGTTCTAGTTTGCCTTCATTTTCATGTGTATGTACAAAATAGTGAGATGTCTTCGGGCTTTTGAGAAAATCTTATCGAGCTTTTTGATCATTTACTCTACCGAGTATGCCCAAATTTTGGTCAGATTTCACATCATAATATGTTAAGATATATCATAAGATTGTCAGAATTATTAGGAGCGGATTTCTTGAGCTTCCAATACTTCAATTTCAGGTACCAATCTGTTACACCTACAATGACCATCTTTTCCTAGTTCACCTATACCCGTTGCTTGAAAGATTTACGTCAAAGTCTCAAAGAGAGGCCGCTGGTGTGTGGACAAATTCTTTTTGGCCGAACTTACCAAGAAAATCTGATTATTAAGTGAATGATTTTGTCTGTTTCGAATTAAGTGAGGCAATGATAAGTACAAGTCTGTAAAATGAACACAACAATGATGATGCTGCCGTCCCCGAAAAAATGGTCGATATGATATATCTGACGGGTGACATTCAAGAATGAATAAATTACTGCATCTAGTACACATATTTAAAGGGAAGGCTGAATTCACAGGTTTGATCTATTGTTAGCTCATATGATTAGTATTAAAACTTGCATGAAGTATAGATTTAGCGGGAAGGTGCGTGGATTTAACATTTAATCCCTTGTGTAATTCGCTTCTATGGTGAAAAGGTCTAACTAAATATTAGCCTAAGGCACTGTTTGGATTGACCAAAAGAGAAGGAAAGGAAAGAAGAGGACTCTAATCGAAAAGAAAAGAAAGAAGACTAGAGGAAACGAAAGTCCATCCATCTTGTTTGATTATGGAAGGAAAGAAAAAGGCAACTATCATGAGCTATTTATGTTTTCATCTATAATTTAAAAGTTCAATTTGTAAACATACAATATATATATTTTTAGGAAATTTTATAATTTTCATTAATTTTGGTGTCCTTTCCCTCTATTTTCACCCACTTTTAGATAGAAAGCATATCGACAGAAAATAATTAGAGCTTATCCCTCTCTTTTCCTCCCTACTCTTTCCTTTCCTCCTCAAAAACCAATCCAAACATTAAAAATCTTATCCCTTCAGTTCCTTTCCTTTCCTTTTCCTCCTATTCCCTACAAACACAGCCTAATCGAAATGTTTGCTTTATTTGTTCTTGTTCTTTGATATTAATAGTGAGGAGGTCAGCTGGACAAAGAATAACCAACATTTGAAGAAGGTATGCCCTTGAGGACCTTCTACTCTAATGTCTTTCATATAACTAGACAACAGAGCTTTATATGGTATTCTTTATCTCAAACAACTACATCAAAATTCTGCTATTAATTTATTGTAGTAGTTGGTTTAATAATAGCTGCTTTTGATTGAATCTTTTAGCCCCTTCGAAGATTAACATCTGTTTTTAGTTAATGCTGCTTAATGTCACTAGAAATAGCAAATGACATTGAACATTGGTTCCATTAATTCCTGAATATAAAAGATTAATAGATTGCTAATAACCAAAACTAAATGCTCGGCTGTTACCAATTCTCTCGAGATTGCAATTATGGTGCTTTTTCAGGTGCTTTAGCCTTTTTCTAAACAGAGTGAGCATGGAACGCTGCCCAGATCTAACTATAGTACAGTAGTAATGCCATGACTCTAAAACCCATATGTGTCTCGGAAGATGTCAGTGTAATGTGTTTTTCGGGGAATCGAGATATATGAATCAGAAAATTTGAGTATTTAGAGTAGTAGTATATTATGCATCCCGATATGTTAAGGAAGAAACATTAAAATGAGACTGGAGAATGTTAGGGAAAAAAAGTCTTGGCAGTTAAATTTATCACTAAGGAAATAATAATTAGGGTTTGACATATTTATTGTCTAGTCTCAGCATAACACTCCACAATCCATGACTTATTGATTCAACAGACTCAAATTGATAGCTTTGAAACTAATACCTTTGAAATTTAGAATTTATTCCTCAGATCAAATTTTCTTAACAATATCCATCCAAATTCGTGTTAGGATCAATTCATTTTTGTTTGCATAGTTATTAGTCATTAACCATCCTCCAATTTTTGTCTCCACATCCATGGATAGATATATTATTATTTTTTGATGAATTATAGAGTTTTACAGCTGCTAAGGCCGCCAAGAAGGAAGAGAAAGAGAAAGCGAAGGGAAAGGGAAAGAAGAGAGACTAAATAGTAACTAGCTGTTGTTTTTGGGTAGGAGAGAAAGCGAATAGCAACTGGCTTTTATTTTTGTCACTCCATTGATTCTTATAATTTTGATGATGTATTTGCTTGTACTAGTTGGAGGCTTGAGTATTTGCACGTAGATGCGCAGTTTTGACTAAAAAAGGAAAAAAGATGTTGCACACTTCCTCAACCCATTTTCAACCTTAAAAATCTAAAAGGTATTTACCTCATCTACGTAATTTTAATGCGTAATACTTGAGTACCTTCATTTCACGAAGCATATATCTATGTTTTATCTATTAAAACATTTCTTTCTCTAGGGTTAGGTTACGTAATTTTAATGCGTAATATTTGAGTATCTTTATTTCACGAAGCATATGTCTATGTTTTAGATATTAAAATATTTCTTTCTCTAGGGCTAGGGGTTATGTCGGGTCATTCACTTATCTCCATCGAAAACAAGGCCATTTACCTTTTATCAGGTGGCTATTTTTATGGTAGAATTCTTTGTACATGTTCCTTTACAAACCGAGGTTATGGATTTTGGTTACTTAGTGCATATAATTTTCTTGGTTTTCAACTTTAATTAGCTATCTCTTCAATTCTAAAGAACTTCAAGATCATATGAAATTACAATTGAAGTGATGAAACAAGTAGAATTGCCATTAGCTTTGCCATTAGCAACTCTAAGCAAAAAGATTAATAAAAGTTATAATTGGCACCATATATTAGAATGATGCACCTGCAAACGAAAAAGAAAGATGCACAATGATGTAAATGAACCATTAAGTTTATAAATATATTCTATAAGAAATATAATTTAGTGGATTATTTTTGTGTTATGAGTTTATGCAGAAAGTAACGTGGATGACATTGTTTTGACGTGGAAGCCATTCAGATCATAACAAATCAGTGATGATGGGGCCCAAAATGGTAATTAACTTAGTTCGGATATTACATGGAGTCTTCCTCTGTCTGAACTTTAATATTAAACCTTCTTCAACATCTCTCTGTCAGATAGCAAAATTTTGCCTCGTTTTTGTGTATGGGTATGTGGCTCGAAATAAAACAGCCATCTTCTAAAGTCGGTTTGTCGTTGCCTATCTAAACTCTTATGTTAAACCTTCTGCAACATCTCTCCATCGGATAATAAAATTTTGCCTCATTTTTGTGTATGGGTATACCAAAATTTTGCATCATTACTGTGTATGACTATGTGGCTCGAAACAGCCTGACCATGTTCGAAAGTCAGCTTTGTAGTTGACGAGTCCATTATAATCTTGATCATTATTGCCATCATCGTATCATCTTTCTTTGTCTAGATTGAAGTTTTTTTTTTTTTTAATCTTTTCATCTCTCCCTGCAATCTTTCTATTCTCAGCTATCTAAAAATTAAAATCCCTCCTCTTCCCTAACTATTGGACTAATTAGTAGTTAATATTAAGATGTTAGTATATGGTGCACATCAAAGTATGGAGAAAATTAATTGATAGGTTGTTGTACCACCTATTGATTAATATTACAACTTATATGAATACCAAGCCATTTGCTAACTTGATGACCAATACCTCATTTTTTGATGTAATTACACTATTATGTAATCACATCAAATTCACTTTTTCAAGTGCAAGTGCAAGTGGGTTCTCAAAATTACAAATATCCTGGTTCCCTTGCGTTTAAGGTAATTAAATTCCTCTCTCTCTCCCCCCCCTTCTTGCTATCTGCAACCCTACACCACCTCTTAGATGTTGGGTAGGTGTTGGGGTGCTAATAGGGATCAAATCAACCATATTGTGTGCCTCTCTCGGAAAAAAGGATCTAGGAGAGCTTAGGGATATGAATTTTGGCTACTTAGTGTATAAAATTTTTTTGTGTCTTCAACTTTAATTGGCTATCTCTTCTAGATAACTTCAAGATGATATGAAATTACAGTTCAAGTCAAGAAACAAGCAGAACTGGCATTACTAGCTCTACGACGAAAGATTTGTTAAAGAAAATTTACAATTGACACCATACATTTAGAATGATGCACCTATAAACAAAGAAGAAAGAAGTGCAATAATGTAAATGAACTGTCAAGTATATAAATATATTCGGTAAGATTGATGTCAATTTATTATTTTTTCTAAGTAATTTTATGTTTATATTGCTTTGTTTATACAACAAATTCTGTTGTGTTAATAAAATAAAAAGAGTCCAAACAAATGCACCTAGAAATGTAGTTTGATCTTGATAAGTGGCTGATTTGAAACAGAGAAGGCAAGTTGCTTGAATCATCTCAACTTTTTTCTTATATTTTTCCCAGTCAAAATACATGCCTATTTGAAGAAAACAATGTGAGTTGCATGTAAACCATATTCTAATTAAAGTCAATCTGTATATTGTCACTATGAAATATCTGAGTTACCTCACGCACACTGACGGAACTAGAGGTTGAAATTTGGGACGAGGGCAAGATTTATGGGATATATATTTAAGGGCGTATATTTTTGTAAAAGATTTAGAGGACTAAAGTGTTATATTCAGAAGATTATAAGTAGAGATTTTTAGGAGGTCCTAAAAGTGGGACTAAAAGGACTTCTAAAATCTTAGGGTGCAAAACCTAATTGCTACAAGAGTATGTGAAACATTTACAACTTTTGTAGGGGAATCATGGGAAGGCAGGACTCCCCGCCATTGTTCACACATTCCCTTGGACAATTCTGCCAAATGATAAAGATTCGTTTGGTAGGATATATACAAAAATTTTTCAAAAAATTGTGTTACCTCAGTAAGAAAGAATTATTCATCCCTTGTATGTATATGGTAGTGATTGAGGCACACCTAAGGAAGATCAACTAATAAAAATAAAATCATTTGTAACAATTATTTTTCTTGAAATTTGTAAGTATCAAAAGTAAAAAAAAAAAAATAGTATTGCCTGAGGTGATTTAAGAGGGGGGGGGGGGAAGAGAGAAAATATGAAGAAAGGAAAGAAAAAAACAATCCTGACCAATATTTTTGTTTCACACTTTTTATATCTCTACTGTAAAATCAGACCAAAGTATTAATACTATTGGTTGGAAGTCACAAAGAAATGGGAAGATGAGAAGCTACAATAGTTCCACACCCAAACCCCCCCCAAAAAAAAATGTAGTTAGACAATGGGTGCATTTGACCCTTCATACTAAGGGTAAAAGCAAGAAAACAATCAACAAGTGATAAGCTGAACTCGATTTGATCATTACTACGAAATTAGCAGCAGTTTAAAGTAACTAGAAACAATACATCATTACCAAGCCTCTATTTAGGTTGGTATTGTATTGATGTGTAAAATGTTTGTATACAGTGATGCCCGTGGTCCGAGGCTGTTGGTTCCAATACTACCTCTTTGTTTTCTTGCTTCATGCGGCAGGCCACACTGATTACCTGGCCCCCTCCAGTGGTTTGATGATTAGCTGATGCAGTGAAACTTGTCTCTGGGCTCCAGGGCACACTGATTATCTGGCCCTCTCCAGTAGTTTGATGATTAGCTGATGCAATGAAATTATGTCTCTGGGTTCGAGCCGCCTGATATGCGGCAAACTCCAGTGACTTGGCCTAATGTTATCCCTTTTTGCTCCTTAGTTTGGTCAGCTGATCTTGTCCAGGACGAAAATGGCATTCACATATATATATATATCTTTACTAGATCATTGTTCTTAGGAAAATCTTTCAAGAGGAAATATCCTTCTTTGCATCTACAGAAAGCTCAAGCTATCATTGACATTGCAACTATGACTGAAAAGAACAACTGCTAGGCCTAACAAATATGCCATAACAAAAGGAAACCTTTGAACAAGAGAAAAACCTTTTGTAAAAGAAATATGAATGAAGGTATAAAGAAAAACTACAGATTGAAAACAAAATCTTTCTATCCTAGTCTATGATGTGATTCTGCTGATTTGCCAGCTTCATTTTCCTCATCCTCAGCATGTCCACTCTCAAGGAATTGGGGATAAATTCAGTCCAGAAAAATTGGATCATCCGACAAAAATTGTTCATCGGTTAGATTCGTATGTTCGTGTATTCACCTGCCCTCTACCATGGATTTCGACCAAGAAAGAGACATTGAAGAAGACAATCCCTTCCTGATCTCTTCAAATGTGGGGTGTGAACCAATATTGATCGAGTAATTAGGCCAAATATCCTTTGATTTCATCCTCTTAAGAAGGTATACGTCCATATCTTCACCATCAGATTCATCAGCATCAGTCTTTTCTTCAAAGAATTTCACAACTTGTCTCATCGTTGGCCTAACACTAGGATCATGATGCGCGCATAACAAGCCTAACTGCAGCACTTTTTCGATTTCTTCTTCATCGAGTCCTCCTTTCATCCTTAATCTCTCATCCACGGCATTGAGCAATTCGCCTTGTCTCATTAGCTCCCATGCCCAATCTACAAGGTGGCTTTCCTTCTCCTATTGGTTGTCTACCACAGATGACTTCCAAAATCAAGACTCCGAATCCAAACACATCTGTTTGTATCGATGCCCTGCCATTCTTGACCAACTCTGGTGCCATGTACCCTACCGTCCCGACAACCATAGTTGTGGCAGCCACTTGGCCGTGATCATGCATTCTAGCCAAGCCAAAATCACCTAATCTTGCATTCATATCCTTGTCAAGTAAAACATTGCTGGCCTTAATATCCCTGTGCAGCACCTTAACTTCCCAGCCATCGTGTAAGTACGAGAGTGCTGAAGCCACATCCTTTACAATCCTAAGTCTGTCTTCACAATTCAACATTTTACTCTCATCACAATCAAAAATTCTCTTGTCTAGACTCCCATTTTCCATATAATCATAAACCAATATGAAGCTACCTTTCTCCTTCTTACACCAGCCTCTCAATCCCACCAAATTTCTATGCTTGAGCCTTCCTAAGCTCGAAATCTCTGATATAAATTCTCTCATCCCTTCACTATTTTGGTGCGAAATTAGCTTAACTGCTACCTCCGCCCCTCCTGACATTACGCCTCTGTAGACTTTCCCGTTACCTCCAACTCCAATAACGTTTTCATCAGAAAAATTCTTCGTAGCAGCTTCAATTTCTTGATAAGTAATCCTATGAGGCCAATACTCCAATTCCCAATCTTCCATTTCTTCTCTTTCCTTCTTTCTTCTCTGACTATTTTTGATCAGAACCACGGAAACTAAAGATCCAACAAGCAGTAAAATAAAAAGGCCAACAGTCATACCTGCAATGAATCCTTTTTCTTTATACATTGGATCTTCAGGAAGCTCAAATGACGGCAAACCCCTTGAGATCAATGCATCACTCAGCGAAAAATTCGTATTACTAAAACTCCAAGCTAAAATCTTGTGACTTTCAACCAACTGCCCTGTGGCTGAACTGAATCCCACATACATTTCATCTTGAAAAACCTGTGAAAGATTAAGCGTTGCATTCAACAAAGGCTGCTTGGGCCTTTTGATCCCAGTTGGTGCCATGGTCACATTAATTCGAGAATCAGCATAATCAATCCAAACTTGATAAGTCTTGCCATCCGTCATCTTCAATGGATTGAAGGGCTGGCCGTCATCAGGCCAGTAGCCAGCATCATGAGCAACTTCTGATACCAGCGAATTGACATCTAATCCCACATGATTATCACTTATATCCTTGAATTCTTCATTCTTGAACACATCAAATTCAACTCCTAAAAGATGGTTACCAGGAAGACCATTATTTGTCAAGTTCAACAGGCCTAAGTTCTGAGATGCTTCACCACCTTCAATACCTGTTCCTGGGACAAACAAGAAAACTATGCCATGACCAGGCTGGTACTTCTTGTTGGGAGCCATAGCAAAAATGAAAGACGTCGAAAATGGAAGCACATATGATGAAGCTGCTTGCTTTGTGGCAATCTTTGCAGGGTACAAAGCACGACCAATTGAGAAAACTGTTTCATTTGTTAGTGTGAGGATATGAGACTCGATGGTTGCGTTGCCATAGAGGGATATACTGGAGGAATTGAAGCTATTATAGACAAAATCTATTGCTAACACAGATTGGATGGATAGAATTATGGATAGAAGACAAGGAAGAAGAATTTGTGGTGGATTCTTCATTGGAGACAGGATGATAGAGAGGTGTTTTTCATGGAGGAAATTATCATTTGAGGGAGATGAGGGAGCAAATTTTTTTTAGAGCAAGAAAAGCCAGACCAGCATTTGAGTTGCTCGGAGAGGCTGAATGCAGTTCTCAAGTCTTATTTTGACTTGATGCTTTCACACTAATGACTAAACCCCTTGAACTCTAAGCCTTGTATTATATATACTTAACCACAATTCAACTTAATATACTACTCCTATTTTTGTCTCTGTCATGAAATATTAGTCTAAATTGCCTGCGAACTGCAAAGGGCTTACTAGATAAATTGTTGGATCTTTTTTTTTTTTTTTTTTGGGGGGGTTAGAAATCATTGTTGGATATTTCCTCGTAGTTGACATGGTAATTCGTCATAAACACTTTTTTTTCTTCTTTTTTTTTTTTTGGGGTTTGGCAATACATCATTAGCTCTCGATTTCGTCATGGAGAATAACTGATCAAGTGAATATAAAAGGTAAGTTTGGTAGACTCTTTTGTCCCCACAAGTGATGGCTAAACTAATGTGGATAGGTGGTATTGAAATGATTACGAGAACTTAATAATGCATCTATGTATCCCTACATGCATGGACTCTTTTCTCTGTGTAGCTTGTGATCTTACAAATACACAAACATTCTCTACAGCTATTAATAATAATTTGTAA
This sequence comes from Gardenia jasminoides, assembly GCA_013103745.1. NCBI lineage: Eukaryota > Viridiplantae > Streptophyta > Magnoliopsida > Gentianales > Rubiaceae > Gardenia > Gardenia jasminoides. Next base: position 4,127,230 of record CM023095.1, read on the forward strand.
AGGTTTTGTTGACATCTTAGTAATATCTGTTAATATATGAATGTTGACTTTTGACCTTATATATATATATAGGTAGGTAGGTAGGTAGGGAGGTTGTAGAAGTGTCTTGTTTTTCTTGCTTTATCTATAAAATCAGCAACATGCGAAGGTGCAATGTTTTATGTTTAATATATTGCAAAAGATAAAGGGTAAACTCTAGTAAGTTTTTTTTATTAAAAAAAAAAAGAGTCAAATTACAAAGTATCAAAATCAACTTTGTCCCTTCATGTAAAATCGACCAATGACAACAAATTTGACCTCTAAAACCAAACGGACGTGCAACATATGTACCGCACTAAAGAGGGATCGCATCAACATGAGAAGTCTGAAACTGAAAGAAGTTTTGTCCCATTTACAATCAGGGAAATTCTACCACATTCTGGTAAACCACTTTGTAGAAATAAGAGTATAATTAAAAAAAGAAAAAAGAAAAAAGAAAAAACCCATGTGATACTACGACTGCAGTATACCACATACTAGATGATCCCTTATATTCATTGTTTGGTTCAAAGATATATATTTTTTTTTTATGGCCGCTTTTGTCTAATCAAGAATGGAGCCGTACCCTAACTTGGAAGATTAATGTCTAATCAACAAGGAGGGTCCTCCTCATCTGGACACACAGGTGTAAAATGTGTACAATGTTTACTGGAGGGAAAAAGTAACAAATGAAGCAAGCTTGGGGAGGCGGCTGGGCTGAATGCTCTGGGGAAATATCTAGGATGGCTGCAAATGTGGTCAAGTGCGGAACCCTTCCTAGATTTCGGTTGCCAACGTTTGCTCTTTGACTAGGCTGTGCATGTCCAAGAAGTCACGAGAAACAAGGCATCACGTGTGGCAAGTAAAGCTACGAAAAACGCCTGAGAATTTTCAAAACAACGCTTAAGGTTTTACGCCTGTCAGATACGGATCCTCTGTCCAAATTTTGTGTCCAAGTTATTTGTTCAATCAAATACGCCACCATTCTTTTCATTAGATGAGGACTCTTTCCTTTAGAAACTCTAATCATATTTTTCAATTATTTTCTTACTTCTTCACATTTATCAAATTATTATAATATATTTTTCTATAGAAACTCTAGAAAATAGCAATCCAAATGAGACTGAAACTAAAAGGGTAGAAGAAATTTAGGTCGGGACCATTAATCCAATAGGATATCATTTGACAATTGGTTGTCTTGTGCTGAAAATACATGGCTACACTAAAGATGAAAGTTAACGATGAAATGTTTAAAATACGGGGATCTAGAATATTAGTATTTGCCATAGTAATGCTTTTCTGTTAGGTCCCTAATGTGCTAGTTTCTATCGTATTATCTAATGATGGATACTGATAAAGAGGGTTTTAGGTGTCAGAAATTTTATTTTTTTTTTTGGAAAGTGTAATATTCTATGCCGGGACAATAAGTGTGCATCTTAATTTTTTTTTTTTTTAAAAAGTGTGCATCGTAATGATAAATCATCCAATGATGCATACTTATTAAGAAGGTCTTAAGTGTATGATTTTTCAAAAAGTAAGATTTGATGAGGAATCTTCATAATATATCATGTGTATCAATCAATTACCATTCAATTGGATGCCCATTCAAAAAAAAAAAAAAAAACTCTTGCATAATTAGGCCAGATCTTTCTTCGGCATGAGAATGGTCAATGTCTCTAAAGTGTTCTTTTCTTTTCTTTTTCTTTGCTTTTTTTCTTTTGTTGAAAAAAATATCTTTGTAGTTATCAACCGACTATAAAAAGTATTTATTGTCAATATGTATTTGTTATTTGGACCCCACCTATCAGTCCGAAACCAAGTAGTGGACTCTTGGGTTAACGAGAGTTAGGCTCATTGGACAAGGTAAGAATTGGGCTAAGTCTCCCGACGATTCCAACTGTCCGAGAATGTTATGAGTCTATTTTGTCGAATGAGGTGTTGTAACTTGTAAGACGGAGGGTGTCACAATCGACTAGACCGCCAATTACATCCGACATCACTAAGACTGCAAACCGAAAATCAGGTAGAACTTTGGCCTTATCGAGTTTGACTCATTTCATTCATTCACCAGATCGACGAAATAAAAAAATGAAACTCGTTCGAAATTTGGAAAAGAATAATAATTAATTACTTTATTTTTTAAAAAATAAATAAAATAACTATTTTTTTAATAAATAATACAAATATTAGGGATATATATGTAATTTCACTATTAGAATAAAAAATAAAAAATTAATATATATATATATATATATATTTGAGTCTATTCGAGCCGGCTCGCGAGCTATTGAATCTGAGAGAGTTGAGTTCGAACTCAACTCAAACATGGAAACGAGCTGTTCGATCTCGATATTTTTGAACTCTAGTCGAGCTCGATATTTGCAGCTCCATACTCATCAAACCTCAAATATAATAAACCAAATGTAAGAAAATTTTTTCCCCACCCTTCTCAGTATGTTGAGTTGCTTAGCGTGCATAATGAACATAAAAATGTGGGCAATGATTGGATTGTGAAATGCGAGAGTGTTTGTTATTCTAGTGTTTCTAGCCACTATCATTTTTTTTTTAATTGGGAAATTTGATAAATCACTTGAAATTTAGAAATTTCCTGTGTGATCTACTTTTTCTTGATCCTTAAACTGTTGGGTGTTCAATTTTGCTTGTAATCTTTCATTGGCTTGAAAACAAAAAAGATTGCTGACGCATATTTTGTAATAGTTGCATATATAATTCAAATCTATTTTTAATAAGATTCTTTAGAAGATTACATTTGATATTATCATCAATTAAATGTCTATCCTCGAAGTATCGACCATATAAGAAATTGTCCTTCATATTCTCTTCGATTAAATGATTTTTTTGCATGCCGAATCTAGAGTAACTGGGCCTAGTTATTGCATGCTTTTGATGATGCTTTTGTTGTTAATGAAGTTATAAAAAATGAGAGCTGTATATGAGCCGAACTAAATCGAACTTTTGATTTTCGAAATCAGCCCATTATCGAATTTGGCTCACTAAAGCTGAGTCAAGCTTTTGGTCCAGCCTTATTAGTTTTTGTTTTAATTTTTTTTTCAAATGTAATAAGTCAAAAAAAAAACTATGGACTTTTGCAAATAACAAGTGGCCAATGACCTCAAGCGTAAGGTACCATGTCACGTAGAATCTTTCAGAATGATTGCAAATTCTTTATTTTATTTCGTCAAATCTTTAAGTTATTATTATTATTTTTTTTTATATTCACTACTCTAAGAGCACACAATAAACACACTAAAAAAAAAGAAAGATAGATCAATTATTAATGTTTTAGAATTATCACCCACCTCCTAAATCGCAATACTTTAATACTTTCATAGAAGAAATCTATCCTTTTATGAAAAAATAACACATTCCGACTTACTTTTGATCTGGGATACCAAATAGATAAACCCAATCTTTTAAATAAGACAGTTGCCTCTTGTCTTCCTATTTCGTGTATATTTTCCAGCATAAACCGCCTCCCAGACAATGGCTTAATTCAAGGTTGGAAGATACAAGTTTCAAGTTTTCAACTGAGAGTGAGGGCAGCGTATTCGTTTTTTATTCGCATTGTGTTCATGTTTAGCTAAAAGCAAATCCCAAGCATTACTCCTACTACATTTCACAAACGTCATTTCTGCTATCCATCCAAATTGATTTCTGGGGTCACTAATTAATGTTTATTGAAGAAGTACTAGATCCATTTGGATGCCATAATTAAGGGGGGGAGGGGGGGGGGAAAGAATTTAAATATTATTTTATTTACATTATAATATACAAAATCTAATTACTTTTTTTTTATCTCATATACATCGTAAAAAAAAAATGTATTATTATAATATTATTCCAGATAACTTTTTGCCAATAATCTCCTGTCCAAACACACCCAGCATTGTGTATGGTTATCATTTAATTATGCAATCTTTAGTTAATCACAACAACTTGGGCTATGATAAGTACGTGGTGAATGTAGGGATCATGTCAGCAAGAAGAAATAAAACGTAACGACTTAATGAAGGATCCCTTTTGCAGTCCATTGCTTCTTCAGTTCTTCCTATGCTTTTTCTTGAATACTATGTGGAATATGCTTTTCAGCAAGTAAAAATCCTCAAAAATGGTTACAAGCAGTGGCATGGCAAGAAATTTGCTTCAATGGCAGCAAAGTATATTTTACAACCCTTTTGATTATTACAATTTTGTGTAATTATTCTACTCAAGTTATTTTAGTCACACAATTGTTAATGACAGACATATTCCACACAGAAACAAATAGAAAACTAAAGCATCAACATTTAATAGACATGCTCTTTTTTTTTAATAAATAAAGAAAATTTTTTATTAGGTAGATCACTGGCAAATCTTCTGATTCAGTACAATTTGCTTAACAAAATCAAGAGGAATACTCCATAGAGATTCATTACAATTGACAAATTTTGCATAGATCATTGGATTATGTGCCAATCTATTAACCTCTCTTAGAATCCAATTTAAATAACAAAGTTTTGGTCTAGTAAGACGTAATGGTCCCAAAAAAAAAAAAAAAGACAAAATGGACATCATCAATCATCAATCATCAATTATAGGGCAGAAAGAACATATCTTTATCACGTAGTAACTAGACGGTAGATGATGCATCACCTTCTAGGATGAAGTGAGCAATCATCCAAATTTTTTTTTATTTTTTTTCAAGAAAACTGCTTCTCCGGCAGCAACAGTAGATTCCGCCACTTCAGCACCCGCAAGCCCAGGGAACTGCTTTGCCAAACCAGCAAGGAAGCTTCCATGGTGATCGCTGACACCAGCTAGACCACCAAAGTTGATCTTATAATGATGCAATGGAGGAGCTAACCAATGTGGATTATGACTTAACTATATATACTTATTAAACCAAATTTACTGTCTACACCGTAGAGAGTATTATTTTTGGATAGTAGATTATTTGGGATAATTTTTTGAAAAAGATATCAAAGCACTTTTTGATGTGATGTATGTTGATGATGTAAGTAAATAATTTTTGGCAAATAAAACCTATCCAAACAAACCTGCCTAGAGCCCTGGATCGACTTGCATGTTATCTTTACAAATTCCAAATGGTAATTTTTAGCCTCTATTGTTATCATTGGCTCCTCTTGAGTTAGATGACTCTTATCATTTTTTAACGATTACTTTAGTCAAAAAAAGTATGAAAATGATGGAAGAATAGATATGTTGTGATTGTTAAAGAGTTGAGACTCTTGATTAATGTACTTTAATTAACTGAGAAATAGACATTTTTGACAAGGAAAATTTTGACAAATGAGTATGAGTTTACAAGTTAATTTTATATAGAATGATAATGTATACATTATCACTCGTAACAACACTTAACGCGTACACTTTGAAAATACATTAGTGGGGACCCCTTTTTTTTTTTTTTTTGGCATTATGTTGCGTGTTCCCTAGTGGTCTCCGCCACTGGTTACAGAAAGCCGCGTCGTTTTGTTACTGTGAACTTAGCTTGAGATACTAGTCAACCTGACTTGTTACTTCAGAAGTTTAGACAAAGCTCGAACGCGTTAGATTGGCTAAATGCCTAAATAGCCAAAGTTGTTACATTTTTGCTGCACTATGATTACTTTGTGAATCAAATATGCAGGGCAGGGCTTGAAACTGGCTGCAACCCATTTAGTTTACTTTTAACTTTTTATGCATATTCTCTCCACAAATCTTGTAAAATGAACCAATATCTCAAATCATAGTACATAGAATCATTCATATATGGCATCAGGAAAAAAAAAAAAAAACTTTATATATGGTTCCTTTAAAAAAAAAAAAACAAAAGAAAGGAGAAATTAAGAACCAGAATACGGCAAAATGAAACCGTGTTCTAAGATTAGAAGTTGCCTTAAGGTCAACCTAACAAACTCACAGTTTCTTGGACCTTGGCTGGCGGATTTTCATTCACTGTACGAAGGTTGAGTTTACACTTACGTTATTTATTATCTTTGTTAGCTGGGGAATGGTCAAAAGTTCACGGCTAAAAGGTCAACATCTTCAATTGGTAAGAGAACAGTGCAACCAATCAAAAGCAGCATCAATCTGAACTGTATTCAAACTTTAAATAAATGATATCCAGCATATTCAGGAAAGAAATTGGTTGGCAGACAGGATCCCTACACCAACCTCTCCTTTGAATTGTTTTGTTTGGTTCAAATTTCACAATTATTATCACTATTAGAATCATAAAATGGTCATTGATAATAGGTTTTAATAAATCATAGTGTGTTTGTTAATGTGGAACGAGTTTCACAATTTATTTTTTTTCATTATTTGTTTTTTTCTTTTCTTTTTTTTCCCATTTGTTGAAACTATCAAAAAATCGTTGGCATTTTATTTTCTTATTTTTGGAGCTAATGAGAATAAATGGATAATTAAGATGATTTGACAAGAATAAGAAGGATAAGTGAATTGATTCTCTAGTAAGAGGCGATTAATCAAAAAACTCATATGAGAGGCTTATTATTTCCATTGATTTATTCCCATTAACCCTAATTAAACATTATACATTGGTATAATTGAATTTAAAACTCATAGTAAGCGCTGAAGCCTATTTACCAAACATCCAATTAGATATTCAAGAATTTTGTGAGGAAAAAGAAGGAAAAGATGTTTTTCTTGACCATTTTCTCCTTGTTTATCCATGTAAAGAAGGGAAGTGCAACTATATACAAGATAACGATGCAGACACACATATGGTTTTTTTATTTTCTATTTTTGAAAAATAGTTCTATGGAATTCTCTAAAGAGGACATGGAAGATATGGACGAGTAATGGAGAAGGTGTCATTTGGTTAAATGTTTTGAGAAAAGAACTTGCCTAGCTAATGAAATAATAGTGAAGATATATAGATGGATTAACTTTTTATACACCAACAATGTAATAATTTTTTTACACTAACAGTTTTAGATGTATGCCATATGTGCATGATTTGAATTTCAAATTTAAATTCATGTTATGTTTAATGATCTAAACTTGCTAGTATAGAAAAAGTTATATACTGACAACGTATAAAAAAAGTTGTCCAGTATAGATTGACAAATTAGTGCCACTATTTGAGTATTTGACTTGTACCACTATTTTAAGCACTAAAGGTTAATTACATTGCCAACCCAAGTTGGCTCAGATAAGTCACTTCCTTACAAAATATCATGTGTTCGAATCCCACTGTCGACGTGAGAACTATGTATTGGTGGATGATTTATAATTACCTTTCACTTAAGGTTCATTTACAAAAAAGTGACTGTAGAACACCATATTATTAATAAATAGATGCAAATATGAGAATTTCGAAAATCAAAAAGATGAGTTATCCATTAATTTATTTATGTTGCTTAAGTTGTATGTCGTTTAGTATAGGGTTTTCTTTCGCGTATATTTGTCTAGAAGATGAGCATGATCATGGACTAGGTGGCGATGTTGATTCACTCTAGTCAACTATTCATTCAAGAAGGAGTTTCTTGGAAAATTATTTGGCGCTTTGATAACCTAAGAAAACTATCTAATAATCAAAAGTCAGAAAGCAATTTAATTCGATATTAAAGTCTTCATGGGTTCTGTTTTCCAACTAATCTTTAATTCCGAATTAACCGAGCCACAAAATTGTTATTCCTTAGAATCCTTACCATCCTAATTTCAGATGCTAGCTCCAAAGCACAAACGTACTCGAATCACATCGAAAGAGAGTGAAAAGAGTTTCATTTTTGTTTCTTTTCGAAAAGACTGAAAGATTTTTTTTTCCTTTTTTTTGGAAAGAGACAGAAAGAGTCATTTCACCAAAACAAATGACTACTCTTGTTATTCCGTTGCCATCTGGAGAAATGTGAATTAGTGTTACATCTACTAGGACCACTTTTTTTTTTTTTTTTTTTTTTAGTTTGGGCTTCCACAGTTAGTCACTCACATCAATCATTTTCCAAATGCTACTGCAAATGCAAATGTTCTACCGTAGGCTATCTCCATCAAACCTCTTGGTGTAAAACGACACAGAAAGCCATTTTCTTTCTGTTGAGTTAATTGTTTTGTTATTTATATAGTTTTGGTATATATACAGATTGGATTTCGAATTTTGTATCTCTCACTTATACTCGTTACCTTTGTACATTCAGTCCATCTTCCTCTGACAGTGGTTGTTTCTTGCTTCTATAGTTGGCTTAGTCCTCTGGTAACTACTTTCTGATTATTTAATAAAATTTTGAGAGTGGCTTGAGGAAAAAAAAGAAATGGAAAGATTTTCTAATGATATAAACTCTTACAGCGGAGAAAACCCTACTATATATACAGAGAAAAGAAAAAAAAAAAGAAAGAAAGAAACAAAGCATGTGACTATTTATCACATTCTCTGCTAGAACATAATTTTTCTTGCAGATACAATTCTTGAAACATGAGTCCACAACAATAATTCATGTATTACCTATTCAAGAATACGCAGTTCATGGTCCATTAATTCTCTTTAAAGAGTGTTTACTATAAATGGAAAGAAATTTAATGCAAAGACAGTAAAATGTCCAGAATGACAAAAACTCGTCTATTTTCATGGAACAGCAATCTTCGAAAAGATGGCAATAAATCAATGCGATAGGAAGATAAAATTTTTTTCCCTATTAGAAGCATCATCATTACAACCGACTGCAGGACTGAGGGGAGCTGAACAAGTAAAAAGGATTTGTTTTCCCTGCTTAAGATTTAAGTTTTGAGAATGAACCAAAAATAGGTAGCCAACCTGTTAATTAAGTGTAAATCAGGTTTTGATCCTTGAATGGAGTCTGGAGAGCCAGGATCAGGAAATGAAAAGCTGCATTTCTCCACCTCCTTCTTTTAACTCTAGAAAGAATTGCTAATTGCACGGTTTAGTGCTACTATCATATTCCACGAATAACAAGATAAATATGTAAAACTGAAGCTTATTTAGGCAAATACGTAAAGTAATCAATTCCGTTAGCTAAATACTCTTTACAACTTTATACTTATAATTTTTCTCATCTTGTCACCCAATTCAACCCAACCCTCCCCCTAGTCTTTAGGACCTTAAATATAGTGGATGTGTAAAATTCACCGGCACAATGTTTTTGTCCACATCGCCACCACTTAATTTTGAGCATTCATATTTCGTACTTAATTTCAGGTTTATTTTCCATTATTTCCGGCTTTAGAAACTTTTAGGATTTAACTTTACGTTTTTAGAATCTTTTAGAATATTGCTACCCGAAACCAAACCTTTCTAAATAAGTACCATTTGACACCCATTATACAAACTCATACAACAATAAGCTTTGAGGGCTGCCAACATGAATTTCTGAAATAAAACTCTGAATATTTTATGAAAGTAAGGTCTTGGTCTCTTATGCTTGTCTACGCATTATGTTTCTTTAAAATGGACACGCACAACTCTAGGAACATAGTAGTAGGCATTAACCTACATCTCAGAAATTTATAAATGCACAAGACATCAAAGTTCCTCCTAATAAATTATTGCTTTTCCTGGAATAGAAGGTAAAAATCTTTGGACTGTGGAAAATAATGGTTGTCAATTTTTTTTTTTAAAATAATCAAGAATTATCAAGGGAGACAGTATTATATTCGGAAGGACAACAGAATTATCGGGATAAGGGTTGACTTTTAATTTTAAAAAATTTGAGAATAGAATGAAGTGCTTGCGTTTGGATAGCCAAGCACACATCATATAGCTGTAATTCTTTTTCTTTTCTTTTCTTTTTTTTTTTTTTAATTTTGGGGTTTTCTATTTGCCATTCTCTCTTGAAGTTACATCATAATAATGGTGAAACAACAAAATAAGGATCAATCATACATGTAGAAGAATAGGAAAGAACCTCCTATGCATTTAAAAAAAAAAGAAAGAAAGAAAGAGATAAAAGAACCCCCTAAGTATCTGATTTGTAGATGAATTATTGAACTTATTGTCGAGGGGCATTTGGCTGTCACTACTACAACATATTGCCGTATCTTGAATTATTCTTAGCTCTCATAATTGCACATGGATGTTGTCAATGCTCCAACATCCATTACTGTTTAATTAATTAACTTCATCTATAGGTGTCAAAATTTAGGAATGAGAGTAGGTGGTGTCATTTCCTTGGTACGTATAAAGTTTGAGGGGAATGCATGATTTCTTTGATATAGTGAATGTTTACCACAAATATATGGGATCTTGTGTGTGGAAATCATTGGGGTTACATCATGTATTTGTTGTCCAACTTGTTCTTGTACTGTTATTAGAATCTTTTATGCCCTTGATTTGTTACATGGATTTGATGATTCAATGTCTGAAATTGCCAAAAGATGTACTACTCTACAAGAGGAACAATTTGCTATTGGAAAGGCAAGTTAATATGCTGCGGAAAGATCTAATAGCAAATTAGGTGAACTACACACTATTTCTTTCAATTGATTTAACTAGAGATCTTGAAAAAAGCTGAAGTTGTAAAATATCTGTAGTTGCATTTTCATTAGGTTCAATAGAAATGTCTAAGAATTAACTTTTTTTTATACACTGACAGTATATTTATTTTTATTCAACAATGTATGAATAGCTCCTTGATTGAGGTTAAGGAATTGTTGAATTCCTTGCCTTGGAATAGGAATAAATGGAAGAAAACGGATTGATATTGGTGCAATCTGATCCAATGTCTAACATGTAAACATTTTCTTTTGGTTAAAAGAAAAAATGTTAGCTGGAGATGGACCATACGTATGAGGAGAATGGAGAGTTGGGGTGGTAAATGTTGGATTTCACTCCAAGATGAGAACAAAAGCTCTCGATAAACACAAGAAGTGGAAATAGATTAAGAAAATGATCTATATTTCGATAATACATACGAAAAAGTATTTCCACAACTTTGAATTTTATTCTCTCCCAATGATGTTGAAGTTATCATCAACCTGGAAATGGATAATTATCAGCAGAGTTGTTCAAAGTCTCAGTTGATTAACTTATTAAATTCTCTTTTCTACTTTCAAAAGTTCACATGTTTTTCATTTCTTGGTGTGAGAGAAATTTTGATAAATAATTTTCTATCCAAACAAAAATGGATTGAGTTTTTTTACAGAAGAATTTTTACGTTTTTTATGACTACAACTTTCAAATATGTTTTTATTTCACATACATCAAATTATTATAATACATGCATCCATAAATGACAATCCAAACACCTCTTCCTCCCAAAATCAAACACATGGTGGATCTTGAAAGAAGCCTAAAATTGATGGCCTTGTTACCAAAATTTTTATGTTTTCTTATTCTATGGGTGGTGTGGCCCTTCTTTTATGTAGCCCTAGTGAAACTCCCCGGCTCTAATTGCTGGTTTTTAAGTTGATATTTTGTCACGTGGCAAGCAGAAACAATTGAATTTGGTTGCTATCCTGTTGTTCTTTCTAGTGTCTGCAGTCTGCTTAGCTCCATTCTAGCCCCATGATTTAAAGCAGAGGGTTCAATGTGCTTTTTAGGCTAGGCTGCTCATACTTTTCTTTGGAGATTATTATAATTGGTTAGCTTAGCTACGTAGAATTTTCATGAGTTTTTTTTTTCTTTTGGATCTCATAATTGACCTTTTTTTTTAATGCAACCCTTTCTTTTGTGCAATAAATTTATTTTATAAGACAAAAAATGAAAATATCTTTAGAGTAATATCTTATACTTGGTTCGATTTGGTATGCATATTTTGGATTTTTTTTTTTTTTTTTGCGGTTAGGACTAAATTAACATAGTGCAACTAATACACTAAAGTCGATATTGACGAAATACAGATAACATATTGAACAGCTTAACTAATTGGTCACAACCTAGAATGACATTTTAATTTGAAAATTTTAAATAATTTTTATTATCACAAAAGGGAAACTATATGTGAGTTAATAAACTAAATTAAAAATTCAGCCGCTTCGCTCCATAAGAGCTGTTTAAAGAGGTCATTTTCTTCATTAAATACTCATTAAGGCATGCAATGAAACCATGAGTTGTCCCAATGCATAAAAAAGTCGGAAAAGTCAATATTGTTTGTAGACAAAACTCCATTAACTCATTGATGCATGCACAATAAAAAAAAATTACTCAGTTCAAAGAATTGTATGCCAAATGCCAAGTATACATTGTAAGTGCATCTTTATCACATTCAATTTTTACTTTTTAGATACACAAGGAATGAAAACAAAACAGGTAGAAAAGAATTTTGGGACTACTTAGTAGAACACATTAATATAAGTAAGATGTTTTTTTTTTTTTTCTACTTGTAGTGTAATCTTTGTTTGATAAGTCACCACAAGTTCGAGTTATTAAGGAACTAAGTGAAAAATCACTATTAATCCTCCGTTGTAAAGAGGACAGAAAAAAAAAGAAGATAAATTGTTTTTCTTTTATTTTTATGAGCATTGAGTAACGTATTGATCTCAGAAATAAGTGTTTACTTTCATTGAATTTGAGTATAAAATGAACTTGAAGTTTGCAAATATTGAATTTGGTCAAGGATTTTATATTAGTGTTGACAAAACGATACAAAGAATTTTGTAGTTAGCCGAGTTTAAGAATTTTGTTTTATCTTCTAACCCTTATTTCAATAAAACTACCAATTAGACAAAAAAGGAAAAAAAATATCAAATCACATCAAAAATTTCCTACTTTGGTTAATGAGGTAATTAATGTATTAAGAAGTGGGTGCCAGTCACTGCCAAGCATGTTCCTAATACTTAATTACTAATAATAGCATCCCCTATCCAATCCCCCCCGGGGGGGGGGAGGGGAGGCGCAATTGGCGCATTTTAGTAGTCTCAATAATGTCTTCTACTATTTATTAATTACAAAATTTACATTATTAGTGTTATATTTTCTCCGACATTAGTACACGCACATAGTAATTACGGTATTAGTACGACATTACTTTCTTAAATTAAGTAGTAATTAACCAAAACAAAATTCTTGAACGGTAACTCTGATCTGAAATCAATGTATTTGCTGGCCTCCCACAAACAAAAAAAAAAAACAAGAAATAAATGTTTTATCTCAAAAAAAGAAAACAAAAGAAGAAGAAGAAGAAGAAGAAATAAATCCAAATCCATCTCAATTTCAGCAGAGGGCCATCCTTATTAATTTCTCTGTGAATATGGAAAATTTTCAGTCCTATATCCCATCCCCTCTTGGGATTATTATTACATAGAAAAGAAAAAAAAAGAAACCCCTCTTGGATTTGTAGGCTTCATTATTTCTTTCTTTCTTTCTTTCTTCCTTCCTTCTGTCTTTGCTTCTAACATCATCATTATCTTTATTATTCTTATAAATTTGACTTATTATATCTGTTGTTGTTTATTTTGCTCGCAAACTGATAGCTTTCATCTGGGTTTACTCTAAAAACCCAATCTTCATTGGATTTCCAACTGTTTACGACAGTGTTTTTTTTCCTTTCTACTGGGGTTGGCGGCATTGGATTGAACAAATACTGGATATGATTTTTTCTTTTTTCTTGTTGTTTTAACTTGATTCTTGCCTCAATTGGTGAGCTGGGATTCAATTATTTTAGGTGAATTCAGTTGATTTGCTGCCAGATTGGTGTTATTGGATTGGTTTCATTTGATTTGTGTAGTTTGATATTTTAGGCGCATAATCAGTTTTTGTACTGTGCGAGGGATTAAAGAAAAAAAATCTTTAATCTTTCCGGTTGATCGCACTGGTGAGATTAGCAAGAAAAGGGAAGTAGAATAGAGGTGGTTGTGGATGAGAGGGGGAGGGAGGGGGAGATGAGAGGCGAAGAGGAGGGATTGAGAAGACAGCAATGACTACAGGGTCATTGGGTCTTCGATCCTCGGGAAGTTATGGATCATTGCAGCAGCAGCAATTTCAGTTTCAGAACGGTTCAGTGCCAAATCAAGCTACGCCACCTGTCAATTCGCGAAAGCCATCCAAGATGCTCAAAGAGAAGGAAAGATTGTTCTCCTGGATTTTTAAATTTGCCCCAAGAAAAAAAGTTGGAATGCTGCTACTGTGTGCTGTTTCGGCCGCTGTATTTATGTGGGTATTGTATGTTGGCAAAGGTAAATGTCCTTTTTAGCAATCTTTAATATGCTTTTTCCCTGTTTGGTGCACTTAATTCTAGCTTTAGCTTGCCTAAAGTACAGTTTGAATGCCATTAATGTGAAGACAGTTAAATGCAAGTTCAGCTTAATATTACTGACTGATATAGTCGGTGGGTGTACGTTTTTGTTGTGGTTCGGCAGTTAATAATTTTTGCTGTTGAGGATTCTTTCGGCAAAACTGTTTATCGTGATGAATCCAGCGTGATCATGAATAGTTTTTGATGACAATCTGAATGCAGGCTTAAAATTGTTAATTATGATGAATCTGTCTTTGGAGAATCTGTGATGGAGAGATTGTTGTCAAAGAATTTATGCTGTATTCTCATATTTTTGTTTTTCGTCTTTTCGTTTGACACTCTGATCATATTGGAATTAATTGCCAGGTGAAGATTCACCAGAAAGCGCTATGAAGAACATTCAATTTAATAGCACTTTAGATTATAGTGGATTCTCTCCACTATCTGTAGAAAATGAGATGGTTAAAGTTAGGATACCTTCTGAGGCAAACATAGGCCAAGGAAATGCAACTTCGGGTCAGCTGCTATCTCCGCCACCGCCACCGCCCTCACCTCCTCCGTCTCCTCCAGTGTATTTTACTGGATATACCCTTCCTCCTGGGAATCCATGTGAAGGTTTCACGTTGCCTCCCCCACCAGCAGATCCAAAGAGAACTGGACCGCGTCGTATGTCTTCTAACTTCTTGTTCTGCTTTGATTCTTCTATGATTTGCTTGTATGAGAATATCCTTCCAAAACTGTGACTAATAAGAAGGTTTAGAAACTTATTATGCTTTCTGCCTGTATTGACGTGGTCATTTTATGAATTTAGGAATAATATTTGTTTTGCTCTTTCAGCCTGTCCAGTGTGCTACCTTCCTATGGAACAAGTTCTCGGCTTAATACCAGCAACACCATCCTTCTCTCCTGTTCTAAAGAATTTAACTTACATTCACGAAGAAAACTTAACTAAATCCGAATTTGGAGGTTCGGAATTTGGTGGATATCCTTCACTAGCACAGAGAAATGATTCTTATGATATAAGGGAGTCAATGAGCATGCACTGCGGGTATGATTTTTTTACTGATACGGTTCAGTGAATTTTAACATAGTACAAGTCTTTCTTCTCTTCTTGGTTAAAATAATTTGGTAACCCATGATTGAATCCATTTTAATAAGACTGTGTCAATGTACCCATAATAGGTTTGTAAGAGGAGTCAAGCCTGGACTGGGTACAGGTTTTGACATTGATGATTCTGACCTTCTTGAGATGGAAACTTGTCAAGGGGTGGTTGTTGCCTCTGCAATATTTGGTATGATATTCTCAAGTAACCTGTATGTTATTCCTGCATGAAGCTTTAGGTTCATAAACATGACAATGCATTGTTATTCAGGAGCCTTTGATTTGATACGTCAACCAAAGAACATTAGTGACTATTCCAAGAAAAATGTCTGTTTCTATATGTTTGTGGATGAAGAAACGGAAGCATTCTTAAGAAATTCTGGTGCAGTGGATGTTAACAAGAAAACTGGGTTGTGGCGAATTGTTGTTGTTCGCAACTTGCCTTACACTGATCCAAGACGCAATGGAAAGGTAAGACATTTTCTGATTTAGTTAGTAAATTTTACATATCTGCTGCAGAGTTTGCAAATAAGAGGCAGAAAATCTGCATGGGACATATGGCAGTTAGTTTTTGGGGGCATTGTCAAAAATTATTGTGCTAATTTTGTCAGTATTGATAAGGCACTTTTGCGAATGTGCAACGCATAAGTATGACTATACTTGAACTTGGAACTTCTCCGGTGTTACTTCTGACATGATAAATGGCTGTCTACAATTAAGCGATAACTTCTTATGGACACATCAATATATGTTTGACATACACTTGTAATGACCAAAATGAAATTTTACTTTGATATATTGGAAAATAAAAACTCAGCCTGGAGCCATTAATTTTGGGATCTGAAACCCGTGGTTTTTAAGATATAAATAGCCACACTTGTTGAAAAGAAAAATAAATAATTTTACCGAATCTAAGGATATGTAATATCTACGTGAAGTATATGATTTTATTAAGTCTAGCCTCTGTGGAGCATGTCTCTTATCTATGAAGTTCTGGGGTAGAACTTTTCGTTCAGACTTTTATACATTTCTCTAAATCTATACGCATGTCTAGTTCTTGTGTTTTTGAATATTTTTTCCAGAAACATGCGAAAAGTATGTCCTTGTTTGCCTTTTATTGTGGCCTGGCATAAAGAATTTACAGAAATTGTTGGTGGATTCTTGTAGAATTTTTACTTCTTCCTAGACTTGTAGTGCATAATTTGCTGCCTAGGAATTAAGTCTCAGTACCAACTGCTGGTTAATATGTGCATCTTGGGCACTTTTTTCCCTTGCCCTTCCTGATTTAATTCTCTAAATATGTCTGTTTTGTGTGTTCCAAACCCCATCTAAATGTAAACTCAAATATAAAAACACCAAACTTGCATGAAGTTTAAAGAAGAATTTTACTCATTAACAAATGAAAAGTTGACAGTAAAATACCCTCCACATAAGGCTGATATAATGTTTGAGCCGTTAGCTTTGTTCATATGTCCATGAGCTATCTTTCTTTACATATTCTAGAATTTCATGCTGCAATACCCAGTTTTCATGTATCTATCTTACCTGTTCATTAATTTCTTCTATACTGGCTTCTTGAATTGAGGTTTATTAGATAGCTTTCCATGGATGTCATTGACATTTCACATTTCATTTCTCTGTTACGTCAGTTATTTATTGTTTCCTTCAGGAGGTATCTTGTAAACTGTCTAAGCTTCTGCAATTGATAAAAATCTTATATTTTTCAGATTATTGATGGGATTTTTAATGAAGCTTTTATAGTTTCTAGAGCTTTAAGAATGTCTAGAGCCTAATTGATTGGGTTGAATTTTGGAAGTTTCCTAATCTTTTTTGTTTCCAGCTCTTTATTTTGCTGTATCTGTGACACTTCTTTCTTCTTATAACCAAAACAATGATTCTGACAAATAGTTTTTGTGGTCATATCTCTGTCCTGTACCTTGTATACAATTTCACAGAGATACTGTTTTGTATTGCTTTGTTGTTTGAAAATCATTCCATTACTTCTGGTTAGAAGAGTGCTGAATCTATATGAGCAGGCAAGATGTAATTCTTATGTGGGATTTGTGCAGGTTCCAAAACTTCTACTTCATAGGCTTTTCCCAAGTGCCCGCTATTCCTTATGGCTTGATGGAAAGCTTGAGCTGGTGGTAGATCCATATCAAGTACTTGAGAGGTACTTTTGAGGCATTACCTCCTATACTTTAATTATTTTCTGATGTAGGTTTTAAGATTTCATTGGAAGCTGATATTCGTCTTTAGTATGAAAAATTTATTCTTTTCCATCTTATATTTTGACCCTCTAAATAGATAACTATGTACCAGACCTTTTTTCATGAGATATCCACTTTTTTAAGTTTTGTGAAACTCGCACAGTTGCCTGCCCTTTCTTCTGTTGTTGCATCCTCTGGGTCCACCAAGTCCTTATCTGATAACTTTCCTTTTTCACCCGTGTTATCCAAAATTCCAAGACACCATCAGTTTGAGACCAAATCAGATGCTACAACTCTGAATGATTTAATAATATCTGGCACTTACTCCTATGTCCCCTTCTTATGGCCAAATGGATAACTAGCATTTTTTTTCAAGATTCATGGCTACCTGCAGCAACTTAAGTCCTTTTGACATGATTTGATTGTTATATTGTGGTTGGGACATGTGGGATTTTTTTTTTTCCCTCTCCTGCCTTTAGTCATCTTAGATTTTATTTTTCTTCTTGCTCTTTTGGGAAGGGGATGGGCGTGGAGGAGAACTAAACTTACCCATCACTACATGTAAGCTTTTGGTTGATCATGTTTCAGGAAACATTTTCAAATATATCCAATAAGCTTGTCTTGAAAAGAAACCATGTTGAGTGGGATAGTGCAACATGTTGACAATTTTTAAATTTTTAGTAGATTTTGATTCTCTTCCAAAAGCTAGAGATAGCAAAATTTACTTTGGTCCTGCAGCACTAAATGGGATGCCTTATGATGGAAAATGGAAATGAAATTCAAATATCTGAATCACTATTGAATGGAAATGGTTATGCAGGCATGCTAGCTGGATACATTATACTTGGCACACACCAATTGTCAAAAGCCTGCCAAAAGAAGAAGAAGAAGGGGGGGAAAGGGGAAAAAAAGGGAATACACGAGTCTAGTGTCATGAATGTTGGCTCCATATTAACTTGATAGGTGGTTAATGATAGTCACATAAATGATTTTGTTGATTTGGGTTTTCGTTGTCTGAAAAAAATATCTATTTCATAATTCAAAATTCTTTATCATGATAAGTTAACAAAAATGTTAATCAAGCATTATCAAGACATGGAGATGGTTATTGCGTAAGTGGTCCAAAGTAGTCATGGAACACAATTTTCTAGTTTCAGTTTCATTTATGAGCAATTCTGGTTGTTCTAAGGGATAATGTATCTATCCTGTTTAGTTGGAATATTTTTATTCGATCAGTCACAAGAGATCACAAGTGTTACATATCTTTATGATCAATCTGGTTCACAGATATTGTGGATGGAGCTAATCATATATGAATTAAGTCTTTGAATTCGAACATTTCTTATGATTGTCTTATTCAACACCTGGCTGATCAATCTAGGCTTTTCCCATCTTGCCCAACATTCTCCAAATTATTTCCATTTTGCTTGATGTTTCTGAACATCTTTTTTGGTAATCTCGTCTGTATACTTCAACAACGTGACTTTCTAAACCTTGCTGCTGGATATTTTGCATCACTGTTATTTTGCTCTAAACTTGTTCTGCTGAATGGTTTGCAGAGTATTAGTATATTTTTTTCGACTTTCTCTTGTTGAACAGAATTACTCTCTAACCAGAGTCATGCTTCGGACAAAAAGAGATGAAATATAATTTTTTTTTTGGGCCTGTGTACCATGTCTATCTAATTGACAGCTAAGTTTTGCAAATACTAGCTCTGAGGATTTGGTTAGTTTTAGTCATGCTCAGCAGTTAGACAGAGTCATGACAACCCTCTGTTTCATTTCAGGTTTCTGTGGAGGAAAAATGCTAGTTTTGCAATATCAAGGCATTATAGGCGATTTGATGTGTTTGTGGAAGCAGAAGCTAATAAGGCTGCTGGAAAATATGAGAATGCCTCCATTGACTTCCAGATTGATTTTTATAAAAAGGAGGGTCTGACCCCATATTCTTCGGCTAAACTCCCCATTACTAGTGGTAGGACTGTGACCCAATCTTCTTGTCTATTCCACTCCCCTTTCAACTTCCTTTGGTGGAATTTTCTTTTAGAATGTTTTCTTGCTTAATTTGGTGGAGGTTTTTACTTTGTCTACTTTAATGCACTCTGACTATCACTGATTGCAGATGTTCCTGAAGGATGCGTTATAATAAGGGAGCACATTCCAATCTCAAACCTGTTTACTTGTCTTTGGTTTAATGAGGTGGACCGTTTTACGTCGAGAGACCAGATTAGCTTCTCGACTGTAAGGGACAAGGTCTACTCAAAGGACTAACTGGACAATAAACATGTTCTTGGATTGTGAGAGGCGCAACTTTGTTGTTCAGGTAATCTTATTAATGGAGAAGGACAAAAAAGGAGAGAAGAAAGAACATAACCTCTGATTTCAAATATTTCTCCAAAAATTATTTTAGAGTTGTCCACATTTTCCATCCTGTGCTGCTTGTTGCTCGTAGTTTCAGTCTTTTACTCCCTGCTATAACCTGCATAGAGCACCCAAAAATTCACATCCTGTTTTCTAATAGAATAATGAGGAAGTGTTATTAGAGAAAGTTCTTGAATTCTTTTATGGTGCAGTGTGCTAGTTAGTACTGGCAATAATAAGCTAGTAAACTATTGTTTTGTAAAAATGTCTGTTGATATCTGAATAGCAATTCTCATTCTCATTTTTAGTTACTGGAACGATCTCTTTTAACTAGTGCTTCAAGTACTAGATTGTTTTTGATGATTCCTCTCTCTCTCTTAATGTTCGAATAGCCCTTATTTCCAGCATTGTTTCCTTTGGTCTTCTCTTTCTCCAGTGGCCTTATCTATTGCTGCCCTAGATTCACTTCATCAACTGCCATATGAACGATATCTTCATGTCGTTTATCTTGTAATCTACTAACTTTGACGTGACTCTTTCTCTCGCTATGGATGTTATTGCTCTACAGATAGCATAGCCTTTTCTTTTCTTTTGTTTTCTTTTTTCTTCCTGCAGCACATTTAAATACTTTGCAATTCATTATAACACGCAGGGTTACCACAGAGATGTTCTTGAGAGCCGGGGAATCCATCCCCCTATTGCGGTTGTGTATCCTCCACCATCTGTGATTGACGAAGAACCTAAGAATACAGTATCTGAGGTTTTGGCAGAAAATATTAATTCTACTCTAAAGAAGATCCCCACAAAGCGAGGGAGGGACAGAAAATCCAAGCGTCACAGGAAAGTAGCTGCTGGCAGCAAGGATATCACCTCTACTTAAATTTTTGGTTAGGCAATATTCATTCTTTCCATCCCTGTTTCCCAATCATAGTTGCGGGAGTGGGAACTGTAAGATGAGTGTCATAGTAGCGTTTTCTACACAGCAATCTCTCTTTCCACATAAGTTTTGGTTTTGAAATGTCAAACATTTCCATTATTTTACTGTATATATTTTACATTGCCAAGGATTATGTGCTGGAAATGAATCTTTCTCATAGCTTTGCCATTTATGACTAGAAGATTCTTCACATAGCAACTAATGGTGTCTTCAAAAAATGGTTAATATTTTAAACTGATGGAATCGTGCAATCAAGACTTAATGCAGCACCCCTGTTGAGCCTCCTGTTAGATGTAACAAATGACTCAAATTTTGGTTGCTTGTCATGGACCGGGGAACCATTTTTCCTGCAGCCAGCTTACAAACTCTGGTGAGACATTTCCTAGTCATCCCATTTAGGAGAATATTTAGTATTTTCTTTGTTCCATTGAAAGTGTCACACTTTTCATTTTGGGATGTCTCCCAATATTTGTCATCTTACTAAAACTAAAATTACTTTTGATTACTTTTTTTCAATGTTGTTCCTACTTTCAGTTGTATGTTATGTTATATTCAAATTAAATTTTAAATTCTTGAGGCAAAATGTTTGGAAACAAAAGCATTATAAAGTATTCAATCATCTATCGAGTTTAGCTCTAAATACTGAAGAATTTAGCTCAAATATTCGCTAACAATTAACATGCTTATATTCTGTGGCATGGAGAGTGACACTCGTACAAGCCAAGAAACCTATCAAATTGACATTTGAGCCGCTGAGAAAATATTAACTCCTCCATAAACGGTAACCCAACCAAGTGACAATCAACATTCCCTATTATCAAGTTCTTGTAACTCATCACGAAATTGCAGTTATCGGTTACATCAGATTCTACCTAATGGCAGACATAGAACAAGATTAGTCAGATCCTCATTTAGCAGAGAGAGTAATTTCAAGTTCATACATTTAATTAAATATGTGAACTAATGATCATGATCGTAGTTATGTTGTTTTGGCATATGATAGTCCGATTTGGTGGAAAAGATATAATATTTTGTAAGTGGAGTGACAACTTTTGACTGTGATATATTAAGCTAGAAAAAATCTTTGATCTTGATCACTAATACTGATACCAAATGCAGTGCTGATGTATGTCTCACTATTTTTTCAAGCAGAACTCTGGTGGATCAGTGGGAAAATGGAAAGAAACATTTGGCTTTATATCAGGCCTTGTTTTCATTTACTTTGGCACACTCAATAGGAAAATTGCAAATCTAATCCTGATCTCAAATTGACAAGCTACATACGTAACACTCATCACAATTGATATAGCAACCAATATGTTTGAGGCTGAGAAGCACAAAGTGTTAGTTTCAGCTTAATTTCACATGGCTTGACTGACTAAATAGAGTTTGATTTAACTGCTACAATCTACATCTTTGACTCTCTACCCATACATAGAACTTGGGAAAACAGCAATATTTTGATAGGAGAAAGTTCATAAGATTTTTAACCATATTCACACTGTTATGCTATTTGGCACTCCTCTAGAAGTAGCACCATTTCCTGAACTAGGAATCAGCAGTTCATATGGGGGTATTCCAGCAGCACATCTATTTCTCAATTTGGAATCAGAATTTCTTTCCTCAATCTCTCGTTCTATCATTTTGATGTCCACAAAGAATCTGTAAAATGCCTCCAAGATTTCTGGTTCTCCTGACCAGCTCGATAAGTCATCCCTCTGCCCAATATACTCTTCATCACTTGAATGTGCAGAGATCACACTTAGCACAGATGCAAATTTAGCACTGTTGTCCAAACTAGGAAAAGATGATAGGAAATATTCTTTTGGGTTTTCAAGAAAACTTGCATACTCAGGATCATTCTCTTGTGGTAGTAGTTTTCGCATCAAATTGGGGTGGCTCGGGTCAAATCTACCATACTGTCCAAAATTCAGTGCAGCATGTTCTCCAGATGCAATCCATATTAAAGTTGTAAGAATATTAATGAGATCATCGGGAGTTTCAAGATTAGGCCACCAAGTTGCAAAGCGATGATCTGCATGGCCTACATCAATTACCTCCCTGTACCAAGCTTTTAGCTCCTTGTCATCTTGTATCAGAACTTCATTTGGATAATAATGGTTCACATATGCCTTCACCAATTTGTGAATTGCTGACCAATAGAGGAGGCCGTCATTTGCATATGGATAGTCCTCAATAAGAAGTCTCAACCCGTGTTCGTGCTTAGGGTCAGGTACTGCTATTCCTCTATAAAAACAACCATTAACAATTAGTGACAGATGAAATTTCAATTACATGGAGTTAACATTTAGAAAATCAAACCCAAAACCTAGCTAACCTCCTTATGAGATCCGCTGGAAGGGTTTCCTGATCGAATCGCCAGAAATCTCTGTAGGCAGAACAAGCAAGCTGCATGCAATACTGTCCTGGAGCATAGAAGGATTCGATGGTACCACCTGCATTGATGAGAGCTTCACGGGCCGTTGTGTTGACCCTCAATGTATACCGCAAATGAGGTTTGAGAAGCTTGAAGATGGGGTGCATTATGCTTAACTGACGGTGAGCAGCTATTATGACTGGTTCCATGCAGGCATGCACCCGCAACCTGTATAAGATGACTATCTAAATTAAACTGTTGCTCATCAGTGAATTGTTTTATGTATGTATTCGAATTTTATATAGGCTGATTAATCTGTAAAGCATGACTATCTAATCTTATGCAATGACTTTTACTTACGAATTATCCTTTAACCAAGGCAAGGAATATTTGAGGTCAAATTTCACCAATTCTTTTTATATCTATCAAATATGAAAAACTTTTGCTTCCAAGACTGCATTGCTTACCAGTGATTCACAAGTTGATGGACTCCACTATCATTGGTGCAAACATGAGCCTTGGCAAGTTGCCAAAGCCAGTTACTTGTGTCATCAATAGGAGGGGTGAGAACTTGCTTAGATGAAGCTGTCAGCTCCCCTTTCGGAAGGCTTAGCTCGATTGCAATGGGTTTCAGAGTCCCTACGCTCGTTAAGAAGAACAATGTCCGTGTCGCGTAGGATTTGCGATCATCAAGAGCATTTATCTGATTGAGAAAGGGAAGATAGAGATCATGGTAGTCCAATATGAATAGCTTCTTTTCGTCCATTGCCTGAAAAGATTTGTCAAAGTTAGTCGATCAAACAAAAATTGCAGGCACAAAAGAGCACAGTATCCTTCTAGCACACATAACATTTATAAAAACGAAAGACCATTCTTGAATACTGATCATTCATTTGGCCCTCAAAAAATTTATTTCTTGTACAGATAGCACCTTAGAAATTCCCTGTAGGACCTAGTGTTGGGAAACAACATCCAACTCCAGTAGCTCATACCTGTTGCACAGACATTCCATCTAGGTGGTTGATGATGTGTTCTTCTCTGAGAGCTGATTCCAGGGGACCGTAGATAGAGGGATCGAGTTTGCTCCTTGGTGGGAAGTTCTGAACAAGAAAAAAAATGATGTCTGATCGAGTTTGCACTACTTGAACTTAACGAGTAACTTGTAAATAAAGAGTTACTTCTCGACTTAAAAAAAAAAAAACATTGTTTACGATCATAACAGCTTAACTATTCTGTTGCAGCTCACCTTCAACCTTTCTATGTTTAAGGGATTTATTCCTGCAAGAACTCGCAGAGCAAATTCGTCATCCCCCAGATCCGCGAATGCCTTTGCCCCTTCAGGAATGTTGGACATATATACGTGGTTATTCATCTCAAAAGGGACTAAATGGCTGGCAGAATTTGAGTTCAGATTAGAGGTGTCAATCACTACCCATTTATATTGGCTTATCCAAATCCAACCCATTAATAATTTACCCAAATCAACCCATTAATTTTAAATGGGTATAAATGGATACCCATTTAATTGATGGGTAATGGGTTGACTTGACTCAACCATTTAACCCCTTTAAAAATAAATACACATTTTATTCAAAATTTTAGTGAGTGATAAGGAGATAAATTTGAATTTCTTATCAATGTAATAACAATAAAATACCATTATTTATTGTCAAACACCATGCGAAAAATCTTTAAAAAAATAAATAATATTTCAAACAAGTCATAAATGGGTAGTTGGCTATATCCATACCCATTTATTAAATGAATATAAATGGGTTGATTCAATTATACCCATTACCCAATTAGGACTTATCCAAATATACCCAAATCACCCATTTTGACACCTATAGTTCAGATAATATGTTTTGGATTTTTAAATTGATGCATAAAAAGCACAAAAAGACTAAGGGGAAAAAAACAATTAAGGAAAGATTGATATGAAAATGTAAACTATGAAACAAGAAAATTTTGCACCACTTGCATAGCGTGGTTGAAGACATAAGCAAATGAAATTTCTAACTAAAGAGTGGTTTATGACAACATGATTTCATGATCAAAGAAGTTACAAGAAATAAAGAAGGCGAGGTGAATGAGCAAAAATTTAACATTCACTTACCAGGTGGAGAATTGTTTTGGTAATGGGGTAACTTGATTTTGAGATTGGTAACGTCGGAGTAGAGGTTGGGCACTAAAGAAAACATTAGGTAATTAAATACTGCCTTAAGCTTTCCTGTGGATACATATCTGCTCTTCGATTCCTCAAATTCTTCATCTCTGGGCACATATACAGGTTTCGAACAACTTGCTGGGATTTCCGCATTGGCGTCTGCAGTCAGCAGCCACTTATTAGATGAAATAAAATACCAGTACTACTCAGCCTCAATTACTTTAACCTCATGTATGTTACCAATGAAATTACCAATCTTAGGCCTGTTTGATAACTCAATTTAGTATTTAAACTTAATGGGGTAGATCTTAACACTTTTAAACATGTTTGATAATCGAAAATAAAACATATGAATTAATTAAGTGGCGTTGAATCTTCTAGGTAAAACTTGCTCTCGTTTGATAATCCAATTCAGCACTTAAACTTAATGGATTTAGATCATAACACGTTCAGACCGTTTGATAACTGAAAATAGAACATTTGAATTAATTAAGTAGCATTGAATTTTCTAGGCAAAACTTGTTCACAAAATTAAGTGATAACCTATTCACTTATCACTTAATATACATTTAAATATATTAGATTTAGTACTAAACAATTTAATCACTTAATAGATTCAGACTTCAATTTTCAGATTCCGGTTTATCAAACGCACCCTAAGTGATAAGCTATTCACTGATATATTAGATTTAGTACTTAACAATTCAATCACTTTTAATGGATTTAGATTTTTGATTTTTGATTTTAGATTTCAGTTTTATCAAACGCACACTTAACTCAAAATGGCATAGTTTTGGTATTCTTTATAATTGTTAATCGATAGTATTAATTACTTTCTTTAATTTCTGTGTCTTATATTAGAATTTCCAGGTGCCTACCTATCAACAATTTGTCGTAAATTAAAGATGGAATATTAAAAGTTTCGATTCCTTTTTTTTTTCCTTGAAAAGTTTGGAGTCTTGAAATTAACATATTTAGAATAAGATCCATAATTTTAACAACCTTACATTGACCAGCTCCAATATTTTTTTTCTTTGCTTAACAAATTTAAATGTCGCCGGATCTCCTTGCTCCATTGTGTAATAGTAGGAAGTACTCTAACTAGAAAATGGTATATATACACATTAACAATTGGGTTCTAGGAACAAAGAAAAAAGGTTATTGGCTCTTGAAGGGGACTTCCCAGTTGATTTTTAACCTAAGTGTGTACGGTGTATACGTAATTTACCGTAGGATATTCATTCGTAGCTTGTAGATAGTCTTAGTGGGATGCTATGCTTTCTTTGTTACCACTTTCTGCCAATA
Organism: Gardenia jasminoides; assembly: GCA_013103745.1. NCBI lineage: Eukaryota > Viridiplantae > Streptophyta > Magnoliopsida > Gentianales > Rubiaceae > Gardenia > Gardenia jasminoides. Next base: position 4,153,853 of record CM023095.1, read on the forward strand.
ATTGTGATAGAAAGTTTAATTTGATTTGCTTAAAAAAAATGATTAGGTCCCCATACTCTTGTCACTTTCTTTCTCCTTAACTCTTTAAATTAACAATAATTTATAATGAGCCTTCCATGATGTTCAGCTGGCGTCATGGTTTTCAATCCCAACCCCTTCATTGAATTGGCAAATTTATTAGATCAATGGTCACTAATTCAATCATTGAGTCAGCCCCCCCAATTCACTTGTGATATGTTACATCTAACCCGTTCATTTTGAGACAAGAAGGGTGTGAAAAGATGTGCGAGGTTAAAAAAAAAAAAAATTCACCCGTGATATTATAAAAATATAATAATTATTAATTATGCTTATTAAATATATGAATTGTGTAAAAAGTTAAAAGAAAGATGAAAAAAAAACACGAAGAAGTACAATATCTTAACCTTCTAAAAAGGACATGAATTATATATAGAAACAAATGGATGTAGAGTAACTTTTGGGAGGTAGAGAAAATACTTAAAATTATTTCAATTCATCGGTTTAATGGTCGAATGGTCAAGGGAAATGTTAGATTGTGGGTTTGATGACCTGACCAGACCGGGCAGCAAATCGGGTGACAGTTTAATTGGTTCAATCATCCGGTCCGGACTGAGTTTTAAAACCAGGCTTTCATACATGTCCAATGCAGACTACTATATATCATACAAATTCCTTGTAGTGCGTGTAACCAATTATATAATAAATATATACATAGAGGGAACTACAAGATTTACGTTAAGCAAGAGTATAGAACATAGAACTTTTTAAAAATTTTGTGTTAATAATATATTTAAATTTTTATAGATCATTTTTTAAAATTTTTAATTTCCTATAGGAACACAAATTGAGTTTTTTTAGAGCTCCCCTGGGCCCATAGTGTATGATAAAAATTTTTGTTTTAAAGTTTTGTACTCTAGGAACAAACAGTAGATCAATTGCTTTCTCGTCATAAACATGTTGTTGTTTTAAATATTATTTTTTTATTATAAACATATCATTGTTCTAAATATTATTTTGCTTATATGATAAACACGATGTTAAATTTCTTATTAACTATCTTTTTATCTCACGTCATTATACCAAAAAAAAGCCCTTCAAATGATATTTTCAAATAATCTATTGTTATTATGTTTGGCTCACCAGCACTGGTCGGAGGACGGCCGGTCCGGCAGCGTCTAGGATGAGGATTTTGTTGACCTCCGAGGGTGGCTCTTGCATGTTCTATCCCTCTATCTGGATCTCCAAGATCATTGTACACATCGTAGTCGTATATCCTATCAGATGCTAATCTAGTTCCCGTTCCATCACCTCTCAGTTCCTCAAGTTCCCTCTCCCGTAGTTTCTTCAACCCCGCCGGCGTCTGGAACGGCAGATACGCCTGTTCAACCAGATATCAGGTATTATCACCCTCAAGATATATATATAGCATACTCTAGTAACCCAACCCAACCCACCAAGTTCATCATGGGCAAAGAATCTTATTTTAAGAGATTTGGAATAGTACAGATGGGAGTTGAGCTTAAGCATTCACCTTGTTAGAGAAGAATACCCTGGGCCTGGAATTCACCTTCTCTGGCTGAATCCAAGACTTGCAGTCGAAACTGACAAACCCTTCAATGGAGATGTTCGTCAAGAAGAATTCTTTCTCGTACCTGTTGTAAACCATAATGGCCCCCGGCACGCCGAAGTTGTGGTCAACTGTAAATTGCACTCTGAAAGTTTGATGGTCGGAAGAACCACCACTTGGGCCATTTGAGTTTGACAGGTGTAACACAGCTTCTCTGCTGAGCTTTGGCTCCCTTGTATCTTTCATAAAACAGTCCAAAAAATTTTCAGATCCAAGATAATTGCCGGGGAAAAAGAAGGAAAAAAATGTACTGCTATAAAGAACTAGTATTACTGTAAAACGTACTGTTGCATTGTTCCAAATGCGAAAAGAGATTGAGAGTGTATTTGGTTTTTAACTATCAAAAGTAGAATACTTGAATCTGAACTGGAGCAATTAACATGCAACAGAAGTTCCATGCGTCTTAATTTTTGGATATGATACAATTGCAATTCTGATTGAAAAAAAAATGCAACGGTATTTAAGGAACAGCGAAGAGATTAAAAAATGGACAAGGTTCATGATGATGATCAGGGGCTTACGAGGATCGAGCTCAGAGCTAACAAGCCGGAGCAAAACACCGCGGCCATTAGTGGTGGAGGAAGCATTCATCAACTGGAAAATCACGTCCTTTATATCTGTCGGATTAGCATATTTCACCGTCACAATAGCTGACAGGTTGATCGTCCTTGATGGTTTGTCTTTCTCAGTTTTCGCCAAAGTTTCTTCAACAGAATAAGTTTCTGCATGCCCAGTGATTGCCTTGCCGGAGCACTCCAGGGGCTTCCTAGTGTAATTGGGTAGTACTGAGTTGAAAACAAAGAGTTTTTTCCGTTGCTGAGATGGTTTGACATTAGGTAAAAGTCTAATACACGAAGCCAGAAGTTCATTACAGGCGGCCATGTTCCGAATCCCGGTCTCCAGGCGCCTGCGTCTGTTGTGGCCAGAAGAAGAAGTACTACTCACTGCTAGATGAGTTGAAGATGCTTTGCACTTTAGGATTATGGAGGCTTGTTGGGGATGGTCCAATTTGTGATGTCTAGTACTATTACTTATAGTGTATTTTTTCAGTTCAGGATGAACAATAATTACCAATGGAAATTAGGTTAATCAACACTCTATAAATCTACATGGTACGCTAATTTATTTGCCGTTGACTGATGCAAATGGATCTTGTTTTTTGCAAGGGAGTTGCTGCTAATTAATGTGGGCTACTCACATCTATCTCCTCTGAGGTTTGACAAATTACAGCTGACCCTCTTGAATGTCAAGACATTAAACAAATATCCCTTCATGTTCATGGCTGTTAGGTATGTTGCTTGAATCAGCAGCAAAATAGGTCTGAAAACCTCAATTTTCCCTTTTGAAGTTTGAGTTAATTATTTATACTTCCTTTCTTGATTTGTTCAAGTTACAAAATGAATCCTGTTTGTTTAACTTCTGGTTGAAAGCGTTTAGTATGGAAACAATTCAAAAAACAACTCCTCCATTACTCAACTAATGTAATGTCAGTAGCATATTTAATGAAATTTCTAAAATAAGAATAAAAGTTCAGCTTAAAATTATTTCAAAAAGAAAATTTTGATTCAAAGTACTGTATTTTACTAATTACAGACAATATAGCTAGTTTTTCTTATTTCATACTCAATCGTATTTCCAAACATAATGAATTATAGTTATGGATGAAAAGTGGATTGAGATAGTATGCTAACAACTGAGATAAGCTAATTTCGCTATTTTCTTTTCATTTTTTATTTCTTAATTCTTTTGGAATTAACATTAAGGAACTTTCTTACCAAAAGTTGGCTATTCAAATGGTTAGGAATATATTTTGTCAAACTTCATGGTCCCTTCGGTAGTTCAAAGAAACCTCAATGGAGATAAATGTGCTTTAATTAGACAGCATTTTTGGCATTTCATGGCCTCCTTGGTTGGATTTGGAGCTTGGAGTTGGATGCCTTCAAATAAATGTAATTTGATCAAATTATATGGTTCATTTCGTGATTTAGTCAAATCTCAAGGAAGATACCTGTAATTAACCCCTTAAAATAAGATTTGTACACTCCAACACACATGTCTGCGTATGTCATTTTCGAGAGTCCTGTCAAGTGGAGATTAATCATTAAGAATAGCTTAGAAAATGAAGAAGATTCACACGGAGAGTAAGAGCCAATTAAAGGGTTGGTATACCAATCATACTATCGGCTTGATTATATATCCGTTGGAAGACAGATCTTATCAATTATGCCGGGATGGCCTTTTCTCTAAGTTTTTCCTAAAGAAATGGTTTAATACTTGTAAGCAGATTAATGTTCTTACCACCTAACTTGGGTTTTTGAGAATTAAACATATCAAATCAAATCTATCAAATAGTATCAGAAAATCTGTACTTTATTTATTTGTTTAATTTTTCGTAGAATATGTGATATACTTTGCTCCTCAAAGGAGCCTTATACCGTTCAAAATAATCGTCAGGGCCTTTTTTCAAAATAATCCACCTATGTTGCATCATATATAGTATATACAATAGGCCCATGTTTGATAGTAATATGTTTTTATGTGTCCGGGTAAGCTAAATATTGATGGATTAACTTTTTTAATTGTAGTGTTTTTTTTTACTTTTTGGATGCATGCCACATGTGCATGATTTAAATTTCAAATTTAAATGTGTATTATGTGGGTAATATAAATATTGATTAGATCCCACTCTAAAGATTGAAAGAGCTTGCGGCAGATTAGAATTGTATCATTTCTATGTTCTAACAAAAAGTTTTCAGCTTATACATTGGTGACTTAGAGCATTCTGATAAGCAATTACTCCCTTGCTTCTATGTGTACAACAATTTTTTTTTTAAATTTTTTTAGTGAGAATAAGTGAGATTTAAGAATTGAGGTGAAGGACGGAGGAATTTGAATCTAGTACTTCTATAAGTACAACAATTGATCGTATGAGTAAAACTCATTATTAGGACTTTGAAAATTTTGCCTATGCGAACTAAATTTGGGTGTTGCTGCTTTGTTCAGTCAATATACATGTAGGAATTGATTCACTCAAATTTAATCACATAATGGAAACTTTTTTATTTTGGCAACCGAAGCGAAAAGAAATATTGAGGCGGAACATATAAAACTTTGGGAGGCAAAACATAATTTTCACTTCATTTCATTTCACAATCTTACACACACTTCACTACATAACATTCGTGTGTGTACATACATATATGTGTGTGTAGACACATATATAATACATATATATATACACATAATACACATATATGTATGTACTGTGTGTGTGTACATAGACACACACAGACACAATACGTACATACATAAATGCATGCATGTATGTATATATGTATTAGTCGGTTAGTTACCGAAGAAACCAATCAACAGAGCAAGAATTCATCGCCTAAGAGTACTAGTATTTTTGAATCAACACATGCAGCGCCAAATCATCCAATCACAATTGTTTCTTAACAATCAATCAGTATATATAAAATCACAACTTCATCCATCATATTGCACATATAATTAGAATTGCAATCAACATCAACCAATCAAAAATGGTTGCTCTCAGAGTTGGTTTAATTGTTCACAATGCGGCTTGTCTCTCTCATTCAAATTCATTAAAATCAAGGAATAAATATTAGTAATTACTAATTATTGAATCAAAATGTACTCATCCAACCAATAATCTCTACAATAATAAATCCAGAGGATGGCTTTCAAGTTTATCCTTACATCTTGCATCTTGCATTATCTAATATATAACGTATTATTCCATGATTTTTACCTGGTATTCTTGCGTTATCTCTTGCACAAGATACTATTCTATGGTTTTTTAATTGCGAGAAGGTTTTTTAACCTTTCCTTCAAATTTTAGCTTTTCTCCATAATGATTCAGAAACATTCACGTAATGAATTTCACATCATGTATACAGGAGCAAAAAAAAAATTGATCAATAAAAATATGTTATAAATTGATAATTTTGATAAATATATGTTTTTATTAACTACACAGAGGTTAAGTTTCGATATGTTAAAGGTCGTTGGAGCAGCCCCAATATTAGAATCACTTCAAGAAAGGCTGGATCCAGTTGCCAGTCAAGATTGGTGGTGCAAGCAGTGTAGACCCCTATATATGGTTGAATACTGGACCGGCCGTTTGATAACATGTCGTCTTCGAAACGACTACATCTTTTCGGCAAATGGGCTATCATAACCTATAGAAGGCAACCATAGTAGTTTGGATCATATGATGTTCGGCCTTGAGAAGTTGGACCTCAAAAAACATGATGTCGGAAAGGGAGGCTTTCCTTGCAATTTGCAAAGATCATAAGTAGCCCAATTTATACGAATTATCTTCCTAGATAATATGTATGTTTGTATAAAATTTTATTGTAAATTAACGTAGAAGTTGTAGAAAAAAATTTCCTTTTTCTTTTTTTTTCCTGATTTATTTGGTTTCTTCCTGTTATTTCTTTTTTTCAAAACTTAAGTTATCTGTAAAATTCTCAACGTCCTTAATCTGATCATCTTTTAGCTCCTATCCTTTATCACCAGAGCACATCTTGAATACAGGATGCAATAGCACTGGTTTTAAGCTTATATATGTTGGCTGGTAGTATTTGTAAATCACGTAACAGTTCATGGGGCATTAATGCTTTCCCTTTCCTTTATAGATGCATTGTGGGATTTGTCATTTTGTTCTCAGCCATAAAAGCCTCTGATCTTTCCAAAATAGTGCAAGTATCCTATCCGGGATTGAGTTAACAAAGTGGTCTCAGGTTAATCTTGTTCGAGAACTGGCAGTCGTTTTCTATAAACAGAAAAGGAGACACCATTAGAACAAAATGGTTGTCTAGCATCAACTTGTGGAGAAGAACTCTTCTACATCTCAGTTGGGTTCTTATCCATTATTCATACTATAGCACAGCTGCAGCTTACATGTTCTTATCCTGAATAGACAACTTGATATTTGCCGAGAAGAATAACACAGAGAAACAACACCATGCCTGTCATCTCTGTCCAAGTCATGTGTATAATTTTTAACTTCATTCATGCAAATTTAACTAGCTTATAGATAATAAACACATTTTCTAGCTTATAAATATACTTCTTTTGTTATATATAAGTGAGTAAAACTACAATTATATCATCACTTGCTCTCCCAGGGTACCTTCTTTCTGCCATCCTTCTTGCTATAGCTCTAGCACGTGCTTTTTTACATCTTACTGTTGGTGAAGATAAGGATCAATTTATATGGTGCATGGAGAATGGTACATATCTCAAATAATGCACTCTGTCCCTTATCTTCTTTAGTTAGAAAAATGTTCTGTTTGTAAAAGCATAAACATCTAAAGCATGTAGGTCCATAAATCTTTGGTGCACCACTTCAAATTAGGCAATAACAGTAGTCTATTTTAGAAGGTCTCAAGGGGGCTCAAGGATATATTAAAATCTTCTTTATCTATTTTCTTTTTTAATACTAATTGACTCGATTCATTTCAAAAGTACGGGGTTAATTTCATGAAGAACCCTCGTTAAGGTTTCTCGTGATATCATTTAACACCCCTCAAATTTTGAAAATTTCACCTATCTCTCCTAAAATGACTTTGTTTTGATTGTAAGTTTTCGTAGAAACATCATTTCTACATATTTTTCAATCAGTTTTTTATCTTACGTATATCACGTTGCTATAGCATATTTTAAAAATGCATTGTAAAAGAGAGATAACAGTATCTTTTGACACCTACCCTTATGTAATCTGATTCACGAATTTTATAGCAAGAATAGAAATACAAATAAGGATGAAATATTAAAATAAGTATTTGCGAAGGCATAAGTGCAAAAGGTAATAAATTTGATGTAACAAATCAGCTAGAAGACCGCTATTTCAATGATAACTGATAACGTCTGCAGCTCCTTCAACAACATTTTAAAAAAAAAAAAGGGAAAAGAAAGTAAAAAATTTTGTAGCAAAAGAGCAAAGCTAGAGCAAATAAGAAGAAAATCGGTAACACAATGTGGCAAGTTTAAGCATTGGAATGATCATATAATTCACCAATATGATTCAGAATATATTGCTATTGTGGAAGCTATTGCAATGCGATAATTATAACTTTCGAGATTAACAATAATCCAAATAAGTTTTGCTAGCTGGCAGTACAAAATGCAAATCCTTTCAACAATATCAAGGTAATAAAGATGATGTAGTAAAGTAACCAAAATAGGAACGTAATCGTGCTATGTGAAGGAACAGATACATGTAAAATAGAAAATTGAAGCAGTCAATTATGACAATCACTATGCTTTGCAGTGGGTTCAGATCTTAATATATTTAGGTAGATTTGATAACTAAAAATAAAATATTTGAATTAATTAAGTGATGCTGAATTTTATAGGCAAATCTTACTTTCAACAATAATTGATAAGCTATTCACTTATCTCTGAGTATGATATACATTCAAATACATCACATTAGTACTTAACAATTTAGTGAATAAATTCAAATTTCAAATTTTAAATTTCAAATTTTTAGTCTTCAAACTTCAGTTTTATCAAATACACTGGTTTTTTTTTCTTTTCCCAACTTTTTCCTTCTTAAGGGTGCGTTTGATAAAACTAAAGTCTGAAATTTGAAATCTAAAATCTAAATTCATTAAGTGATTGAATTGTTAAGTACTAAATCTAATATATTTAAATGCATATCACATTCAGTGATAAGTGAATAACTTATCACTTATTTTTGGGAGCAAGTTTTGCCTAAAAGATTCAGTGCCACTTAATTAATTTAAATATTATATTTTTTATTATCAAACGCATATGAATACGTCAGATTTGAACCCATTAATTTTAAGTGTTAAGACTTTGAGAGTATTGTCATCGTTTCAATGACTCTAATTGGAATATCTAGTCACGTCACATTGTGAGAGGAGGTAAGTGAAATTTTTGAAATTTAAAAAATACTAAATGATATTATGATAGATCTCGGCAAATTTATCAGAATAATGTTAAAATCAAAATTTATCCGCCGAATGGTGTTCATTTTTTTTTTCTTCTCCATCTAGCGGTGCCGCACATTTGATGTCGCGACACCGAATATTGGAATTTTTTTTCGCATTTGACTTAAAAAAATTGTGGGGCATGTGTGCAATTTCTTAAAATTTTCTTACGGTGCGACATTAAATGTGCGCACCGATGGTGCAAAATTTACATGAGAGGTGCCGCACAATTAATGTGCGGCACCTCTCATTAAAAAATTTCAAAAATTTAAAAAAAATTGGGGTGAGGGTGGGGCACCCTCACATTATGAAAAAAAATTAAAAAAAATCTTGGCAGGAGGTGCACACTAAGTGTCGCACTCTCACATAAATAAAAAAATTAAAAAAAATCTATGCTAGGAGGTGCCGCACACTTGTGTCTCTAACTAAAAAAAAAAATTTTGGGTGAGGGTGCGGCACCCTCACAAAATAGTTTTATTTACACGGTTTGGCGAGTTTAGAATTTGGGTTGAGGGTTTTAGTGATTGTGTATTAGGGTTTGGCTTTAGGGTTTAGGATTTTGGGGATAGGGTTTAGGATTTAGGGTTTGGGTTTTAAGGTATGGATTTTATGTTTAGTGTTTAGAGTTTTGATACAAATGTTAGCAACATTTATTATTAGAAAAGTTCAAATTTTTTAAAAGCGTATGACCCGAAATAGAAATTAAAATAGGTTTTAAAGAAGAAGAAAGTAACAAATTATAAGAGCGAGTCTCTTTTTTTAGTTTTAGATTTTAGGGTTTAGGGTTTTGGGGTTAGTCTAGGGTTTCTAACGCAAAATGTTAGCAATATCTGTTGTTACGAAAGTTTAATATTTTTGAAGAAGCCTGACGACTCGAAACTAAAATTAAAACAGACCACATTATTAGAAGAAAGTAACAAATTATAAGAGCAAGTCTCTCTTTTGAGTTTTGTCATAATGGATTGAAGATAATTAATTAGGTGACATTAAAGACATTAAAGGCATAGATTTTTTTTTTAATTTTTTTTATTTAATGGGAGAGGTGCCGCACCTCCTTGCCAAGATTTTTTTTTTTATTTTTTATTCATAAATGTGAGGGGTGCCGCACATTAATTGTGCGGCACCTCTCATGTAAATTTTTTGCACCGGTTGCTTACTGGTGCTGCACATTTAATGTGCGGCATCGGTAAGAAAATTTTTAAGAAATTGCACACATGCCCCCACAATTTTTTAAGTCAAATGCGGAAAAAAAAAAATTCCAAATTAATTCGGCACCGCTAGATGGAGAAGAAAAAAAAAATGAACACCATTCGGCGGATAAATTTTGATTTTAACATTATTCTGATAAATTTGCCGATAGATCTCAGAAGAGGGTTCTAAAATTAACCAAAAAGTGAAACATACTGAACGCATTTAAAAGTTTCATCTTCATTATCCCATCTTATCTACTTAAAAAACAAAGCCAATTAATTTACCATTCCCATCTTCCACTAAAATTACCTTGCAAGAAAAAGAAAAATCCACGTAAACCAAGATAGGTTTCTTTATGTGGTTGCCAGGTAAAAATAATTGATCGAGGGATAACTTTGTGGTCGAAATGAGTTTGTCAGATACTTGTTTCTTGTGCTGGAACATGAGATGGCACTAGTTGGGATTAACTCATTCTTAATTGAAGCACTTCGATCTGTCTCCAACCAGATTTGGATGTTACCCCAAAATGACTAGATGTTCTTTACTTTTTTTTCGGTAGAGAAATCTCACTGTAAATTGTTTTTGGTATATAGATGTAACTACAAACTGAATTTACTAGTTTTGGACAAATTCCTTGCAATGTTTGAGGGGATGTCGGCTCCTTCACCTTCTGGTTCTGAGGCGTCCTTGTCCCCTGGGATATTGATTCACAATTTCACACCAATCCGGAAATTCTTTTCCTTTGTTTTCATTATTGGAATCTACTGTCTTGCATATTCTCTCCTCTGTAGTGGATCGTGAGGTACATAGTTTCCTTGTATCTACAGAATAGTATCCAAATAAAAAATAATTAGAGGAAAAGAAAACAAAAAAAAGTGGTCTCAAACTCTATTATTGAATTATTGAGTGGGACTAAGTGACTTAGTGGACCTTATGTCTTTTGCCATCTGTCTTCCTAACAATACATTAACACTTGAGTGCTCCAATATACTTACTGTTTACGATTAGATTTAGTCTAGTTAATGGAATTCATTGTCACAATGTATAGTTGCTCCACTTACAACGTCTCACATTTGCCCAAATAGATCTCCATTGTGACTAACCTAATTAAGCATTTAAGCTTAGTAAAGGATGGTTTATGTAAACCCTTAATGATTTTCACATTAATCAAATATCTGTACAAAAGTTCGCCCCTTGTTAGTGATTGATTAAGATTTAATCATCATAGAGAAAAATATGTAGTGCATTGAAAAGCAATGATGTAAGTTCAACTTCAATTTAAAACTACATCTTTTAGTCAAATGGAGAGGGAGGCGTAGTGAGGGCCGACTAATTTACCAGCTATTTAAAGTTCTTTCTCACACAAGGGGACCTCAATATGTCAATTTTTGGTTGTCAGCTGTAGTTTACATATGAAAACTCAAGTTTTAAAAAGAGTTCACTTATAAACAATAATTCTAAATGATGACATCATTATTAAGTGATAGATACAAATATGTGAATTTATAAATATAAAAAACTCTGAAGTTAGATTATTCTTTAGTTTGTTTTTGTCTCTTAGTCGTAATCTCGCTTAGTATAAGATTTTCCTTTTAAAAAAATCAAAAAAAAAAATATAAATAGTACATGAGAGAGCAGAATATTACGTGCAAAATAAAGAATTTGGTGTGATGAGGATACTTTAGACACGGTTTGGATTGATGGGAAGGAGAGGAGAGGACTTATTGGAGGAAAAAGATGAAAGGAGGGTAGTAGAAGTCGGAACCCATCCATCTTATTTGGATTATAGAAGGCAAGGAAAAGGAAACTATCACATTAGTTACATTTTTATCCACAGTTTTGAAGTCTAATATGTAGACACGTAATAGCTTTTTAAGAAAATTTAAAATTTTCCCATTGTTTCTTCCCACTTTTAGACAAAACAGGCTGAAAAAAAATAACTAAACTCCATGCCTTCCTTTCCCTCTCAAGTCCCAATCCTTTCTTTTCCCTCCTCAAAAACTAAGCCAAATATCAAAAACCTTATCCCTCCGTTTCCTTTCCTTTACTTTTCTTCCCATTTCCTCAATACAAACACTGCCTTAGATAGCCGTTTGAGAAGAAAATTTGCTTTTTGGTAAATTGTAGTCTACTGATTAGGCCAATAGCTTTTCATCTTTAGAAGTTTGGTGTTGGGACTGTTGATAGAGTTGTAAGATTTTTTTTGTCATTGAACATTTCTCCTCAAACAAATTTTATTAAAATCTTGCATGCAGGTGCAATAAGTCCGGAATATGGCTTTGGATATCTTTTCTAACAGTACAGAATTAATGAAGTCAATTACTGAGAACAATCGACGCAACCCTTTTGCAGCACAAAAATCATCCATTATGTCTTGGTGGGGTAGTATACGTACTTTTAACTAGAAAAAAATTTAGCATTCTTTCTTTCTTCATTCTCTTCTTTTGCTTATTTTCTTTCTTCGTCTGCTATAATAATTGCAACACAGTGCTTGCTCTTCAGTTCTTCTATAATTTATAGGAACCATGTGTAGGCAAAATCATAAGACACTAAAATTCCCATTCCCCAGAAAAAAGAGAAAACAAGAAGACTGATTGCATGTACATTGCACCCAATACTTTTGAGATAACAAGCAAAATATGTAAAGGGCATGTAATTAGCAAAAAATTTGGAAAAAAAAAACCCACTTTCGTGTAAAAAATGGCATCAATTGTTGCACGATGTGATAACAAGTTGACTTACTGTAACTGTTCAATCTAGCAGCCCCCAGGCTAGGCCATTTGCATAGTGGACTTTCAGATCACCATTCCTTCAACCTCGATTTCTCATGCATCGATAGTGGAATTAAAAGCATTACAACTTTGAGCGCACAAAGAAAAATTATAAAAAAAAAAATGGTGATCTTGGGAAAAGACAGATGCGTATACATGAAATATACGAAAATTTTCATTCAACTCCCTCGGTTCTGTGAAGATAGTGGAAGACTTGAATCATCCAATAACAAAAGAATAACAGCAAAACATACAGTCGAAGACTTGGAACAATAATATTGCGCCACCTTCAACTTCTACTGAAAACAACTGGTGTAAAATATTCGACCTTTATTATTATCCATGGAGGATGGTATAATTTGGGGGAAAAAAATTGCAAATATTATCATGTGTATGTCATAAATACAATTTACAGTCACCTTTTTATTTCACATATTTTACATCACAAAAACTACTACATATGTTACATCACAAAAAATACTACAGTATTTTTGACCAATTTAGCCATATTAACACAATTGCAGATAATCTCATGTCCGAACACAATTATCCTTCTTTTTCCTTGTCTTTACGAGTACAAATTTCTAGCCAATTTAGCCATAGTAAGATGCCATACTTCTACTTAAACCAAAGTCCAAATGATGTAATTACAGGTAATGACTTCATAATATCTTACTGATTAATTAATTGTTTTGTAGTGTATGTTGACATAATCCTTTTGCAAGGATAGTTGGTTAATTAAAGTACGGCAATCCTTACATCACTTGAACATAAACAAAGTCATGTTAGATGATGTTGAAGCCTTATGTGAAAGCTACACTTAGTTAAATTGTTTTATTCCTTGAAATCATATGAACTTCCAAATTGGGGTTTTTGAGGCTAAAAACTGACAGTATTTGAAAGGACAATCACTTAACTGGGTAGATCTTAAACACTTAACTGGAAGATTTTAGCGGTCAAATTCCATAAACATGTTGATTTATACATAGAATAATATATAGAAAAGGAAGTGTTTAGATAACCTTTTTCTCCTATCCTACCATCTTATCTGTTTTTCATTTTCTTTTGTTATTCTGCCTCTCTTCCCCCCCATCCCCCATGTTTCCTTGGGAGCTTTTTTAGTGTACAAGTGACCTAAGAACAGCTAGGTAGTGTACCTACCAAGCTGGACAGTGTCTGGTAATTCAAGATACCAATGTCTAGAGTGGGCGAAATGGGATAATGACTATCTAAACTTTGTACCAAGAGCTGTATCCACTTGGCATTTAAATGGAAATGAATATGCCTGTTAACTTGATTAAGTGGAATCACACTTGAGACATTTCTGAGAAACGGAAAAGGAGATTTTGGTTCCTTCTTCGTTTGTGTCTTTTATGGTCCCTTGTGATCACTTCGGGTCACAGCCTTGAATGTAGAAAGACTATAATCAAAGACAAATACATTGCAAAAGTAAAATTGTTGGACCTTTATAATCCACCATAAAAGCTTGAGTTAAAGGGCAGAATAAATTCTTGCGTTAGTCTCAAGTGGAAAGTGATCATAGTTAGGAATGTGTCATTTTCATGGGAAAAACTTTTTGCTTCTGTTCGTGTCTTTCCAACTGAGAAAATGCTCAGTGCTATTAACTGAAAACCTGCTTTTTAGACTGCACCTTCAAAAAGAACCAAAGTCATTATGGACATTTAGTTTGAGTTACGTATTTATATCAAAATTAATCAGAGACAGAATGGTTATTGGTTTGGCAAGTCAAGGTGTCTCGGAAATCCTGGCTTGGCTGGTTCTGATCAAAAACAGATTTGATTGCTGAATTTCTTGGATCTCCACCAAGATTTCGTGAAAGCAACTCTCAATCTTGTGCATGTGTTTGTGAGCCAACTTTTTCCCTTAATTAACAAATTAAACTTGGCTAGTTGTTCTTAAGAATGATGCCATAGATTGTTGCCTTTGTTCCACTCACAGTTCTTGAAAGTTGAAAGCAACCCTCATGGTTCTGCGTGTGTGTTTGTGACCATATGACACACATGCGCGCACACACACACACATACATAAATATATACATACATACATACATACATATATATGTGTGTGTACAGTTATATATATATATATATTTTTTTGGGTCTGCTACACACTTAGTAGTTGTCCTTAAATTTGCTTTTAATTCAGTATGTACTAGGGTGGGATGAGGTAGTTTCATGGATTCGAATATCCAAAGTGGATATATATTCAAAAGAGACGATGCTGGAAGTACGAATTATGGCAGTGGACTATGAAATCAATCAAGTTGCTTACAAGGCTAAGTACATAATGGCATTATATGAAGCCCAAAAGAGAAGGTAACTAGAAAAATAATCAAATGCAAGGATATGCATGCCTCATTTGCGTAGGAGTTGCAATAGGATATAGAAGTGCCCAATTCTTTCTTTTCTTATCTTTGTAATCCTCCAACAAAAAGAAGAAAAAGGCAGGAGCAGTAGCTGAAGATTATCAGCCCACTAAAGTACTCTTTGAAACTTGATACTCCAACTCCACAAGATAAAGAGTTATGACGTGGTGCTGAAATTAATAGGTTATGTTGGGAGTTACTCATGTTCCAAAACAGAAAAGTTGCATGTCAAGACTCCAAATAATCATCATTTTTTCCTTGACATAAAAGTCAATGATAAACTGATCGATAACTCTGTGTACAACTTTGAGCTGTGTTTTGAAACTATACAACTAACATGCATGCGAAGCCATTACTAGACGTCCACTTTTAGCATTGACTCATGATTGGAGCAATTGAAAAGCTAGGGCCGAAACAGCTTCAAAATGTTCCATTTCTTATATCCCCATTGGTGGACAGATGCATTAAAGGAGCATTGTTGAGTTGCTTGGTAGCTTCTGACTACCCAAAGAGGTTGATTAACGGTAGATAGTTTAAGCTATACGTTCACTTGTGCACCAGTTTTAAAGGGTCATTGCTATTCAATTCTCAAGGTTTGTATATTATCGTGAAATTCAAGCCATTACTGCCCTTAAAGTGGTTTAACAGGAGTCGAATATTACTCTCAAATTTCAATCCAACAACTGATGTCTTGAGCATCCGTGAACATATACGAGAGGGCGATTTGTTTTCATATATATTTTTATATACAATCTAAGCATGTCTAACTTTCTAGCTTTTGGCTTTTTTACAACATGAACCTTGGCAGAATAATACGCATATTGGAGCAATTTTGTGCTTGTACCAGTTAGGTGCAAATTTGAGAGAGCAGCATGCCCATGTAGTCTCATCAAACTGAACTTTTTGTTTCTCAAATTATGTGGACTTGACAATGGTATGAACTTTTTGCTAAAAAAAGAAAAAAGGAAGCACCCAAAATGCCAAAGGACCAACAATGTAATTTGAGTAAAGTAGTTCAATTTACACATGCTGGAGATCAAATTGTTTTCTTTTAATGTGAAACAATTGTGATTATGTTGGCAATTTTCTCCTTTATCCTTCCCATTTCTTGGCTCGTAAAGATAGCCTGAAAAGGTGAAGTAACAGAAAATAAATAAATAAATAAATAAGGGTTGGAAGTTGCGACATCAAATATGCTAATTAGAAAGTGATTTGTAAGAATGACACTCACTGTATGTCACATATACTCAATGCGTAAAAAAAGTTTCAAACATTGAGTGTCGATTAATGTAATTCTTATAATTTTTAGTGTAAACTTGTTAAAAAAAGAAAAAAAAAACTCTAGTGTAGATTCATATAATTTGGATGTAAATTTAAATTTGTAAATTCATAAAAGTTAGTGCAAAATTTGTGATTACATCAAAACCATACAAATTTACACCAAATATAATAAAATTATACCAATCCATTTGAACTGAACATGATTCAACTTGTAAGATCTCAAATTCTACTTACCCCTACCCTGACTTTAAAATGCGATTATTTTCTTCTCATCCCAAACATGTTATATAGCAAAAAGACAAATGTTATGATACTCTAATAGAACAGAGGGAAGTCAGGGTGGATGCAAAGGTTTATCCATTTGGATTTGGAAATCGAATACTGACAGCGAGTTGACCTTGTAAACTTGTACCGTTGGACTCTGCCAAAAAAGGCACTACAAAGCGAGCGACACAGACCCAAGAGATACTGTGGTATATACCTCTTAGTACAGTTACTACAGTATCAAAAGCCCCATACCGTTAATTAGTTCAACATAATGCCTAGTGCTGATTGCAAGAAACAGCAGCCACCCCACAAGAAAACAACCAGCGAAAACTAACGATCTTTTTATTCTCTCCCCATCACAGAGCCCCCCAAAGAGCAGAAAGTCTAGCAGCACCCACAGACTTGGAGAAACAGAGGAAAGATGAATTGAATATTCACAGGGTGTGTTGCATGCCATGTTTGCAGGCTTGGAGAATGGCCTAATGGGTGGTGGGATTTGGGGAGGGTCTTATTCGCCTCTCTGAATTCCCATAACCTTTATTTCTGTGTGGTTGATCATTCACTCTGTGGTCTGCTGCAACCGAGAAAGTCTGGAAAGGTGCAAGAGGGTTCGAGAAAGTCGAGGGAGCAGATACACAAGTGAAAGAAAATTCAAGAATTCAAGTTTCGGATTGGTTTAATTTTTGACTGGAGAAGTGTTTTTTCTGGAGGTGCTGTGGGGTTGATATGATCCTTGTGGTCGACATAATCTTCATGAACTGCAAAATGGTAACTTTCGTGTTGTTTTGCAATCCATGCTTCATTTGTTTTGAATACTGAGTCCCTCTTTGTCCATATCAACTTAATTGTGGTTCGGAAGTCTTACGCGGAAGCCTTGCCATGAAGTTTCTGTCCGATTTGGTTGCAACTTGTTGTTTTCTTCAGAGTTTTTATGATTGTCTTGATTAGTTGTCTTTAACTGCATTGAATAAAGTAATTTATGGGATAGGTTCATCAGGAGCCTTAAAATACTAAATTTGAATTTGTTAGATATTTCTAGACTAAATTTCTATGAGCTCATAGTCGATTTTTTTAGGGTAGAAGTTGAATTTGTTAGAGATTTCTTGAAGGTACGTATTTATTTTGGATTTTATGCATGTAAGCCAGCTTGCTCAGCATTTTACATATTTGGCGTCAAAGTTCAAGTTCACCTCTGTGGTGAATTCCTTTACCAATTGAGGTGGAAAAAAGACTAAACTTCTATGTTCATCTTAGCTTTTCTTTTCTGCCTCCTATTTTTGGTGTTTAAGAGGGTGCAAAGCAAGAACCAGGTCGGGGAAGGGGAATCAAAAAGATGGGACGTTGACAATGGGTTATTGAATCTATTCACTTCATATTCATGTACTTTGTGGGAGAGTTCTATCTGGTTGATTGAATGATATGCCAAGAGTGAGACTTACGGAAAATAAGAAGAAACAAATTACTTTGTGGGGCAAAGCACCCAAAAAAAAGAAAAAAAAGAAAGAGCCAGAAGAAAAGACAAGATGTGCTCTTCTTTTCTTGATTAGACAGTTTAAAGAGGTTTTTATTTCGTTTTATGGATGATGCATGTCAAAATTTGAAAATTTATTAGTAAAAAATCCATTGTACTTTTCTTCTATTGAAGCAAAATGAAGTAGAACATCTAGGAAGTTTTCTTGCCATACTGTTGCTTAGATGGAGCTGTAAGATTTCTTTTACTCTTTAAAGTTTAAAGTTCCATATATGAGTGCAATATGATTGATATTGGACACAAGAAAGAGAGATCCCAATTCAAGTGCTATAATCTGATTTCAGTTTCAATAGAATTTTCACTGCTGCAATGCAATTTACAAGAAAATGTTACACTGATAGAGGTCTACAATTAGATAGTGTTAATTTGTTGTTTCATTTCGCTTTTCCAGTTTGGCAAGGGTCAGATCCATGGAATTGCATTATTATTTCCTCCATGACAAAAAGCAGAGAAGATTGTCACTACATCTACATGTTTATGTTCTTTTATTGTATCTTCAGTTGAGAAAAAATGAATACATGAGATGATTTCTTTGCCTGGACCCTCCTCTCTCTCTCTATCTCTCTCTCTCTCTCTCTCTATGGTAATTGCAGTGACTATGAAAGGTGGTATGTTTGCAGGTTCACTGGATATTATAAAGGCAAAAGCAGCATTACTGGTATCTGAAGAGCAAGAGTAGTCATTCTAGTAGCCCGGTGTTGAAAAGTTTCTTTTCTTGATTGCACGTTGTGCATGGCATATCCATTTCACGGTGGCTGATTGGTAGCTCTATGCAGCCAGGTTCTGTCATTTTGTGGTTAATCAACATTTTACCTGAAGGCAAATTATTAACCTCTGGCAGCAGGTGGATTTCACAGACGTTTTGGTTTCTTTCAGGGGCAAATCTCCTTTGGCAATATAAAGCTGGTTCTGGAAGACAAAAAGGG
Source organism: Gardenia jasminoides (assembly GCA_013103745.1). Lineage (NCBI taxonomy): Eukaryota > Viridiplantae > Streptophyta > Magnoliopsida > Gentianales > Rubiaceae > Gardenia > Gardenia jasminoides. The sequence continues at coordinate 4,172,837 of CM023095.1, forward strand.
TTCCTTTTAGACAGCAATATATATCACTAGAATTGAAGTCTTAGCTCTTCTGGGCAAATCTCCTTTGGCAAATTTTTAAGTTCCTCTATTGTGCTGAGGTTTATCTACATACGTGAGAAGAGTTCTGTAATTATTTGAAAACAATTATTTTACAAGCTACATCAAGTTGTCATTGGGACTTCAGCACCAAGCTGTTAGGAACAAGGGCTTTGTAACATAATCTGCATGTTGGTTGTCTAAATAATTTCTGCTGGTAGCTTCTACTAGTGGGAAAATTCGTCCATTCAGTGGGCAAATCTCCTTTGGCATTTGGGAGTCTACATCAGACTTCTTTCGCTCTTCTGGGGCAAATCTCCTTTGGCATTTCATCTCCAATATCTTGGAGAAGTACTGTGATCTGTGTGATACATGATCAATTGATTGAGAAGACACATTGTGTTGTCTCTTGCTTCTATACTTTCTCTTTGACGAGGATTCTTCATATCATTTGCATTACACCCATAGCAGGATTCCACCCAATCTGGCAGAGATATACATTGTGAAGCAGGAGGTGAGGATAATTATGTGTATCTGGTGGTGCCTCCTTTAACCATTAAAGTATCATGTTCTTGTAGTTTCTCTTCAACTAGTATCACTTGGAAAAATTGAGTAGTTGAATAAGCTTATTTCATTTTGTCTTCCTAAGTGCTGTATCCTTCCTCCTTCAACATTTAAATCTTATTGAAGAGAAGGGCAATTTGTCAACTTCAGAGATATCTTACCATCTCCCCTTAGTCGAGACCAGTTTTTTAGCACTAATACATGTCACATGACCAATGTTCAGGTAGAAGCTTCAATCTCTCAACCTGAGCCTTGCAGTTGAAGTTTTCTTTAATTTGTTAACTTGTGATCAAGGTCACTGAGGTCAAAAGAACAAGAGGTTTAAAGATCTACACCTATAATTCTGAATAGAAACAGGTAATAAGTTGCATTCTGACCTCAAGTTCAAATTCCAAATTTCATTTCCTTTTTTATGCTATATTTGTCTTACGAAATTTTAGTAATTCTTGCAGGAATCTGTTTCATGGATTTGCACCTTATGGACTTCGATAGTTTCAGTGAAAGCAGTAGCAGTGTGGATCAGGATGATGTTGAATTTCTTTATGGTGGACATGCGTCCTCTATTCTTTCAAGTATTGAGGAAGCCATTGGCAAAATCGATGATTTCCTCTCATTTGAAAGGGGATTCATGCATGGGGACATTGTCTGCTCTGCAAAAGATCCATCTGGGCAGATGGGAAAAGTGGTAGATGTGGATATCACTGTGGACTTGGAAAATGTTCATGGAAGCAAAATTCGAGATGTGAATTCCAAAAATTTGAGAAGAATTCGATCTGTATCAGTAGGCGACTATGTGGTGTACGGTGCCTGGTTGGGAAAAGTGCAAAAGATAGTTGATCGCATAACTGTTCTTTTTGATGATGGAATGAAGTCTGAATTCTCTACAATAGGTCCAGAGAAGCTTGTACCAATTTCTCCAGACTTACTTGAAGATTCCCTTTATCCTTTCTACCCAGGACAGAGAGTACAGGTGGAATCTTCATCTGTCTCGAAACAGACCAGGTGGTTATGTGGTATGAAAAAGGATAATAAAAATCAAGGCACTGTCTGTTCGCTGGATGCTGGACTTGTGTATGTTAATTGGCTTGGTTGCGAAGTGGTAGGAGAAAAGATATCTGCTCCCCCATCTTTGCAAGATTTAAAAAACTTGACCTTGTTGCCATGTTTCACACACACAAGCTGGCAGCTTGGTGATTGGTGTATACCAGTAACTGACTGCAAGACTCTGAATGAAAGTAGTTTTTTAAGCCCACCAGCTAAAGGACTCATTGATGGAGAAGAAAAAGCAGAAAGTATATCTCAAAGAGGCAACTTTGCTCATCATTTCCAGGGAATTGCAGTTATCACAAAGACGAAAACAAAAGTCAATGTGCTATGGCAGGATGGCAGCCTTTCAGTTGGACTAGATTCAAACTCTCTGCTTCCTGTGAGTGTAGTTGATGCGCATGATTTCTGGCCTGAGCAATTTGTGCTAGAAAAGGGAATCTGTGATGATCTGCCTGCTCCCAGCATCCAAAGATGGGGCATTGTGAAATGTGTGGATGCTAAAGAACGAACTGTGAAGGTGGAGTGGAGAACTGTTTCCATTGATCAAGCAACAAGTGTTCAGCTAGAGAAGATGGAGGAAATTGTTAGTGCATATGAATTGGTTGAACACCCAGACTACTCGTATTCTGTTGGTGATGTAGTTATTGGGTTGCAGAAGTATCACTTTGTTTATCAATCTTCTGAAAAAGTTTCTGGAAACCACTTGATATCAAAATGTGGTGCAGTTACAGGCACAGAGAAATATCATACATATACTGATATGTCTAAAGACCTAAATGGAAATTCCTGTCATGATTTCTCATACTGCTTTGGTGTTGTAGTTGGCTTCAAAGGCGGGGATGTTCAAGTGAAATGGGCTAATGGTGCTACAAATATGGTACTTGCTTCCCAACTAGTGTATGTGAGTCTGGGTGTATGTGATATTCACATGTCCCAATGAAAGTTTATGGTGATTTGGTCATACATTTTGCTAACATGTATTCATGCCATAATGTGTCAGTAATAGTATTTGCAGCCTATTGTGAAGTCATTTTTTGCCCGCAAATCTAAAAAGTTAACTAGTGTGATGTTGTGAAATATGAAGTGTGTCTCTTCATTGAATTTGTATTTGACGGTCTTCTTGAATCTTGGAATGTCACCATAGGTTGCACCATATGAGATCTATCAAGTTGACAAATTTGAAGGTTTATCTGCCACAGTTGCACCTTACAATGGACACACTGAGCCATCAAATGAGGAGATGATTGTGCTTGGTGACCAATCTTCAGAGTATATGGAGAAGGTGACTCTCTCTCTCTCTCTCTCTCTCTCTCTCTCTCTCACACAACTCCTCTCTCCTCTTTTCCATGATTGAAAAACTAAGATGGGCTAGGCAATGTTAAGCTTAATTATTGACTTTTAAGAACTTAAAAATAGTCAAAACAGAATATGAGAGTAAATGGAGTTAAAGTTGACACGAACCCTGAAGCTAAGAAATTTTGTCGTCAATGCCAGACTGACGGCCAAATGTTACTAAAGCCTTCAAAATATTCCTCTGACTTCTTTTGTGAAGGAACTAATGTGCAGGTGTTTGCCATGATATTCTAAATATCGAGCATTTGTTTTGGCAATATTTGTGGGAAGTATGAACTGAAATAATTATCTGGCTATGTCAGGACCAATCAGATTTCAAGGCCGACAGAGAAGAGATTGAAAATAAGTTACTCGGCTCTAGTTCCTCTTCTTTCCCTCAAGCAGCGATTGGACTTTTCACTACAATCAGCTCAACCCTCTTTGGCTCCCTGGGTAGTTCACTATTTGGAGCATACAGAAAGCTATCAAAAGATGAGGAAAAGGCTGTTATCTCTAGTGAGGAGGAACTTGAACTTTGTGACATACATCCAGTTAGTACACCAGTGGATGTAGGTGACATAGAGAAAACTAAGGAAACAAATTCAGTGCAGCACATCAAAGAAGTTGAAGAAGAGAAGGATTGTGTGCTTCCATCTAACAATAAGCTTCCTGAATTCTTCAGGCGATTTGATATGGTTAGCGATTGCTCTGACCACCATTTTGTTGATGGTGCTGGAAAGGGCCAGAAATCATCCCAGGTTGGATACAGATTGTATCCAAGAGTGTGCTCAGTTTCCTCTCTCTCTCTCTCTCTCTCTCTCTCTCTGTCTCTCTGGGCTTTTGATTTGATACAGTTTTTGTTTCTTTTGTAGATGAAGCAAGCTTGGCTGAAACGGGTACACCAAGAATGGAGCATTTTAGAGAAAAATCTTCCTGGTGAGAATCTTAAGCTTTCTCTCAGCATGAGAATTTCTCATGTTATTCAATCACTTTTAATAAATGTTAACCAAACATATATCACAATCCCATTGCACCTTCCCTCCAACCCCACATCCATCAGTAGCTGCAATAGTATATTTCCTTTAGTTTTTGTTAAAGGGATAATGGTTTGGTTGTATATGTATTCGTTCTTTAAAAGTATTTAATAGATTTGATATGACTCTCAAAGCAAACAAATGACTCATAGAGGGAAAGAGATGATTTATTATATCTAATATAGCAGTCATATTTATATGACCTCTTTTCTCCTTTTTGGCATGTAATGATAAGTTGAAACCTAATTCACAGGATCTTTTATATGTTGAACAGGATTTTTTAGCAACATAACCTGATTTTACTTTATTGCATTTAGTAATTTGTTCAAATATGAATTTGGGAAATCTTTGATATATACATTTGGGAATTGGTTGTACATTAGTGCCATTGAGTGTGCCAGGTATATTTTGTCACCATTTTAATTTGAAAATACTTTCTGTACAGAAACGGTCTTTGTCCGTGCATACGAGGAAAGAATGGATCTTCTGCGAGCTGCTCTTGTAGGGGTTCCTGGAACACCATATCATGATGGATTATTTTTCTTTGATATTTTTCTTCCCGCGGCATATCCTTATGAACCACCTGTAAGTACGACTTCTTGCTGCTTATCATGATTATAGCTGTAAAAAGTTCTAGGAATTATTCAATTGGATAGCAAAATCTCTTTTCCACTGAAAAAGTGTGTTTTTTTTTTCCCCTCCTTGATAAACTTTAATTATAGGTTTTGTATGATGTCACTGAACAGTTTAAAACTTTGGAGCAATGAACTCAGTGTTTAATTTAATTGTGATCCCTTTGTCCTTGTAAATGCAAGTGTAATAACATGGAAGGCAATGATGGTTTACTTTGAAAAAATGCTGATGAGATCTCGGTGCATGAAAATTTCAGATGGTGTACTACAAGTCTGGTGGACTTCGTGTGAACCCTAATTTATATGAGTCGGGGAAAGTTTGCCTAAGTCTCCTCAATACATGGACAGGCTCTGGAAGTGAAGTTTGGAATCCTGAAAACTCTACGATTCTTCAAGTTCTTCTGTCCCTCCAAGCTCTTGTCCTTAATGAAAAGCCTTATTTCAATGAGGCTGGATATGATTTGCAGATTGGAAAAGCCGAGGGTGAGAAAAACTCAGTGAGCTATAATGAAAATGCATTCCTTGTTAGCTGCAAGTCCATGTTATACCTACTACGCAAGCCCCCTCAGGTAAGATAGTTTATGCTTATGAGTTTACCCCTATCATTAAAAAGGACTACAGTTGTAGCCATTCCTTTTTATTAGAACAACCAAATAACATGATTCCTCATCTTCTAAAATGAGTTGCAACTCCTGCTGTGCTAGCTAAACTTAATTGTATAGTCTGCAGTGATTCCCTTCTTCTGGTGGAATAATTGTGGCTTGGAATATATGCAAGGTCAAACAGTATTTGTCTTGTGAGATATTCATGAAGGGTTATTTCCTAAAAGATGTCTCCGATAAAAATAATTCTTTTACCATAGTTAAAGCACTAACTGATATGACTAAGATGTCTACTGTGTGAGACAATACTAAGCAAAACTAAGATGTCTACTGTGTGAGACAATACTAAGCAAAACCTTTTTCATCGACTTGAAGAAACAAAAATTGCTCAAGTTTTGATGTGTCTTGTGCAACTTGCTGCAGCATTTTGAGGCACTGGTTGAGGAGCATTTTAGTCAACGTGGAAAACATATTCTATTGGCTTGTAAGGCATATATGAATGGAGCTCCAGTAGGTTCAGCATATGGACATGAGAAAATCGCACAAGGAACAAGAATCGAAAGCTCTATGGGGTTCAAAATCATGCTTGCCAAGCTCTTCCCTAAACTAGCTGAAGCATTCTCCAGTAAGGGTATGGACTGCAGCGATGTATTAAATCAGGGGTAGTGGCCGTTGCCCATTATAAAGAAAGAGTAGCTTGTCTATGTTGTTGAAGTCCACTTATTCTGCTGTTGTATTGTCTTATGAGTGTTTTTAAGTATAATTCCTGGCACCTAAACCAATTTACTGTGGTGCTTATGTTGTTTGTGAATGTATGCGAGGAAAAAGGCATGAGAAAACTCCATATGGTCAGCTATGTATCTGTATATAGGCTTGAAATAAATTTCAGTCAACCAAAAAAAAATGCTCTGTTGCTGCAAATCTACTCCTAAACTGTAAGCTTGCAGTTACTGGAGAAAAATGCAGTAGCAGCTAGTTGACTGGAGGATTTGTTGAGTATTAGTTGTCTGTATATATTTTTATTCCTTTTTCTGCAATGTTGATCTCAGTTAAGGGGAATATTTCAGCAACTAGATAGGATATCAGTTCTTGTATCTCTTGCTGCCTCAGTTAATGAGAGAAAGGTTGAAGTGTGTCAGGAGGATCAGCACTATACTGCTAGTTGCTGCTGCTGTGACTTGTAAGCAAACTTTACTGATAGAATGATAGTACTAACGTTACATGCAACCAAAGGTGGTGCAAATTTCCCAGATGACTTCCAGCCTTCCAGGGAAGACCTTCTACTAATTGGATTCTAGTAATGTGATCATTCCCTCCTTGTCAGCAGAAGAACATCATGTATACAGTCCATGATGATATTACAAGTTGCAGACATATACTTTATGGCATTTAACTGATACATACATATCATTCCTGAGCTTAATATGGACATCATGATAATTTCAGTTCAGCACATGGATTCTTGTTTTTAGGACAAGTAGGAAACACCCTGCTGTCTTTCGGCAAATTCCTTAAAATATTGACGTTTTGGATAAAAGTCCGCCATTTGGTGCTATGTTTTTTCCGTTTCCGAATGTATCGGTACCGCACATGGAATATGCGGAACTAGAGATAGAATTTTTTTTTTTTTTTTGCAAGGCCGTTCCACACATTGGAACCAGAGACATGAAAATTTTGTCTCTGGTTCCGCACATCCAATGTGCGGAACGGCCTTGCAAATTTTTTTAAAATTTGCAAAAAGGGGCTCCGGAAATATATATGTAAATTTTGTAAATAATTGTAGTAGTAAATTTGCTTATGATTTATGGTTTTGGTGTTTAGTAGTAAATTAGTTTTAGTGTTGTTTGTTTTTAGTATTAAATTTTGTAAATAATTATAAACATGTTATAAAAGATTGGGCAGTTACCCCTGAACCCTAAACGCTAAACCAAGACGCTAAACCCTAGTATAATAAAACCCTAAACCGTAAACCAACTAAAAATCCTAAACCCTAAATCCTAAACCGTAATCTCCTAATACTAAACCCTAAAAACCCTAACCCATAAAAACACTAAACCCAAAACCCACAACCCTAAACCCAAGACCCTAAAACCTAAATCCTAATATAAGTAAACCCTAAACCCTTAAACATTAAACCCTAAAACCAAAACCCCAATATGAGAAAACCCTAAACGTTAAACCAACTAAAAAACCTAAACCCTAAAACCCTAAACCCTAATCTCCTAACACTAAACCCTAAAAACCCAAAACCCTAAAAACAGTAAACCCAAAACACACAACCCTAAACCCTATAAGTAAAACCTAAACCCTAAACACTAAACCCTAAAAACCCATAAATTTGTAATTTCCTAAAGGCTATATCCTAAATATACAAACCCTAAACCCTAAACCCTAAACATTTTAGGGTTATATATATATTTATATATATATATATATATATATATATATATTTAAATTTGTATATATGTATATATATTTGTATATATATATTTAAATTTGTATAAATGTATATAAATTTTAGTTGGTTTAGGGTTTAGGGTTTACTTAGGGTTTAGGGTTTAGGGTTTTTAGTTTTAAGGACTAAACTTCGCCATCCTTTTAATGGTCTAGTTATAGGGGGTTAGGATGTAGCGTGTCGATAAATCATCCAAGTCAAGTCGTTTATACTATCAAATAAAGTGTACAAGAAAGACATATAAATATATATAAACATATATAAATATATATATACATAAATAAGTAAATATATATATAAATATATGTCAATATATAACATATATGTATATATAAATATATATAAACATATAAATGTATATATAAATATATATACATAAATATATATATATATATAAATATATTTAATAAAAATATATAAATATATATAATATATATAAATATATAAATTAATATATATTAACATATGTATAAATATATATAAATATATATAACACTTATACATATATATAAATATATAAACATATATAAATATTGTTATATATAAATGGTTAAATATATATACATATAAATATATGTCAATATATAACATACATATAAATAGACGTAACATATATATATAACTATATAAATATATATAACATATATATATAAATACATATCACATATCAATTTATATATATAATTATATAAATATATACATATACATATATAGAGATATAAATATATACATATATGTATATATATACAAATATATATATATACATATATATACATAAATATATATACATAGATAAATATATATATAAATATATACATATATATAAATATACATACAAATATATATAAATATATACATATATAATAAGTATATAAATATATACTACTAAAATTGTTTACTAAATCATAACCAATTTCCGGAGGCCCCTTTGTGCGGAATTTCTGTGTCATGTGCGGAATGTGCGGCACCTAGCAAAATTTTTAAAAAATTTGCACAGAGGGACCTCCGAAAATTGTTTGAAAAAAAAAATCCTCTCAATGTGCGGCACCGATAGATGGAGAAACGCAAAAAAACTAGTATCAAATGGCTGAGTTTTTTTGGAATCGTCAATATTTGGAGGAATTTGCCTCTGTCTTTCTCGGTTGAAATTTTTAAGGTCATCCCTATTCTTGCATAGATGGAGAAATTCATAGTTACTTTTTTCATCACTCACGACTGAAATAGCTGAGTTTCCTTCTGCAACTAATTATTGGATAGTGAAGGGAGAGACTGGGGCACCAAGACTGCTTTGCAGCTCAGCAATGTATAATTAATGTGAGAAAAATGTCATCCTCAAGCTAGCCAAATGGAGAGGGTCATGTCCACAAATTCGACAAGATGTGACGGGAATAATGAGGAGTTTGAGACGTGTCGATGATCGGAATTGTAATTAACATTTCTTTCAAAGTGATGATACCACAAAGTGGTATATGGATTTTGATAAAAGGTTGATTCCCCTGATTTGGAGGTTCTTCCTTCAGCGTTGCAGTCTCTCCTTCAACCTTAATTTCGGTGTACTGAAAATTAAGAATTGAAATCTGAAATGTAAAGTCTAAATCTATTAAACAATTAACTTGTTACATACTAAATTTAACATTAAATTGATAAGTGAATATCATATCATCTAGTTTTAGCAGTAAATTTTATTTAAAAAATTCAGTGTCACTTAATTAATTCAGATATTTTATTTTAGTTATCAAACACGTTTCAAAGTGTTAAAATCTGAACTCATTAAATTTAAATATCGAATTAAATTATCAAATAGGCCCTAACAGTAAAACTGTCAAATACATGTAAATTAAATTTAGTCGTATATCTTATTAGGATTTTGTCGAGGAAAGTTGCACAGGATTTTAAATAAATGTATTGAAGGAAAATTAAATGGGACCGAAGCCTTTTTTTTTTTTTTTACAAGAATTAATGCAATGATTTTTTTCACAAGACCTCAACCGGACTAAATAGACAAATGGTCTGCACCACAGATAAAATAATAACAAGAAAAGGTGATAACGTTCTATGTGTTCCATATGGTCTGCTAAATTTAACTCACTGACCCTTTTTGCTTTTCTTCAGTCCTCCCACAAATAGAAGAATTTCTTCTTCTTCCTCTTTTTTTTTTTTTTTTTTTGGATCCTAGTGAATGCCAATTTTAGAAATTACAAAGAGATGTGATTGGACATCCTTGAAACTTATGTCATAAACTAATGTTCTCATAGACAAAGCTATTAAACTTTGGGAAAAATCCTATACTCATTTTAGGGGAACCATTTCCCTAGATTTAAAACCTAATTTTGATGATTTAGTAACAATAATACTGTTTACATTTTAAATGATTGGAATAGTTACATCTAAAGTTCCGTTCGAAGTCTGAGTTTTAGGAAGAACACATTTTATGATATTTTCTTGATATAACTCTTATTCTATTATCTAGTATTAAGTTTCAACTTGACACTATAATGCTCAAAACGCAATAAGCATTTCTCTACGTGCGTCTCGATACTGTTATAAGTTGCCACGAATTATATACGTAACATAATTTTTTTTTATTTTATATAGTGTTTAGTACACGATATACGAGTTTATTCATGGAAATCTATATAGCCATAAGAAAAATTCCTGTAATTAGATTAAGAAAATCTATTTGTTATAAGGATTATACTAAACCTCAAATTGAAGTTCTTTTTTATTTTTTTCGTACATTTATTCCGGGCTTAATGGTGCGTTAAATATATGCAATCATCCCATCCCGGTTTCCAGAATCCCGCAGCGATGGAGGGTAGTGGACCTCTACTTTCCTTGTTCCCAAAATGCCCTCGACACTTCCCGAAATCCCCAATCACTCCCTTCCTCCTGCTCCCCCTTCTCCTTCTCGTCTTCCTGTCGATCCCCTCAATCGCCTCTGCAAACCCTCAAGTTATCTACTCCGAGTACTGCAACGACGTCGTCCGGGAGTCCTCCCCCTCTCACACCCAGCCTCTCGCGGAGGACACCGTAAAGCTCACAATTTCTAACGCCCGCTTCACATTCTCTTCAGGAAAACATGACGAGCCTCGCCCTTCAACGTACGACTTCCCCAAGAAGCTCCGTTTCGCCACGAGAAGCGCTCAGAGGACCCAGGACGACGGCGTTTTCAAGGTGGACGGAGGCGTGGATTTACGGGGTTTTCGGCTCCCGGAGCATATGGGTAATCACAACCGCCGCGGCCTCAGGATCGTTGTTTACCGGCCACGAGGGAACCCGGTGGATCCTTTTTACGTCGATGATGAAATTCACGACTTCTACCTGAGTGGGTTTTGGAATTCCACTTCCGGGAAGCTCTGTATGGTGGGGTCAGGTGAGGAGAGGAGGTTTAGCTCACTCTTCGCAGTTTTTAAGGTTAATTATCCCAATGCGTCCAGTATATTCAATAGTTATGTTAATGGTACTTTGGAACTCTTGACTGTGGATAGTAAACTCGTCGGATCTTTGAATGTTTTAGGTGTGAATTCGAGGAGTTATGAGTATAAATTGATTAACAAAGAAATTGAGAAAAATGTGTTTAGGCGATTTGATGATTTGTCGAATGTGTCGCGGGGATTAAGGGGGACAGATCAAGTTTGTCAGTTGATTAGGAGAGCTAGGTTTTTCGATTTGGAGTATAAAAGTAATTGTGAAAGAGTAAACTGTGATGTTGTGCATGGGGGAAAAGGGAGTAGTACATTGCCAAGCAGTATGACTGTTGATAAGATAGAGTGTCTGGAGAGTGGTTATGTGAGGTACTTGTTGCAATTTGGGACTGCTCAGATGAAGTTATCTTCCGAACCTAGTGAGACTTTAGTTGCTGAGGGTAAGTGGGATGGTGAGAAGAAGAGGCTGGACATGGTTGCTTGTCGAATTGTAGATGGTCAAGGTACTGTTGGGGATTGTTCGATTCGATTGAGTTTGAGGTTTCCTTTGGTGTTATCAGTAAGGCAAAGAAACTCTCTGGTTGGCGAGATATGGAGTAGTAGAAGCCAGAACGAGTCAGGTTATTTTGTTAGAGTTGAATTCGGGAGTAGGACTCAAAGAGTTATGAGACCTATTGGGGTGAGGTATGAATATACCGAGATTGAGAATGCAAAGACATCTTGCGCCAGGAAGATGAAGCATGGAGGCAAAGGTGGGAAATTTCCCAATGCACTGTCGCGTGATATGGGTTTTGTCATGTCTGTGAGAAACCGAAAAGGAGAAAGTGTTTCTGGGTACTTTTCTCCCCTGTTCGTGGGCGATAAACCTTTTAGCCGAGGTGGAGCATTTGGAGAGGGTGAGTCTACAGGCCCAGTGAGCTACAGTCAAGGTAATTTGGTTAATGCCAGCTATGAATTAGTCTTCCGCCCTCTACATGGTTTAAATATTAGTCGTGAACTTCCTTCTTTCAGTTCACTACGAATTTCTGCTGAGGGAATATATGATTCAAATCTTGGGCACCTTTGCATGGTTGGCTGTTTGTATGTTCCATTACCTTATGTGAAATTTGGGAGAAATTCTTCTCTGGACTGTGAAATTCTGGTTGACATACAGTATCATCCACTGAATGCAAAAGTTGGAAAAGTTATCAACGGAACCATACAAAGCAAGAGAATGAAGTCTGACCCTCTTTATTTTGAGCCACTTGAGATTGTTTCACGTTCCCTGTATACAAGTCAAGCAAAAGAATCTTTATGGACAATGGACCTGGAGATGACCATGGTTCTGGTTTCCGATACATTGGCATGCATCTTTGTAGGATTGCAGCTAATTTATGTGCAAAAGCATCCAAAAATGCTCCCATTGATTTCTGTTTTGATGTTGACTGTACTCACCCTCGCTCACATGATTCCACTGATCTTGAATTTTGAGGCTCTTTTCTTGTCAAACCGCAACAGGCAGAATGTATATCTTGGTAGTGATGGTTGGCTTGAGGTAAATGAGGTGTTAGTAAGAGTCATTACGATGGTGGCTTTCTTGTTGGAGTTTCGTCTTCTTCAGCTGACTTGGTCTGCAAAAGCCAAGGATGAAAGACAGAAAACCCTCTGGACCTCTGAGAAGAAGGCTTTCTTCTTGTGCTTGCCTCTGTACTTGTTTGGTGGTTTAGTTGCTTGGTTTGCTCATCCGTCATCAAAGTCTCATGGAAGGGCTTTACTATTCTTGCCAGACAACAAACCTAACCCTCAAACGCAGTCTTTTTGGGAGAGCTGAAGTCTTTTGCCGGTTTGATACGCGATGGTTTTCTGTTCCCTCAGATCCTCTTCAATTTGTTTAGTGACGCCAGAGAGAGGGCTCTTGCTCCTTCCTTTTACGTTGGGACCACTTTGGTGCGCTTGTTACCTCATGTCTATGACCTTTACAGGGCTCACAGTTCTGTATTATTTTCACTCAATAAGATATATGCGAATCCAAAAATGGATTACTACTCCACTGCCTGGGATATCATAATCTGTGGTGTTGGTCTCTTGTTAGCATTCCTCATTTTCTTGCAGCAGAGGTTTGGTGGGCGCTTCTTTCTTCCTAAGAGATTTAGACAAAATTTAGTGTACGAGAAAGTGCCTGTAGTTAACTCTGATGCAGAATAATTCATGCTTGAGATGACTTTGTTTCAATTGCTTATGGCTTGGTGATTTTCATTTAGCCAGTCATACATGCTTCTGAACTTCTTTTTCCTGTGTTTCGATAATCTCCCAGCAACTTGTCTGTTTTCCTGAAAGAAACAACTGTCAGAGACTCGTTTGCTTGAATTATGCTGGTTATTCTGTGATTTGCGAGACATGAGTTGATTCCAGAAATTGCTACTCGGTCAAGCTTGCCAAGTAATTCACTCGCCAGAATTCAAGATTCTCTTGAGTACACAATCTTGGCGCTTGCACTTCAATTCCATCATGTATTTCATGAAAATGAACATGATCCGCAACTACGAGGCACAGACAAAACGAAAATGAAAAGAAATGATAGAAAGAAATGATTTTAGTTCCGTGATAGATTGGTCGAACCTGCTTCAAAGTGGATACCCAATGGTCAGTCCTCTACCATTAAAGTAGGAATGATGCCACTATCATCTTTTCCAACTGAAGGAAATGCTTTCTTCAATTTTAGAGCATAAATGGTGATACTCTAATCTGTTACAGCTCGAGCAGCTTGTGCATAAATGGTGACAAGTTCCAAATTAAGAGGAGCTTTTTCCGAAAAGCAGATTGAAATTATTTGAAATTTTTGCACAGAATTCCTTACTATTGAGTTGATAACTAAAAGTCCAATGGTCGAATTGCCAGAAACTGATTAGGCTTTAAATAGACAAGATCAGATTCGAGATGTGAAACGAAAAAGGAAAATTAATATCCTGGAACAGCACCAAGCTACTTTAATTTACATGTCAAACTATACAAGGCACCAGCTAAGTTTTTTTCCTTCAAAATGCTTAATTACATAACTATGAGCCTCTAACTGATCATCCGACTAACAGTTAATTACATACTGCTTCCTGGTCATCGCCCAACAACTGAGCATCAAAATTGAATATAACGGAACCGTCCATCATCAGAATGACATGCTGCCAGTGCAGTAGTCCAAGAGTCCACAAAAATTTCTCCTCAAGGCCTGGAAAGCAGACAAATCATGTTTGAATAGAGGTAATGAAAGGCAAGCAGCCTTTTAATCCCAAAAATAGCCAAACAATGGCAAACCATGAAATGAAAATGCAACCATTGCAAGCGTGACACTCGGAATCAGTCATTTTGTTGTAGCAGCCATGTGAAAAACAACACAGAAAATTAAAATGGAAAAAATCTGTGCTCGTAAATCACAACCAGGAGAAGGAGAAACAAATAAATAAATAAATAAAGTCAGAGCCCTCTTCATTAAATGAACAAATTGAGAATTCACCATAGTAACATCATGATGATTACTGATAATACTAAGCTTGGTGTTTCTTTTTTTCTATTTTCCCCTTTTTTTTTTCTTGGGGAGGGGGAGGGGGTGGGTGGGTGTTTTGAATTACATGAAAAGTTCACTTGACCAGCAGCTTACAACCCACGTTTGAACCAGTTTCATTTATTTGGTGTCATGCCTGACCTCTTTATAAATGCAACCATGACCAGTTCACTCATATCCTTCGTATTCGCCATAGGGCCAATCTTATTCCGTGTCACTGCTCCACTTACGGTTCATACTAGATCCTATATGCTTTCAGCTTCTAAAAGAGGAAAATTTTAACCTTATTGTTGGATAGAACTAAAGTCAGAAAATGGATGGCAATTAGATTAGTAGATTTCAATCCTGTGGTCGATTTACTTGCAACTATAGAATAAATGAACAAGCATAAATTCTTAGTCATCAGGTAATCATGCCTACTATGAGCTATCTACTCTGGTATCCGGCTAAAAGCCAAATCTTGTTGGGGTACAAAGACCAAAGACAACTTTTAGAACCTTCGTTTAGAAATTGAAGGAAATATGATAGTCTAGTTTCACAATTGACAAGTTACATGTGAGGAATTCTAACCTTAGATGGAAATTCCCGAAGGGAAATCTCTAGAATTAACTAGGTCATGGCTCATCGAGGCCCATATGTAAGTTGATCCTGGTTAGTGCCAACAGCCTGTCAGGACTGAATATAGGTAAATTAGCTTCATTATATTGACTGGCAGAAAGAACAAGATTTCTTTCACAAAATATACAGTTTATAAATTTTCTTCATGAATATGATCCTATCAACATCCATAGCCTTGTTAAGGCAAAAACTTCATGCTGTAAAAAAACCACAATGCAATTTTTTTTTTTCAACCATGGCTACATAGAAATCATTGTCGATCACAAGAAATGACCAACACTAATAAAGACATCAATCAATTATTCAGGTTCCATATCTAGGCCCAAAATTGTACTTCAGCTTTACGAGTCGGACTATAGAAAGAAAAGTCCTTCCAAGATTCACAACTCGTATCAATTTAAGATCCAAAAGGAAGGCAGCCTGCACTTTCCTGCTTAGACAGGACAAAGGAGACAGACGTCACCCAGGTCAATGCAGTTCTTATAATTTCCAGAATCAAGTGCAAAGAAAAAAGGAAGAAACTATAGACAAGTGAGGAAAAGTAAAATAATAACTGAGGATTTGAGATACAATCTAGTATTCTCATTGATCCAAGGCAATTGTTAATTGATCAGAAGTCGTCTACCAAGCTTTTGAATATCAGGAAAAGACCAGAAGGATCTGACACAATCTCATTTCATTAGTACATAGTCACAAGTTGCAGCAAATATTGCTGATTTACAAATGGAGAATTAGTCAATACTCACTGCCATGCAAAAAAAGATTAAGCACAAGCACAAAATTAGAAAAAGCACAAGCAAACAATTGGGTACAAAGGACTAGAGAACACAAGTTCTTGTATATACACATGGGAGAAGAGTATTTGAGGAATTTGATATAGAAAACTACCTGCTATTACATGTCATGGTTGGACTTCTTGCCAGTCAGGATCTGAGATATCTGGAGTCCTCTGCTGAAACCTTCATTGAACAGTATCCTTGTCTGCATTGACTCTACTCCAGGCATCCATGACAAAGTTGCCAGAGGAACCATAACAATTAACCCAAATATCATATCATACAGACGAGCCAAGGAGACTACAGCCTCCCAAACTACTGTGGATTGCAGAAAAGGCCTAAGAACTTGAGCAATTTGTATTATACCCCATCCCGTGGGTATAAATGCCAAGAGACTCGAGATAAGATCAAGAAATGAAAAGCGAGTGAACTTAAGCAACAGAATGATAACAAGTACAATAAGCACAATAACAACCAACTGAACCAGTCGATAGTAGATATGCTTCTTTGCAGCATACTTATCCCCAGCATATCCTATGACAATATGGATTGCGACTGCCACAACCATGTAGATCCAAGACAGTAAATAAACAGCAATACTTTTGTTATTACCAGTAATGTTCAACTGGTAAACAATTCCGTATTGGAAAAAGAAGAAACGAAGATCTAAAATAATCTCCAGTAATTTTCCCCAAAGACCAGTTGTCCTCAAGTGCTCCTGCTCCTCGTGCCACCATGTTTCCCAGCTGAGATCTGCTTTTATGAAAACTCCTCTACTGTACCATAGCCATTTCATGAAATCATCAAAGTCGTAGACAGTTTTCAACCAATCAAAACCAGAAGGATTGAAGACAAAGGGTGACATCATCCACGACACAACAAGGAACCAACTTGAGATAGTCATTGCAATGTAAACAAAGGTATTTGAAGCTAAGGGACTATGCGAGGCGTACACTATGAGAATCACTCCAAGCTCAATTGCTTTCACAAAGTGGCTGCGAGCATATAATCTATAGTTCTCTCCAAAGCTTTTATGTTGCACGACAAACCACGTCCAGTAGCTCTGTACTTGGCACCTCCATGAAGAATGGTCCGACCAAAATAATGTGCACGTGTTCCAAGTGAGAAAGTGTAAAACAGTGAAGCAAGCTGCAGTTGCATTGTTACAAAATCCCAAATAGCAGGAAGGAACCCATGTTCTAGAGAATTTTCCACAATCATTGGGAGGGCAGTGAAAATACCAATTTGGATGACGAACTGTTGATTCAAGATTGCACCAAGGGCTTTATTGTTACTGGCATACTTGGCAATGTGTTCAACACCACTGAGAGCAAGATAGAGGCGCCCCCAAAGAAAAGTGTAGACCATGAGGACCACCACCATGGTGTTGAAGAAGTATCCAACAGTAGTATAAAAGAAGGAAAGCATACGAAAGAAATCTAGCCGATGACCCAACCTGTATATGTCTCTGCTCAGGACCTGCTCACCATTGCCACTAGCAACCTTCGCCTCAAACATGGATATCTGATTCAATCCAACATCCCTTCCCTTACCCACTTGTATGTATTCATGGTGCGTCACATTGCCACCTCGCAACGTGCAATTGAAGCCGGCATAGATATCCTCACTAATATTGATCACTCTAGAAGCTTTGCTTATGCCACCCCGAGTCAAAAACCAGAATCTGTCGAAGACATCGGGATGACCGTAGTGCATCCGGACCTTCAAAGGATTTGCCAGAACACGTTGCCCCAGAGTTACAAAACTCATTTCTTGAGCAGACATGAACCAAGCAAGTGATGACACAGAACCAGTAAAGATATTTTCACGAACTCCGAGAATTGTGGGCCTCCTGATACCATGATAGGATTTAAACTCCTCCAGTAAATTCCGCATCTTCAATGCCTCCTCAAAATAATTATCTTGGTTCATATCTATGGTCTGAATTGCATCACCACGAGTAAAAATGATGGCGTGGTTCTGGTTCTCCGGTTTACCTTCACCCAGCTTCAATGGACCAGGCAACTTGATACGGTAAATTTCAACCTCTCTCTTTAGTTGTTGATCAAACTTCACTAAGACAGAGTAATATTCCATCTCCTCCCTTCCCAGGTAAACCTCATCAACATAAGCTACTCGAAGGGCCTCATTATTTTTCATCAAGTTCAAAATATCCTCAGCACGAGGATCACCCTTTTCTTTGTGATGCCCATACATCTGACAGGCAACAACGTAAGTGAATTTCATCATAGCACTGCCAAATTCATGACCCTTAAAAAGAAGGCTCACACTGCTACTTGCTCGGCCAAGATTTTGAGAAGTTGATGCCATGTGAGAATCTCGTCCATCCAAACTGCTGTTCTGCTGCAGTGAAGCAAGAGAGGCAATTTCCTGTGATCCCTGCCTTATATCCAATTCAGACGCAGTATCAAGGAAGGCAAGCATTTTCAGTGCCCTGTAGTAGTACATCATTCCTCTCACTGTACGAGATAATGTCTGGCCTCTGTGTGATGCCCACAGTCGGAGATCCCTCACCTTTGTGGTCCAAATCTCATCATCACCTTGCATACCTTCCCTGCGCATCCTCTCCAGAAAATTTGTCCACTCATCTTCATAAATCTTCTGCAAATAAAATAAGGTTGAGACGCCATCTTCATTGGGACTTCTAAGCATTTCTTTACCGTACAACACATCTTCATCATAGTAGGGAGTCAAGATACTGAAGGCCATCATCTTCTCAACTTGCGGAGCTCGTGGCATGTTCATAAATAATGAATTACCAAAGAAAGAAATACGTCTCCTTGACTCAAGATTTCTTGGGACATTGTGCAGTGAATCTTTAGATGTAAGTATTGTCTGCAAACGTCTTAGCTGCCCGTAGAAGAAAATGTCTTCAGCTTCAGGAAATTCCAAAGCAGTTTCAAAAAGTTGTCCATCAGCAGATGATGCAGGATTTAGAGGTGCTAAACCTTCCTGTTTCAACAGTGCAACAGATTTCTTCATCCGTGGAAATTCTCGAACAGAAAGCTCATACAAGGCCTGCATTACATTCACTATCTTTGTCATGTCCTTCTGAGGCATGAGCAAAAGATGGACGAGGGATATCAACTGTTCATGAATCTTGGGGAAAACACTTGTCTTGTATGTCGCTGTGAACTTTT
This sequence comes from Gardenia jasminoides, assembly GCA_013103745.1. Taxonomy (NCBI): domain Eukaryota; kingdom Viridiplantae; phylum Streptophyta; class Magnoliopsida; order Gentianales; family Rubiaceae; genus Gardenia; species Gardenia jasminoides. The sequence goes on from CM023095.1 coordinate 4,192,054, forward strand.
CAAAATGAATGCTTTCATCAATCCCAGTGAACAGATTAGTGACTATTGAATGCTCTTCTGTGCCATATTTAATAACTAAATCAAGAAGCAAATATTTGATGCTATCATAAACCTCAATTACAGCACAACGTCTGTACTCATTCTTGCAAATCCTATACCATAACCATCTATCCGGCGCATCCTCCAGTTCTGTTGCATGATTGAGAGCAAGCAAGAGCTCATTGCAGAGAAGAACACAGGGCCATCGAATAACCTTAATATCCCAACAATTAGGAGGCAGCTCCATTAGCTCCACTTCCTCATCACTGACCAGGTCTTCCTCTCTCAAGGTTATTATCATTTCATTCCACAGCAATGCAAACCTAGTTGCTTCCACCTGGCTTGATTCCATCTTCTTATATGGCTGGCCAAGGCCATACCGCAGCTTCAGTCTATGCAGGGCATCTCGTAGTTTGTGTACCAGCGTTGCTTTCGAGTTTATGTTGTGATCCTCAGGCATTAGATTAAATTGCAATGCACTTGCAAAGAACTGGAATCGAAGTCTGAGTTGCTGAAAGTTTCGGATCTCACCTATATGAGAAAACAATCCAACTGCTCCCCCAACAATAGAAGAGAATATTGAATACCAAACTAACAAATCCACAAAATATATCAAAACAACAGGAACCCACAACATAATTACAGACACTCTATTGGTGCTACCAAAAAATTCATGCCACCTGTATGTTCCTTTCATCTTCAGAAGGGCCTTTGTTGGGGCAACCAGGGGCTTGATCTGAAGGAAGTAACTGAATGAGAATTTTGAAAGCAAGACAAGAATCCAAAATATCGTGTACTTTATGTTACTAACAAGTCCTTCCCTAAGCCCCCGACCCACAAATATTGGGGAATAAAACCACCATGTTAACCAACGAAAGACAGTCCAATCCACATGCTCGAGTAAATTTCGAATCCATGGAAGAACGAAAAGAACCAGAGCCAACAACTCAGGAATGACGTAGACTAAAGCAGCCTTCAGAAATGTCAATATTCTCTGGTTTGCTTCATACGACCACCTGCCATCAGAATTTTTTTGGCTCCAAATCCTCCCATAAAACACCCCAAACACAACAGTCCACGTCAGAGCATCTAGGCTTTTTAACACCATTCTCACACCAATCCATATCGTGTCCCTTGCAACTAAACTATACTGTGTCCCAGCATCAAGAATTGCTTGAACAAATCTCAAGGCTGCCCAAGTAATGAATATTGTAAGCAACTGCACCTGCAGATCCCTACTCTCCAAGGCTTGCCATGGATACTTGCTTCCCTCCCAGGCAACAAGCATAGCAGCCTGAAAGAACAAAATTAGCAATACCCACAACCTATCAAAACTCCTAAAAACATTCCAGAAAGTCCTTTGCTCCACAAATCCTGTCTTCCCTACTCTCTCGCCACCACTAACCAAGAGAAAATTACTCGACAAATCAATAGGCCATTTCAGTCTCTTAAAGCACTTTCTACTCCAAAAGTACTCGTTAAAATCATCATAATTCCTCCAAGCGGAATGTGGGGCACTCCCATTTCTGCTCCTCGCAACTTCACCCTTAATTGCAGTGTAAATAGGTGTAACAATATAATTCAAGAAACCATATTGACCACAAGTCGAGGGACACATATAACTGCCCACTGTTTTGATCATCAAGAATGTGATTTAACTCCCCAGCCATGTTATGATAAATATAGCACAAACATTCCGGCGTAAAGCGGAGATTCGCCGCCTCACCCCAAATCAACAAGTAGAGGCTTACATACAAGAGTTCCCGGCGGAGGAGGTCAGGGTTCTGGCGTTTTGGAAGCCGAACCTGAGACCTTTTCCGCAAATAAGAGCACCATGAGGTGTAATTCTTGAGCAACTTCTGCCTAAAGCGGCGGAGCACACCAAAATCAAGGCGGTCGACGCTCGCTGGCGGCGGTTGGAGGCGCATTTGAGAGTTTGCCAAGTGAAGCACCAAGTGCTCTCTTTGGTTCTTCACGTTGTCCCCTTGGAACCCAAAGAAGCGCCCCAGCCAGTCCACGATATCCACGAAATCATTCCCCTCCGTAAAGGGCGGCTTCCGGAGGTCGTCAGTGGCGCGCAGGGCGGCTGCGGCGGCCCGTACCTCTGGGTACCGGAGAGAAGGATGGTCAGTCAAGAGACTATGAATGGGAATTATGTTGTATGGCTCCTGCAGCTGCAGGGGAGGTCGAGGCGGGCGTGAGGTGTGCCACGGCCGCGCAGTGGCCTGAGGACGTTGCCTTAAATTCATAGCATCAGCCTCGCCAGGATACTCAAGCAAATGGGCTCTTCAGAGATGGTTGCTTCAGCCACTGGAGTTGCTGATGAGCTTCAAAAACCGAAGTAACAGTCAGAAACAAAAAGTGAGAAAGAATCCCATTTATTATTGGTATATACTAGAATATTGAGTGATTATTAAGGAGTAAAAGAAAGAACAAACAAAATGGGATAATGCAAGAAAAAGAAGCAACCTTTATTGCCTTCTCTCGATTGACAGAAATTGAGCTATCATTCAGGGTGGCTTTGGAGGCGAGTCACCATCAGGGGAATGTGTAATACTGTAATTCGCTGGTGGGATGTGGGCCACGCGCTAAAAGATTGCGAGTGGGAAGTACTTCGCTGATGGGACGCTGAGAAGCCGGCTTTCCCAAGTGAAGTGTAAGTTACAGTATAGACTGCAGTAGAGAGTCCAAGGAGCCATGGATGCCAATTCAAATAATGGGAGAGATAAGGGGAGGGAATTTGAAACATCAATAACGAATAATCCTTTTGTTTCTTTAGAGAAATAAATTAATGTGTTTTTAAAAAAATTATTTTAAATAATTTACTATTCAAACACACTAATGCGATATTGAAGTCACATGTTTATCACATCCAGTAAAAAAGTAATTAGCAGAAAAAAACAAATAGAGACTGAGCGCGTCTGGATTGCTATTTTTTGAAATTCTTATAGTAAAATATATTACACTGATTTGATGTATGTAGAATAAAAGAGTGACTCGATGTATATAAAATAAAAGAATAATTAAAAAAATATGCTCACCACAACATAAAAATTTTTAGATGAAAAAATGCAAATCCAAAGCATGAGAGCTTTTAATGCGTCCTGTCTTGGCAGTCGTGAGAAGGAATACGCCCCACCATTTGTGACATTTCCCAAACGACCCAGTGAAGATAGTGACATTTCCCAAATCATTAGACTGTGGGTGGGTTAAAACTTTAAAAAGTGCGACCAAAAGTTCATCAAAAGAACAAGCCTTAGTCGAAAATATATTGTAGTAATCTAACGTATATAAAATAAAAAAAAGTGTTTCAAAAATGTAATTAGAGAAAATGTAAAATTTTTTATAGAAAACTTCAATTCAAACAAAAGATCTAAGTTGATATGGATAAATCAAATAAGTCAAGGTTAACATTAACTTTGTTTTTCCAAAAAAAGTCTTCAATGATGTAATACATACTTTGTAAAAGCATGTTTTGAGACAATCATAACCACGTAATCACTTTTTAATCTCACACTGTACATATATCCTCTGACATGTTTGTTTGATTCCATTTTAGCGTGGAATGGGCTGCAGGCTGCCAAATGAGACCCTGCAGATGACAAGAATAAACTGCCATGGGCTGCTCCCTTGGCGATTGGTGAAAGGTGAATGTCTACCCGACAAATGGTGTCCAGAATTCAATGCCATGCTAAAGCCAAATTTTCCTTCAAGATAATGTGGGCAAGAAAGATTTTCAAAAAAGGATAATCTGGGCAATTAGGCATTGCGTTTCTTTTTTTTTTTTTTATCGCCGGCCACGGTATCTAAGGTCCATGGAAGCGTCTTCACACCATACTTTATCATTTGGTTGGTCAGTATTCATCAGATTTTCACCATACTTGACTAATCCATGGGTAATCAATGGGTGTGATACACGTGTATTGAACTTGAAACCTCACTTAAGCGGAATGAAGCTGCGGACCACTTCAACCAACCCCAATTGGTAGGCATTGCGTTTCCAACATGCTATTGTACGTGCTATCTGGATCTTTGGATCATGAGCAAGATCTTCGGGTTTGGGATCGCAATTAGACGTGTCAAATTGGATTAATTACCCATTTAATAAATGTATATAAAAACATCCAATTATCCATTTATGATTTGCTTAAAATTCTACTTATTTTTTCGCATGTTGTTTTAACAATATTGGTTACGTTTGGATTTCATTGTTTTTCCCTTGTTTTTTGAAATCTTGTTTCGGCCAATGCTCAAGAAAACAACCAAATACAACCCAAAACAACTCAAAACAACCTACTTGTTTTCACAATAAAATATTTTTTCTTTCCTTTTCATTTCTTTTTTCTTTTTCTTCTTCTCCTCTCTTACCAGCGGGTCAAGATTTTTTTTTTCTTTCCTTCTTCTTCTTCTTCTCTGATCCCAAGATCCCCACTGGCTTGAGCATGGCCCAGAGGCTGCAGTGGGGTGGGCTACCAGGAGGAGGGGAGAGGGTGGATGTGGGATGGAGGGGAGGAGAAGAAGAAGAAGAAGAAGAAGAAAAAGAGGGAGGGAAGGAGGAGGAGGAAAAAGGAAAAGAAAGAAATGGAAAAGAAAAAGAAAAAGAAAGGAAAAGAAAAAAAAATCTTAAAATACACCAATAAACTGATTGTTTTTTCGATAATTCTGATTTTTGAAATACAACCCCAAAAACAACTAATCCAAACGGACCCATTGTTATTAGATTGGTAAAAAATTCAAATTTATCCCTTTAATACTCATTAAAATTTAAATTTAAATTTAAATGTGTAATTATTTTTAAATGGGTATAAATGAATGTACCGATTCAACCCATTACCAGCTAATTAAATAGGTTTAATCGGGCATCTTTTAGACCTATTCAAATTTAATGGGCACATATTAGCAAAAGAGTCTGGACGGGTCAATATAATTAGATTGTAATTGAGACTTGTGAATCTCATGATAGATATGCTAGACGGAAGATATGATCCCGTGGCAGGTTGTGGATATATGAGATAGCAAGAGTCAAACCATTTATAATTAGGGTAAAGTGCATGGGACCCCATCAAATTATTCCAAAATCTCATCTGGACTATTAAGCTTTTTTTTTTCGTCTTAATTAGCCCATTAAACTATCTCAAATAATTCAACTAGCCTATTCTATTAATGCTTTTCTTAATTTTTGGATTATTAATGATTTTTTTTTTTTTTGCAAACTTGTTAATTTGTTTGTGTCCTATGAATCATGAAGGTTGTTTTCATGCATATTTTGTGAATTTTTCATTTTTTTTAGGTGTGAAAATGAAAGAAGATATCCAGTTGTAATTCTCCTACTTTGTTACCTTCTAGTCACTTTTGGTTTAAAAAAAGAGACGAAAGAAAAATGCATTGTGAAGATGTGAGCACGGTACAAGATCAGGCATGACTATTGTCTCAAACTTCATTAGCAGCATGGTAAAGAAGAATATGAAAGAAAAATGCAAAAATTAAAGGAAAAAGGGAAATAAGATTTTATTTGGGTTGTGAAATGTCATTTTATTCCCTACAAAATGTAATTGACTCTTAATGAGTCAAATTTTGTCCAAGTTAATAATATAATCTGACGTAATGGGTTGATTGAATTAGTTGGTAATATTTTGTTGGGCTAATTAAGATGAGAAAGGATTGATTGAATCATTGGAGCAGTTCAATGAGTTAATTGAGACGAAAAAATGTTTAATGGTCTATATGAGAATTTGAAATAGTTTGATGGGTTCCTATGCATTTTACCCAATTTACTAGGCTTTATTCTTGTGGAATGATGGCCATGCTCTTGGTTGTATTAAATTTTACAATATTTGATTATAAAAATTAATCATGAAAAATAATTATCATTGGCAAACATTATTTTTCAGGCAATCATAGATTTTAATTTTTTTAATTTTTATAAAAAATTATAATCAAGACACAAAAGCAAATCAAAATATCATAAAAATTGATCATTCAAAATTAGAATTTATAATCAATTAAAATAATCAATCAAGAACAAACCCAATAACTGTCTTATTAGTTGCTCAGTTACCTTTATTTGATTCTGCGTGTTAATCAATTATTGTTTCATGTCTCCATCATCTTTTAAAATTTTCCTTAAAAGAATGACGATTTGGTTGAAATTTTCTTCTCAGTACAGTAATGAACATATACTGTTTGTTTCATACCAACTGCTTACTCTTTTAACAAGGCATCTAAGCTAAAAAAAAGATGTAACCACACTAATACTAATTAGTTTAAGATTGTTAATCCAGTTCTTGAAAGGTAGAAACTTTCTAATGGAGCAATGCAAAATTTTTCATGATGTGAAGTAAATGATAGAGTATTAAAATGTGATTGAAAAATAAAATAATAATGAACAAATTGTTTATGGTGTAAGAAAAAATTCTACCCAAAAAAAAAAAAAAAAAGAGAGATAAGGAAACAGATAACCAAAAATTCTACATTACACGTCGCGCCAAAACGTCCAAGGGCTGAATGAACTGGCGAGGTGCTTGGTCTTTCTACTAACACAGCCACTTTTAGAATTTTAAAGCCGTTACGGAACTCCGGAACCACACTCGGGACGCCCTACGTCCCTGCACGCGCCTTACTCCATTTTCGTACATCATTTCCACGTAATCCCAGATGGCGCCGCCAAGTGGTGAGCTGCCGGAAGATCAATTAATACCTGGTTGGTGTATCCGAGACTGTATTATACTACGACCACGGACCATCAATGAATGATTGATAAGCAAAGGCCAGTACGGAAAGCCTTCTGTTTGGCACTAAGCTATACGTAAATTATAACATATGATTAATTTTTTATACAATGACTGTATATACACTTGCATTGTTATTGGATGTAGGACGACTATCTTAATTTAAATATGAAATTCAAATTTGGGCTAATCTAATGAGTGCTTTTTAGTTATCATATTTTTAGAAATATAAGATTAAATAAGGAAAGCATATAAATATAATGAAGATAATAATTGTTAATATGTGCATATACATAATAGATTAGGTGAATATTAGGTGTCTTAACCAAGGAAATCATTATAAAACCTTTCAAATTTTACATATTATCATATACATCCAATTATGATAGCATATATACAGTATTATCGAAGGATTTGCATGTAATCTGATGTCTTGATAGTTAGTTTTAGATTCAAAATCTAACAAACTATTACCAGTCAATAGTTATCATGAGCCAGCACAAAGTGTCCAAATTCAAAACTCAAAGTGCAATATCTCAAAATTTATTTATTTTTTCGGTTTAAGTGGAGAAGGAAGCCGAACTATAGAGCTAGATCTTTGCTACGCATTCTATCGAAAAGGTCTTTACACAAAGCTTCCTTTTGCTCATCACTCAAAACAGTAAACTAATTAAGATGAAGGAAATTCCACGGGCCTAAAACATTTCTCGTTTCCTCTTACATTTTCTGCAAAGCAGATTATGTAATAATAAAAACACACCATCATTTCTCCTTTTTTAGGCCATAAACTTAAACGAAGCATGAAGAAAAAAAATAATATATGATAATCATCCAAAGAGGCAATCTTTTGGCACTGGATCAACCCAAGGGACACAATCCATTAGCAAAGCTATTCACATTCAACTTATCGACAAAATCTGACACTCCCAACAACTATATGCGAATAATTCCGCTTGAATCTGATCCGCAATGCAGGAATCATTTGGTCCCCAGGGACTCCTCGGATTCCTCCACATTGAGCGCTTTTGGGTCGGGTTTGCAACTGGCAGGATTTGGGGGCCCTGGGCCATGAGGATTGGTCCCAACGCAGGAATGCCAAAAAAAAAAAAAGAATAATTCCCTTTGACAACTGTTGTACCAAAATACTATTACAAATTTTATTATCTGTCTTGACAATGCAAATTTGTTGCAAGAGCAAACTGGCAAATTTTGGACAAGTTCTAGTCAATATGCTATAGGGTTGTAATATTGACCTTCGATCCAGCAGTAAATCACCAGAAATCCTTGCAAGAACAGCAGCCATACTTGAAATGATGAAAGCGAAGCTTGTATTTGAATAGGAAGCCGGTGCCCTAACCAAGTTAGCCACCATGAAGGACCTTAAGGTCCCTACCTGGGTGTTGGTTGAAAGATCGAATCTCCCAATTAGTATTTTTCGCTAGGATAATCCTGACTCTTGTTACTCATCCCGTGGTGGTTTAGTCTCTGACCTTTTAATGATCCAATTGGATCTGTTCTTTTCCCCCTAGTATATGAGTAGAAGTAGAATGTTGATGATAGATTAAAATATGAGTAGAAGTAGAATGTTGATGATAGATTAAAAAAAAAGAAAGGGAAGCGCCTGCCTTGTTTTCAAGAGTCCTAAAGCTACAGCAAGCTTCTCTCTGTGGTATCTAAGAGCAGATTCTTTCTCTTCCTCCTCTAGTTCCTTGCATAATAGCTTCACAAACTGGTACATAACCTGCTGCCTTGATCTGCTGAACCAATTCATCCAAGAATTGAGGTATTGCCATGCTCTCAGGGTGAGACATATGTCAACTGTGCTAAAAAGATGTGCCTTCTGATCAATCTCTATGACGGTGTAACCAAATGGTTTCTTCAAGTCTTTACTTATCATGGCATTTCTAACCATTTTAACACGTTCCGTCTGTCCAGCCAACGCATACATATCTGGACACAAGACGTAGAGTCCTGCATTGTCAGGTTCAGCAGCAAAAGATCAACAACTTCTACACCAAGATCAAAATTTTTGTGCAATTTGCAGGCCCCAAGCGTAGCAGTCCAAACTGCTGGTGCTGGCTGGACAGGAAACAGATCCTTGATTGACTGATATGCTTCACTAAACAATCCTGTCCTGATGGATACCCGTACCATATTAGGTTTTTTCTTTAACTTAAATATGTTCTTTGTGCTTCTACAAGCACACATCAAAATTGGTTCACAGTCTCCAAATTCCTAGTTGTGTAGCTTTGCGTTGTATTCTCCAAAGGTGTAATGGGGATAAGTAGTAGAATAGGCGATTGATATAATGATTGATTCCTGAAAAAGAATAGAGAACTACATGTATAGTTAACTACATCTGGCTAGATACTGAAAAATGAATCAATTTGGTATCGTTTGATTAATTTCTGAATGGTATTATTAGGTGTTACTTGAGCAATTTCAATTTTTGTTTTTGAAATTAAGATATAGCAATATATTCTGATTCTGGTTATTTCTGTCTATAATTAAATAAGGGAGACACCATTTCATGGTTAATTTTGGTTATAATCAAATGAGAGAGAAAGACATGCACAGGCATTTATTGAGTTAAAGAGATTGATATCATTTGGATTAAGTTGAAATATATATATATATATATATATATATATATATATATATATATATATGTATGTATGTATGTATGTATGTGACATGTTATTTTTTGTGACATGCAGATCCTTCCCATTTGTTATTTTTATGGACAATTTTTTTTTTTTTAAATCTTGTGGGTTTGTAAGGTCGAAATTCTATGGAGTTAATCTTGAACGTGGCAAGAGTAAGGATGCAAAAAGATCGAGTTTAATCGAGTAGCTCGTGAGTTTATTTGGTCAAAACTCGAGGTGGAACTTGCGTTGAGTTCGATCTCGAGTTCAAGCAACTCAAGCTACTTGACGAGTCGAGCTATAACTTAATATGTGAAGGTCAAAATCTCGTCCAACTTAATCGAGATTCATATACATATACATATATACATAATATATACACACACATATACATACACACATACATATATATGTGTGTGTGTGAGTGTATGTTTTTTTAATTTCTTATATTTATTAGTATCAAATGTCTATTTTATCCCCTATCTAAAATTATATAAAATATAAATTTATATTTCTTAAACTCGATTAGACTCGATTGAACTCAATTAAACTCGATTGGATTTGATAAATACGACCTCGAGTTCGAGTTCTGAGCAATGTAAAATAAAAACAAGTTAGAACTCGAACCTGACTTTCAAGAGTTCGACGAGTTGGGGCTTGAGTTCAACTACAAGTTTTGTAGTTTGAGTCGAGTTGAATTAGTGCACTCAGCTTGATTACGCCCTGGGCGAGAGCTTTGTCAACAGGAGTGATTTTTCTGAAGGACAGTCTTTTTCTGGTCAATGTGTAATGTGCTATGTTGAAGAAGCAATTGGACTCTGTCTACACCAATGATATTCCAGCATCATAAGTAATATTTGATCCCAAACTTGAAAGATCTGGTGTCCGAGAAGCTCATTCACCAAATCGTATAACAAGATCAAAGGAGCAATAAACTAGGAAAAGAAAAACTTTATTTGATTCAAAGAATGAATGAACTGAGTACAAAAGTTGGTAAGATTCCGTCACCTGACACATTTTCTCAAATATTGATGAACTTCTACGAATCATCTCACACTTCTTTCACGATTGTAACTTCTTAAGCGAAGAAAAAGAATATTTAATTTACTGTACAGATCACTCAACAAATTCATGTACTTTTCAGTTACAATTCATGGGATCCCTCTTCGGAGACAGGCAAAATTTATACCAAAATCACAGAATCAGTATCTTCTCTAGATACTAACAGTCTAGTAGATGTAGCCAACTATGACTGTAATATCATCGTGCTTCCCCCCACAGTGATACAGGCCAACATCCATGGCTGCTCTTGTGAAAGGACTGATAGAATGCTCCAGCAGAGACAGCTTCTGAGCAACCTTCCCTAATCTCTTAGCCATTAACTCTGGCGGGTTCCCAACTCGGTCACAAGTCTTCACTATTTCTTCAATTTGATCAGGGAATAAATTGTCGAACAATCCATCAGTTGCAGCCACAAGAATATCCCCTGGTTGCACTTCCACAACAATTTCCTCCGCTGAATCTGGAGTTTGTCCAATGGATTTTCCCAACTGGTAGGGACAATTGAACTCGATTTGTTGAGCCGGGGAAACATACACGACTTTGCCTTGTCTCAACACCATGAATCCGCTGTCTCCTAAGTTGACAGCATGCAAGAAATTGTCCTTGAGACTTATAATGCAAGCAGTGGATGCGCCTTCTGATTCAGTATTCAAGAAAGCTTGTTTCAACACTTGCTTGGGATCCACGGCACCTTTTGGCTGATCTTGAACGTAAGAAACAGCATTGTCCATCAACTCTCGTGCGTAGATACCTGAATCAATGCCCCACCCGGCCCAACCTCCCACCCCATCTGCTACTCCGATCGTCTGCTGTTCATCACAGATGAAATGAGCATCTTCTCCTAAGGGTTTAAGCGGGTTTTCTTTAGGCAGGTAGAAGGAATCGACCCACATCTTCAAGCTTCTTGCGCTACTATCCAAAATCACTTCTAGAACTTCATCATCAAGAGGGCGTTTAGTCTCTAATTGGTGCGTGTTTCTGGGTGAAGAAGTCAACATCCTGGTTTCCATCGACTGGAGAAATCGTGGAAGCAGGGACACAAACATGAAAACTAGAGATAGAACAACGATGAAATACATCTTGAATATTTATAATTTTATAGTACTAGAAACAGAGGTTTGATATTTATACTTTATAGTACTAGGTTTACGTGATAGACTAGTATTTGGCTAGCATCTGGCATCCAAATACTGCAAAACATCTTGGAAAAAGGTTTTCTTTTTCGGTTTTTTTCCAATAAAATTTCCTTTTATATCAGTTTTAGGCTTTTAGATTGAATGATAGCCCTTATTTACGTGCGGTATGGATTAACCTTTTGTAGGTAAAAATTAAACTGTACCTATGTATGTAAAAAAAATTTACTGTAGTTAGTTAGGTGTTTTTGGGGTGCTTAGGGTATTTTAAAATATATATTTTAAGTATTTTTAGAATTTAAAATTTTAAAGAGATATTTTTTTAAAATTAAAAAAAAAAAGCTTCACCACCCACCACTCCGATCACTATTTCGATTCTCCATCCTTCACCACCATCATTGCCCCTCCTTCTTGCTTCCCTCCTCCTCTCTCCCTCTCCTTCCTCCTCCATCTTTTTTACCCCTTCTCGAATAATGGTTAAGTTTGGAGCTATAAGGAAGACATGGGGCACAATTCTAGAAGCACAAGAGGAAATTTTGTTTCAAGATGATGATTACTCCTGCAAATCATCTAAGTTGTATGAGACTGATAGGTTATTGTCTGTCATTGTTGAGGTACATGATTGCCAAACTTTTCCATTTGTTTTTCCGATTGTCTGTTTTCGTTCAAAACATGCATGTTTCTTCCGCTAAACATAGGACGACAAGTTATTGTTATATGTCCGTCTGTTAGCAAAGCAAGAAAGCATTTGAATTGGAAATCTCGTGTCTTGTTGCATCTCAATTGCATCAGACTAAAGAAAGTACAATGAGAAAAGGTTATGGTCATTAAGCTTTACTACTAGATTCCACATCAAAACTCTGTCAGCAGGGACTGACTCTATCCAATCTCTCAGCTTCTTTCTGTAAGGAATCAAGGAGATAAACACAGCGGAAATTTAAAATTTTTGATTCCTTTAATAGATCGTCCTTTGATTAAATCCATGTAACATAGAGATAGTTCAAGAAGATTACCTCAATCCATGAAGACCTCCTTGAACTTGGTGAAGATTTGATGCAGAGGATGGCAAAGAGATCCATGTAGCCGTAGATGTGTCCGGCCTCTAATGGTGATCCACACGAACCTCCTTAGTTAAAACCTCCAAGGTCGAATTAGCTTAAGCTAGATTAGTGCTAGTTATTGCCAAGACAACCACACACAAGTCTATTGAGATAATTCCAATTTTTCACCATGAAAAATTCATCCCAAGATAGGAAATAAGAGATGCAATTTTTCCCTTATTTTCTTGGACGAATTTTGGGTATTTTTTCTCTCAAGATTTTTCTCAAAAAACTCACAAGACAAATTGTGTGATGATTCAACTTGCTAGCAAAAGCTTAGTGAGTATTTATAGACAAATAAGTTGTCAAATCCTTATGGAAACCTGAAATCAGTTTCCAATAAGATTTAGCTTCCTAATTCTAATACAACTCTTGTATTTGGAAGACTAAAACTTATTTGCACCATAAGTCTCTCAAGTTTAATTTGTCTCACAAATCAAACTATAAGTTATAAAACTTATCTATCAAGTCCCACTTGAAATTCATTTAATCTAGCTAAGAAAGTTCTTGATGTGTGTGACCCATTAGGTTCTCATATACGTTGGCAATAAGTATGAGCTATACATTCTTAATAAATAAGAACTAGATAAATTAAAACTCCTTTTAATTTATCACTGATTCCACTAATCAATCACTCATACTTATATATCAAGATTGGTATCTAGCAATACATCATGACCACCCAAGTAATGAGAAAAGTCAAGTGGATGACTTCACCTTTCAAGAACGCTTATAATGTAACTAATATCCTTTACCACACTTATCTCACATTAATCTTGGAATAAGTTGTGCCTATTCCATTGTGTGATTAATGCTCTTTCTCTTGTACCAAAATATAACTCCAATGAAGAAGTTCTTAGAAACACTTTCTAAGACTTTCCCACTTAGCTAAGATTTCAAGTTGTACTTCACAAGTGGTCAAACATGAGATAACTCCTCTCACATAAGAGGTGGTAAATCCTTATAGGTTATTCACCATCTTTCCATACTTCAAAGATACACCCATTTGCTAATGATGTGAGCATTCCCTTTACGGAGCAATCATATAACAAAGAAAGTATAACTATCCATATTCAAGATATCATGATAACCTTAAGTCTAAGAATCATTTACATAAACGTCACTTAGAGATTAATCCTTTGGCACTTAAAGGATGTCTCTATATGGATCAATCTAGTGAACTTGATCATACCATCAAGCACCCATATACTTGCTTAGGTGTCTCACATACCATAATAGATGAGGTCTACTACTTCATATAGAAGCATAGTATATGCTAGTCTAATCGTATTAACAATACCCTTTCTTGTTAATACTATGACTAGAGATATTTAAGAATAAACCTTATTTATAATCGAATGAACCTCACCATCATAACTCTATGATTTCATCGATTAAGTTTATTCTAAGGGTTTTATCATACTTATATGAAAATATAAGCAATCAATATGATAAAGATGTCATTTATTATTACATAAATAGTCAAAGTGTATAATAAACCCTAGAAGTTGATTGACTTTAGGGCATATACACTAACAATCTCCCACTTGCACTAAAGCCAATCACTCACAAGTTAAAAACCAAATGAGCCAACATGACTATCATGTTTTCATTAAGATAAGATTTAGTGAACGGATCAACTATGTTGTAATCCATGGGTACTCCTTTTAATCTTTACTTTTAATTCCCACCAATGATTTCATCAAATCTTGTGAAACTACCTTAACAAATATGTGGATCTACGATGAGACTTTGGTTCCTTTGCTAGGACAAATTCTATTATAGTCTCAACATAAGTTGAAGGACTTCTAATAGAATAAACCAATTCAAACTCAAATTTGAACTTGTAGATTCACATGTTTCCTTTTGCCACTTCTCAAGTAGCTTTTGTTAAGGTTTTAATTGTAGAAATTTAGTTGTGTTTCACTTGAAACTCTTTCAACACATAGCGATATTATGAATATACTCATAATTACTTGCAAATCATTTGTAGGAAAGTTTACAAGTACATTCTCGAACTTTCAATTTTAAACTCTTCATGGACCAAAGGAGACAATGAGTTTAGTACAATGAAAGGATTATTCTATATAATATAGATAAGACCCCTTCTTAGATTATTTCATGCTAAACATTTTAGCATCTCATCTAAGTACTTAAAAACTTAAGCAATCATACCTATCAATATAGACCTTTACTCTAAAGGTAGATTGCCACTCCTTTATATCATGAAGGAAGTCTTGGATAGCTACACCTATAATTTTGGAATATAGGCATACTATTTCAATGTATCATATATTAATTATATATGATGCATGAAACCAACAATAGCTCCCACTAAATCAAATATAAGTACAAGGCCATCCATACTTTTGATAAAATCAAACTCTTTGATTATTTCATCAAAATGGATGATACCACTTTCAAAGATTTGCTTTATTGGCACACTAGATATAAAACCTTTAAATTGTGTCACATACACAATTATTGGTTGTTTCCATTTAAGAAAAATGGTTTTAGCATCTATTTGCCATACCATAACTCATAGTTAAAACAAGCAAGTAAATCTAAATGAATTTAAGTATATCGATTAGTGAGAAGGTTTCTTTAAAGATAATTGCTTATCTTTAATAGTGACCACTCTACCAACCAAACTCTATAGGTAACACTTTACCTTCCATATTAGTCTTTACTCTAAAGACTCTTTTGCAACTAAAAGGTTTATCAAACCTTTAGATGAATTGACTAAGGTCATTACCCTTCGTTAAATATGGAATCCATTTTAGATTCATGGGTCTCAACCATCTCTATAAGTTGTAAAAGTATTCATAAATCATTTAAAAATGCGATCAAATATCATGATTTTCTATAAGAAATCTATATTTCTAAGATTTATGAACCCTTATTTTAGGAGCTTCGCCTCATCATCATGAAATGCAAGCCCCAATTCTATGCATTTTGTTCAACTTGCTTTTGTGATACTTGAAACTGTTTCAAGTTTTAAGTTCCATCTTTCTCCCACCTTTATCTAGAATAAATCATATATCTAGAAAATAGCAGTTTTAGAACTAAAACACTTTTATTCTTGAAGATGATAGAAATATAAAATTCTTGGAGAAAATAAGAAAATTAGCATATGTGCTAAGAAAAATTTAAACCAAATGAAATAAGAAGAACAGATTTGCTCTTCTTCTTTTGGCCCTCCTTTTCTTTTCCTTTAATTCTCAAGAATACTTCAAAGGTTTTAATCGGATCTTAGCTCCACTTTATCCGATTATGGATGCTCACTTCATAAGTAGCACAATCCAAATTTTCACAAAATTTGGATTCCTTAACACCCATATCTCATATGGTACACTTTGAACAAATATATTTATGGAACAAGATTTAGTGTATGGAGACAATTTTATGTAGGACAAAACCCCAAAACCATTTTGGAAAACTTGCATGGGACATCTCATCTCATGAGATATAATTCTTTATCTAGATTACTCAACAATAATTGAGATAACTAGAAAAATTATTTTACTTGAGAATCTCATTCTCCTTTAGTTAATTTTGAAACCCTTAGATTAAGTATTCTTCACCTTGATGAAATCATGGTGTTCCAATACCTTACCATGGCTCAAGTATTCTTCACCTTGATCATATTTAGGTGTCCTAGTACTTGACCAGATTGTTTCTCTACTTTATACTTAAACCTCTTAACTTCTCAAAATCTTGGATTGAGTACCTTAAAGATACATATATCCATTTTGAGTTGTTATTAGCAAAAGTGATAAAATATGAGAAATAATCTCTAGTATGAATTGTTAATCTTCCACATACATCATAATGTATGGATCCTAACAATTCATTAAATCTTTTCATAAAAGATCAAATTAGCCTTTTATTAGTGAATAAGGCTCATATGTCTCAAATGATTCATAATCAAATGAGCCAAATCATTATGCGATTTGAAAAATATGTTTCTTATTCAAAAGACTAATTTCCAAATGTTAAAGATGGTTTCAAATTATCTAACATCATATTGAGAAATGGACTTTCTTTTATTTTAGAAAATAATAACATTTATTAAGTTCTAAAATAAGTCCATTAGTTAATCTCAATTATAATCTCAAAAAATAAAACTTTCACAAAGTTGTATTTCAAAACCATGCATTGAAAACTTGTACTATAAGGCTAGTTCTTTAAAACTCTTAACTTATCAACTCTTGATAAGTAATTCTTATTATCAACTCTTGATAAGTAATTACTTTTAGTCAACATTTGACTAATAGTGTATGACAAAACTTTGATTGATCTAAATTTCTTAATATAGTCAATCACTCTCTAATAAATTAATATTTAATTTGAGATATTTTTGTCATCTTGTAATAGAATTATTGCTCAAGTATTTCATACATCTTATACCTTGATTATTCATCATTCAACTCTTGAGATGTATAACCATGGTGAAAGAAATTGAAATCTTATCTAGTAAAGGAGATTTAGGAAGCATCTATGGCATACTATCATCATCTCCTCTTACCTGTTGTTAGCAATTTTTATTAATTCCATTACATCTTCCATAATTGGAAGTGCTAAGGTTTTAAATGATATAGCCAAATTTTCTTAAGAACTTTTCTCAATTTAACTTGCCAATCCAAGAAATTAAAAATACCAATTATATCGAGAATAATATGCAATTACTCATAATTTCTACAACGGATGGTAAAGATAAAAGAGAATTGCTATTTATGCAAAACAAAACCAAGTAAAAATGACATAAAAATCAAATTTGGTTTTGCTCCCACTATTTTATTCAAATCTATAACCCTCTTATATAGATTCGAGAATTTCAAAAATTCCTAGTAGGCTAGAATCCCATTTAGTTATTTTGATCTTGAGTATGCTCAACAAATCAAAATAATTTCAATAGGTAGGTACTTATTACCAATTATAACTTTTGTAACTTCTAGATAGTTGAGTTATCAAGTCTTGATAAATCACATCATATGTCACCCAACCTTGCCTCTAAAATTTTATGACCTTGAGTGTACTCAACAAGTCACAAATTTTAGTTAAGTCATACCCATTATTCGAGATTCATCTCATAGTTAAAACTTCTCATGGTAGAGCAACCTTGAGTGTACTCAACAAGTTAACTCGAACATAATTTCATTTTAACTATAACAATGGAAGGCAACTTAAGTTTAGACTTAATATTTGAGTAGAGGGATTTTAGACATGATATTCCAAATTGGTCTCATCAAATATATATATAGCATGGATATCCATTCATCAATATAAATAAATAAATAAACATACTATAATTAAACATGGATGATTATGGACTTTATTCCTACACTAGTTTTCTTGAGCCAAAAGGAAACTAGATGGTCAAACAAGGGACGACGACATCTCCATGCCCCTGACGTCTTTTGTATATCCACCATGGTGGAATTGGTACCATCTCCATCTTCTTTGTACATTACAAATGTAAATCTATTCTAAACATTTTAGATCCTCACCCTCTCCCTATCTCTAATATAGTACATTACATAATATTGGGAGAAACCTTGAGTTACATTCAAGGGGAGTGAGATGAGAAGAGAATTTACATTGAGAATATATAGAGAAGGCAGGACACGCAGGCCCTATTTCAAAAATATCAAAACCAAATCATACATACATTCAACCATTCACAATCACATTGGCCTTAGTCCATAATCATCCATCATGCATTCATAAAATACAATATTAAATGAAAGCATAAATATTTATTTAGTTCCAATCATGTATCATTATATGCACAAGCCTTTAATCTCAAAAGGCTTCAATTCAAGAGGTTTAAAAATTAATTGAATCAAATTCAATTTGAAAATTTCTAATTTCTGGAATTAAGTTTTAGCGACAGAAAAATTTCTTTAGCGACAAAAGTTCTTCATAAGAAAACTGTCGCTAAAACTTTTAGCGACGCTATTGCAGACAGCATCTTTTCCTTCATTTTTTAAATTCAGAAAGATTGAACACAAGAAGAATTTTTTGGCAATACTAATGATTTGGAAACTATATTTTATTCATAATAAAAGGTAGATTCAATTTCCAAATCATTTTAGAAAAATATTAATTTGGAAACTTATATTCTTAGAAATCCAATTTCTTAAGGAATATTAAGTAGTTTCCAAATTTCTTTCCAATTCCTTTTGTTTTAAATTATGGAAACCACATTCTAATCTCATTAAAATGATTTTCCATACTTTATAACTTTTCACAATCGAATGGCCATCCAAGTCAAAATTAAGAATTTCTAGTCTAACTAGAATTTCCTAATTCACTTATTTTTGGAAATTTTCTTTTAAACCATTTTAGAATCTCAAATACTTACTTTAGAGCACTTTCTTAATTTAATTTTCACTAAATTAGAAAGTTTCTAAAAGCATTTGAACACCTTCCAAATTCAATCTTATAAAATTGAAAAGTCTCCAAAGTTGGTTTACTTCTTAATTCTAGTCTTACTAAAATTAAATAAGTTTCCAAAACTTAATTGAACAACTCCTTGTCCAATTTGGATTTCTAAAATTTCCAGAAAACACCTTAATTCTAATCATATTAGAATTATAGGAAATTTCCATACTAATTTAGAACCCCAACGAAAAAGGAAATCAATGACCAAATCCCATTTGTTTGGAAACTAACTTGTTTCTTAAATTTCCTTTTACCCAAAATTTCCAGCAATTGTTAGCCAATCAAGCCTTCACTATTTTGATCATCTCATGAACAAAATGAGTCAAGATGGAAAACTTTTACAACAAACTAGCAGTCAGAATTTCACAATAAAGCAATTAAGCAGATTTCTTGTAAATTTCAGAAGTACCAGTTGCCTTTGCCAAATCTTCTTGCGGCTGCTAATCTTTATGGTCCCGATGAGCATACCACAAGTGAAAAGAAAAACTTGGACAGTTTTCCAGCAATGGCCAAATAAATTATACTTTAGTTTCATTGCCATCTCATGACACCAATTTGAAGCAATTTGAAAGCGAATATTCCAGCAAAATAAACACTGAAACCCCCACCAAAACCTGTTGCAGACCAGCGTTTTGTGCGATTCCAGTAGAAGTTTTGATGCTAATTTCCTTTCACTTTAAATTTGACCATAATGATTTCTCAATGCTACTAAAAGCCTCGTGATCAATCAATTGAACATTGACTTCAAAAGACAAGTTCATTAGGTGAAATCAATTTAACGAGGTGTCAGGATTTGCATACAATATCAGACTAATGATCATATCATGGTCTATATATTATATTGTTTTCAAATCAAAGCCAATCATGATCATATCATGACTAATCATTAAATGGATTTACATGTAACAATCACACATGCTAAAGCATACATAAATCACAATCTGATCGTGATGGTAATTCTATTTCTGTTTCTATCTTCCTTCGTTAGTGATCCGATCACTTGAGAAGCAACCACGGATATCTTTTAATTGAAGGGATCAACCTTTTCCAGAATTTCAATCGATGAAAAAATATCAAATCTTTTAACCTTTTCTAAAACTTTATTTTTTCTTCAAAACTAAAATTTTAAAACTCTTGAATCGCATATAATCAAATTTAATTTGACATACATGACAACTAAATAAACAAGTTACATGGTTTAATCAAAGTTGGCTCTGATACCACTGTAAGGAATCAAGGAGATAAACACAATGAAATTTAAAATTTTGATTCCTTTAATAGATCGTCTTTTGATTAAATCCATGTAACATAGAGATAGTTCAAGAAGATTACCTCAATCCATGAAGACCTCCTGAACTTGGTGAAGATTTGATGCAGGATGGCAAAGAGATCCATGTAGCATTACATGTGTCCGCCTCTAATGGTGATCCACACGAACCTCCTTAGTTAAAACCTCCAAGGTCGAATTAGCTTAAACTAGATTAGTGCTAGTTATTGCCAAGACAACCACACACAAGTCTATTGAGATAATTCCAATTTTTCACCATGAAAAATTCATCCCAAGATAGGAAATAAGAGATGCAATTTTTCCCTTATTTTCTTGGACGAATTTTGGGTATTTTTTCTCTCAAGATTTTTCTCAAAAACTCACAAGACAAATTGTGTGATGATTCAACTTGCTAGCAAAAGCGGTATTTATAGACAAATAAGTTGTCAAATCCTTATGGAAACTGAAATCGGTTTCCAATAAGATTTAGCTTCCTAATTCTAATACAACTCTTGTATTTGGAAGACTAAAACTTATTTGCACCATAAGTCTCTCAAGTTTAATTTGTCTCACAAATCAAACTATAAGTTATAAAACTTATCTATCAAGTCCCACTTGAAATTCATTTAATCTAGCTAAGAAAGTTCTTGATGTGTGTGACCCATTAGGTTCTCATATACGTTGGCAATAAGTATGAGCTATACATTCTTAATAAATAAGAACTAGATAAATTAAAACTCCTTTAATTTATCACGATTCCACTAATCAATCAACTCATACTTATATATCAAGATTGGTATCTAGCAATACATCATGACCACCCAAGTAATGAGAAAAGTCAAGTGGATGACTTCACCTTTCAAGAACGCTTATAATGTAACTAATATCCTTTTACCACACTTATCTCACATTAATCTTGGAATAAGTTGTGCCTATTCCATTGTGTGATTAATGCTCTTTCTCTTGTACCAAAATATAACTCCAATGAAGAAGTTCTTAGAAACACTTTCTAAGACTTTCCCACTTAGCGCTAAGATTTCTAAGTTGTACTTCGACAAGTGGTCAAACATGAGATAACTCCTCTCACATAAGAGGTGGTAAATCCTTATAGGTTATTCACCATCTTTCCATACTTCAAAGATACACCCATTTGCTAATGATGTGAGCATTCCCTTTACGTAGAGCAATCATATAACAAAGAAAGTATAACTATCCATATTCAAGATATCATGATAACCTTAAGTCTAAGAATCATTTACATAAACGTCACTTAGAGATTAATCCTTTGGCACTTAAAGGATGTCTCTATATGGATCAATCTAGTGAACTTGATCATACCATCAAGCACCCATATACTTGCTTAGGTGTCTCACATACCATAATAGATGAGGTCTACTACTTCTCATATAGAAGCGGCATAGTATATGCTAGTCTAATCGTATTAACAAATACCCTTTCTTGTTAATACTATGACTAGAGATATTTAAGAATAAACCTTATTTATAATCGAATGAACCTCACCATCATAACTCTTATGATTTCATCGATTAAGTTTATTCTAAGGGTTTTATCATACTTATATGAAAATATAAGCAATCAATATGATAAAGATGTCATTTATTATTACATAAATAATCAAAGTGTATAATAAACCCTAGAAGTTGATTGACTTTAGGGCATATACACTAACACTTTCTTGCTTCTTTGCCTGCTTCCCTGATGCTTGGACGACAGACTTGGCTTGTTTCTGATCAACATTCACAGATTACTTGTGCTTGGCTTTTTCCTGATCAACAACTTTGCTAGTAGATTATGTTATTTGTTTCTGATCAATTGCTTCATTCATTTCACTTTTTCTGATACCTGTAGATGTGATCAGTGTACATATGAGCTGTCATATTTAATGACTGAAGCATTGCCTCCCCTCGTTTGTTGAAGTTGAACACAGATAACCCACCATTATTTATGTCGATTGCACGGAACCTGAAAAAATGCAGAGCAGTTAACGCAGAATTGCTGAATGACTCAACTGTTGTAAGGTAAAAATGCTACTGAAAGAGCAAGTAGTGTCTTGCAAACTACAATAGGCATGACATAAGAAGGCGTTTCATGCAACAATGTGTGACATTATCCCCCATCCTGCAAGGACTTTGGTATGTAGAAATGCTATCTAGGAAGAATGTTACTTCAGTCTCAGGTTATTTCAAAAGGCAGAATGATTGATACTACTAGTCACGTATACAAGGTGCATCAGACTATTCAAGTTACTCTTGTCAGGTAATGAATACCTCTCTGGGCCTAATCCAAGAGCAATGCAGATCAGGGCTCTCAACATTGATTTGTGCGTTACAACCAAAAAATTTTCTCCCTGTTCCACAAACCACACAACCAAGAAAAGTTCAGAGATCTAATCAATGCAGTTTTCAGTGTAATAAACTAGTAAATGCATAGCAACTACAAGAATCTCACAGGCGTATGTAAGATTTCTTTCCAAGCATCACTTGCTGTGTCCCAAAGTTTCCGGACTGGATAGACACCATTAACAACAAAATTTGATGGATCTTCTCTCCATGTTGAATACTCCTTGGATACATCAGCATAGCATCCACTGCCTCCAGATACTAAACGTGATTTAGGAAAATGAAAAATACTGCAGAGGAATCTATAGTGAAGCATAACATCAAAGTTATACATGACTTGTATCTTATATATGGACAAACTCAAGCAATTCACAAATAGGAAAGGAATGAACGCATAAAAAACAGAACAAGACTGACCATTTTTCATCCCTTCGAGGAAATATAGATGGGCCTCCTTCAGTGAATCAAGGAAAACCAAAGGCTGCTCCCTTCCTTGCCATATAACTTCAGCAGTGGACTGCATTAGAGAGTGCAATTAAGGAATAGGATCATCCACTGGAGCTCACACAGAATACAAAATAAATCTTATTTTTTGGACCTTGGCACGTGATATTGGACTGGAGAAACATTGATCAAAGTGCGTATCAGCTAACGCTTTCCTGCACCTCTCAGCTTGAGCCACTCCAGCTTCAGTTAAAGTGGAGAGGTTTGAGCTTCCCTAAAGCAACACAATGACATTAGCAGACTAGAAATAGTGAATAGGCAATTATTCTGAAACAACAGGAAAGCAAATGATCTTTGTACTGTAGGTTAGTCTGGTAGACTCACAAGTCCTCTCATTAGGTCCTCAAATTCAATTTTACTAATACAACAAAGTATACCACATTCAATGAGGTCAAGGATCTATAGCTACTGAGTTTTAAAGGATATATATGCATTGTATTCATGATTGTTCTCTAAATTCCATCTATCATATATTTTTCTCAATCTTTTCCCTCTGTCATAAAGTTTTGTTTCTTGTAATTATCGTTTGACATGTTTTGCTGAACTTAGAATTACAGTTGCAGCCTTGTGTACTAGATAGAGTATCAGAAGACAATCTGAATTCTACAACCTAGGTGCAAGACCAAATAATCCCTAAACTTAAAGGTTTAAAACTACCAAAAATTCTTGATTAAGATGGAACAAAACAAACTTGAATATGAATCAAATGGGTACAACTGATCTAGAAGTCTAGTAGATATAGCAAAATGAACTTAGGCAGAAGTAGAGAAGCCACGGCAGCATGAGATAAAGTCAAAAGAAAAGTGATTTTTCAAATCGAGGCCAACAAACCTGAACTCTACCTTCGTCATTCCAAGTGCTGAGACCATGTCGAACAAGAGTAACCTTCTTGGGAGTAAACAATAATTTCTGAGTAAGGGATGTTGTTGCCTTTTTAAAGTCATATGCTCCACCAGTCAATGAAGCATCATTCCCAAATTTCTCTGCTATTCAAAGATCAGATTAAGACGAATTTTCTGGCCATGCAAACTGGAAAAGAAAAAGAGAACAGAGGAACAGACACAGAGGCATCAGAAGCCTCAGTTGACGAATGCAGAAAAACAGCTGTGAATTCAGAAATCTTGAATCTAAGGCACCACCAGGAATTTGAAGAGAGAGAAAGAAAAGTTGAATGATTGGGATTACCGGTAGCAATATGCAGGTCCGGGGTCGAAGAAGAACACTGAATCCGAGCAGTTGAACATGACTTGGGACGACGAAACTCGAGGGATATCTTGAAATCATCAAAAATTGAAGTGCAAGCAAAATGACTGGTGGTTATGAGAGCTCCTGTTCCGCAGCTCATCTTTCCTAATATCGATCTTTCTCCAGGTGGATGTGCAAGAATATTTAGTTAATTCTGTTAATGCCCCCTTAGGCAACACATCCCAAAAGAAGTTAAAGGGATACTGGATAGATCATATTATGGCTTGGTTCAACCATTTTAATAGCTGTCTGTGTTGAATTTTTTGTGGTGGGAGTTTCATTTGCAGTTTTGCACTCTCAATTTTCTTGTCAGGTCATTGGCATTGGGTAACTGCAGAATCCTGATTTTAACGGGGTCCCTTAACACCCTGACAATTGTCATTGCTGCCTCGACTTGTTTGGGACTTGGGATGGATAAATTGGATATGCGGTGGGCAAGTGGAAGATTCTGGCCTTCCTTGGGCTTGAGGTGGGCTTCCATTCGGTTGTACTCTTTATTAAGATAGAAAATTGACTACTTTGGTTTTGTTAGAAGGGACTTCTAGCTAGGACTCAATATTAGAACATGGATGATTTGAAGCTCAAAACATTTTGTAATGTTTATATAGTCTTCCTTAATTAAATACAAAAAAGAAGTTAAAATTTTCACTCGGCAAAGTATTATCATCATTCTTCACTTTTAGCATGAATTCTGTGGCCCAAAAAGTGGATTAGTACAGGGTGTTTGTAGTTTAGATTGTTAGAGTAATAAAGTAATAGACATGGCATGCTGAGACAAAAAGAGGCATTAGCTAAATGACATCTAGATTTCATGAATCTAGATTATCAAAAAAATAAGAAAAAAAAGATTTCATGAATCTAGAGTAGAGGAGAGACTTATAGGATCTGTTTTGGTTGCTATTTTCTGACATTTTTGTAGAAAAATGTAATGTAACAATTTGATATATATGAGATAAAATAGTGATTGGAAAATATGTTTATGCAAAACTTAAAAATTTTTGGGAGAAAAATGGCTATCGAAGCAAGGCCTTGATTTTCTCCTCTTGCTCTCCAAAACTTGATAGAGTCTCCTCTAGGTGCAACATGGGTTGGTATTATTGCTCTTGCTGTTGAAAAAATAAAAATAACAACTTTCCAGATTGAGCTATAATTTTTATTGAAAAATATTATTTGCACTCCCATATTTATTAGTCACACCACTATCATTTTAATCATGTAATTTTTATTTATTAAACTATATGATAAAATAAATAGTGAGAGTGTAAAAAATAAAAAATAGAGTGCAACTACCATTTCCTATTTTATTGAGAGAGGCTTCAGCTAGTTTAAGAACTTTTGAATTGATTAGAGTCGCGAAACTCTAGTGACACACTTAGGCCCGTCACTGGGTTTTGTTGGAGCAGGTTTTCTGAGCCTGAATTCGGTCCATTCAAAAGCTCCCTAGTCTGTTTAAGATCAGCCCAGTTAAAATTTGTCATTCTGCTTCCAACTTTTAGGCCCGCCTTCCCCCAAGTGAACGGATTTCTTCAATTTTCTATTTTTTCACAAAACTACCATCAAAATATGAAATACGCACCATTAATAAAATTTGGATTGATTTTATTTGGCCAAAAATTTCTACTTGCATCATCGACACAATTCTCAACCACCTTTTTATCTCACATACATCACATCAAAAAAGTGCTACAGTATTTTTTTCAAAAAATTATTCCAAATAATCTACTATCCAAACACACTATTAGACTTTTTCATTTTGCAAATCACGAAAGTTAATACTCTTTAGGTAGACCTTAGATTTAATGAACTAATAATTCTTTAGTAACAAGTTTTACACCTAGAAAAGTAATGTCCCATGCCCCTCACTTGTTACCTACACTATTACTCTATTTTCAAGTAGGGAAATGTTATTTGCACTCCCGTTTGTGTTAATCACACTCCCATTATCATTTTATTATATAATTTTCATTCATTAGACTATATAATAAAATAAATGGTGAGAGTGCAAATAACATTTCCCTTTCAAGTATTCTTTATAAATTAACTTTTTAGTGTATACATTATCATCATTCAATATATGATTACTAATTTGAATTTGAATTCGAAACCATATTTTTACATATGTATCATACATTCAATTGTGATAATATATATTCACCGTAAGAATATATGAAAGTAACCATTATCTATATGATAAATGCTTGAAGTTAAATTTGAGACATTCATTTCATACAAACTCAATCATGTACGACAAGAGATGTGCACATATTCTTACAAAAAGCATAAATTCTCTGGGTATTCCAAAAAAAAAAAAAAATAGAACCTTTTGACAGAACTATCGAGCAGAAGTAAGGATTTTATTGTTATGGTAATATTCAACGAGCAACTTATGAAATCTCTTTCTTCTAAGATCTTTGAAACATAAACATAGTCAGATTGAAAGTGAGAACGTTTAGCAATAAGAGTCTACGTTGATCCGCTAGTTGCCTATTTGAATGATCACATCTTCATATACACACCACTGCGGACGTAAATATGCAAATTATCGACACAATACATTAGTGCATGCTAATTCAAGCTGCCATATCTAGTCGTATTCGTTGATGGATTGTACCATATACTGTATAAAAGTTTAAAGGGCAGATGTTGAATCCAAAAAAGGAGGGAAAAAAGGGAAGAAGAATATAAAATCTCCATAAGATCTAGAGGACGTAACCCTTTAAGGTTTAGGAAGGTTGAGGACACTGTGAAGAGAGTAAAGAAGAATGACTAGATATGCTAAAGAAGCCACAAAGCTGGCAATAAGAGCTCCTGCAAGGTGGTCACAAAAGTTTGGAACTTGATTGCAGATAGGTAACCAGCCAGCGTGTGAGTTCCCATACTTTCCCACTTGACCGATGGCTATATTAGCTGAAATGCTCGAATCCAACAACAGTGTAACAATCTGCATAGATGCAAGAAGGATCAGAAAGCAATAATATATATTTTACCACAATGGCCAGTAATCGTCAGAGAAGAGAAGAGAGGAGAAGAGAAAGAAGACACGAACCAAATCTGTGACCAACAACAATCGGAACAGTGAAACCTTAGATGGGCAGAACAGTGCTATGAGGGTATAGCCAGCCGCCACTGCATTTATGATCACAAAGTATCTGTTCCAGAAGATAACAGCATGTTTAAGTTGGGCTGGATACATAGCTCACATTTTGTCAACTTTTTTTTTTTTTGGGCATCATAAACACATTTATCAATTATTACTGTATTTCACATACATCACATCACAATAATTACAACCATATTATTCTTAAAAAAAAACTTTTGCAGATAATCTTGTATCCAAACATATTACAATTTTATGAGTATACTTTCGATGGACTGGCTCAGTTGTCACTGGTAGAGCATTAAAGGTAATTTACCAGGCTGACAATGAGTGGATATGAAAACATTTCCCCCTCTCTCCATTAGTCCTCAATTGCATGCTCAAAAAAAGTCAGACACAAAAAGAAAAAATGAAAAAAGGATCGCTTACTTGAAAGTTGGTGAATTGGTATATTTTGCTTCAAAGGTCACGTTGAAGACTTGAGCAGAATCATGTGCTGAAACCATCACAACTGCTGCAGTAACCGAAGCTCCCAAGGCTAGGAGCCTGAGCAGAAAGATGGGGACTCTCTTAGCCAAAGTCATCAAGACAGGCCTGGCTTCAGGGAGGAAAATCAATCAGTTGGACACGGCGTTCTGGAAAGGATAGATAGTAGTTGGATGGATCGACTGAGGCAATGAAACAAGCTTTGCAATTTTCTAGCTCAAATAGAGGAGATTGAAGTTCAAAACATGATGTCAAGGACATGTACATATAATTTACTGAAAAAGAAGCGTGGATAGTAAGAGGTGTACCACCGAGTTAGGAAAGGCAGATACAAGGGTGGTAGACTTGCCTTCCCAGGTCGCGTTCTTGGCAACCTAATGGCTGTACACACTACCATTTGCACCACAATTTGATTGAACCATCAGACCCGACAGGGGTCATTTTCTAGGAGTACTCCATCTGACTCTATACATCAGAAATTTATCATTGACCATTTTGTATAATTTAGACAAGGACATGTACTCTAGTAAACTTTTAGGAGTTTGGTTCAATCTTTTGTTATAATTTAGACAAAATAATGTTGTTATCAATGTGATGGTTTTATTGGTGGACAATCTATAAGAATTTTATAAAATCTATGGTCCCAAGGCATGTTCTTTCCTGTGATAAGGACCGGAGTTAAAATCATCCAAATTTTTTTTGTACCAAAAGAAATGCATAAATACTCTACACATAGGAAAAAGATTACTAATAAGATTTTAACCATTGAACTTCATTAAAACATAATTGCCAGAAGAAACATCTTTTGATAGTCATTATTACCAAATGATTTACCAATCTCTCCCGACTTGGAAAAGGGTAAAATGCTTGAGTTAGAGTAGCGTTGTAGTTTTCCCACTTGGAGGATCCTCAACGGTTGTTGCATGAAAGAGTTGTGCCTCTCATGTCATATGCAAGGGTTAATTAAACTTTAAAGAATCATCTTTGACCTAATTTGTTTAGAAGCTTGAGAAATGGATCTTTGACTTTTTGTGCCATTGTAATGGACAGCTCAACGACCCACCAGCAAGTCTATTTAGGGGACTAATCAGTGGTAATAACGTGGACATTACATATCTGTGAAAGGCTAACTTACGTTTCACCAGATTAATTAATGCCGGGAAGTCATTACTCATTAGTCATTAGCCTTTGGAAGGCTAAAAAGATAGGGTAGATATATATACCAAATCTCAAATGCCAGTAGGGTAAAATGTTATTCTGGCTGTTTGGCGTCCTTAGGAGACTGAAATCATAATTGTGGGGATATGCAAAACAACATATTCTGTGCTTTCCAACTTGGATTAAAATGAAAAGGGTAGATCACCAAACATCCCTTTTCAAGTGATTCGGTTTTTATTCTTGCTTCAGGACAGAATGAATCTTCTGAGGGAATTTTGGATGAAGATTAGCTGCAGTAGTTTGGTTAGGATCAAGTGCTCAGTACTAGAAATTATTAGTTTTATTTCTTTAGGATTACTAATCTTCTTGTTTGAAAACTGCAATCATTTTGCTCAATCAAA
This sequence comes from Gardenia jasminoides, assembly GCA_013103745.1. Classification (NCBI taxonomy): domain Eukaryota; kingdom Viridiplantae; phylum Streptophyta; class Magnoliopsida; order Gentianales; family Rubiaceae; genus Gardenia; species Gardenia jasminoides. Next base: position 4,221,726 of record CM023095.1, read on the forward strand.
TAGACATTGTCTTCACACTTCGTAGTCTGTACATGGGCATATGCATGCACGGTGTCCTTTTGGCAAACAAAGGCACGTACAAGTAATAGATCTCTTTGTGCAATTTCACAACTTCCTTAGGTTGTGTCGATGAATTTGTATTTGGAGAACGAGTTGAGAGGATAAATTTCAAACGACCCTTATATTTGATAGATTTAAAATTCCCTAATCTAACAGCCTACTCCATCTCATATATGGATTTAAAATCTCATTCTTAAAATAAAATTTTCAAACTATGAAAAGAATGTAGATTGTGAATTTGAAATCAAATCCATCCAAATCTACCAATCCAAACAACTGTATTAGGCAACTTCCTAAAGTCCCAATGTGGCCAGTATTTAGATTGAGTACTGAGTAGTCCATGAATCACATATTACACCAATCATTGGTAGGGTGGGCAAAAATACCCGTTAACCCGAAAACTTGTGGAGTCCGATCCGATTCAATCCGTTCTGAAAAATAGAATACCCGATCCGCATTATTAATCCAGATGAAAAGAGAGTCGGATACCCGCTTATATATGGGGCGGGTTAGGGTCACAGGAGTAAAACCTCCAGCTACCCAATCTGCTGTATATTTTTATTTTTATTTTTATATTTTCTATATACATATATAAAATATTATTTTAGAGCTAACTAAGTAATTGTATTGAACAAATTATATGCTAAGTATGAGCGCCTATTATTTGTTTACAAGATTCATTTATAGAGATAATGATGTTATTTCTTTTAGAAAAAAGTTTAATTAATATAGAATATGTATAAAAAATGGGCATTGCTTATAACAATTTTCATTTACTTTTGAATTCATTTATTTTTCTTTTTATTGTATTTTCTTTGCATGTTTATTTCTTAGCATGAGACTTTTCTTTTCTATAAAATTTATATTGAATGTTAGATGAATACGTAAGATATAAAAATAAATAAGTATAAATTATTCTTCAAAAAAAAATGATAAGAGGGGCGAAGTGGATACTCACCAACCTGATCCACTCTTAGTGGGTACTCGATAATGGGGTATCTATTAATATGGGGGCTAATGGTTGAAAAATAGTTGACCCGCAAGATGCAAGTCGAGTCAGCCAAATACCTTATGGGGTGGGTATTCGACCTGTGACCACCCCTAATTGGTTTGTTACATTTAAGGCTGTACGCGATGAAAGGCATAGTAGATACCGGCTCATTTTGGTTGAAAATTAACAAGATTAAAAAAACTATCCAAATATAATACAACTCAATGCGATGGATTTCTTAGAACTTAGCATGCAATAGGGGGAAGTCAATGCCTGATAACAGTCAGTTTTGATTCAAAGACAATACACCTCTCAGAAATTACGATTCAAGCTAGAGTGTGTTGTTATTAAAGGATGTAATAATTTCAAAGTGACTACCAAACATTGGGGCTTATACACCAAGAAAAGGGAGCAATAACAGTTCTTCTTTTGTCCCGTAGCTTTTTCCATCTTTATTCAAGAGACCACTTAAGTAATTTTTGTTAAAAACAGAAACTCTTCTTGTAAGCAGTAGCCTTACACTCTTAGTAAAAAATTTTCACTATTTTTAGCTCATTCATGGATATAAATCCATATTTATTTCTGGGTACGACATTAAGATTTCGTTTACCTCCACGACCACACATAACCCAAAAAAAAGGGAAACAAAGGGGAAATACTTTGGTGCAATTATGCAACTGTCCACCGCCTTGTTTGTATTCCCAGTTTTTTGTCAAAATATTTTTTCATTTTTAATTATTTTTTACTTCATATACATTAAATCATTACAATATATCTTTCTATAAAAACTCTAAAAAGTAGCAATCTCATTATTTAGCTCTCCTTTTTTTTTTCTTTCTTCGGAAAAATATACTCACCACAAATGATTATAGGGATAATTTTAGAAACCTCCCCTGAGATTTATAGCAATATCACTTGGTGCCCTTCAACTTTGAAAAATCTCACCTACCCCCCTAATTTCAACTTTTTGTAACATTATCAACCCATTTCAAAAAATATTATTAAGAAACTCATACTCAAAAGACCAAATGTTTTAATGCCAAAATTGCCCTTGTGTTATCCTACTATTTTTCCAAAAAAGACTGTATTACTAATAACTAGAAAATAATGACAAACAGAGTGAAGGCATAGTTTTAATAGAAAAAATTATATTAGTAGGTGTTTTTAAGGTACAAAAGATTATTATTTAAAAGTATGTTTAAGATACTACAAGTTGGAAAAAAATTTCATTTAGTTTACGATGCTTTCATTAATTTGAGAAGTTTTAAAATTTTAAGAATTTTAAATTTTCTAAATTTTTTGTATAAACTGGTGACTTGAATATTAGAAACTGATACAATGTCTAAAATTATGTTATAAACTCATTTGAGGTGTTTTCAAGAATGTAAAAATAACTTTCTTTATTATAAAATAATTTGGGATGAATTTAGAATTTAATAAATAATTTAGAATTTTTTTAATGTCCTAATCTATCCAAATTGATGACTTAAAAATGAGAGAAATAGAAATTATTAACAATACATTTAGAAGCTTACTAGTTTTCTTGGGCTGATGCTACGCATCAGCTTGCCTGGATTTGAAGAAATAAAGAAAGTAGTATATTTTGTAGTATAAGTGACCGTTTTTGTATGATTAGTGTTTGTGCTTTGTCTTAGCTGGAGATGGAGGAATGAGGATAGTAACTGAATTCGTTGGTCATTTAGTAATTTTTGATCAAATTCGATGGTAAATATTTAGTACTTTATTCTATTCTTGATTCCCTTGTCTCCAGCTATGCATGGTGGTACACATGTACATGTATACTCTTTGTAATGAGCCACTTGATGGATTGTTTTAAAACAGATCCATTCTTTTCTTAGGCCCCGTTTGATAACCCAATTCAACACTTAAACTTAATGGATTCAGATCTTAATCGTTTAGATGTGTTTGATAACCAAAAATAGAACATCTGAATTAATTAAGTGGCACTGAATTTTTTAGGCAAAACTTGCTCCCAAAAATAAGTGATAAGCTTTTCACTTATCACTGAATGTGATATACATTTAAATGTATTAGATCTAATACTTAACAAATCAATCACTTAATGAATTCAGACTTCAGATTTCTGATTTCAGATTTTAGTTTTATCAAACGCACCCTTAGTTTGAGCAATTCTTCTTCCTCGTGAAACATTGTGCCTCTCTTTTTTCCGTTTTTTCCTGGTGAGCTTTTATTGCGAAGTGCCTATATATACTATTGAAATGCAGGAGTGAGCGACAGGAAGTGCATAGTTCGTAGTCTTTTCGTTTGCTTTATGTAAGATTTGAATGGTTGGTAGTTTACATCTTTTGTATAAATTTGATAGTTGTTTTGTAATAAAAGGGTAGGAATTTTCTCTTACAGAACGGAGATACAGTAGTTATTGTATAATTTTGTACAAAGGTAGTTTGTTTATAGAGATGGAACTAAATTTTATTTCTATCAGGCAGCTAGATGATGATGTGTATGGGTGGACTATTCGAGCTGTTGTAGTAGAAAAAAGTCTTGCTTCACATAGTGATTAAATGGGTCGGAGGTATCAACGCTTTGTATTTACTGATGCAAGGGTAAGTGATGGTAGTAAGTTTTTTGTTTGTTTTATTTTGTGATTTTATTGTTGGTTTTAGAATGGATTTTGTTTTGTGTTTTGTGAATCTGTATAGGTTGAAGCATATACCGTTTTGGTTCTGAAATATTAGCTTATAAAGAAACATTTTTTTCTTAAGTATTTGAAGGAGAATGAGGTCATAAATAATTTTTGAAATTGTGATAGTCATGTTAATCTTAAACTTTGGTCTTGTAAATGTTTTCTGGATTTTCTTTTATAAACTCTTTCATAATTTGTTGGTTTGCCTCGATTCGTTGATAGACTGGAATTAAGAACTACACTTAAAGTTGTTACTCGTCTTGTTTTTTGGCTGAAGTTTATATAGTCATATCTAAAGATATATCATTGCCGATGACCCTAAAGCTTCAGGTTAATGATGAAGTATGAGAAAACCTCGAGAATGTCACCTGCAGTATTGGATGAAATTAAAGGGTTACTGACCAAAGCATGACAAAAAGAAGTGGTCTTTTGGTTTTGATTACTTTTGGGAGCGTCTAAGTTGGGGTCTTTGTCAATGTGATATCAGAAAGTACAAATTTTTTCTTATTATTCACTGATGACTGTTTGATTAGGATAGTTTTGATTCCAAAGTCGGTGTAAATTTATGGGTTATGTGGGATAACAGCAACTAATTAGAGAAATAATGATGGATATATTATTGAAATTAAAATGTGCTGTGGTATATTACTTGTTGATTATATATGGAGTTTTACAAAGTATATAATTTCCCTTAATGCTGAATATATAGGCAGTCTAACTTCAATTGTATTTGATAGTACTTGGGAAATGTTAGTATAGTTAAGTAAACTAATATATAGTACCCATGAACGGTACAATTTTGGAGTAGGATACATAGTAAGAATAAGATGACTTCCTAATTAGTAATTAAGCTATCCTTTTGAATCTCAATCTCGGTTGAGAGATTGCAATCCCTTTAGATTTTTTTATGTATAGGCCTTTAATTTTTTTTACATTTTTGGTTTGAATTAGTTAATATTTGCTTGATGGAAGCTGATAGCAATGTTAAAAGCTTCAAGAAGTTTCTTGGAACAACTCTGCTTCTCTCTCAATTCTACTGCATATATGCTTTTCGAAAATGAAAGTGGTTTTTCTGTCTCCTTTTTTTGTTTGGGTTTCTGGGAAAGGAAGACACTAGACGTTCTAAATATCTCGGTTTTCCAAGCATAAGCACAAAATCAGAATGAAATTTATTAAATGTATTTTCTTTGTTTTATTTTATGTTTTTATTGTTGGTTTTAGAATGGATTTTATTTGGTGTCTTGTGAATTTGTTTAGGGTGATCGGATTCAGGCGGTTGTTTCTCTCAATGATGTTTCTATTCTAGGACGAAGTGCTGCAATTATATTCTACTTATAATATTGGATGTCAGAGCGTTTAGAGGCTACTAAATAATCACGTCAGAATTGGAACACTTCCATTTGAATTAGTGATAAGATGAGATAGTTTTATTCAGTTGGTTGATGGTCCTCTTGCTCTGTCGGTTCATGATATCTATCGTTTTGTCTCATTTGCGAGTTTGGGTGGACTGAAACGTTGTCATGATCCAACTTTAGGTATTTTATTATTTATTTCCATGGTTTGGATTAATTATATTGGGATATTATATCTAGTTATCATGATTGTTTATATAGAAATTTTATTGGTACAGCAATTTTGGCTGTCATTATCAGAGTTTTACCACTGCAAATCTTTCTTTTTGAGATGAGATATGTGCGCATTTAGGAGTTTTTTATATTAAATGAAGAGTGAGTTTTTTGTTTGGAATAATTTTTTTTTAATTTGATTTTGGATTCTTAGGACTGATGTTTAAAATATATGTGAGTGTTTGTATATATATTAAGTGATGTTTGTTGTTGTAGGATGACGCCTATGATATTTGCAATATGGGAAGATTTTATTGAACCAGATGGCTTACATCTTGCTCATATTGCAAATGAGCATCCCGTTATATTAATTTGTAGGCCGAAAATCAGCTATTTTCATGGTAGGTGTTTTACTAAATTAGATATTATCTATTATGATATATTTTTAGAAATAATAAAACTATTTGTTAAGAGGATTTTTTTTTTTTGGGTAGGGATATCACTTGCTACCAAAGAGGAGACAATTATTATGTATAATGTGGATATTCCAGAAGCTCATAGATTACGACAGTGGTATGAGACATTAGCAGGAGATTAAGTCAGGCATCTTGAAGCCAGAGATTGTTATGTGAAACGTTGTCGCTAGCTCTAGGTGATAGAGACTTGTTATTTCTCATATTTATGTGTGTTCCCTCTGCTTTTCCTTGTTTTGACCAATTTTTCTCCTTTTCAAATGTAAAATTTAGTTTCAGCAAGTTTGAGTGATTTGAGCAATTTGGTGCACAGTCGATGTTAGTCATGAAACGATAAAAGTATAGGTTAGCGGTGTGAAATTATGTGATCTTTTCTGTATGTATGAATAAATTATTAGTTGTTTGGTAAGAACTGATATGGAGACACCTTTGAAATGAGGTAATCTTGGGAAGAGGTACTTTTAACTGATTGTGATATGTATCAATATAGATCAACTTATTGTGCGGCCGGTTCATTAGTTCTAGGTTTCGCAACTTTCCAAGCTGCTGTGGTATTTCACCAGTAAACATATTAAAACTTAAACCAACATTTTGAAGAAAATATAGATGTCCTATATTTGAAAGATTATTGTTGGAGATCCTCAAGCTAGTTAGGTTAGGACAGCGGCCCCATAGAGGAGATAGCTCATCGTAAAATTTATTGTAACTCAAGTCGACATAATCTAAGCTTGGTGAATGCTAAAAGGTTCTGATATATTCTCTGAAAATTGGTTACTGTCCAGCCTAAGTCTAAACAGGTTAGTGTAGTTTTTCAAGGTTGTTGGTATGTTTCTTGAAAAATTATTGCCAGTTGCTGATACGTTTGGATAGTAGATTTTTTGGGATAATTTTTTGAAAAGAATACTGTAGCACTTTTTTGATGTGATGTATCTGAGATAAAAAGGTGATTGGAATTTGTGTTGATGATCTGTGTAACGTTAAAGCTTTTAATTGTGTAATACTAATGAATTCTCGAGGAATGGGATCACTCAAGTTGTTCACCAACACTCTCAGATCAACAAGGAACTTCAATTTGTCAAAATTCTGGAGGAATGGGACCGCTCAAGTTGTTCTTGAGTGATTTTGCCTCAAACTTAACTGGTTTACTTTTGTCAAGTTTCTAATGGATGCTGGGATGGTACCTAATAGTTTATTTTGATAAACATTTAAAACGCTTAAAATGCTTAAATTTCCAAGAGAAGCAGGAATTGCACTTAAAAAAATTATTAGTAGCTAGTACAACATCAGTTGTAGATCTTAGTAAGCCGATTTCTTCAAGGATCAATCCAGATAGTTTGGCTTTCATAAAGATATGAGGTGGTAAGTTTTGACATGTTATCAATGGAAGAAAGAACAACTCCTGAAAGTTTGTTGTCAGGAAAGGCCAAAAGGGTTAAGTCTGTCAAGTTGCTAATACAAGTTTGGATTTGGGACTGAACTAATAAGATTGTTACCTCCTAAATCCTAGTAGCAAAGTTGTATAAAGGGGCCCCATAGAGATGCAGGAACCGCCAGCCGAATAGACACAGACCAATCATAAACAGAATAAACGACCAAACAATTGCCATCCAATTTCATGAACAATTACCAAATCGCCAGCGGATTGAGCTGCTTGAGAACAGAGGGAATCGAGCGAAATCACTTATATATATTGTAGGATAGGATTTGAGGTATTTTCAAAGCGCAAAATGTTATTCTCTTCTAATCATAAGAATTTTTTTCTTTTACATTTTTTGTCTAGATCAATGACTTTAAAATTTGTAAAAGGTCTTTCAACCTAGATAATATGTTGTAATATCTAAGGATTTAACTTGGTTTGTTATGAAAAATAAAGGTCCATAAGAAAATGGTAATTTTGGAATAGAATATATTTTATCTATTTCAAAATGAGTTTTTAAATGATATCTTTTGAAATGGGTTGATAAAGTTATAAAAAAAGTAAAAAATAAGAGAGATATGCGAGATTTTTTAAAGTTTAAAAGTATCAAGTGATACTACTACAAACCACAGGGGAGGTTTCTAAAATTATCCCATGATTATATATTGGACTCAGGAATACAACAAGTCTCGAGTCTCGGTTCCCGACACTTAGCCCTCTCGACCATTGTGATGTTTTGACCTGTCCATCTGCAATGACAGGCTCGGATGTTCGTATTGGGCTCCGACTAGTAGAAAAGAAGCTCAGCCCATACAAAATAGACCTTTGTCCAATTACTCTCAGAGCCCTAAATGTGAATGTCTGACGTCCAAGTCACTGTGCTTTGGGAAATAATCGCCAATTGATCCAATTTTCCAAGTTTTGAGTGATCTACTTGAAAAATGAACGGGAGAATGAATCAACATTCTTGGAGCCCAATTCAAATATTTCACAATTTTCACATGCACAGAAATCCAAATTCAAGGTTCACTATTAGTTTGCTTCTTAGCTTAATTTGTAGTGCCACCTCAAAAATTTCATAGCCACAAATTTAGAGGTTTGAGAAATCATTTCTGTTTTCAATATTCCAAGTACAAAGCAACTCCAAGGCTTATAGCTTTTAAACCCTTAAAACTTTCGAAAATGTTTCCATTGATGACATTTTGTGGCTAAGCTTGACAAATCAAATACACGAAAAAGTGTACTGGGATAGGAGACTATTTGAAATAATTTTTTAAAAAAAACTATAACACCTTTTTAATGTGATGTGAGCAAAAATGAAAAAGTGACTGAAAAATATCTTTATAATACAAGTAGATAAATTTCTATAAATAATTTGATATCAAAACACATTCTGGATTCAAAAAATATGCATGCTAAATGAATACTTTTTGAAAATAAGAAACAAAGGCCACCTTTATGTTAATACATGAAAAATGCTATCTTTGAATTCTCAAAACTTCACAATTCTGCATTTTTCCGCAATATGTTAACTGAAATCCAAAACGTCATGCTGAATCCACTTTAATTGCAGCAAAATAGAGCACTTTGTTCAATTTTGCATTACTTTCTATAATGTTATGAGGGAACTAAGGAATAAAAGGGTGAAAACCATCACAATTGAACTTATGCACATATGTTGTTCCATAAGAGAAAATTTTTTAAAATGAAATCTATTCAATATTATTTAATTATATTTTCTATGTAATGCTTTTTTAATGAATTTCCAAAAATAATAGAAGTATGGAAGAATTCTATGCACTTTCACTTTCCCCAAAAAAAAAAAAAAAAAAAAAAAATTGGGAGTATTTGAAAAAAAAAGGGTTAAATCCTCCAAATATTTTCCTCGCCGACTTGCCTTACCTACCCTGATTTCCAGTTCTTCCATTCCCTATATAAACCCCTCTGTCCCCGTTATTCAACTCATTTTCCCCCTCCCTCCTCTTCTTCAGCTCCTCTTTCGTTGGACTCTCGTCAGACCCCTCTCTCTCTCTACCCAAAAGCCGACCCGGATCCGGAGGCCACTGGCGCTAAAAACTTCACTGATTTTGACTTGAAGAGAGCTACCGAGTCAATTACCATGGATATGGAAGACGAGTACGAGGATAATCAGTATAACGACGAGGAGGAGGAGATTACCCAAGAAGATGCTTGGGCGGTTATCAGTGCTTACTTCGAAGAGAAGGGATTGGTGAGGCAGCAGCTGGATTCTTTCGATGAATTTATTCAGAACACAATGCAAGAGATCGTCGATGAATCATCGGACATTGAGATCCGACCCGAGTCCCAGCATAATCCGGGTCACCAGTCCGATTTCGCTGAGGTCGAATACCTACTCGAATATAACTAGCTTTTAAATTTGAGAAGACGACTTTGAGAATTGGATAACGCTGTAGTTCTGACTCGGGGTTTCAGAAGTAATTTTGAAAAATATTGGCGGTGATTTCTCAGTTGAGTTTTGCTTAGGGTTTTTTTGGGGCGGTTTGAAGGATGTCTTTTGAGTAATGGATTAGAGTATCAAATTTGAGGTTTACGGCATGTGTTTAGTGAATTCAAGGGTTGGAATGAAGTAAAATTAAAGGATAAGGAGTCTTTTGATGTGCAATCTGTACTGGGCGTGGCTGCAGAGGAAAATTTTCTAGGGTTTGTTAGGGAGCGTTTGAATTAGTGCTTGGTTGCTGTTCAAATTGTCAAATTTTGGATTGTATATGAAGCTGACATTTTGTATGAGTAACAATAACTCATCAATTAGAGCTGTTGGATCCCAGTACTAGACGAATTCTGTGGAATTGAAATGGCTAAGTGACTTGATTTGAATGGAAACAAGAAAAAATGAGCTACTAAAAGACTTTGCACTTAGAAAAGCTTCTGTGGTTCAAGGGAAATAAAAACTTTGCACTTTGAAAAGCTTCTGTGGTTCAAGGGAAATGAAAGTGACCTTCAATCCTTATTAGTGTTTTATGGGAATGTTTTATAAACTCTAAAGGAGCAAAAAATTATAGGGCGATTTGTTTTTCTAAGTTCAGGTGTAGAATATTTTCCTTTTATAGTGCTTTCCACCTTTTTCTGCAATTATGCGGTTGGCTAAAGTACAGGATATCAAACAAGTTTTCTCTTGATTTCTCGTAATCCAGTTGATGACTATGTTGCTAATTGAAGGTCTGCGCTGAGGGTTACTTGCACGTATATGGTTATAACCTTGTTCATTATGTTTTTGCAGACTGTGTATAAGATCAGTTTTGGCCAGATATATCTGAGCAAGCCCATGATGACAGAGTCAGATGGAGAAACTGCAACATTGTTTCCAAAGGCTGCAAGGCTTAGGAATCTGACATATTCAGCCCCCTTGTATGTGGACGTGACAAAGAGAGTCATTAAGAAAGGGCATGATGGTGAGGAAGTTACTGAGACTCAGGATTTTGGGAAAGTCTTCATTGGGAAGGTGTGGTTTTGCACTTTGCCTTTCCAAAAGCTTCCCCCAATCCCCAAATTTCTTCCTTTGGTGCCTGGGGAGGGGTGAGAATAATGATATGATTTCTTGAAAATCAATGATCTGCTTTTTAATGTATACTTGTCTTGTTTGTTTAAACAGGTACCTATAATGCTCCGGTCGAGTTACTGTACATTGTTCCAGAACTCGGAAAAGGATCTCACTGAGCTTGGAGAGTGCCCATACGATCAAGGAGGGTACTTCATCATCAATGGAAGTGAAAAGGTTCTGATTGCTCAGGAGAAAATGAGCACTAATCACGTCTATGTGTTCAAAAAGAAGCAACCCAACAAGTATGCATACGTGGCAGAAGTCCGGTCCATGGCCGAGACACAGAATAGACCTCCCAGCACAATGTTCGTGCGAATGCTTTCTCGATCTAGTGCCAAAGGGGTATATGCAAATCCAAGTTTATTTATTTATTTGCTGGATCTTTCCCTGCAGAATTGGTACATGAGTTGTTAATTAATTGGTGTAATTGCAGGGTGCTTCAGGCCAGTATATACGTGCTACCCTTCCATACATCCGAACAGAAATTCCTATTATTATTGTTTTTCGAGCACTGGGGTTTGTTGCTGACAAAGATATACTGGAACATATTTGCTATGATTTCTCTGACACCCAAATGATGGAGTTGCTTCGTCCGTCCTTGGAAGAAGCATTTGTTATACAAAATCAGCAGGTAGCCCCCTTGTAGAGCTCCAAGCTTTGTAGACATTGCCTGCCCTCTCTAACTTGTCTGATTTTGCTCTTTTAGTATGCTTTAGTGCATTTATGATACTTTTGAGTTCCACTGGTCATAATAGCTCTTCTAGTATTCCTTCTATCACAATTGTTTCTTCTCCTTTTGTATGAAAAAATTTCAATCCGACCCGTCTCGCATGTTATTGGGTTTGAGTTGGCAACAGTTTCTTCCAAGCCTTCTGATTCATTTAATGAATTTCTGTCTACCAATTTAGAACCAATTGGTACACTACATTAATCCCCCCCCCCCCACGGGGGTTCATTTTTGTGTGCCATTTGCATGTTTACGTATTAGGCTTAAGAATTTGGAACAGTTATGAGTCTGCCTTTTTTCCCTCTTTTGCTCTGGTAAATTATGTTATTTGCTGCAGGTTGCCCTGGATTATATTGGAAAAAGAGGAGCCACTGTTGGTGTCACAAGGGAAAAGAGGATTAAGTATGTGCTTTAGAATTGTTCGACATTGATTCAAGTAATGTGTAGCTTCTTCACTTGAATTGCATGTGAGAATTTTTTTCATCTACTTACAGGTATGCTAGAGAGATTCTTCAGAAGGAAATGCTTCCACACGTTGGGGTTGGTGAATACTGTGAAACAAAGAAAGCATACTATTTTGGGTATGCCTTGTATTGAATTTGGTTATATAACTGTATTTGGAGGTGGTACCTTTATTATGATAAACAAATTTTTGCACCTACCAGTTATATCATTCATCGGCTTTTGCTGTGTGTACTTGGCCGAAAGGCAGAAGATGACAGAGACCACTATGGAAACAAGAGACTGGATCTTGCTGGTCCATTGCTTGGTGGCCTATTTAGAATGGTTTGTAATTGAAAATGATTTTGTTTAATTCAATTGACCTTTGAAAGTGGCTGTTACTAAGTTCTGATATTTATGCATGGGCGCAGCTATTCAGAAAATTAACCAGGGATGTCAGAGCTTATGTTCAGAAGGTACTTAGTGCAGACTCTTCTGTTAAGTTATGCTGATGCTTATTTTGTGGCTTTTGTTTAATATGTTATTCATTGTTTACAGTGCGTTGACAATGGAAAAGATGTTAACCTGCAATTTGCAATCAAAGCAAAAACTATAACCAGTGGCCTTAAATATTCACTTGCCACTGGTAACTGGGGGCAGGCAAATGCGGCTGGTACAAGGGCTGGTGTTTCACAGGTTTATTTTAGATTTCTACATTTCTTTCATTACTTTAGGGATGTAGTGGGTATTAACCTGAATGAAATGGGAAAATGCAGGTGTTAAATCGTTTGACTTATGCCTCAACTTTATCACACTTGCGGAGGCTAAATTCTCCAATAGGGCGTGAAGGTGAATGTCCTTCTTCTTCTCCTCCTCTTCTCCCTCCCTCCCTCCCTCCCTGCCAATGGTTCTCCTTTTGGTGTATGTTACATCTAGTCTTGCAGTGGAGAGAGAGAGGTGTGGTTTTCCATGACCTCTATATCGTCCTCAACAACCGAGCCATGAATGCCCAATGATTGATGACAATAGCACTTAGGATGCACATGCTTACAGACTGAATGTTAAAATATTAAAGGAAAGATCGGTGATAGGCATGCAGTTAAAGTTTACTATTTTCTCTGATTGTCTTTGATTGAGATTGTTCTTGATTTTAGGGAAATTGGCCAAACCAAGGCAACTGCACAACTCACAGTGGGGAATGATGTGCCCAGCCGAAACGCCTGAAGGACAAGTGAGAAAAATTTTTAAGATGTTGCATTTTAATTGCCCCTCTTGCCATTGTTTGATTACCCACTAATTGGATTTTCCTTGCTGTCTCATCAGGCATGTGGACTTGTGAAGAATCTAGCTTTGATGGTGTACATAACAGTTGGTTCAGCAGCATATCCCATTCTGGAGTTTTTGGAGGAATGGGGAACTGAGAATTTTGAGGTGAGAAATCTCTACATTTTTGGAAGACTGAAGTTTCTGTATGACCACTGATCTCAGGACATGCCCTCTGGGTTGTAGGAAATTTCACCTGCTGTCATTCCACAAGCTACAAAAATCTTTGTGAATGGTTGTTGGGTTGGTATCCACCGTGATCCTGATATGTTGGTGAGGACCCTGAGGCGACTGAGAAGACGGGTGAGGATGGATTTCTGTCTCTTTTAACTGTCCTTTGTTTATGGATGATTGCTGAGACATGTTCTGTAGTTTTTGTAGCGCTTATCTATGAGCAGCCTTGATTTACTATCTTATTGTCTTATTGAGTGTATTATACCAATGGTCCGGCTCCTCAATAGTTATATTTCTTGAGATCTCTACATCACAATGTAGAATGAAAAGTGCCAAATGGTCATTTGAGGAAGTTTAATTTGAGAATTGCCATCTTTCACAATGGTGTTGAAATTGATCAAAATCCTTTGCATGCTGCTTTTTAAGGAGAGCTGCTGGCTCTCCCTCTTGGTGAAGAAGGTGCTAGGGAAGTTAATTAGCATCAGCTTCAGAATATTTCTTACTCATTTATGGATTAGTTAACATGTTTTTGTATAAACACAGCAAATCTCTGTTTGAAGTAGCTACTGGATCATGTTTCCTGTCTCATCCATGTATAGACTAAAGCAGCATAATTTTCCAGCATTCAGTCATGCTTTGAATAAGCATAATCAAATTGCATTGTTTATCACTCACAGTGTTAACTATTTTACTTCTTTTGGATTAACAGGTTGATGTTAACACTGAGGTTGGTGTAGTCCGTGATATTCGTTTAAAGGAACTGCGGATCTATACTGATTATGGTCGCTGCAGTCGTCCATTATTTATTGTGGAAAAGCAAAGGCTTCTGATTAAGAAGAAGGACATTCAAGCCTTGCAAGCAAGGGTACATTCGTTTTCATCCTGAATTTTCTTCTATTTTTGTTGACTATGCTTCTGATATTTCTGCTTATGTCATGATCTGTTTATTCTTTTATAGGAGTCCCCAGACGAATGTGGCTGGCATGACCTTGTGGCCAGGGGATTCATAGAATACATTGATACTGAAGAAGAAGAAACCACTATGATTTCCATGACCATTAATGTTAGTAACTTGAGTCAGTCACTCTCTCTCACTCACTCTCTCTCTCTCTCTCACACTGAAATGTCAATGCTAATTGTTCTAGGATCTTGTGACGGCGAGGCTGAATCCTGAGGAGGCCTACTCTGATACATATACGCATTGTGAGATTCACCCATCACTCATTTTGGGTGTTTGTGCTTCAATTATTCCATTCCCTGACCACAACCAGGTGAGTCTACTCTTATCCCCTAATAGTAGTTTAATGAAGATATCATTGCTATTTATTTTAGTTGCCTAACCCTTTGTTTTGCTTTCAGTCTCCTCGTAACACGTATCAGTCTGCCATGGGTAAGCAAGCGATGGGGATATATGTCACAAACTACCAATTTCGCATGGTAGAAATTTGATCTTTATTCACCATGTTTCCTAGTACATCAATTCATGTATACTTTATGGTTACTCACGCTTTTTCTGCATCAGGACACTTTGGCCTATGTGCTATATTATCCTCAGAAGCCACTTGTTACTACTCGAGCCATGGAGCACTTGCACTTCAGGCAACTCCCTGCTGGCATCAATGCGATTGTTGCCATTGCTTGCTACTCTGGATACAACCAGGAAGACTCTGTCATTATGAATCAGTCATCTATTGATCGTGGATTCTTTCGATCTCTGTTTTTCCGTTCATACAGAGATGAGGAGAAGAAGATGGGGACTTTAGTCAAAGAGGACTTTGGGCGCCCAGATAGGTCTAACACCATGGGCATGCGACATGGTTCTTATGACAAATTGGATGATGATGGTCTCGCTCCACCCGGAACGAGAGTTTCAGGTGAGGATGTGATCATTGGGAAGACCACTCCTATTCATCAGGACGATGCTCAGGTTCCATCAGCATTAGCTTCTCGGTACACCAAGCGTGATCATAGCACAAGTTTGCGCCACAGTGAGACCGGGATAGTGGATCAGGTTCTACTGACAACAAATGCTGATGGTCTGAGGTTTGTTAAAGTGAGGGTGAGATCTGTTCGCGTTCCGCAAATTGGAGACAAGTTTAGCAGTAGGCATGGTCAGAAGGGAACTGTAGGCATGACCTACACTCAAGAAGATATGCCATTCACTATTGAAGGAATAACGCCTGACATTATTGTAAATCCCCATGCTATTCCTTCTCGAATGACAATTGGTCAGCTGATTGAGTGCATCATGGGTAAGGTTGCTGCACACATGGGAAAAGAGGGAGATGCTACTCCTTTTACTGATGTCACTGTGGATAACATCAGTAAAGCCCTGCACAAATGTGGATACCAGATGCGTGGTTTTGAAAGAATGTACAATGGCCACACAGGGAGACCTTTAACAGCCACTATATTCCTTGGGCCTACTTATTACCAAAGGTTGAAGCACATGGTTGATGATAAAATCCATTCTCGTGGGAGAGGCCCAGTTCAGATCCTCACCAGGCAACCAGCGGAAGGGCGATCACGTGATGGTGGTCTCCGATTTGGGGAGATGGAGAGAGATTGCATGATCGCCCATGGTGCCGCTCACTTTCTCAAGGAAAGATTGTTTGACCAAAGTGATGCATACAGGGTCCATCTTTGTGAGCGCTGCGGGTTGATTGCGATTGCGAACTTGAAGAAGAATTCTTTCGAGTGCAGAAGCTGCAGGAACAAAACTGATATAGTCCAGGTAACAACTACTACCAGTTTGATGCTATTCTTTGCCAAATTCCATCAATCATCCGTAAACCCCATACTTTTCTTATGAATTCCTCTTACCAGAGACCTAATTACACACAACCAAATAGATTTTTGTGCGTATGCTTTAATGGGTGCCTGAGATGTTTGTGTTTGGCTTTGGTCAGATTCACATTCCATATGCCTGCAAGCTCCTGTTCCAAGAGCTGATGTCAATGGCCATAGCACCGAGAATGCTGACAAGGGATATCAAACAAATCAAAGAGCAGCTGAAGAGAGGGATTTGATGCTCGTTGCCACTGCTATGGTTGTATTGGGAGAGTAAAAGGTCATAGGAGTTCGTGATCCTAATAGAACGTGTTATCTTTCTGTTAGTAACTTCCTATGCAAAATTGAATTTGGCTTTCACGGGTGAACTTCTTCTTTCAATGGTCGGTTATTTAGTATTTATTTCTACTTCGGATGGAATCTTGTGTAGGCAACTAGTTTTCTTCGGTATCAGCATCTTCTGAGAACTCCGATGTAATGTAATAACCCCCCCTGTTGTTGTATCATATTGTAAGCTGCACCCCTCCCCTCTCATTCCTGGATTCCTCGGAAGATGCTTTCACGGAGTAGGAGAGATGATAAGTAGGACGTGGTAGATTTCTGTTGATAAACTTTCCAACTGACCCTTAAAGTTCAGGGCTGAATTCCACGACTTTCCCAAAATTCTTTTACCTGTACTGGCATCTCATTATTGCCAGAAAATTTGCTATGTTCGCTCAAACGGACTCTGAACGGGCCAAGATCCTTCACAACCATGGTGTAATTTATTTTGTCATCTAGTAATGTCAGTTGATTTTATCATCTAGTAATGTCAGTTCTAATGTGTGTGATCGATTATAATTACTTATTAAAACTAGATAGTAGTACAATGTATATCTCGTGTGAAAAATTGACGTTATTTTATCTATGGATGCTTGATGCTAAAGCTACCATCCATGTCACCCAGAATTGTGTGTGTTTGGATACACATTATCTGTAAAGAGTTTACCTATAAAAAATAACTAAAAAATGCTTAAAAAATAGGCATAAATATGAAAATTTTAAAATCAATAAGATGGGCTATTTTTTAATTTATTTCTGTCACTCAGGTCGTGTGTAATTGAGTATAGGATTTTTCATTTGTAATTAATTATTCAATTGCATTGCAATACGATTTTTAATTACCCCAAGAGTTTGATGCAAAATTTTTATTGTCACTTTATGTATTTTCAATTTTGCCATTTCAAAAACTAATTTTACTTAATTACTTAAACACATATTGTCATGATAACTATCTATAACCATTTAATTTTACTATTTAAATATATTTTGTTCAATGTAATCACCCTTAAAGCAGTAACTACCAGCATAAAAATCATTTTGTCAAAAAAAGTTAGAAGTTCAAAATTTTCTTTATCAATAAAAATTTTTATGTAAAATTCATTCACTATAAATATTATGCATTTCTTTATTTTAAACATATCGAGTGTGTGTTTATCACTAGTTTTAAGTAATATCTTAAATAATCTCTTATCCAAACATGTGCAATTATTAGACAATTTACAACCTTCAGATTATGCTGAAGCATTTTCACAAGAACCTTTGATTCAAAATGCATTCACTATGTGGACAAAATACATCATATATACATATAATAAAATAATATTCGTTCCAATTTTGGTAGATTGTTGAGTTGGCTATTCTAATCTAATGCCAAATCGACAATATATCATCTTGCCACATGGACATCTTCAATGTTTATGTTGTAACTTTCAATCATAGTTATTAAATCCGTCCCGGCAGTTCAACTGGTCAACCCTATGAATCGGCCTATGAGCCATTATAGTAACTTTCAATCATAGTTATTAAACCCGTCCCGACTCGGCAGTTCAACTGGTCAACCCTATGAATCGGCCTATAAGCAGGGTTGGGTTGGGTTTGTTATTGGATTAGAAGTGCATAAGACCCATTGACTTGGTCAATGAACCGCGGTTGAACCGGGAACAGCCAATTTTTTCAAGAATCAATTTTTTTTTTTTTTTTTTTGCAACTTGAATTTTTTTTTTTTTTTTGCAACTTGAATTATAGTGGAAAAAATTTTACCTAGATATACCAAAGTATGGTTCGAACCCACAACCTTTCTGCTAAGAGCATAATGGACTAACCACTAGGCCAGCAACTCATATGTTTTTTTAAATAAAAGTCTAATGTTATATATTATATTTTTGCTTTATTCTTTTTATCTTTTTTTTTTTTTGTAACTCTCTCTAAAACAAAATTTTTTTGGAATCTTTTAATAAAAATCTATTGCCCCACAAACTCTATAAGTTATAAAATGGATTTCATAAATAACACATTACACACTTCATTTTAAAGGCAAATATTATTCCTAATAATCTTTTGCACTTAAAATTCGTAAATAAACTAAATAATTATACTAAATATAGATAAAATTTTACACTTGGAAGTTTGGTAGATTATTAATTACATTTAGATTTTATTGATTATTATAAGAATTGATCATTCTATAATGAATTAGATGAGATGAACATTTATTATGGTATAGTTTATTACAATTTAACCATATATCCTATATAAAAAAAATTAGAAAACATAATATTTAAATATTTTTAGTGATCCACCGGTTGAACCACTGACCTGCTAACCCACCTCCTGCGCTGGGTTCCCCTCCGGGCCGGGTTTAATAACTATGCTTTCAATCAATTGATTAGTTTTTACCTTACACACACACACACACACACATATATATATGTATGTACGTATGTATGTATTATATCTTATTAAATTAATTAAGCAATCAACTTATAGTTTTATTTTTTATACATGTTTCTTTCTAATGATGATTTATATTATGATAATTTGGCTTTGATTATATGCTAAAAAATACTATTACTAAAATTTGAACAATTTTTATTTTGTTTCTATAATTCATTACTTCTTTATTTATAACAAATTTCTTTCAAAATATTGTTTTCCTTTTTTTCAAAATTTGGACATTTCATCATTAAATGCCTTATGACACTTATTCCCTTCTTATGAAAAATTTCTGCTCTTGCTTTAGTATATGCATGAGTCTAATAGACTATATATTGGTCTCAAAATTAATTTCAGATTGAATTTTTGTTATGTTCAATCCACCATTAATTTTTAAAATTTTTGTTGATTAGGAGGTTTAAAACCCAAAACCTTTAAAACCTAAAATCTCAAATTCAATCACTAGACTATGGCCTCATTGGGCATCATTAATTTAGTTAATTACTGTAACTTTATATTAAATATTTATAAAATTTTGTTTAGCTCTCATATCTAATTCTCATTTTGTTCAGTATTTATATTACATATCCTTTTAAAAATTTGGCTCATTTTAAGTTTTACATTTAGCATATCATTTTTTTCCCTTCTCAAACTACTTTTAAATAGTTAATTAAAATAGTAAATTATCTATATAAATAAATATTTAGATTTTCAAATTTTGTGTTGCAGTATTTAATTTTGTTGTTGAATGCAAAATGACCCGTAAAAATGCACGGGAAAGAAGCTAACGATGGGACAGAATACAGTCCGAGGGTAGGTCGTGTAATTTGACTGAAAATACGTACTACTAGTGTGGTAGTAGACGTTTTCACTTCCAGCATTTAAAGTCGGTGGACATTTTGGCGACAGACACCCAGAAGAAAAAAGGTGTCGCATCAGAAAACAACTGAGCGAAGAGAAGAGAGGAAGACTACTGAAAAGAGAGAATGGGGACTGAAGAGAAAGACATAGTCAAAGGAGAAGGACACGAAGAAGAAGAAGATGAGGATGATGATGACGGCCCACCACCTGGATTTCATTGCATTGCTACCCAAATTGAAGAAAATTCAGTTAAGATAGAAAAAGATGTAGAAATTAATGAAAATGAAGATCATGAAGATGAAGATTTCGATGGTCCACCGCCTGGATGGTCATCAATTCCTCCTGCAACCTTTCAGCCAGTTCACCCTTCTGGTCAGTATGTTTATTATATGTTGAATGGTATTACATCCCAAGGAAGAAAAATTCTCCCAACAGTGTCAAGGATTGAAACTTTAACACTTTCGTCTTCAATTACGATGTACTCAGAAATTCATGAATTTTCTTGTGCCCTGCTTTTTCTTTGTTTTTACCATTAGTAATATGTTTGTCCATATCGTGTTGGGAGTGGACTAGGGGTTTAAGTAGTGTATGACTTAATTAATCAGGACAACGTGTACTTATTCACTTGCATTCCATGATTGTACGGTCTCAGACAACCACTGTACCTTGATAGAATATACATTCGGTGCACTTTGTGGTATAGTCTGTAGAAAGCGTAGGAAAATGTCTAATAACTTGATCAGGTGTTCAAATAAAGGATGGTGAGGGGAAAACAGTTTGTCCTTTGGTTTCATCAAGGCTTGTGTATACAGGGCTTTGAAGGAGCAAGTACATAAGTCAATAGGTATAGTATGGGGCTTTGAAGTCATGTCCCTTCCTAAGTATTGGGGTGTCAAAAGCCATGGCTTGAGATTGAGGGGACATCTTAAACTGTTTAAGCTGCTTGGTTGTTTGATTGCTAAACCTTTTGGATGGATGTGGATCTTTTACATATTTTTCCTGTATCTATCGTGGAACAGGCCATTTCCTTCTCCTGTTTAAAACGAGTTTGTAACACCCTGTTTCTTGCCCATTAAATCGTTTACTAGGTTGACGATGTTACCATTTTGATGTTACTCCTGAATGAATGATTATGATATTGACACTAGTGAAAGATACAGAGCCTTTGTAGTCTGATTAAAAATAGAATGCAAAAATAAAGTTTTTCATTATTGACTTATGGATTACAAAAAATTGCTAGAAAGAAAGTAAGGAGTAAGGTTGAGACTTAAAGAATGTTGTCAGTAGGATGTCAAAGTTTATCTATCAGGAACATTAGGTGAAAGGGAGATTGCACCAACGCGCTCCTGCTCTGCGTATAGTTAGTTGGCCCTTACCTTTTTGTTGAAATTTCCTTGTGATCTTTAGAATGTATCTTTTACTTGAGTTTTTCATAGTGTTATTATGATGGGAGTATACAGAGGACCTCAGTTTCCTTTGAAGATTCTAAACCAATTTAAAATTTTCATTTTCTGCATATATTGGTATGAAGCTTAATCCAATATTCATGTAGCTAAATTTTGCTCAAGTTCCTCAACTGAAGTGGTTTGGATGTCGTGTGCTTTTATCTTTACCCTGATCATGAAATTAAAATGTTTTTTGAGTGTTTGCACTCTACGGGAAAATATTTCTAGAAGATTGCACCATTCCTCATATGTGTGGGTTGAGGGAAAGGGACAACTGATTAGACTGGGAGTTTTCTAGAGACTGGACTTTGGTCAAGAATGCCTGTGGAGAATTTTATCAGATTGGTTTAAAGTTATGTGGTGTCTGATAGCTGGATAATGATGTTTGACTCAGAAATAACCATCTAAATTTCAGTATCATCACAAGTTGTGGTATTGGTGCTGACTTCCTGGATAACAGTTGTCATGTATGTTTTTGTCCATCATGTAGCTCCCTGAATTATTCATCTACTTAGTTGAATATGTTCTGTGGTTCCCTTTGAAAATTTTCAGTGAATTAACATCTTCATAATATTCAGATGTAGAAATGTCAGACAAGCAAAAAGAGGATGAAAATGAAGAAGGGCCCCCACCTGGGTGGCTCTCAGCTCCACTGGCCTCACAGTCATCAGAAGCTGTTCTTCCTGGTAAGTTTTTTCTCCAAGCATCTTTCTTGGTTCTTTTCTCTTTATTTTCTTTCTCTTCATTTTGGTGTTTATGTGCTTAAATTCTTGTATCCTTCTGTTCAATAATGTGCAAACACATTCAAGGAGAACTCGATTCATTCTCCTCATTTGCCAATATTTAATTGCTTGGTTTGCTTCATGTATACTATAGCCCTGCAGTATCAGGATAATTCTTATTCATTAAGAAACATTTTAATTTTGTAATTACGAAGCTTTAGTCCTGTCCTCCCCTCCTGAACTCCATAATTTTGTTTGTTGGTCGTGGCTGTGCTCATAGAATCAATAAACATACATCTGCTGGATGCTTAGCAAGCAAAAGTTTGGTTATCAAGATAGGGTATTTAGTCCAGAAACAGTTTTATGTGCTTTTACTAAATCTTTAGTAGATATTTGGCTGACTTTGAGTTATATCATTTGCTATTTTTGGATTCTCTAGTTCATTATTCTTTAGTATGTCCATCATCAATAATATGTATTATTTGTGGGTAGACTGCTAGATTCTGCTTATATCTCATTGGGTGGAAATTTTTGCCTGCAGCATGTAAAGGCTTGCAAGAACATTAAGAAACACTTCATAGAATATATCATTGGAAGCACAAAAATGAAGGTCATACTAATTTAATATGTTTAAAGTAATTAAAAGGTATGATAGGCTATTTCCTTGCTGGACCTTTACCTATCTTGTCGATAACTCAAGCCTTCAATTTGGCATTAGGTTCAAAAAGGAGTGACCTGTGTGTATTCTATATATGAGCTTTGTTCAAAACATATAAAGAACTGGTGCCTTTTGGCACAGATGATCATGATGTTATCGTAATTAGTGGATTGAAGGAAAGATATATGAAAGCTGCTATCTTGATTTACTGCACAAGAATTTTTAGAAGTTTTAATCAAAAATTTCATTTATCATTTTATACATATTTGGGCACATTGTTGTTTCTTTAAGTTCTAGTGCAAAAGATTGTTGCTTGATCCCTTATCATTTTAATGGATGTCATTTGTTCATCTTTGTTTATTTCTAGATGCCTATCATTCTGTTCTATGCATTATAGAGTTTTGAGCAGCCTATAATTGTACAAGTATCAATCTTCTGTTTATTTTAATTATCGTTTATTGGAAACTATAATGCATATCTTGCCTTGGGGCAAACAAGCTAAGATTGATATCAATCTCCCTCAAGGTTTAATGCTTTTAGATTTTTAGTCTATTCTTCTATGGTTAGATATAATAATAATTAGCCTGTCATTGTCAGATACAGAAACGGGAAGTCATGAAGACAGAACTAAATGCACTGACGAAGGGTCCCAACCAGGGCAGAAATCCGTACCTCCACTGAAATTGCTTCCACCTACACCACCTCAACTGCCACCTGCAGTGTCATCACCTTCGGGTGAGTGTTTTCATCCGCATAAGTGTGTAAAGTATACATTTTTAACATAACTAAAATATTGAACTTCCATGGACGTGCAATTAACTCACTTCTGTTTTCAATGTAATCTTCAAGCTCCATCTGTCTTACAGTTGGTACTGCAATGGGACTGTGCTTATACGTATTGTAATAGTTATTTCTGCTATCATCTGGTTTTGATTACATGGCAAAGGTGGAAATTCTCATTAGTTGCCACCGTTGTTGTAGAGTGGTATTGTCTTCATGAAGAAAAGTCAAGAGAATCACACCATCTTCCCTATTATTTTCTTGTCTTCTTTATAGTCTTCTTCTATACTCCCTAAAATTTCCCTTCTTTTTTTTAAATAAAATACTCTGTTCAATTTTTTAGTGGTTTGAATCCTTTTTTTTTTTTTAATTTAATGATAGTGGCTTGAACGAACTGTAGTTAGTCGTTTGAACCTTGCACGCATAACAGAGTGTTTTCATGAGCATGTCATGTATAAAAAGGTGGAACCAAAGATTCTTGCAATGTACTGTAATAAATGTGTCCAACTCTTGGTTTATAGAGGTACAAAGTCTAGTCTGTACCTTAAGCTGCTTTTACTGATGACTTTAACTTGAAAAGCTATAAACCTAAATAGTCAGGTTTCTTTGCCTTTAATATTATATATATTATACTCCAATAGTTTGATATATTTTTCACAGCTAAATATTATATAAATTAGATTATGGCTGTTTCAAGACACATTTATTACTTCTTGGGAGTCCAACTTCCCCTTGCATGGTGGATGACAAAGTTTGGCATACAAGACTTCTGTGGAAATAAGATGCTCGTGAAAGAAGCCTTAAAAAAAAAAAAAAAAAAACTTGTGAAAGAAAAGACAGAGGCCCAAACAAGAAACCAATTGATTCTTGATATCTTTTTTTTTTTTTTCAAATTCTAAGAAGGAGAATTCGAAGCACAATTCAAGGAAATTTTGTAACTTTGACATCTATTTATCCCTCCGTAGATAGATGGGGATTAGGATCCCTTGGGATGTTCATAGCACCATATGCCCTTCAGGTGCTCTATGTACTTTTATCCAGAGAATTCAAGACGCATGTATTCTTTTGGCTTTACTACGTTTTGGGATTACATCTCGAATTGCCAGATGATCTTGAAATGTGGCAGCATAGCTGTATCCTTTTTCCATTTGACTACAGGGATGAGATTTACTGTAACTTCTGTATCTGTTTCAAAAAGCTTGTCTGCCTCCATGTTATTTTAAGGTGAAGGAACCACATAATATCAGCTTTAGAATGTGTATCTTCTTCTGATTGTTGATGATGGCATTACGCATCTCTTAATTTAAATGCTAATGCCTTCTGCATTGTTGCTTAAATGATTTCATGGTTGTGAAATCTCTACTGGAAAATTAGTAGACATTGGAAAACTTTCCTGCTTTGACAGATGTGGGTTGGTCTATGCTAGTGGTTTCATCTCAAGGCAATGTGACTTGAATGCAGAGAAGGGTCAGATGGTCTGTGGTTCCTGCCGGCTGTTGCTTGCTTATCCTCGAGGAGTGAAATATGTCCAGTGCTCATCTTGCCAGACTGTCAATCTCGTTCTAGAAGGTCTTGATCAATTCTTTCACTCATTAACTCATTCATGTTTTTGTGGTTTTTATGTTTCTTTACTAGATCACAAAGTTTAATGGATTTCAGATTTTCTCTGAAACGCGTGTTTTAACCCTGTTGCTAGTGTTTCAAATCCTGTTTTGCTAGTATTCAAACCTGGATAAAATAGTGTAATTTCTGTTGCTTCCTCATTTAGCATGCCATCAACTATAAGAACTACTGGAGTTTGGGACAAGTATCAATATTTTGTGCTTGTTTTTATTAGTTAGATGATCTTTATGCCCTTGATATACCTCATTCTTCCCTGGGAGCATGGAGCTTGAATATTAGTTTAATATTTTATGCATAAAGGGTTATTTTGTACTCATCATACTAGTCACTTTGTTAGGCAAAGTTTGGCCTCCATTTATATGCTTTCCCATGGAGGATGTCTTCACCTGTCCAGTACTGCATGTATTTGGATACACTACCATCTGTGAGTTAGTTGATTTCCAAATAGCCCTTGGAGAGCCTGTAGGGTACTTATTAGGGAGTTATAAAGAGATTTTGTGTGCTATTTTCTAAGGCTGTTCAAAGAGGTAGAATATGTGCAACCATTATACAGCTCAAAATTCCAGATGAAGAGGTCATATACCTCTACTAGAACCCTTAGGGTATGTATGAGGCAGTTTTAAAGAGATTGTACACGCTACTTTCTAAGGCAGTTTCAAAGAGGCAGAATGATACCTGAAAGCTACTCCAATTACGTTCAACCGTTATATAGCTAAACATTCCAGATGAAGAGGGCATATGCTGGTTAGAGGGCCAATTGATCAATGCTTTTGTAATAGACTTTACAGTTTGTTAACAGCGAAGTTCTTTTCTGTCTGTGACATGGATTCTAGCGATGACCATATACATTAAAGTTTTGAATTTCCAATATGGACTGTCTTGGGATAGATTTGATGAAGAACCAAAACCGGTGTTAATGAAGTTAATCTTGACATGGTGTGTATAACGCATCTACATGCTTCATGGAAAATACAAACTTGAAAATTTTGGCTTGATTTAGGACTCCATTTATCTTGGATTTCTTTATATAAATATGGGTTTCGTATCATTTGCTTTTGCTTTTTTTAAGGATTCTTATGCACAAGTAATTGTAAAAAAAGTTGAAAGTGATTTTGCTTTCTATTTTCTGAATAAGTTTTGAAAAGTCAAAAGCTGTTTCTGATGGTGATTATAACTGCCTTTCTGCTTCCCGGGGTAAGGATGTGCCACAAACAGCCCTTCAAACTATATTTCTGTGATACAGGTTCCATAAATAGGGTTTGCCTCTTATTATGGCTATTCCATATTGAACACGACTTCTAGATGCATGCAGACCTGTCTAAAAACCAAAGGCTGTCATGTATCTGCATTCTCCTGTTCTTGCAGTGGCTTTTGCTACCCTAATGTTAAGTATCTTACTCTTGCATTTACTTGCTCATCTTAAGATAGTTTTGTCCCATCCTCCCGACCACCCAATATATGCTGCAACAAGTTTGCACGTGTTACTTTAAAGGCATTAAAATATAAAATGTGTTACATTCATTTTTTCACATTATGATTTGGATTTGTATGATGTTTTATATGAGTACTTTCTTAATATGGCTATGAGCTACATTTTTTCTTTTGCAGATCATCAGGTTGGACAAGTCAGGTGTGGGGGTTGTGAAGTGTTGCTCATGTTCCCATATGGAGCACCATCTGTCAGATGTTGCTCTTGCCACTTTGTGACAGAAATTGGTGTATGGATCTCTTTCCTTGATCATTCTAGCTCCTAACACTGCTAGATTACTTTCTGACCACATATGTAGTAATTTATTGGTTTGGTTTCAGAGCCTCAATGTTGACAATCAAGTAATCTTTGATTTGTATTGCCTTTTCTGACCTTGAGTGGTAATCTGGAAAGAGCAAAAAGCCTTGGGGCTTAACCTCCTCCCCAAAGAAAAAGGGGAAGAAAAAAAGATGGTCACCCGAATCCTTAGCATGCAGGAGAAAGAAGAACTTTAATGTGGGAAAGAGAAGGATGATTAGTTAACATGCATGACTTGATCTAGCTTAATAGATGATATAGCTGTGTCTTGTTGGAATTTACTCTAAACATGAACAGAAATTCCTGGAGTATGAAGTTTGTCTAAGCCATCTTAGAGGAATCAAGAGCTTACCATCTCTCATCTAGGAAACTTTCAGTCATGTCTTAGACTTGTGAACTACTGAAGATCTGCATATCAGCTTGCAGTTTTTCCTTAAAATATTCTAGAAACTGTTATCATTTCAATTCTAAGTAGAAGGTTACTACATTGAGTGGCATGAATAGGTTGCAGACGACTACTTTCATTGACGTTGGTAATTTCAATTATCTTCTATTACATCTTTTGCTTGGATTTGCAAAATGTGCAGGCTCACAACCGGCGACCCCCTCTATCTGTGCAACAGGCTCGGCGGCCACTTTCTGTAAACCGAGTTCATTAGATAGCTATTCTTAGTCACACTCCAGGCTTCTGGTTCTTTTTCCCAGTAGTTAGATGTAAATGTTTGTGTTTCCTCAGCACATTTTGTTACGTAAATGTAGGCTTACCTTGTTTATTTTGAATGTTGAGCCCGTAACCGGTTGCAAATTGTTTCAACCATACTGTTAGCTTTTTTCCTATATCTGGAACCTGGATGCCGCCTTCTGAAGGCTACAGAATCCGCCCACCACTTCGGACAGAGTCCAGTGGCTATTGTGCCACTGGTTTTTTAATTGGATGACTTGAGAAAAGCATGCTTCCCATGTTGCATGTTCAAGCCTCTAGACTTGGATGAGTTGAGAAAAGCTTACTCTGCATGTTGCCAAGTTGGAGCCTGTTTAAATTTTGAAATAAGTATTTATCGATCATTGAATGCAGACGTTTTTATAGAGGTAAGGACAACAAAGTGTTACGTTCTAGTGGCAAAACAGATCCTAGGTTCGGTTCGAATAGATCTCTCATTTTGAAGTCTAATTTTTTTCCCTTGCTCTTCTTCCGCACCCTACCCCCCGGCCTTTATTTGGGAAAACTTGAGACTATCTGCGAAGTATTTAAGAGCAAATGGATTAGAGTTTTAAAACTATTTAACTAAACTTTCAAGTAAGTCTCCGACGAGAGAATTTTTATGAGAAATTTTAAAAGGTTGTTGTTACCAAAAGTCAAACCTCCTCTTTAAAGGTGAAAAAACACATTTACTAAATGCAATATCTATTCAAAAGATGCACTCACAGAATGTGTTTATTTTTTTTCTAGGTATTTATTCTTCAAAAGTTGCGTTTGCTAAATACATTTAAAAAAAAAAAACCATCTAGTGAATACGTTCTTTCAAAAAATCTGACTATGTATTTGAGAAACCTTTCCAAAAACCACCACTCTTTGAGAATTTACTCCTAAACTTACCCATATGTGGACAACGCATAGCTTTAAAATTGGCTGTTGTTACGATTAACTCACTCAAATAATACAATGGCCTTTAGGGGTACTTACAAGTTCTGTAAATAATCGAGAGAGTTGCTCATACACCAAGAGTTTATAGGTAAGTAGTCCAGTGGACTTCACTCAAAAGGAATAGCCGTAAGCGAATGACTCAATCCTGCACTAGGAATGCATGTACACTAGCAGACATCATAACTGGTATTCGGGAGCAATTGACCATGAGTGGCTGCTCAAAGATTTGTACCTGAAGTTTCCAGACATTCAAGTATCCCGGTGTGACAGCTAAAGGCATTGAACTCACAACTCTGGCAACACTGGGAGCTGGAGGAATATCTAGTAACATCCCAATATGCTATACAAAATGCATTGGGAAGAGGATGAAGTGTTACGTGTGTTTATGGAAGGAAAGGAGCTACATATAAGATTTAACCCAAAAAACAGGAAAAAAAATGCCTTTTTTCTTTTGAATGTCAGGGTCAGTAAAAGTGGCAAACAACTGTTCCCGCAAAATTTCAATCATCTGGTGGGAAGTCTTCATCAGAAGCATTATCCAGAAAAGAACCTAGAGTCTTTCTCAGAATGCTGAAAGTTTTGTCATCCTGCAAAGCAAAAAGATAAATGGGTCATTGTCAACAAGATCACATAAACACATACAGGCACAAAAAGAGAGGAAGGAATTACGTATTCACCTGTTTCTTCTTCTTCAGCGACCCCTCCAAGTCAGTAATTCTACTTGCACAGGCTTTCTCAACTTCAGCTATCATACTCTTCTCTTTCTTCCCTGAAATTTTGGAAGTATGCAAGTCAAGCTGTTTCTAAATACAGAACAGGGAATAGCTTGAGGTCCTGTTGCTCACTTAATTGTTCATATCGCATGAATAATTTTTCCTTTTCTTCTTCGTACTTGGAAATTGCATCTGCAGAACAATAAATAACAGTCACTAAATACTTTTTTAGGGCAGTCAATAACAATCAAGGTCCTTTACCTACCAGGTAAATGAGTGGAACGAAATTACTATAAAACTAACATGATTTAGTGGTTGAAGATCCAAGTCTGGACCAAATTCAATTTGAAGCAATATATAAATCACAGAAAGAAACCACAATGTATGACAATATTATTATGCCCCTACCAATTCCATTCATAATTGGCAAAACTAGGTAGCTAGGAAAATAGCAGCATCTTTCAGGAAGAATTGATCCCATATCTGACCGTTCTTGGTAGGAGAAAGGGTGGAAGCTCAAATTGTCAGTCAGTGACTTTTTTAAATAAGTGTTTCATATAAATAATTGATGAGAATTTTTCAGGAGAAACACAGGCTCTGATATGGAACATCGCTGCTGTGTGAGATAACAAGTGAACATGGAATCGGACATTTCATGCAAAATCCACATGCTCGAAGTGCTTACCTTTCAAGCCCTGCATATGTGTAGTTTTCTCCTTGCAGAAATTCTCATATACTGCTTGAAACTTGCTAGATTCATTCTTCAACAAATTTTCACACTGCAAAGGCATATGCGTACCCATTCATAGCAAAGCATCAAAAGTTTTAAACTCAACCAAAATTCAAACAATTTGATTTCATCATTCCAGTGCAGACCTCTTTTGAGCTCTTTGAGAGTGCCTTAGCAAAAGCTTGCCTGAAAATTGAGCAGAAAAGAGAACAATGAGAAATGGTTTTCCATTCCTTGGAGATGAAATATGCTACTCCAGCAAACTTCTACACAGCAAAAACTTAACATCTTAAGATTTTTGAGGTGGACTACGAGTATATTGGATGATCACTTCTCACCTGTCCTTCTCAAGCTTTGTTCTCAACTCATCAAGATTTGACTTGATCTCTGATGCCACACTGTGGACAAAGAGCCAGTTAACAGTAAACGCGGAAATATAAAAAATGCATCCGAATACAAGCAATAAACGAGTGCCCCAGCCATCAGTCAAACCCCATTGGGAACTTGGACAACCAAAAATTTCATTGTACCGGCTGCATTTCATTCCAAATAGAACTAGAAAATTGTCCGTGAGGATGAGACAATTCTCTTAAACACATCAGCAATTTCAAGCTCACAGAAAATAGATAATTTATCAGCTCTAGACTCGTATTTACTATAACATCAAAAAACCAGAATCTACAACTAATATCAGGTTTTCTAAGATAGTGTACGCATAAAAAATGATGACTGTATCGGCTATTTAGAATATTTTGAGGCAAAATCTCTCCAAGCAATTCTAGGACAACTCAAATAAGAATCACATGAAATATCAAGAATTACAAGGTAAAATGTCTGGAATCCATATTGTTTAAGCTGGTATAAGCAAAATAAAAAACAATAAGGCAGATATTTCAACTCAATCCAAAGCACTGGTCTACAAAATCGCCACCAAGTTGAAGCAAAATTTCAGAGCTACACAATTATAGTAAGCTAGAAACACCAAAAGCCACATGCTTCAATCTCGCTACGGTACATGTACAAACTCGCATTGTTTCACATTTATTCTAACTAAAACCAGCGGAATATATCTTCACAGCAACAGAAACAGCATCCGAGTAAAGATTTGAGACATGAAGTAAAACAGAAAGCCCCATTTCAACTTACACAGTTCTTAAATCAGCATACACACACACTCTCTCACTCTCACACACAGAGACATACATAGACGACAAGCATAACCAGGAATAGACTTTCATGCTTACCACTATGCAACTTAAATTACAAATACAAAAAAGGTAAAAAGTATCATAAATATCACAATTGCGCAGAAAAAAATTGGGTAAACACAAATTCTGGTTTCGTGAATCCAGGTATAAGGTAAAAGGTTAAAAGCGGTAGAAAATTAACCTGGAAATAGTTTCTTCGTTCTTCTTTTGGCCGTCCTTTTGAGCTTTCTCCCTAATTTGCCGCAGAGCCGTCATAATTCCTTTAATATCACTGCAATTTCAACATTTTATTCTCAATTAAATCCACATATTCGAGCAAAAATAATGGAAAAAAAAAAAAACAAAGACGAAGAACTAGAGCTTCGACGTACTTGGAGAGATCGGCGTCGTCGAAGTCATCATCTATGACGATTCGCTTCAGTTTCTCCGATTTCGAAGCGTCCGATTCACTGCCTCGCTTCTTCGAGCTTGATAATCCTGCCGTTGCTGCCGACATTTTCAAATGCTTTGAAGAAATTTCTTCGTTTCTATTCCCCTAAGTTGAGCGATTGTGCTCCGGGAATTTGTGAATTTTGAGAGAAATTTTTGAATTTGAAAATGAGACTAGACTGGTCGAGTATTTGTATTTGTAGCTCTTTTTTATATATTCAGTGGCGCGAAGAAACTCCAAGGTACTGGATGGCAGTGGCGCTGGATATTCACTCTCTAAATGGGCTAATACACATCCAATGAGAGGAAAGTTTCCACCGAGCCTATTCGTTTTAATTGGCCCAAATACATAATAGGCCCAGTTCATACCCATTTGAGCTAACAAGCTCAGTGGATGCGAGAAACTTCTGCAAGGGCTGGAAAGTGGCACTTGAGGAGAATGGACTACCACAATTGGTTTTACGCTCAATTGGTGCAATTACTGTACTCTTTTTATGATTAGATGTACGCTCATATAACTTTGTTACTTCCTCCATTAAGTGTCCTGAATAATCGAATTTCTTAAATTGAGAAAGTTAGCTAGTTCTAAAATTCAATAAAAATTTTATTTGAATTGTCAAAGCTATCCATTATCTTTCTTCATATTCCCAACTGCTCTTATGTTTAATGCTACAAACATTGCATTTAATTTATTATATTCCCAACTCAAGAAAGTTGAGAGTATAAATAAAGGTAAATTCGGAAAGAATTTTATAAATTCGTTCTTGATGTGATAAAAGGACAAATAAAAAGGAACATAAGTTTGGGATACTTAATTAGAAACAAAGAGAGTATATTTTATAATTTAACATACGCTCACATAACTTTTCCTTTACATCATAGTATACAACAAATTTACGTGATACTAAATTATATAAAAAGTACAAGAACCATACTAACAGCACCAAATGTCAACCGTACCTGCCCCAAACCCATATTTTAGTATTCTATGTAGAACCGTTGGAAGTGTTGAAGGCATTCCTCGCAGTTGGGGACGATCTTATGGGAACTTCTTTTATTTTTTAGGGAAGTTAAAATATTTTTTGGGGAGCTTATTGTTATATGGGTTGCTTACTTCTAATTGTAAATTGAAAAAAAAAGTCTTAACCAGATTTATTTTTGATCAATTATCTTTGGTTAATAAAAAGGTTTTTGGAGTCTTTCTCATATATATATATATATATATATATAGATATTTTTTTTAAATTATCCTCTCTATCTCACGTACATTACATCATAACAGGTTTTATAGTAAAAGTTTTTTTGAACGAATTGTTTAATCATCTCTTCTAACTACTAATGTGTGGCTTTGGCAAAGCGGGCCGTGTACCGTGAGAAACTAAGAGTAAGAGAAGGCAGTGAAAGTATAAGCCACCGGAAAAGATCCGAACTGTTGGCATATTAAATCAAGCGTAACAAATAGAAATTCTATATTATTATTTAATAGTGTTTTATTAAAGTAAGATTTTTGGTAATCCTAATAGAGTTAAGTTATGGTAGTTTATTGTTTAGGAATTAGTATTTGATTAGAAAATTTCTTATGATTGTAGTATTTGTTTACCAAGCCATTTTGTTTATAAATAAGGAGTACTATTATTATTATTATTATCAGTTGAGAAAAGTGAAATTTAAGAGTTTTGTTATTATGTGTGGTTAATAATATATTATTAATATTATTTCTCTTCTTCCGGACATACTTATACGTGTGTAAATTGAATCCCTATGTATCTCCATATATATTGATCTTGTGAAATATATATATATATATTTAAGGAACTTCGTTTTCAACTTGTGGAAGGGGAGCAGGGACCTGGCAACGACTTTTCTGCAGACACGACCCCTTCCATCCACCAACCCATCTTCATTATGGTGCCCTCATTGATGTCACAAGATTAGGCTTCTAGAAAACGACGAAAAATTGATCTCTCGAGTTCTTGACCACTTTGTCTCTTTGGTCTCTGTTTGCAAAAGCGACGGCCGTCGCAGTCTTCTGGACGGTCAGTTTATGACATTTGGACGTTGAAAAACAACCAGCACTCCATTACCTCTCCTTCCAACTCCGAAATTCAACTTGGGATAGACTTATCAGCTAATTTAATTCAAGCTGGTCCCGTGATTAACTTGATTGAAGTGGTTTGTCTCATTTTCAGTGGTGGTGTAAGCCATGAAATGAATCTTCCAACTTCTGGAGGCCTGTGCTAATGGGGGATGGTGCAAGTCTCACTTGGATCTTTGAAACTTTCTTTGGTTATGTCAAATCAAATAATTAGGAGCTCATTAATAATAGGTTTTTCTCTGTCTATTCACAACCATCCATGCCAAGATTTAAGGAGCTAGAAAGATCAAGTGATCCTTTTTCATATTTTTATTCTGGATCTGTCTAGCCGGTGCACACACCCGTTAAGATATGTAATTCAGGTGTTAGATTTTTGAAACGTAAAATTAATCAGAAAAAAATGTATGAGCATAAGGAAGGGTAGTAATTATTAATGTGTGGATGCGCATATATGATAAATTGGATGGAATTTAGATATATTAATAAATATCAATTGGACACATGCTAAAAAATCCCTTTTATTTTTTATACAGTAACTCCACCTTTGACGTTCTTGGTCCTTAAC
The DNA here is from genome assembly GCA_013103745.1 of Gardenia jasminoides. NCBI lineage: Eukaryota > Viridiplantae > Streptophyta > Magnoliopsida > Gentianales > Rubiaceae > Gardenia > Gardenia jasminoides. Next base: position 4,255,946 of record CM023095.1, read on the forward strand.
CATTGCTTTTTGTAAATGGAGATGCATGGGATTCTAGATTCTAATGAAATTCATGCTGTGCCTGTTCTCATTTGCTTTTGGATAAATTAAATTTTTTATTGTATGTGCTTTTCCTTTTCATGTTTGCTTTGCTTGTCGTTTGCTTGTGCATCTATATTTTAGATTTCTTTTTAATAATCAATAAAGTTAACAGTTAAGATCTAGAGTCGAACAAGACTAATTTTGTTTTTTTCTTTATAATCAATCGCCTTCCATAATTCGCTTTCACAAAATTTACCAAAGTGCGAAAAAAAATATTTTACTATCAAATGAACACACACGTAAAATCAACTAAATATCAGAGAGGTGTATATTTGGGAGAAAATTTGGACTTTTACACTGCAAAACTACTCTCTTCTACAATAATTTAAAATTTTCGTTCTTAATTCCTTAGAGTATGGGTATTTTCTAATTTTTGTCAGCTCCCATACAGCCGAGCTAAATCAATTGCTTACATATTTTTTTTAATATAAAACCACCAACTTAAAGATAAATGATTGAAATCCAACCAAGGTTTCCAATCGATGCAGCACATTTTATATATATATATAGTTCTTTATTCATAATTCGAATATGATGTGTGAAATTGAATGCAACATATTGCAATTGACATTTGTCGTTTGACAGATAGTTTTCCACATAGGGATGTGTTAAATCCACACCCCTACAGTCTAAATCCATATCCCTAATGCATTAAAATCTATACCACAAGTATTGATAACTTATACTATTAGTATTAAAAGTTATACCGGGTGTGTATTTAAATTGTAGAAGTGTTGAATTACTATCACCCTTTGGCATATTCTCCCAGCAAACGGCAGGAATAATCATACAATTATTCATAGAATATCATCAATTTTGTTGCATGTATATGTCTGTTATTTTTATAATTTTACCTCTTGATCATACAACATCATCAATAGTTTGCGTATCAAGTAAATAGATCAGTCGATTTAGGATTACTCTCTACCTACAAGTTAGCTTAGAGTGGGTAGGGACTGAGGAAAGTGGAATGTTCATGATTTCAACTACCAGTCAACTGTTTTTTTTTTTTTTTTTTTTTTTGGGTAATATTGGTAGAAGCATAAAAGTAATTTGCATCAACTTGTTTACCAACAAGTCAAAAACACAGCTATAACTAATTGTTTTAGGGTTTCTCTAGAAGATGGGCGGATGAGAAGATGGGGAGGTTCTTTTCTCAACATTTTATCAACATGTTTTTAGGGTTTCTCTAGAAGATGGGCGGATGAGAAGATGGGGAGGTTCTTTTCTCAACATTTTATCAACATGTTTTTAGGGTTTCTCTAGAAGATGGGCGGATGAGAAGATGGGGAGGTTCTTTTCTTCAAACAGTCTTCTGCCTGGAAATGCGTGAGAAGACTTGTGACATTGAACTTTGAAAGAAAAAAAAAAAAAAGTCACAGAGTCAAATTGATATATATATAATAGTTAATCCAGCAGTTAATTATTCTTATTAAATATTGGAGTATTTTTAATCCATTAGTAATGCTAGGGTTATGAAGATAGTTTTGATTGGTTTCCTTGCATTAAAAAGCCACGCGGCAAGTACAGTATGTTGATTAGGTCAGAGACTACTAGTTGAACAGGAAAACGTCCATCTAGAAGCAAACCATCATATTTTCTCATGCTATAGCAGCAAGGTGGAACTTGCTTGGTAGCTCTTTCAAGTATCTATCAAAGATTTGCATATTTCCTTGACGTATTTGGAGGGGTTTTCAAAGCTTGCACGGTTGAACCAAAGTACATTTTTCTACAAAAATTTCAAAATTGTACAAGGAGATTAAACTTTTTGTGTGCAAATTCGATTCAACAAATTGCTAAGTGTTACTGATTATTAATCCTGGATTGCGCATGGGGCAGTTATTTCCCATTAGTGTTACTACTATTATTAAAGGAGGGCTTCAGATAAAAAGATTTTATGGTGCGCTTTGATTAATATCGCTAAGTTTTTTATATTTTCTATGAACACATTTATTCAATCACCTTTTCACTGTATATACATTGAATTGTTACAACAAAAAAAAAAAATTTTTGGTATAAAAACTCTAAAAAATACCAATCCAAACAAGTTTTAATCTCCTGGATATAGAGATCTTAGACGCCATTGCTTAATAGTTCAACCACAAATGGGGGTTATGCTGGTATGTTGATTGGCATTCAAGTAGCTCATCTGTGCAGTCTTGATCAAGCATTGACTACTTAAGGAGGTGACAGCGACAACCACTACAAGTCTCAAGCTGGTATTGCCTCGTCAGTCGTCACAAATAAATGTTCTGCAAAACGTGTCAGTGTCATACAATTCTATGTAACAACATGGCCTCTCTCATGTACTCTCTCTGTTCTAGTATTTAAGTATTCTGAATAACTAAATTTCGTAAATTAAGAAAATTAGTTAGTTTCTAAAATTTAGTAAAAATTTTAATCGACTTGTTAGAACGATTCTTTATTTTTTTACTCATTCATATCTCTCTAATCTATAATTAATGCATGAGAGTATAAATAAGGGTAAGTTTGGAACAAACTTCGTAAATGGTTTTTTGAGATAATAAAAGACAAAAAAAAAAAGGAACATTGGGTTGAAACACTTAAATAGGAATTTGTGTCAATGATGTAAGCAAAATTTTTTAAGTAAATATAAGCAATCCAATTTTTTTTTTCAAAATCTTACACATTGCATTTGGAATGCAAACTTTTGGAGCATTTTCATGTAATGTATATGATATAGTATAGTAGTTGAAACATTAATTACAAAGATAGTTAGGAAATTTGTTAGAAATTCTATTGTTTGTCAATTATTTATTAGAAAACTAGTATATAACAATTTTTTCTTTAAAAAGTTTTAATAATTATCAACATATATAACGCACTAAATGACCAAAGCACGCTCCACCATGATGATAAGTCGGAGTCAAACTCACCCAAACTTTTATTTCCCAACAATTGACATAATCTAGAAAGAAAGATTAGACGCCTAAAAGTTGCACCGCATGTGGGATTCGTGAACCGTAATGGCGACGTTTGCTATGATGCTGCCAAGACAAAAGGAGCCGCCACGCACTAGAGTGTTGAGGATCATATCATGCGTAGATCGCGATCGGATCGTAGGATCACGATCCCGATCAGGATCATGCTTTCGATTCGATCCAGATTGATACGATCCACCATTTAAAGATATTATGATAAAATTTTAATAATTTGATCATAACTTTGTATAGAAAATTGAATGCTATTTGTTGCATTAGAAACTTCGAGTCATAAAACTTTGAATCCACATAATTATGTTATGCTAATTTCTTACTTATAAAAATTGGTGAATCTTTAAAATTTGGTATTTAATTATTTTATTAATAAATATTTAAATGATATATATATAAAGTCAATTTTTCCAACTACCTTATCCAGTAATTGCATTTGGACTCAAAATAAGAAAGAATAATACTTTTAATTTAATCATATTTATTTACAATATGTCATATCTAGTTCCAAAATTTTTATTTAATTTTTGGATTATCCCAAATATTTTACATAATAAGTTTTAACCTCAATTAATAATGCTATTATATTGATTGTACATGAGTTGCATTATTTATTGCTGTATATGTGAATTGCAAACATCAAAATTACTAGTAAGATTATTTTTTACAGTTTTTGTAGGATCGATCGATCCCACGATCCGATCCTACGATCCGATCCTGCAAAGTAAAAAACGATCCAAGGTAGAATCCCGATTTTGAAAACCTTGATCATGTGTTAGTCGGCTTCTAGAAGGACGTTGTATGTCCGTAGTGTATACATGTTTAGGCTTGCTGCTCTATTATATATTTGGCCTGTTATAATATATATATATATATTTTTTTGGAAATATATTTGCAGGCTTTATGACATGCTTTTCCACACTTTCGTTTTTAGTTTAGTTCAAGTTTTAAAAATTAAAGAAAAAAGTTTATGTGAAAAGTCATTCAACAGTTTTGAGAATAACTTTCGTTTCTTCAGATTTGTTAAAACCGAGAGACAATATCGAATGCTAGTCTGGCTTGGTAGTGGAATGATTTTCAACCATTAAAGGGTTAATTAATTTGAAACTCAAGCCATAAGTGAAATGATTTTCAACCACTGACTTGTCTGGTTTGGAAATGGAATGATTTTCAACCCTTAAAGGGTTTAGTTTGAAACTCAAACTATAAATGAAGAATGATAGATGGCAAAATTTAATACTTTCATTCTCATATAATTCTCATAATGGTATACCAAAGGTATAACCAGTCCTACCTCTCATACTCATTTACTAGACAATCCCTTAATCTTGATGATGCTAGTTTTTACCAAAAAAAAAATAATAATAATAATAATTTTACTTGAAAAAAGAAAAATTATAAGGGAAAATGTAAAGTACAATTAATTTTTTCCATATTTGCAAATATGGAACTAGAATATTCCAATTGCAACTAATATTAAAGGTAACAGTAAGTAATTGGTAGCTTAATCTATATACACATTACATACACGCACAGACACACATATTTATATTATTTGGCTACTTTAAGTCTTTCAATATTTGAAAATTAAACACAAAAAGGATATGAAATATCATATTCACTATCCTCTCTCTTCTTGTTGTTTCTTTTTCCTCATTAGGTTCCTTTCTAAAAGCTAAGTAGATCTATTTAAGAAAATTGTTACATACCCCATTTTACTGACGAGGACTAAAGATTATAAGCAGTAAAGCAGTTTAGAGTTTACAATTAACTACTCTTATATGTGTTGGTTCATTTCTTTTTTTTTTTTTTGGGTTAAAAAGTGTCAAGGAAACCCTTATATGTGATCGGTTTGAGATTGTCCAACTTTGGCCAACTCCCATTTTTTGGCTGCCGTAAATGTGATATATGTTATTATTCATCTTCTTCTTGTTTATTTTCTTGGCTAGTTCATAGCGTAATTGAGCAAATTTTTGTTTTAACACATCGCTGGAATCAACCACGATTTACCACTATTGGAGTTCACAACTTCTACGTTCAATTTTTTTTTTTTGGTAGAAAAAAGTTTGGGTGGGTTCAACTCCGATCGCCATCACGGATCAAAACAGGTTTAAGGGACCATAAATCGCTTAAAGAGGTATTTACAGATGGTCTACCAATGTAGTTCTTACATCGACAGCGTGATTCAAACATACAATCTTTTGTGAGTATGTGGTCCGTTCTTGTCAACTGAGCCAATTTATGTTGGTCCTCGTGTACTTTAGTTATGGGAGTTTTGGATGTGATCTCCAAAGGGCGTTTGAATTAAAATTCTAAAAAGCTTAATTTTTTGAGTAATGATTGAGTTGATAAGGTTTTAACTCTTCTTCAAATTCACACCTAGAAGGCCAAAACTATTTAAGTGAGAGTAGTTAAATCATTATGCCTACCATTAAGATACATATACATTGCTGTACAATTGGTAGGTAGGATCTTATCTGCCAGAAGATAAAGATAATAATAGCAATTTCCAATTGGGCAATAATATGGTACACATTAATATGAAATAGCTGTAATGTATCATACTTGAAATATCTTACATTGCATTTTCAATATGTTCTCTGTTAGTTCTAAATTTATTATGTCAGATCTCAACCTGGCAGTCAATTTGAAGTAGTTGACAAGTAATTGAAGACATGCTCAGATGTCAATTGGATTGTATATGAGCTTTTGTCCAAATTTGGAATATTTTTTGAAACTTTTAAGTGTATTCTTGTTAAAATTTCAGTACGTTGTAATCTTTAAAGTTTTTCGAACTTCTTGTGTGGTTGTATTTTATTGTCATTAGCGCTATGAGATTATGATGTTTGTATAAAAGAAAATAATTGCCTTGCTTGGAAAGCCATTTTTCCTCAAAAAATGGTTATTCTTTTCGCAAACACGTTTTTCAATCACTTTTTTACCTCATATATATCAGATCGATATAGTACATTTATCTACAAAAACTTCAAAAAATAAAACTGGCTCTAAGTTTTTCTCCACGATCAGTGTACTAGATTTTTTACACTAACAGGTGTAGATGCATGCATTTATATAAAAAATAAATTTTAAATTTAAAATTGAATTACGTGATACGCATCTAAACCGGTTCATGTATACAATGACAGTGCATAAAGAAAATTACTCAGAAAAAGGTAAGGAAATAAAAAAAAAAAAACCAAAAGTGAATGATCAACGATCATTAAGTGTCATGCTATGAATTCCAGTGGATGAGTGCTGAGGTGTCAAAATATATTGCCATGGATGATGTGTGAGACAGAGAGAGAAAGTCGTTGGATATTTTTGGTCAGCCATCTAGAAGAGCCACTGCAGCGACTTGTAAACGGCAATCTAGAAGCAGCAGAATTAAGCGGAAGCAGGCCTTCCGGTCCCCTCCAATGTCACTCGTTATTTTTTGGTAAAGATCATAAATTTATGTACTGCTAGTCTGCTACTATCTCTATACTAATAAATTCCATTGCGTTTAATGACCGACCGACTCCTGTGACAAACATAGTAATAGTGTAATTTTGATCGTTGGTGTCACCATTTAATTGACAGCAATATCTCCACCTTCGGTTCCTTTCATCTACAATTCTTTTTAAAGCGAATTTACCAATTTAGGCCCAGAATCATTTCCATAGGAACCTCAATTTTGTAGAATTTTAAATTCGAGAACTATTTACCAAAAAAAAATAAATTAAAATATACTCCACAGACGAAAGTAACGTCAATTAGGATTTAAGAGCGGGGGAGAGTTGGGTTGAGTGATAAGGTGAGAGGGTTTGAAAGTAGAAGATATTGGGTTCAAAAGCCTTCCAATTACACAAAAAAGGAAAAAAGAAAAAGAAAAGAAAAAGTTTCAGACAATAAATTGAGAGAAAAAAGGGTATATGAAGCGTGTGACAAGGAAAGTGAAATTATAATGCTAAGCCTTGATTATATTATGTTGATAAATAGATAATTAAAACAGAATCAAATTATTTAACACGATAAGTTTTTTTTTCCCATGTTTGAGACCATGTGTGCTTACTGTTTCAATCTCCTTTTGTGGGGGGGTTTTTTTCTTCTTCTAAGTTCTCTTTTGTACACTATCTTTGTATAGCTTGCAAATAGATCTATGCACTTATACTGCTTGATCTACGTACATATCTAGGTATATTATCAAATTTTTGGGGCTCCAGGGGAAAAATAGTAAATAATCTAAATCAACTTTTGGAAAAATATATACACAAACATAGATGAATAAAAAATACGACCGCCTTGAGATTTTAACTGATTAAGAATAAAAACTCATATTCTAGCCATTTATATTATCTTGTAAAACAACAAAAAGAAAAAAGAGAAGAAAATGTTATTTGTACTATATTTTTTATTATTTACACTCTCACCATTTATTTTATCGGAAACTGTAATTAATAAAAATGGGAGTAAAAATAAATATTTCCCAACAAAAATACCCAACAGGGTAAATAGTAGATGCTTCGTCCTAGGTTTGGCAACCGATGACAAAGACGATGTAACATACGGCCGTAGCGCACGTGTATTTCCTTGGTCTCACCCGCAAGAAAATCCCACGTCAGCCATTAAACCACCAAACAACACCCAAAAAAAAAAAGAAAAAGAAAAAAAATACTATACAACTCTACTAAATTCCCCTGTTGTGAATTTCTTCACCTGTATATATATATCAACCCCTTTCGTTAATTCCCAAGACCCCTCAAGACGAGCAGCTCATCAGCTCCCAACAACCACCACCAGCCTCCGCTCTCCACCTGAACTTCATCAAATCTACACCAATTCCTATTTTTTCCTTACAAAATCCTACTGGGTTTCTTCTCATTTCCTCTGAGTAACTCCAGATTTATCAGATTTTCTCTCAAGAAGAGCCATTGAAGCAGTAGAAAGCTGCTGCCCAGCTCATTTTTCTGGAACAAGAATCCATCAATTTTTTTTGTTAGGTGTGTATCCTTCATCGTCTTTACTGTGGAATTGTCTAAATCTGAGCTAGCAGTTTCTCTTTTCCTTTTGTTTTGAGTCTGGGGAACTTTTGTGTTGGCCTCATGTGGTAGCTCTGCAAATGTTACTTTATCATGTTGGAGCAAGAGACTTAAGTTTTGCATAGTTCTTGAAGATCATATGAATGCAAAATTTATGTTTTTTGTAAGTTAATGCGGAATATTCACTTAGATCCATTTCTTTACGGATTGGTTTTTGCTTGTGAATTGTGATCCTAAGCTTTTTAGTTGGTTATTATTAGAATTTGAAACAAGTTATTGGGATAGATATTGGTGATTTGTAGGGATGAATGGTATTAGAGTAGAATTTGAATTGATTTCTGCTCAGATCTTCAAGAATTGGTTTTTCTCTTGAATTTTACAAGACATGCTAGTATTATGTAGGACCGCTTGGAAATTATGTCTGAAGCCTCTATGTGCTTTTACTTTGTCAACTTTGTCACCTGTCTAAACAGAAGCCCTCTTACTTTTTCTTTTTTCCCTGTAACTTTTCAATTTCTTTAATTTGGTTGATTACTAGAGTGTTGCTTTGGAAATTTTCTGTTCATTGGGGATTCATTTATGAAACCAAAAAAAAATTAAATTAAATTAAATTAAAGAGCTACTAGTATTTAGGAATTTGAAGGAGTCTTCTGTCAAGGATCACATGTATTATCTTTTGGAGTTGTGCCTCTCTCCTTTGTTTCTGTACCAATCTTCTTATACTTTTTGTGTTTACTAAATTCATACTCATGGGCCCCTTTGGTTATGTTGCTTCATGCATCGTGTGGTTGGAATTTTTAACACCCAACCACCAAAAGATTAGAATAATGAGCCGTATCAAAGATGCATTTTGTCATCTGTTTCTTTCTTTATTTGGCTGTCTAGTATCTTTACCCATTTCTTGACTAGTTGGTGTCCATATGCCATCTTGATACCCTTTTAACCTTTGTTTGTCTTTTCGGTTTACAAATGCCAATCTTTTGATGCACTGAATAACATTGTTTTCTGATTGTCTCTTCTCAGGCAAAACAATCCTAAGCTCAAATCATGGCAATGGAATTTGAACAACAACTGACACAAGATTTGAAGTCCATCCCCTCTTCAAAACTGGCCGACTCCGAGAAGGTATCTGCCTGTTTTGATTGTAGCATCTGCTTAGAATCGGCGAACGATCCAGTGGTTACCCTATGTGGCCACCTCTATTGCTGGCCCTGCATTTATAAATGGCTAGAGTTCCAGATGTCTTCTCTTGCTCCGGATGAGTGCACATACTGCCCACTTTGCAAGGCTGAAATTTCCCAAGAATCCCTTGTGCCTCTTTATGGCCGTGGCCGAAGCAGCCTCTCTGAACCTGTGTCCGACGACAAAGCGACCTCTTTAAGTAAGGACATGGCAATACCACCTAGACCGAATGCATCTCCTAGACAAGCTCAGACAACTTCCGCCAATCTTCGCCAACGACTGCCATCTGATAGTCCTTACCTGAATCTACAAACTAGTCCGGCAGCCACGAGTGAGGAATCCAGTTCACCTGCAACGCTTGGAAGCCCCCCGCCACTGGCTGTTTGTCATCCTATGAATGGAAACTATGGAGAAATGATATATGCTAGGGCATTTGGTGACTGGGAGAACTTTTTTACACTTCCCAATTCATACCATACAGAGGGAACTACCAGCCCTAGGGTGAGAAGGCAGGAGATACAAGCTCACAAATCTTTAAACAGAATGTCCGTTTTTTTCTTCTGTTGTATTCTGTTGTGCCTTTTTCTGTTTTAGTCTTCTGTTTTAGCACCCATGACAGAATGTTTAGCTTAGGTATTTCCCCCTCTCCTGACCTCTGTGTACAAATGGATCCCAGGGGCATGTCAATAACCTTCGATTGTAGTATGTAATATATGATGATTTGTGGCAATACCCACAATTTTTGCCAAGTCTTGGATGGTTTTCGTTTCTGCTTCAACTTTGATCCTGCCATAGAAGAACTTGAGCCTACAAATTGATTCTGTGCTTATTTTTGCAGTTTGATTCCATGTTAACGTTGACCATCAGAATACGCGGGTAGATTGGTCTGTCAAGCTTAGCCCTCTTTATAAAACTAAAATTAAGATCTTGGTTAATTAGGAGAGCTTCTGTGAGCGTATAGTTTTTGGCTCTAAGCTTAATTTTCCTTAGCTCTGGAGGTTTATAATAGTGTTTTATTCTAATGGCTGATGTTTAGACTCCAATATTTAGAGGTTGGGGATTTTAGTCTTCCTTTCTAGATCTCACCCCTTCTCTGCTAAAAAAAATTTTAAAAAGCAATAATGTTTTTATTTTGTCCGTTTCCGTTTTTCTCTCTGTGTTCGTTTATTTCTCAAATAACGGGAGAATGAAGGGGTTAAAAAAGGTGAAATTCTTGATCTCCAATAAAGTCAAGTGAAATTGTAGTCAAAGATCAAGGATTCTAGTGGAGTCTAGCACGATTTCGAGTAAATGTTGCAAATCAGGTTCAGATATTAGATTAGACTCTATTATATATCGAGTAAAATTAACCAATTCACCTTACAAGAATTAGTCGTTCGATAAAACATGCGTCGTCACAGGTGTAACCTTTTGCTTTCGAAATGATAGAAATACACATAATTAGATTAAAAAACACTCGAAAGTTACCATCTTGAAAGTAAGTGAGACCCATCACAAGTGTAACCGTAGGTCAGGAATTCAAACCTCTACACTTACAACAAATATCTAAATGATGTGCAGTACTCTGGCTCCTTTCGGCCAGTTGAGTTCCATCAGTAACCTCGCTAAATTACAGTAGGAGTAGCGAACAGTGACAAGCTGCGGTCCAAGAAGTCGGCAGCGACTTCTTTGTGAAAAGCAACGCTCATTAAACTCTCTGTCCATACGCTGGTGTGTTGTGCCAACCTATGTGATGGGAGTTCTTTTGCATTCATCATCCTGTGTTTGAGATTTTCTTTGGTATGAATCATGTGTTTAGATTTGTCATGTTCTTAGTAACTTTGTGGTCCATGTAACTTTTTTTTTTGCCCTTTTCAATTTAACCAGGAATTCTTTGTGAAAAAAATGTCGGCACAATGAAGCTCGTTCAACTCTCTTTTATCCATATGCTGGTGTGTTGTGCTGCACCTTATGTGATGGAATATTTTTGCATTCATCATCATGTGTTTAAGATTTTCTTTTCTTTCTTTTTTTTTTGGTGTGAATCATGTGTTTAGATTTATCATGTTCTTCATAACTTTGTGGTATGCCATTTCTTTTTTCTTCTAAATTTAACCCTTTTAAACTTTTTTGTATTTCAAAAGGATTATTGCATGGTTGAAAGTATATGTACCATGAATTCAAATAATATATACACTGAATAATATATACATTGACACTGTATGTAAAAATGACTCATCTCTGACACAGTTAATGTTTGATAAGGTTTCGCTTTGATCTTATCCATTTGCACGGATGGTATGGCCCATTCTGAAAGGATCTCATCCTCCAATGTACCAAATCCCCGATTTAGGTCCACAATCCAGCTACCAGTTGGTTTTAGCATTTTTCTTTCGAGGTCCTGCCTCTGATAACGAAGGATCAATTGAGCTGACCAATGATTCCAGATCTCACACTGAAATGGAAAATATAAGAAGCCAAAATGCTATGCTTTGTAAGCTCTAATTCTCTTTCAAGATTGCGGAAAATAATCCCAAATGGCAGATTGTCACCTTCAAACTTTTCTAATCATTTTACACGATATCCTATCACAGCAGATAATCCAGTGCTGCAAATCTTTCACTGTCTGACAGATGATGGATTAGTCAGCATTTTGATATAATTGCACTCATGTGTTGGAAAAGAATAATGGGTTTGCCCGAATGATGCAAGTTTCCAAGCATACTTTCTTTCTCCTCCATCTTGAAAGAGGCAAAATCCATGACTGCTGATTCAGCTGGAAAAAGGACACATTGAATTATCAAGTTGTGAGAGCCTTCTCAGGTTATCTCTTGGTTGGAAGTATTTCAGGTTGAGTATTTCTTCAAATTACATAATTGAGAGACAAATCTCATTGGCAATGAGAGTCGAACCGACCTGAGTACAATAAACTACTGATCCCAATCAAGAAGCTGTAGCTTGGCCCCTACATGGAATGGAGGGACCAAAAATGAATATACTAGTGGTCGACTGTGCCGTGTTCACTGATGAAGGCAGATGCAAGAATCAGACTGGTCATTGCAGGACATGCAAGAAGGATTCACCTCTTAAACATTTGACAAGGACTCCCATGTGAAATCTGACTAGGCTGGTCCTTGTCCTGGAAAGGTTTGTTAGGATATCCTAAGTTTACAGAGGTTCTCGGTCTTATCGCGGAAGGGTTTGTTAGGATATCCTAAGTTTACAATGTCTGTCGGCAGGCAGTGAGGGAACCCCTCCGCGCCTAGGGGTACAATAGCTGTTCACCAATTGATTAAAATTCAATTCTGTACACAAATATATCTAGCTTACATTATGCTCTTATATCGAGAGTACGGAAAGTGCCATATCACAGAGCAATATGATCCCCAGAAGGCTAGTTGGAGGTCAGATAATTGCTTAAACACCCAAAAGTACGTCTATGCTGCTACTAAACCACTTCTTCATAACAACAAGGCTGTTAACATAATATGAAGAACTGAATAGCTGCAAATTTACCCGGCAAGTGATGATCAACCGCAGTAAATGACACTACAAGGAATTGAATCAAATGTACTATGCAGCCTCTAAAAAATGTTACCTGAAATTGAGCTATGATGAACGGTTGAAAACCCAATCACCAAGGCGTATATATCATGATATAGATGCTCTTCATAATGTAATGACATTGAAGAAATTGAAAACTTGATGCTGCACTTTCAGCCATGTAATCAAGATTGAGATTCACCAAACTTGATAAAATCCATGGAGCTATCCTGATCAGCCAGTGAACAAAAGCTCTCTTTCTTTAAAAGCTTTATGAACTCTTCTGACTTTTCCATATCCCCTCTCTCCATATGTTTCAGACAGGTATTCAATGTTTCCGTACTTGGCTTGTGATCAGGAGGCCATTTCAAGGTTGCCTTCTTCAATGCTTCTACAGCTTTTGAAATTTTGTTATCCTTCATGTATCCAAGTGCCATATAAAACCATGTAGATGCATAAGGTTCACCCCCTTCTGATAAGGCCTTGTCTATAAGCGCCTCAGCCTTCTCCAATTCCCCATTTCTGCAATAAGCATGTATCAAAATATTTGGAACCTTAAAATCATAGGATAATCCCCTTGATTCCCATTCTTTAAAGATGTCCTCAATGCCTTCAACATCGCCAAAGCTCAGCAGTGAGCTCATCATGGTCATGTAACCCTTGTTATTGATCTTCTGTTTTTGCTTGTACAATTCCCATATCCGGAGCACATCATCTCTCCTCTGCATTCGAGCATACAATTTGAGCAGTAAATCATAGGGAAATTTTCCTTTCCTTGTGGTTAATGCTAATTCCTCCATTTTCTTCAAAATTGGCAAAGCTTTGTCCAACTGACCAACTCTCAAATACCCCTGGGCTGCAACGGCATAGGCACTAAAGTCCATTTTAAGAACAATCTGCGGATCAGTTTCCATCATCTTAACAATTTTATCTACACCTTCAGCATCAGAAGCAACTGCATAAGCACTCAACCGGATGGTGAGGGTGAATGTGTCAAATTTAATTCCCTTTCCTTCCATTTCATTCATTAGATCATCTACCTTCTTACAGTTTCCCAAGCCATAATGGAGATTCATCATGAGATTGTAGGGTAGTGGTGAATTAGCACACCCCATTTCCCTCATTTTCTGCACTAAGGCCTCTGCCTTTTCCACTGATTTTTCATGGACGTAACAGTTAAGGAGGGCTACGTGAACATTGAAGCCTTTTAGCTTACTAGCGACATTATTGAAATAGTTCTCAGCTTCCTCCAATCCATGTACTCTGTAAATCAAATTCACTTGAATGGCAACATCCGGCTCTCTCAAAGGCATGTATCTTTTTTCAGTCATCCACTGCGATACCTGAACATAAATTTGAAACAGAATGGAATCATAAGACGAAGGCAGAATGGCTATAAAACTTTGTTGGCACTTTCCACTTTTAGGAATATCATACATAAGAACATTGGGAACCATTTTCATTAAAATTTGTTCTTTAAAGCAGATGCCCTGCTGCATAACACGGGAAAGTTTGGCTAACATTCACGACCTACAAAGAATGTTATAATCACCTCATCCCTACTGAGTTAAAATCTGAACTTCAAGGATGCAAATCAACTATCGCCATCAACATTTCAAGAATTCAAGTCCTAGTCACAGCAATACCTCTCCTGATACTGCCCTAGTCAGAAGGAAAGGAAGAATCAAAAGCGAGTTATTTAATCCTTCCCCCTCCTTATCAACCTGACAGGCACATTGATCCACATATAACTCAATTGTACGAGTACAGACCAAAGGAGAGAAAGCGGCCATTCTGTCGCAGCTACAACTTTGCCACTGTGCTGCTTTATCATGTCATCACAGATGCTTTCTTACCAGTAAGAACTATTCTATAGCTCCATGTTCTGATGTTCTAAATGTGATTGAATATGCTCAAGAAATTTTCTACTCTTCTACCTAAAGTTTGTTAAGGAAAGATAGTAGCCCATTTAAGAACAAAATATTAGAAAATTAGCTGGTGAGGTGCCAAGATCAAGCTTCACAACTAGCCGAAATTCAGCAATTTCAATTTTCAGTATATCTGTGACAATGACCACACCTGCAGGAGCATTAATGATGTTAATTAAAGCACATCAAAAGGAGTTACATCAAGTGTGGAAAGCTCATTCATGGACCGAGCTTCAAGCTAGTAATCGTGTAGGTTCCAAAATTAGTTGCTCCCTAATCCAGATAGAAGTATCTGGAACACAAATTGGATTCATGGGATGTAGGCTTCCTTTAATTAAATTGGTTGCTTTACTAGAAGTAGCGTCCATACGATTCATGGTTCTTATTCTTAGACAGTGTATGCTAAGGTGCATACAATGCTTCGCCCATGAATCCAGTGTGCGCCAAATGTGGGCTCTTGACCTCCTACTCTTCGCAACCACCAAATCCAACGAAAGGTCCAAAGTTATCCAAACTCTTGCTGTCGGAATATGACTGGAACTTCTTACTTAGCTATTGGACCATACTTATGGTGGATTTCGAATGTACCCCGTTGAAGCCGTCTCCATCTCCTCTCATAGATGTAACCCATGGTCGATTTCTTGGCACTCGACCCTAAAGTTTATTATTGAGAATTCTAGCTTCTATATTTCTGGAAACCAAGTATGATTATTCATATTTCTTTTCAAACAATTCTACACATTTACTCATAATAGAAAAAAAAAATGTCCACAAACTTATTACAGAAATAAATTTCAGTACAAGAAAATGGCATGGAAGCAAGAGAAGAGAATGCAAAACCTCAAGGGCATGCTTGTATCTTTTGTACGCTCTCAATTCCTTTATGATTTTCTCTAGGTTTTCTTTGAGGACAGGTCTTCCTTCGGCAACCCACTGATCAAGCACAGGCACCACTGAGACTTTCGGGTCGCCCAGAGGCGAAATCCTCTTGTAAAGATTGTTTGAAGGGTCAGATGATCGGTAGAGGAAATTTGGGGATCTTGTGCAAAAGAAATGCGTGAAGATTTTCTGCGGAGCAAATTTTGAGAGCTGATTAAGGAAATTGGGGGAAAGAATCTTCATTTGTTGGATTGGCGGGAGCGAGTGACAGAAGACGAGTGAAAGCTCGTTTGGGGTTTAAGAAGCAGGAAGGGTTTTTGGACCTTTACTTTTACGAGCCGAAGCCAACCCATTACCGCGGCCCTTTAAGTGGCAGTGATTCTCCTAGGGTTCATTTGGTTCATTTCTCAGATGATGATAACATGGGATGACTCGAGATTACTAATCATTGTTATCCAGTATTTGGTTTATTAATATATGATTTATTAATATAGTTGTAGATTTTATCTTTCTTGACAATGATAAAAGAATTTGATAAATCACTCCTATGGATGACTTTATCTCCCTCTAGAGAGTATTAATTCGGTTAAGGTGGATATATAATCCAATCTGTCTCATCCTATAAATCAAATGAATCCCTAGTTTATTTTGTGGGGTGGGTGGTATGATTCATAAACAAAAATGATCAACTTTAACTTTGGATAGATAAATAGGAGGAAATAGTACATGAATATAGAGAGGAAAATAGCAAGTTCGTGATTTATAATTGTATTGTTTAGCTTGTGAATTATTATAATTAATTTCGGTATAATAGTGGACTTTGATTTAGAATGACGTGAGTTATAAACGTGAGCTTAGACAAGACCTTTTGGCACACAATTTATTAAGAAACATTTGCTTTGTTTATTGAAATCAAGTTCGATATTGAATTTAACCAACTCGAGTAATAAATTTAAGTCTAACTCGAGTTTCAAAATTGTAGACTTATTGACCTTTTATTTATATATCTTATATTTTCTAATATAAAATTACTTTTAAACCCTTCTTAGAAATTGAACTTTTTATTTTCTCAATGAGCAGCTATACACTATATTTTTGTTTTGGTTTTTCTTCTAAGCATCCTACTTAGCCTCTGATTGAAGCTGTTCCATGTTGCTCATTTACTTCCTCATCGTCTCTCTCTCTCTCTAAGCTATTCCCAATACGATAGTGTGGCAGTTGATTTGATCTGCCCATTATGCATAGTCAAATTCTAAAGCAGAAATAATTAAATAAACGTTTTGAGCTTAACCTACCTTTCTAGTTGTTGTGTCAAAATATATATATGGATAACTTTTTTATACACAATTAGTGTATAATTTTTTTAGATTAGCAAATTTGAATTATATCATATAACACAAATTTAAATTTAAAATTTAAATCATGCACATATGGTCATGCATTCAAAGTTACTAGTATAAAAAAATCACAGTGTGTAAAAAGTTTTTGCTATATTTAGCTGAATTTGATAAGTACATCAGGATGCTTGAGTTTGTGGCCCAAGTTAATCGGACTGCAAGTCCCGAGAGCCACAAAAGGCCCGAACTCTTTTGACAATGGGCTTTAGACCATTTCAATCTCTTACTGTTAGATAATAAAGTGAGCTTAAATTTCTTATAAACACTCAGAGAGGCCCCTTGGACTTAGATGGAAAGACATCAATATTCAACTAATTTATCAGGTTCTGATCTCATTTCGTCCTTCCTTTACAAATTTTGTTATGGCTGATGAATATGATCTTTGCTTCATTTAGCTTTGGCCTGTACAAAAATGTACTACATGTTCCTATTCCAGTGGCACTAAAAACATCCTTCTTATACTTAAATCCCACTAGAGTTGTAAATAGAACAAGTTGCTCGCGAGTTCGATTCATTTAATTTCATTCGAGTTTGATAGAAGTTTGTTCGAAAAGTTAAATGAGTGGAATTCTAATATAAAATTTGACTCGATAAGTTATCAAATGAGCTCGAGTTTTGTTTGCGAATGCTCGTTAATATTCATGAACGGAAGTAAAATAGTTTTTTCAATAAGTAGGGTCAATTTTATTGTTAGTTTCTCTCATAGAAATAGTTTCTATCTATCTTCTCTGATCGTTTGCTTCTATCAATAATTGGAATTTATTTGGTTCGGCTCATTTAGTTCGACTCGTTTTAGTTTAAACGAGTCGAACCAAACCAGTCGATTTAAACGAGCCGAACTCGAACTCGGGTTCGAGTTGGAAATTCAATTAACGAACCGAATTCGAGTAGTTTTTTTAATTCGTAATTCTTAATGATCGAACACGAGTCAGTCCTGAAAAACAAATGAACAAAACTTAAACAATAAAAACTCTATTTAGTTTGGTTCGTTTACAACTCTAAATCCCACTTTCCTCGATCCCAATCAAAAGGGAAAGAAAGAAAGAAAGAGTGGAGGGGAAAAGAAGGATTAAAAAGAATTAAAAAGGAAAGCCCGCTAGTGCAAACTCTGTTCTTTGAATGTTCATTAAGCAAGCTATTGGGCATGGTAACGAAATCAATGAGATGATCACCCTGAGGCAACATACTTAATCCTAAGTTATCTTCTCAGTCATGCTCATAGGCATTTGATCTACAAAACAAACCACCAAATAGAAAACCTTGCTTGGATTGGAGTTTTTCACAGAAAAATTTTTACGTTTTTATGACCATATTTCCTAAATATATTTTTACCTCAAATACATTAAATTGTTACAGTATATTTTTGTATGAAAAATCTAGAAAATGGCAATCCAAACAAGACTAATATGCAGAGCCATGGATTTATGACAACCATACATGATATCTGTCCCAAGTATAGGTGTTAAAATGGGTGACTTGGGTGGATTTAGGTAGGTCATTATTAGGTAATGGGTACAATTGATTTAATCTATTTATACTTATTTAATAAATATGTATGGGCATACGAACCGCCATTTATGACTCGTTTAAAATATTACCCTTTTTTAAAAATATTTTTTGTATGGTGTTTGACAAAAAATAATGGCATTTTATTGTTATTACATTGGTAAGAAATTCAATTTTATCTCCTTAACATTTACTAAAATTTGAATTTAAATGTATATTTATTTTTAAGTGGGTTAAATGGGTGAGCCGAACCTATCCACTACCTATCAATTAAATAGGTATAATTGAGTATCCATTTAAAATTAATGGACATGATTGGATTGTGATTGACACCTTTAGTCCCAAGCAGCCGACTGATCTAACCTCTCGTTTGGTACAGTGGAAAGGTCTAGAATGGAAAGGTGTTTTCAACTTCTTCATTCCATTCTAGTGTTTGGTATGGTCCTTTCTCCCTAGAAAGACCTTTCCCCCAATAAAATTTATTCCAATTTTTTCCTGGAATCCCATTCCTCACAAAAATCTAGGGAAAAGCCATTCCAACTCTATCCAATAAATACCTAAATTATAGGACTCAAGATTATCCTTCTATATTATATATCTCTAGTTCTTGTGTACCTATTTATCTTATATATATATATATATATATATATATATATATTAATTTGTCATTTACTTTGTCAAATATTAGGTCTATTTTGTGAGTTTAGTTAATAAGTCTACTATTTTTTTACTTAGGAATAATTTTAATTCTATTTAATGACTTTTCTTTCTTTTCACTTTGAAATAAAATATTCAATTGACATTTTTAATATATTTTTATTCATAATATTGGATTATAGGATAACATTTGTTAATTTAAACAAACAACAACATGCCAAAATGCATTCATATGAAATTAAAAAATTTTTTAAAAAAAGAGTAAACCCACTAGATTTTCTGTTAAGGCACAATTACATTTTTCTATTTACTAATAGTTCTTAAAACCATACAAAAGCAAATCAAGGGTAAATAATTTAATATGCATGAATGACGGATTTAACATGCATAAAAAATACACAGGATTCAACATACATGTAATTTAAAATTTTAATTTAGTTACAACTGGTATTCACCTATTGCAATTGTATTACAGTTAGTATTCACCTATTGTAATTGTGTGCTATTAAAAAGTTATGTTTTCACTTAATAAGTTATTGTGATTTTATGCTATTAAAAAGTTATATATTAGTTAATAATTCATTTGTCTCTAAATTAAGATGTGTATAAACTGTTATATATAAAGGCAATTAAGACAATATAGTAGTTTTTACCATTTCATTCTGACTTCTCAATATGATTTACCAGATATGGGAAAAGAAATTAACATTTCATTTTGACTTGGTTACCAAACACTGGAATGATAAATTTTTTCCTCGGTAGGAAAAGAATTTTGGGTTCCATCATACCAAACGAGAGGTAAATGTGAAGGTGCATCCGAACAAAATACTTAAAAGACTTCAAAAAATATAGTACTAGGCAAGCACCAGGAGCAATACTTCCAGCTGCCGTTGACATCGAATCTCCACACATTCTTTGTCCCGAGTCCGACTCATGCCCGCCTTTATAGTCTAATCTACTATGATAAAAGGAGGCAAATTTACCAGGTATCAACTAATCATACAGATTGATTGTGTCTTACTCTTCAAGTGAATTTACCAATTATAAACTAATTTAGTTCCAATCAACGTACTAATTAAAAGAACTCCAGATCTATGAAGAGCACGGTTAGTCTCAAAACCTGATCTGCACCAAAAAAAAAAAAAAAGAAAAAGACAAAAGCATATATGATTCATTAGCATAAGAGAACAGTACTTAGTGCGTTTGGATAGTAGATTTTTTTGGGATAATTTGTTGAAAATGATATAGTATTATAAGGGGACCACGGGCATTAAAATCATGCATACGACCGTCAAACAAATTGAATTAATGGATTGTTGAAAGGCAATCAAACACATATATAAAAGGACCATGCACACCAATTTTCTATGTATAGTCCTATATATTGCGTATATTGAATAGCACTTTGACTAGGCCAGAGGTCATAATAGCATAGCCATGCACACTATTATCTGTTGTCTGAACTGGTGCAGAAGCTGCATGGATTCCTCTTCCCTGATATTAATGAAATAAAAGTCTGGCCTTGCAATTCCAGTATTTTCCTGTTATTGAGAACCATTATGATTACTTCTTTTACCAAGTCTCTTAAGTTTCGCTGGAAAAACAAAAATGTTCTCTCTTGACTGAGATGAGTCTAGTGTAATTTTATGAGCACTCATTGATTTCAAAGTCGTTAGGCGTAATTAACGTTGTAAATCTTGGGATATGGTAATTAACTAAGTTTTGGTGGCATTTTGGAGATAAACACTGAGATGTTTAGATTTGTACAAGAACTGAATGAAATTCACATTAGTGGCTAAGGTTGAGATTCTTAAAAAAAAAAAAAAAGAAAAAAAGAACGAAGTTAATTCTTCGAAGTGTTGAATGATACTGGTGTAGTTCTTTTTTTTTAATCATTCATCCAACACAAAGTCAAAACACATCGTTACATTTTTTCCCTCAAAAGTCAAAATTAATCCTTTTTTCACATTTTTTTTCCGTGTGAGCGAGTATTTGATGGATTCCTTTGTCCAAGTCGTTCTTGGCTAACAAATACGCCCTTTCTTCTGGTCAAAAGAGTCTCAAGAACAATACAGCAGACCTCAGAATTTCAAGTCAACATACAAAAAATCTCAGATTTTCAAGTCAACATTCATAATACAGTTTGAGTCAAGTCTTTTTAATCAGGTTCCAAACCTCTTTATTCACATTTTAGTAACATAGTTTCAGCAATATAGCCAACTTCACGCTTGATCACGAACAAAACTAACCTGTGCAGGTAGATGACCAATTACGTTCATATTAGTCATAGTTTGAAAAAAAGATAGAAAGCTATTTATCCTACTGTCAAAGAATTTGTGATACACACACACACACACAGAGATACACATTACTGATGTGTAACTTGTGAGATAATGGAGTTTAGGGTTTAAACAGAATGTTGTTGCTCATTGAATTTTGTTTTCTAGGAGGAGGTTTTCCTTTCTAGGCCAACGCAAGCAAGGCTAGCTCGTATTGAGCCAACTTGATGTCAAAAGATTTTCATACTGAAGCTCAGTTCTAGTACAGACCTAAACTCTATCAACCTTGATTTATAAATTTAGCTTAAGTACTCCTTTACAATTTCAAGTTTAACTGGACTCAGCCAAATCTGATCAGGAACTCTCTTCACTTGACTGTAGAACACGGATACGCAGTTGAATACAAGGACATGCACTTGTAGTCAACACCTCAATCTTTATAAAAATATCACACATAGAAAAATCGTCGAGTGAAACCATCTTTTAATTTGTATATGCCTCCAGGCCTGTCTTCTCCTGACAAATTCTGTATATAGGTGGAGTCTAATACAATATTCAGGGTTGAATAAACATACATTCCATGAATTAGGAGTCTCACGATCCAAGAAAATTTTTTAGAAGAAAGCGATAGTTTTTATTTTTATTTTTTTCCAATTCAATGGGCATAAAGCCAAAAACCAGGCGGATAGTCTCCAAAGGGAGCCAAAGCACTTAGTCAAATCAGGTTTGCTACCAACTCTTCCTGAGTTACGTACTTTTTTTTTTTAATTTTTAATTTTTACCTCTCCACTAGGGATGCAAACAAACCGAGTCGATCACGGATAATGCCATACTCAAACTCAAGCTCGACTTGATATAATATTGTTTGAGATTGAATTCGACTCGATCGAGTTTGAAATTCTACAGATTGAGTTCAATTCGCTAAGGTTTCTGGGATGCTCAAGTTTGACTCGTTTAGATTCGAGTTCAATTGAGTTCGAACTCGATATATTGAACTCGAATTAATATATATATATATATATACATCCTGTTCGGTAAGGTTCGACGAGCTATCAAACTTAACAAACAAGAATCAATACTCGACTCGTCTATACGATCTACTTGAGATTGACTCGAACTCGGTCAATGTTGAATCGACTCGATCATTTGACCAATCAACTTGCGAGCTGTTCGCGAGTTGCTCGGTTCGTTTGCACCCCTACTCCCCACAATTTTCCTACCCTTTACTGTCAAGCTTAAGATTTGAACCCTAAATCCAGCAGTGGAGAGTACTTTATAAATCCTCCCATGACTACTGAGCCAACCTCATTGGTTATCTTCAAGGCACTAGATTTCCTTTGCAGTAGTTTTTTGTATGATATATATATATACACACACACACACATAGCCTTCGCCCTTTTGGGAGTGTAGCTGGGGATGGATGTTTTTGCCTACTAGTTTTTGGTGTCTAGTTCCACATTTCAATGAAGCCATGTGCTTGATTTCCTTGACTAATCCTTAATTTAGAAATTTGCTACATTTGCCAAGAAAGATGTTTTACCGGAGAGCAAGGAAAACAGAAAAGCACCATAAATCTTCAAATCTTTCTGTTCATTACAGCAATTGTTGCAAGAATAAAAAACTCTTCTTTCAAAGGTTAGACAAATGATATGGGCTAATGAACGTAATTTTGCTAATTTTACACATTTTCTTTTTTTTTTTTTTTGGTATGACTTGATTTAGATGCATGTCAAGTCTAGAGTAACATCATTAGTAAACCCAAGAGAAAAGACCTATTTGCAGAATATCTTAAATCAGACGACAGATCGAAACAATATGACCAACCAGCTACATCTGTCTACTTTTGATTCATATTTCAATCCACAGCTAAAAAGTCACACTTGCTATTACGTAAGTAACTGATCAGGATTTCAAAGGACCATCTCTTCTTTTTCTTTAGTCTTGCAACATTTTTTCTAGGAACATGTACTGTCTTACTGTCCCCAATTTTTTTTTTTTTAAAATTTGATTCAAATATGATTTATTACCCGAATAATACCGTGACAACGACCAAGTTGAATTTTTTTGTCTAATTACTCCCTAACGCAGCCACAGTTGAATAAAATTCACATAATCTGTTGACCTTAATATCAAGAATCGTTGACCTGTGAAATGAGAATTCATTTTTTGTATTAGTACCAATTTTTACAAATTGATAGAATTTCCACGAATGCAGTATTTTGGACTCCGTACATTGGGGAAAAGTACACCATCATTTCGGATCCATTTCCTGTTTTTGGAAGCTGAAAAGTGAAAAATGCATGACATCAGTCGCAACACTCTTCTAAATTGAAGTCAGCTTTCGCGGCCCTTCCTCAAATTTCCGTCAATTCTTTGAATATGTTGGAGTAATCTTTGAATGTACACCAAGAGATTTCTTAGTTAGCATTAAATTAAAATAGAAGCTTTTCTCATCACGGCTGTGTAGTTTTTGTTAGTGTGCCCTGTGTTATCTTTTGCCGTTGTGGAAGAAATATTTGTGTGAATGAAAAACACCACGTATGGTGACTTAATCTCGTTTCCAACAAAAAAAAAAAAAGGAAGAAAAAACTTCGTGTTTATGGAAAAAAAATTATTTCATTTACAAGGAAAAGGCTAGTTTAAGATGTGATCAATATTGATTTTTAATCAATTAAATGCACTGAGATTATAACTGTGGATGTGATTATTAACATTTTGGATCAAAAAATTAAAATTTTGCCAATATATCACGTTAATAACAATTGTATTAATTCCAATAAACTCCCTCAGAAAAAAATATCTTGTCTTCAAATTGCCCCTCTCAATGTTTAATTGAACCAATCCACCCTTTTTGCTATTACAATTTTCCTTATTATGTACAATTGGTCGAACAGGCCAATCTCAGGCTAAATTCGTTATGTGCAACTGACATGGTTTCGTGGACGGACCAAATTATCCTTATCTTACTATATAAAAAATTTCACAAAAAAGTTTTGAACAAAATTGCAAACTAATAAGATGAGTCAAGATGAGCTCTATAACAATACACATGTTAAGAACTTTCGAATAAGACATGAAGTACAATCTATTTAACAATTACACTTTTTCAATACATTTTTAAGTTGTAACAAAGATTCAAATAATTATGATAATGAACCAAAAGTTGAACAAAAGTAGAATTTTTAGTGATATAAAGAACAGTTAAATTGTTTTAAAAAATTATTCATCAAGAATAAGTAATTAAAAGTTTTGGTAATTAAGAACTCAAGGAGTAATTTAGTCACTCCACAAAACCATGTGCCTTGCGCATGATCGATTCAACCAAATATTGGGTTTTCCAACCCAATTGCACTTAATTGAGAAAATTGTAAAAGCACATCAGCATAGGGGGCAATTGGTTCAATTAAATGTTCAGAGGGGCAACGCGAGAAAAAGGCTGTAATTTGAAATAAGGTACGAATTGTGATGTTGAAATTTTCCTTTTACGTAATTAAGTAAACTATTTGTCATGTGAATCCTACTATTTTTAGGAAAATTGTTTGCAAATTACAATCTTATTTCTACTTTGACGACCACGCTAATTGTGCCACAGATTAAATCTCATTGGACGAGAAAGACATCCTCTTAGGTTGGTTGCCCTATGAATCCGTAAGCGCTAATTCATTGACATATTCAAATTACACTTGTCACAAATATGGACATCACGAAATTTCTACAAGCCTTTCAAACAAGTAACCATCTTTCCATAATATCCAAAGAAAGAGATGGAAAAATATCCACTCTTGGACTATGTCTCTTTGGGTCCCTCTTGCGAAAAGCGTAGAATATGAACTCAGAAGACAAAGAAGGCGACAAGAATTGTAGTGTGACAAAAGGAAGATATATAGTAGCATTAGAGTACTTGGTAGCACCTTCCACAGAACTAGTAGTTTCCAAGAAAAGGGTACATAATTATTACGTACTTAGAAGGAGAGAGTATGCGTCGAAACAGTACAACTGTTTGAGTTTCTCTAGACAATTCAAGAATGGCTAGAGAGCGAAGGAGACCGATCATGGGGGAGTCGTCATCTTCTCCGTCGAGGACTAAGTGCCCGGCTCCATTTCTATCCAAGACCTATGACCTCTTGGAGGAAGAAGAAGAGAGGGGTCGAAGGGAAGCAATTGAAACAGGAAGTTGGGGCCAAAGGGTGGTGTCATGGACCGCTGATGGAACTGGTTTTGTTGTTTGGTCTCCTGCTGAGTTTGCCGAGCTCATGCTGCCTAGATACTTCAAGCACAATAATTCTCTAGCTTCATTCGACAACTCAACACCTATGTGAGTCTTCCTCCTGCTTTATCATATAGAATTCTCTGTGTGTGTGTGTGAAAGAGTGTGTTATCTTCTCTTTGATTAATCTGCACAATAATGGCCCTTTTTGATGAACATCCATCTTAAGTTTCACATATTTTGCAGTTTGCAATGTGACATATGTGTTTGAGGCTGGCTTCTCTTTGTGGGATGGTTCAGCACATATTCGATATTCCATAGCCAGAATGCATGAAAATAAAGTAAAAGTGCATTGGTCAAGAGTTATAATGAATATTCAGGTTTGATGTGAAGGAAATGTTACAGTACAGGAGAGTGGCTAACTAAATCTTGAATTCATAAGAAAATTATAGTTCATGAAAGTCTAATTTGATCTGGTAAAAGCAGTTTTACTGTAATTGAAAGGGAGGAGAAGAGTAATTAAGTTACTATTTGTTGTTTTACATGTATCATCCTCAGGCCAATCTATAGTAGAGATCAAAATTTGATTTATTCTTGTTTGGTGCGTCAAGGATGTTAGGATATATTGCCTCTAAACATTTTTGGAAGATGAGAGGCTAACTTGAAATTATTAGTTGTTTTGGGAACAAATGCATAGTGGACCTTAATGCGTGAAAGATGTCAGCTGATTTGATTTGTGCGCAAGCCTCAGGATAAACACGGACAAAACTTTGCAAAACGCAATCCAATAAGTTGTCAGGCTATTCATTCCACACAAAACTTTGCAAAGTTGAGTGATTTTTTGAGAAGAGTTTCCAAAATAAAAGAATCTAAATAAGTTGTCAAGGTTTTCATTCAACACAAAATGAAACGTACTTTAAAATAGAAGGAAATTTGGAATAAACTTTTTAGAATAATAGAGTGATATTTTTTATGAGACGATGTATGCAAAATAAAATGTTGATTAAGAAGATAAAAAAAAATGACTAGAAAACATGTTCATTGCGCAATAAAAAAAGATTTTTTTCCCCATATGATGACTTCTCCAAACAAACCCTCCTCGCATGGACCAAATCCAAACAAACTCAATAATGTATTTTAAAGCTTCCATTGATTGACCTTCCTCTGATGGGCTGATATTTGTTTCTTTAAATTGTTTTGACAAAAGAAATGAAAGATGGCTATGCTGTCGTAATATTAACCATTTCTTGGCAGTGTCAGAACAGTCAAAATAATCACACTGCTGCTTTGGAATCTTAGGAGAATAAGAATGAACGTTTGACTTAATTCGCCGTAGAAGAACAACAAACTTGTTTAGAATACGCAAGTTCAAATATGAATGCTCAGTTTCTTTATAGAAGGCCAACGTAGACTCGGAAGGTTTCCACATTCCTGATTCCACAATATACTCCATTTAGTAGTTGGAAAAAGAAGGTATCTAATCGTTTATTTAATGCATCTTGTTGTTAGTTCTACTTTGAAGAGTGCTTTTTAAAAAACAAAGAGAATTCTTTTGATTATTTGTCGTTTAACTGGTACTAGTTATCCACTCCACTAGTTGCACTGAAACTTCCCATACTTCGTATATATAGTCACAATATGTCAATATATACCTTCTTGGCTCCATTTTCAAATATTGTTAAAGCAGCCAAATATGAAGAAGAACAGATGATAAATGCTTTTGAATTCAGTCAAAACCAATGGTTTTGAAATCAATCTAAAGCCATTTATGCTATTAGGATCGTAGTAATATACTCTCTATGTTCATATTTAAGTGTCTCCAACTCATATTTCTTTTTATCTGTTCTTTTATTATATCAAGAAAATATTTATGAGATCTTTCCAAATTTAGGATCGTAGCAATATATACTCTCTAACGCCGTAACTCTTCTATATTCTGCGATCATAAGAACTGTGTACCCTATTCTTTAATGGTTATTTTTAAGGCTGAACAAAATTTTAGGGGCCAAAATAAAAGTTAGCGAAAGACAAAGTCGAAGATGGAGCGTACTTTTGAATTTAACTACACCAAGTACTCAATTTTTTGTACAAAATCCCAGACCTAACAAGAATGTCAATTTTGGCTTCCTCATAGGGATTCAAGAAAACAGCATCAAAGAGATGGGAGTTCCAGCACGAGAAATTCCAGAAGGGGTGTCGGCATCTGCTGACGGAGATTCACCGGAAGAAGTGCGAGCCTAGCGGCTTTCCTCAGTATCTAAAGTCATCAGAAGAGAGCAACAACAGCCCTTCATCCACGGTTGAGGAAAACAACACTACTCGCCTACTGCTCATGGAAGAAAACAAGAATCTGAAGAAAGAAAGAATGGAGCTCCAGATGCAGATAGCCCACTTCAAAACACTGCAGCTGAAGCTGATGGAGTGCCTTTCTTTTTACTGGGACGATCACCACAATAAAGTTAGGAGGCTATGCTAGTTGCTTTGGACCATGGTTGTTGGGGGTTGGGCGGTTTGGATGCAATAATGGACGATTTATGTTTGCTGTCTCTTTGGTTCATTGAACTTTGCAACCATTGTGGTAAGCCTTTTTCCTGGTTTTCAGTCAAATTCAAAAAGGCAATCTGCATGAAATCTTATGCAAAGATTGGTCTGTAGGAATAGTTGTTGATGGTAACAGCAAGCCACTTTGTATATTTGACTTCAAGCTTAAGGAGCTGAATATTATTGAAGAAAGCGTATATATTCAGCCCGCTTTAACTATTGGCCCGTTTGGTTCTGGTTAATTATTCTTTGTATTTGATCAGAATTGATTAGATTGCTTTTTAATTTTAAGTTGCTTTACTTTTGGTTGTAGACACCTAAAAACAATTGATTAGCACTAAATATTGACAGAAAAGAAAGACTTTTTAACGTTATTGAGAAAAATCTGAACAAGAAGCATGCGATTCGAAAACTTTTTACCAATAACATATATTTGATCTGGGCTCGTAATTTTCACACATGAAACAGCAATGATTTTCCACAAAACAATTAACTTTTGCTATGAGGTTAATGAATGATTGTTAATTAATTCTTTTCCCATATTTTTTTTCACTATGAGGGACAGCAGTTTTTTGGTATGTATTAATATAAGGAAAAATCGTTCAAAATATTTCTCACGCTTTGCTAAATAAATTTTTATTCTTTACTTTTAAAATATTAATTTTACGTCCCTTAAAATTCAAGTCAACAAACTTTAGTCCCAATCTAAGTTTTCAACTATTTTTTAGTCTAAAATCATGACATGGCTCACATGTGATTAGTCTTTAGATACAAAATTGTCAAATTCCACTTGTTAAGGGCCAAAAATAAATATGAAGTGGGTCAGATATAACTTTTTTAGGAAAAAAAATGAATAGTTCAGATCAGATTCTACTTTTTGAGAGGCAATAATGAATATGGATCGGACCATTTGTTTAACTACAAATGATATCTAATCTTTTTACTAAATATGACCACGTGTGAGTTAAGTGATAGATTCAGGATAAAAAATAACTGAAAACAAATTGTGACTAAATTTTGTTTACTTAAATTTGTAATAGACCTAAAATTAACATTTTAAAAGTGACAAATGAAAAAATTCATTGGTGAAATGTAAGACACGTTTTAAACAATTTTTCTTAACATAATTCATGAACTATAAATGCGTACTTACCCAGCCTGGTAGGCTGGTGACAAACGGCTCATATGCTTTTGCTATAGCAATTTTTTGATTCACAGGCTTGCCTACCTCGTGATTAGGGCACGTACACTATTTACATAACATGCAAATCACGGTACGCAACACGAGTAAAACATACCATAAAAGAAAATGGGGTAGTCAAGA
The DNA here is from genome assembly GCA_013103745.1 of Gardenia jasminoides. NCBI lineage: Eukaryota > Viridiplantae > Streptophyta > Magnoliopsida > Gentianales > Rubiaceae > Gardenia > Gardenia jasminoides. The sequence continues at coordinate 4,285,421 of CM023095.1, forward strand.
ATTTTTTTGGTCACCACTCAACTAGTGTTAAGTTCAGTTTTGGCAACCTAATGAATTACGGATGTCATCTACTGAAGAAAAAGAAAAGAAAAGAAAAGAAAAGGAAATAGGACCACTAGACTAGTAGTGAATTGGTTAAGTTTAGGTTCAATGCAACAAAAGCACGACTCCTTTCTTCGAGCACATGAGCTGCTTCATCCTTCTTTCTTTACTGGGAGAAAGGCCATGTACTCATGAAATTATTGAATTATGGGGGAAAAGAAAAGAGACAAGACAAGGACTTCTCACTTACACTAAACCAAAAAAGGAGGGGCAAAAAAAAAAAAAAGACAAGGACTTCAACATATGCTATAAATTAATTAAGCAATGCATCCATAGTCCTTTGTAAATGTCCTTTATCAAGACCTTGTGCTTAGACGAGGGAAAGAGTTTTTACAATACTATCAGTAAAAGTGATGATTTTTTTTTTTTTTCCAATAATGAGTTGATATTGGCTATTTTATTAAAAAAAAAAAGTGAAGGTGATCTTTAATCCTTACTTGTTGGTAGGAAGTGTAAGTGTAGAATAACGAGTTAATTTATGTGAGACACATAATTAATATTACAAGCATTTTTGGGTAAAATCCAACATACCCATGTGGTTTCACAACTAAGACAGACAACTCCTTTGTACTTTTCTAAACCTACTCAATAACCCCCTCGTGTTTTGGGTAAATGTGCAGGAGTGGATTAGTGGCGGATCCATATATACGTCAATGGGGGATCATGCCAGCACTAGCCCAAGAAAATTATTTATAATGCGCTTATAATTATTTAAAAATTACTATTTGTGCTCCCACTAATTTGTACAATAAGTCTTGTCGATTTTACAATTAACAAACTTTTCCAGTTAAAGTCTCTAACTCCCCAACTGAAAACAATCTTTCTTTTGGCCTACAATCATACTATTGTGTGTAGAATGTTATAGTGCGTTTAGACAATTTATTGTCTTTCTTCTTCTTTTGATAGGAAACTGTGGGTTGAATTGTTACTTGGCTGTATTTAGAAGAAAGTATTTTGAGGAATTAAGTAAGAGAAAGTTATGTGATGTGAATCCCATTACTGCCAAGTGCTCAAGTGGGTTGATTCAACTTCAAGAGCTTAATAAGAGCATACATTGGGTTGAGTATTAGTTGTTAGTTTATTGTTTGTTTTGTTTGACTAGAAATAAATGGGCCAATCTTGTATTAAGCCTTAAGTTTAAAGGGTCAGTTAATTAATTTATTAGTAGTAGAATAAGAATCAAAGTCGAGTATGTCTTCTTGTCCAATAATTTTGGCTTACGTCTTCTTGTCCAAGAATTTTGGCTTATCAATTCATGTTTGAGTTGTGTCGCCATTTTATCCTTCTATTCCAAAAATTTCTAGCTCGGCCACTGAAGTGGATAAAAAGATTTAATTAGACACCTCTTGCCAGAATGACTTCCCTACCCTAGTAAGATGCCAAATTTCACCGGAACCTTCTCCCCTTCTTATTTTTCTCAATCAATTTCACCGATTTATGCAAGGAGTTGATCGTCATTATTTATGTCGAGGAATAAACTAAGGAAACTGTAAAGTTCTCAAGGGGAATTTCGTCATTTTGGTTCCTGAACATTTCATTAAAATCGATGTCGTTTCAAATGAATTATTTTAATCAATTTAGTTCTCAAACAAATTTTTTACTTGACCAAATTTCGCTCATTTCGCATAGACCTACAAGAGCATAATTGTCATCTAGACCTAGCTTTCTGCAATTAACAGACGAAATAGATTGGAAAGATCATTACATTAAGCAATTTTAATGATCTTTCTAATCTCATTTCTAATCTATTTCATCTGTTAATCATAGAAGATTAGACCGGTGTGATGATTATGCCCCTGCAACTCTATGCAAATTGAGTAAAATTCGGTCAAAAGTCCTACACTAGAAGTAAAAAACTTGTTCAAGAACTAAATTGGGTAAAATAATTCATTAGGGATGAAATCGATTTTAACAAAAATTTTTAGGGAGTGAAATTTTCATTCTCAAGTCCGCCCTCAAACTTATCCTTGTTTTTGTTAAAAGCCACTTGTGGGTGTTTTGGGTAAAAAAAAACAAAATACTAATGTGTGACCCCCAAATCCCAAAGCATGCATCAACTTACATTTTCCTCCGTCCTACATTTTTATATAGAATACAAGACAGTATAAATTGGGTTTGAAAAACACAAAGACATTATTATATGCCTAATTGCTCAATCAACAAGAGAGGATTTTTACACATAGTTTAAAATGCATTCTTAGACTGAATGATTAATAATGCACGTAACAATGATGGGAGGGGGAAGGAGCCCTTGACCCGCAACTAGACCATCTATAAATTTGTTATGGAAGCACAAAAAGGAAATCATCATCTACTATATATGTAATACTAACCCCTTGAGGAAACTTGAAGAATCACAATCTGTGGACAATTTGGTTAATGTGGACTGTCATGCTATGTTGATATTTTAAACTTTTTCATGTTGAAAATGAAAATTTTTATACTTTACCTGTTTAATTTCAAGAAAACTGATGAGTTTAGATAGTCAATTGAGAAAATTTTAAGATGACAAATCACCCGAACAACAGCAAATTGGCAATCTTATTTGAGGGACTTAACTGATATGTTTCTGACTTTAGTGGGCAATTTTGACATTGACAAATCACTCTTCCATCTTCTTCATCAGAGCCACTGCCACCTTAATTCACAACTTCAAACAGAGGAACAAAAATGCTCAGAATACAATCAATGAGCCGCCGATTTCCCCATTTCAAACCCTAATTTCGATCAATTCCCGCGTAAAAAACACTGATAATTTCTACTGCACTAATCCAATAGTGAAAAACAGTAGCAGGTATGGCAATCAGAGCAGCAGCCAGGGGGAGGAGATGAAGAAGAAGGAGAAGAAAGAGACGCTGTACTCCAAAATCAGCCCGTTGGGAAATCCTAAAATCAAAATTGGACCAGTGCTGGACCAATGGGTCGAAAGCGGCAAGAAAGTTCGATTCGCGGAGCTTCTACGTATCATTCACGACCTCCGCAAACGCAGTCGTTTCTCTCAGGCCCTCCAGGTACTTCCATTACACCAGCAACTATTTCTTCTTCTTCTTTCTTTGTTGCATTCATTTTTCCGGTTGATTGTTGCAAAAATTGTTTCTTTATTGAATTGGCTAATTTTATTTTCGTTTAATTTGTCCTCAATTCTGAAAGTTGCTGTCAATTGTCAAATGCTACCTCTGTTACTTCACTACTTCCTTATACTGAGTGCCTTCAACTATTAGTTCATCATGTGTATATATCAAGCCTAAAAAGATGAAGTTAAGTTTCTTCTTGTCAAGAAATAGAAACAAATGTTAGGCAGATTGGGGTGGTAATGTGTATCTAGTCTTTCCTATGCAGTGGAGAAGTTTCTTGTTCTTGGCAGGGCTTTGACATGACATTTTATGTGAGTACATAATGGGAGTTTGCCTGGAGATGGTGATTTGTTAGAATATGTTTTGAAACAACCTCGCTGGGGTGGTACGTAATTACCTTGTGTTGCCTTGGGATTATGCAGAGTATTTGTGGTGTAACAATAGCACCAAACCATTCCAGACAAATATTGGCCCAATCCTTGATCTTCTTCTTCTCAACTGAAGTTCTACTTTTTTATATTTTGGGTGGTGTCCGGAGGCTGTTACTCGTATTGTAGCATGATTCCAAACTTCAAAACTTTTCTTTGTCATCTCTAAAGTTGCTGATTAACAGAGAATTACATGTTTGTTTGGGAGGCTGCTTGAAAGTTATAGAATTAACTTGTGAAAAATCAAACTGAGGAACTGCTTTTTGATTTTAATTAATAGGTCTGTGAATGGATGGAAAAGAGTGGCATGTTCACGTATTCAGCGACCGAGCATGCTGTGCAGCTTGATCTGATTGGTAGAGTACATGGATATCTTTCTGCAGAAAACTATTTCAATAACTTGAGTCAAGAAGATAAAACCGAAAAGACATACGGTGCTCTCCTGCATTCCTATGCACGCCAGGGCCAAACTGATAAGTCATTGTCTCTTCTGCAGATGATGAAAGAGAAAGGTCTTAGGTTATCACCTGTTGCATACAATGATATCATGACCCTCTATACCAAGGTTGGCCAACATGAAAAGGTCCCTGACGTGCTAATTCGGATGAAAGACAATGGGGTTTCTCCTGATAATTTGAGTTACAGGCTCTGCATTAACTCATATGGTGTGAGGTCTGAAATGGATGGCATTAAGAACGTATTGCGTGAAATGGAATACCAACCCAACATCAGCATGGATTGGAACACATATGCAGTTGTTGCAAATTTCTATATCAAGGCAGGCCTAAAAGATGAGGCAAATACTTATCTTCAAAGAGCTGAGAAGATACTAGACAATAAAGACACTGTTGGCCATAACCATCTTATCTCCCTGCATGCTAATCTGGGAAACAAGGCTCAGGTCTCTAGATTATGGGCGATACAAAGAAAACCTTTAAAAAGTGTATCAACAAGGATTACCTAAATATACTGAAGAGTCTAGTGAGGCTTGATGAGTTTGAATCAGCGCTGGAATGCCTAAAGGAGTGGGAGTCATCAGGCAACTGCTATGATTTTCGAGTGCCAAACACAATAATTCTGGGGTACATAGAGAAGGGGCTTTGTGAGAGGGCTGAAGCAATGCTTAAAGACTTGATGGATGAAGGGAAAGCAAATACACCAGAGAGTTGGGGAAGATTATCAGCTGGCTACCTGCACAAGGATGAGATGGAGAAGGCTGTGGAATGCATGAAAGTTGCTTTGTCTTTTCGTGGGCATAGTAAAGGATGGAAGCCTGATCCAAGTGTCCTTGGAAGACTAAACAATTTTTCAGTGGAAGATGCAAGTGCATGATCAATGTTGTACCTGAAAGTTGAATACTTGTGATGCTTGACTCTGATAATATGCACTCAAATGGTGGTGAAGAGGTGCACTGACAGCTGATTAACAGAATGGAAGCCAATACAGAAGAAGATAATGGTGTTCTACGAGGTTATCGACCCAATTGTAGGGGTTAAAGGTTATGAAGTTTGGGTTGGATTCATGTGGCTCATAAGTTTTACCATATCTTAATACTTACCATCTCAGTTAAGGGAAAGCAAAGATTATTTGGAGATCCAGTTGGAATTTTGCTTGGCTCTTGCTAAGACTCATCGCACAAAGTAGTTTCAATAGACAATTCTATTGATGACTGGCTTTGTGAAGTTCATTGCTATATGATCAAGGTATGCCCTCAACCCGGGGAGGGGTCTGCTTAGGGTGTACGTGTATTGATGGTGGTAGTTGTGGTTTATTTATGGAATTTTCTGGAAAGAACACCTGGTTCAGAGCACATCTCCTGATGTTTGCTAAGGATCAAACTAGATATTCTTCTATCTTCGTTGCATCTATAAGAAAGCAAAATGGCAAACTTATCGAACTGTCTGTTTCTGATTTTTATTATTCATGAAGCATACATTTTAATGAAATTCAGGAGCCGACACTTAACCCAAAAAAAAAATTTAAAATACAGGGGCCAAGGTGGAAAATATCTGGTGATGGAAAATGGAACTGCAGTTTTAGGGTTGTTTCCTTGCAAAATGCTAGTCTAGTCACCACATTGACATTATTGTTTTCGGGCAAAATGCAAGTCTACGTACACCAGTGTTTCAGTAACGGCTCTCAAATTTGGTCCTCAAAGGGAAGAAGCCCGTGAAATTACGACGGTGGACTTTTCAACATTAAACCCTTATTTGGGTGCCTAACACAAGATCATAGAGCAAATTGGTTTCACAAGGGTTTTCAATTTGAACAAATAGAAAGAACCCTGAGGTTTGAACCATCTAGTCACAGAAGTACCTTCTCTTTCTCTGAAATCCGAAATTACTGGTCTATGCTTTAGATCATTACACTAGTTCTCCACCAGATATCCAATTGTACCATACTGGTTGCCGACGCATACAGAATATCCTATCGTGGGAGAATGAGAAAAACTGTTGGTCATGAGAATTCCATGATTTGCACATGCGGATGTAACTTCTTTAATTAAGAGCATAAGATAGTGATGATCCAAAAACCATTAATATTCTCCAATATTTATAGGAATGTGCAAGTAGAACATGAAGAAGGTTCCCCAAAAGGGGGAGAAATATGAGATCAGGGGTTCTGAAACCAATTTCCAATGGACAACATTTTCAGACTTCTAGATCAATGAGCCATCTGCAGTAGGAAGTAGCACCGCTTCAGCTTACATTTCCTAAACCTATTCAGATAAGGTTGATTTCAACTCGCCATTGCTTTTTAGCTCCAATATAATATCACAACCTCCTATCAGTTCACCCTTGTAATATAGCTGTGGAAAGGTTGGCCAGTTTGAGAAGGTCTTCAATCCCTGCCTGATCTCCTCATCAGTTAAAATATCAAATGATCCAAACTCCACTTCCTCCTCCTTCAAGGCATTTACTACCTTGGAGCTGAAACCACAACGTGAAGCATCTGGTGTACCCTTCATAAAAAGCATCACTGGAGAAGAAGTTACCAGCTGCTTAATGCGCACTTCCAGAGTGTTCCCATTACGAATACCTTTTTCAGCAAGAACCTTACTAAGTTCTCCACTCTTTTGCATCTCCAACAGAATATCAGATCCACCAATCAGTTCACCCTTTATGTACACCTGAGGATAGCTGGACCAGTTTGAGTAAACTTTTAGGCCTTGACGGACTTCATCATCAGTAAGGATGTCAAAGCTCTTAAAATCTATTTTCTCTTGTCTCAGACTATCAACGACTTTCCGGCTAAAACCACAACGCGGTTCATCAGGTTTCCCCTTCATAAAAACCATAACAGGACTAGAATTAATTAAGCTAGCCAAACGAGATTTCAGGTCTGCACTCAAACCAGAGGCATCAGAGATGCCACCCTGTCCCATTCCAGGTTCTGTTACTTCTGCTTTAGAGGAATCAGATACTTCAATTCCATGATCCAAGAAAACTTCTTTAAGCTCACCACTCTCATGCATAGCAGTTATAATGTCACAGCCACCAAGAAGCTCACCCTTGCAGTAGAGCTGAGGATATGTTGGCCAGTTGGAGAACTTCTTCAGTCCCTCACGAACATCATGATCCATCAGAATATCAAAGCTTCCAAATTTGACCTTTTCTTTCCTCAAGATGTTGACAACTGTCTGGCTAAAACCACATTTAGGCTCCTCAGGACTTCCTTTCATAAAGAGCATTACCGGATGAGAATTCACAAGCTGTTCTAGTTGTGTTTTCAGCCCATCTCCAGCACCAGGTGAATGGTGTTCCACTTGAGAATTTCCTTTAGCAAAATCCTTAACTGTTTCAAGGATTGTTGGCGCTGCAGCCATACCTAAACTAGCAGGAGCTGCAGGCTCGTCAGCAGTGACAGACCCAGCAACTTTAGCAACCCTGTTAGCTAATGCTGATGGGTCAGCACCTTCCAGGGTATCCACAGTCTTACCATCCTAAAAGCACCAAAAAGTTACAAACTTAGACGTGAAAGGCATGAAAATAAGACACATAACATTCCCGAAAACATTCTTAAATCAAGCTAGAAACCCAAAAGGAGCAAAACACAAAAGACAGCATGAAAAAAGTTGAAGGCCCTTAAGGAGTAGCATTACAACTTGAAGTTACCTTGAAGAAGACGAAGTAAGGGACAGCAGCAACAGAATATGCCTCAGAAATCTCTGGTTGTTCTTCAGCTTCAACCTATAGTGACACAAAGGAAGTAATGTACAATGAATTAACAGAAAGTAGCGCACTTCTCACAAAAGCCCAACACTATACAAAATCCAAAGTGTACAGCAGATAGCAAATCCCAAAATACTGTCCTTTTCTCAAGTCTAATCTTCACCGAGACAATAGCCTTCAGACCACAAACCCAAGAAGTTTAAAAAAAAAAAAATGAAGAAGAAGAAGAAGAAGAAGAAGCAAGAATAGGGAAAGGGTATACCTTCAAATCATCAGTATTTCCCAAATCTTAGAGTTGTAAACCTCTAGAGTAGCTTATAAGTAAGTTAAATAGCTCAAAATTACAGAATGTAGATGAAGCATACATAACTCCTTGAGGATCATGGTTTGTGGTTTTAATTTCACTCAAACCATTTCCTGCCCGTACAATTTAGCAATAACAGGTAACTCCTACTATTCTAAACCGGCTATAGATTCTTCTTTCAACAATGTATACACTTAAATTAAGAGGGGTGAGGTGGAGAAAATCTTCTTTCAACAATGTTTACACTTAAATTAAGAGGGGTGAGATGGAGAACCAACTACATAAACATGTAGTCAATAGACCCAGCTAATGAAACTCCTATCCAAATTCTAGCTGCTTCACAGGATAACAGACTACACATGATTCTGTTACCCTATTTCTTGTTCCAGCTTTCTATATCCCTACTGTCTGTGTATTCTCTTAGCAGCTTGTGCATCCATGTCATGCTTCTCTCCCTCCTTTTTCATCAAATGCGTACAATGGTACCTAGTGCTAAGACTACCACCCAACAGAAAAAAATGATGGATAATGATTCAACTTATTTCCAGTTAAGTCCTTGTCATCCTCATAAGAAAAATCAGAACACAATTATAGTTCAAAAAATCTGGAAAGATAAAATGCTTTGACAGGATTCCTTCTCACCATGGGAACATATTTTATACAAAAGGCAAAAAAAAGATGAGGAAGCAACATGAATTACTAAAGCTTATGATAGTTTGGCAGAAGAAAGGGGAAGGAAAGCAGAAGAGGATTGGAATCCCTCATAAGGGCAGAGTTCCTTCAATATTCAGCTACCTAAATGAAGGGAAACCTTTGCCAGTTATGATGTTCATTTCTATACAAGCAACAAAAATTAAGATCTTACACTTTTTAGTTTTTACCTAATCATCGTTTGACTTTATTCATTTTTTTGGGGCATTTCATTAAAGGAAAAAAGGTTAATTTTCCTTATGATAAGCATGTTATTATTAAACCAGATCAGCCCTTTTAACAATCGTCAAAAGACATGACAAAATCAAGCTACCAGTTGGGATCAGCTCTATCCTTCTGATATCTTGCTTTCCTTCCACCAACTACCACAAAGGTCATAAAACCTTTTCTTCTAGGCAGAATTTTGATAGAATCAAGATTATTAGACTTATTATGTGCAAGTTGGAATCATCACTAGGTCTCTAATGTGGCATTTTCTGACCCATTAAAAAGAGTGGTTAACCAGTTCTGCTCCCAGACTAAAACTTCAATGGAAACAAACAGATTGCTGCTTGTCCAATAACTTTGACCTTTGGCATTCCCCCACCAGGAATCATTGCCTCAGCCCAACAAGACATGTCATTTACCTTGTGCACCCAACCTTCTGATCTGAATCCTAAATACATTAAGCTATTGAAAAAAAAATCCCTTTTACCAATCACATCTACACCATATCAAATTTTTTTCTTTCTGCATATTCCTCTGACTTCAACAACCCATTTTTCTTCCATCCGCAATGTACATACTCCAATTAGGCTTCACGATTATAACTAATTATTACTTATGAACAAGCAACATAACAGCCAAAAAAAAATGTAAAAAAATTCCAAGATGAAAGAATATTCATCCGCTAAATCAATTAAAATATAGTTGCAACAGGGTGCAGTTAAGAATCGATAGGGATATCCAAAAATATTACTATGCAGAGAAGGGTGGGGGAGAGAGGGTGGGGAAAGGTTTACTCTGAAGAAGTGGGCATGAGGGAAATCAGTGGAAAGATGAGAAAAGACTTGGTCCATCTGCTTAGAAGCTTCACACCATGATGCCCAGAAGTGTAAAATCACCGTTTTCTTCTCTCCCAAAATCTTCTCCAGCTCTGCTTTCGATTTCAAATCCTTCACCGACCCTCCTCCCATTCTCTCTTCGCTTTCGCTCCTCTCTGGCTTCTCTGTCTTTGTCTCTCCCAATCTCGCCGAAGCAAAATCCTCTGAGGCAGGCAGGAGTCAGCGAGTCTGAGCACGACGTCCCCTCCTATGGCTAGGCTATATATGGTCTGGGGTTTTCAGTTTTCACTATTTTCTGGGTTTTGCCTTTTTCTCTTCTTTTATATTTTTTTGTACTACTTCCCTTTTTTCTTTTTTTGGTTCCATTTGGATTTTCTGTTTTTTGATCTGTTTTTTAAAAACTGTTTTTTCATCTCAAATCTTCTGATGTCTGTAAAAAAAATAATTAAAATCTAATCCAAACAAATATTTAAAACAACTTATACATATAAAATTAAAGTATTATCCTCTTTTCTTGGCACCCATCACCCACCACCACCACCACCACCTCCCACCCACCACCACCTCCTCCCCTCCACCTTCCCTCTCTCTTTCTCCCCTCCCCTCCTTCCCTCCCTCCTGACCCTCCTCCTCCATCAAATTAAAATTTTAATTGGGTATTTTTAGCGCATTTTTAAAATTAAAATTTTATTTAAAGTAAATTTTTGGGGTATTTTTTGAGACATTTTTAAAATTAAATATTTAATTGTGATAATTTTTGGGACATTTTTAAAATTAAAAATTTATTTAGGGTATTTTTAAAATTACAAATTTATTTGGTATATTTTTTGGGGTATTTTCAAAATTAAAAATTTATATGGGGTATTTTTGGGGCATTTTTAACAATAAAAAATTATTTGCAGTAATTTTTTGGGGCATTTATAAAATTAAAAATTTATTCAGAGTATTTTTGGGGTATTTTAAAAATTAAAAATTTATTTGGGGTATTTTTTGGATATTTTTAAAATTAAAAATTTATTTTGGGTATTTTTTGAGGCATTTCCAAATTAAAAACTTATTTGGGATATTTTTGGGGTATGTTAAAATTAAAAATTTATTTGGGGTATTTTTGGGGCATTTTTAAAATTAAAAAATTATTTGTGGCAATTTTGTGGGGCATTTTCAAAATTAAAAATTTATTTGGATTATTTTCTAAATTAGAAATTTATTTGGGGTAAATTTTTGGGGTATTTTTAAAATTAAAAATTTATTTGGGGTAATTTTTTGGTGCATTTTTAGAATTAGAATTTTATTTGGGGTAATTTTTTGGGACATTTTTAGAATTAAAAATTTATTTGGAGAAATTTTTGGGACATTTTTAAAATGAAAAATAGGTATTTTTGGAACATTTTTAAAATTATAAATTTAGTTGGGATAATTTTTTGGGACATTTTTAAAATTAAAAATTTATTTGGGGCAATTTTTGGGACATTTTTAAAATTTAAAATTTATTTGAGGTATTTTTTGAGCATTTTTAAAATTAAAAATTTATTTGGAGTAATTTTTGGGGCATCTTTAAAATTAAAAATTTATTTTGGGTAGTTTTAGAATAATTTATTTGGGGAATTTTTTTTTAAACTAACCCACCTGCACCACCACCCATCAAATAAATTTTAATTTTAAAAATGCCCCAAAAAATTGGCCCAAATATTTTACTTTGAAAAGTACCACAAAAAATTATTCCAAAAACACCCTTAAAAAGTTTTTGAAAGACAGCTACAATAGTTTTTTAAAGACAGCTGTAGTAGTTTTTCATATCCCAAATGCTACAGTACTTTTTTGAAAAACAACCCAAAAAACAACTAATCCAAAGTTTTCTGTGTGTTTTTTCGTTGTGTTTTTTTGGCCGCCAGGGGGGGCAGCGGGTTGTTGGGGTTTTTTTTTTCTTTTCTTTGCCTTACTTTCATGTCAATTTTTCTTTTGTTCAATCTTTGGTGGGGAAAAAGAATTTTGCTCTTGATGGGGAGAAAGAGCTGCAAGATTACAACACAACAACACTGCCATGGAGAGCATTAAATGAAGAGAGAGAGGGAACCGGTTATACACTTTTAACAACTGGAAGGATGGACTGTAAGGGTCAAATCAGAAAAGGTTAAAAAAGAAAGAGTATGTACCGTTTCTGCAAGCAGCACATGGAACAAAATCATACCAACAAGGCGGACTCTTTTGATATTGTGTTTCTGACTGTTTTAGTCAATCAGTTTTTTTAACAATTAGTTCCCTATCTTTGTTGTTTTAGGTTATTTTGGTATATTTACTGCTTTATTTCTTTTTTAATTCATTATCATAGTAACTTCATCAATTGATTAATTTCTGCTATATATACAAGGTATCAATTATACTTTAATAAATATTTTTAGGACCTTTCTAACGGATGCCCATAAGGCATTTATTAATAAGTTTATAATTCACCTAACTTATAATATATATATAGACACACACACACACACACACACACATTAACAATTGTTTCCCTCCCTCGCATTCATATGTTTTCCTTATCTAATCTTACTTAAATTCCCTTATATTTATTTACTTTTCCTAATAAATCTTATATTTTTAAAAATATGATGCTTGGAATATGTCTTAACATGTGCCCAATGGACACTCATAAGACAAACCCTTTTCAAAAATGTATTACCTGAAACATATCTTAACAAGTGCCTAGTGGGCACCCGTTAGACAGATCTTTTGAAAAAATATATCTTAATGAGTTTCCAATGAGCATCTTTTGAAAATGTAAAATTAATTAGGGAAAGTAAATAAATATAAGGGAGGGTAAATAAGATTAGATAGGGAAAACATTTGAATGTAATGGAGGTAATAATTATTAATACATGTATATACATAATAAGTTAGGTGAATTATAAATGTATTAACATGTGCCCTAGGGGCACACTTTAGAAAAGCTCTAAATCTTTTTATCGATCAGCTTATAGTTTTTTTATTTTTAATTCTCTCCTATCATATTTTTGTATTCTTATTATTTGGCTTAATAATTATCATATTAGATTTTGCAGAGTCCATAAGATTAGGTTGACCAATAAAAGATAATAGAGTGAACTTACTTACCTTGACATTATGTGTACAAGAAGAGAACTCCAACTACTCAAACATTACGACAGAAATTATTGTCAAGTTTTAGATTTTGTGAACATTTTTTTATTATAGTTATGCATTTATAAAGGAAAAAAATATACGAAAAAAATTAAAACAAAAGGGAGAAAGAAGCAGAGTCTTCTCCTTTTTTTTTTTTTTCCCTGATGTAGTTTATAGAGACTCTATGTGGAAAATAAAAAAAATTAACAAAGTAATAAATTTCGAAACTGCATCAATTTGGGTATTTTTTCAAAAGAATACTATTTTAGAAATAACCTCCAAAAAACTTATATATTGGTACTATCATTTAAACGGCAACATTAGTGTGCATTAATAGATATAGAGAGAAAACAAGTTTTGAAAGGGTTAATTACAAAAACTTCCCTTATGATATATATAGTTACTTGTGTAATTTCTCCTTTAATGTTAATTTTGTTTCATTTTATCTCTTAAACCGTTAGTCATATGATGCATGGTGTAATAGAATATCAAAAGGACATTGATACTCCTAAGAGTTAAGTATAATATAGTCGCTTATGGTATAACTTGTTTCCGTTTTGTCTCCTTCACGTACAAAACATCAAAATTGACTAGTGATTTTAGAAACAAATAGATAAATTGAGAGAGAAATGATATTAAGTGGCAAAATATAAAATGTACTGTACCTTAAAATGATTTACTATAGTTGATCATTTTGATTTACTATTTTTGATATTAGGAAGCTTTGCATTTCGGCCTGTTTTGACAATTTTCTCGCTCCAAGCCCATTTCTTTGGCCCTGCTTAACATGCCTACTATCTCTACAGTGATCGTTCGTCTGGCCCATCTTCGCAACTGTACACTTACTTTTCCCTTCTTCTCCTTCCACATGTGGGGTCCATCTGTACCAGCAGTCCACATCAATCCGTCCTCCGCACAGGCTATCACCATCTCGGCTCAGATTCACGTACAGCCACTTTCACCTTCGCATGCGGTTGCCGGTTGCTATATATCTCCCTTCTCACTCCAATCATTGGCCTCCTCTTTTTCTATACCCATACGTGTCACCTCCTTCTTTTTTCTCCCCACGACAGAACAAGATGCTTCTCCGCACCATAGTCGCATTCTTTTTCTTTTCCCTGCCGTACTTTGATGTCAATTTTTTTTATTTTGTTGCAATTTCCTTTCCTGCTGCATGACTTGACATTTGGACAAATATTTCGAGAATTTCAATACGAAACTTTCCAAACTTAATTTAGCTGGCAAGAAAAGAAGGTCAAGGTTTGAATTATATAGGAAATTCAAACTATAAACTAGTATTTCTTTTCATTCCAACTGTATCATTTATTGTAAAGTAAATTTCGCTTGTCATATGCATGAATTTGAATATTGCAATAAGGGTTTGTTTCGATTGTACATTATTTACATCTTATTTACATAGGTTGATTCGCTTGCATCATCAATATATTTTTAATTATCCTTTATCTCACATACAATAATTCAAAAAGTGCTACAATATTTTTAAAAACAATTATTTTAAATAATCTACTATTCAAACACGTTATCCTTGTGCAATCGTCTAGACTTAAGGACTATGACAATTCACTATAGCCATAGCGGAACCAAGATTTCCATTTCGGGGGGCAAAAGTGAAACATAAGTATTGGAGGGCAAGAACTAAATACAAAATTAGTTTCTTAGGTTAAAATATTTTTGTTGGAAAAATTTTTGAGAGGAAAAAGTAAAATGCATGAGAACAATGTCAGTTGAATTTCATATTCTCAAACTTGGTGGAAAGGACGAGGATGGGGGAGGATTATTTTAGAGCTACATAACTTTTTGCGGTTAAACTTATCGTGCCAAAAAAAAAAAAGTTCAAATTTTGGGGAAAAGTGAGATTTGTTAAATTTTTGGGGTGGTAAAATTTGAACATTGAATTGACCAGCTCCATTCTAAACTATGCTGCTTGAGTTGTTTAGATTAAAATGAAAGGATTAGGAAAGACAAATCACTTAAGTTGTATGACTCTCCTAAGCTGGTAATCCCGTATTATGATAATACAAAGGATAGAAAATTTTTTCGAATCAAGCAATACACAAAATCTTGGATCAAATTCATGAAACTTATTAGGCTTTATTCCTCCCCTTTTTTTCCCTTTCTTTAACTTATATTTAATCGTTATGAACTTAGCCCTTTTTGTATGATTTTTTTTGGGACTTGAATAGTGAAACTAGGCGTGAAATTCATGGAATTAATGATAAAAGCTGTCAATTGAATGCCTGTGAATCAGGGAGGATATGCTTCCTTGTGAAAATTGGAAAAAGCAAACATGGTAGATGAGGACCATATATAAGGTGACAGATCGCTGTCCAAGGAATATCTATTCTTGGCCATTGGCATGGTCTGAAATCTGTGGTTGATGAGAAACAAGTCTTTTAGAAGAAAAGATCAAGCAAGAAAGTAAAAAGAATAAACTTCAATCTTTTAGAATGAAAACAAAGCATATTTGCTTTTTTCCTAGCATGTCCTGTACCCAAAAGTGTTCAACTATTTTTTCCTCCAACATTGATGGAGCTCAATCGAGCCATCAAGGGTTCCAGTAAAATCATCCAGGAGCTATTTCATTGCTTTGGAGTTAGGGGACAATTAAAGGACTTTCATTTTTCTGGGGTCAGATTATCGAATGAGTATTTCGATTGGCTTAAACTACGGGTTTCAAGCAAGTCCAGTGGAAACAAATTCTCAATTGACTGTTAAAGTTTATCACAAAAGATGATCAACTACTCTATCAACTAACCAAGATTGATAAAGGATTAGTATATATGATTATCGTAAGGAAGGGATTCATTGACCAAGTGGGCTCATTCCCATAATACAGCAGCACAAGAGAAAAATAATATATATGCCCACAGAAAGAATATAACCAGTTTATACCAGAAAAGGAAGAAAAAACAAAAAGAAAAGAAAAACTCTACGTAAAAAGTTATTGTTTTTTTTCTAACTGAAATGAATTTAGCGGGTTTGTTTTATTTACTGTTCCTTGAAATCAGAATTATGAATAGTGCTAGAAGGTATGGCATCTGCATTATTTTTCCAGTCCACAGAAGAAAGCAGTCACAAACATAGAAGCGATAGTCGACTGAGGAGTAACTTTTTATCTCTTGCAATCGCATGCATACAGCGACTGACTTGTATTTTCTGGCCAAGCTTAAGATATTGACATCGCCATGGATCCCATCCCATTGTATATGGTAGCAAACGAGATGGTAAAGGCCATGTAAGAAATGATAGATTCCCAATCAGAGACTTGGGAGTTGGGGCCTGTGGGGGCATTATTAGATTCTTCGACTTATTCACTGTAAATTTGTGAAATTGTGATGGTGACCGAACTCTTAGATTTTCTTTTACTGGTCAGTGATCATAGTGATGTGAGAATTAATCCTATATGACTATACTTGTATGAGGTAAATTACAAGCTTAATTTGTACTAACGAGTTTCAAAATTAAACTAAGTTATCATAACATTATTGATCCAAGATAGAGAATCGGACTTGGGATAAAGACGATTGTCGATTGACCTAAACGGCATACTCCAGTCTGTATAAATCGTAATTCTTTCTTAACTGGTTGTATGCCTTTATAATAAATATGCGATGTTATGTTACTGTTCATGGGGGTTTTAAGTCTGTATAAATCGTAATTCTTTCTTAAATGGTTGTATGCCTTTATAATAAATGTGCGATGTTATGCTACTGTTCATGGGGTTTTAAGCATAATAATTGCATGTCTGTCATTAAGTTTTACAAATAATTTGCATAGAGTTACAACTGTTCAAAAGAATTACACCGTATAAGGATGGTTTACCCAACAATCATCCCTCCCCATGTCCTAGATAACCATACACAGTAAACAGTCTAATTGATGAGATAAGTTTTACGTGTTTCATTAGGGGAATGATGATAGTTGTACGTAATATATATATATCAATTCTCTTCAAAGAATTTGAGGAACTGCAAAGCAAGATATGCGTAAGCACTTGCGGGATGACAGATAAACGTGAACAACATTGACTCTTAATTCCTCCATCTAATGCCTCCATATTGCCAAAGACTAGACAATTGAACCAACACGAATTGCATGACATGTTGCTTTCAGTTTTGTACAACTTATTTTGTTTCACTTTCTCAGGGAAATGACTTAGAGAAAACTATGCCATGCACTCAAGAAACTGTTCAAGTATGTGCATGTAACATACGGACCAAAATGTACAAAAAAGTGTTAATCAGATCAGTAAACATAGCTTATCGTCCTATAAATTCTGAAAATGGCAGCATCAACTTGGGCTTACATAGCGTTTATAGTTATGCTGAGCTTATCAGTGTCCTCTGCTCACAGAGCCATTTCTCTCACTGGTGATCATGAGCCCAAGGTGCGTGTATTAGGTGGCTGGGGTGGTAATTTTGGTGGCTGGGGTGCGCCATACTATGGCGGAGGTAGCAATGGTGGATGCCAATATGGTCCGTGGGGCGGCTGTGGTTATGGACAAGGCAGCGGTAGTGGTAGTGGGGGAGGAGGTGGAGGTGGTGGTGGAGGTAGTTACGGTGGACCTGGTTATAGCGGCTCTGGCAATGGTGGTGGAAGCAGTGGGGGTGGTGGTGGAGGTGGCTCTGGAGGCACGCCTTGGTACGGTGGGCCTGGAAATGGTGATGGTGGAAACGTTGGAGGTGGCGGTGGTGGTGGAGGTTCTGGAGACATGCCTGGTTATGGTGGCTCTCGCAATGGTGGTGGAAGCGGTGGGGGTGGTGGTGGAGGTGGCTCTAAAGGCACGCCTGGGTACGGTGGGCCTGGAAGTGGTGGTGGTGGAAATGGTGGAGGTGGTGGAGGTTCTGGAGGCAAGCCTGGTTATGGTGGTCCGGGAAATGGAGGAAATGGTGGTGGCGGCGGCGGTGGAGGAGGTGGCTCGGGTCCTGGGGGCGCTCCTGATTACAGTAGCCCCGGCAGTGGTGGAAATGGTGGTGGTGGTGGTGGTGATGGCGGCTCAGGAAGAACCCCTGGTTATGGTGGCCCTGGGTATGGGAATGGGAATGGAAATGGAAATGGAGGCGGGGGAGGTGGCGGTGGAGGATCTTATCAATGTGTGCCACATCCAGATTGCCACAATTGTCAACCTTTTACTCTACACATTAATCCTCATCATCATCATCCTCCCGCTGCCGCTGCTACTCAGCCAAACAACAACAACAAAGCAGCAGCAGCAGCAGCAGACGAGCCTTCTGCTGCCTTGGCTTCTGAATCCGACTAACACCTTAACAACCCTTACACACAACTTTTAAGAGGGTCTACCTATCTAGCTCTTGATAATAAAAAAAAAAAAAACATGGCCTGCTTGTTTAAGCATATGATTATGTGCAATCTCTATAAATGAGAACTGAATTAATCTTTTATACTTCAAAATTAATGTTCAATTATCTACTGATCAAGTGTCAGCAAGTTGTTAGCTTCAATTCTGCTTATGCGGAGGTAAAAAAGCACAAACATTTGTGGTTAGCTTCAATTCTGCAACTATGACACCTTAGATTGATCTCTAGCAAATACTCCACATTTGTCAATTCAAAACAGGAACGACTCAACAATTCATCTCTTCTCAGTCAAGACATAAAATGCAAGGTTGCAACACTAGTATCATCAAGAAGAAGTACAAATCCTAATACAAACAGTAATAGCTCATTGTCTCGTGATGGGAATAATAAAGGCTTTTCACTACTACCATGCACTTTCTCTTTGTTCTCTGTGCTGGCACTTGCCCAAGTCTCTCCACTACTAGAGCCCTGAATGCTGTGGAGTCTTGTGTGCAAGTCCAGCTGAAAAACTACAGCCCTAATCCTCCCATTAGCACCCTTCAGTTCAATTGCTTTTACCATGTGAAGCGGATGATCGGAGCTCACTATCCAATGGTCCACAAAAAATTGAATTTGAACCTATTGAAATCCTCTTACTGTTTTAACAGACTTTTTCACGCTTAATGTACACCAGTAAGGAAAAGACAGGTAAAAACACTCAAAGGTAGAGCATTCAGTAAGGAAAAGACAGGTAAAAAACACTCAAAGGTAGGACATTCCATGGATTAATGTAAATAATTTATTGAACTGACCTTGTCTTTTCATAAGATTTTCTTAACGTGTCTCTAAATTATACAATTATGAATTGACTAATTAAGCATTTATTAATTTTATTTACTATACTAATTATCACTAAATTATACCATTTTGAATTGATTGATTAACCATTTTATGTCTATGTATTATTCCAATTATCATCATACTTATATACACATTTTCTAGGAAAATGTTATTTGCATTCCCATTTTTTATTAATCACACTTCCACTTGTTAAGTTATATGCTAAAACAAATAGTGAGAGTACAAATAACATTTTCCTTATTTTAAATAAAAATGGAATAGACCTTGAACCATGTTCATGTCACATTGTAAATTGTTACACTATTACCATGTCACCATCATTTAGGAGATGAATTAAAGATGTTCTATTAGTATTCTACATTTTGCTATGCTAAACTTTCACAATTTGATTTTAATTAAGCAAATTTGTTTTGTGCCCCCAAGAAAGGTATAATTTTGCCACTAAAGTCACCTTGTATTTAGTAGGCAAAGAAGACGTCTATACTATAACTTTCACAATGCAATGAGACAATTTATTTTTTATTTTTTTTCTAGTAGGGGAAAAGTGGAATTTAAGAAGCCAGAAGGGAAAAAGAAAATTTGAACTTTAGGATCTTTTATTTCTAAAATCTTATCTTTAGTCACTAGGCTAGACTGACTTAGCACAGTGAGAAAAATTACCAAGCATATACTATATTTTTGAAAAAGTATTTAATATGTTTTATGCTATTTTCTGAATTTTTTGTAGAAAAATATGTTATAATGATTTAATGTGTGTAAAGTAAAAAGATAATTGAAAAATGTGTTCACGAAAAATGTAACTACTTTTTTGGAAAAAGTATCAATCCAAATGAAGCCTATTCACCAACACAACAGGATGTTTACTTCGTCATTGTTGTTTTTCCCTCTTAGGTCCATAATCTAATTGTAAAATATATACAGTAATACGACATTGTAGAAACAGATGTTTTTGAGAAATCTAAGCGGCATACCAATTTAACTTTTATTTCTTATATCACAACTTAATGGGATGCTATTTCTAATATTTCTTTTTTTTTAATTTTGTTTAAATGCTTTCATTGCTTTGAAAATACAAAGTTTCTCATGAAAAAAATAAAAAATCACATGCACATTACAAGTTAATTTAATGAGTAATGGCAAGATATCCACATGTTAAAACCTATAATTCACAGAAATTAAGAAAAATTTGTGCCCATTCTTCGAGTAATGTACTAATGCAGGCGTAAATGATCAGCGGTCTCGCGGATTATTTCCTCTGAAGTGTTGCGTAATCCAAGTTTCAAACACTTACAAGCTGTACACTACAAGAACATGCAAATATGCATTAATACATTTCAGCACGGTACTCAATCTCTAAAAAGTAAAATGCACTTTTGCAAACTGAATGATAGTTCTAAACACATCAACCTGGCCTCAAAAGAGCTAGTCAGGCTCTGCATAGGAAGAGAAATAAATTGTTTGGTCATTACTTATCAACGCCATTGTTCCGGATATCAGGGTAATCTCCAAAATAATCTGGAAAAACAAATTGGCCCTCCTAGCACTGACTATTTCCAGAACTTATGGATCTTCCCCTAATCCCTTCCATGGATCATTACCAGATAAGGGGAATAAGAAGATTTAAAAGAACATTTTGTGACAATACAAATGATTTTTTATTCCAAACTTCTCTCCCCTCCATCTCTCCACAAGTGATCTTATATAGAGGATTTCTAAGCGACTCAAACGACAGTGACTCTTCAATTTTAGTAAAGTTATATGACCTTTATTATTTACAAGCGATCCTTCGAAAACATAAGGGACCATGACTCTTCAAACTTAGTTTAAGTTATGTGACCTTTACTGTTTACAAGCGACTCTTTGAAATATAAAGGACAAACAAGTAGAGAGTAGGGACATCTTTTGTATTATTTAAACTCTGAGATATCTGAAGGAGTACTGTCTGGATCAGTGATACTATATTGTATGATGTAATCCATGTAACTCCTTCTGTTTCGTCTTTTATTGGAAAGACGCTTTGACTCTAATCTTGACTTATACCTTGGACTGTTTTTTGGATATGGATCCTGCGAATCTTGCATCATGCTATCATCAAACATTTCTTGGTATTCTTGGTGAGTTTTTTGCACTGCAGCCGAATGAGAAGTAAAGAAATTCCATGAGCCAAATGGACCTGGCCATATCTCAGGTGGAATGGTTATATTGTGCTAGAGTATGTATCTCTGGGCTTCTGCATATTCTTCTTCTTGGTCTAGGATAGTATGATGAATCTCCTTATAGATTGTGCTCCATGGCAATATTTGGCCTTCTTGGTTGTCGATGTGGACGGGTCTATAGACATGGACAATGATGTGATTTATATTTGATGAGAATAAATCATACCAAAAAAATAAGGGTTTAAATCGTTGTAGAAATATTTTGAGGTTGGGGTTTAGATTTTGGTTAAACATAGGACACTGAAATTTCATTAGAATATGGTATTGATGGCAAAGATACCAAAAACACCATAGTAATGGTTTTCAAAAACTATTTGGGTAAAAAAAAATTGAGAAAAAAGATATTCAGGATTAATGCCAAAAGAATTCGAAATTGAACCTCCATAAGATTTAAAATTTCAAATTCATGAATGGTTTGATTTCTTTCACGGTCTTTCTTTTGCCGTGGAAGAGGTATTTAAAAAATTTCAAAAGGATGGTCTAGTAAAGGTGAGAACATATCTATAATGGGTGGCTGGCTATGAGATGTGGGAGGTGTTGGATAATTTCTTGAAAAGAAGTCAGTTACAACATTACTCTTCCCTTTTATATGTTTTATTTCAAAGGAATATTATGAAAACCAATTCGCCATTGAAGTAGTTGAGGATGAGAGATCATCTTTTTTTTGAATTAGAGCATCTTGGGAAAACTTCCCATACCCATTCGACTTGGAAATAATAAGATATTAGAAAGAGTGAGAACTTCTTTATCCCCATTTTTACTACAAGGATTTCGTTGGGTTTGTTTACCCATTGGGTTTGTTTAGATAGGAGATTTACTCCCAAAATTTATTTGTTTGCATCATCAACACATTTTTCAATGGCCTTTTATCTCTGCATCACGTCAAAAGTCTTCTGATGTTTTTTTCAAAAAAATATTTCAAACAATCTCCTATCTAAACAAACCCATTAATGTTGTTCAGGTATCTTGAATCAGACACTTGCAAATCACAATATTTTCGTTTTCCACTCTTATCTTCTTCAAGAAGTACTCTTCCTAATATTTATTACTGGCATCTGTTTGTAAAATTTTCTTGCATCTGATGGGATATGGAGGCTCGGAAGATCAATCAACCTTTTTTTCAAATCTTTGATGGCTTTAGTTTGTGACTGTCCCCAAGGTGAAGGTTTTTTCTTCAACATTTTTGTCAATGGGTTGATCAACTTGGATGCTTCAGGAATGAAATCTCTAACATAGTTGACAATAACTAGAAATTGCTGAATCTGTGTAACTGTCAAATTCTTTTCTGAGAAATTTAAGAGTGACTGACCCACATGTCGTTCGGAAGTACAAGAACCATTAGAAATACTCATTCCCAAAAATTAGATATTGGGCTGAGCCAAGACCATCTTTTTCTTAGAAAGTATGATGCCATATTTTTGAACAATATCAAAAACTGATAAAGCAACTGTTTATGTTCTTCAAAGGTTTCACTAAATAATAAAATATTATTAATATAAACCAATGCAGAATGCAGGATAAGGTGGAAAATCTTTATCATTGCCTTTTGAAATAATGAGGGGCTGTTTTCAAGTCAAAAGGCATCACCTTCCATTGAAAATGGTGATTGGGAATACAAAAACATGTTTTATGTATGTCTTCAATACATATTTTTAGTTGTCAAAACCCTAATTTTGAAAATCATTTTGTTTTTGCAATCTGAGAAAATAAAAAAATCTATTTGGGATTGAAAACTTATCATCCATAAGAAAAATGTTTAAGGGTTGGTAATTGATGACTAGTCTCATCTTCCCTCGAATTTGTTCTGACCTTTTATTGACATAATAGGCCTGGCATGCCCATTGTGAATCTGATCTTTCAATTAAATCAAAATCAAACAATTCAAAACATTCTTCTTCAGCCATTTTTGAGTGTTCGGGACTCATGCCTAGATGACTAACTTTGGTGGAGTTAATGTCTTTATTCTTTTTAAAAGAAAGTTGAATGAAGAATTCAGGATTCTACCAAAATGATGATTAAATTTTACAAGAAATTCTTGGTGATTTTGGGCACAAGATTGTTTGACAATATGGGTTGTGAATGTTTCAATCTGGATGTCTGGGAGATGTTGGAGCAAATGAATTTTTGAAAGCTCAATGAAGGGTTTGAAAAGCCTTTTGGATTTGATTCCTTCTGAGGCTAGAAGATATTTTTTCTACTCATAAATATCAAATCCTACAATTATATCTTTTTTCGTAAAATCTATTCCAAGAATTCTCATCTTAACCCTTGGTGTGTTGACAAGCATTACACAAAATACAACAACCCTCCTCCATCCAAGGGTGGCGCCAATTTCCTGGGTATACCACCGGCGAAGTCATGGTGGAGGTTGCTGTTGTCCATCCTCCGTGTAAAGCGGTATCAAAGAGAGGTGTTAAAGAAACACAAAGGAACTAGAATGACTCAGAGCGGGAGAGAGCTCAAAGAAAGGATGTAGCAGATGTAAAATGTCAACTTCAAAGAAGATTGGCGGTTGGCTCACTGTTTCACATACTATTCTGCTATGATCATATTTATAAAGCACCCGTGTAAAGTTATACATATATACATATACTATATAACTTTCAAGTAGGACAATATTTATAGAACATCCACGTAAAATCATATTTATAACACATGTATAAGGTGCGGTAATTTATTGATTCTTCTAACTGTTGTCAAGTAATTTTGGTTCATTATTTGGCTTTAAAGTAATTTTGCATTTTTTTTTTTGTAGTCTGATTCTTTTGTATCTCATCCTCTCTACCGAGAGATTTTATCCTTCCGTTTTCTTAATTTTCTTATTTTCTCTTGCTTGTTGTAGTGAAATTGAAAGTAAGGCCTCAAGGAAATTGGGTAATGCCAACAAACCCTATATAGCCAAATCCGAGAACATGACAGTAACATTTTGAGTTTCTCATACACAGTGCATAATTGGAAAAGACTTGTGATGCAAGAAAAGGACAATAAAGTTTATAAAAATCTCGAAAAGTTCTAGTAGAAAATTATCTACTACAATTCAGAATAGTTCAACAACTGGAATATTTGCTTTATAGCTCTTTGTTCTCGACACAAAAGGAAGGGTTACAACAACAAAACAAAAGACATAATGTATACATCAAGTTCTAATCCTATAACCTCTTTCTTGGAGAAAGTCCACAAAGAATCCATTCCTCATGTGGCAACAATTAAACTCCTAGAAGAAGAAAATACTTTCTTAGGGGAGGAAGATACTTCTTCTAATAAAGAAAGATTTTCTCAGGAATAAGCACCCTCCACAAATGAGACTGATGAAACTACCTTATCCACATCAGATGATGCCAGTTCGTCTGATGATATGGAAAAAGGTTTCCCCTTAATCAATATGGCTACAGAAGCAGAAGTAGTAAATTCAGATAATGACGAAGAAGTTGGAGAATCCTCAGACACAAGGCAAATAATTCCACAAAGTCAAAGGCTAAAGGAGCACAAATTTTTACAATAGATGATATTCCATCTTCACAATGGAAAGCAAGATTCCAAGAATTTCATGCATGAATAACTATTTAGAACCTAACTGAGGAATCACACTTTGAAATACTGTTTGACTTCACTGCCCGATTTTCTAGAATACTTAAAGACTAGTGGTCTGTCTTGAATGAAAGTGATAAATTGTTTTTTCTCACCGATCAGATTTCACAGAAAACATAAATTTATTACATCTCATTTTTGTTGGGGATGTCAAAGAAAGCAAAGAGTCAAAAGGGAAGAATTTTTCCAAATCAAACGAAATGTTTTTCATATGACAAAAAAGACTTGAACAAGCATTTCAAAAAAATGATTCAATTATTCTTTGCTTTAGGGGCAAATATCAATTTAAAACAAGATTTTCTGAGTTCTCTTTGCAGATGGAGCTAAGATGTATATTCATAATAAATTTTATTCAATTTTGAATCTTTCTGCAGGACAGATTAGGCAAGTTTTCCTATCATTGGATGACCTCTGTAACATGAGGAAAATCATATGAGAATATCTCAAAGGTGATGCTTGCTTAGACCAGGTTTGTAAGAAACCTGAGTTGATAGTCAAGGGAAAATGTGAAACCTGCAAACCTAGAAGATCCAAGGGAAAGTACAAAACGTTCAAGAAGGGAAGAATCAACGAACGATGGAAATACTTTAAAA
Source organism: Gardenia jasminoides (assembly GCA_013103745.1). Classification (NCBI taxonomy): domain Eukaryota; kingdom Viridiplantae; phylum Streptophyta; class Magnoliopsida; order Gentianales; family Rubiaceae; genus Gardenia; species Gardenia jasminoides. The sequence continues at coordinate 4,310,969 of CM023095.1, forward strand.
GAAAGAAGAAACAATTTAGAGGAAAAAAGAGAGACCGACGCTTTATATTCCAAAAGAAAGGACATTTTGCCAAAAATTGTCCACAAAATCAAAAGGAAGTAAAATTAATTTTACAAATTCAAAAGAATTACACATTCTAATTGATGAACTAGAATCAAAATTTTCTGAAGAGGAATCCCCTACTGATCACACTATTTTTGCTTTACAAGTACCTGATGATCATTATCCTTGTAACTATTCAATAAAGCCAATTGAGTTAGCAGAAACAAACCCCCAAACACTCATCCACGTTTTACCAAAAAATAATCGTTGCTGAACTATTATGGATTGTAGTAGATAATTTTCTACCAAAACTCTTCCACGTTTCTATGAACTTTATTGTCCTTCTCTTGCACCACAAGTCTTCCCCCAATTATGCATTGTGTATGAGAAACTCAAAATATTACTACCATGTTCTTGGATTTGGCTATATAGGGTTTCTTGACATTACCCAGTTTTCCTTAGACTTTACTTTCCAATTTCACTGCAGCAGGCAAGAGAAGAATAAGGAAATTAAGAAAAAAGAAGGATAAAATCTCTAGGTAGGGATGAGATACAAAAGAATCAAACAATAAAAAAAAAAAAACTTTAAATCCAAATAATGAACCAAAATTACTTGACAACAGTTAGAAGAATTAATAAATTACCATACCTTATACATGTTATACATATAAATATGATTTTATGTGGGTGTTCAATGACTATGACTACAACAAAATAGGGTGTGAAATAGTGAGCCAACCGCCAAGTTTCTTTGAAATTGACATTCTACATCCTCTACATCCTTCCTTTGAACTCTTTTCTACTTTGAGTCATTTTAGTTCCTTTTTGTCTCCTTGACTCTTCTCTTTGATACCTCTTTACATGGAGGATGGACAACAACCTCCACCACGACCTCCAGCGGTGGTATACCCGGGAAATGGGCGCCACCCTTGGGTGGAGGAAGGTTATTGTATTTTGTATAATGCCCGTCAGCACACTAAAGGTTAAGATGAGAATTCTTGGAACCGATTTTATAGGGAAAGATATAATTGTAGGATTTGATATCTATGAGTAGAAAAAATATCTTCTAATCTCAGAAGGAATCAAATTCAAAAGGCTTTTCAAATCCTTCATTGAGCTTCCAAAAATTCATTTGCTCCAACATCCCCAAACATCCAAATTGAAACATTCACAACCAATATTGTCAAATAATCATGTGCCCAAAACCACTAAGAATTTCTTGTAAAATGTAATCATCCTCTTTGATAGAATCCCAAATTCTTCATTCAACTTCATTTCAAAAAGAATGAAGACATTAACCCCACCAAAGCCAATCATCTAGGCATGAGTCTCGAACACTCAAAAATGGCTGAAGAGGAATGCTTTGAATTGTTTGGACAAAACAAATCCAAGGGAAGAGAGTGGTCATCAATTACCAACCTTTAAACATTTTTCTTATGGATTATAAGTTTCCAATCCCAAACAAATTTTCTTTATTTTCTTAGATAGCAAAAGCAAAATGATTTTCAAAATTTGATTTAAAATCAGGATTTTGACAATTAAAAATATGTATTTAATACAAACATAATACAGGTTTTTGTATTTTCAATCACCATTTTCAATGAAGGTGATGCTTTTTGGTTTGAAAATAACCCCTCATTATTTCAAAAGGCAATGATAAAGATTTTCCAACCTATCCTACATTCTGCATTGGTTTACATTAATGATATTTTATAATTCAGTGAAACCTTTGAAGAATATATACAGTTGCTGTATAAATTTTCTAATATAGTTCAGAAATATGGCATCATGCTTTCTAAGAAAAAGATGATCTTTACTCAACCAATTACCAATTTTTGGGAATGACCATTTTTAATGGTTCTTGTACTCCCGAACAACATGTGAGTCAGTCAATTTCAAATTTTTCAGAAAAGAATTTACCAGTTACACAGATTCAGCAATTTCTAGGTATTGTAAACTATGTTAGAGATTTCATTCCTAAATCATCCAGGTTGATCAACCCATTGACAAAAACGTTGAAGAAAAAACCTCTACCAACTCATTGACAAAAACGTTGAAGAAAAAACTTCTTCCTTGGGGAAGATCACAAACTCAAACCATCAAATATTTGAAGAAAAGGTTGATTGATCTTTCAAGCCTCCATATCCCATCAGATGGCAAGAAAATTTTACAAACAGATGCCAATGATAAATATTGGGGAGAAGTACTTCTTGAAGAAGATGAGAGGAAACATGAAAATATTGTGGATTTGCAAATGGCCGATTCAAGATATCTGAATAACATTATCACTTATCCTCAAAGAAATCCTTGTAGTAAAAATAGGAATAAAGAAATTTTCATTCTTTCTAATATCACATCATTTCCAGGTCGAAATGGGTTTGGAAATTTTTCCCAAGATGCTCTAATTCAAACAAAAGATGATCGCTCATTCTCAACTATTTCAATGAGCCAATTCGTTTTCACAATATTCCTTTGAAGTAAAACATATAAAAGGGAAGAGTAATGCTATAGTTGACTTCTTTTCAAGAAATTATCCAACACCTCCCACATCTCATAACCAACCACCTATTATAGCCATGTTCTCACCCTTTCCAGACCATCCCCTAAAATTTTTCAAATACCTCTTCCATGGCAAAAGGAAGACATTGAAAGAAATCAAACCATTCATGAACTTGAAGGTTTTAAATTTTATGGATGTTCAATTTTGAATTCTTTTGGCATTAATCCTGAATATCCTTTTCCTCAAAATTTTATTACCCAATCTAATAGTTTTTGAAAACCATTACTATGGTGTTGTTGGTATCTTTGCCATCAATACCATATTTTAATGAAATTTCAGTATCCTGTGTTGAACCAAAATCCAAACCCCAACCTAAAAATATTTCTAGAGTGATTTAAACCCTTATTTTTTTGGTATGATTTATTTTCATCAAATATGAATCATATCATTGTCCATATTTATAGACCCTACATTGATAACCAAGAAGTCCAAATATTGCCATGGATCACAATCTATAAGGAAATTAATCATACCATCCTAGACCAGGGAGAAGAATATGCAGAAGCCTAGAGATACATACTCCAGCACAATATGACCATTCCACCTGAGATATGGCCAGGTCCATTTGGCTCATGGAATTTATTTACTTCTCATCCTCATTGGACTGTAGTGCAAAAGGCTCGGATAGAATACCAAGAAATGTTTGATGATAGCATGATGCAAGATTCATAGAATCCTTATCCACATCCAGAAAGCAAGGTATAAGTCAAGATCAGAGGCAAAGCGTCTTTCCAATAAAAGACGAAAGAGAAGGAGTTACATGGATTACATCATACAATACAGTATCATTGATTCAGACAGTACTCCTTCAAATACCTTAGAGTCTAAATAATGCAAAAGATGTCACATGGATTACATCATACACTATAATATCACTGATCCGATAGTACTCCTTCAGATACCTCAGAGTCTAAATAATGCAAAAGATGCCTCTACTCCCTACTTGTTTGTCCTTTATGTTTTTAAAGAGTTGCTTATAAACAGTAAATGTAACATAACCTTTACTAAGTTTGAAGAGTCACTGTTCTTTATGTTTGTGAAGGATTGCTTATAAACAGTAAAGGTCACATAACCTTTACTAAGATTGAGAGTCATTATCCTTTATGTTTTGAAGGGTCGTTTGTAAACATTAGTCGCCTAGAAATCCTCTATATAAGATCAGTTATCGAGAGATGGAGGGCAGAGAAGTTTGGAATAAAAAATTGTTTGTATTATCACAACATGTTCTTCTAAATCATCTTATTCCCTCTTAGCTCCCACTTATCCGGTAATGACCCATGGAAGGGATCAACAGAAAATCCATAAGTTCTAGAAATAGTCAGTGACAGGAGGGCCAATTTGTTTTCCAGATTATTTTGGAGATTCCTAATATTCGGAAAATGTAACCAATGACTCTTAGTACATTATTATACTGCTCAAATGATCACAAATGCATAAAAAGAATGTTATAGCTAGGCTAAGTAACAGAACTTCCACACATTCAAATGCACAAGCAACGGTATCAGCTAATGCAACCACTTAAAAGGAGGACAAAAAATAAAAAGATAAAAAGCAATTTCACTTCATAAATGAGACGGAAGAGCATTCACTTTATATAAGCAACTGTACAACCGTAATTCATAGGACTTTCCTGCTCAAACCTGGCAACACGTGGATTGGTTTTCAGTATCTGTAATGCTCGCTCCTTCACAGCCCCAGTGCCCATCCCATGTATGACAAAAAGAACAGAACCTGGCCCTCTTGAATTAAGGGCTATCTCAAGGTAGTGAGCAGCTTCCTCAGCTCGCATACCTCGTAAGTCCACTGTATTCTTGGATGTTTGAAATGCAGGTCCATGGGAAACCTCCTCACTATTGCTTGTTTTGTAGAAACTCCTAAGGCTCTTGAGATTTCTCATAACTCCCTACAATGTCAACAGGTACACCCGCTGACATCAGATTTAGTACTGTATGCTCCAGCAAATAGTTGATCATTTTAATCTCATAATTAATGTAGCATAGAGAAGCACAACATTCAACTAATAGGTATAATGCAGATCAGTCAATACACCTGATGGAATATGATATAACTGAAGTTATACCCAGAATGAAAATTTCAAACCAAAAGACAATTCTTTAAATGTCTGATCACTTTAGTACCCAATAGTTGGATTTTGCACCAATCCCTCGAGTTCCATAAGAAACACATTTAGTCTCTCGACTTTTCAATATAGAACAACTAATTGACATAAAGTAGCTAATCATGATTAAGTGAAGCACGCAAGGATGTTTAACTGTTGGCTTTGGAGGTAAACAAAAATTACAGGGCAATATCTGTTCCAGCCAATGGTTAAAAGCATCAGCTGATCTATTTAATATATATGCCTTTCCACAAAGCAGTAGCAGGTATTGTCTGTTGATACCTAGATATCACATTGCTTCCCAAATGGAGAGGATTGTGGTATGAAAAATACAGAAAACACTTAGGTCATTGTGCAGAAAATGACCCATTTTCTTCTGTTTAACTGATGTAGAGAGCGAGTGTCCACATGCATTACCAGTTTCTTCTCATAAGTAATATCCAATTTCGGATCAACTGTCCATGATTTGTCCAAATTGAGAAGTTAATGATTATATGTGTGTTCCCAAAAGCTGAATAACTCCCCCCCCCACCCCCAAAAAAAAATACACAACAAACAAACAAACAGATAACCCTCTACTAAAGTAGCATTATTAAAAGAATGTTAAAAAATTCGTAGCATCATGCCTAGAGACAATATATTAAGAACTTTGGAATAATCACCAATAATTAACAACTTTGATGTTGCTCCTCATACCCGATTAGAAGCTGTTCCGCCACTAATATCAGCATTTGCAAGAGTTCCTACACTGTGTTTATTCACACGTACTCTGACTTTTCCATGTTGGACAAGGATCATGTCATCATCTCCAGGCGCTTCAATTACAGTAGCCAACTTTTTCCCAAGTCCCTTGACATACACTTGCTCACCAGGCTGTGGCACATACAACCTACTGTCTGTATTCCCAATAGAAAGACCATCAGCAGGCTGATGAGCTTCAACAATGGATGCAACTGCAGACTCCGCTTTCTTCAGCAGCCCATTGTACTCATCTGCATCAGCATTTTTAAGTTGGTTCTCAAATTCATGCACTATATCTTCAATTTCTTTCTTCACAGTCTTCAATTCCTGTTGGATCTGTTGGCTTTCCTTTGTCTTAAGAGCTCCCTCACGCCCTTCAAGGTCATCTGCCGCATTTCTTATCTTCAATTTAGGAAGGAAAAATGGAGTAAACAAAAAGTTATGAAGCAAAAGGGGTGCAAACTGTGAGGTAACAAAGAAGAATGACTTTCCACCTTTTTAAAAGTTGAAGTAAAAGGGGGAAAAAATACTCTCATTATATGATGTAATCACCTATATGTTATAGCATGTAGTGTATCAATAAAACAACACAGACAGGTTAAGAAATTGAAATAAAGAATGATAGATATCATGGGCAACAGAAGTTGCCAAGAGAAGAGAAAAGCCATTCTGTGCCCACCAATACAAGTAAACATGTTATGCTAATGTTATATGCAGTTGCACAGGAGCTTTAGATTCCTGTGCAACTTGTGAAGATAAACATGAATGGAGGGAGCAGGCTAGATATGGTAATCAGGGACTGCAATAAAATAGAAGAAAAACATTCTCATTGCGCATTGTCCCATAAAAAGTATCTCTTTTCTTAAAGATCAAGTATTTGCAATCATGCAACTTATGCATACCTCATAATAAATGTTCATAACATCCAGGTGAAGAGATGCAGCTTTATTTGCTTGAATTTCTAATCTGTTTCTTTCTTCCATTAGTGACTGGTACAGCAAACCTTTCTGCATCTGCACCTTCTCTGGGGTCAACTTGTTTATCCATGCTTGTGCATGGTTAATTATCTTCTCATCAAAGCCAATTCTTTTAGCAATGCTAATGGCATTGGATTCTCCTGTGCTTCCCCAAAACATCCGATAGGTAGGCTGTAATGTCTCTAGGGAAAACTCCATTGCTGCATTTTCAAACCTACTATCTTTATCTTTGAGTTGAGTCAAATCAGCATAATGGGTTGTGACAACAGCTAACTTGACCCGATCAACAATATATTTTAAAATGCTAGCAGAGAGAGCTACACCTTCAGAAGGATCAGTCCCACTGCCAATTTCATCAATAAGGACCAGAGACTTTCCAGATGCAGTTTCCAGAATTTTACAAAGCCTTGAAATGTGCCCACTAAAAGTTGAGAGACTTTGTTCAAGAGACTTCAACAAAAAATGAGAAATGCAAAGCCATTAAACAGAGACAAGTAATAAAATCGAGACAAAATATAAAACCATAAAGGGCAAAAAAGAAAATACTACCTGATGATCTCCAATATCTGCCAGAATCAAATCAAACCACGGCAGCTGTGGATTGTTCTGAGCAGGCAAATACATGCCAGCTTTTGACATAATGGAAGCTAGTCCTAGAGTTTTCATGGATGCAGTTTTGCCTCCTGTATTAGGTCCTGAAATTACGACGACTTTTATGTTACACCCAATCTTGACATCAACAGGAACAGGAGAAACTGTTTTGGAATTGAGGAAGTCATTCCTCTGATACAATTTAACTGAGTTTCTGGATTCAGATGGAACAGGATCAGACAATTTCATCAAAAAGGGTTCTAGCAGCAAAGGATGGTGTATGCCTTGAATGTCTACTAAATAAGAACTTGGTCCAGATTTCCCATAACTTTCTGAACTTAAAACTGGACAAACCCCATTGATCCATTTCGCATGAGCAGCTCTAGCGAATGCAAGATCTAAATCCAGTATTCTGTCCAGTAAATACTTTATCTCTGAATTTGATTGCACAATCTCAGATGTTAGTAGGCTTAAGATCACACGTTCCTCAAGCTTCTCCTCATCTAATAGCCTCACTTCTTCATTGTTCAAGTAAATGGTCTCCTTAGGCTCCATGAAATATGTTGCTCCTGAGCTGCTAACATTTAGAACTACACCATCTGGGAGCAGTGACCTATGGGAAGCTCTAACTGCCACACACATCCTTGATCGACGTTTGGTAACCAACGGTTTGTCAATTCCACCAGCCTGAAATATCCGGGTTGCTGTTTGCTTCAACATGGATTCCAGATTATCCATATTCCTCTTCCTTTCTGACCTAATAAGCTCCAACTCCTCACTAGCTCTCTCAAGAACTATAGAAAATTTACAATCGACACAGAAATCTATTTTTTCCTCCAACTGCACCAGGAAATTGACACTTTGAAAAATATCAAGAAGAGGAGAGCACCTGTTTGAATACAAGAAGAGATAGAATCCTATGAGTCCATCCCTTAGCCGTTAAAAGTAATATGCAGCAGCTTCTACATGACTTTTTTGAAAGAACAATGAATAGCTATAACTATCATTTCCACTACCACTTTTACAACTCCTCCAGAAACCAATTTTAAGAGCCCTATCCAAGCCATCATGACAATCCACCAACAGGATGCATATGCATTTCTCCAATGATGTCAAACTGCCATATAAAAAGCAATACCTATTTAGATATGCAACAAAAAACATGCCCACATATAAGCATACTTAAGATCATAGCAAGATGAATTTACATCTTTCAACCATTGTTGTTCCTAGATTTCAAGATAAACCCACAACCCTCCAGAATCAGTTGTGCCCTTACTAAGGATGCAATCAAGTCAAGTCAAGTCAAGTCAAGTCAGACTTATTGACCTCAAGCTCACAAAAACTTCAACTCGACTTAAACTGGAACTACGAATTTTCAAGCCTGGCAAACCAATCTTGAGCTTGAGTCATTAAGTTAATGATAGAGCTCTAGCCCAGCTTGAATACAACAATACCTATGCTCAAATATTTCGAGCACAGGTTTTTCTGGGCCTACCTAACACAGATGCCCCTCAAATAGGGGATTGGTTGATTGGAAAGCTCGGGCAGAGTAGGACATTCCCTACAAATCTTTCTGATCTGCTAGCTTTTTCATTTCTTTCAAATCCCAATTTTTCATCTACAGGTGGGGTTGATGATCAAATCTCAAGCCTTCGAGCTTCGATAAAATGCTCCTCGTCCTTGTGTCACATTTGTACTATGTAACTCAAAATATAAGATTACACGGAGCTCAATTAAGCTCAAACTCAATGAACTCGTGACTCAAGTACAGTGCTCAACTAAGCTCGACTCAATTATCTACTCAGAGCATCTTGAACTCAACTAGAACTCAGTTAAATTGCAATTAAAACTTCACTTCTTCTTCAAAAAATTACCTCTCATAGGAATTATTTTCCACTGAAAACTCTTCCACCTGCTCGACCAAACGTCTAGCTGAGGCAAGAGTGCGTTTAAACAAACACAGCTCCTGAATCATCAGCAAATTACCGGCCACTGCAGAATCAACCAAGGCGGAAACGTCCTCTATTCCGGAAAAGTCCAGTGGCCGAGGAATGGCCAGGGCCGCGGAGGTTTGGGCCAGGAGAGTCCTGCTCTCTTCTGGGCTTCGCCCCAGTGGAATCCTGGCCGACTGGGCGGCGGCAAGGCCCATTGACGTGGAGGTGAAGGCGGCAAGCTGGGCGCAGACGGCGGGCCATTCCAGTATCTGAAGAGTCTCGGACTGGAGTGATTGGGCGAGTTGCAGACGCTGAGTTGACTCGGCGGAAACGGAACCGCGGAGGCTTCTGGTGGACTTTGGGTAGTGGTACCTGTAGGGGAAGAGTGTAAGGTAGAGTGGAGGTTTATTGAGAGTGATGAAGCTGCTGCAGAAGTTCATTGATGAAGTTGAAATCATAATTTGAATTTTGATGGGATTTTATAGAAAGCACATCTCATCTCATGACCTGGTTGAATTGGAGGGAAGGCTTTGGCTCCAATTGGCTAAGGTGGGTTGCATGGGATTATGGCGCAGCGATGGATTTATCCCATGACAGCTTTGCTAAAGTATATATTTTTTTTTTACTGAAATATAGTGTGTCAATATCTAAAGTTTAAAGGGTCTTATAATTACTTATAACCACCTTATTGGAGCTTGATTTAGGTATCCTATTAGTATCCAAAGTTAAAATGTGTAATTTGATTTGTAACAATTATGGTAAAGAATATATATTTTTAGCAATATAGAGTTAAAAAATATATATCATAATAAGGCAGTATGGTTCTTAGAATTAATTTTACATAGACAGAAAGACAGAATACTTTTGCAAGCTATAAGCAAGTTTTCAAGTTTTAATTAAATGTTTGAGTTTCCTTCACCTCCTAAAGCCGCATAAGTTTGAGTGCTAACTATATGTCCTTGGTTGGATTAGAATTTTTCTTTAAATAATTTTTGCGTTTTCAATGAACACATTTTCTAATTATATTTTTACCTTACAATTGTTAAGTACCTTTTTTTTTTAACAAAAGTTACAAAAAATAGCAATCTGCGCTTAGTTCTATATCAACTTGTCCTAAATAAGTTGGCTACCAAAAGAGACTTAAGATCCCTTTTTGAGTTGTAAATTAGGAGTTCAACCCTCGTATTTTACAAACTTTTTTTAGACTCTCCCTCCTCAATAGTACCCTCATAACTCGACAGTACCCCTCATAGTGTAGGTTAGTATGCGCTTAGTTCTATATCAACTTGTCCTAAATAAGTTGGCTACCAAAAGAGACTTAAGATCCCTTTTTGAGTTGTAAATTAGGAGTTCAACCCTCGTATTTTACAAACTTTTTTTAGACTCTCCCTCCTCAATAGTACCCTCATAACTCGACAGTACCCCTCATAGTGTAGGTTAGTATAGGATTAGAATAGAATGTTATCATTGCCGACCAAAAATATTTTAAAAAATAAGAAAGAAAAAGAAAAAAGAGAGGCTGGTTCTATATGTTTCTACCTTAAACTAATTCTCGTTCGCATGTAGACTTTGCAATCTAAGATTAATACAGGCACATAGGAACGGAAAATTGAAACCACGGGTACCAATGTACCATGTGAACACAGGGTTGTAAAAGGAATTGATCCATCTAGAGAGCAAAACACGAAGATATCGTTCTTGCCAATTGGTTCCTATTACTGGCAACTGAAATAATGAATAGATGAATCTGGTTACTTCTCTCAAAACTAAATTGATGCAATATTCAGTTGAGGAACTCAAACAAGCAGGTAAAATTACAGAAATTTTGTTTGGGAATCAGAATTGTAATTCAGTGTTCAACAGCTACATTGACAGTTTAGCATAGAGCTATAGACAAGTCCAGGCAGTTCAACAGCTACATTCGTTTCAATGAAGTATGAACATTGCTAAATCCCAAATTTACATGCTTCAGGATGACCCTTTCCCGATTCAGTGGGATGGTTTGAAACAACATTGCTGGAATCTCAAAGAGTGGTGGAGCAACTTGCAAAAAGCAGAGGAGAGATTGGATGGAAAATTGCATATTGAGTTAACAGCAAATCTGTTATGGTTCATTTGGAAGGCAAGGAATGAGGGGGTGTTTAATTTGCACCAACAACAAGATGGATGGATTTGCAAAAGAGCTTGTGATGACTGGTGGGAATGGAAATTAGCAAAGGAAGCTGAAAGAATAGATCATTCGCTGGGGAGCAACAATGAAACAGGAGACCAACGTCAGGACCAAACTAGCAATGGCATCATGATGATACACACAGATGCAGCTCTAAATAATGTGAAGTCTAAGGCAGGCATTGGTATTGTGGTTAGTAATCATCAAGGGAAGTACGTCTCAACTTGGGCAATCCCCAAGGCTTTTGGAGCTGACCCAGCTTTGCTTGAAGCAGATGGTATAAGAACTGCCATGATCTATGCAATTCATCATGCATGGGCAGCTATTGTTATTCATTCAGATTGTAAAAAAGTTATTGACATGATTAACAAGGTAGACGTGGATAACTCTCTTTTGTCTATATTAGTTAGGGATATCATTAAATTAGCTAAGTCCTGTTGGAGATGCTCCTTCTGTTTTGTTAAGAGGGAGCTCAATGAGGCTAGTCATTCTTTGGCAAAATTTGCCATCAACCTGATTCAGGAAGTTAAGTGGGAGGCTTTTTTTCCCATGTGGCTTAAGTCAAAGTCACAAGAAATGTTTAGGGTCCTCACCCACCAGCTGTAATGCTGGGATGTATTTTCTATGTTTGATTAGTAATGATATGTGCCGTTTGACAAAAAAAAAGGATGACCCTTTCCGCCAGAGGTCCTCCTCCAGTCCTTCGGAGTTGCAATATATTAACATACAGCAATTCACAAGTGCGGTGAAGAATCCTCATTTGTGCAAACCTGTGCGGCAATATGTACACCACGCAATACTCAGACTAGCTAATGAAATTCAAGAATCAGCGATCAGCATATTTGAAAAAAAGAAACAACACAGGTTCAAAGCAGTAACGGTAGGTAAAAGAATTGAAACAGACAAATTGAAGAACCATGAAATTACCAAAGGTATATTTCCTTATACTGTTGCAAGGATCGGGGAACCGCATGCAAGAGCATGCTTTCCTTTATTGTAAACAAGGTTCCCCCTCACAAAAGTAGCCAAAACTTTTCCTGAGAGTCTAGATCCAATGTATGCTGAGATAGTCTGCAGAAGGAATGGAAGAATTGAGAAGTCATTTTTTCCCTTGAAGAAGCATGCTCATCATTCACCATGGAAGTTTATGAGCCAAATACAACCTTCATCAGATTTATAACAAATGAGACTCACAAGAAAAGCACTGGGAATTTGACGAAACATATTGCCTTCTTACTGGAAATTAAAAAAACATTGTTAATTTAAAACCCTTAAGTACAGAAGTCAACTTCAGTCGACTTCCATCCTCAAAAAGATTTTCTCCTTCCCAAAACAAAGCATATTTGGTGGTTCGGTTTTCCTATGGAAAACAGTTCCCTATAAATATAAAGGAAGTCTTGGGATTTTGTGGGTCCAACCTTTGACCCCCTCGTCCCTGTGTGAATCTTCCCAGCTGATCAACATGACTAAGAAAACCAAGAATGTGAGTATTCTTGGCAAATTTAATACCCTTGTGGTGTCAGTGTGAGAAAGCTGATTAAAAAGATGAGTCAGTCAGCACAGCTAGTGTCAGTTCTGATGCAACTAGGCAGTGAAAAGGAAGGCTGTTCGAATTTGGGGATGCAAAGACACCGGCAAAGTCAAGGCAGGCAGTGCTTACATGTTAAACACAGCTACAGCTGTGATGGTCAGAAGCATCATCAGTAGATTGAAGGAGCAGACTTAGATGAATTTTGGTGAAGGGGAGAAGAAATATTAAGTTTTGGTCTGAGATAGCTGAAGTCGACTTCTTAATGTATTTCTATACTTTTGGAAAACTACTAAAACTAACAATTTCTTCAATATTTTAATATAAAAGGAAATATTTGAATCAGTACACGTAGTCCAAATGCCAACGGAAGTAAGGCTATCCAGATTGAGTATGTATGTGATTTTTACTATCAATGGCCTCTATTATGACCACAGCAAAGAAATTTGATCATAGAATAGCATGCATTCAAGGCCACGGTGCCAAAGCAGGGTGCATTTTTCGGAAAAGAGAAATTACAAGCAGTATGTCAATCATACAGATAAACAAACAGAATGATGAGAAAATGAGAACTTACAGGATGCTTATGATATACAAGATGGTTTTCATCAAGGTCAAATTCCACTTCCGGTTCCCATACCACAAAATCTGCTTCATAGCCAATTGAAATTGCTCCCTACAAAATATTCGGATTGTTTACCAGCTAAAAGCACGGGAAAGAAAAAAGTCTTGTTCTTTGGAAAAGCCTCTGAAGAGGTTCTCATGCATGGCACATGGTTGAAAGTTATTAATGACCCAGAAAAGTACGTGGGAGTTTCACTTCCATTAGTTTTCTTCACAACAGTGGAAATGTTACCTTATAGCTTAAGCCAGCAAGTTTAGCTGGCTTTTCACTCCACCATGAAGCTAATTGTGCAAGTGTAATTCCATATTTCTGCCCATATGACCAAGTCACAGGAAGTACGAACTGCAAATAGACATGCATGAATATGAGACGGAGTGTGAGAGACCTGTGATCAGCCCAAACAATAGAATAAAGACACATATCATTGGTCACTTATAAGGTAAAGACATGATTTTGAACAACCAAAAGGGGACCAGAATCAGCATTTTGTGTAAGTTTTATATATATTCTACAGTAACATGAAAAGAGATTCTCTCCTTGAATCAAAAAGACTTCTTGAAAGAGACAATTTTTCATTTTGAACAGTTGAGCATGTTGTGAGAGGGGTGAGGACCATAAATCTGCAGTTCTATAAAACGGTTCTCTTAATTGATTCAAAAGATTTTTATGTTCTTGCAGCTCTTCTGAATTTGTTGCAAACAAATTTTGTATTTGCCTTACTTTTCAATTTAGTTATGATATCATTCTTACGTTCAGCTTATTAGGGACAGTCTAAATGGATGAAACAGTTGACTGTTAACACATTAGCTTTGCCAGCTTGCCTAAGTCTATAAGTTTATTGGGCTGTTCTACTTAGCTTCAAAGTTTGCAAAAGCTCATTCTGTGGACTATGGAGGATTATGTTAACAAATTTACACTTGAATCAGATAATCCAAGGTAGCTATACTGCTTAGCAAATGAAGAACGTCTTGATTTGAATAATTTTTTCAAATGTTAAAGAATTCAGATCATTGGATATGCATGTCAAATCCCAACACCTTCCCCTTGAAAGAGGCATTCCTACACAAAGGAAATAAGGGCATGTTATGCCATTGTAGCTACCTCTAGCTACCTACTCCTCTGATATGGTAGCTACCATATCAGAGTAGTAGGCAGCTTCATGATTTCCTGTAGTGAAGAGTTACATTTACCAAGATCAAAACAAATGTAAAAATGAAAAGGAAAAAAAAAAAAGGAAGAAGAATCAAGTACTTACAGGGATTTTCACATATCTATTTTTGAACACACTGACCTGCAAAGAAGATATGCCGCCCCATGCCTTCAAGAAATCACCTTCATTGAAAAGTTTGAGTTCTGGTGCTGATGGTGAGTGGTCTGAGCTTAACATGTCAATATCCCCATCCTGAAACAAACCAAGAGTCAAATTTGAGAACCATTTGAACCACAAGAAAATAACAAATTTAGGCATTACGAGTATGGAAACTACCATCAAAGCTGCCCACAGCTTTTCTTTATTTGCAGCATCACGAATAGGTGGAGCACATTTAAAGCGAGTGTCTCCATCTGGGATCTCTTCAGCTGAAAAAGCTAGATAGTGGGGGCAAGTTTCAACAGTCATGCTGTCGCCACTTTTCTTTGCTTCCTAGAGAAGTAGAATTAAAGTACTCAGTGAACAGAATATATAGTAATGCAATCAGCAAAGAACTATTTATAAGGCAGAATATCGACTATTATAACCAAGTGAGTTAAAGAGGAATAGTCAAACTAAAAGAAGTCAGAGCATTCAAGTTATGATAAGCATTGCCTCCTTCAATCCCTATTTATCATTTTCACTCCTAAATATTTGATACATAAAATTTACTGTGACATTTTGCAATAATCTGGAACTGTAGTCTAATAGGAAAAGATCAGAAAGGTGAAAAGGCTATTTGTCCAAATAAGAAGCAAAAATTCCCTCATGAAGCGGGAGAAGAAGAAGGGAGCTAAAATTAATCTTGAAAATTTGCAAGACCTATTTGCTTTCAGTTTCTCTATTGAAACAATCAAACAAATCATAAACTTAACACGTCTAAAATTTGGTGGCATAACTCTATGAAGTACTTCATATGTGCATGTCAATTAACTAAATACATCATTTGCAAGAGCTTTGCACGTTTCAAGACGCATTTAGCATTATAGACAGATAGACAGGATAGAAAGGATCATTTTACGAGCAAAGCCCATATTGAAAATGCACTCAAAGTTAGCCAGTAGGTTGCATTGTTGAATTCTAAACAACTAAATGAAACACAAAAAGAGTACCTTAATGAGATCAAATGAAGATCTTGCATCTGACAGATGAACAATGTGAAGATGAGCCCCATCTGCAGGACCGCCCGGTCTTGTGTCTTTTGATACAGTTAAGAGATTCTTAACAGCGGCTTCTTCCCTGATTCCAAATGATGGGGAATGAATGAAAGAAAATGTCAGATAATAAGAGACTCAAGAGATCTTGATCAAATCAAGGTATGCACATTTTAGAATTTGTGCTTCAGAAAGTATAGCTCGGTATGTAAACATATCCGCAAAGCATTTGTGTCGGTACAAGTTTCTGGGAGATCCTTATTTAGGAAGTAGGCTATAGAAATATTGATTGTTCAATGTATTACCAAGAAGCAGGCCTTGACTTAAGATATACATCATAAGATCTAGGGTTGTCACCACCATCTTTGTTTTCCAAGTAACCTGCATCATCCTGTGGAATTTCTGCATGCACAAGTAGAGGCCTTCTGTATTTTGCCAATACAAGGAGTCCTTCCTAAAGGAGAAATACATATTAGCTTAAACATATTAGATAAATTCTGGGAGGATAACAAGAATTAGAACATTGAGTGCATACTACATAATGCACTGAGCAAATAGAACATGAAACCAGGATCAAATATGTAATGGAAGGCTTCCATGCATAAATAAACATCACACATTAATGCATCTGGAAATATTCACAATGGAGATCACATAAATCAGATTACCTTAATATGGCTTATATTCGTCATGGGAAAATCATTAATTCCAGATGGACACATGAAGGACTACAGGAGAGAGAAAAAATGTCAATTTGCCGTTAGATAGAAACTGGAATCGCCATTTCAGGAGATAACTAAATCCCATGACTTTTGATGATTACTCATATTGGCTGTACTAATTGCATTACTCAAAGTCATCCAGCATAATACATTCTATAACATCCCCATCCTGGTAGAATGGACAAGAAAAATGGTTAAGAATATCAGAACAAGATACCTTCAGGCCAAGAGCTCCTGCCTTCAGGAGACCCTCCAGAGAACTTGCATTGAAGGCATTTTCTGGTACCAGACCTCCCCAAAAACCTGTTTGTGGAAGAGATTAACTGTTAACAATGAAAACTTAACATGCCAACATATAATTCGTAAAGCGTACCAACATCAACATATATCCTTCCAGCTGCAGCCTTGAGCTGTCAGGTAAAAGACAGAGATAAAAATTTATGACCCAGGAATATAAAATTAACTGGAAAGAGTCAATTTTAAAGGCATCCAAGCAATTAAGTAAGATATCTGTACCTTAAGTCCAAGAGTTTCTTCAGAAACAGTAGATGGAAAACTATTAAGAGGCATGTCAATCAGTGTTGTAATCCCACCTGCAAGGAAATGGTAAGGTACATTATTCACAGGTCAATGTTGGAAAATAGAGCAACATGGACATGTGGAGTAAATGAACTTTAACTAAGTCAACAACATTCCTCATCAAATAGCAGTATATACACAAGTAAGATCATTCAAGCTTGGTAATCTGACCAACGAAGAGCACCTTTTTAATTAGATCAACAAATTGGGCTAGGATCTGATGATGGAAAATGGTTCAACTTTATATAACCACATATACCTTCACAATCCAAGACATTCGGCAGAAATTTATCATGCTAACTGAATCCTTCTTAGAAGAAGAAGAGTACATTCTTACAACAATGTACTTAAAACAGGAAGCCAGATAAGGAATACAGTGTACTTACCAGCTGCAGCAGCTCTTGTCCCTGAAGGAAATCCTTCCCATTCTTCCCTTCCAGGGTCATCAAGATGGGCATGCCTGCATTATTATACCATCTTTTACTTGAGACAGGTTTGGAGACAGCTCATAAGGATTGAAACATTGCAATTTCCACGTAACTCAAACTTGGGAAGCATCCTATTACTTTCAAAAGGAAATGAGAAGCAAGACAAGGGACAACTAAAGGTGTTCAAAGCAATTAACTGTGTTCATCAAAATCAGAGTAAGCAAGTGAAAAGGCACGTTGCATGAGAAATTATATGCAGAGAACAGGCAAGTGGCAATGCAAGTTCAAAGTGCAATACTATTCCAAAAGTAACAAGTCCACTATGCAACAAATAGTAAGATGTGATATAGCAAAAAAGATGATTCATTTTCATTCTTTTATCCTTTCTTCTTTTATACAGGTCAATAAACCATTTTGGAAGATTGATTGTATAGTCATAATAAATAGATTCTACAGTTCCTTGCATAAAATGGTTTTGAAGATAAACCTCCAGTAATGGAAAACAAGGAACCTTGAATGTGTGTCATGACTATAATAAAATCTCTTTTAGTCCTATCTTCATTCATTTATAACTGAAAATCAGAAGCAAGTTTCCAGGTTACATCAAATCTAAGCATCCAGCATCAATACCAGATTATGTCTCAATTTGATCCAAGTGAAAAAGGACCTTTGGAACTGGTTAATTGAGAAATAATGGAAGTGAGTTTCTACTCAGTGGAATGTATTCAAGGTTTTCAAATGCATGCAGTAGTATACTCAAAGACAAGTTTCATTAAGTCCTCCTGCAGTTTGATTATCTTCTTCTCTGACTTCCAATTCTTAACATAAAGTTGCAGATATAGTACACCTAAAAAGTGTTAACGGTTACTCAGAATTATCTGGCTTTTTCTGACAGTCAAGCATGAAGGCAAAATAAAAGGAAATAATCAAGAAGTAGAAGAAAATAGACTGCTGACAGCACTGTCTTACACATCAACCAAACCAGGCATGATCACAGAATTCCCATAATCAATAACTTGCTGATTCTTGACACTCTTTTGCCAATGATCTTCTTCAAGCACAGATACTATTCTTCCTCCGTTTATTTCAACTGTTCAATTACAAACCAGAGAAAACATATATTGTTCACAACAGCAGGTGAATACTTAACCGATTGTCTTCATAATGAAGTTACCAGCGAAAGGCATCTCCCACTTATAAGATTCTAAATTATTCAGCAATATCACTTATTTAGTTTCACAATCCACTTAACACACCTATAATTTGCAATTAACATATAACAATTAACCTACTACAAGTCCAAAAAATATTTTTTTTTTTACTTTCCAGTAAACATTCAATATCACCAATTTGCAGTCCTAGAGGTCCAAATATTGTCTCAGAAGTCCTGAATATGGAAATTACGAACACACCTGTACCCGATATGATTCCTTTGGGGGTCACAATACGCTTGCTAGCTATCCAATAATGGCTATGATGGTAAAGGCTGCATCTGTTTGCAGGGGGCTGCAGCACAGATCCTTCAGAATCAATTTGAATGAATGCAAATAAATTGGCAATAAATGGTTTCTGATAACATTTAATCATTTCATTTCAAATACTAAAATAGCAATGCAAGTGATGACTGTTTATATTCTTCCCATACATGTTAACTATGTAAGTTGCCATCAATTTTAACACCTCCCACTAATATTTGACAGGCAAGTCATGGAAAATGTTTAAATTATAATAGCTTTAATTGATCTTATTGGATAATAAAAAAGGAACCATCCTATAGTTTTTGTGTTTTTCAGCTTGCAAATACCTACCACAATTATTTTGTGAACAACACAAAAAATTACCAAGAAAAGATCTTCTAAGCTTGGTTATAACATTTTATACTGTAATTTTGGCTGTTCAACCAATGATAAGTCCCCTATCAAAATGATCTCAACTCAAGTGAGAACAAGGTCGTGACTTTAAGCTTTAGTATGTGGCTTGGTTTACACAGTAAATAAAAATGCAGCAGAAACGTTACTTCAGTTGTTGGAAAACCTGTGAACAGCTTGTAAACCCGTGTAACAAGCTAGCTAGTCTAATTCACACACTGCGCCTCTGCGGTTTGCTCAGAGGATTTGCTTATAATAGAGATTAAATAGCAGACCTTACGCCAAAGGATTGCCACCTTAACCACCCCTGAGGTTAATTTTGCATATCAAGCAAATTAAAATCTATATTCCTCCTTTTCAACACTGTCAACTATGAAAAGAACGTATGTCTACAATATCCAGAAATCCACATCCCAATATCAATGCACATACATGATACATCAATGTAGCTGACTCCCTCCTCCCATACTCTAGCATATCATTTTCAAATCGTTTATCTTTTAGAGGGGGAGGGAGAAGAGGCACTGAGGGGCAGAGGACAAGGTTGGAGAAAACCGAATTTGTTCTAAAACGAAAAAAGACGACCCTTAACAGGCCTAACGGCCATGCTCTCTGCATATGGTATGAATGTTTGACTATGCTTGCAATTGAAACTGATTCTGTTATTCATCTGGCATGACGGCTCTCTGTAGATATGGAAGAAAAGCTTCAAACTTCATTAGTGGAGTACTGATAGAAATCCATAATAGTTCCCGAAAAAAAAACGACAGAAAAAAACAGAGAAGAAAACAGAAGAATATTAAACCTTGAAAGGGACATCAAAGGATAGAAAAGCAAGAGCTGCAAGAATTGGCAAGGCAGCCACAATTTTCCATGCCTTTGAGATCATTTTTCCACTTCTCGTTTCCTTCCCTGGTGCGGTGCAATCCTCCTTACTCCTTACTACTCTTGTAGTTTGTCTGGTATGTACTAGTTCCCACTTCTAACTCCCCACCGCGAAGTTGTCTGTTTCTGGTTTGTTTCACCTTTTTCGTCAGTGGGCATGCGTTGCAGATTGCACTTACCAATGCAGCTTGTATTATATTTATCACTTTTGCTACTAATCTTTTGATTACAAAAAATACGGAAGAAAACAAATAAAAAATTCCTAGTAGTGAGGAAAGAACCACTGACAAGTAACTCCCACACAAGCACAAGTGATACCGTATAAAAACCAGCAGCAGTTGCCTTTCATCAATTGCCACTATATTTATATGTAGTTTTTTCAAAATTTAAATCAGTGCACGGTGCATCATTTGATCAGATTATAGTTCAGTTCTCATCGGTTACTCGATGACCCAATCAGGTCCATTCCGCATAGATAGGGTGGTAGAATAGCAGTAGAATAGAAAATTACCATTTGATGAAAAAAAAGAAAAAAAGATACCGTATAAATTAGGTTTTTTATGATATTATTTTAAATTTGTAACAGTGTCGGTGATGGAGGTGTTTTTAAGAATGTATTTGGAGCTATATTTTGAAGTATTTTTAAAATTTATGAAAAATTTTCAATATTTTTTAAAATTTAACCACCATCTCCACTCCCTTGTCGCCCTCATTCCTCTTAACTCTTCTTGCCTTAACTACTAATTTCTAGAATCTCAACCTTAATTACTAACCATCCATTTCTTCTTTTTTAAACCAATAGCTATTACTACCAATATCTTTCTATTTAGCTTTTTTTTTAAATTAAAATTTTGGGTAGGTTCCTATTGCCAATATCTTTCTAGTTAGCTTTTTTATTAATTAAAATTTTAGGTAAGTTTTGATCCGCCAATATCTATCTATTTAGTTTTTTTTTTAATTAAAAGTTTGTGGAGGTTCGGATCCAACTACCATCAAAGGGTGGGATAGGACTCAAATACCTGCAAATACCATAACTTACTCACAGAGATACTTGCATATCACTTGCAAAGGTATTACCATAACTTACTCACAGATATACTTAAATATCCCTTACAAAGGCATTTACAAATTGCCTAACATACTTTCCATAAGGTGACAACTCTACAGAGAGCCCGTCATCAACTGGAAACTTAAAACTAAAACTATATGTTGAAACTTAAGTTTTGGTGCACGTTGGTTTTAAGGATGAAAACGAGTCGAGTCGAAATTGAGTAATGGTGTGCTCTACTGGAAAGTATAGCTACTCGAGCTCGAATTCGAGTTTGATCAAGTAGCACATTCAATGATCAAGCTCGACTCAT
This sequence comes from Gardenia jasminoides, assembly GCA_013103745.1. Lineage (NCBI taxonomy): Eukaryota > Viridiplantae > Streptophyta > Magnoliopsida > Gentianales > Rubiaceae > Gardenia > Gardenia jasminoides. Next base: position 4,332,445 of record CM023095.1, read on the forward strand.
AAGAAACTTGACAAAGTTCGAAATTGACTCAATATGGTTCGAGAGCCCAAATCGAACCTTATTGAGCTCGAGTTTGACTCAATAAGGCTTAAGTGCCCAAATCGAGCCTTATTGACCTCAAGCGTTAAATCAAAAAGTGAGTTTGAAATAGTATGATTCTATATAATTCTATGTGTTTTGAAACCTAAATTTGTCATTTCTTATTAATACATATTATATATAATAATGAGAAATTATTATATTTAATTGTTATATTTATTACTCGAGTAGCTCATTGAGTTATCAAGTATCAAAATTCAAGAATTGTACCCGACTCGATTGTATAATCGAGTAACTCAAACTTGAGTTTGTGTTCGGTTAAAGTGAACTTAAGTCGAACTGCTAATCGAGCAACTCACGAGTTCGAGTTGAGCAGTTTGCTTGACTTTTAACGCTAGTTGGTTCTTTACCATAACAATCATGATGGTTCAATTTGTTTTCACAATCCAATGGTAGCACAATTTGTAATTTCTAAAAGATTTCAAGGCTATTATAGGCATTAAATTTTACTGAGTGAGCAATATCTTTTAAGCATGTCTATTGTACATTCACCACTGAATGTAGATTAAGGTCAGATTACACAATTAGTAAGTGTACCACGTATCCTACCCATAGTCTTGATTATGTAATAAGATTATCTCTAATTATAACTTCGGATTTTGTAAATTTTGGCTCAATGTCTTCAAAATATCTGCACATAATTACTTGCCTTCTCTCAAAATTTGGTACTATATGAAGACTCCCAACTGCAATTTAACTTACCCAGTTCAAACTTGAACATGAACAAATTAATTTCTTTCTAGCTTGGATCATTGGAAAATCTAGCTAAATCAAGGTCAAGATAGAATTAAAGTAATTATCTTGTTCCTCAAATTGTAGTACTACTCCACAGCTCATTTGGATTGCTGCTTTTTTCTGGAGTTTTTGTAAAAAAAATGTATTTTAATGAATTGATATATGTGAAATAAAAAGACAATTGAAAAATGTACTCACAGGGAGTATTGCCTTCTTTTGGGGAAAAATAGCTTTCTAAACAAGACCATAAATGGGTCGGGCCTCGGATCAGCATCAAACAAATTAATTTCTTTCTAGCTTGGATCATTGGAAAATCTAGCTAAATCAAGGTCAAGATAGAATTAAAGTAATTATCTTGTTCCTCAAATTGTAGTACTACTCCACAACTCATTTGGATTGCCGCTTTTTTCTGGAGTTTTTGTAAAAAAATATATTATAATAAATTGATATATGTGAAGTAAAAAGACAATTGAGAAATGTACTCACAGGGAGTATAGCCTTCTTTCGGGGAAAATAGCTTTCTAAACAAGACCATAAATGGGTCGGGCCTCGGATCAGCATCAAACAATCAATTATCAACCAGATGCGAACTTCCGAGCAGACTACTAATTCCATCCACAGGCCCAAATGCCGGTCTATTCGGACATCACAGGTCAATGACCATACTACCCTCGTCTCCGCGAGAGTGTGTACTGTAGATTCCCCCAAAAAAATTTTCATCTCCCTCACCTCGTTGGTAACGGTCGTCGATCATCATTTTCTCACCATCGCAGAGGAAGAAAAAACTGAAAAAAAGATGGAAAAAATGATTCCGCAACAATGGACGCCGCCTTGTAACTCTCAATGCACCCGTAAATATGCAGCTCTCATGCAAATTCCCTGTAATTTACTCTGTCCCTCTTTTTTCCCATCTCTCTCTCACCTTCTTCTTCTTCCTTTTTTTTTTTTCTTTGAATTTGAATTCTGATTGATTTTGTACGTTGATTTCTGAAGTTTATAACTCTCATGAATTGGGTTTGTTGAGTGGTGAAAATTTTGCTTTATTTCAGTTCATTTTGGTTCAATGAAATGTGAATTCGAGTTGGTTGCCTGTAGGATGTAGTACAAATTAAATAATGAATATGTGAATTTTGATTTTCTTGTCTTAGTTTTCTTTGCTAGGAATGAGTTGGAAATGGTGCATATATTCTTGTTCGGAGGGAATGGACGAGAGACTGTGTGAGAGAGGGAGTTTCATGAGGATTATATGCTGTAATAGAATTGTGGTCACTCGTTGGATAACGTAGATAAGTCTAATTACTTGGGCTGGTGTCGCATTTTGACGATTATTGTGAGTTTGTTATTGCTTTGGCTTATTTTCAATTTCTTTCTGCCGCATTATATGTTGAAGTATTAATTTATATAAATGTTTGAATATTTTCTCTAAGTGGGTAGCATTGTCAAGATTTTGAAGTTTCTTTGCCAAAGTTGTGGGTGGAGGACTTGAGGTTGTCGCGGCAGTGTTATGCTGAATTTGGGTGTTAAATAGTATCATCTGATGATGAAACTAGACTGTGTGACAGGTGCCTCTCTTTGTGTCTCTATTTCCTTTTTTCTTATTGTGGGAGAAGTTTTGTTCATGCAGTCTAAAACAAGTGCATGCTTAGAGCTGCTGAGCTTTATGTGGGATAGCTTTCAACTCTATTCGTATTTGTGCATGTTGTGAAATAATGCACAATGCCCTTTCAACTGTTAAAGATTTATGAAAAATGCAATATGACCGTAAGATATTATTTGGATCCAAATGAAGAAGGGACACAGTGCAAAGGTGGACCTATTGTGAAATTGACTTCTTCTCATGGACATACTGTGTGCTTCATTCTAAATTTAGAGGTAAAACTTTGATCACAACTTCTTGAGAGTTAGTTCCAGTATGATTTAAGACAGCAAGTTCCAAAGGAATGTTTAGTTGATGAGGCTGCAAACTCACCTCTAGGAGCATGAAATGATCATTCCTGGCTTTCAAATAAATTTTCCAGTTAGTTCTCTGGAGAAAAGGTGAGTAACACCCCCCCCCCTTCAGGTGCAAAATAAGAAAAAATGAAAAATAAACAATAAACAAAGAATTCTTTAAGTCAAACTTATGGTTGTACATATATCTGTCTCAACAAAGCAAACTTGTGCCTATCACTTTCTGGGGTCCTAAACTAGTCTGAGAGAATTAATAGCTTAAATAAACCAGTTTTTTTCCAAACATATTTATACTATGATATCTTGGTTTTTTGATGCTTTGATGGCATTCATATCATTCATTACTAGTTACTCCCACATGGCTTTGCTTTTGCTTTTCTAGTAGCTGTTCAGGCTTTAAGTGGCAGAAAGGAGAATTCAGTGTTTTGTTTATAGAATAATAAATATTCTACCAAATGAGCTGTTGATGATGCTAATTAAAGAGGTAGGCTGTGAGTTCAATAAATGTTTGCACATAAGACAATTCTTTACTGGTTCTACACAAACCGAATATGAGATTGTGCCATATACTCATATACAAACGTTGTGTAAGTTTTGTATGAATATTTTAATGCAATTTAACTGTTGCACTTTCTCGTTAGGATCCCATCTAATAATTGAATGTATTCAGTATTTAGAACTGTAGGTTTACAGTTTTGTTTCGTGCAAAATGATATGAGATTCAACAATCAATGTGTGACTATGAGATGATTTTGTCTGGAAGGTCTAAGATCAATGGACGTGTTTATGATGTTAATGCTATAAATCAGGTGAAAGAGCAAAGGGACTTTGATTTGTTAGTCATTTTCAAGTCAGACCTTCGATTAGCTCATTAGTTACATGTAGTCTTGCTTGTATGTGCATGGCTTTCTTTAGGAAGGTATTATCTCTTGTTGGCTGTTACAGTTATGTCTGATCTTATCATATTATGAAATTGAAGAGCTATCTTAGTTTCTTTTGATTATTTATCCAGTAATTCCTATTAATAGTGAACTGAATTCATGTAGGGAGAGTATTTTGCAAAAAGGGGTGTGATTCAGATGGCGATACATGGGAGGAGTGTAAGTTGCAAACTTTAATCCCTGTCAACTTTCTTTTTTTTAATAAACTACTTTGAAGACGTCAGTTGACCATGGTTGCATGATGTTTAAATCTGGAAATGAGATCTGTTATGCCAAGTCTTGTTGCATTACCTAGGAAAATTTAATTAAATTGTTGGTCTGTTGCGGTAAGTTTAGAATGTCAAGTTTTTTGATGTTATCTGATAACTTATCATATGGTAGTCCACTTGTGTATACAACTATAGCATGATTGAACCAAACTCTGGATCCTTTTATTCAACATATCAAGTTCCTCGTTACACATTCTAAAAGCACTCTTATGCATCATAAGTTGCCAAATGTGTACCCCTTACTATAGTTTAGGTGAAGGGAAGAGATGAAACCTGAAACTTGAAGTTAGTCTTGCCATCTGTTGAAGTAGTCTTTTCTTGTAAGTAGATTAATGGTAATAATTTGATTCTCAAAATTAGTCACTGAACCTGAGAGTTTGGTTCCTCGTCTCTTGTTGGCAAGGTTAGCATCTCATGTGGCACCCACCCTGTATTGATCTTCTCAATTTGTGAATACTCAAGTATGTTTAGTTAAATACTCTCATTCTTCAAGTGGAATTGTGGCATGGCACTTGCTTTTCATTGAAGTTGACTGGATTAGGTGCCTACGCCCTGGGTAAAGAGAAACGCTTTGAGAATGTCAAGATTGTTGCTTGGAAATGGCTTGAGCTGGTTGCAAAATATCTGCAAGAAATGCAGAAAGTTGCCCTTGTTTGTCTAGTGATGCTTGAAATGCTGGCTTTTAGTGTCTTTGGACCTGAACTGGTGCTCATGTATGAATATATATATATATTTTTTGACTGACGCAGTTGACATCATTTGTTTTTTGTGCAAACGTCAATGTTCTGTGATGTGCATTTCTTATCTAACATGCTATATGGTGATCTTTTTTGCCATTAATATATTGCTTCGGCTTGATATTGGATATTAATTTTTCAAGAATGTGTTTGATTAGTTATGTCTGTGGTGATGATATTCTCATTCATGAACTACACTGGGATTAAACGAGATGATACAGTAGGCACTTGATCCTCAGGTGTGGGAGAATGTGATGAGATATGCTACAAAGACCCAGTTTTCAAGGACCATCAGTGGAGTGCTTACATTGACCGTTCTCCTGGTGCCGCCAGCTACTCCGAGGTTTTTGCTATTTCATCTATTATCACAACTTTTGGTTCTTAATGTTAGTGCATACAGTCTATTATACTGCACTATCTACTGCCCATCATTTTTCTCATGTTTTACTCTTTCATTGTTGTTTCCACTCACTGTTTCCGATGGTTTGGAGATCTAAAAGTATGAATTCAACCTCCTTATGTAACTTTGAAAGTTTTGCCAGTTTCCAACTCTAAAATGATTGTCTGATATTTCTAATTAGTTGACAATAAGTGCCAATGACTTGTTGAAAAATGATAAGTTCTATCAAGAAAAATGCTGCTAGCTAGGATCATGCTTTGTGATGAAGAATGGAAGTTTTTTACGAAAGACAGATGATTTTCAAGATTAGCCAACCAGGGAGGAAGGGTGTTACAAAATTGTTTTGCGGACTGCCACAGCAGTCAGTATGTTGAGAAGGAATGATCATCGTTTTCTCTCCTCAAAATTTTCTTCTAGGGATGACTTCCATTTAACAATTAGGGTTGATCAATAATTCATTCAAGTTCCTTAGCATTGATGCTGAAGTTGTTCAAGGCAATATAAAACATGAAAACCACAGCATGTTTGAGAACTAACTGCAAGGTAGAAAGAAATGGAGTTATACTTTTTTTTTTTTAATGATGACAAGCCATCTGAGTGGTTTTGCCTATTTTTTGTGCTTGAAATTTCCATTGGGCCATGTTGCACTAGTAGTATTTAGTCATTTACTGTAGGGAAAAAAGATCTAGAGGTGGTTCCTTGGTAACACACATTCACATTGGGAGAAAAAAACACCATGATTATTTTAATGCCCCTTTTTTCTTTTTCCATATGAGCTCGTGATCTTGTTCTGTTTATTCCTATATTACAGTTTTATTACCTTTTTCTTCTTACAGGAATGCTTTCACGCTTGTATAGCTGGCTGCGGATACAAGGTCAGTCTCGTTTTCTGACCATAAAGCTGTATTCTTTTATGCTAAGCGTTTGATACAGGTTATGAATGTGGTGTAACTGCATATTTTATTCCATAAAAGATCTACCACATGCAGATTGATTGATGGCTCTTGGTTATAAGTAGGACAAAATGAAAATGCAACATTTTAGCATGCTGGTAATATAAGCTTTGAGAATATGCAGAGTTTGCCTATTTAATTGCTTCATGTGAAGCGAAAAGAATCGATACAAGAAAAATTTGCTTATGGCTGCATTATTTATTGATACATTATGGTTTTCTGGATTGGGACGCCTATAATTAGAAAATTATGTTACAGATCTGAAAGGATGATATGGCATTCCTTTCCAGCCCTATCCTCCCCACCTCTAGGGAAAGGATGTCAGACCTGTATCTTCATTATAAAAGGGTAATTAAATTGAAGAAGCATTTGCCCTGGTATATAGATGAATGCTCCCGGCTTCCCCACTTGCCTTGGTATGTTGAAAAAGTGGGTAGTTTATGGAAATGAGCACTACCAAAAGCAAAAGCATCAATTCACAGACCAAGATGTATTTTTATGTTACTTTGTCCAAATTCATTCTGTTCACAATCATGTTAATGTTGTCAGTGAACCCAATTTCTGTTATGGATCCTAATTATTTTAGATGTTTCCTATCTTGGCATCCAGATGACATTGCTTTTGTTGTATGCAGTTTGATATTCCTCCTGATCAAGTTAGTCAAGTTCATCCAAACAGGCCATCCAAGCCTTCCCCTGAGGAGAAACCTACTCCACCCCCCGTTGAATTCAGACCATCTCCTGACTCCAGTAGACCCACCATTAATGACGTACCCTCCACTTCTGCATAAGCCAATTCCAATGTTTAGCTAGTTATTCTGTAGCTTAGGGCAGTTTAGACAACTTTCCTGGACACAGGAGCTTAACCTAGGTTATTAAAAAGTTATGGCCTATTTGAGCAAATTTACAGCAGCAGTTATAGATCGAATCACATTTTCATGTGGTCAAATTTCTCGCTGAGGGTTACATCATACCTTAACGGGTGAAATATGAGTCTTTCCGATGGGTGAAAGATATAAAATTACATGTATAACATGTATACCTTGGGCATTCTTGCAGCATAGGTGCCCTGTGTATAGGCCTTTTTGGATAATTGTTAGCATACATGAGCAATTTTTGTTAATCGAAATAGCCGGAAATTGATACAGCTAATGCTTGTTATATTCCTTTTTCCATTTCTGGTATGATAGCAGAAAAGCTTGATAAGCAGAATTTTGCTGCGCAAAATTTTGTGAAGATTGCGCTGCCTAATTTGTTCTTGATGGCGCACTGCATCAACTTTGAGTCCGTTTGGATGTATGTTTACTGGTTTATACTTCTGTGAACACAATAGCTTTGGCATATCTGTTTGAAATGTCCGACATATCTTTGCATTCTAAAAGGCCAGTTATGAGCTCCGTTTCTTATTTGCACAACTACATATGGGTTTATGTATATACGAGTGGATCTTGTAATTGAGATTCAGAAATTCTCATCTTTTAGCAGGTTGACATTCAATCTACCAGTACTGGCCAAATGGTTAAGACTATAACTTAAGGACTTCGATGTTTCTAGTTTCAATCTTCCTTCTCCTATCCTAGTTTCTTAAGTCCCATCATTCTTCTGCTAAAAAAAAGGGAAAACATCAATTCAACAATGTATTGTCTAAGTGAATCATTACATAAATAGAGAAGAGATCTATAGCAAGTCTTAGTTTATTTCATATCCTTCTTCACGAATCTAGTTTCATCTTGTACTGTAAACACATACACACACACTAAACAACAACAACGATAGGAGTGAGAATAATGGACAAATAGCAATAGATAGAAAAGAGAGAACGAAGCACTAGATGTCTTAGTTTATTTCAAATCCTTCTCCACGAATCTAGTCCATCCTTGCACCATAAACACACACACACACACACACACACACTAACAACAATAATGATAAGAGTGAGAATAATGGACAAATAGCAATAGATAGAAAAGGGAGAACAAAGCACGAGAACATGAAACTACGTACAATATGGCAACAATTTCAAGATACAAAATAAAGTACAGAATGTAGAGATGAGAAGCATTTCAAGATACAAAATAAACGATGCTGCCAACTAATGCCAAGGTGAGAGTATTCGAAAGCATAAATCTATTTAAGCACAAAAGAATTTTCAGTACGCAATAACCTTCCTATAGCCTACATGTGATGCTGCCCGGGATCGAACTGGGGACCTTTAGCGTGTAAGACTAGCGTGATAACCACTACACCACAGCATCAGATGAACAATTATTGATCAGATATAATAACATTTTTTATACTTAGTACGAATTAGGATATCCGGGAAGTCTGGGACTCACCATTTTAGGCTCGAAATCGTGTTTACCCACTAATGTATAAATGGTGACTGGCACCAAAAAACTAAAATTCAAGTTGGGGTGTAACTGTAAACTAGTCTAATCAAATGAGCATCCTATTGTTCAAGTGTGATTGATTATTTTAACGAGTTTGAAATTTTGTTCAAGCGTGGTTTGTTTACTTATCGAATCGAACTTGAACGAGCTTTTATTGAATCGAATTTGAACGAATTTTTTATTGAACTTGATGTTATCAAATATAAAATGATGAAATGATGTTCAATCTTGATTTGACTAACTAGCGAACCAAGTTCAAAGAAATACTTATCAAACCAACTTCAATTCGAGTATCAAATAGTTTGGTTCACCTTTTAGTTTTGGAGAGGGTAAGAAATTACGAACACTTTCATATTATATTATATACAGATTTTCATCCTAATTTGTCGCTCTTTTTCTCTTAATTTTTGCTCTTTGATGTTTAAGAAATCTGTTACGATGAATCAAGAACGTAATTAAAATCAATTATGTCTATTATATGCTTGCTATTTTAGAAGATGAGCAACATACAGGAAAAAGGAACTGGATTTAAAGAAAGAATTATAAGCATATTTTTATGAAATTTACTTGTGCTATATATTCATAAACATATCAAACCTGATATCGTAAAGATCGTGATTGGTTCATTAATATTTGCGAATTTGAAATCATGTTTGGGTTTGGATTGATATCTAAATAAACAAATTTGAACGAGTCTGACTCGATTCGAGCACCAAGTTGGTTAGTTTGATTTACCGCCCTAAATTCAAGTTTCTAACTTTTCACTTTTCCTAATAAGGTTTTAGATCTTTTGTGAAACCTAGAAGGAGAGAGAACATTCTGATTGAGCTCACAAATTTTAGTCAATGCATTCTTCCCTGTGAAAGATGTTCACACATGTTCTCTCTCCCTTTCTTTGTGGGCTGGAAATTTAGCAAAAATCTTCAACAACAGACACAACGAAGCTACCAATATCTCATCGAACTTAAGTACAAAAATCATGGGATGTTTCAAGGAAATTTCCTTCCTTTCATTGCATGGATCATTTTTGTTGCTATCTCTCGTAGCTCACGGACTTTGATATTGTGATTTTGAAACAATGAGACTTTCCTTATATGATCCACAGTACTGTACTGCAGCACTTCGAAACTAAAGAGGGTTTTGGTGAGGGAGTTTTAAGATCATAAGGAATGGGATTCAATTTCAATCATAAACATATAGAGTGTTTTTTAAAGCTAGTCGGAATCAGATTCATAGACTCCTTTAATGGGTTTTATGATTAACTATTAAAGAGTAGGATATCATTTATCCGTTATTTTTTTATTATTAAAATTTATTAGTGTAAAGTGACCAGGCACTCTATGCATTTTTATCAAACCTAGTGTTATTCCTCAATAGAGAGAATCACTACTTTTGGTCCCAAAATGTTTAGGAGATAAATATTTAAAGTTTAGACAAAAGCAAATGTAGTTCTAAATATTTCAATTTGTAAGTAAAATTAGTCCTAATGACTAATGTTTACTAATTACTATTCGAATCAGGTTATATGCCGGCAACTAAATTTTTTGAAAAAATTCTAAAAAATTGATAAAATATAGTTAGTCATAATTTGTAACAAAAAATGACTAATTAACCACATACTAATCATGTGAGTGATTAGTCTTCAATACTTTCTTTTAGTCAATTGAGTTTTTGTATTCTGAGTTAAAGATTAAATATTCACGTGATCAGCATGCGAGTAATTAGCCCTCTTTAACTACAAATTATGGCTAAAAATATTTTTTTCACATTTTTGAAGTTGTTTCAAAAAATTAGTTGTTGGAACTTGACTAAAATCCTGTAACAACTGTCAAAAATTAATCAATATGACAAAATGTACTTAAATATTGAAACATTTAGAACTACATTTACTATTATCTAAATTTTAGGGACTAAAAGTGTTTGTACCCCAAATGTTTAGTATCAAAACCGTAATTCTCTCTTCCTCAATATACTGTGCCTATTGTACCTATTATGAGTATGATTGTGAAGTTTGAACCAAACCGGTCCTAAAAAAGTAGGATAATAATTGAGTATAAACGCCACTGGTCCAAATTTCGAACAGCAAAAGTGTCCAGACATCTTCAGTTTATCTAGTGCAAAATATCTAAAACCTAGAAACCACCTTTTAAGATCTTTTGCAATTCGAAAGTCTTGTGCACATATTTTCTGCAAGTGATAGACTATAAAGATCTAAACAAGCTTAATCTCTACTTGGCTAGTTTGAAAATGGTGAGAACTATGAAGAGATGCCTGCAGGTAACCCTAAAAGTGTTGAATGCAACAATGGGTTTGTTGGGCATCGCAATGATCATATATGGTGTCTGGATGATTAGAGCTTGGGAGCGAGACGTCGACCACAACTCACCTCATCATGCTTATGATGATGAGGGTTATGCTTTGCCATGGTAAGCATATTCTTTAAACTTATTCCAATTTTGATATATAATAGTCGCTATTCTTGGAGTCCAACCTACCTAGTCTTTTATACCACCTGATTTCCTATCTTGAATAAGATATTCTTAGTCTTTTGGCATTCAAACTCGTGGCAGAGTTCCCATTTGTGTAGCTTAGGGTTACTTTATTATATGCTCCTATAGGGCTCATCATAAAGCTCCTTGATGTTATCTTGGGATTATCTTACCGATATAAGCTCTTCTTCAAGATCTGAGCTCAACAAAAGCTCTTTTTTTAATGAGAAGATACACAGTAACTGCAGGAATATAAGCTGAATTATTTCGTTTTAAATATTGCACAATTAATCCAAAGATGATTCCTCTTAATTTACATTAGGGTTTTTTACCTAAAAGCTCTTAGTCTTCACAGTCTTGCACCAAAAGTTCCTTGTTTGGTTTAGGATCCAGGTAAGTTTGCTTTCCCATGGTAAGTTCATCTGATGATGATGACGATGATTATGATTTTGCTTCGCCATGGTAAGTTTATTCTTTAGAAGTATGGTTTATTTTTCTCAGCTGATCATTTTTGTTGCTATCTCTTTCTAAACAGTTTCTATGATCAGTGCAAAGTTCCTTCGTGTTACTTCATTCTTGGTTTATCTTACCTACAAGCTCTTAACCTTCACTATCTTAAAAAATTTAATTTTTTAACGTACCATGTGTAGGCAAGAGTTAATTATATCATTGTGAATGGTCTATTGATTGTTATGTGTTTGAATTTCCTGAACACAATTTGAATCATATAATCATGTTAAATATTCGCATGGGCATCACGAGAATAACTGCAAGGTCCAACTTAATATCTCCTTGAATAAAAGCTTTTCTTTGTCAATTTTAGCAGAAAAAGCTCGTTTCTATTACCAAAGGCAATTGCTTTGACAGTTTGAGTTGAATCATTTCTTTCTGAATTTAGTATATCTTCTTGAATATTTTGCATTTTATGCAGGTTGATTCATGCTTTTGTTGGAATTGGCGTTGCTTTGTGTGGAATCACATTCCTTGGTCATTTGGCAGCAGATACTGCCAATTCCTGTTGCCTTAGTTGTGTATCCTTGTCAGAAATAAATCTCCAGATTTATGATTGAGCTGCATGGCTTTGAAATTTGTTGGCCTTAATCACAACATAGTACTCTTTCATTATCTTCTTGCTTCTCCTGTTGGACGCAGCAATGCTAGCAGATATTCTGCTTAACTCAGACTGGGAAAAGGTATAATTAGACGTCAAAAGACCTTAACTTCTTTTTGTCTGCAAATCGTCCAACGTAATTTTCTGGGTTTCATCACCTACTATTGGTACCATGATAGGATCTACCAGATGATCCATCAGGAAGATTCAACGAATTCAAGGATTTTGTGAATTCAAATATTCGATTTTGCCAATGGGTTGCATTCTTGATATTCCTAGCTCAGGTACTTTCTTTGGTTTCTTTACTTGGAAAATCAAGCAATTGCATTTTGCTGGAATTTTTTTAATTGCCCTTTTAATATAATTTATTATTGCTATTCTTATTTTGACACTACACATCAATTTTGCTTGGCTTTTTTGCCTTGTTTGGATTGCGAATTTTTAAGTTTGAAATATTTTCTTGACACATTTTTTAATCGTCTTTTACCTTACATGCATCAGATTGCTCTAGTATATTTTTCTATAAAAACTCTAAAAGCTTCAATCCAAACAAACTATAATTCGACTCTCATATTTGGCATTTGCTATTACATTTCCATCTCCTTCGACCATTTATAACAATGGAAAAAGCAAAAAAAAAAAAAAAAAAAACAAGATTACCTTAATCGCAAAGCCATAAGTGAGTTTTCTTAATTTGATGCAAAGTGAAACCATTTCAATAAGTAGTTAATTAACGATCGAAAACTTAATTTATTCAACCATATTATAGACTATTTTGCATTCCAAATCACTATCTTTATGTTGCATGAATCCGCAGGGTTGCTCCATCTTAATTGCCACACTCATCAAAACTCTAGGAGCAGACGAGAGAATGCACTATGAGACTGATAATGATGTAGAGCATGGTAATTTCAGGAGCCCGTTTCTGAACCAACCTACTGCTCAAACGATTCCAACGTATGCAACATATGCGATTGGTGAACCACAATTCTTTTACTACAATCATGAGGACCAGAAGGTACTATGAAACCAATCTATATTCGAACTTGTAAATGCAAATATGTATGACTTAGAATTCCTAATTTCAGTTAACTTTTAATGGTCACCGACTCACCATATAAAAATTGCTATAACTTTCATGATAATCAGGTAACCAATTGAACTGGCTGGAGCTTCAGAGCCTGTTGGATTTGGGATGGTGTAACAAAGACTTTGTTCTCGAGTTGGAGATGCTGTGGATTCTCAGTTTCTTGCTAGCAGAATAAAAGCCAAAGCGTGCATGTGCATGGTCACTAGTCCTTACTTTGTAGTAGCACTCCAGGAAATTTCCTTGCTTTGCAGTAGTATCTTCCAAATATGGCCATGAGCGCCATCACAATCTACTGGTACTCCAGGGCGTTTATGTACTACTAAAAGCCTTACTAGGGCTTGTTCTCGATTGATTTTAACTGATTATAGATTTTGATTTTGAATAATCAGTTTTTATGATGTTTTCAGTTGTTTTTGCATTCTGATTATAAATCTTTTAATGACCAAAAAAGCTAAAAACTATAATCAACTAAAGAGTAGGTTTTGCTAATTCTCATTGCTCCCCGTAATCAGTTTCTATAATTAGATTTTGTAAAATCTAAAACAACCAGGAATAAGGCTTTAGTCAAGCTGCCTTTATATTCACCAAAGAAATTTTAAAAGACTGTCAATTGTCTTTCAAGAAGAAAAGGTCTGTAATATTGGGTGTTTTTCTCATATCAGGCCTCTCGAATTTTGATATGCTTACAACTTTTGGCATTAAACTCTTATAATTTTTATTTTCACACTTAATTGCATCAGTTGACAGATCTTTGGTTACACTAAAATTGTATCAGTTTAAGCCAAGAATTCACAAAAGCTCAACTTGAGAGGCTCTGAATCCGTATTCTCGTGTTTGACTTGTCCAACTCTCAATCAGGTATTATTAAAAGAAGAAGAAGAGGAAGAAGAAGGAGATGGAGGAGGAGGAATTCTCATTCAGGATGATTAATGGTGCTGGATCAGTCCATAACCGACCAATGGGGGGCTTCTGGAAAAGGGCCGAGTTGTACACTAGGATGAACTTAAGTTGGTCTTGACTGTTGGACCCAATTTATAAAAGATATGAATTTTGAGTAAAAAAAGCTCAACCAAGTAAAATCTCAGGCCACTACAAATATAGGAGTAATTTATTTTTGGGATAAAAGCAGTTAACCACCCTAAACTTATAGCTCAGTTGCAGCTTGCCTTCCTCAACTAAAACAATAAGCACTTTGCCCCCCTTTGATTAATGACGTTCAGATAAAGTATGAGGTCCGTTGAACTAGTGAGCATAATGACCAATTTATCCTACAAATAACAATAAATTGAAAATTACATCTTTAATAATGGGCAAAATAAATTTTTCTTCCTAATTTGCCCTTGTTTGGGAGGGATGAAAATAACATAAGAAGTGGATGTCTAATGAATGTAGGAATAAAAAAGACTGAGAAAATTCTAGAAAACCATGACGATAATCACTATGACTTAGAGAGAGTATTCATAAACCAAAGTATCGGTATAGTTTCTGCAAGTTTGAGGATTGACCGCCCAAGTTTTAGAATCTGATTATAAAACAAAGGGCAAGTGCGTTCTGCTTTCTTTCTTTCTTTTTTTTTTTTTTTTAAAAAAGTCTTGCTTAGATAAACTAGGAATTTTTTTTTGGGCTATGGATTCTTGAATGATTTTTTTTAAGTCTTACTTAGATAAACTACCATTTTCATGTGATTTTTGGTTGTGATTTCTATAATTTTTTTGTTCGTAATTGTTGAAACTAATAAAATAAGTGAATGAATAGGAAAAGAAGGATTTCAACGTTCAAATGAAAAAATCTGATGCTTTCATTGGCTTTTAAAAAGAGGAAAGTTAAGGGCATTTGAGTTAAAAAAATTTAACGTTCATCTCAAGGGCATAGTGAGTGAGATGTTCATTCACATGTACAAGCCATTTAAAGCAACCTTTATAATTGAGGATGATGTCAATCAAAGGGGGGCATAGTGCCTTTTGTTTTATTTGGAGATGGCAAACTGCAACTGAGGTACAAGTTGAGAGGGGTTTACTGCTTTTATCCCTTTATTTTTTTCAACACCACTTTCAATTGCAAGACACCCACCATCTGTCAAGTTTCAATAAGAGAGGTGCAGGAATAAATCCGATTAAAGTCGTCAACTCGTATCAATGAGATACAAGGCATACTAATATGCCATCAAAACAAGGCAGAAAGAGTTCCAAAAAATGGAAAGAGCCTTCCACAGGGGAGAACAATAGGGCAAATAAGCCTGATATAGATCATAGTATTACAATGTATCAACTAGCAACACCTATACTTCCATGCTTCGGCCGCATAACTCAAAACATGTCATTTTAGTAACCGGAAAGGAAAGAAAAGGAAAAAGAAAACTAAAAGCATTACAAAAAATCTTGTTTGTATACTAAATAAACTAACCAAAAAATTATTTTGAGAATGTAAATTCCACAGAATAGGAATGCTGGCTTAAGAATTAATATGTTAACGGCTTTCCCATGTTAAAACCTGGAAAAAATGCGAGGAGAGGGAGAGAAAATGCAGCACTAGGAAAACCTTAATCAGATTTCTTTGTGGTCACTGTAGACAACTTTCTCTTCATTCTACTGAAGGGACCAACAGTGCAGTCCATTAAATACATGTAGATGACTTGGCTCCAAGATCTATAGGACTTCAAACTATCATAATATTCAGGTGCAATCTCCCTCACCTTGTGTAGCTTGTACCCAGGAATCCTAGGAAAATCATGATGCTCATTGTGGTATCCTACATGCCAAGTCATTAGATTCAAGGGACCATAGTAGGAATATGTCTCTTGGTCTGGCTTAAAGACATAATGTTCCGAGATAAAGTGACCAGCCATTGGATGCATTCCACCACCAACAAAAGTTGACAGGATCATATATGCAAAAGATTTCCAACCCCAGAAATAGACCATAGCTGCATCGAGAGCCAACTGAACAATCAAATTGATAAACTCCCATATACCAGGTGGTTTTGGTTTGAGAAAAAGGGGCCGAAGAGCATAAAAGAAGAGTTGCAAAACGACCCAAATGGATTTTGTGAGAACGTTTCTCACAAGATGGCCTTCGGCAAGGCTTGGGACGTCCATGTCAACTCCATCGACTCCTTGGAAGCGATGATGCTCAAGATGGTACTTTTGGAAGGTGACAGACATAGGTACCCCGATAGGAAGGTTAGCGAAAATCCCAAGCCAACGGTTGTAGACAGGAGTTGAAAAGGCAAGATTGTGACTCAGTTCATGAATTGCCAAGAAGAGGTTGTGGTTGAGAAACGAGCCAAAAAAGTAGGCCACCATCAATATCTTCAGCCAACTTGCATTGTGAAGGTATGTTGCAGTCCACAGCTGAAGCAAAACAACCATAGCAATCTGCAAAAGAAATTTTCAGAGCATCAGGCAAACAAGAAGCAATTGAAACAAGCAGAAGTGCAACATTAGGAGCTATAGAAATGTGACAAACAAACAAACCTGTTGAATTTAGTGTATATCATCTATAGTAACATATCAATTCACATCTATCAATCGATCAAAAAGAAAGTGAAAAAAAAAATCCAAGTTTGATAGCTACTCCTAGCGTTGGTCATTAAGAGTATTTAACATGAATCTTTTGATGCTCTTTGCTGCCATATGAATACTATCTCCACCTAAAAGAAAAAAAAAAAAAAACACTGCAACAACAAACCCTTTCATGTACTTTTTCACATCTGCTGTAGAAGACTGTGGAAAAGCCAAGTATTACCTTACCCGTTGACATCAAATATTACATCACAGAGGCAGTTTTGCAAGTACAACATGCTTATGGTCACAGCATACAGCTCAAGGAAAACTAGACAGCTAAGTGAACAGTTGTCAGAGATCAGCAATCTTAAGAAAGATTATTGGCAAAACAGGAAAATTCTACAATTGATAGGGATCCTCATAAAGCTCCAGGTTATGGGAGGAATCTGTCTGTTGCCATTCACAACTAAGTTACAGCTATTTAATATTTGCTTATAATGGGTGAAAGTTTATTATCACTTAGAACAGAGCAAGGGGCAACCGATCTCTGCCCATTACACAGGTAACAATTCGCAAATGTGAATCGCCAATTCACCTGTCCCATTAACAATGATGAGAATACCATTGACAGACCATGTCAACCAAAAAGGGTTTGCACATATTCCAACCATAAAGACCATAGATCATTGAAACTAATACTGAACCTTCCAGACTATTGATTGGGTTAAAACACCTGAACAACTCAAAAAAGGAAGATTCGGTGAAGTTACCACCAAAAGTTTCATATCCTTAGAGGAAAGTCTTCTGGTTAAAGGGACAGAAAAGGTCTAAAGATTCAGGATTTAGCTCTACACCGAGTATTTGATTCTATGCCAGAATTAATGTAATATCTGGTAGGTCAATAACAGGGATCCCAAAATCAACACTATTGAATCTAAACAAAACAACTTTAAAAACTCAAAGATCGCATAGTGCCAACCAAAAAGCTTACACCTTTTCCACATAAATAACACCAATGCACCATCAAACGCCCGCAAGAACATCCAAAACAAGGTCAGTATCAAACTAGGAATGCAACAATTTAAAAACTTTCAAGTCAAATGAACACAGCATGCACAAGCAGACACAATTTTAAAAAGAATAAAACCAGAATGACCCAAAAAGATTAGTTTTTTTTTTTCTTGGCACCTACATTATCGAATAACCAAATCCCATCAAACATTTACACAAATTCAAGCGATATACACAAAATCAATTAAAATTGAAATGCCATTACTGCAAGTTGAAACTACCTTGAGAAAAGCAAACGGGTCAGGGCCAAAAAGTTCTTTGATTTGAGGATACTGAGAGAGGATCTGTCTTCTACGAGAAGCATGGGGCTCATCTGTATATGACCAGAAAAAATCTGTAGCCATTACTCCTTCTTTATCATCTTCTACAAACCCCATTGCCTCCCCCGTTCTCTTCTCTCTCTTGGGACCTTCCCCCTCCCTTTCTCCTGCGGACAGATTGAGTCTCTTTTTTTTTTCTGGGCTCTTTTTTTGGCTATGGCCCTCCGGTAAGAAATGAAGCAGTAAACCAAGGCAATTAATTAAGCGGTGTGTATTGATTTGAATATTGAAATGAAAATGATGGCCACCTTTTGTTTTTGGAGGGGAGAGAAAAAAGGGGCTGTAGGACTTGTATCAGAGTCCACAAATGGGCGTAGAAAATAGACGGGCCATGACTTATTGTTTGGATTTTGGTCATGCTAGCTCCGTTTGTTCTCAAGCAATTTATTAATTCTCCAAACGGAGGCAGAGACAGCGAGAGGCCGGATTGACAACTGGGAGTGGAGTGGCAAACTTGGCTGTTTTCCCACATACAATTCTCCACAGCACGTGAAACTTCATGACCATGGACTTTGTATCTCCTTTCAAGTCTTTTAAGTTTTGGGTCCTTTTTATTTGGTTGGGAATTGTGGGTGTAATTTGCAAAAACAGTCCGGCTAAGGGTGCCCTGTGGCTATGGGTACTCGTTTTTATGGATAAAGCTATCATAATTAATGAATTTTAGCATTTAAAAGATGATTGTCTTTAATTTTGAAAATTTTTTTTATAAGGAAGGAATTTTCTAAATG
This sequence comes from Gardenia jasminoides, assembly GCA_013103745.1. NCBI lineage: Eukaryota > Viridiplantae > Streptophyta > Magnoliopsida > Gentianales > Rubiaceae > Gardenia > Gardenia jasminoides. Next base: position 4,351,229 of record CM023095.1, read on the forward strand.
ACAAAAAGGACCATCCTAAATATAAGTGGAATATTAATGGAATCAAAAGAAAGTAAATTCACTACTCAACTAAGAAGTGATAAGAAACAATAATGTTACTCTAAACTTTTAATGAAATTATTGGATTCAAATGGCCAGCATTAGAAACAGCTTTCTTTCGTTTATTTGCTGCATCATCAAGAGTTTTATTTGCATTAACATTCTCCTTTTTTGGACAAGTGGTGATATATGTCCAATGCCCTTGCAAAGTTCACACGATTTTCATTTTCCTAATTCTTCCCTCCTTTCATCTGTTTTTGCTTAGGTCGTCTCATACATTTTGAGATTGGAGGATACTGAACGACATGGTCTTCATCAACTATATTATGAGCACTAGTTAAGTTGTTTCATTGCAATAGTTCCTTGTCAGACCCCAAAGATCCTTGATTCCTCAAATTTTCATATCACCAACGTGATAGAAAGTACATGGAAGGGATTTTCAAACAATCTTTGTGACTAAAAACACTTATATGATGGAGTGTTACTCTTGCCTTTTGATCTAACTTTTTGCAAACTTAGGTTTTATGCATCTTGATGATTTTTTTTGGAAAGAATTATTTTTGGCAATAGAGAAAACGACATTATTTTTGACACGAGAGAGAGAGAGAGGGAGAGATTATTTTGGTGATAAAGAGTTAGAGTGCGAAGATTTATAATGTTTATAAGTTTATTTTTAGAGAAAATATTAATTATTTCATTTATAATTTGAATCACTAATAATTAACTTTCTAAAAGGTGCAATAATTAATGCATTAATCAAACAAATGATTTTTTATCCATATTAATGAGTGTCCAAAGGGCACCCATTAGAAAAATCGTTTGTAAAAGGCAAATGATAATGCCAGAGCAGTTATTTTCCTGCCATAGCACATTTTACTTAAATACCATGATTACCCTCAATCAGTCGATCTTATATATGTTTATCGATTTTTCTAAGATTCATTATGCATTAGTTGCTCCTATTTTCTCTCTCCAATTAAATACTTTCTATTAGGGTCTTTCACTTTTCTTCCTATTATTCTCATTTCTCTTTTTCTTACTCACACACTAATAGATCTATTATTTTATAATTAAATAACGTAGTTTTTGCTTAAACTTTTCTTGTATCTTTTTGGTTCCATATCCTCTTGCTTTTTTTTTTCAATTCTGAAACTTTTATTTATTCATTTATTTATTTTTCATAAATAGAGTTTTATTTAACTCCAACAAATTTTAATTTAAAATAATTATTATTATGATGTTATTGTAATTCAATACTTTAGCATAAAATTTGTTTGACATGTAACATGAATTTTTTTTTTTTTGAAATTTGCTTGTTTATCATGCTTTTAAGCAACTAATACTATTAAAACTTTATCATTTTTTCCTCTTTTATGCTTGTCATGTAAGTCTTGACTTTTTTCTTTTATCAACTATTCATATTTATCATGTAAGACTTGATTGTATCAAGTATTCATATTCTCTAATATATGAAAGTAAGTTTAGATTACATTACGTTGTATATCCCATGAATATTGAAGGAAAATTAAGGTTATTTTTGGGATTATTTTCATTTTAAACTATTATTTATTTTGACTTAAATTACATTATGCTTGAAAAAAGAATCTTTTGAGTGAAATTATAAAAATAAAAAATAAGAGCATGTATAATTAGTATATGAGAAATTGTTAAAACCAATATCAATTTAGTAAATCATGAAAAATAAGATGAATTAATGTGTGTGTGTGTGAGAGAGAGAGAAAGCAATCTGAGTAAGTGAATAGAAAAAAAACTATAATTGAAAAGAGAAGAAGGGGAGTAATTAATAGTTAATGGATCTAAAAAAAATAAGAATAATATATGGAGTTGAGTGATTAAGGGTAATATTGATATTTGAGAAAAAATTGTTCTGGTAGGAACATTATTACTCTGGCAATATCACGGGCCATTTATAAGCATTAACTTGATTATCGTAGTTACGTGATGAACTGGTATAGTGATTTTTACCTGTAGCAGTATAATATTCATCCAAAGACAGTGAATTTTAAATGGTGTTTCAATAACGAAGCCTCTGGGCTTGAATAGCCTTGTAAATAGAATTACTACTTGTTTTCTGTTTCTTTATTATTTTTAGATTAGAGATGTCAATTTTCTTTAAAAGGATAGTTCATTCCAATTTATGTTTTGAAAAAAATTAATAAATATTCTTGCCAAAATCTCTATCAACTATAAAGTGAAGTCTTGATCAATCACTGTGATATAGGTTTAGAATTGATATATGATCTCACTTGCAAACCATGTGATATATAAATTCGCCGTAAGAGTGTCACTCATCATCTCTTTTCAAACACACTACATGGGCATCATATGACCATATGAATATACCACATTATTTATAAATACTAATATTAAGAGCACACCCAATTCGTATACAATTTAAAAATAAACAAAATATCATAATATTGTATGAATTTTATGTTTCATGTAAATACAATTTATATAAATTAATTAAAGAAGTGGGAGGAGTGTAACTTAGAGGTCCGGAGTTCGAGACTTCCCACCTATACGAAAAAATTTAAAGAACTTTGATTTATAAGACTACAATACTAAGGCAATTATGAGTAGTTATACTGCTAAAATATGATTAGGTAATCAAGATAAAAAAAACTAAAATTTATAAGGATACAATTAGAAGTCCAAAAAATGAGCAAAAAGGAAAACGTTTACACCAACATTCACGCCTTCTGTGGCTTTATATATTGCATAGATATTTGCAAATCAAATCTATACATGTATTTTAAAAGTTTATGTTCAATAATTTTGTGTTTACAAATTTTTGATGTGATGTTACAAGAAATATTGAATGGAGCCAGATATAATCACATGGTATAAAATCGAAAGAACCCTTTTTTTTTTTTTTTTTTAAGACTCCATTCATATCGACAGTTGATCCAGCTAGAAGATCAATCCAAATTAAGTTTCAGTGGGGTGCATTTTAGGTACGTTTCTAGTTTGAGGAAATTTCCACCTGTTGTTCCGTTTCAGACTTCCACAGCACCTGGGAACTTGTCAATTTACGTATTCCCCAAACCTACCCGCCAACTTTTGCTCATACATTCTTGAGACGGATTTTCTTTTTCTAACGGCCGGCTTCCAACGTTTATTGTCCCTGCAAGGAAGGTGACCTGAAGACTTCTTTCGATTAAGAATTAATTAGCAATAAAAATTAATTGTTTTGTAGAAAAATCATTGCTGTTTCAGGTAGAAAATCATGAATCTAGATTCAAATACATGTTATTGGTGAACTGAACAGTTTTCGAATCCATGTTTATTTATATTCAGCTGCACATGACTATGCACAATAGACGAAATTTAGACTTTTTACGAGTTTTTTTTGTTTCAGACCTTTTTCTCAATGGTGTTAAAAAGTTTTTGTTTTCTGCTTATGCCTCAAAATGTATGTCAGTATTTAGTGCTAATCAATTGGCTTTTGAATAATAGAGGTGTCTATAACCAAAAGTAAAACTATTTAGAATTAAAAATCGATTTAATCAATTCTGCTTAAATACAAAAAAATAATTAACCAGAACCAAATGGGTCAACAGATAAATAAAAACAGTGCATAAAGCGGGCTGAATATGTATGCTTTCTTCAATATTCAGCTCTTCAATCTTGAAGCACCCAAATATATACAAGTTGGTTGCTGTGCTGTTACCATTATCAACTATTGCATCCCTAACAAGAATATATATATATATATATATATATTGTTACTAAGTATTGGCCAGGAAGCCTGAGTGCAGCCAGTGCAGTAGATTACTGGAGTAGTACCTAATCAAAAAGAATTCTCTTTGTTTTTATATAAAACGCACTTTTCGAAGTAGAACTAACAACAAGATGCAATAACTATAAATTATCTGTCCTGCAGGAGGAACAGGATACCGCTCAGATACCTTCTTTTATCGTCTACTTGTACTGTGGAAACCTTCCTAAAATTCCAAACCCGCAGTGTGATTATTTTGAGTGCTGTGGTGCTGCCAAGAAATGGTCAATATTACGACAACGTAGCCCTCTTTTTCTTTTCATTTGTCAAAACAATTAAAGAAAAAAAAAAAACAAATACGAGCCCATCAGAGCAAAAGGTCAATCAATGGAAGCTTAAAGAACATTATTGAGTTTGCTTGGATTTGGTCAATGTGAGAAGGGTTTGTTTGCATGAGTACTCAGAGGAAAAGAACAGATTAAAAGTTTTTTCTTTTTTTGGTTGCATGATGAATACTATATTTCAACTATTTTTTGTTTTCTTAATCACCTTTTTATTTCACCAAAAATGCTATAGTATTATTCTAAAAAGTTTGTTCCAAATAATCAATTATCTTAAAGAACATTTTGTTTTGTGTTGAATGAAAAGCTTGGCAAACTTGTTAGGATTTTTTTTTTTTGGGAAAACTCTTCTCGAAATCCAATAAACATCTAATACATGTTTTGCAAAGTTTTGAGGGGAATGAACAGCTTGCCAACTTATTTGGATTCTTGCAAATTTAGAAAGCAACGTGCTTCAAGTATCTAGGCAACATGAGCTATGAAAACTCATCAGAAGACCAAACAACAAAACCAGTGCCAACATCTGATTCATCTCCTTCGTTCTCTGGCCATTCTTGAATTGTCTATTATTGTTTGTACTTCTAATACTTAATAATCAAATACCCTCTTCTTGGAAACTACTAGTTCTGTGAAGGCAAATACAGATTGGGAACTGCTCTGCCCAATCAATCTGATCTGGATCATCTGGATCAGGCTCTAGCCAATTGATGTGTATTTTAAATCCAGGAGAGTGTACCTTCTTGATCTTTGCATAAAATCTTGGCATGCCGTCTACATCATCATAACAAGCCCAGAACTGATTAGCTGCAAAACAGCTTTCTTCTCTACCCTTGTCGAAATCATTGAACTCTGGATCAGGCAACTGAAAGAAATCTGGACATGAATCATCATCAGATTCAGAATCATCAATCATTTCAACATTTTCAGCACCGCCATGTGGTGCACCAGCAGCCTGCTCTGCAGCCTGATCTGGACAAACCTTGGCATCTCCAGCAGGTACACCTCCATCAACAGGAATATTTTCCTTCTGGTCTGCAGGATTAGCTGATAACTAATTTGTAGAAAAATAACAGCAGTAGTATGGCCAAAGTTTTTCACACTTCATTCATAACCTTTGGAGCCTTTAAATAGGCAAAATGCACAACTGAAATCCCTACAGATTAGGTCCCATTTCTGGCACCTTCTCCATAACCCCACTACTCCTAAATACTAGACCACTAAGCCACTAAATCCTAAACTTTAGGCCACTAAATGATTGACTCAACTTGGAAAAACAAATTCAACAATAACATAAATAAAATTTCTCCCTTAAACTGATGTTTACTAACATCAGTTTACAACCTTGACTGAATCTAGGTTGCAGAGACCTAGTAATCCTCTAAGCTTCACAAATGATTCCCTCTTGAGCGCCTTGGTGAATATATCAGCAACTTGATCATCACTCTTGCAATGCATCAAATCAACTATTCCATCCTTGCAAAGATCTCTTAAAAAATAAAATTTCATATCAATGTGCTTGCTTCTTCCGTGTAGCACTGGATTCTTTGACAACTTGATTGTAGAGTTGTTATCACATAGTATTATAGTAGCTCCATATTGCTTGAACTGCAACTCCTCAAGTATTCTTCTTAGCCATATGGCTTGGCAAGCACAAGCCATAGCTGCAACAAATTCAGCTTCTGTACTGGATAAAGTGACAATTGGTTGCTTCTTTGACGACCAGGAAATTGCACCTGTTCCAAGCATAAAAACATAGCTAGAAGTGCTCCTTCCATCATCTTGATCTCCTGCATAATCACTATCAGTATAACCCACCAAATTAGATTTTACACCCTTCTTGTAATATATCCCTAGGTCTCGAGTTCCTTGCAAATAACGAAGGATTCTCTTGGCAGCTAACAAATGCAACTCTGTAGGACTCTCCATATATCTGCTGATTAAACTCACAGAATACATTATATCTGGCCTTGTTGTAGTAAGATACATTAAACTGCCTACAATTTGCTTGTAAAGTGTGCTATCAATCTTCTTCCCATCATGATCTTTGTGTAGCTTCACGCCACACTCAACTGGAGTACTTACAGAATTACAATCCTTCATCTGAAATCTGTTCAAAATTTCTCCCACATATTTCTTTTGAGAGAGAAAATTCTATCATCTGATTGCATTACTTCTATGCCAAGAAAATAATGCATCCAACCAAGATCAGACATTTCAAATTCATTCATCATGGACTTCTTGAATTCACCAAACATGGTATCACAATTTCCAACATACAAGCAGACTATGAGAAATTTCCCCCCATCTTCAATCTTAACAAACATAGTATGCTCATAACGACATTTTATAAAACCAACCTTAAGAAAATAAGTCTCAATTTGACTATACCAAGCCCTCGGAGATTACTTTAATCCACAAAGGGCCTTTTTCAGTCTAAAAACTTTATTCTCATTTCCAACTTTAATATAGCCAGGGGGTTGCTAAATAAATACCTACTTCTCCAAATACCCATGCAAGAATGCTGATTTGACATCTAGCTGGAAGATAGGCCAAGAATTTTGAGCTGCTAATGCAACCACCAATCTAATCGTGTCATGTCTTGCAACTGGAGAAAATACTTCTGTATAATCAACCCCGTACTGCTGCTTGTATCCTTTTGCCACCAGGCGTGCTTTGTACTTGTCAACACCACCATTTTTGTTTAGCTTTGTCTTGAAGACCCATTTTACACCAATGGTTTTGTGCTCCTTCGGAAGATCACACAGCTCCCAAGTATCATTCTTCTCAATTGAATTGATTTCATCATCCATTGCCCTTTGCCATTTTTCTTCTTTGACAGCACTCTCAAAAGTTGTAGGATCACAATCTGCAAACAAAGCAAAATGAGTAATTGGATTACTTAACCCAGTTACTTCATAATCTTCCATCCAAGCAGGCCTTTTTCTAACTCGACCAACTAATTGGGCTCCTTCTTCATTTACTTCAGCAACTAGTTGTGAAATTCCAGTGGTTGGTTGACTTGTATCTGAAGAATTTTGTGGCATGACAAGTGCTGGAACTTGCTCCTGTTTAGCATCATCATCATAAATGACTTGTTTAGGCTGCTGCCTATCCCAATCCCAGGTGCTCTCTTCTTCAAAAACGACATCCCTGCTAGTCACAATCTTCTTCATCAGTGGGTTGAATAATTTATAGGCTTTGGAGGATTCACTTACACCAAGAAGGATGCATTTCTCAGCTTTGTCATCAAGTTTTTTCCTTTTCGCATCTGGGATGTAGGCATTAGTGAGGCAGCCAAAGATTCTAAAGTGATCTACAGCTGGCCTTCTTCCACTCCAAGCCTCTTCAGGAGTCTTGTTTTGAACAGCAAAATTTGGACTTCTGTTTAAAAGATGAACACTCCCGTTTATAGCTTCCGGCTAAAAAGTCTTTCGAACTCTTCCTCTTGTCAACAGAGTTCTCACCATATTAAGAATTGTTCTGTTCTTTCGCTCCGATACACCATTTTGTTGTGGTGTATTCTCTTCAAATGCCATGTTGCATGCAAAAAACTTCAAATTCTTTGGAGTAATACTCACCACCCTGATCTATTCGAAGAGACTTAATAGTCTTGCCTGCCTCATTTTCCACAAGAGCTTTGAAGCTTTTAAATGTAGTAAGAGCTTTTGATTTTTCCTGTAAAAAATAAACCCACGTTTTCCTTGAAAAATCATCAATGAAGGTAATTAAGTATATTTTACCTCCATTAGAAGATGGGTTTATTGGGTCACAAATATCTGAATGCACCAGTTCCAACACATCCTTTGCTCTCCAAGACTTCTCTTCCTTTGCTCTCCAAGACTTCTCTTTGGGAAACTGAGAACGATGGTGTTTGCTGACAACACATTCTTCACAAACTTGGGAAGGAAGAGTAATTTCCAGAAGTCCTATCACCATGGTTTTCTGTTGCAGAGTCCTCAGTCCACCAAAACTTAAGTGGCCATAACGAAAATGCCACAACCATGAGGGGTCCTTCAATTCAGCCATCAAACAAGATTGAATGCTTTCAATCTTCATTGGAAATAACCTGTTGGAACTCATATGGACAGTTGCAATAGGATTTCTTCTATTAGGATCATAAATTTCACAAGCACCTTTCTTAATTGTAATGACATACCCCTTTTCTTGCAACTGACCAGCACTCAACAAATTACTCTTCAAGTCAGGAATATACAACACATTAGAAATTGTTTCCACAAGACCATTCTTAGTCTGTATCTTAACATCACTTTTTCCCATCACTTTCACCGTAGAGAAATCACCAAAACTGACAATAGAATGAAAACTTTCATTTAGATTCGAAAAAGAAGACTTACTCCCACTCATGTGATTGCTGCAGCCTGTATCCACATACCAAATATTTGACTCAATCTTCTTTCCTTCATGGACAACCATCAACAAAGTTTCTGGTTCATTCATTTCTTCCACAAAATTTGAGTTCTCCTCTCTTTCTTTATAATTTGGCAACTTAGTGAAACATTCAGAAGCATAATGACCATATTTGTGACATCTAAAGCACTCTACCTTAGATTTGTCATGACCTTGATCTCCCCTTCCTGTTCCTCGGCCTCTGCCTCTTCCTCTTGAGCTGTTGGAATGAGTATTGGTAGAAACTTTTAAAACTTGTTCCTCTACTGTTGAGTTTCGGTTCATCTTCTGTTCATGAACTAACAAAGAGCTCTACAATTCATCAAGAGAGAGGTTATCTATGTCGTTCGACTCTTCAATTAAGCAAACAACATAGTTAAATTCTCGCGTCATAGAACGCAGAATTTTTTCTACTATGTTAACATCTTTAATCCCTTCTCCATAGCATCGCATTTTATTTGCGATTTCCATCGTCCTTCCAAAAAAACTTGTAACAGATTCCCCATCCTTCATCTGCAAAACTTCAAAATCCCTCCTCAAGGCTTGAAGTTGTGCACGCTTCACTCTAGAAGAGCCTTGATATTTTTTCTTCATTGAATCCCAAATATCCTTAGATGTATCTTTGCAAAGAATAGTCTCCAAGATGGGACGATCAATAGCCTGGAAGAGATAGTTCTTCGCTTTCAAGACTTTGAGCTTTCTAGCTTCAACTGCTTTTCACAAGACTGGCATGCACCTTTGTTGGTGGCTCTTGAATTCTGAATTCAACCACTGACCAATATTCTTTGGACAGTAAAAAATTTTCCATGAGCATGCTCCAATGGTCATAGTGACCATCAAAGCGAGGGATGGCAGCTTGCACAAAATTTGAACTGGCCATTTGATCTGCAGTGGGAAGAAGTAGATAATTTCACCTCTGTCTCAGAGTCTCAGGCTCGATGCCACTGATAACTAATTTGCAGAAAAATAACAGCAGTAGTATGGCCAAAGTTTTTCACACTTTATTCAGAACCTTTGGAGCCTTTAAATAGGCAAAATGCACAACTGAAATCCCTACAGATTAGGTCCCATTTCTGGTACCTTCTCCATAACCCCACTACTCCTAAATACTAGACCACTAAGCCACTAAATCCTAAACTTTAGGCCACTAAATGATTGACTCAACTTGGAAAAACAAATTCAACAATAACATAAATAAAATTTTCTACATTAGCAAAATTAGGAGTATCATTTGCAGTACCTTGTTGCAGTCCATCATTAGAAGAAGATTTACCTTTCCTAGGCTTTTTTGGAGGGCTCTCAAAGTCGTCATCATTGCTACCACTTTCATTGTAGGAAACCCGATGCTTATGACGAGAGGATCTCCTAGAGCACCTAAAAGCATTAACTCCGTAACTCGCCACTCAGGGATTAGAAGCAATTTCCTTAAAGCTCATGTCTGCTACATCACTGCTACTTGATGTGTCACAACTTCCACTAGATTCTGGCTCTTGCTTCCTCCCTCTTTTCCTATTTTCCATTCTAACTTCTGCTGCTTTGCCTGCCTTTCATCACATTTTCATTTGGAATTGCAGCACTTTCATTTACACCACCTGAGGGATTTGCATTATCCACAGTCCTATTACCCAAACCAGCTTTCATAGAATTCATAGTTTCTGTACTAGAAACAAAACCAACTGTCCTACCATTAGTACCGCCCTGGGGTCCTAATTTGGAAGTTGATCCTGCAGTTCCGTCTACACCAGTTTTATGGGTTTCATGAGCCCGAAAGTCTTTTGGTTAGAAACTGACTACTTTTTTTTTAATCTATGAATTTATTAATGTTTTATAGATCTCTACTAGAACTGACTCCTGAGCTTGAGTATGAAAAATCTTTTGACCTCAAATGGGCTCAATTTTTTCTATGCGGAAGAATATATTATAGAAAGTACAAGCTAGCCTTGCTTGCATTAGCTTAGAAACAAGAACTTCTCCTCTAAAACAAAACTCAATGAACACAACATTCTGTTTAAATTTCAAACTCCATTATCTCACAGGTTACACATCAGGATCTCGCTTGATAATCTTAAAATTTATCGAATAGATTCACCATTTGAATCTTTGGTTTGCACACAATCGAATTATGTAGCTTGCTTGTTTCAAACTATGACCAATATTAACATAATTGGTCATCTACTTGCACAAGTTAATTTAGTTTTGCTCGTGATGAAGCGTGAAGTTGGCTATATTACCATAGTTGAAGCAGCATGCTCTATATTATTAGCCCCTGCAGTTCTAAATTACTAGAATGTGAATCAAGAAGTTTGGAACCCGATTAAAGAAACTTGAGTCAAACTGGATTATGACTTAAATAACATCACTTGCGGAGTCACTGACTCAACGAACACAAACTCACAACCTCAGAAGTACCAGAACACTTAACAAACACAAACTCTCAAGTTGACAACACAGAGGGAAATATGGAATGACACAGCAGTGACCCTCAACAATACAGACTCAGACAAGTACTAGAACTCTTAACGAACACTTAGAAGTTGACAACACAGAGGCAAGATTTGCCCAAGAGATTAATCCCAGTAAGGGACGAATCTTCCTCTTGGGGCTCCATCATCAGAAGCATTGTCCTTATCACTGTTGTCCTCATCACCATCATCAGAAGGGCATCGGGTCCCTTCTCTTTCTCTTCTGCTGGAATATCTCCAATGTAATGGCCTCCAAGCAGATTGATACCTTCAACCTCAGTGCCATTCAACAATGTGATTTTCTAGCCTCCGTTGAAGGCATACTCATAAGGAATAAGTCCATCACATTCAAACAGAATCAGAGGAGTGTAAATTTCTTACTTTAGCCAACTCCATTATCAAAGGGGAACCATAGCCAGTAAGCAATTTGACAGTCCCAACCCTTTCACATGAGCTACACTGTAGAATTGACTTTAGTTAGAATTAAGTAAAATACATGAAGCAAGAATAGAATTTATTGACGAAAGGAGCATATTATAACCTCATACTCCTCCCACACACCAGGGTATGCACATACTTCATTGCTGATTTCTCCACACTGTTCGCATAGGAGCTGCCAAAAAAGAACGAACTTAAGCTGTCAAAAAAAAACTTGGTAATTGATAGGGAGTAAAAGAATAGGAAGCAAAAGAATAGAGTCTTATACCCTGAAAAAGTAGGGCATTTCTTCATCATTAGTACCACCTCTTGGTTCAAGGCTTGCAATGTTGTGCATTTCTGCAGTGATTTCCAGAAGGAAGAATGGCATTTTTTTTTGGCAAGCTAAATTCTAATGTTTTGGCAAGAAGAAGTGGTGATTGTTAATGAATTTATAATACTTCAGCCATTAGCTGAATTTATAATACTTCAGCCAGACATAATACTTCAACCTAATGGGCATGCACCTTCATTTCAATTTGATGTCTGGAACGGTAACATGCATGATTTTATAAAACTAGCAATAAGTCACGTGCTTTGCACGTGCTTTGCACGTGAATATATTTTCCCAAGATATAACACCTTAACATACTCAATTTTTGTATAAAATTTCGATTGTTTGTTGGCATAATATAAACTAAGAAACAACATAATGAACAACATTAATTGATAGTTGTACAAAACATTTATTGTATACAAAGTAGTTAAAAGTTTATTGTGATTCTATAGTTATAAAAACTATGAAGATGGAAGATTATCACATTTAAACTAATGTTGTTGGAATAGTAGTTTGACAAAGAAATCACTATCCAAACAAATGGCATATAACAAACAAAATTATACACAATTGTATAGTATTATATAAGAAAGAAAATTATATAATTTTACACAATCATATAATAAAAAAATTATATAATATTATACACAAAGCAATTGAAAAGTTATTGTGCATATTACAATTACGAAAACTCTAAAGATGGAAGATTATTATATCTAAACTAAGTTGTTGTAGATTTTACTTGAATTGTGACAGTAAGAAGAGAAATTTTCTATGTTGTATCAAATTAGTACATACAACAAAATTTGAGCAAAATATATACTAAAATAATTCTTTTAGATACAATAAATTTTTATTAGTTTCATTAGTTGTAATTTTTTTGATTTTTTATAATTTTTGATTTTTTTTTGGAATTTTCTTAATCAATATGACATAATATAGTGAATTTAATCATTAATTTAATCTTCTATTTTCTCATTAACTGTTTATAACCTTTTGTCTTCTTATTAATCATGATTTTCTTTTAAACAAATGTAATGAACTATAGTTATATATAATAATTAGAGATAATTTTAACACATACAATAATTGAAGATGAGGGAAATGATTGGTAAATATAGTTGTTATATCTAAACTAAGTTGTTGCATATTTTACTTGAATTGTGCTTGGATTGTGACGTCAAGAAGAGAACAATTCCAAACCAGTGTATACAATAAAACTTCAGCAAAACATATACTAAAACATTCTGATTTGAATACAACAAATTTTTAATCAATTTCAGTAGCTGTAAATCTTTTCTATTATTTTTTTTATAATGAGCAAAACATATACTAAAACGTTCTGATTTGATACAATAAATTTTTATCAATTTCAGTAGTTGTAAACTTTTTTGGTTATTTTTTTTATAATTATTGATAATTTTTTTGAAGTTTTCTTAATTAATGTGGCACAATATAGTGACTTAATCATCAGTTTGACCTTTTATTTTCTCATTAAATGTTTATAACCTTTTTTCTACTTATTAAGTGTGATTTTCTTCTAAACCTATATATATATATGTATACATTATAGTTTATTTTAATTATCAAACATAATAATATAATAATTGGAGACAATTTTAACACATACAAATAATTGGAGATGAGGGAAATAATTGGTGAATGTAGCTGTAAATGTGCAATTTTTAGTTTTAATTACCAACATTTTTGAGATTTAATTTATTGAAACTTTTTATTTTTTTATTAGTGTCATGATTGAAATGCAATAACTCTAATCAAAAGGCATACAATAACTCTAATTGAAAGGCATGAGGGTAATTTAGGCATAACAAAAAGTAAGATCAAAATATGCTTACACACTTACACTCTTTATTGCCAAGACTCATCATACTTTTTATATAGTAATGATAATGATAATGATAATGATAATGATACATCAGGTGCATGCAATGGTCAATATTTGTCATACTTTTCTTGTTGATCAATATTTCCACCGTAACAATGGTCAATTCCTGAATTTCCATTAAGACTACCACACACATTTGCTCCAATATGATTTTCAACAAAATTTCTTGAAATTTTCTTTTCTTCAATCAATGGTACAAAACCAATGAAATCAATTTCATCCATCTCAGAGTCATGCTTAACAATACCATCGGCGACATCTTTTTCAAACACGTTCTCTTCTTTCATTTCCAAACCAAAAATTTCTTTCTTATCTTCATCCAGATGAATTTTTTCATTGACAAATTTTTTTTTCATCTATAACCTCAGATAATGAATGTAAATCAAAATTTTCAATCATATCAAAATTTGTAGAAATTTCTCCATGGTCAACAAACATATCTTTCTCAAAATTAACTTTTTATTTCAAACCAATTTTTTACTTATAATCAGACTCATAAAGAAATCCCATTAAAATATAAAAGATATATGACCAAAACATTGAGGTGACTGACAACAAAGAATAAGCCTCTTGTAAAACTCTTCAACCATTGATTTCCACGTTATTTTGAAAAATAATTTGACCTTCCTTTTCTTAATCTCTTTTGATGAACCACTATTTAAGCTTATCTCAAAAAATTCACTCAAACCACACTTTTCAAGATATTTTTGCATTATTCTTGAGCATAAAAATCTTTCTTCATCACTGCTAAGTGTGCGAAACATTTGAAACTTTTACCATTAACAAATTCTCTCTCCATGACAATTCAAAACATACTTTTGACAAATAATTTTTTTCTTCCCTTCTTGAATTTCTTGGCTTCCCTAGTTTGTACCTCGATCAAATTCTTTAATTGTAGACACAACCACAACTTGATAGGACATCCCTTTTTTGATCACTGCTCCAACCAATACAAAAATCTCTCGACAAGATATCTATCCAATGAGGGCCAATTTTTCTTTCCTAATTGTCAACAACCTTTGAGTACCCCATACCAATCTTGTGATCCAATTTTCTAGTATTCGAGTACTTTAACACACTTTATACCCTCCATGTCATAGACAGCGTAGATACCTTAAAATCAATTCCTTGAATCTAGAATTCTGACGCCATTTGTTGGTTCAATAAATATGTTGCGGAAGTAAACATAATTCTATACTCCTTGTTGGGAATTTTTAAATACGCACTTTATTCAAATAAATAAATTTGAGGCACAAAAATAAGCAAGGGAAATAAGTGGTGAAAAGGAAGGAATGAAAAATGAAATATGAACCTTTTATTTGACTCACATAAATATTTAATAGTTGACTATTAGAGAAACCTATATATTTATCTTTTTTTTAATTCTTTGCTCACTCTTTCTAGATACAAAAGTTCTACATAATATAATCATTTTTCACTAAATCTTTCACTAGAGTGTTATTAATTTAATAATCCCCATGCTAAATTGGGACAAGAAAGGATGGAAATGGAAAAGACTGGCAAAAGCTGAAAGACCATTGAGGTCAGTTACCCAATCATCATGGATCAAATTATGAATCTGAACAACAACAGTTATAGTCCCAGAGTGTTGACCATGCATGGCTAAGTTGTGGTCCATTTAACTTGAGGCAGCAGATCCGGAGCTGTTGGAGCCCATATAGGGCTAAACACCATTGCAGTCTCTCGAGGCCAACACCAGCTCTGGCCTAAATTCAGGCTGCACCTTCTTTGCCGGACTCATTATTTTGATACAGGAACGGTGAATCTTGTATTCTTGCCACCCTTCACCAAAAAGAATGGGTTAAAGGTTGAAGGAGGAGGAGGGAGGGAGAAAAAAGAAATGAAATATTGTATTTTTATCTACCCGACACAACTCATTTATAAAAAAAGAAAAAGGACATAACCAGTATTTTCTTCAACTTACTTCATAGATAACTTCAACTTGAGTGGCTTGGTAAAAATATCAGCAATGTGGTCCAACATCATCTCAACCAACAATCGTGATACAAACTCCTATCATAATGTACTTGATGTGTAACTCCAACTTGGAAATTATTTCATTTTCATTTTTGCACGTGATAGTGGACGAATCTTGTATTTCACATACAATTTTGTAGCTAATTATTCTTGATCATATAACTGAATCACTTCCATCCATTCACTATTAAACAGTGGCAATAAACAATTGGAGATCAAATTCTAAAGAGTTTAGATTCAAGAATTGGGGTGAAATCATTAAAAATATAGTAAGAAAACTAATTTCAATCATGAACTAGAATAATAAAATGTGGCCTTCAAGCAATAACAACTATTTGCACAGTTTAGTAGTTTAGGGGTTAAAATGTCTTGAATTATAATTTAAGCACCAAATTGGAAATTGAGATATAGTTGAGGGTGAAAAATGGAATGATCCCATAAACTTTTATATTTTTTCCTCACTCGTTACATTACATAAAATTCAAGGATTTTGGCTTTTGGGGAGGGGAGAGAACAGTCAAACACGGTACAAATTATATTCACCATAAAATTCAAATTACAAACTTGAATAATAGTATTTGTTTGAATAATTAATAACAAAATTTTAAAATATAACAAAAGAAATTCTAAAGTAAAAAAAAAATTCCTTTCAAAAAGTGGAGTTTACTGAAGAGTCAATGCTTAAAATAGGTTCATTACAGTTAAGGAAGATCGATGCTTGATCAAAAAAATTAAAAGTCAAAAGTTTTGGTGTTTATTATTTACTAGTACTCCTTTTTTATTTTAGGTACTAATAGTCTATTATTTTAGGTCAAGTCAATTAGTACTAACAAAATTGTATCCGTGGTTGAATGTTCTTTTGCTTGTCTTTGGTTTATTTTATTTTTTCCCCTTTTCCCCATGGCTATAGTGTTTCTTTGGCTGGTACTTTAAAGTTCTAATAATCATATCTAATGAGGAAATTATATCCAATAATCATATCTAATGAACTCATTATTTAGATAACCAAATAATGCCAAATAATCTTCTATCCAAACAAACTCATTATTTCCTTAATTGCTACTATTCAAGAGTTATACTAACTAATGGCATACTAACATTAAAGTGATATTGATTTGGTATCTATATATCTATATCTATATATATATATATATATATATATATATATATTTGAAGACAACTTTTGAGATACAACCTCTTAAAGAGCTCTTACTCTCTCTCTCATCCTCTTTTTTTAGAATTTTGATTTATTTTAATTACATAAAATGCACCAAATGCTTCTGCTCCATAGTTATTTTTTATATTCATCAATTGAAACGAAATATGTTAGTATATTGAAAAAGGAAACAGTTTCAATTCTAACAACAATACAATTAAAACAACTTAGCAAATTACCAAAATTATAGAGGAGTATTAATGTCGAAAAGGAATCACCATTAATATTCCATTTTACCATAATGAAAGTATACACACATAAAATAATCATTCCCAAATACTTAATTTAAACAGAACCCCAAAAATTAGCCATGATGGCATATTTATAGGCATTATTACACTCATTTAAAAAGGAAATAGCAATATTATAGTATCAACAAAATGAAATATGTTAGTATATTGGAAAAAATACCCTCAATACCCCCTAAATCTATAGATTTAGGGGGTATTGAGGGTATTTAACTTGGGAATCTCTTCGGCCAAAAGGGCAAAATCGGATCAAATAACTGCTGCTTCTTCATGCTTGGGTTGGGCTCTTCGAATGGTAAAAAAAAAATACCCTCAATACCCCCTATAGATTTAGGGGGTATTGAGGGTATTTTTTACTTTCAGTTCCACTAACAATATAATTAAAACAACTTAATAGATTACCAAAATTCTAAAGGAGTTTTAATGTCAAGAAGGAATCACCAATAATATTCCATTTTACCATAATGAAATTGTATACATATAAAATAGTCATGCCAAATATGAGTATACTTAATTTAAACAGAAACCAAAAAATTAGCCATGATTACATATTTATAGGCATTACTACACTCCTGTAAAATGGAAATAGCAATATTATAGGATCAATCTCTTTGATCATTAATGGGAAATAAAATATTCAAACTAGGCATGATAAATATGTTTAACCATAACCAATCACAACGCATTAGACCGTTTTCATCGTTTCTTCTATCTTTTCTTTGTTTGGCCCAAGAACAATACTCCCACCACAGACTAACTAAGTTGCATTTAAAAAATGGAGCACTGTCAATTACATGTTTGCCAATAAAGACTCGATTCTAAAATTGCAGTCTATATATGGAGCACTCTCAATTACATACTTGCCAATAAAGACTCGATTCTAAAATTGCAAGACTACAGAGGAGAAAACACATGATTGTGAACTAAAATAAACACACTGTTAGCCCGACACCTATGGAAAAAATTTGCCAATTTGATAGCCACTTGGTTAAATAGCCACACTGGTCAAGTTTGGAAGGAAAGAGAGTAGGGAATGGTGAGTCACTAACCCCTTGTTTGGTACGATGGAAAGGCCTAGAATGGAAAGGTCTTTCCAGTCAGAATTCTTTTCCTGCCAGAATGGACAGGAAAGAATTTATCATTCCAGTGTTTGGTAACCAAGTCAGAATAGAATGTTAATTTCTTTTCCCATGTTTGGTATAATCATATTGAGAAGTCAGAATGGATTGAAGAAACTACTATATTGACTTAATTGCCCCTATATATAACATTCTATACACATCTTGATTTAGAAACAAATGAATTATTAATTAATAAATAACTTTTTAATAGCATAAAATCACAATAACTTATTAACTGAGAACATAACTTTTTAATAGCTGTAAGTCCCGAAATGCAACCCAAGAATTGAACTAAAATTGTTCAAGCAAACAAGTACTCAAACAGCCACAATGATGATAAATATAAACAATCTTAAACCACAAAGAATAAAGTAACACTTTGATTTATTAATTTTTGAATTTATTTTGAGATTTCTTATTTTAAATTTATTTTGAGCTTTTTGGTAAATTATGGATTCAATTTAGATAAACAATTCTTAATACAATTATGTTTCACCAAAATTATTGTATACACATAAAAATATTGCCATCAAGTGTGAGCCTAATAAATAGAATTCATATTTATTAGCAATAAAGACATAAATTGTAAAAACAATTTCTGAAGAGGTATTAGAGGAAATAAATTGGTTTATTAGATTTTGTCATTTTAATTATTTTCACTGTATTTACCTCTTCCTTTTCCCCTTAGAAGGCTCGTTTAGCAGTCAAAGTTTATATGTACCTTTTTTTACTTAAAAAAATCCCTGTTATGTTCTTGTTGAAATCAACAAATTTTAACAAATAAAAGAAATTTGTATCAACATTTTGGATGTTGTTTTTTTCCTTGCTAAGACAAATGAAACACAATTGTAAAATTTCAAGGAATTAAGTATTTAAGAATAAAAACTATGAATTGTTCTCCTAGTGAACTTTGTATGAACATTTAATTATTCTATTTTACATCCTTTCAGTTGAACTTCTCAAATTTTTTTGTGAATTTGAATTAAATAATTTGAGGTACATTTTTGAATTTGGATCATTGTCATTTTTCTAAGTGATATACGATTAATACAGGATATAAATGATTTATACTTCTTAATTAAATTAGTTATTTTGTTGTCAACTGACATTTCATTAATAAAAATAATTGGATTCTATTATTTTTGTTTTTCTTTTAGTATTTCTTGATATTAATAAAAAGCACATAATTATACATTGGTCTTGTGATATTCATATCAAGATTTTCCGAATGAATATGGACCATTTTCTTCTTGTATATTTCTATTTTATTCTAAAAGCATCTATTTTTTATACTATTAATTTTTCACAATCTTCAAATTATGCTAATGCAATTAGTCACGCTATTTCGAGTAAGAAATTTTAACACACATAAGAATTGAACACAGAGTATAAGGGTTACCAAATAGTTTTAATAGGGCATTTTACTTTTTAATTACCAGTATTATAGATTTTAATCGTTTGGAATGTTTTATATTTTTAATTACTACCACAATTAAAAATAATAACTCTAATTAACGATTGGGGGTAATATGGGTATAACAAAAACTAAGATCAAAAGGTGCTTACAACTTATACACCATCAGATCTCTGATTATCAAAGGTTAAACGAGTTCAATAGTCTCTCAGTCTTTACTAATAACTCTTTTTAATCCTTCCACTTCTCAAAATGTCCCTCACAGGTTCACAAATTTGATATTAAATAATCCCTCCTAGCCAAGCCAAAGTATACTGACCTTTTACCAGACCACGTCAAGTTTTATTCAATGTTCGTTTTCCTCCTCTAAATTTTAATATAATGAGCAGTATCCCATTTTAATAGTTTTGGCAAAATATTTAATACTTGACTGATTTGACTCACATAAAGTGCCTAGATCTTTTAAACAATTTATATAAAATAAGAGAATGAAAAATTACTATTTAAAATAACATTACCTTTAGTTTACTAAATATTTTAATACTATATTTACTTGTTAAAATTATTCAATCCTTTCTTTTAATGTTTTTGAAACTGAAATTTGTTCAATGATACTCCAGTAGGGATATTTTTGGATGTGTCAAAAAAAGACGGATATAAATAATGATGCGGACCGCCTTTTCTCTCCTCCTTATATGCCATTATGTTACACATCTTCTTGTGTTACCTCTCTTTTCTTTTGTTGTATGCAATTGTCCTACTTTATTCCTTTAGTCCCCTTAAAAGTTCCCCCCCCGGGGGAGATTTGACTTGTCTATTGTTTATTATTAGTACAATAGTGAGCTTTGGAAGTCTAATATATAATTGTTAATTTTTGTTCTTATCTTTTGTTCAGTCACGAATGTTACACAAGGAGGAAGCACTGGGAAGTGGAGTAGAGCCAAAGGAAGAGATTACAGCAAGTATTTGAAACAGAAATTTAAGCTATATATATCATGTAAAAGAAATATAGTATTTGAAGATAAATCTGAGATCTCAACTTGGTTTGCTTGGTTAAGTTCAGTGCCATTGCTAAATCAAACCATCAGTTTTCTATGTAATAAGTGGTATTAAAGACGACTGCTTGAAACTTGAATGAAGAGGGAATTACCAAAAAAGTTCAGATACAGCTCAACTCTTACTCATATTACTTCTTTCTATCAGTAAATGTGACGTTACGTTTTCTGATGCATTGTATTTATTACAGCTACTTACTTTGGTGATCTGCTTCAACACAAACGTCATGAATTTTCTGGCCCTTTTAAGGTTTATCTACTGACATGCAAAACTGAATTAGAAAGCTAATTCCATCCCATAAAACCCGTCATTTAATAATGCAATAATTCTATCATCTCTCTGGTCTCTGTTTACTAAAGGTGATTGATTTTATAAGCATTCACTAGACTGTCGTAGTTAGGTGACGAATTGGTGCAGCAGTCCAATATTTTTAGATTAGAGATGTCAATTTTATTTAAAAGGATAGTTAATTCCAATTTTTGTTTTGAAAAAAATTAATAAATATTCTTGCCAAAATCTCTATAAATTATGAAGTGAAGTTTTGATCAGATATAGGTTTTGAATTGACATATGATCTGCAAACCATATGATATGTAAATTAGCCGTATGAGTGTCACTCATCATCACTTTTCAAATATACTACATGTGTAACGCCCCGTGCCTGCTGGACCAATAATATTCGGGCCTCAAACCATTGGATCAAAATGACTAAACCAAGTTATTCAGTAGTCGAACGGCTCCAAGCTTATAATATCAGTAGTTTTTCATTTCCAGTTTCGATGGGTATTATACTCAACCCCCCTTAAGGGCTTTGCGATCCCAGGGATATCACACTCACCCCTACTTAAGGACTTTGCATTCTCACAAAATCCGTCAATATCCAAACTGTCAACCTGGTCATGTTTGGATTCTAGAGGTGACTCATATGGGTTCTAGAGGTACTAACCCCCACTTACGGATTTTGCGTCCTCTCAAAACCCGTCAGTATCCAAACTGTCCATTTGGTCATGTTCAGATTCTAAAGGTGACTCATATGAGTTCTAAAGGTTGCCCCTGTCGAACATGGTATTTAGTCCCCCACAGCACTTGCCTCCTTACGCTTCCTTGCATATTCGAAACTATAATACACTTTTTGGTCCAAACTCACCCCATAGAGAGACCACGCGAGATTCGCTCTGATAGAACCTGTAACAGCCCAGACCAGCTGGACTGACCCAATAACTTTCGGGTCTCAAACCGTTGGCTCAAAATGATTAACCCAAGTTATTCAGTAGTCGAACGGCCCAACCTTATACATCAGTAGCTTTCCATTTCTAGTTTCGACGTGGGACTTTGTCTAGGGGCATCACAACATGGGCGTCACATGACCATATGAATATGCCACATGAATTATAAATACTAATGTTAAGGGCACACTCAATTCGTATACAATTTAAAATAATTAAAATGACATAATATTATATGAATTTTATGTTTCACATAAATAAAATTTATATAAATTAATTAAAGAACTAGGAGGAGTGTAAATAAGAGTCGAGACCTCCCACTTACATTAAAAAAATTAAAGAAATTTGATGAATTAGGTAATTAAGGTAAAAACTAAATTTTACAAGGATACAATTAGAAGTTCAAAAAATGACCCAAAAAAAATTACACTAACTGCCACCCCCATCATCTGGCTTTATATATTATGGATTAACCTTTTATTGCATAGATATTTGTAAATCAAATATATACAAGTATCTTCAAAGTTTATGATAAATAATTTTGTGTTTACAAATCTTTAATGTGATGTTACTAGAAATATTGAATGGAGCCAGATATAATCACATAGTTCAGGTACGTTTCTCGTTTAAGGAAATTTCCACCTTTGTTTCGTTTCGGACTTCCACAGCACGTGGGAACTTGTCAATTTACGTATTCTCCAAACCAACTAACAAAACTACCCGCCAACTTTTGCTCATACATTCTTGGGACGAATTTTCTTTTTCTGACGGCTTCCCACGTTTATTGTGCCTGCAAGGAAGGTAACCTGAGGACTTCTTTCGTCTTCTTCTTTTATTCACACTTTCAATATGCTTTTTAACCTTCGATGAATTTCTTGTACCCCAAGAATTTCTGTTTTTCGGATGATGAAGCCTAGTCCCAAGTCCAATCCGAAGACGTATTTGTTTCGTCAGTCTGGTCGGTTCGGAGTTGTTTCTGATTATTAAGAAACTGACTAGTCTCCAGTTGGCCGCGTTTCTTTCTTATCGTATTTTCATCTTATTTCCTCTGCCAAGTTTTTTTAAGATTCTTTTCGTCATTTGTTTAGCTCTGTAGAAGAGAAATCAATCTAGAGGAGGAAGCTTTTCTACAATAAAATACTGACCAAAGTTGGGAGAGCGCAGAGGATTGTACAGGTTTCTTGTGCCCTTGCTCGCTGGGCAGCCTTCAACCAGCTTCCTATTTGATTCAGCAGTTAAATCAAGCGGCTTGGTGTTTATTGTTGTCTACTCGTGTGGTTGGATGATGCTGGTATCTCTGAGCCGCAGGTTAGTGACAAAGTATTCCTGATGCTATCTTTTCCTAACTGATATATATATTTCAGTTCGATTCTTGTTGTCTTTGGATCTTTCTCTGTTACTTTTCCTATTTTCCTTGTATTCAGTCAGATTATTTGTTTCTTTTGTGTAATTTTGTCCAAATAAAATCATGTCTTCAAGACTGCATAGATTGTTAGTGGGGAGTGATTTGGGAGTTGGGTGTCAGATAAGTTGATTTCAATTTTAGGATATTCAAATCCTAGTGTGGTCCAATATGTGATTAGTGTATCTAGGAGAGCTTTGTCTGCACCCGAGCTTGTGAATTCCCTTGTACAAGAGGGGTTTCCAGAGAACAACGAAACATCAGCTTTTGCGCAAGAAATTTTTGATAGACTAGGGCTTATGGCGTCATCTGATCCGAATTTGTGTCAAAAGCAAGAAAGGGAGGCTGTAATGTCTGCTAGGAAACAGAACAATTGTGCCCTTTTGGGAGTTAAGGATGGAGATCAGAACCAGATTGATAGAGGAGGAGTTGGTATAAATTCAGTACCTGTGGATATGGTGATGGGGAGAGAGAGTACCTCAAGAAAAAGGTTCAGAAAGAGGACAGAAATAAAAAAGGATGATGATTCTGATTCTCAAGATGAAAGGTTAGATAGGAGTCGGATTTGCAAGGATAGAAGTGATGGCTCTGACATGGAAGAGGAAGAAAGAATTCGTGATCAAAGGGAGAGGGAGGAGCTGGAGAAGCGTTTAAAAGAAAGAGATGCTTCACGGACTAGAAAATTGGCTGCAGTGCACAAGTCAACAAGGAAGGAGGGAAACGGGGCAGTTCAGAGGTCTAATGCTGTTAAGACGGATCACATTTTGATGCTAAGGGAAGTTTCGAGGCAAAAGTATTTGAAGAAAAGGGCGCACAATAAAGTAGAGGAACTTGGAGATGATATTCAGGATGAGCAGTATTTGTTTGAGGGTGTAAAACTGACAGAAGCAGAGCGTTGCAATCTTAGATATAAGAAAGAATTGTATGGGCTTGTCAAGAAGAGTTCTGAAGAGGCTGAGATTGTAAAAGAGTACAGGATGCCGGAATCCTACGACCATGAAGGGAGTATAAATCAGGAAAAGAGATTTGCTGCTGCTTCCAAGAGCCATAGGGATCCTAATGCTGAAAGTACAGGGAAGCCTTTTGCCGAGCAAGAAGCATGGGAACAAAATCAAAGGGGGAAGGCAATTCTCAAGTTCGGGTCAGCGGATAGAAAACAAAGAGGTGATGAGTATGAGTTTGTATTTGATAACCAGATTGAATTCATAAAGGCAGCAGCAATGGATGGCATGAATGATGAACAAGAATTGGTTATTGAGCCAACTGAAAAATCTGCAGGCAAATCAGCATTTGACAAACTTCAGGAGGAGCGAAAAGCTCTACCTATTTATCCCTATAAAGATGAATTGCTCCAGGCTGTTAATGATCATCAGGTTCTTGTTATCGTTGGGGAGACAGGTTCTGGAAAGACAACTCAGATTCCTCAATATCTCCATGAGGCAGGTTTCACAAAAGTTGGAAAGATTGGGTGTACCCAGCCACGCCGAGTTGCAGCCATGAGTGTTGCTGCTAGAGTTTCTCAGGAAATGGGAGTCAAAATCGGTCATGCGGTTGGTTACTCCATTCGTTTTGAGGACTGTACTTCCGAGAAGACTGTTCTGAAGTACATGACTGATGGCATGTTACTGAGGGAGTTGCTTGGTGAACCTGATCTTGCAAGCTACAGCGTCTTGATGGTGGATGAGGCTCATGAGAGAACACTGTCAACTGATATACTATTTGGCTTGGTTAAGGACGTTGCTCGTTTTCGACCTGATCTTAAGTTGCTTATCTCAAGTGCCACTCTAGATGCTGAGAAGTTCAGTGATTACTTTGATTTTGCTCCAATTTTCAAAATACCCGGAAGGAGGTATCCTGTTGACATCCATTTCACCAAAGTACCAGAGGCGGATTACTTGGATGCTGCAGTTGTCACTGCCTTACAAATCCATCTGACACAACCGCCTGGGGATGGTGATATATTGATTTTCTTGACTGGGCAGGAAGAAATTGAAACTGTTGAGGAGATCCTGAAGCATAGGCTACAAGGTTTTGGAGCAAAAATTGCAGAACTGATCATATCTCCAATTTATGCAAACCTGCCAACAGAGTTGCAGGCAAAAATATTCAAGCCCACTCCTCAAGGGGCACGCAAGTGTGTCCTAGCGACAAATATTGCTGAGACTTCATTGACGATTGATGGGATAAAGTATGTTATTGATCCAGGATTTTGCAAAATGAAGTCTTACAATCCCCGAACAGGAGTGGAGTCATTACTGGTTGCTCCTATCTCAAAAGCATCTGCAGATCAACGGGCTGGTCGCTCTGGACGAACCGGTCCAGGAAAGTGCTTTAGGCTGTATACTGCACACACTTACTACAATGACTTGGAAGATAATACTGTCCCAGAGCTAAAAAGGAGCAACCTATCAAATGTCGTGCTTACTCTCAAGAGCCTTGGCATTCATAACTTACTGAACTTTGACTTTATGGATCCACCATCTACAGAAGCTTTATTGAGAGCCCTGGAACTTCTTTATGCACTAGGTGCACTAAATAAGCACGGTGAGCTGACAAAGGTTGGTAGAAGAATGGCAGAGTTCCCACTTGATCCAATGCTTTCAAAGATGATCGTAGCTTCTGAAAAGTATAAATGCAGCGAGGAAATCATATCTGTTGCTGCAATGCTCTCTGTAGGAAATTCAATCTTTTATCGTCCAAACAACAAAAAACTTCTGGCCGATAATGCAAGGATGAATTTCCATGTAGGGAATGCCGGAGACCATATTTCATTACTTAATGTCTACAACTCTTGGAAAGAAACAGACTATTCAACTCAATGGTGCCATGAGAATTTCATCCAAGTCAGAAGCATGAGGCGTGCAAGAGATATAAGAGATCAGTTGAAGGGGTTGTTGGAAAGAGTTGAAATTGGCTTGACATCAAATGTCAATGACTTAGAAGCTATTAAGAAAGCCATAACCTCTGGGTTTTTCCCTAATTCAGCAGTCTTGCAAAAGTCTGGACTATATCGAACTGTAAAACTGCTGCAAACTGTATATATCCACCCTAGTTCAGGTTTACTTCATGTGCCTCCTAGCTGGGTAATCTACCATGAGTTGGTCTTGACGAGCAAGGAGTACATGAGACAGGTGACGGAAATACAGCCAGAGTGGCTGGTGGAAATAGCTCCCCACTATTTTCAGTTGAAAGACGTTGCCTATCCTGAATCAAAGAAACTGGCCATGTGAAAGGGTCGCGCATTGTACAAATGAACATTTACGTCCTTGTTGAACTGAAGAGATGGAGTCTCCTAGCCATCCAATTGTTTGATTATTTATTTTCTGATATGCAAAATTAGGCTATGATTCATTTTAATTCCATGGAATTTACATGTGTTTTGATTAACTCTGCAGTGTTAATCAAGAACTCTCCTCAGCAAAACATGTCTTGAAGCTATTGTGACATTCCTTGAAGGTACTTTTGTTTTTCTTCTATTTGATGCGAGGAAGATTTTTTCATGGAGATCAAATGTATCAGGATATGATATTACGATTGACTCACAGTATGTATTCTCTCATCTTTTCCTTTTGCCTGCCTTTCATAAAGCAAGTTGATAGAACTATAAACGTATGTTCTTCATTACTTATTCCTGGTTTGCAGCTTTAAGTTTCAGGGCTCTCTTCAAACTCAATGTTTCATGTATGAATTAGGAAGAAGAATAACTGTCCTCATTCTGATTCATGATCGTGCTACATTGTATGAATTCCATATTACTTGTGCTTTCTGGTAAGCCGAGTTGATGTGCAAAAATTTGGATTTTCATGTTTTACCTATTTAGTTGATATTGCACTTACAGGAGTTATGGACGGATGAAAGTAGAGATGCAACAAGACAAACGTTGTAGACTAGTAACTGAGAAAGGCGGAATAGGAGCACCTACTGGTCCTTGTTGTAACAGCAGCAGGTTAACAATTATTTAGTTTACTCCTTGGTTTATATATGGTTTTCTCCTGTTCAGAAGCCGATTTGGAAAAATTGGTATTCAATATTTCCTGCTGTGTAGTAGTAGTCATGCTCAGGGTCTGTGATACCAGGTGCTTCAACAATGGCAACTGTAGCCGATACACCAACAGGTTTTATTTCATCTCATAACTTACAGCACACAAAAATCAGGTTCTGAAACTACTTTAATGTCTGTAGACTTTCCCCCTCACCTTCTCTCTCTCTCTTCATTCTCATCATTTTACCGTAAACCCGAGATGCAACAGCAAATTTTTCAGCAGATTGAGATTGCTAGACATGGCAAGTTTTTTTTTTTTGGACCAAGGGATCAGGATTTGTGATTTCATGTTTCAAAACTTCCCTGGAAATGAATGAGATTCAGGGAGAACATCTCCTTGAGCAGCTAAATTTTGTAATTTCAGATATGGCAAAGTCACAGCATGCGGCTGAAGCTGACACTCAATGGTAGAACACAACTCGATGGATACATTAGCAGCTTTCGACTCAAATTACGTGAGATGTGACAGTTAAATTTACTTTGGACTTTTGTTTGAATGCAAAAACAGCCGGTTAATCACCCAATTTTGAAACACAATGGTAATCGGTTGTCATGCTCAAAATTAATTCATTCAAAACTTTTTGAATTCAGCATGTTTGATAATAGAAATGCCTTACCACTTAATGTACTAGGCATTGCTTAATTTGTGCATAAAATTTTAAGTGAAAATTTTTTACTGAATCTTCTAAATTGACTACAGCTATTATTCCTCTCACACACATAACACACTTTAATACTATTTTCATACATAGGACACATTTATTTTGTTTATATTGGACACCCACGGACACAAACGCATGCACACTCTCTCTTACACATAAATGCACGCAATTGAACACTGTTTCTAAATTATTTTATCATTTTCTCTCATACACACATACATTTTTTTATCCAAATACATAAATAAAGGCAAGCTTTTTAAAAAATAGAAACATAATATTTGTACTATACTATATTTCAGATCAGTTCAGCATTATAATTCAGTTAGTTATCAAACACATGTAACTTAATCAATTCAACAACTTAATATTTTCAGCACTTAATTTTCAAAATTCAGATTTCAAATTTTAAATTTTAGTTTTATCAAATGGACCTTCCATTGCGGTTGCTGATTCTCCTTCTTTTCCCAGAGCAAGCAAGAAAAAGAATAAAATGCTTTAGAAATTGGAAAAAAAAAAAAAAAAAAAGTTCATCAAATTGATGTTCGTTTGGCGGTAGCTTGCATTCATCAGTCCAATTGCCTGATGCCTGCCCAGAGAAATCAACAAGCCCGGAGTCCCTGTGTTTATAGTTTGCAATAATAAATTTTGTAGACACTTGAAAACAAACTTACTGCGACCTCATCACCACCTTGCAGCATTGAGCATTTCAAGTTCTCGTAAAACAATTCATGTTAGCTTCAGCTAGTTACCTACTGGACTTCTGTTTTTCCCCTGAAGCCACAGAGGACTCATCGGTCGAGAGGCATTTAATGTCTGTCTAATAAAAGCTCCATAAGCCTCCCTGTTCCCTTCTTCTATCCTGACGTCCTCAGAATTCCCATGCAGATTCTTTCTCTCGTGTTTTTGCCCGAATTATGTATCCGCTCGCTATGCTTGAGAATTACCTGATGTCCATAGAGTTGAATAAAGACCATGAGATGGCCATTTTTTAACTTCCTACCATAACTTGTTTTACAAAGCATGTCTCATTTGATCACAGTCCAATCTCCTTTTCCAGTTAACATCTGTTGACAACTGCTTTGACAACATTATCCATCTCTACATACAGGTATGAGCTTATTAGCTTATTTCACTAACCACATCGATTTCATCTGCAATCCATGTATAACTACCATTGAAAGCACCCCCCCCCCCCGGGGTGCGGGCGCGCGCTACAAAGACATTGAAGAGTCTGGGAAGCTCATCTAATTGCCACACATTTAACACAATCAAACAAGAAAAGCATTCGTGTTATTGGTATAACCAGATTTTCAAGAAGTCCATCAAAGGCAATGCAGGGAAGAATGTCCAATGAGATAAAGGACTGTTTAACCAGGTCTTTGAGCTGTACATATATACGATTTTGCTACATACAATTTATAAGCCTCTTCTAGCTATTCTAACTTAGATTCACCCACAGCCTACAATAATACAGGCGGGGTCAGTCAACTTAAAGGTGGAAAGAAACCACTGCATTTCTAATCTAGTCGAAGAAATTATTATAGGGTCTAGAAGACCAAGAGACACAGCAGCACTTCAGGAAACCACTCAGGCAAAACCCTTTTGCCTACCTTAAATGATTATCGTAAGTGTCAAAAAGGTTATCCGGAACAATAAGAGGCAACTTATCTATATACATAAAGAGCCTTCTCAGATTCTCCCTTGTTATGGTAGCCATGTCCACGACATCCTTGCTATCCATAAGCACCCAGAGATCACCTGAGTTGACCCTCTTCAGGCTATCACGGCAGAAGGGGCACGATTGTGACCTTAAACGCCTGCAATAACCTTTTTGCTCAAAAAAGGTTTCAGGAATAAAGAGAAATATACATACAAGATCAAATTGAAGTATGGCAATGTCCTGGACAGATATCAGCAACAAAAAATTACAAAAAATAGATAGGCAAAACCAATATATATATATATCATTGAGAACTTGATTTTTGATTATAATCTCCAGATTTTTTTTTTTTTAATGGGTGGGTTTTTTTTTTTTTTGGAGAACACTATGCTAAAGGAACTTCAATTTCAAGTAAACCTGTACATGACAACCTGTGAAGAGTATCTAGATCCTTGAACTGTAAAAACACTTGCTCCTAATGGTTAGTGATGCCCACCTATGAAGCTGAAAGCTAAGAAAAAATTCCAAAGCAGTGGATTTCAAAACCCAGCATAAATGACTGTTACACTTAAGAATAAAAGAGATTAACATGCTGGTATTCACAATATTTAAGCAAACCACAAAACTTTCTACTAAGACATATTTAGCTAAAGGAAGGTACTTTGTACTTGTCAATTGCTAGGACCTCGATCTCTGTAATACATATATAATCACACATGTATCCTACTACTAATACAAAAAATGCCATATTTATTATTAATCAGTTAAACAGTGAAGGACCACACTTATCACAATATGTGATAGTCTAATGCTATTATATCAAAGTGATGAATGAAAGGTAATTACAAAACCTTGTTCTAGTTGGTTGCTCCAAATATTGCATTATGGAAGGAACAAGACCAAATTTGCTGAAAGTGCTAATCAACTGGATACAAAACTTTCTTGGCATCATCAAGTCAAGGAAAAGGAGATAGAAAAAGCTATTAGGAATCAAAAGCTCTAGCGTACAAAAGCATGTTAAAGCATTTCCTTAGTTGGCCAAACCAGTGTCCGACATATCTGTAAGTGTTCTTTTCTTTATTTAAAAAAAAAAATCTTTCTAGTAAAAATGGTTTACCACCCCACAACTGGGAATTACCAGAACATAATTGTGATATTAAGCACCCAAAACTTTGACCAAGCACATGCAAGCATTCTTGTTACACTCCACCTCTGATTTTAATGCAAATACACCAAAACCACTTTAGACTTGGACACCTAGGTAAATGAAACAAACACATTCAAAAGATAAAGCAAGTTACGCTTTCAAATATAGTGATTAATGCTTGGACACTAGTAAATGAAATAAATACATGCAATAAAAGGTAAAGCAAGCTGTGTTCTCAAATATAGTGATTAATAAATGATCACTTGTTGCTGGAATGAATGAAAGAAGAAAAGTGACTTGCAGAAATAGGAGAAAGAGTTTAAAATCATCCACTCAGAAATTATTGCAAGGGGGACTAACTGTATTTGAAACCACCTTGCAGACCACATTGCAAGCATACAGTAGCCTGTAAACCACTAAAAGAATGTGCTGACAATGACAGCTGTAGGATTAAACCCCTGAATAGCCGATCACTCCCCCCTCACGAACAGTAAATCATTGCCACATTCATATATAGTCATATCTAGATGCTATCACCTTTCAAGAGAACCACATACAATTGGAAACTATCACTAGAGGCAGAGAAGGCACAGATATAAACTTTTCTAGGATAAGGCAGAGATAGTCCAGGTACTTGTACACTTTGCACTGGCTTATTTTCCTTGACCAGTTTGTTCCTTTATTCTAAACGATATAGGAAACATATCACTCCAAATGTCTTAGAAGGTTTGAATGAAGAAGCACCGTGAACTAGCTCCTGATATTACAAACTAGTAAACATCTGCAGGTTTAATATGAACTAGGGTACAGGATTAAAAAGTAACATATCCAATCAAGCAGAGTAAACCATGGTTAGAAGTAAAGTACAAATCCAAAAAGTTAAGAAGCAACTAATTGCCCCGCTCTTCTGGTATAGCCCGTTGATTGGTGCATGAAGATAATTATGTACTAGCATTTTCTTTTGGCACATACTTCATCAATGGTAATCCCAATTGCGGCACCTAGGTATAGTCATATCCCACCAAAATTATTCACATTGTGGATATGCCTGTAACTTGGAATTAAATAAACCAAGCACATTTTCCAACACGGAATGCAGCAAAGACAACATAGTTGATGAGCGACTGTCATTGATCCTGAATGATGCACAGAGAAGAAGGAGAAACAATTATAGATCTAAGGAGAAGTGGCAAAAGAAGGAAAAAAGAATAGTACCATTCACGGTAGCATTTCATGCACATGGCATGGTTGCAGTTGGGCAAGACTATTTTGTTGTTCATCTCCATGCAAATCCCACATTCTTCCTCCCTTTCAACTTCTAGCTCAGAAATTTGCCGGTGTTCCTCTTCATCTCTTCTTTTATATCTTTCCAAGCACACTGCTTTTTGCTTTTTGTCTTCTGAATCAGTAACCCCCCTCTGGAGTTGCATTAACGAGGGATAGATAACAGCTGCAGAATATTTCAAATCATAGCTGTAAACCTCAAATTACATAATTAAACTCCTTACACCCCAAGAATTCACCTCATTAAAAAAAATGGTTTATGAAGCAGAAGAGAACATAATTGCACAAAGTTACCATAGAATTCTCTAATGCTTGCTTTCCTTTCATGGGTGGACATTGTTGTGGTGCCATCGACGTACACCTGAAGCATGAGACAAGCTGATAAACTAAGCTTATGAAAACCTTGCATGACTCAAGTTGAATATGTTACCTTATAAATCAGGATTCTCAACAGGCCAAGAGCACCAGCTAGGTGACAGTCAGTCCACTGAACCAGGAAAAGGAACAGGTGTGCCGCTGGACTGTAGGACATTCTCATCTGCAGGCAAGCACCATCATACTCCCGTGAAAAATCCGACGCCCTGCAATGACCATATTGCAACTTTCAGATTCTAAATCAAAAACTGACAATAACAGCAGCACTACAAATTACAAACCAATTGACAAATACTAATCGGATTAACCATTATTTTGTTCACACAAATGCTTGAATCAATGTAGTTATCATTCTATCAAGATTATCTTTCTGATTTTCATGTAGAAATGGTTAATACCCTCTTTTATTTTAGTGTGCCTTAATTTAGTTGCTCATCTTGTACCATTTCCTTTTTTTTTTCCCATCACTTTTTTGTGAATCAGCTATCCTTCCTCTAAATTTCCTCAAAGTTCTCGTCAGGATTTAAGCGGAACTCTAACAGATATATAGAATATTATAGTCGTGCTGTAATTGCTTCGCATTTTTATAAGCCCCACGTATTTTAGGTAAGGCAACCGTCCCACTAACTAAAGGTCCCAGCAGGGAACAGTGCTCAACAATGACGTGCTTATCTGCCACCAAAAAATTCCACATTCACCA
This sequence comes from Gardenia jasminoides, assembly GCA_013103745.1. Lineage (NCBI taxonomy): Eukaryota > Viridiplantae > Streptophyta > Magnoliopsida > Gentianales > Rubiaceae > Gardenia > Gardenia jasminoides. The sequence goes on from CM023095.1 coordinate 4,384,431, forward strand.
AACACGAGAGAGAGAGGGAGAGAGAGGAAAAAGCTCAGCTGTAAAATGGAAGGATATCTCATTTGGAACTGAATCTACCAAAGCTGATATTGGTAAGAATTTTGAGAAGGTTTACCAGAAGTTAAGCATCAGATTAACTTGAAAAAACGATACCTTTATCACACTTTGAAGCAATTCTTAAAGTAAACTTCAAAGGAAAATTGACCGCACATTTATTTAACCATCAAATGCACATTCCCTTAATATCTTACAGGAAAAAAGGGAAAAGAAGAAGAAGAAGGAACTGCTACTACATGGATTTTACATTATGAAAAACCCAATAAAAATATAATCGGAACTTTTTACAAGCAAGATATTAAGAAAAAATTCCATCAGAATTCAAACCTCATGTTAAAGAACTTACCCAATTATTTTTATCTCCAATTTCACCAAATTAAAAAATGGAAGCTTTTTATACAAAACAGAAATGTGAAGTCCCAAAAAAAAAATTCAGCTAAACCAGAATTTTCGAACAAATATAGAACCAAATCCAGAAACACAAAAACCCTTTAAGAGTTATCCACAAAAATCAAAACTTTGACCTGAAAATAAAAAATGGCAAAGGTTAAAACTAATGTTAACTACTACTCATGTGCGATCGAAAAATTACTACGAATTTTAAAACATCATCAACAGTTTAAAAGAAAATTAAACAACAAGGGGAAAAGAGGAACCCACAAAGAGGAAAGATTAAGACTTACAGAGTATTGGCATGCTGAATATCAGCTTCAAGAACCTTGAGAGAATCCTTAAATGACTTCCGCATTGTCCCTCCTCCGGCTCCCCCAACTCCTCCTCCCCCTCCTATGTACATCTTTCTCCAAAAATCAAATGGGATTTCTCGTGCAGTTCTTTCCCTTTAATTTCTTTTCTTTTTTCTTCTTTCCTAGAAACTGAGGGTCCTCCTCCCCATGGATCAAAATTTCAAAAACCTCATGGGCTACAAGGTTCTTCAGTCACTGCTCTAAAATTTTCTGTCTAGAAAGAAAGATTCGATGAAAAATAAAAAAAATTTTCCGGTTAAGCTGTGTGGTGGGGTTCTTGGATGAAGAGTTTTGCACTGTTCTTCTCTTCCCTTCTCTCTTCTTCAATATTCAATCCAAATACCAAATACAGACACAGAAAATGAGAGGAAAAACGGGTGAGATAGATAGATAGATAGGGAGGTAGAGATAGAGAAAGAGAAAACAAATTAAAAGAGTTATGGGTCTTTATCCGAAGGACACGTGGATCGGAGCTGATGACGTTGTCCCCCGGCATAGCTTTAATTAATAAAATTTCAAAATAGTAAGGATTAACTTTTTATAATGCTAGTGTAATGTTTTTTTTTTTTTTATGTGTATGATTTAAATTTAATTTAAAATTTCTATAAAAAGTTATACAAATAGTAAATGCTATCAAAATACTTCCTCAGTGTGCTACTAATATTAGTTTTTTTTTTTTTTTTGGAAATTCTTTTTTTCACCTCTTACCTTTGTCCACATCTTTTGAATTGCCGGGTCTAAGATGCAAACCCTAGACTTGACAGTTAACAGAATTCTAAAAACCCTCTCCGACCACGTTTAAGATTTAAATTCTAACTTTTGACGATGAGCAAAACTCTAAACTTGACAATGGAAGGAAACTCTAAGAGCCCTCTGCTAGTCATACATAAGATTTGAACCTTAAATCTCGATGAAGGAAACTCTAAAACACCTTTCTTGATGATTGGGCAAACCTCAATAAGTTTAATATCAGTAGTATATTCGATGCTCGAACTAAAAAAATAAAAATAAAAAAGTTAGTAAGGTTTGACATAATCTCATCCACTTCCCACTATTTTTTCTTTTATTAGAATGATCACCTCTATTACCTTTTGAATTCCACAGCGTTCATAAAGGTGTATTGAGATTTGAGGGATTGCAATTATTTTCTTTATCTAATCTTGAGATTTTTGGAAAGAAAAAGGTTCGTACAATGTGATGTCAATTTTTTATCATTATAGAACTTAGCCGAATTTACGCGATAGGATTGTACATATACTTCATGTTAGAGAATGTCCGAAGTTTTTAATTATGCACATTGATGAGAAAATTGTCGGATATGTAATTAACATTACAATTTTTAAAGGCAAGTGGCTGAATAGTTAATGAATATAACTATAAAAAAAAATTGCATAGGTGGCTTTCTAATTTTCTATTAATACCATTGTAGAATATTGAGATGCATTCACATTATCTAGTCATCATTTGAGGCTCTAAGATAATGTGTTGATTCACTTTTTGTACAATCGTAGATTGCGGGTTTAATGTTAATAATGTATCATCTAGGGAGATTAAGACATTGTTCAATGCATTTAGCTACGTGTGTAGAAAGAGGGTTTAGCTTTTTCAATTGTAATTTCACTAATAAAATTCGTGTGGTGGTCCATTAGTTCTATAATCAATGAGACACAATAATTAACCGAAATATTTACTCAATTTGATATGATGGTCCTAATAACACTTGTTACAGTCACGATGGTTAATTTGATTATTCTGATTAAAGTATGATTAGAAGAGCTTTTGGAAAGTTTTAAGGACTTGTTTTAACCATTCATGTTTCATTCTTTTTGAAAAGTTAAGACCCAAATCCAATCAGGATAAGCCACCTCTTTAAGCAAAATTGTTTCTTTGAGTTTCCTTTAACTAATTAAAATTGTTGCCTCATGTTTGAATCAAATTTTTGTATCAATTAGTAGTCGATGAGCTTTTTGAAAAGTTTCTTGAGTTATATCTCTTTCCTAAAATAGATATGGATTAATAACGAAGCAATCCAAGATTGAAAGAATCTGCAACTAGCTAAAAATGGTCAACTTATTACTTGAAAGAGTTTTACTTTTAAGAGTTTATTGATTACTATTATTTTTGAAAAAATTTTACTATCCAAACAAACACGTTATAATTCAAAATTAATGGAAAAAAATGGTTTATATAAACTCAATCATAAAAGGTATTAATGCTATTAAAACCTTTCGGAACGGGATCTTGTTTCAAAGTAAGATTTAGTCACTTGCAAAGTTTGGAATGTCTAAAAATATAGCATTTATTTCCATGAAAGAAACTGTAACCTTGTTTGATAATATGATAATATCTCTCCATAAAAAGCGTGAGCAAAATAATTTGGTGTTAAAAAAAAAAGAATATGTCATCTTTTAAAGTTATTATTGTAGTCTTGTGGAAAAGGATAAAATGGTTTTATGGTCCCATACTCTTAAAGAAAGAAGTCATCTTTTGAATTGTTATTTGTAGCATTTGAAGGCCTGTTTTTTTTTTTCTAATTTAATTGTTGTTTTGAACTAGGACAAATGATTAAGGCCTTATTTGGAAAGCTATCTTCTCCAAAAAAAAAATTTTACATTTTTCCTAACACATTTCCAAATCACTTTTTTACCTCACGTGTATCAAATTATTACAGTATATTTTCCTATAAAAACTGCAGAATATAGCAATCCAGACAGGTTCTAAGATTCAATTGAAATTTCTTACATATTTTATGGGGTTAAGTGCCATTACCCTTTTCTAATGATGATCGGAGAAGCTAATCACTCAAGTGGAGAAATGGATAGAGGAGTGAGTGAGTGAGTGACCAACTAACTAGCGCATATGCATTTGCTGGTGACACTGCTAAACTACTACTACAGCTACTCTTATCCACTTTCTCTTGTCTTCCACGGATTTTATTGTTTTGTTTTAAGTCTGAGATTTGTGTGCTTTCTTTTTGTTTTTGTCTGCCACAACTTGCATTGCTTTCGGTTTTGCTAGCTTTCCCTCCACGCAGTCTTCACCATTACCCTTCATCCTTTTTCACTTTACTTCTTGCCCTCCTCCTTCAAACTAACTTCCTAATTACCCCTAGACTTAAATTGCTTTTATTTGATTATTACTACTACATACCTTAAATTAACTTGTCGAGTGATAAGATAGAAGAGACTTTAAGTAGGAGAGTCTTGATTCAAAATCTCCCACTTTAAGAGAAAAAAATAAATTGTATTGCTCATGTACTCCATCTGTTCTTTTCTTTCCCTTTTTTGGGGTGGAATTGGGCTTGTCAAAACCAAAGATTAATTACGTAGAATAATTTGAGAAAACGTTGTATGCTTTTTGGTTAAAATACTTGTCCATAGTCTATGCAAATGATCTTTTAATTAAAAATTTAATTCTTGACCTCTTTTTTCATGAATTGTAAAGCATATTTACACGAAAAAGATGAATATATGGTCGAAAAATCACAAAACCAGCTGCAAACTAATTATTTTGGATATCCAGTTATTCCTATGTCATGCTCAGATATGACCAAACTAATCGTTTTTTCCCACCTTTACTCTCTGGCAAAATCAAGAACTTCAATACTGGAGTTAGAGAGACTATTGTACCAAACTATAAAAGAAGAGTGAAGGGTAGAACTCATTGGTCAATATCTTCTGTCTGGTATTCTACTTTTTAGTAGAAATCTCCATTCATGCGGGGCCATGGCTGCTAAGTCGATAACGTTTTGAAGAAATATCTGGAGGAGCGGGTTCCGTTTCTACTTTCTATGCATCTATCCATCCATCTTTACTTCTATACTAAAGAATACTAAGAGTAGTCCTCCAAAAATGAGCAATTACTGCAACATGGCTCTGTGTCATGTATATTTCTGCTATGATCTTCTTGCTGCTATGAAGGCAGACGCACTCTTCCCATGATCTTCTTGCTGTTGACCAGTTTTTCTTTTCTTTTTTGGTTTAAAAAAAAATTTAGATGACTTCGACTCCGATTACCACCACCACGGATCATGTTACGTCCTCAAAACCATGGGTCACTTATAAGGGTTATTACAGGTCACTCATTCAATACAATACTTGTATTTAAATATAATGACATTTTGTGACATGATTGTCCATTCTTATCAGATGAACCAACTTGTATTGGCACTGTAGACCTAGTACAGTAGTGCAGTTGAGTATTTATTATAGGATTTACTACATGTCTATTATTGTACTCATTCGAGAGATTTTCCGTGATGCATAAAAAAGTGTACTTATAGGATCGGGAGACAAACTTTAATTAGTTGATAATAACTTGATATCTCCAATATAATTTGAGAATCTTAAGATCAAATCTAGTTCTTGAAAGTTTAAAATTTATTGAATTAGACCATGGAAAATTATACCATGATGTGTCAGTTTTCTATGCTAGATGCATTACCAGTTCAGGCAGACACATATCTTTATCCTTGAACATCGTTAATTCATTACCGTTTTTTAACCTGTTATTTGAGGATTAGGTTATTACTCATTGATCTTTAAATTAAAGTTGTATCGTAAATATCTCCTCATAAGGTTTAGAGTTCCTCTTAAACTAAAAACAAAAAAAGTCGTACCATAGATTCAATTATAAAACATTTTCCAGTAGGCCCTGAAAGAAAACAGATGTTGTCAACTTATGAATGTAGCCTAACCCTAAAGTCTTGTTCGGAATGCCATTTTTCTCCAAAAAATTTTTGTGTTCTTCGTAAACACATTTCTCAATCATACGCTTATCTCACATACATCAAATCGTTACAATACATTTTTCTTCTAGATTTATGGGTTCCGTAAGGTTCCAGATATCCTACTGGTTTTTGTAATATTCTAGCTCTGTTAGGTTTACGTTACTAAAAAAAAACTCAGTTAGGTTTACCATTGTAATATTTTAGTTTTAGTCCACAAGGAGAAGCCTACCTCCCATACCTGTCGCTTCACCTTTGTCAAATATACGAATGATTAAAACCAGCCAGCTCAATCTCAATACTTCATCTCTTCCCAGTTTCTGCTGGAATGACAAGTCAAATTACTACTGGGGGGGACCCAATGATAGATCTAGATAAGATCACATATAATTACATAAAATTCTGCAATTTCAAGTCAAAAAAGAGAGAGACACTAGTATTTTGAGTCTGCTCTTTTTAAGGCAGTGATTATCTGAACTGAAAGTGTAGAAAACTCTTCACAATGAGAAAACAGTACATAAATTGAGTGTCATTAATAACTAAAGGTGGAATGTCAATATCACCATTCATTACAAATTACAATCATGTGAGCTAATTATTATCAGCAAGTACTGGTGCAATTGTTGTGTTAACACAAAATTTAGGGGGAAAAAAAAAGGCTTAATGGACAGCTATACAGCAATGTTTTGGCTGATACATACGAGGGTCTGGTACACTAATGACAGATGCTGAAAGATATAATTTATGTTTTGCAATTTTTTGATAGTCTTATCTTTATCAAGGCCAGTAGGTCATCTACAGGTTTAGCTCATAATCTAGCTCTTAAACCGAGACCTTGTGTTAACTCCTACTTATTCAATGAAGTGATGATTTCTATTTCAACAATAACAAATCCTGAAAAGTTACTAAATAAGTGATCATATGTTATTTAAAATAAGTTAAAATAAAAGGATAAAAAATCCAAAGAAAATCCTTGAGGGTTTTTGAAACTAATGAAAAGGCGTAAAGGACAACGACGGTGCTGGTCAGCACAATTATTCTTGAACTGTATGACACTACTTGAATAAGTTATAATTCATTATTAATAAATTGTATAATTTCACAACTATTGTGTAATATTCAGTTAGTGTTCATGTGTGGTCTACACGTAATAATTACATTTCTATTAATAAGTTGTAGAAATAATTAACAGTGGATTACAACTTGTTGATAAGATGTTATTACTATTTAATCACCGGCGTATTGTATTGATAACAGCTCATGTCCCGTACCGGTGGGAAGTGCAAAAAAGTTACTAATAGTTTTATGAAACAACCATTGGAGAAGATTTTGAGGTAGAAAGAAAAGGAAGGAGCGAGAAATTTGTGAACGCATTGATTCATGGGGGAGACTAGGAATAAAAAATGGGGTCATATGAAGCATTGAAGTGAGAATTAAATAACAAAGAGAGAAAGAGAGAGGTTGGACAGGTGTTGGTAGAGACGAATTTGGGGTTGATTTGTCTAAAAATTATCCCAAATAAATTTTAATTTTGACCTAAAATTAATTTTAATTTTAAAATGCCCTTTATCTCAAATAAATTTTAATTTTAAAATGCTTCTAAACTGACCCAAATAATTTTTACTTTTAAAAAGAAGTTTTTGAAAGATAATATTGTTTTTTGAAATAAATCCAAAACAAATAATTGTATCTTCTTAAAATACCCTTAATTAAATATAGTCTGACTAATGCTTGCATGAGATGATAAAGAAAGACAATGATGACTTTTTATTTTCCTACTAATCTGAATAAACTTGGAACGATTCCAAAACTTGACTTTTCATATCTCAAGACATTTTGAAAAATCTAACTGCATTAAATAAAGCAGGTAGTACTAAACAACAACTTCCATTAATTAAGGGCATTTTAGAAAAATTACACGTTAACTATATTCTACAATTAGAAAGTTGACTACAATTTGGGACAAACAAAAAAGGAAAACAGGCCTAACAAAGTGGGAGGGAGGGAGGGAGTATAAGATATAACTCACTTTTTTACAATATAATCCACTTTTAATAGAAATTTAATATAAAACAAATTTTTATGGAATTCACATACAAAGGTTAAAAATATTGTACAAAATATATTCTCTTGATAGGAACTCTTGACCAATAACTGCTCAGAAACATTCATTCTGATAACTGTTTCTACCCCGCGTCGAGGGGGACAGGATTCCAACCAGCAAATAGGCAGAGGGCTTGATAAGAATTGAAGTTCTGTCACGGGAGATGTATTTTGTATTGGTGGTGATGTCCAACTCAGTTGACGGAGCCTCTAATAATTCATCTCTTATCTACTTCCCACCCTCACCAATTTGATCTGTCCACTTCCTGATTTTGGAATAGGATAACGACGTCAATTCAACCAGGCATTAATTAATTTTCTAATGCAGTACTCCTACTACATTATTATTCTCTGTTGAAATTTCAATCATATCCATTTTTCAAAGCAATACTTCATTCATGCACTTGAAGGAGAAGGTTCCCCTGGTTTAGATTCTTTGCTCTAAAACTCAGAAGAGGCCAAAGGTTGAGTATTTCTCCCCGTGTAGGAGTAAACTTCGGAAATAATGGATTCTATTTTTTGAAGCTTTAGTAAAAATATATATATATACTGTAATAATTTGATGTATGTGAGGTAAAAATGTGATCGGAAAATCTGTTTACATAAAATGCATAAATTTCTTTTTATAGAAAGCTGCAATTCAAACATAACCGAATAAACTTGTAATGTAATTTTTTTAACTAACCCTTGTTTGAATCTTTGACAGATCGATCAGTTCTGCAGTCTCAGCTGATTTGGTCGTAGTATGAGGAAAACAAGTGATGACTGGCTTCCTCTTATATTCTAGTTTACAGGCCACAGTCATTCCATACCTTTCAATTTGCTTTGGTTGGTTAAACCTTCGCGGACTCAGGTTGCTTCATAAGTTTCTTCGGATAGCTCTTTTTTTCTTTTTTCTTTTCTTTTTTATTAAGAAGTCACTTTCTATAATCTACTCTTACTTTAACCTATAGGGGTCTAACTACGAGAGGATCCAAGTGGATCACTAATGAACTGATAATGATTGAACCACCATCGAACCGTTAGAATATAAGAATGAGTCACATAAAGTGGCAAGTCACAAGAATGGCAATTAATGTGAGATAAAATGTGAATCCTTAACCTCCCACTTCACAAAATTTTTAAAGGCTTATGGTGACTAACAACCCTTCCCAAGGGCTGTTGGTTCTTTGGATAGCTCATTTGAGTAGCCAAAAATTTTCCATATGCAACGTTTCCTAGTAGAGTGTCTTCCTTCCCCCAAGTAGAGGGTTATTCAAGCATGAAGTAAAATCATGAGCCATGGTTAACAATGCCTAGAACCCGTTTAGATTGCTATTTTCTGAAATTTTTGTAAAAAAATGTATTGTAACGATTTGATATAAACGAGATAAAAGATGATCAAAAATGTGTTCATCAAAAATATAAAAATTTTTTGGGAAAAAAATGGCGGTCCAATCAAGGCCTCACTACTTTGTTCATTTTGGCATAATTTTTTACTTTTGGGGTTCGGGGAGCACAACATAAGGCCTCATTCCCAGCCAATACCTAAAAGGTTGTCATGAAATCAAGGCCACAGCTTTGCCGACAAATTGCAGAATATGATGTAAAAGTAGCTTTGCAAAATGCCCTTTTCGGTGGCCGGTCATGGCAGAGCCATGCATTTTTATCCTTAGCAACTCTCCTCCGTTGGCTGACTTCAGCTTAACTTCTCATTCGTTTTCACTAATGGATTGAGGGCTCTCATTTTTTTTTTCCAGAAATTTTTGAAGAATTAGTAGTTAAACCTAATCCCAAATTAACCTCAAAAGCCATGGTGGCAACTCCTGAATCCAACTTGGGGACTTATCTACCCAACCTCCAAACCCCCTTAAATTGATGTGGACAACGGGAAAGTCAGCAGGGAAGCTGCTACTAGGTGTTAACTAACACCCACAAACCCCAAAAACCTCCCCTGCGTCTTTTTCTTTTTCCAGAAATTTTTGAAGAATTAGTAGTTAAACCTAATCCCAAATTAACCTCAAAAGCCATGGTGGTAACTCCTGAGGCCAACCTGGGACTCACCCTAGGGCTCTCATGATTAACTCTTCTTTTAGTAAACTTAACATTCTTGTCAGAACCAAAAAAAAAAAAAAATTATTGTCATTGAGAATACAGTGAGCGAAACACTGTATGCAAGATCAGGAAGCCGCAAAACCGAATCAAAATAATTTGAAATGATTGTAGTAAGATTAAAGTCGATGCCTTCAATTTTAGAACCTAGTTATTTTAGATGAGTTGTTTACTAGACAACCGATAGGATGCCATCCCAATTGTAAGTCTAAGGTTCAAATTTTTACTTGTATAATTAAATTCATAGGATTTGTAATACATAGTATACCCTTTTATTTTCTCTATAAGCTACCTATGACACCTGAAACTTACCCATGATTCGTGGTTGTGATCGAAGCCGAACCCATCCAAATTTTTAATTACTAAAAAAAAATCCCTTTTATTTAGTAGTATGTTTCATCGCTTCAAATCCTTTGCTCCAACTTGGTCCGCTACCCCATCTATCCCATTTTTAAGCAATTGCTATGTGTAAAAATAAGAAACAACTATTTTTATTAGAGTATTGGTTTGGACTTATCGATCAAATGAGTCAGACTTAAACTGTATTAATTAGTTAATACATGTGGCAACTGATTAAGGATAGGACAAACAACAAATACAGACGATTTGAAACGATGTTTTGTTCCTTCTGATTTTATCGATCTAGTTGAGTTCTCTCCTAATTTAAGTTAATACAAAAGTATTGTGGATGCTTTTCATTGGCGATATATATATATATATATATATATATATATAATCAGTCTTGTAGATGGACAACTGTAAAATTTTGGCCGATTGTATTTTATGATAACAGTGACGTTTTGGTTCACTGACAGAACTAGTCAAGATCGTGACAATAAAAAAAAAAAAAAAAGAGATTTTTTTCTATTCGAGTTCAACTTGTAATGCGAAAAATAGAAAACGAGAAACTATTGCAAAATGGCTTGTACGGAAACTAATGCAATGCAGTCGTCTTGCCAACAACTTAGGCCCATCAAGGGATTACGTAAACCAGATGTATTCAATATGTTTGGCCGAATTCGGTCAGTTTGATGTCCGTGCCTCCAATTAATCAACCTTGACACTAGGATTTTCGACCTTACAGCTACTTGCAGTACTTTCAAGCAAAAGTTGAGATGTGGCAAGATCCGACCCTCCATTTCTCTTTTCTAGTTGTCCACACAAAACTAAATCAATTAGTCTAGTTATTTTCGACCTAGTATTTGCTTCAGAAATCTTATTTCTCTACTTACATCGTCAACACATTTTTCAATCATCATTTTATCTCATGCATCACATCAAAAAAGTATTACAGTATTTGGATAATCAAATAATCTACTATCCAAACACCCTCCTTGATTGTAAGTTTCTTTTTTGTCATTTTTTTATTTACTACCTCTCAATCAAATCTTTTTTTTTTTTTATTGTAATATAGCGTGAAAATTTATTATTGAAATTGTTGGAAATCATCCTACACCAATTGCTTTAGAAAATTTAGTGGTGATTTCCAAATGAAATCAATTAAAATGTGTGCTTTAGCATAGTGAGTTAAAGCATGAGCTACTCTATTATAACTCCTTGGAACCCAATTAACATCTGTGATATGAATATCTAGCATTACCCCTATGAACTCACAATCATATCTTAGTAACTAACTATTTGCAAGTTTCTTGGTTTGTGATTCAAATCTAAATCTAATGATTTTTCTAGATCATATACACACACACATATATGTGACATGTTTATGTAATTTCTACTATTCATGTATCTTTTTTTATCAAGTAAATAGTCCTGGATGATTTTCAACTAATTTATTAATAATATCGGCTTCTGTTTTATCTTTAAAAAAGAAAAAGAAAAACCATTTGTAACTTGACAATTTAAAGCATACTTTTCTTGCAATTGGCGGCAATTCAAGCTAAAGAAAAACCTTTCTCAATTCAATCCGCGCCACAAAGTATATCGGACGCTGAGAAGAGCTGATCCAGGCCCGAAATCCCTTTACAACTAGCAGATTGTCATCCAGAACAACATCGAATTTGCTGGAGCCACTTTTCGATCCATTAGGCCCAGATAGGTGCCCAGGTTTTGGACCGTCAAATTGCCAGGCCCACATCCAAAAGAAAGGCAAAAATGTCAAAAACCAGCAAAATCCCGGATTGAGAGATCATCAACCGAAGAATCAAATGGCTGCACTAAACATGGAAAGGCTAACGAGATTCTTCATTCTGCTCATGTAATTCCAAAAACATCGAATTGTATGTAATCAATTTGCCCCAAAATGAATATCTTAATCACAAGAAGACTTGTTCTCCAATTGGATCCTCAATTCACAGCTCAAAATTTCATTTTTCATCCTTCACCACTGGGCCAGAGAAATCCAAACTTGATCAATTTGTCGTCAAGAAAATGTTCTTTCACCACCAAGATGATCCCTTTTTGCTCCAATACAGCTTCTGGTTCACTGGATTACTATGGTGGATGGGACCATCCTCAGCTCGGTGGCAACCTTGACCACTCAAGTGAGTATAATCAGCTCCGACGTTTTCTTGGATTTGGTGATAAGAAGTACTATGTTTTTGTGTACCTTTTGGGTTTCATCTGTGCTTTGGCAATTTCTAGAGTAAAAGTTTCTTCAATAATTAGTATACCAGCTTGTGCTGTGGTTTTTGCTGTCGGATTCTCAGTTGGGTTTTCTAATGGGGGTCATATCAGTTTCAATGGAGCTAAGAAGAGGCCTAAAGATCAAAACCTGAAGGAATCTATTGGAAAAATGAGGGATTTGGTGGATTTGTTAAGTGGGTTTGATGCTAAGTTTGTAAGTTTGAAGAACGATATTAAGGATTGTATTGATTGCAATCAAGTTAGCTTGAATGATTTAGGAGCTTTTCTGAAAAATGTGGAATCAATTAAGTTAGATGCTTTGGATGCTAAAAATATTGCTGAAGATTGTATCGGCAACATATTAGAGGAGAATCGAGATATGGATAGAAATTTAAGTCAAAAATCAAGTAGGAAAAAGAAAGAGGTAGGTGGTAATGGCTTTAGTTTCGGCCAATTTTTTGTGAATTTGTTTCAGGAGAAGTCCAAAATCCCAAAGCCTATTAAAATGAGAGATTTGAGCAAGAGGGAACTAAAAAATGTGGAGGTAAATAATAGTGAACAAGGAAACATTTTAGCTTCTTCAGTTGAAGAAAGAACTTCAAAATCATTGTACAATAGAAGTGCTGAAAATGAGAACGAGGGTCTGCGTGGGTCGACTTATCAGTACCATAATATAAATCGGGGTAAAGCTAAAAGCTCGGTAAATGGTGCTGGGAGAATGAATGTGGCTGCTGAAAATGAGTATTTGAAATATTCAGAGACACGTAATGCCATTAAAGAAGTTCTTAAGAGTAATAAGTATACTTACCGGAAAAGGAGGTTAGACTATATGAGCAACCAAGAAGTCTCTTGGAAGCAAAGTCAAGCTAGGGAAGTTGAAAGACGGTCATCTCATGATCATTTACTTGAATCTATGGACTTCAGGGTGAGCCTTAAACATCGGGAAAGTGAGACATCATTTGGGCGAGAAGAGAAAATAGATAATCTGGCCGGGAATTTTGACGATTTTGACAGTTTCAAAAGAGGTGAAAATGAGGATTATGGATCGTTTATCAGAGATGAGAGTGTGATTTCTGATACTCAACATTCCCAGACTAAGGATGAGTATACAGTGGCTTCAGAAGATATGGAGTTCAGTAGGAGCCTTGCAGAAGCTAATGTTCTTCTAAAAGAAGCTAAAGAGTGTTTGGTGCTGCAAGGTGATGATGAAGTTGCAGAGAAATTTTTATGTAAGTCTGCAGAATTGCTGTTGCAAGCTTTAAACATAAGGCCAATGAGCTTATTAGCAGTGGGCCAGTTGGGAAACACATATCTTCTTCATGGAGAACTAAAATTGAGGCTCAGCCGCCAGTTGAGAGCTCTGCTAGCTGGAAATGAAGGGTCAGTTGATAAATGGGATATGGCAGAGGATCTAGTTTCCAGGAATGACAAGATTTCATCAATTCTTGCAAATGTTTGTGAAGAGTGTGAAGAACTGCTCATTAATGCTGGAAGAAAATATAGATTAGCCTTGTCAATTGATGGAAATGATATGAGAGCCATGTACAACTGGGGACTCGCTCTCTTCTTCCGAGCACAATTACTTGCTGATGTTGGACCAGTAAGCAAATGCCCTTGTCAAAGTTGGCTTTTCTAGTTCAAAATGCTTCAATTACTTCCTTTTTAATTTTGCTGTCACCTGGACAGCTTTTTTTTTTTTTTTTCCCCTCCCGCCCCAACTGTTAGGCACAAGATTCGAACCCTGAACCTAGCAGCGGGAAAGACTCTAAGTGCCCTGCTCTGGCCATTGGGCCAACCCCTTGTTTAATGATTCAAGAAATATATTCTTACACAAGTTTTCTCCTGTATTATATTGTTATTATCACTTTTACTGCACTTGACTGCATTTGTGCAAATTTCAGGGTGCTGCTCGTGATGCAGATGAGGTATTCCTAGCAGCAATTGATAAATTTGATGCTATGATGTCTAAGAGCAATATCCATGCACCAGATGGTATATGATAAACTTCCTGCCATCTCCACATTGTTTGATGGAATGGTGATAAGAACTGTTTGATATAAGATCAAATATTCAATTTATGCCTATTGCATTCTGAGTGATACTACAATTAAATCGCATAGGCCTGAAGATCTATGAATAGGATGACTGGCATCATATAGGGTGGACACGCATTAGTGAAAGAAACTTTTGAAATATTCTGAAGTTCTGCTCTTCTTGTATACTGTTGAAGATTTAGAAATAACAATCTCTAATTCAAGCAGAAGTTGTCAATCTTGTTTCTCAATCAAAATGGATGCATTGCAGCTCTTTTCAGATGGGGGGCTGCATTACAGCAAAGATCTCGTTTGCGGCCAAGAAAAAGCAAAGAGAAGGTGAAGTTGTTGCAGCAAGCTAGAAGGCTTTATGAAGATGCATTAGACTTTGATTCTGAAAATGTCCAGGTACGGGAAGCTCTGTATTCATGTGTATCAGAGCTGAAATATTGGGATGACTAGTGGTGGCTGTAAAACTCTTATGCAGTAATAAATTCACTCAGGTACTTTTTCTTGCAAAAGACAGACTTCATTTCTTAGCTGTTAATAAATGAAAATCCTAAATTCTTCTTATTCTCTGACTTCATAATTAGGCTGAAGCAAACAGAGGCGAAGCCATATGTGAGTTCATGCAAATGCTTCCATGTAGAAAATTTCAACAGGTCAGGAAAGTAGATTAAGTCTCGATGGTGCATAATTTCGCAATTGAAATAATCTTGTCCCTTTGTTTTACATAAAGCATGTGCCAGATTTTCTTCACTTACTCTTGGCTCTCCTCCGAAAATTAATAGTGAAAGCAGAAAAGCCTCTGGCTTCAAACCATTGAGAATTTCAGTTTCTTGGATTGTCAGAGATGTCTATCACTTCTTTTCAATTTGGTCTTCTACAGGACTTTCTCACAGATAATTCGATGAGATTGTACATATCTTTTATTATACTGAATTGCAATTTCTTTCTTTTCTGGTCCTCTTTTCCACTTTAATTTGCATTTTGTTCGCAGCACTTTCTGAGAAATTAAACTGACCATGCTGTGTTCTCATCATGAATATGTACAGGAATCTCTCAAGAAAAGGAAATAAGGAAGTGGTTTAGGAAAAGTGACTGAAAATGTTACATAGCCGAGTCCGGAGACAAAAGAAGGGTGCAAAGGGACTTGTTTCAGAAGCAGTGTGCTATTTGCATGTGCGCAATGCAGTGTCCTTTTTGGTGTAGGGAACCAATGTTTTTGGAGAAATTGTAGGCTTCACTTTTCTGTTCTTGAGGCTTGTTTACATGCTGCAAGCTATCTCTAGTTCTCAACAAATAAAGCTATTTGTTCGTATACCTAAACTAGATTCTACGTAAATTAACCAAAATCTTTTGCAGCAGAAAAGCCAATAAGTTCAGTTGCAATTTATAAATTCTTTTTACATGGTTGATCTCGCAGCAGCAAAGAGTGGTTCCTCTTTCTTCCACTCTTGTTACATCACGTAGTCAGGAATTTAGTTCAAACGTGCGCAGTATAAACTTTTAGATGCGTAAGTTTCATTTTTATGTTTCTCTAGAGAGGGAAAGAATATTGTGAAATACTGCAATTGTGGTTGGTCTGATTCTTCTGGAGACATGAGAGCAGCAACTAGCTCAATGGAGCTTATTAATTAGACGAGCAGGTAATAATACATATACGAGAGTCATCCACAAGTTCAACTTCATATGGGGGGCTTGGGTCGAAGGGTAAAGTGGGAGGGATTGTAAGTAGAACCTCTCACTTACCCCCCAAAAAAAAAAATTCAAAATTTCCACACAAACTAGTGAACTAATGAGATTCTACTAGGCTCTCTTTCATAGTTGTAAATCCTTTCAACAAAGTAGATTTGGCTTGAACAGTTGTCCTGGCTTCTTGTTCGTTACTGCATGACTAAATTCTCCGTCTCTACTTAGTGCCGCCGGCCATGCTCCGGAAAACTTTAAGCATGCCTTCAAATGTAACAATCCCAACTAAGGTGTGGTCCTCTTCCACAACCCAGACACAGCTCACCCTGCGTGCAAGGGCTTGAATCATTACAGCCACAAGTGAACTCCACGGATAGCAAACAATTGCCTCCGACCTCCTCGCAGATGAATGCCTGACGGATCCACCATACTTGATTGATGCAGACTCATCATCAGAAGAACAACTCGAAGATGCTGATGATGACAATGAGGACGACAGAGAATATTCCTCCACTAGATCCAACATAGCCTCAAGATTTTTTTCTTCCAACCTCATTTTGACTAGCTGGACCAGTTCCTCTGAAGGACCAAGACAATCAATGTATGCCAAGAGATCACCTGCTGAAAGGGTTGTAATTGCAGCAGCAACTGTTTCATCACAGAATGCAAGAGTGGAGGGCGATATTTCACCTATCAATCTGTTATTTTCATCGATGACAGCAACAGATGTCTGCTCCTCGAGCGAGTGAGAAATTAAGGCCAATGCAGAAGAGGCAGGTTCTTCATAGTGAACAGTCATTATGTCATGATCAATCATGTTTAGTGATTCGATTGAGTAAGTTGGGATCGGGGAGAAAACTCCGATGGAGTTGAGAATGAAGCGGACTACATCTTCCTGTGTTATCCAGCAGTATTCACGGCCATTGTGGAGTGTGCTGCTGAAAGGAGCTGGTTTACCTGGGAACTTCTTTCTTGAATTCCTGGTTGCATAGCTTTCAATCGGTATAACCAGGTTCTGTGTACCATCAAGGATGCAATCCAACGCTTGCAACAAGCTGTAAGTTAAGGAATCAATCAGTTAAAACCAATTACCAACCAAAATTGGCTGATTTATGGAAAATGGATTTATTCAAATACTAATCCAGAAGCCATAGCATCCCAGTAAGAGGATCATGTAGTTGCAGGTCAAAATAGTCAGAAAAGACAATATGAAATATCATTAAAAAAGGTGGAGTTGATGATAAAAAATTCACATAAAAATGAAACTTCAGTTGCCTTTTTTTTTCTTAAAACCACCAATAACTAACCACATGCAAATACTAGTCCAGAAGTTGCATCATCCAGAATAAATTAAAGGAATTGTAACAGAATCATGCAGTTGCAGAACACAATTTCAAGAAAAAGACAACATCAAACAGCATTAGGAAAGTGTACCGAATTATAAAGAAATTTTTTCCAAAAAAAAAAAAAATCTTTAACTGGCCTTTCCTTTCTTAACAGGTCCACTTGACACCTTTTTTTTTTTTTTTCAAACTAAAACCCAAATTTTGATTTCTCCTGGTGCAAATGGAAGACGGCAAAGGAGACCAAGGCAACATGTGTTTCTGTTTACTTGACTAAAATAAAGCTCCCTTTTTCCTGATGCAGCCTACCTTTCTTGTCACTTTCATGCTAGTATTTTCAAAGCACTCTTTTCTCCGTACATTTTTCTTATTGTCTTTTTTCCACAAACTACATAGATTCTCCTACAACAGGTAAAATTCCAAGCTGAAGGAGCTAGAACCCAAACAAAATCCTAATTTCTTTGGAAAAAACCCAATTAAATACTCTTACCCAATTTCTTTGAAATTTATCTCTCATCTACATAAATTTTCTTGTATCAGACGATTTTTAAGTTTTAACCCCCTCAAAATTCCCAAAAGCAATGTAATGAATGTCTGTAGCATTTCACAGAAACAAAAAAAAATCAACATGAAAATTTAACTCAAAACTCAGAAGCAAAAAGTAGATGCATCCAAAATCACACTAACATCAATCCAGCACACATCCATTCACCAACTCCCACCAAACATAGCATACAACAAAATTTCCATCATAGCCACAGAAAAAAGGTTAGGGGGGAAAAGAACAGCGAGGAATACCAAGAAAATAAAAAACATAAAAATTCTCAGATTCAGAGATGGGGGTTGGGGGAGGGGGTATAACATGTACTAAATTTCTTTCTCTCTTAATTATTGAAAACAAATCTTAACAAAAATTTCCCACCAATATTTTTCATCAAAAAACAAAACCCAGATGGTAAAATTTACAAAAGAGACATTGGCAAACCTTGAATTGGGCTCCAAATGCCTGACCGACGAAGGAGGGGCTTTGAGCAAAATCTGAGAGACAGGAGCCTCTACAGCCTTGAAAGGATCTGCCAAGTTTTCTTCTTTACAGAGAAAACAAATGACATCCCCCATGCAAATCTTCCCCACGCATTTGCAAGCTGGAGAATCTACAACAACAGCATTATTATGATCAAAAGATTTGATCTTGGAAGAAGAAGAAGAAGAATGGTGGTCGGAGCAGCAGGTCCAGACGCTCACATGGCTCTCCCCGGATTTCTTCAACGCCGACAATGCCTCCGCAATAGTAGCGCCGATGGGGACCCACTTGAGAGGAGGTTTTCCTAGGCAAAGGTCTGATACCTCTCGATTGTTCAAGAAATTAACTGCCATGCAAGAACAGAAAATTTTTCAAAGAGAAAACAGAAGAGGCTGCCTGGAAACGGAGAATCCTAGAAGAAGAAGATATTTTAGACAAAATATTTATTAATAGGATGGAGGGATGGGTAGGATATGGAGGTGGAGACTAGACAGATAGAGCTGGGGAGGTGGGAAAGGACAAATTTGTTTAGTAGGAGTCGCAGGGTATGCTGCCTGCTCTGGTTTCGTCCAAGATGAAACGTCATGGAGACAGCTATTTATACACACCAAAAAGAAAGAAAAATGAAAAAAACGCCTCTATAGCGGTAATGGAGACAGCTATTTGTACAGGAGGGGGAAATGGAAAAAACACAAAATGTCAAGTAGCACAAACAATAAAAATTGTTTGTTTGGAAAACACCAGATTTATCTAGATGTCTATGACTCCCCAAATAAAAATTCTTTTCTTTATAATGTTAGAAAGACTTGGAAGCTAATTTTTTATTATTCTTTTAAAAATCTTTTCTAACAACGGAGGGATGGAATTTAAAAAGGGCAGAGGAAGAAAAATATCAACCTAAAACCTCTTTACGTTTCGAGGTTTCAACCAATTAATTTTTTATCTTAAAATACTTTGTGTTTGTTTCCATTAATTGGTTGGAAAATGGTAAACTTTCAAGCTTAATAGTAAGTTTTTTTTTGTAAATAAAAGTTTGGGTGGGTTCCACTCTATTTACTACTAGGTCCACCATAATCAGAATAAATTTCAAAATTATAGGTACTTACAGATTATTTACCAACACAACGTTCACATCGGGAGTGAGAGTCAAACGCACGACATTTTCTTTTCTAAAAACGTGGTTTGTCCTCATCAATTAAACCAAATAGTAGTGTGCGTATGGATCTCGAAATCTCTTTTTTTTTTTTTTCCCTTGTACTAAGGTAATTGACAGTCATCATCGAAAGTTTCTTGTACTAGTAGTACTTTATTCCTTTCTCTATTTTTGCCCTTTTTGCTTTTTGGTTAACTTTATACCAAACTCTTAATCTATCGTGTGTGAAAAGGATGCCAACTCTTCCATACATTGCTAAAAATTGCATCAATAACTTGCCTTAACCTTGAAATAAGAAAATCTTCCTCCTTTGAACTTTTTCTTGTACCAAAAAAGGTGCCACTCCGGGTGGACGCGGCAAGCGTTCTCTTTTCTTTCTTTGCCAAAGTCGTTTAGAAGAAATTTTGCATTTATTTTTCATTTATGAAATTGGTTGTATGAAATCAAATGGACTAAGATAACTACAGTAGTCATAGTTGTTTACAAATTTCATTATCACTATCAATCATAGAAAATGATAATGGATTTTGATAAAACCCATAGTGTTTGTTAATGTGTAATGGATTTTATAATTTATTATATTAATCATAAATAGCCTTTTCGTTGTTTCTTTTGTCTTTTCTTTTTCTTGCCATTTGTTGAAAATACAAAAAAGGCCAAATATTTTATTTTCTTTTTAGGTATTTAATGGAAATAGAAAAAGTCTACATATAGGTTATAATTAAGATTTGACCCACTCCACATTAATAAGAAGGATATAACAAAGATATTTGGCTTTCATGTATCTTGCAAAAGCCTAAAGTAAATAATAAAAAGTAACTCATGGAAGAAATAGGTCCTTTATCATTTGGGTTAATTTATTATTGATCCCAAACCAAACATTTTATATGGTAATCAATTCAAACTTTTCAAATGGGGTTGAACTAAAAACTCATTTTCATTTGAGGGACTAAATTTTCACATCAATGATATGTGAAGGACGATTTGTGCAGTTTTCCTTGTTAAAAATGGAGACATTTGCTCTTTTGCTGATATGTGTGGTCGTGCAGGTCCGATTGCTGGAAACGATTGCGCGACGCGGTTTTGTAACCTAAGGTCAAGCCTGCATTCACACACACACACACTCTCTCTCTCTCTCTTCCCGGTGAAAAGTAAATTTTCATTAACAAATTATTGAAAATCATCTAACACGATTTGATCTACATTATTGTCTTAATGGTAGATTAGACATGCATTAGAAATTATAGATCTACAATTTTACAGATACAATAGATTCAAAAAATTATGAACAGATTTGAAAAATATAAGAAAATTTAAAGTTGTTTCTAACAGATAAATCGTTGTAGCTTCCTTTTGTGCATCATCTACTAATCGATGGTTTTAACCTCCAATAGTAATGATGAGATTTGTTGAAATAGATCCAAAATTCAAGAAAATTTCATAATTGACAATCAGATCCAATAAAAAGAATTAGCATTGTTGATTTTTTATAATTTCTACTTGTGATTCTAGTTAGAAATACTGGTCAACAGATGCAAATGTCAGTGTGATTTACAACAGGGGTAATGACATACTTACAATAAGTATCTATACACTACATAACAACTTTTTTTTCCTTTTGAAAACACATGTTTATAATTAGTTATTTCGAAAGCATGTTTTGCTTTAACTATTTACTTTCAACATAACTAACGCTAAGCATTTTAACTATCAATATAATAATTATCATGTGAAAGAAATTTAAGAGATTAAAATTTGCTTTAGGAATTAAAAAATTATATAAAATTCATTTACTATAAATATTATACACCTCTTTATTACACTCACATCAAGCGTACAAAAAATACTAGCATATATACTAATTCAGCAGCAATGAGAAGCAAGGACAAGAACGATTGTCAGAAAAACCGTCGTTAACTTTTCACGGTTCAAATCTGCCAAACAAGGCTTAAGTATTCAAAATGTACGAGTCAGATAATATCACACATACGCGTAATGTTTTGCATCGTCAGCATTGATCTCACGTCAATTTTACAAAGTTATCTAAATTGGGATCAAACTTTCAGAGAGTTAGGAACAATTGCAGGGGTTACTGCCCAAATTTCATCACATGAGATGAGCCCTTTTAAGCATTTTACATAATCTGTAAAAAAGTTGATGCAGAAAAGTCCACATTTTGAATGAAGTGATTTGAGCCATATGAATTGCTAGGATTAGGAAGAAGTTGCTGTAAAACTGTCAAGAACCCTGTCATCATCCATCGTCCTGGACTGGAAGGAAATGGTCTTCGTCAATTAAAGAGCCAACCGTCCGTCATACGACCAAGTACTCTCCCAAGATCGGTCACATGTAAGTAACTCACTGATGGAATGAGTGGTCATTCTCAACTGCGTAGGACTCTGATTAATCAACTCGGCATATGAGGAAAAAAAAATATCAGCATCAGACGGACCCAAGGAAATCTCAGCAAATTCTGCTACACCTTGGTTGCTCATCATGGTTCAGTTCTATCCACTCGTTACATTCCTGCTGTTCTGGCGCCTGGTTTGAATCTTCTGTGTCCCAACCTGCTTTTGGATTTGTATGTACTAGGCTCATCAATGCATCATAATCCGTGGAAACTTCATCTGTTTTCAAGATGAAGGCAAAAATGTGTATCCATTAATTGTTTAGCCAGAATAAATTTTGAGGATTAATCAAAGCAGGCTGTGACTTTAGTCTTTAAGAGAGGAAGATGTCCCATAAAAGAACGCAACCTGGAGAATGTGGCGAAAGATGAGTCGTGATTTGGACTATTATTGCATTGGCTCGGAACAACTACTAGGTATGTCTAATAGCGGTTCTTAAACTACTCCCTTCGTCCAAAAAATGTGTCATTTTTGGAAGAATGTGCAACTTATGTATAGTGATATTAGTAGAAAAGAAAATTTTTATTTTCCTTTTATATCTTCAATGGCGGTCCATTACTCATTTGATGTTGATAGTTTGTGGGAATAAGTGATGGGCCACATGAAAGGAAAAATAAGATTTCATTAGAAAAAGTGAGTTAACTTCTCTAAGATGACAGTCAATTTGGGACCAAAAAAAAAAAGGTAAGAAACATGATAATATTTGTGAGACGAGTGAATAATAAAAGAGTTTTACATGAATATATAACGGTTCCACCAGATAATTTAACATGCCAAGTGGATGGTCACTTACCATATGAATTGGTAAGTGAAGTCTACCATGTTCACGTGGAGTTTCTTTATTGGATCTGAATCAACTACTAGACATGTCTAGTAGTTGTCGAACCGACATAAAACTTCTCAACTTTTTAATAATTCAGACAAGAGTTGAGACAAAAAAGTAATTAAGAGACAAACAACAAAAGTTAAAAAAACTCAATTCTTTCACTTTCTCAATTAGTAGTTTTGCTGCCCTCTTCAATTTCCTCCACATCCTCATATGAAACACAGCATGGTAGGTTGAGACTAATTTGTTTGGGCTTGGTGGAGCCAAGTAATTAAAACCGGCAACATCATTTTCCTACCTTACTGTCAAGAAGAAATTTCGAGGGAGCCGGGCCAGCCGGCTTTCACTTTTTTGAGGAAAACCATCAGAACCATCTTGTAAGGCTGTAGCCACTGGAAATATCTTATGCACTACCTTCTTTGGCAGCTAAGTTTTTTTGGAAATTTGTATAAAACTCTACTGTAGTTTATTAGAAGTTGTAGAAAAAAATTTGGAAGTAAAGTTTTTTACGTGTTTTGAGGTGTCATATTAAAAACTTTGGGAGCTTTTTGAGAATTCTTGCAAATAATGTAGGAAACAAACAAGTTTTATACAAATTTGCTAAAAATTTGCATTAAAACTTTGGAAGTTTTTTAAGGTTCCTGTAGCGAAAGTAGGTAAAAAAACTAGTATCATAGAAATCTTGAAAAAAACTCAACTGCCAAACAAGGCCGGAGATACCATGAGATTTTTTGGTGCAAAAGGCCAAAATGAATTTGACAACTAACGAATTTTGCGGCTGGGTTAATAATAGAAGAACCTAACAAGCAATTGTACCCTAATATAAACCTGCCTTTTTTTTTTTCTAATAATCCTACATTTGTGTGTGTGTGTGTGTAAGAGATCTGCTCTTTCGTTGGTAAAATGACGAGTTACCTTTAATGACAGAATAAAAGTGGCCAAACAGGCTATTTGGATTACTATTTTTTGGAGTTTTTATAAAAAAATAAACCGGAATAACTTGATGTAGGTGAAGAAAAAATATGATTGAAAATATATTCACAGAAAATGTAAACATTTTTTGGAGATTAATAAGTTTTCAAACAAGGAAGTTTTCATTGTCCATCACAGAAGCCTGCCTTCATTGTCCATCTATATCTATATGTATATGTTCGAGTACGGCCTTAAAAAAATTCATGGCTATAATAAACTTCACTGGGCTCGGAGGGTTGCAAATGAGGTAACTCATCATTTTAGTCAAGAGAGGTAGTAGACAATATTGAATAAATTGGTTAGAGAGATTTTGTTAGATTGAAATAACGAGAATTAGATCTTATCTCCCAAATAAAGGGAAAAAAAAAAAAAGAAAAAGAAGTGTACTGTCTTTAGTGTCTTACCCTTTCTATTGCGTCAATGTTAGCTGTCCCAAAATTAACGTCCTAATCCCCCATTACTTGATCATTATGCATAAGTTGATGAGATTGAAACCAGTTTACATTAGAAGCAAATAACAGCCTCCGTAATAAGATCTAAAGTAATTGACATTAGAAGCACGAACAGCCTCCGTTTTTCCTTTTGCAAGGTATGTGATGCTGTGAAAGAAATGCAAGTGTGTTTTTTTATTGAATTATTTACTTCAAAATTCACGTGGGTTTTTTTTTTTTTTTCAATGTAAGTGGGAAGTATTGAATTCGGAACTTCTCACTTACGCTCACTCCTCCCGTACCACCCATCCCTCCTCCCGAGAATTAATATGAGTTTAAAATATTGTTTTCCATTGCAATGAATAAATTATAACTTGCTAACATTATAACTAATTTTCAATTGACCGGATAATCTCTAGTGTATGATTTTATAGCAAAGAAAGTGGGAAAAAAAGAAGACAAAAGTATTGATTTAACTAGATTTGCTTTTCTGAGTGTGTTGAAATGATGGAAACTTTTGTCGTCTTTGATGCAATGAACTTTGTTTAATTAGAGGTGGAAGATGGATAAATGTGAAGCTAGATGGTGGGGATTAAATTTGTACCACGAATTTCAATAAGTTGTTATATTTTCATATATTACTATTTGAGTATTTACATTAATTATTTTAGTATTACTTTTGTTATATTAGGTTGATATTGTATCATACAATTATCACTAACAATTGTAAAAACCCCAGATCAGTGGAGCAATATTCGTGTCCGTATGGTTTTCAAAAAATTAGTGAGTGGATAGCAAATTATTTGGAATAATATTTTGAAAAAAATACTACAACACTTTTTTTTATAGGATGGATATGATATTAAAAGGTGATCGGAACTGTGTTAATGATGCAAGTAATTACATTTTGACAAAAAATCCACAAACCTGACAAGCCTAGTATAAAATTGTAAGTAGTGGCCGAAGGTGGACTAGGCTTAACAGTAGAAGGGAGAAGACTGTCAAGTGTATTTTGGTAGCAAATTATTTGGAAACAAATCACTTGTTACATCATAATACCTTTTCATGTTTAACTATATTTTTAACAATTGTTACATCATTATATTTAAAAAATCTTCTAAATAACATCATTGTTTTAAAAAATTTTCCAAATAACATTCGATAAACATATGTTTGTATTGGTATTTGGATAAATTTATCAAAATAATTTTATACTAATGTTTTTGTGATACGATATATTTGACACACCTTAAATAAAAACATTATAAAAGTGGCCTAAAATGTCATACGTAGTAACTGAAACATTTTACCAAAAAAAAAAAAGAAAAAAAAGAAAAAGAAATTCATCTAGAAAGTGCTTGTGAGGTAACAAAAAGAATTTACTATTTAAACATAGCCCAATTTGAGCATATCCAAACATCATCAAAGAAAATGAATCCACAATAATGCAGTAAGCGACAACGTTGTAAAAAGGCAATATTGGGATAAGAAATTCGGAGGCTTTTGTCTCTTGGACGGCTATCCAGATTTACGAATGGATAAGACCCCCTGTCTCATCCGCTTGTTTGGATTATGACGGTTCATTTTCACTAATTTATTTCTCTCCCGGCGCGTAGATCTTGCGGATCTGTGGGATTGGGATTGTTTATGGTATGATTTCGTAGCGAAAGAACTTTTACATCCGCTAATCAAGAGGATGTCAAATCTGAAACCAAACGCCGTCTTATCTTATCCCCAGCTCCGTACCAGTGGTAGGAGTCGTACGACGTCTTAGTAGTACGTAGGTTTAGTTCATCCGCAAGAAAACGACCATCTTGTAATTTTCGGTACGAAAATGAAAAGAAAACAGAGGACTCATTAACACTTCTCAAACGTTTGATTAAATACTAGTTACTTAGGCCTTGTTTAGATTGTAATTTTCTACCAAAATATTTTACATTTTTCGTGATCACATTTTTTGAACAGTTTTTACCTCACAAATATTACATCGTTACAGTATATTTTTTCATAAAAAATTTAGAAATTGACACTTCAAACAAGATTTTAATCTGTACAGTCTCTTTAAGATAATTATCAGGACGCATTTTATAACTCACCAAAATAGAGCTTTTTCTTTCTTTCAAGCGTCAATCGAGGGGAAGGGGAGAGTATTGTTTACTTCTTGGCCCATGCAAAATCTAGCGCCCAGCTTCTACCCTTTGTCCCTACCCCAGTCCCCACCGCCAATCCCCAAAAAAAAATAAAAAAAAATAAAAGGCAAGTAGTAGTACTGAAGAAATCCAAACAAGTAAGCCAGTATAAAATGATTTGTCAAACAATTTGATCAATTTTTTTGGATATACTAGCTGAAACATTGGAGGGTTTTTATCATAACCCACTTTGGTACTTGAGATCATTAGTGGTGTCAAAGAACTGGAGCATCTATTGTGCCAAGTACACCAAACTTGGTACCCAACATACTCTCTCTCTCTTTAATCAGATTTCTAATCTATTTTGGGGAAGACCCAACTGTGCTGTTAAGGAACCGATAGGGACTGAACTACCATCGGTTTGGACTAGTGCGTAATACTCATTGCAATCTAGTAACGCAAGTTCATTATCAACCTTTAAAAAAAAAGACGATCCTTTATTATTTTTTGGCATTTTCATGCCTAACTTAACGTCATTGAAGTAATCATGATATCCCCAATTTGACCCCTAAATCTTCACGTTTTCCTCTAGACTTATGAGTTTCTCTTGAATGAATGTTATTAGCTGATCTTATTAACCAAAACCCAAGCAGTCGGCTTTCGGCTTACCTTTTCATTTATTTCTCTTGAAGATTAGGCTCACTCTTTTGCCAAACTTTTTCCCCGACCTATGATTGACTTACCTCTTCCTTTTGATTCGCATACTTCTAATGAGGAATTCCGATTAGTCTTTCCTCTTTTCTTTGGCATGAATCGAATGGAATTGAAACTTTCTAACTCTTAGCGCTGGTTTCATTCACAGACATAATCCCAAGCATGCTTTCATCCAAAAACATATTGGTGTGTTTAGGTAAGAATTATTTGTCAAAAAATTATTTACTTGCATCAGAAATATGTTTTTTAACACATCTTTTTATATTTTTAATTATCTTTTTATCTTACATACATTAGATCCTAAAAAATAATACTATAATTATTTCAAATAATCTCCTATCTAACACACTTAATTATTTTTCACGTGTGACGTGTTATGCTATCAAATAGGCCCCCAGAAATGAGAAACGCTATGATTAATACTGCAGTGTGTAATGTTGGGTCACTTAATGGGCCACTTGATGGGCCAACTTCATTCAGTTAAATTCCAGTGGTGACTGCATACGAATCCGGCTGAGTTCTTAACCTGGGCTTCCAAGTGTTCTGTCTTCTTCTTCTTCCTACTTCATGAGAGAAGAGGCATGCAGAACTGGGCTTGTTCGTGGCCCTTTATTTTTATTTTGCAATTTTCAATGTTAATGTTAATTTAGCATGGTAGCCAGCATTTCACTAGAAACAATTGAAGTCGGCTGTTAGGATCTTATCTGACGATACGAACCCTGTATCTGACAACTCAGCGTAGAAAGGGCATAAGGAGGGTTCGGACGATTAAAAAAAAGAAAAAAAAGAGTGATACTTCACTGCAGAATATAGCTCCTGGCACTCCCTTCTAACATTTTGTTATGCTAAGTAAGGAAGGTGAAGTATTGGAGGATTAATTCGAAATGAAAATTAGTATCATAAAGAGAATATATTAATCCCACTTCCTTCTGGAATTTTGTTATGTGAAGGAAGAAAGGTGAAATATTGGAGGATTAATTTGAAATGCAAATCATTTGCCTTTAGTAACTGTATCATGAAGAGAATATATTAGTCCAAAAGCACACCGCCTTTGCAAGAATTGAGTACAAGACGCTAAACTCGAGTTCTTATGATTTTTATTCTCTAGCAAAATAAACATAAATTTCTGCAGAAAGGCACGTTTTTTTGGATTGCTTTTTTTTTTTTTTTTTGGCCTAAAAATTTGTGCTTGTATCATCGATACAAATTTCAATCACCTTTTTATTTCACATACCTCATATTAAAAAAGTGCTACAGTACCCATTTTCAACAAATTATCCCAAATAATCTACTATCCAAAGTTCCAAACGCAATTGAAAAATCAAAATTTTCCAATTAAAGCTTATCTACATTTCAATTATATGATTTAATATG
This sequence comes from Gardenia jasminoides, assembly GCA_013103745.1. NCBI lineage: Eukaryota > Viridiplantae > Streptophyta > Magnoliopsida > Gentianales > Rubiaceae > Gardenia > Gardenia jasminoides. The sequence goes on from CM023095.1 coordinate 4,412,836, forward strand.
GACACTAATATAGATCTACACACTAACAGAACATCACGTAAAGACGGACTTCTTAAAAATTGTTTCTTACAATTGCTTTTATTTACTGTACTGTTTTGTGATGGTTACTGGAGTCGAAACTAACTATAATATTTCTTTTTTGCTTAAGAGGATTAAATGAATTACATTTGCAACTTTGAATCAAACCAACCCATCAACTTTCTTGCAACTAACAATGTTGTTTGGGTACCTCTTATACTGTAACACTTTTTATAATTTATGTATGTATCCATAAAAGATAGTTAAAAAGATAAAAAACAATAAAAATTATATTTATGAGGTAATCAAACAGATGATTACACAAAAATCGTACATTATCTTTAAAAAAATAAATACATAGGGTTCGTTTGGTTCACAGATTGGATGAGATGTGATGATTCATCCTTGGATAGTTAATCCTGGATTAATCATCATGAGATTACTCATTCTTGTTATCCAGTGTTTGTTTTATTAATATAGTTATAAGTTTTGTCTTTTTCGATAATGGTAAAAGAATCTGACAAATCATTATCTCTTCTCACAATTATCTCGGATAAATAATACCAACACCTCCATAGGATGACTTTATCCCTCTAGAGAGGATTAATTCACTTAACATGGATGTCTAATCCAATTATAAAAATGCAACCAAACATTAGATAAGACAAGATAAGTCATTCAATCTGATCATTTTATATGCCAAATGAACCCATAGGGGATGAGGAAGGATTAGGTTGAATAGTAAAACGGGAGGGATTGTAAGCGGAAAATCTTGAGTTGAGAATCTCCCGCTTAGAAAAAAGAAAAAGTAAAAAATAAAGTTATAAAAAAGTCCGTACGTTATCTACGTGTTTCCATGTAAGGAAGCACGAAATTAGTAAAGAGAACTTTTCCAATCTCACCGACAAAAAGGATGCGCTGACTCGGATAAGTGTCACCCCCATCTGAGGTTTCAGATAAAGTCCAAAGACTTTTTCCACACCCCTGAACAACCCCCCCCCCCCCCACAAAACCTCCCCACCTAATGAATGCGTTGACTGGAAAACACTTCTCTACTTACTTTGCATTCCGTTTTGGATTAATTGCAATTCATGCCCTTAAAGTATACTTGATTCAAATTACAAAATTATAAATCATAGCAATTTTGCAACTCAAGGAAAAAAAAAAGAAAGAAAGAAAAGTAGTGGTTAGCAATTTTGATTCCTAATAACATCTCACTTCATTCCTTATCTATGGCTCTATGGCAAATAAAACAGTAATCAAAATTGCTAGCTTAGACTAGTAGCAAAACAATTACTACATGGTAAATACTTTTGCAGAACAATTAAAAGCACCTCTAATCTTAACCAATCTTAGTTTTGCAAGCTTGTTTGGATTGTCATTTTCTCGAGTTTTTTTAAAAGAATAATAATAATGTGATAATTTGATGTACATGAGGTAAAAAAGTGATTAAAAAAAAAACGAGTTTAAACAAAGCCCAATCTCGATGAATATACCAAAAAATTGCGTTAGTTAGTCAGTCCAATGAAGTAAAACCAACGGCATGTTTTTGAGGAAACACAACGATGTCCACACCTTGTCCAGTCAGCAAGCGCTGTTTGGATAACGTCGCCACCTCTCTTTTCACTCAACACTCTTTTATCAAATTCGTTAATGGATTACCTATAAATACTCTTAGCAAATCCCTCTTATCCATCAATAATCTCAATCTATCTGTCTCTGTTGGTGGCCTATTTATTCATAATTTTGTTGTGAATATCTCTTTCCTTTTCTATATCCAAGCAGAGAAAGTAGCATTTTCTTGTTCCTCTTCCTTCTTCTTGTTAGCGGTGAGAAGAATTACAAAGGACAAGAAAGAAACACAGCAAAATGTTGGCAATATTCAAGAATGGTCTTGTTAATCCACCCCAGGAGCTGAACAGTCCAGCCTCATCGTCCCATGCTGCAGCTTCTGACAATGCTAAGAATCCTGAGGAGACTTTGAAGGATTTCTTGTCATCCCATTCCGATAATGGTTTCTCTCTGGGTTTTGCTGACAGTGCCTTGCTGGCTTATGCCCCTCCTCAGAGATCACACTTCAATGCTCATCAGAGGTTCTCATCATCCTATTTTTTTCTTTTTCCTTATTTTACTTTCCTGTCTTGACTTGGTACAACTGATGTTTAATTAACTTCTCTGTCTATGGCATGAAATTAGTGCAAATTGAGGAGGGGATCTGTTTTAGGTAATGTACTTGTTTGTCAAAAAAAAAAAAAAACTCTGAGATCATCAAATTGGATTTTGGAAAATTTTATGGGTTTTTTTGGTTCACAAAGAATAGATCACAGATATGAGAAAACAGGAAAGGAAAGAACTTGTTAAATTCCAAATGAAACTGGGGTTGGTCCCTAAATGTGATCCTCGTGACTGCAACAATTATTCTTTCTGTGATAGAAAGGTTGAGACTGATCCCCATTCCAAAAAACGTCCGGTGTATCTGATTTTACCATTTTGTTATTAAAAAAGAAGCAGCTTTATTCATCCGATAGCCCCTTTGCTTGTGGGACTAAACTTGTTTTGGATGTTAAATTTTATGTATTAGGATGTTTTGTGGCGTAAATGACATATACTGCGTCTTCATTGGGAGTTTAAGAAATCTGCCCACTCTTATCAAGCAATATGGACTATCCAAGGGTGTCAATGAGGCGATGTTTGTTGTTGAAGCATACCGGACCCTGCGTGACAGGGGACCCTATCCGGCTGATCAGGTCCTCAAGGATCTTGATGGCAGCTTTGGATTTGTGATCTATGATGACAAAGCTGGAACTGTATTTGCTGCACTTGTAAGCCTGCTGAAATATAAATGTTTAGAATGTTATCCTGTTGTTAAATTTCAGCCTCTATCTTGACTGATACCTATGCCTCCTACTTTGAGTACAGGGTGCTGACGAAGTAGTGAAGCTCTATTGGGGCATTGCAGCCAATGGTTCTTTAATGATATCTGATGATGTGAATGTGGTAAAAGCAAGCTGTGCTAAATCCTTTGCCCCATTCCCAACGGGTATGTAGTTCTGTGATGACTATTCTTGTTTGTGTGTGTTATTTTCTGGGACTGATATGAGATCAATTTCCTCAGTTGTGAACATCAAAATTTTCGAGTGGCCAAATTACAATTCATGCTAGCTCTTTCACTGGTTCAAGTGTCTTTATTTTAATTATGCGCTGGGACGAATGAAAACATGTGATTGATTGAGAGAGGGGGAACACATAGGGCATTATCGTAATATATTAATTTGAACAGAAGTTCAATTCAGTGAAAGTGAGCAATTATTAGGACAGACTAAAAGTGTTATGTGGGATGAAGGAAGTAGTAGTTTGTGGAATGTATAATAACATGGCATGGAAATTTCTGATTTCTGTTTTGGGCGATTGAATATTGCAGGATGTATGTTCCATAGTGAAAGAGGACTGATGAGCTTTGAACATCCCTTGCACAAGATGAAAGCCATGCCAAGAGTGGATAGTGAGGGGGTTATGTGCGGAGCGAACTTCAAGGTTGATGCTCTTTCCAAGACTAATAGCATACCAAGGGTAGGAAGTGAGGCTAACTGGGCAACTTGGGGACCACACGCCTGATAAAATTAAGCACTCTAGCTGTTGACATGACCAGGAAACTTCAGATTCACCTTGGCACTAAGTTTCCTGTGGTCTATTGGTCCCTCACATGTAAATTTGACTTGAGGGCCGTTGTTAGTAGAATGAACATATTTGGATTCAGTAATTTTTGTTTTTTCAAACAATTTGTTATCCTTGATGAGTTTGGTTTGGCAAATCATTGTAATAGTCCCAAGTCTCTGTAAAAAAAATCTCATTCTAGTCTCTCAATGTTGAGATAGTTGAGATTTGTTCTCAGTACTTCCGATTAAAGTGTGTTATGTTGGTCACTAACCACTTACTAAAATCACTTCTCTAACTGATAATCATTACGGTTAACTCAGGAAGTCATTTATATAGTGGGAAAAAAAAGAAGGAATATCAGCCCCCCTTTCCTCCAAAAGTTGCAAAGACAATGTAAACAGTGACAGATTTAGGAATTTCACTTATCATATCACGTGTACATAATGTTTTCCAATTAATAAATCTCTTGAATTTGGTGATAATGACTGAAGCCACTCACTGTAATCTACTGAGATCTGTAATTGATCTTGTCTCTTTTTGTTGTGCAAATCTTGTATGCATTGACACTATGAACTTGCTGTTGCATAGTTTGATCAAAGCAAAGAGAGTGTTATTAAAGGGAGTGAAGAGGTCACAACTGTTCCTGTGATATGTCACTGTGGCAAAGCTTCCAAGCTTAGGACTTGTTGGACCGATGAAAACCCAGGAAGAAGGTTCTTCTGCTGTGAAAACTATGGAGTAAAACTCTTGGAACTTGAATTTTTTCTTTTCCTTCCTATTCCTGCTAACATAGTTGACTGCAAAAACATCTATAAAGATCTGATTATTTTATGCTTCTGGCAATGATTAGGAAGGCAATGGCTGCGGATTCTTCCTTTGGTATGATAAACCCATGTGTGAGCAATCCAAATGGTTAATCTCTAGCTTGTTACGACATGTGAGAATGCAGGAGGCTGAGAATATAAGAACAAGGCACAGGGAAAAGTTACTGTGGTTTGCTCTAGCTGCTTCTTGGATATTGGTACTATTCAAATTGTTGAGTAAGGGAGTGGCAGGTGCAGGTCAAGTGCAGAATGGCAGTGAACTGTGATTTTGCAGGATAACTAGCTATTCTCAATAATACTTCATCATGGTGATTCATTAGGCATATTTCATGGTTCTGGATTAGTTCTTTTGAAATTGCAGTAGAAGAAGAATACTACTGCATGGAATTATGATTAACTTTTTCGGTGTTAGATTGATGTAAGGGCTCCTAAAACAAGGTACCTTTGCCCTCTGTTTATTCATAAGCACAGAATCATTTCAATTGCCTTGTGAAGAACTACAGAAAACAAGAATTCTCCTCATCTTTCGTTTATTTAGGCATGACTAGTTTCACCAAATTCTTCCAATTGACAGCGTTACTACCAAACCTGAGGGCCTGAAACTTATTTGCATAAGCAGTGTTGCCATTGTGAGTCTTCTTTTCTTGCCTCAATGTCATGATGGAATTTAATATGTTGCAAAGAGAAGGAAGGAAAGAAAGGAGTAAAAAAGGGAGAAAAACAAGAGCAGTATACAAATGGATTGCTACTTAAAAGAAAAAAGAAAAAGCAGTGTCAAAATCCATTTATAAAATCTGAGTTTAAAAAGAAAATCAGTTTCGAAGACTCTGATTTCCAAGAAATATATTTAAAATGAAAAACAATGTAAAAAATCAATTTTCAGGAAACCGACTTTTATGTTTTAGGGGAAAAAAAAAAGGCAGTGTAGAAGCTGATTTGGCGAAATAGGCTTTAAAACATTTTAGAACCAAAGTGCACTTCGAAACATATACCCCAAAACTGAAAAATGGAATCGTAGAAAGCTGATTTTCAATAGAAGAATACCACCTAAAACTCTGTACTCAGTCTGAACTCTGTTTTTGTCGCTCTCCCTTTCCCTTCCCCAGCTATCAGTATGAACTCTGTAGTCAGCGTCGTCCATGCACTGATGAAGCACACCCAACTTTCTCCACACTCAACTCTCGTCAAAACCCCCTAATCCTTTCACCCCTCCTCCCTATTAGGCCCTCAACTAAACCAATTTTCATTCACCAATTCACTCCAAACCCAAGAAGTCAGCTTTGTTTCTTGCACCATCACCACCAAAAGTTAAGAAAGCCCCTGATCACATGTGCAGCAAACAGTGAAGTAGGAGGCACCCCGCACCAGAAACTGGGAATAATGGTTCCAAGAAACTTTGATAAACTATTCCGATGGATTTCCAAGTCAACTTCTAGTCCCATTGCGCAGTATATATCTCTACCAACTACTTTCTTGCACTCTGGTGATCCCAGAATTAATTTGGTATTCACATTTTCCTCATTCTTTTTCTCCTTTTTTAAAAGCAGTTAAAAAGCAATTTAATTTGTCGATTTTCTTTGATGGTTTGTTCATTTTTTCCCTCTCTTTTTTCTCGCTTGTTTTATTCTGAATTTGGAAGTTTGTAACATAATAGACTTTAGAACTGGTTGCTGGCCGAGACAACTAGTGAGCGCAGAGAGGGAGAATTCATTATTGTTTGGATTGAAAATTTTTCATATTTTCCTTGACCACATTTTCCAAACACCTTTTTTATCTCACATACATAAATCGCTTTAGTATATTTTTCTACAAAAAATCTGAAAAATGGCAAGCCAAACGGGATTGAACATGAAGCCAGACACTCAAATTAGCGGTTTCTCCCTTGAGTAGTCAGTGACCTAAATCCTACTCAAATCATAATGCGATAAGTTCATCTTGTCTTGCTATCATTTCCCAAAAACTTAAATCGCAATCTTATCATTTAGCGACCCTGTTTAGCAGGAAAATGTCTCCCAATATTTGACTTTCCATACTAAGAACCTCACGTTTCCGTATTGGATTTTTAATGACATCAAAGGAATGTCCTAGGAAGATTTGGGCCTCTGGTCTTCAGCTTCTGAGGAAGGAGTTGAGCCCTGTTTTTAGCCAAAATTGCACCTTCTCCATTTCAGATGTTGAATCTTTACTGCAAGACCAGGATCTTCAAGCTGGAGATTCATCATTAGGTTGTTCCATGATTGTCTCCTTCCAAGCAAAAAAGCAAACAAGCAAACATGAACCCGTCCAACCCATTAGTAGCTTTATGGGCAGTGTGTTAAGATTCGAAGTTTAAGGAATTGATCATGTCCTCAGCTGATATTGATTCTGCAGCCAATTCCTCTCCAAGACTTGATTTTCCAGATTGGACGGCTTTTTGGTGCATGTGGTTTTCACCATCCTTCTCTGGAATTTTTTTTTTCCAGTCTCAATTTTATTTCAGATGTCTACAATCACTCTCTCTTGATTTTAGTTTTAATATTTCAGCCTACGAGTCTAACTTCATTTTCAAGCACAAGACCTTCATGATTTGAAAAAGTACAAATGAATAATACTGTACGTGATCCCTAATCTACTACATATCTATCAGATTGAATAACAAAGGGACAGCTACCGTACAAACCACGGTTTAACCTCACAGTAGTTGGAAAAGTTGCCAGACAACTTTCCCAGATCGACAAGTGATTGTGGCATTCTTTGAAGAATCAAACAATCCAGCTACAGCAAAATCAGAACAGGGTCTGGGAAATTTCCCACTGAATTTGGTGCTTTATTCACATAGCATGTTATACGTGCTCCGTCTTGGTTAAAAGCATCGAACTGTACATCAACACAAAAATGGTACTCGATATAAAATTTTGTTTCGCTTCCCTAGTTGCCCTGACCAAACTCCACAAAGTCTGGGACATATCCATCTGATCGTAACACATTCATCAATCCTCTCAAGGCATCATATATCTCCTCTGAACTAGAATGCCTTTCATCAAATGAGTAGAACTCGACCACCCTATCCTCAACTTCAATTGAGCTGCAACCCGGCAATTTCCTAGATCCAGTATACCTCTCTGCAACTTTAAGTCGTGCAACATCTTTCCATCTTTTAGCAGCTCGATAAATGTTTCCCAGCATGACATAGTTTGATGGGTTTTGGGGCTCAATCTGGATAAGTTTTTGAAGAGCTAGTTCAGCAATTTCAACATTCTTATGAACTCTACAAGCACTAAGTAGAGTGGTCCAAATTACAGCATCTGCTTCTAGTGGCATGTTTTTCACAAAATCCACAGCCCGCTCCAGAAGTCCAGCACGACCTAGTAGATCAACAATGCAACCATAATGCACAATTTGTGGTGCAATTGAGTACTCATCAACCATTGACTGAATATACTGAAATCCTTCATCAACAAAACCCATATGAGAACAAGCACATAAAATACCTATAAAAGTAATTGCATCTGGTTTTTCTCCTTCAAGTTTCATCTCACTAAACAACTTTAAAGCATGAGCTCCATGACCATGCACTGCTAATCCATTAATAATTGTGTTCCAAGTTATCAAATCTTTTCTACCCATGTTCCTAAAAACATCGATTGCACTTTCTATCATCCCACACTTCGCATACAAATCAATTAAGCCATTACAAACATAGAGGTTATCCTTGTACCCATTGCTCTCAGCATATACATGAACCCACTTGCCCAAATCAAGTGCACCTAACCTTGCACAAGCCGACAACACATTTACAAGCGTGGCATCAGTAGGCTGCACATCGGACTCATTTAGCATCCTTTTGAATGTGCCAAGAACTTCAACAAACAGTCCATTATGGGCATAACCTCCAATCAACCCGTTCCAAGAGAAGATATTCCTCTGTGGCATCTCCTCAAAGAGTTCTGCACACCCTTCAACATCCCCATTATTCGCATAACCATTTAACATGGTATTCCAAGATATCATGTCCTTATTGGGCATCACATCAAAAAGCTCTCTAGCCTCCAGCATATCCGCATGCTCAATGTAACCTAACAACATAGTATTCCACAACACAATATCCCGCTCGGGTGCCAAATCAAAGAGCCTCCTTGCAGAAACCAAATCGCCATTCGAAACAAAACCACTGATCATTGAAGTCCATGTAACAACATTCCTCAAAACCATCTCAGCAAACACTCTATATGCGCAGCTTACTTGGCCTGCACTCGCATACATTTCAATCAAAGTAGAACCGACATAGGTATTTGACTTAAACCCAAATTTCAACACCAAAGAATGCACCATCTCGCCTTCTTTTAACGCCATTAGTCTCAGACAAGATTTAAGCACCATCGGAAATGTATAGCTATTAGGACTAACATTTTCGTGAATCATATTATTGAAAAGCAATATTACTTCATTGAACATCTCATGGTCCAGATACCCTTTGAACATCGCATTGTACACGGAGGCATTTCTGCTGTGAATTCTATCGAACACCTTGTGGGCATACCAGACTTTGTTTATAACAAAGCATCTCGACAGTAAAGTTGGGATCGTATATTGGTTGCTGGGGTCAAGAGCGTGAGTTATAATCTGGGTCTGTATTTGTTTGACCTGCTTGGCAATCTTACATGATTTCAAGAGTGAAACAAATTTTTCTTGGAGGAGAACGTGAGGTGGTTTTGGGGCCAAGTTAACAGCAATTTTAGCTATTTTTGCGAAGCACCAAAGATGATATTTTTCTGGGATGGCTGCCTACAGAATTCAGGAAGCATGGAACGATTTTACTGAGCAATGGAGACTGAACATGGCGGCAACCGTACTCTTTTTGAGTTTTTGTAACTTTTGTATGAAGGCAGACTGCTGGATTTTTATGCCGGGTACAATATTTAGGGGTAATCTCATAAACCTCCCCTGTGCTTTCTAACAATTGCAGCCACTTCTCTTGAGGTTTAAAAAATTACACTTACCTCTCTGGATGTTATGAAATGACGATGATGGTTTTGATAACTCTATAAATTCTAAATGAAAAGTAGGTATAAAGGAAAAAAAATTGTATTTTGCAAATATTTCTTTATCCAAAAACTCTAACTTCTTCTCACCAAATATATTATATTTAATTCCCAGGTCATTTAAATGGATTTTTTGCTTGGTTTTATGAATAGCTAGCTTGTAGGGATATATTTTGTTAAAATAAGTTTCTTCACAACTGACTTAGCAAAGGAAAAAAATCCAAACATTAAAAAAATGATGCCTTAAAATATAGCCTAAATTTTACCACAAGGAATTGACTTAAAATTTTTTACTCAGCAAGTAATATTGATATTTGATTTCTTTTTTCATTTAATTTATTTCTAAATCAAATAGGGGCAATATAGGATATTCATTAGGCCTTTTGTGCTTACATCATTATTTGTTACCAAAACATATTTTCTAGGGAAGTTTTTATAATTTTTCAAACCTCAAGGGAGGTGGCTGCAATTACTCCAAATCTCAAGGGAGGTTTTTGAAATTGTCTCCAAGATTTAAGTCTCCCATCAAATATGAAAGCTATACGTTCTGACCTCCCAAAAAAAAAAAGATACATATATATAAAAATATATATATATATATTTATGTGTGTGTGTGTATATATATATATATGTATATGTATGAAAGCTATATGTTCGACAAATTTAAGCTCAAGTATAGGGTTGCCAACTCTATTGTCATTTCCAATATTATTAATTGTATTGTTACCTTAGCAGCATTGAAGGTTAGATATATCCTAGGAATTACAATTATAATTGTCCCTTGTCAGTTGAGTTTGTCGATTTGGTGCTCAAATAAAATGTGGGTCCAATGTTATATTTTTGATAAAAAGATAAAATTATATATGGGTTAATAAAGTTAAACCCAAAACCCAATCATGACCCAACATATTTTTATGATATATATTCACACTTTATTATTGTGTACACAAATTATACAAACATTTTGATACACTTGTAAATTATTTCTTATACATTCACACATACACACATACTAACACACTCACACACACATTTTTCACACACTTTCACTTGAAAAAATGCTTACAAAATTATTTTTGGCAAATTTTCACACTCAAATACACATTCCCCTCTTTCTTATACATTTTTGCAATCCCTCTCTCTTCCTATGAGTAGAGTTTAACTACCAGATGGATGTGCCATGGTCAATAGGATTGAAAAAAAAACCAAGGAATCCTTTGCAATCATGTCAGACTTTTACCTTTCCATTTGAAAAATAAAATTTGTGTGTTACAACAATTAAGAGACCATAAGAAGAGGACAAATTTTGAATAAAAATTAGTATTTTTTTTAAAATGAGTTTTTAATGTTATATTTTGAAATGGGCAGCAAATGTTATAGAATTTTGCATATGGGAATAATTGAGATTTTCAAATTTCAAAAATCATATCTGAGAAACCCAAAGAGGTCCTCCAAGAGACAAAAGTGCATTAGGTATGAATTTTTCCTTTGGTTTTCTTTCCTTGGTCCGTTTGGATTAGTTGTTTTAGTTGTTTTTCAAAAAATAAGCATTTGGGATGTGAAAACATCAGAATGCTCTTCAAAAACTTTTGAGTGTGTTTTATGATATTTTGTGGTATTTTAGTAAAATTTATTTGATCAATGCATTTTAAATTTAAAATTATTTGGGATAAATTTTAAAATTAAAATTAATTTTAGGTATTTTTGGGGAATTTTTACAATTAACAATTTATTTTGGGTATTTTTAAAATTAAAATTTATTTGATGGGTGGTGGTGTGGGTGGGTTAATTTAAAAAAAATACCCCAAATAAAATTTTAATTTTAAAGATGCCCTAAAAAAATACCCCAAATAAATTTTTAATTTTAAAAATGCCCTAAAAAATTGTCCCAAATAAATTTTTAATTTTAAAACTGTCCCAAAAATACCTTAAATAAATTTTGAAATTTTAAAAATGCCCCAAAAATCGTCCAAAATAAATTTTTAATTTTAAAAATGCCCCAAAAATTACCCCAAATAAATTTTAATTTTAAAATACCCAAAAAATACCCAAATAAATTTTAATTTTGAAAATGTCCCAAAAATAACCCAATAAATTTTTAATTTTAAAAATGCCCCAAAAAATTACCCCAAATAAATTTTAATTTTATAAATGCCCCAAAAAATTACCACAAATAAATTTTTAATTTTGAAAATGCCTTAAAATATCCCAAATAAATTTTTAATTTTGAAAATGCCCCGAAAATTACCCCAAATTAATTTTAATATTAAAAATACCCTAAAAAATTACCCTAAATAAATTTTTAATTTTAAAAATGCCCCAAAAAATTATCTCAAATAAATTTTTAATTTTAAAAATTCCTCAAAAAATACCCAAAAAATTATCTCAAATAAAATTTTAATTTTAAAAATGCCCCAAAAATATGCCAAATAAATTTTTAATTTGGATGGGAGGGAGAGAGAGAGGGGGGGGAGAGGGAGGAGGTGTGGTGGGTGATGGTGCGGTTGGGGTGGAAGAAAAAGGGATAATTTTTATTTTGTATGTATAAGTTGTTTTGAAATATTTGTTTGGATTGGTGTTTTGGAATTTTTTTAAAAATGGGTGGATAAAAACTCAAATAGAAGTTGGGTTGCTCTAACCCAACCTATGAAAACCCATAAACCAACTAACCCAACCCATCTTTTAAAATTAGTGGATGGGTTGTTAAATTTTGAATTTAATTGCCAGGTCTACATGGGAACATCAAATTTCTAGTTTCCGATCACGACTTCTTGTGGTTTTTGTGCGTATATGCATATCATGTAGTCGACCTCGAAAACCCTAACAATAACTACAAAAAAGTTGAAAATCAAACACTGAAATATAAAAGAGTAAAAATTACTATCCTAATAAAGGTAATACTTCAGAGTGTAACATATTAAATCCAATATATAAAAGATGTGAAATAAGAAATGTTCGATAAACCAAATTAGTAAAGTGTGTAAATAAGTGTAGAGCAAAAGGCCAAAGAATTAAACAAAAAATGGCGTTAGTTCTTGCATGAACATATATTGATCTTGTAAAAGGAGAAAGGGAGACAGAGAAATGTTCAGTGTCAATTGATGTTCTATTATTTTCCTTCAGACTAGTATACAACCAAAGCAAAGAAGCAAAAGCCATGTAGAATTTGGTATACAGTCACGATTGGTGAAGACATTTCTTTGCCAAGAAGATCATTTCCTTCATCCACTATAATGCTTCAAACAGAAGGGCACAAAGTTCACGAGGCCAATCATAGAGAGGCATCAACGCCAAAATGGTGTATCCAGTCCTCACAGTCCAACGACGAGCTCGCTGGCCCAAAGGGCACATTATACCAAGCAGAGCTCTCATGAAAGAACAATGCATGGTAGAGCACATACTCTGAACAAACTGGTGGCACAGGAGCTCAGGTGTTGTCTGAATCCACGAATATCTGCAAAATAACCCCCCAAAAAAGTCAGATTAAAAACCCACAAGCAACCAGTTGCGACACCAACAGAAACCGATTAGTCACTCCACATAAATTGTGTTTTCAATATGACTTCAAAGTCCATGATCTGATCATCAAAAAGGATGTGATCTGGTAATGAAATATGTCATCACTTTTCTTTCTCTCTCTCTCTATCCCATCATACTTATTAGTAACATTTCTTTAGTCCGACTAGCACATGATGGGTATTTCCTTCCACTGACAAACATAAGATCAGATATCCTGTTTGTAGGTTCTTGGAATATTAAACTTATATAAAACAAACAAAAATCATCCTGTTGCCAAATCAAGGTCCGTAAAAAGCATTTTAGCATTTACCTCCAGTCAAAGTTGCAGCCAAAATATTGATAGAATACTAACCTCTAGTTCTAGCAAGGACTCGTAAGTTTTCTTCTCCTGCGTGTCAAACACCGTAATTCCAGTGATTTTCTGAATTCCACACTTTGTTGCTATTAAGTTCTGAAAGCAAAAGGACCATGAATTATGGCAAGCAATTTCAGTAACGGTCAAGTAACTTCTATAAAGTCCCAAGCTTGAAACAATCATCAATTGCACGTACTTGTCCAATTATAGCAATTCCAATGATTAATAGATTCAATACAACTAACACCGTACATAGTCAACAGTAGGACTGTAACTTAACAAAAGAAAGAGAGAACCAAAAAAAAAAAAAAAAAAGAGGAAGAATTGCAGAAATACAATATTATAATACATCTGTCCTCTTTAGCTTTGGCAGATTAAATTGAGTTATAGCTAGCAACTTAGACACTTTCTAATCTGACACTTCGATTTTTTAAACATCTGATATTTAAGAAACTTATCCCCATAGACATCAAACGCCCTACTTTGCAAGACCTGAAGCTATACTTCCCAATAACAGCCATGCATGCCATTTAGTTTTTGACCATTGGAAAGTAAAAATTCAAAACTTCCAAGGTCGAGATATTATTTTGCATTTCACTAAGCAAAAGTTGAATCTTCAAACTAATATGGTCAAGAAAATTGTTGCAGAAGACTCTCCTTACCAGCTGGAATTCAGAAGAACTTGATGCTTCCACCTCCGCCAAAGGCTGCAATGATGTGTAAACGTTAGAGGATCCAATGGACAAAGTAAGCTTCATAAGATGGACTTGCAAATCTTCAATTGTCAGCAGTGATAACTAAATAACTAAGTCTATTAGATGTTTAATCAAACTTTTCCAAACAACCGGGAACAGCGGAATATAGTAATTCAAGAGAATGCTGGAAGAATAGGATTAAACTAGCATCTTAACAAAACCCAAAAGCAAAGTTTACTGTTAGCCATTTTTATGTCTCACCATCATCTGAAGGCCATTGACCAAAACAGCCTTCTCATCAAAAGAATCACTTTGCGACAACCAAACTTGGAAGGGGCCTAGTATCCTATCTGTCTGATTTGTGAGATTTAAGCGTAACTGTAAGAGAAAAAAGGATCATAGAAGGACAAAGAGAAGAAATTATGAATACAGCAAGTTATAATTTGACCCCAAAGTCCTATTGCTTAAATAAATGAAAGTTACCAAGAAGGGCTTCTCGAAGATGACAAGAGATGGTACCTCCACAGCCTGCAACTCAATGTCTTTGTGTATTACAGGCTGAAAGCAGATACAATATCAGAGATCTAAGAAGATAAACATATTATATCAAGAGGTAAAATATGTACCTTCATGTCTAAGTCAGGCGTAACTCTAAGAATCAAGGATGCCAAGAATCTCTTTTCAATAAATGAAAAATCAATACAAGTTTTGGAAGTTTTCCTATTTCTAGTCTTGCAGCAGATCTCTCCTTTTATTGCCACAAGATACCCAGTAAGATGTGATAAGTAGATATTGGCAAGCAACAGAGCGTAAAATTCATTTGTAACAGCATCATCCCTCTGACGAGTTACATCTAAACACTGATCAGGAACCCAGTGTATTCCCTTTGAATGCAAAAGCTGGGCATCTGTTAACCTAAATTTCAACTGATATAAGTGGAAATCACTTACGCTACCAAGAATCTGTTGTGTCTGCAGACGACCAGGTTCACCCAGATTTGTTCGCCATGTTATCTGAAGTTTGCCAAGGACATTACTTCCCTCAACTTTCATTTGTGGCTGTCCCTGTAGGGATGATTTCAACTGATACAGATAGTTGTGAATTCCTCCTCCAGATCTGATAAGTGTAGGTGACCTAAATAATTCCCTATCAGAAGAAATTAGAACTTGATGTTCAGATACACTAATAGAAAAGTCTAAATTGGACAGCATACGATATATCTCTAGCTTCAGCAACCAGTTACTACAGCATATAGCATGCAAGATCTACTTACTTAGTTAATGAACTGTTTTCTGAACAATTATCATCAGCTTGAAGTAACGTTGCACTCCAGTATTGAGCTGGCTCAAACTCTACTTGGTCCATATAGAGATTTGATTTGGTATGATTTTCTATACAGGCCTCCAAAAAAGTAGTTTCCTGATATGAAAGGGCATTTGGAAGCATTTTAATAAAGTATGCATTACAATTTTGACCCTTCACTGACTCATGCCACTTAAAGAAAGGTGAGGTAATTATAATTCAAAGAAGTTAAATGCAACAAATTATGTAAAGACATATGAAGGATCACAAACATAAACAAAACTTCAGTGTACCTTGACAACCCGGACCTGCACAAAAGCAAAAGAAGGATAGAAATGAGATAAATGTATGGCTAGAACAAGCAAAAGAGAATAATGATAACATGCAGGTAAAAAGTTT
The DNA here is from genome assembly GCA_013103745.1 of Gardenia jasminoides. Lineage (NCBI taxonomy): Eukaryota > Viridiplantae > Streptophyta > Magnoliopsida > Gentianales > Rubiaceae > Gardenia > Gardenia jasminoides. The sequence continues at coordinate 4,428,626 of CM023095.1, forward strand.
TAAAGCAGCCAAAACACAGCAATCATTGTAACTGGTGTCATCCTCTTCGAAACAAATTTTGACTATGAGATGTTTTGTAGACATGTAAGTTACATTCCTGTCACCTAAAATTGTAGAAATCATGAACAACAAGAACTTGGGAGCATTGGTACCTTTGTTCTGACTGAAAGTGGATTTGCAACAATAAATTTGAAAAACTGAGGAAGATATTTACGCTCCCCATCACCGTCACTGTAAAAGCTGTACAAACCAACCTGTCAATATTGCACCACACATGCAAAGCCAAATTAGGATACCATTGAAGGCAAACTGTGTATATTAAATTTAAGTTGATGATGGAAATATGGAGCCCACGTATGTGCACCAAGTTCTTTTACGTCATGTTCAACGATGAAATCATAACGCCCTCCAGCACGGATGGATTCTACAGGTGATTTTGATGTATCTAAGAGCAGTATCCTCTGTCTCTCTGTCTGGATTTCTGCCTGTGAAGACCCATGTATCACTTCCAAATCATTGGGACCAAATAAACAAAGTAAATAGCATCAAGTGTTTCGATTGGCCATTATTTGCTTGCATCACAAACACAATTTCAGATCACACTTTTATCTTCCCAACTACCCGCTTATCTCACATAAATTTCATCAGAAAAAAGTGATATAGTAATTGCTCCAAAAAATTTTCTGTATAATCCTCTGTCCATACACACATGTTATTTTAAGGGGAAAGATACTTCTCATACTCTTCTAGTAAAATCTGATTCAATCAAACTCTACAGAAATTGCCATCAGATCTTCCTAAAATAGTCTTAGTATGAGCTTACAATCTCAACTCTTTAACTTAGGACTCTCTCCCATATTTTCTCTATTTTCATAGCTCCTTAAGTGCAGTTCTGAAAAACCAGCCTGAGATGCCCTTTTTAGTACAGTAAACAGTCCATTCATTCTCGTGAAATTTTGTCCATTATTCTTGTATTCCGTTCGTTTAGACCATATTGCTGCATGCATTTAATGTTATGGACAGCACATTAGAGCCACATGCGGCGTAATTTTACTCATTAGAGAACATAGTGAAGTGTTACAAGCCCACTACACTCCTATTTGCACTCTACTTTTTTTTTTTTTTTTGGGTACAAAAAGGTAGAACAATTTTGCACAAATTCATGAAAAATAAAGTAAAAGTTGCAAATGACATCAATTGAACAAATTAACAGAACAAAAACGAAAAAAATGAAGAAGATTTAACTAACAAACAAATCTGACCTTGATGATGACATCCCTGACTTCGAAATTCGAGCTGTTATTTATACTAATATAACTGCAAAATGTCTCTCCCAAATATATCGCCCTAAAAAAAAATCAACCATAAAAAGAGAAACCAATTAAATACAAAAATCTGTATCAGAAAAAGGGGAAGAGGAAAACTCAAAGGAAGGAAATAAGGGGGGATGGGGTTACCCAAAGGACTGGGGGAGGACGAGGAGAGCAGGGAGGCCGAGGGAGTCCGAAGGGTGCGAGAGGAGGAACCGGGAGCGATAAGTGAGATCGGAAGAAGAGGAGAGGTTGAAGTCGGAGAGGAGGCGAGGGAGGTGAGCGGCGGCGGGAGGGTGGTCGAACAGGTCTTCGCCGAAGAGGAGATCGCAGGGGTCGAATTTGAGAGGGGTTTCGACGTGGATAGATGGCCTGCACAGTCTCATTACCCGAAATGCTAGGGAATGAGAAGCTTGTGAACTGCTCATCTTCTTCTTCTTCTTCTTCTTCTACAAGAAAACACAACAGATTGATTACAGCATCACCACACTCAGGAACCAGAATGAGAAGCTCATCGTCGTCAGTTCAGTACTCAGCAGGGACAGTTAGGGTGCTTCAGTTTTTAACGATTGGTTTTCAAATTTTCTAATAGCAGTTTGCCCCCATGAACATATAGAGTAGTCACACTTTGCCCCCTTGAGTTTTAAATATATACATTTTGCCTCTCATCTATCAAGTCAGGGATAATGCGGTCAAAATAAATAGTGTAGTGAGAAACGTACCCTTATCTTGGTGGAAAGAGTACTTCAGACAAGGACTAAAACTCTCAAGTGCCATCAAGAAATTCACTCAAGAAACATATGAAGTTTCCCAAAAAAAAAAAAAGTCACATTTAATCCCTTGATCAGCATACGGTTTACTACAGAATCTATCAATTAAAAAGATGATTTAGTCAAATTTAGAAGTGTTGCAGCTAATATCTCAAGACATAATAGTATCAAAAAAGGGATTTTGTTCCCTAATTGTTCATCAAGAAAAAATTGTTCCACTTTTTATTTTCCTTTATGCTTAATATTTCTTGACATTTTCGTGGTCGTTGTAGTAGGTAAACATGGATATAAACAGAAGATGTATACTATTTATGTTGATTAGGACTAATATGTTCTCGCATCTATTTTTATTGGAAAAAACATGCTCTTAAGTTAGTAATGGTTACAATATGATAGCAAGTACAAATTTTCTTTTAACATTTGGTGCTCGTCACATATTTGTTCCATTGGTTTGGAAAAATAGGGACACTGATTCATTTTTCTATAAAAAATGGTGAATATATAATAGGGTTGAAAGAAATTAAAATAATAGTCAAAAGTTGACCACTAGAAACTCATAAAGCTAAGTTTAATTTAGGGATAGGCAAGGTTAATTTGGGAAGAGAAAAATTCGTGTGAGTGAATCAGGTGAGATAGGAGAGACGAGGGGGCAAAATGTATTATATTTAAATCTTAGGGGGCAAATTATTATTAACCCTTTTCACATATTTATTTAGGGATAATTGTAGAAACCTCCCCTGGGATTTCTGAATGTTGCACTCACCTCTCCTGTCATTTCAAATATAGCACTGACCTCCCCTAATAGATAAGTGTGGCCTACTTCGGACAAAAGATTGAATGAAATTACTCTTGTACCCCAACTAATTGCACAAAAAGTAATGAACGAATTTTAGAAAAGGCTAATTATTTTGGTGAACAAATTGATATAGAATTAAACAACAATAACAGTGATTTATTGCGTGATTAGCCATAGTAATCAAACACAAGTAGGGGCGCTAATTGCTAGGGAAACGGCGCCATGAATTGGCACCATTTTCTTGAATGACAACTATTGTGATGACAAGGGGTGTATCCAATCATATCCATCTAAAAAGAGTTGGAGAAGAAGTACCACAAAGACAAGGAGTTCTGCTAACTTATGCTTCAAGAAAGTATCAATCCGTGAGAGAAGAAGCACAAAGGTTGCAGAAATCAAGCAAAACTCCGAGAATTTTGTTGACAAAATTGCAAGAACCAAAGCAGTATAGGTAAATAATCCTTCACATCTCACTTTAAGCCAAAAAGATTTCATGTTAATAGTTGTGTGATCGTATGTTAATGTGCGACTTTACTGGATGGATGATGTTTGATCATATGAATATATTAGCTGGTGATGGTTAATAGTATGTGTGTGCTATTAGTATTTGATGCTAATTTGATCGCAAATAGACTTGTTCCTATGTGCGTACATAGAGGTTAAGAACTTCAATGTCATTATATGAACATCTACATATAGCTTTTGCAAAATAAGAGGTCATTGTGTAAACACATTGAGGTTAAAAGATATCTTAAAAGTAGAAGGTTATGATGCTATTTTCATGTTTAAGTTGTAGATATGTCTTTTGCAAATTAAGAGGCCAAGATGCTATTTTCGTATTTAAGTTGTCGTATTGGTCATTAACTGTTACCTCTGATATTATAGGATGATAATGTTTGTTGCATATGACATTATAGTTCATTATAGGGGGAAAAAGTGAGAATTCCGAATGTTGATCCAATTGATTACCTATATATTAACTTGCTATATGATGTTACAGAAAAGGTATTGAGTGAAGTGCCTGACAATGTGAATATTTTATTGCACATGAGTTGTGAAATTCGTAAGTTAGGTGGCAAGATGCTAACTATTAGTAACGATAATTCTATTACTGAAATGTTCAACATGCATGAGTCTGACTTGTTGATTAATCTTCATGTGGCCGATATGGCAGTTATCCCTTTTGATCACACTAAAGTTAACGTGGATAATGATCATAAAACACGTCTGAACTTAGGAAAAGAAAAAATTTCTAAGGAAACTGTTGTTTTGGGTGGAGATTCTGATAGTGAATATAATGACTCTAGTTCTGATTTCTTATGGCTCAACAATGTGGACAGTGATAATAAGGATGATGTAGATGGTGATAGTGTTTCACTAGTAGATATTGAAAACACTAATATTAGCTATTCTGATTTTGAGGAGAATAAGAGGGGTGAAGTGATTCCTGATTCAAAAAGTAAGGAAGGATCTGATACCATTCAGTAAGTATTGAAATAAGATATGTGGACCTACAATCCAAAAGATGACAGAGAGTTTAAGAAAGGTCAATTATTCATTAATATAGATGCACTCAAAGCAACTTTGTTAGGATTCCTTTCCCTTTCAAAAATCTTCAATGTTGCCTTGCGATTACAGTCGTACTATTTGTTTTTGATTGTGAAGGATGTTGTTGAGTTCCATGATTCTCCTCTATGGCTTAAAGAAGCCATTCTTGTTGCTGCATTACTTCACCTCTAGATAGAAAAATATCCTTGAGAGAAGTACCTCTGTTGCCCAAAAAACTTAGCTACTCAGAATGTTAAGGCAAACTTTGTTCACCATGTTGCATTAATTTATAAGTTGGTACTGCAAGTAGCTTTGAAGAAATGACCGTTGAAAGTAGTCATTACCACCAATTGCTGCTTTAGATTTGAGAATGTTTGGAATGTTAATGATAGGAGTATAGTGTAATTTTTGTTTGGATAGTCCGAATAATAGCGTGTGGAAATGCATTCGGGTGAAGATTCTTTATAAGCGACACATGTGCTCCTACGCCACGTAAGCAGGATGTGCTGTCTGGTGCTGCAGACGTGTCGTCCAAATGGATGGACAGGATTTAGTAATCGTTAATTTAACCAAAAACCACCGCCCCACACTCATTTGTCTGTTTCGTTTCTGCTTTTTGCTGTAGGGAGAAAACAAGTGCAACAAACTCCATCGTCCTCTTCCTATCGTTCTCTCTCCCTCTCGCAAGCTGCAATCTTTTCCCAGATCTTGTACTCGTTTGCAATGGATCAACATCTCAAAATATCTGAAATTCTTGGGCTTCTACCGGGTTACAGAATGGTGGTTTCTAATTGATAGGCCGTGCATGATTTCATCCCATCTGTTAAGGAGTGGCCGCACCTTCGGATGTTCACTGAAACAGCCGGTGACTTTCGGTAAGAATAGGTTGATGATGTGGCTGGTAATGTCTCTGGATTAGTTGTAAAATGGTAATTCTGTAGCTAGTAATATTTGTAAAACTTGCACCTTTTCCCATTACAAAACTTGTTGTTTTGTGCAATGAATTTAGTGAAATAGCTTTTCTGAAAAATGAATAAAAGAATGTCTGGGTATGTTTCTGGCAGTCGACAGCTTCTAATTTCTGTTCTTTGGATTTGAGTGGTGGTTGTATCTCCAGATAGATACATGAGGTTTCTATGTGCTGACAATGATTTAGGTCTTTGAGCCTTTATACATGCCATGACTGTTACTTACATATGAAAATTGTGACTTAGTGTAGTGATAGCATGCTCCAAATTTTTGAAAATTTCAAAGAAACAATTGGCTTTAAGAACCTCATTGCTAAATTGCTGGCTTACTGGGAAACTTAAAAGAGAATGAGAAATTGGAAACTGGACATGCATCGAGCCTCTTTTGCTACACTTATTTTATTTCATATACATTGTAATTGTTGAGACGGTTCTTAATAGGAGAACACCATTACTGCAGAAAAATACCATCCTACTTCCTACTCCTTGAGTAATTTCATGGATCCACAATTGCTCAGGCATAAGTGTTAGAGAGATACTTTGATTGATAAGTTCTTGATTTATATATAAAAAATCAAGAGAAAACATTGAATATGGAATGATTTAGCAGTGGCCCCATAGTTCTATGAGTTGAAACTCAAAGAAGAAACACGTTGTAATAATCGAACAGCACTCAGAGCACATCTGAAAGTGCTAATATGTAGAAGGATGACCCTACGTTAGAATATTTATCTAAGTGAAATTCTATGGCTTTCGAGTAACAGTGCTAAATGGGGAAGTGAATGATGCTAGAATTTATAGGCTAAATTGCCAAATGAGATAATTGATTTTTGAAATGACATAAAAGCTGCTCTGAACTCTCAAGGATAGATGTTATAATTGGATAGCTCATCAGGATTCTTCTTGCAGCTGCAGAATGTTGCTATTGACTATTGTCCTGAAGCTTTGTTTGAGACAGAAAGCAATGCCACAATGTTTTCTCATCCCAGCCAATTTTTTTTTTGATTACATATTTCTGCTTGTACTTGCCAATAAATTGCAAAAAGTTCATCCTAAACCTGAGATGGGGAATACAGTTCTCCTAGGTCCTCTGTCTCTAATTTGACCATTTATATTCGATGTTCATACTGTTTAGTTTCATCCTCATCATTACATTCAATCAAGTACTTTAGACATATTAATTTCAGGGTGACATACTGTTAATCCATACTTAGTTTGTTTTCTCTCAATCATGGAACATTAGATTACTTTTTAATCTACAATTGAGGCTCTTCTGGTAGCTTTCTCAATAGTCTACCTTCTTTGCAAAAATTGTTTGATTTTCGATGGATGAGAGAGTAAACAAATGTTACGCCCCCAGATACGATGGAAGTCGTGTTCAGAGTGCAGTCGGATCAAAACATGTCGCGAATCAAGCAATCCCACGGAGAAATTGTCCTTCAAATCCAGAGTGTGAAAAAACTTTCGTATATCATCCATGGCCGGCCGACCCTTAGAGAATTTCCCAATGAGATTTGAGTACATTCATGTGTTGCAACGCTGATTTTGTTTAGTTGGATTGTATTTTTTTTCCTTTATAAAAAAGCTGTAGTTCAATATATATTCAATTATTTTATCCAATTTGAATATGTCATTAAAACCATTTGCAGTTGCATGCATCTTGAAGCTAAACGCTAAACTTTGAGTGAATCTGTGTGATTAAAACCCCAAAACATGCTATTTGGGTCCTACCCGGATCTACCTCACAGTTGTCGACCCTCTGGTAATGCCCTCAAGTAAAAAGAAGAAGATTACTTCTGACTGTACGCTCATTCTCTTCATTTCTTTTTTACACTTGCCTGCATTGGCTACTCAAACCAATCGCTTACCAGTCCCCTCTATGTGTTTTTTAGCTTTTCTTGGTAGCATCACTTCAGAATTGTCCTCCTATTCATCTAGGGGTTTGAGCAAATTTACCAACTACCTTGTAGCCTACCTAGAACAGGTCTATTAGACAAAAGGTTCTATACCACTTATGTGTTGTTGCCTTTTGGTTTTCAATTTTTGCACTATGATTCCATCGAACTCTGAGCTTCTTTTCATGCTTTTGTGCTGCTGTCACCTATCATCTCCAGCACATGGCAAGTCAAATTATTTCGATTGATACAATGGACAAGGAATTTATCACAGGGTATATTGCTTTCGAGGAAGAGAAACTGTAGGACAACAAGAAACCCCTGGAAATGAATTATGCGAACCTAGCAATGCATTTCATTGAGAATGGGATCATGAATGTTACTGTGGGCTAGTTACAGTCAAGGTTCTACCAAATCAAGAAAAAATGGGACCTGTTTAGCCATCTTCATGGGTTGTACATGAATACCGAGACGGACCTAGCTGGGACGAGAGGCCTATCATTTCACAGCTAGTGAAGAGCATTGGGTTTCATTAGAGGATATGAGTAATTCTAATTTAGTTGTGGATATTTCACACCAATTTTTTTTATTTTTTTGGTTGGGGGGGCTAATAGTGGTGGTCGCAGTGGTGATTTTGTACTGAGTATTTCTAATGAAACGATGGTTCCTTGCAACCCCACCCATTGCCCCCTAATTGGAAGTTATTTTTTATGCTTATTAACTATTTTTACGTATCTGATAAAGCTATATTTTATAACAAGTAAAACTTGTGATTACTGTTGAGTATAAGCTACAACCTCTGTAAAAGTTGTATTTGTGTTGTTGGAGATATACACGGAGATATATATGGATGTGTTTATATCACATTAGTTTTCTTTGATAGGGGTGAGTTTTGGTGCTTGATATTCCTATAGGACGTTTAGAGTTGTATTTAGCTAGAAAATAATTGTTTGTTCTGGCGTTGAATGGTCAATGTGAGAATATTTGCCTGCTGGTTTTCAGAGGATTGCTTTTCTTGCTTTCTAGATTTTACTATCCAAAAGTTGTGATTGCCTTTTTGGTGCCTCATTTATTTATTTATTTTGGATTCATTTAATGGATGAATGTAGTCAGTTTTGAGCGTATTGCTCTAGTAAATTTAGTAATACTTTAGAAGTCATTTAATTGAGGTTTGAGCTTGATTTGTGATTCATAATGTTAAGATATTTGCAAAGGCTTTCTGGCTCAAGTCAAAATATCATAAATGTGTTTTATCACGTTCAATCTGAAACATGAGCCATGCTTTTTCAATTGCTGGGATATATGTTATTAGGAGAATATCATCCAATGTCATCTTTTTTTTTTTTAAATCTTGGGGAAGGGGCCAACATTCCATAATTGTTATGCTCAGAAATAGCTAAGTGAGAGATATGATTTGTATTTGAAAGCGAAGGGACATTATTTCAAGTAAATAAGGTCTGATATGCCATGAGTAAATCTTAGCATGAGAACACGAATTGGATAATATTCAATAAATTTTCTATTACTTTGTGAAGTGTAATTCTTATTCTACAAAGAAAAACATTAGAATGAAATTCTTTTGTTGACTCATGTAGTGATAAATTTTAAGCCTGGACATAATTTTTTTAGATGCATGTAGCTATGTATTTATAACATAACTTCTGATGAACCTCATTGGCTTTTTATTGATAATAAGCAATGGAAGTACTTGTTGTTGACTAGTAAAGAACAACTCCTTCAGAGAAGTCTACTCCGTAGTGCATATTAAAGGATGAAGTTAATAAAGATCAAACATTACTTTTTTTATTAATTCATTCGCACGCAATAGCTGTCAATTGTTGAAAGTACATGTAAATACTAACCATTGCAAATAAAATATATGAAGCAGAGAAATAAACTATATGCCGACTTCAAGAAACCCTACTCATGCTACATTTACCACAAACTTTCATCAGTATTGATTGGGAATCATGCCACAGGAAGTCATGCCCAATCTGCTAGCCAGACTGTGCTCCCTGACCAGCCACGTCGTCCAAGGGCCTCAACTAATAGAAATCAAAACGGAAAGGCTGTGGCATCAACCTCTATGGTAGGAACTCCCATGGACGCGGTGCTTGAAGTTGACGAAGAATATGTGTACTATGTCTCTCCAATCTCAGGGGTGGTGGGAGGTAAACGATCAGCATCAAGTGTTGGGATAAGCGGAGAGCAAGAAGGGACCTGTGGGTCCAAATCTACCCGTGGTTCCGGGTCAGCTCTTGAGGATGCCCTAAGCAGAATTGCAAACTTCTCAGACGTTACTTTGGAGGGACATCGCAGATGGCAGGAATTACATTCTGTATACAGTGTATCGATTGGCCAAGACATAAGTAAAGAAATGAATATCCCTACCCAGTGGAGAATATATGCTACCTACCATTATGCTAACAACGAAACTGAAAGAATTGTATTCATGCGAAATTCTCCACCCGAGCGCTTTGACTACATCCTGAAGATAATGCAGCATAAGGGCTTGGCTTAAAATATAAATTAAAATTTATGTCTGCCATGAATTGTACCTGACTAGACATTAAGTAAATTCTGTGGTTGTGGACAGTGAGAAAAATGAGATTGTTGGGAAGCATTTGGTCTTCTCTCGATGTATTGTTCCTACCTCTTAGCGATGTAGCTAGGTGGTGGACCCCGTTCTTTATGACTCTGCAGCTTTTCTTTATAGCTTCCATGTTTGAATGTGGTATGTAGGTCTTGTTTCTGAATTTACAGGCTGTAATCACTTGTACTAATTGATGCTTGCTGTTGTCATTTTCACTGATGCTCCCGTGCCTTTATGAATTAACTCAATGACATGTGCCTTTCAGCCAACAGCACCTTATCTTTCCATTCATAGTAGCCCTTTTCCCAATCCTTACATTAGACCTATCAGAGAGTTTACAAAGGCATACACACGTAGACTAGCAAGTACATCGGATCTCTAAGCACTAATTCGCTTGTACTTCTATTTTGGGATTCTAGTACACCAACTGACGGGTGAGTGTGAATGTCATTATTTTTTTTCCTTTTATTTGTATTGCCTAATGGGGAACAGGATGCTCATCATATTATATACTATAATCACATCCAAGTTCATTTTGTTGTGGGGCGGAATTCGTATATATGCTGGAGTACACTTTCACAACTTCCTTATGTTTTGCACATTCCACTTAATTGGTATACATATGCTTAGTTTTATTCCTTGTGTCTGCTTTGATTACATGGGAAGTTTTATTCCCAAATTTGGAGGTCTACTGTTTGTCGCTAACCTACTACATTAAATTTTAATATGTACTAGGACTAAATTACAATTAATCCAAATTTTCTCTACATCTCTCTCTCTCTCCCTCTCTCTTTTGACTACCCGTTTCTAGTTTCCTTATTTCCAATGTCAAATGTATCTCAAAGGTTAGGGACCATTTGACGCAACATGACATATTAGTATAAGGGAAGACAGTACCAGAAAATGGCTTTAGAATCTATCAGTTAGACGAATGTAAACTCACAAATCTGTAATGGACCAAACCCACAATTTAACGCCTTCATTTAATTATTCTTTGACCAATAACCCAATGCCTTTTAATAAAAAGTCAAACAATGCTCCTAGCAATTCTCAACTACGGAAAAAAGTTGGAAAAATAATTTGCTCCATAAATATCAATAGTTGATTAATTAAGGTGGATCTATGGCAGTACCGTAGATGATAAATATTTGAATGGAGATTCACCTCGTATTTAGTCCTCTGTGATAATTCATAGTAACGTGTCAGCTGTACGTTTTCCTTAACAACTGCGAACACTAAGAAGCAATCATTTTTTCAAGAGACGTGATAGTCCTAAGTATTAACTGTAATAAGGTCTTCAGCTAGTCAATCATTTTTATTCCCAAGTCCAAGGGACGTGATAGTCCTAAGTGCTAACCGTAGTTTTGATTCTTTCTTTTTGTTTTATCATTTTCTCTAAATGTGTTTTACTTTTCCCTAAACACATTTCCTATCATTTGCTTTTGTGAAAGAAACTCCAAAAGTAGGAATCCAAATGGGTGGATTGATGACATCTGTTGAACCAAAAAAAAAAAAGAAGAAATAACTGAATTTCTACTTGCTTCTTCAAGTATTAGTAACTGTTTCCGGATGTTTTTTACCGTCCAACATTGCCCCTTTCACAGTGCTCCATTAGTTAATTATTAGCGTTTTGAAAACAAAATGGCATCAATTTTATACTTTATAGTCTATTCAACCTAAGAAATTTTGCATTTATTTACTTGCTACATAAAATGGACTAGCGAAGTAGAAAAATCCAAAGTAGAAAAAATATATCCAATGAAGACCATTCAATTGTATTTTTTGCAATAGGTTTCAAAGTGCTGTACGATGGAACATTCGTAGACAAATCATTTAATAATACATTTTCGATAAATTTAGGTTGAAATGTATACATTTAAAAAAGGGATTGCCATTATGCATATAGATTGAGAAGGCAGATGGCAATCGGAATACCAAAACAAAACAAAAGGGCTTGAAAGATTAATTTTATATTTTTCACTATGCCGTTCCGATATTGAGTTGTGTTTTTCTTTTGCTTCATCAATGGTTTCATATTTTGATAAAACGCCTTTGCACTGTTATTTTTTATTGGTAGATTGTGATGGGGGTTACAAATAGTAATGGGGGATCTAGGTTGATTCACAACTCTCTCTTTCATGCAACTTTTTAATTTCAAAATATTTACTCTCTCATATTTTCGCGCATCTTTTTTATCTGTATGTGTCAACAAATATATAGGAGCACTCGTTAAGATTTTTTCCTAAGTGTTAATATTTTAAAAATACAAATGTCAATAGAGAAAGTTTTAAATGAAAAATTGAGTTGTTCTTACTAGTGTTCAGTAGGTACGCGTTTAAATGTAGTCCAAATGTTAATATTTAAAAATATATTTGTTCAATAATGAAAATCTACCGAATACAAGTTTGGCTCTATAATTGGTTGGGCATGTATGCGTATGACAAATTAGGAAAATATTTAGGTGTGGACATCCATTAATAAAGATTCGCAACTGTAATTAGGACCTTGTATCATCTAGTGCATTATAAATTAAACAAAACATATGATAACCAATTTGAGTTGAAACAAGAAAGGACACACACACAGACCTGTGCAGATTTTTGCGGTGGTTGTTTTCTCTTTCTTTTCTCTTGATTTTACGTGTAATTTAAAACGAAAAATCAAATTTATAAACTTCCAATCCCATCAACTGTCAAATTTAATACCTAAAATTTATAATAATGGTAGTCTAGTTGTGTAGAATGGAAGGATAAGTTTCCTCATGACATCAACGAATGCCTTTGATGACTTTGACACATTAACAGATTTGTATTGCACTATGGCATGGAGTAACTATCGTTGTGGTAGTGGACGTAACTCCAACCGCAGGGCTTAACAGGATGAAGATGAGGCTATATATACTACTTATGAGCGCATCATTGATGATGATGCATCCATCTCTTGAGCTCAACACCTCATATGAAAGAATTTCCCACCACAATGGGTCAATAAGTGGTCGGGAATGGGCTGACCAATTGATCAACGGACATTATAAACGGCCAATAGACAACATGCACATTACAGTTGATAATTTTCTCCGCCTATGCGACATACTTGTGCAGAACGGGTCTGTCACTCAAAAGTACCAATAACGTGTTCCAATTGAGGAGGCATTAGTTATGACGTTGGTTATGGTCAACCATAAGCATACGCACCGAGTTCTAGGGTCGACTTTCAACCGATCTATTGAGACAATTAATCGAAATGTTACGAAAGTGGTGCGTGGCTTGTGCTTATTTGCAACTGATATAATATAGCAAGGTGACCAATCTGAAATCCATCCTAGGATTTTTAACTCAACCAATTTTTACCCATGGTTCAAGGTAATTTCTTAAAGCTATAATAATATATGGGTTGAAACAATGAGTTAATTGGAATTTCAATGTTTACCGATAACAGGGTGCAATAGACGGACACGTATCCCAACTTGTCCTCCAACTAGAGAGCAAATGGCCTACATCAACCACCACGGATTCCAATCGCAGAATGTCCTCACAGTGTGTGATCATGATATGCATTTCATTTATGTATATGCTGGATGGGAGGGTAGTACTTACGATGCACGCGTCCTAGAATCTACTTTATATCATCCATCAAACTTTTCAATGCCACCTCCAGGTTAGAACCCGTGTAATTTATTTTTTAGAGTCTCAAACCCTATTAATGTGAAGGAGATGTATTTAATATCATTTTACAATTTAAACGATTGCTAAACACATAGGTAAGTACTATCTGGTGGATGCGATGTACAGGAATGTTCTCGGATTTATGCCCCCTATAAAAATGTAGGCCATGACTCACCAGCAAAGAGGCTGTTTAATTTGCGGCATTCACAATTTAGGAACATTATCGAGCGAACATTTGGCGTGCTAAAAAAAAGATTCAAACTCTTGAAACAACCGGTAGACAATTTCCACATGAGCACACAGATCAGTGTAGTACTTGCTTGTTGTGCACTACACAATTTCCTTAGAATTCACTAGTTGGAGGACTCGCATTTTCAGAGGTTCGAGGCAGAGGATGTGTGATTAGATAAAAATGAGCTATTAGGCGAGACAGTACCAATCCCGCAGCCCCTGAACGCTTCCCCTGCTGAGATTAAGGAATGGAAGGTTAGATGAGACAACATAGCCAACCACATGTATGCAGCTCAAGGTCGGCGACGACGTTTAGTGGATTCTCAAGAAACTGATCTCTTATGTGTCAGTGCGATTTTAGTATGTATTTTTGTTAGTCCTTTCCATCTTCTTTTTTCCAAGATCCATAGTCATTTGGTTTGCCTCATGTGTACTCTTCAAATGTGTTTGGGCTATTTGGGTTGTTTTGGGTTAGTCAAAAAATAGGAATAAGTATAATTAAATCAACCAATTTACACATATTTCATGAATGGGTATAGGTATATCCAAACTACCTATTTATAACTTGTGTGGAGAGTTGTGTTTATTTTTGTTAGTTGTTTCGCATTGTTGCTTTCAATAAATAATGGCATTTTAATATTACTACGTTCGTAAGACGTCCAAAATGTATATTTATTTTTAAATGAATTAAATGGGTGAATCCAGTCAACCAACTACTCTTTCAATTAAATGGATAGAAATAACTACCCATTTTCACCCTCCTCAAATTAATGGGTCGATTTTCATAAATTACTATATTGGACGGTTTAGATGAATAAATATGGGTTGCGATACATTTTCTATAAGTTGGTCAAATGATGGAATTGTCAAAGTCAAAAAGTCAACAGACAAGTTATTCTATTTTTCTATCCAAATGATTATTTATAACATATAACGGCTGTCCAAACACTTATTTCGTATTTTCGATATCCTGAAAACTACACCCCACCAAATTCCAAATGATTAACTATCCAACCGCCACCTTTGTTTTTCAACTTTACATAAATTCATAGTTACACCCCTTGAATTTTACTCCTCCTTAATAGCTTTCATTTGATTACTAACACAACTTGCCAAGAACCAAAAACACCATATTTGGTACAAATTTCTCATCTCACTTCTTAAAACAATTTTTCATTCCCACTTTCTCTAGCATGGACCTAATTTGCAACCAAAAGCTTAAGAGCTATTAGTGCTACATTTGAAATGACAGGGGAGGTGAGTGCAGCATTCAGAAACCTCCCCTGAGACTTCTGCAATTAGCCAATCATCCCTATTTATTTAGGGCAATCACTAAACCGAAATAGTAGTAAAATAATAGTAAATGACTTGGCTCCACACGGTGGTCTGACCATCAGTTGGGTGATTACGGACACAAGATGTACAATTTTAATTTTTAAGTATCAAGGAAATACACACAAGCCCACACACACAGATATATATTTTATTTATTTATTTGCATATTCTTTATACTTTCTGCAAGAATATACAAGTAAAAAGAATTAAAAAGAGCATTTTTGATAAAAAAATAGTTAGAAAACTAGTTTAGATTACTATTTTTAGGAGTTTCTGTAGAAAAAGATATTGTAGTAATTTAATGTATATGAGATAAACTAATAATTGAGAAATGTGCTCATGGAAAAAAATTTCTATGAAAATCTACTATCCAAACAAGGCAGTACTCATAAGTTCTAATTAACATAATAAGCGCTCTTCTGATCACGGAAAACTATATGACAGCAGTGTATGAATCAAGAACAGAATATTATATACAACTTAAATATGCCTAGAGAAGATAAATTTACTGCAACTTTACAGACTTAAAATTCAAGAAAAATAAGGTATTAAAGAATTATCACGATGTAACATGGTACATCTCAATTAGCATTTCAGATACTATACATGTAGGTATAGGTCACTGGCTGGAAATGCCCCTCAAGTAATGATAATAAGGCAAAAATACATAAGAAACCTAAGCAAGAGGCTTCCCCCTCAAGTCATGATAAAAAGGCAGAAATACAGAAGAAACATAAGCAAAGACTACTTGACTCTTCACAAGGCAACTTCCAAAAAACAGATGCTCTTCCCTCATTCATAATACTCTTTTTCATCACAACAGCTGCATAAAGCAAAATAGATGCGGAGGCAGAACATCACAAGCTCAGACCCTGCTATAACACAGCAGGGTCATACAATTCGTAGCACAGTTCTTTGGACTGGCTCCTCTTCAAGGTCAGGGAGATAACTGTCACAACAAACCTATCTATCCCCTTACAAGAAATCTTAAGCCCTTCGTAACATTCTGTACAAGCAATAGTATCATCTTATGACCCTATGACATCCGAAAGCATTTGTCAGAAAATCAAGAAAAATTGTCTTTGATATCATCAGCAAGCAATTCTTAGAATTGGACATAACCCAACCTCACAAATGACCAGGGCTCCATAATTCTGAAACTCATCCTACTGGGAACCTATGAAGTCTTTCGTTTCTAAAAATACTTGATTGACCAATGAGAATCCCTCTCCAAATATGTTTCTTTCCCCTGGGATATGATAAACTTGAAACTGTTCCCCAACAAGAAAAGTTTCATCTTTTAAGCAGCAGTTGTTTTATGCTGATAATCCTAAAACCAAACTAATGCACTTAAACCACAATACTTCAGCTTAGCACCATGATAAAGTGAATACGGGATACAGATGACCAAGGGTCACAACTCATCAAACCTGTACATATGTACATAAGTACAAGCTGGTTGCTTTGAAAGAGCTATACAACTCGGACCCATGTTCCACCACACATTGGGCAGCCGTGTGCCCATCGGCTGATCCACCAAACTTCCCTCTCATTCTGATTACCAGTGGACGTAGCACGTGGTAAGTCAAAAGCTGATGTCTGCCGCAAGCATCTTATACACTGCATGATAACAATAGTCACTTCAGAGCAAAAGAAAAATATAACAATAACATTGTAATTTGGACCAAGTTTATATAGAGCTTTAAACTGATGGTTTGCTCTCATTTATTTTCTGTATACTTGGTGGTGACGCCTGAGTGGAATGAATTATAAGGACAAAATAACAACACCAATATAGCAAGCTTTCAACACCTCGAACAATACAAGGGAGGGGAAATTAATACTTGGTGGTGACGCCTGAGTGGAATGAATTATAAGGATAAAATAACAACACCAATATAGCAAGCTTTCAACAACTCGAACAATACAAGGGAGGGGAAATTAATAACGTCAATGACAACAAAGATTGAGACTCAACTGTCTGAGATGATGCCTGCGCAAGCATTGCATCACAATGAAAACTCGTAACTGAATTTGTAACTACCACAAAATTAAACCTCCAGAGTAAGTAAATTAGACACTACATCAAATGTTTCACAAGTTTAACGGTTGAACTCTTGATCAGAGGTGTAAAAGTTCATTTTAGTCATTATTTTGAATTCTCTGGAAACATATAAGACTAAAGACTTTAGGATGAACTGATAAATAACTTTAGGAATAGAAGACATAGATGACAAAGAAAGGTCCTACTAAATCTAAACAAACCTTGTACCAAACTCCTTCAAGTCCAGTTTTCCAAACAGCCGTTACAACATCCCTTCGAGATCCCATTATACCAAGATACGCTCCGAGACCCACTGAAGTGTTTAACCCAAAAGCAGCGTCTCTTTCAGACATCCTGCGCTTCCTTGGCCACAAGCCATGAGCTCCATAATAGACATCACAGCTTTCTGATGAGGTCCCATCATGTAAATCTGCTGAAGGGCTTAGCCTTACATTATCATCGACAGGACCAATATCCTCAGGATCAGACCATGGGCCACCAAACATGTTCTTCCGGTGCCATTCTTCAGCAGGAGGATGAAGTTCCAACTCACGCAGTAGCAAACCTGCAGCATCAGCACCCCTAGGACGTGGCATAAACTGCAAATAGCCGACAAAAACATTATATAAGTGTACTTACAGATGTTTTTATCCCCAGAAATAGTTACATAAATGTTACATGACAGAGAGCTTATATAACTAAGGTTTTTATAAGTTTCTTGTATTCAACATAATAATCAAATAGGCCATTTTCTTGGATGTTCGCAAGCACGTTGGATATTCACCATAAGGAACTGCCAAAGTTTCTAAAAAAAGGGGAAAAAAAATATTGTTGACAAAATCTTCCACCTGCAGTGACGTTAGTGAAAGAAGGCAATTATTTTCTGAATGTTTTAACTGTCAGCAAGAAGAATGAAAGCAGAATATAACAACTTCACTCATTTTCAAACACTGATAAGAAGCACCTGCATATGTGGACCAAGAGATGCCTCCACGACCTCTGGCAGAACAGTGTAGTTCCCATCAATGTAATGAAGCCGAACCTGAATGTTGCTACTCCCAACCTGAGAAACAGGTAATGGATGTGCTAGACCTGCTGTTCGCCTGCAGAGATCCATCAGTATGCGAAAAAGTACCCTCACCTGCAAGGAATGCCAAAATCAGTCTACACAGGAAAAGTGCCAAATTTTGCATTTCTTCACAGAGAAAATGAGGCCCTCCAATATTACAACTTTAGAGCTTCTTAACTCTAAAGTTATCTCTTGTATCTCATCTTACAATTCCATAATGCCCAAAAGGAAATCACACTGCATAACATACTCCAGAAGATACATGAAAACCACTTTACAATCTTATCCCACATTCCTCTTTTTTTTACTTTTTTTTCTTTTTTTTCTTTTAAATTTATCCCACATTCTCAATAAGCAAAGAGGTGTACATGGTTAGAAAAAGATGAAGCTGAAGTCAAAAAAATTATCTCAGGACTACATCAAGCAAACCCCAAGAGATGTAATCCAAGTAACTCAATATCCCCCAACTTGCCTATATTCATTACATATAGATTCTCAATTTAACTTCTCTATGGTTTAAATTAATTGTTCTACAAAAGATGTGAGGAGATGGTGTGCATCAATTTTAAGACAAAAAGCAGCTCTGAAGCATACCACTCAACTAAAACTCCTCTATTTCTTAATCATGACAGAAACAAAACCAGGAAATAAATGACAAGACTAATTACAGGTCTTCATTTGTTTCATTAAACAAATTGAATGTCTTTACCTCCTCGTATGTATATCCTTGACCCGCATTGCCAGAACCCAGCCTTGACCGGGCGGATGGACCTTCTTCCGGTCCTTTTGCTGCTGCAGCCACCTGGCCAGCTCTTGGACCCTGTGCTTCTTCTCCTCTAATCATTGCTGACCCTGGTTTTACAGGGATAGAGTTAGATTCTTCTACTCTGCCGGAATTATTAGGCTGAGGTTTTTGTGCAGATGGATCAGCATTTCTTTGAGAACTGCCGTACAAACGCGGTACTTGTGTTCGCCAAAACAAAAAGCAGAAAAGCAAAAGTTGACACAATCGATGAAGGAAATGGCAGTCTCCAATAAGCCTAACAGCTGGTGTTCCTGGAAAAGTGCCTGTGTTTATACTTATAGGCATAAAACTTGAAGGGCCACTTATGGGATTTGGGGATGAATTTGGTACTGTATCAGCAGTACTACTAATCTTTGCAATAGCTCCTTGAACCCAAGCTTGCATCTGGGTACTTCCAGTGGAACTAGCAGTGCCACCCTGAGCTCCTGGACAAAGAAATTCAACACATGCAGATGGGATGTCCTCAGATACTCATCTAAACACGTAACACAAAAAGAAATATAGTAGGTGAAACAAGAGGGGAAAATTTTTGGAACCAAAGAAGAAAAATTCTCTCTCACCTTGAGTTGTAGTAGGAGAAGCAGAGCTTTGGGTAGGACTAGTCACCACATTCCGGCTCCCTCCAGTGCCAGCAGTAACAGCATGACTTGCCAATGTGCGGCAGAAACTAGCATAACGCCGCAACCGCGTGATGAAGTGAGATGCGAGATCAAGTACTGCATCCACATAAGCCTACATGGATATTGTTCAGGTGATTAGGGAAAAGGTTCGGCAATAACCATAATGTGTCATAGAACTGCAGAACATCTCATGCAAACCTGGATGATTGGCACGAGTGCAGGCTCAACAGCCATTGCCTCAGGATCTAACACAGATAACGTCTCACCAGATGCATGCCATGGTTCTGATGGCAAAGCTGAAGGATTTACTAAAGCCGATTCAATACCTTTGCCAAGCATATCTAGCAACAACCTCGCTTGCATGTCAAGTACCATTGCCCTGACTTCTTGTGCATTTGTACCTTCTAGTAGCCTACATTTGATCCTGTCTAGACTCTGCATCAATTAAATCAGATTTACTTCAGAGATAGGGATCCTGGTATTTTAACAACACATTTCAAATTTAATAAATCATTTAAAGCGTGTTTCATGCATAGGTAGAAAGATATGACTTTCTGGGTATATATTACTATCATTAAAGAAATTGAGGATTAAGTAATCATCTTTTGCCCAAAAAAGCATGCAAAGTGCATGTTACTTGAATACACAGAATAGGAAAATAATTTAGCTGAATATAACATGCAATGGATGACAAATGCATCCATAACAAAATTATGAAACATACAGGTCCATATTGCTGTCTGTGGTGAGTGGAAGGAAGGGAATGGAAATCAGCATCCAACACAGCAATTACACTGTTCAGTGACACTGCAGCAGAGAAAAATGTTATTAACCAAAGAGGATGCTAATAAATGGTCCAGAGAGCATCGTAACCAAATCTAGAAAAAGAAACACAGAGAGACACATGCTCATAGGCTCAAACAACTGAATTCCAGTCATCTCCACAATCTCTTTTTTGCTTTCCAACTTTTAACATTTTCAAATAAGTGGTATAAACTAAATCTCTCTGACCATTAATTGGCTAATAAAATATCTTTAGACAATATCACAGCAAACTAAAAAAAGGAAAAAGGAAAAAGAAAAAAGGGAATCTCTCATTGCACACATGAAATCTCACGGATCTTTTATCTGAATATACCGAAATTGGACCCCCTCCCCCCCAAAACAAAAAATCATATCTTATCAATTTGGATACAAGGAAAGAAACATTTCCCTTCTACTATTCCAATTTCCACCTCCTAAATAGCAATTCCCCATCTTGCATTTTTTGGTCATAGGTAACAGCATCTTAATAATGCAACAGTAAAGCATCTTAATCATAAAACACCGTGAAGAGCCCCAGCGGGGGGGCTGGGACGCTTGGCTCAATTTTTAACAATTTAAGGAAACATCTAAAGTTACATTACTGTATCAAGAGAACAATCATCAATAGGGTATCCTTCTTTACTTCACCAAGATATAGCTAACATATAAGAACAGCAAGTCTGTAGTTCAAAGGAAAATGAAGCATGCAAATCAATCTGTTCACAATTCCCAGCAGGATGTTACACCAATGTCTGATGTAAATAATCTCATCAATCAAATTTTGCACTAGAGATGCATAATGTTGTCTTAGCTCATTGCTGTCAGTAGCCAAGTCTTCAAACTTTGCAAAGTTTGCTTTAGAACAGCATAAAGATTTCACATGCAAGGCATGCTGAGTGTAACTATAAAAATCATTACCAATTCCATCCTCAGCTGCACTTTGAGTGCAGCCTACAGCATCCCACCAGTCAACCCCCACCAAAAGACTCCACCAAAATCTGCCAAGATAAGAGATGTCACGGGCTTATTGGTTAAGGATGAAACTATTCAGCAACAAATTCTAATGTAACTCGTGAAAACAGACGCAATGGAAGAATAATATGAATAAATCATAATATCCACTTAACTAACAAAGTTTTATGATATGCAAAAAAAGTTATTTATTCAATGTACCTCTCAGCAATTGCTCTTTCCCAAGTCATAGAGTTAGCTTTAAATTGACTACTTGAAGTAGCAGGAGGAAGAACACGAATAATTTTCAACATGGTGCAATCCTTGCTGGTATCATGCCAGACAGAAGCTGAACAACAACTAGTTGAAGAGAAGGCAGGAGCGGGAATTGCAGCACCAACATCAATCTGGTACTTATTGACATGCGTAAAGGTTGCACCTGAGAAGACATGCACGCCACCTCGTAGAAAAGCCACTGCAATCTCACCACCATGAGAGGAATAAACAATACGAGCAAGTGTTCTAACATCACTTGGCAAATCAAAAGGGTCAAAACCGACCCTTTTGGTCACCTCAACACTAGGATCAGATGAATTTCTTCCATCAGGAGAAGACACAGCAGCAGCTGAATGAGGACTTCTGAAATCATTTGATGCTGGAGTACACTTCATTCCTTTTCTCACCCAGACTGTCTGCTTTGGTGTCTCCCCACCAAAAGTAGAAGAAGGATTTCCAAATATAGGATGGAGGACAACATTCTCAACAGTCGACTCCCAACGTTGAACTCTCCATCCTGTGATCGAGGGACCCTCATCTGGATCATATGGGGACATGTATTGCCCTGTTGCAATAAGAATAGATAATCAGTTAAATGTCAGAAAATTTATAACTCAGCCAAGCTATCTTGTTCATACCATGACATACAAAAAAGGAACCAAGATAGTGTACAATCAGCCACTGAATCTCTAATAGCTACACTTAATGACAAAAGGAAAGAATGGAACCAAGAAACTTACACAATAAACCCATGCATCTCTATAATTATATTTAAGATAATTTAAAAAAAAAAAAACTATTGTTGATTTGACACACAGTTCATTGCTGATACACAAAACAGTTTACAAGCTCAATAGTTATAGACAATGCCTTATACTTGTTTATATTATATTATCAACTCAGTCATCTCATTCAGCTGATGCAAACCCTGTAGCTGTACTAAATGATGCCTAAAATGCACCTACAAGTGAGCAACTACATGAACTGTCAAGATTATTAATACAAACACAAAACTTACACACAAGTACTGCTTAAGCAGATAGCAAAGCATCTTAATCATGAGATGCTTCAAAGACGTCCATTCTCAACAGTAGTGGACATAATAAGAAAAATATTAGTACCTATAATAAGTGCATTCTAGCATGAGATTTACTGCAGGGAAAAAGGAAAATTTAGATAAGAACCAAGTTTAATACCTTCAACTATCACAACAGCTATTACAGAACCACCACGAGTTGGATCAAAGGCAACAGCAGTGACACCAGAACCCCATGTGGTGGCAGCAGAAGCAGATTGCCCTGCAGCTTCAGGACTGACGTATGCAGAAAAGTTTGAAACTGGTGAACAATGAAGTGTGACCATCTCATTATAGTCTTGCTCTGTGTATTTTCTCCCTTGCTTAGCTTCAAGCAGTAAATACTCCTGCCAACTGAACAGGTATGCAGCCAAGGGGGCAAAACCATCCCATGAAGGAGGATCCACTGATGGTGGAACACCATGACCTACACTAGCCTTTGGAGAAGCTTGAAATCCATTCCAAGGGCCAGCAGTCACCTCCCAGACAACGACAGTTGATGGGTTAACAATGGGAACACCTGCCACATGCATGGCTCCAGAATCTGTTATAATAGCATCAGCTGCCATAATGCCGCTTGGCCCAGCTCCCAAAAGCCCTTTGCTTGTGCAAAACCACTTTGATGGTGCACCACTTTGACTGGGTGGCCACTGACTCCAGTGGAGCTGAACAGATCCAGATGAAAAGACAGAGCACACACAGAGAAAATTTGGCCAACCAGCTGTCATCAAAACCAAAAACATTACATTCGGTTAGAGCATCTCACTGAGTTTCTTAAAATCAAAGGAGTAGCCTAACAAAAGAAGACATGGCAGCTTTAATGCTGAGCCAAATCATTGCTCTACATTAAGGTGTTGGGGTTAATGATGTCAAAGACTCATCAACAACTATTGACCCTGTATTGTGCAGGAAAACCATTTGCAACACCACAAGGAATTCAGTTTAGCTTGTGAGGAAAATATCTCCCATTCCCTCTGTTGTTGGGCTTCCACCCCAAAATCAAAGAAACGGCCCACAGGCTGTTGGGGGATTCACAGAGAACAGAGAAGTTTGGCGATTGTAGAAATGGCTATCCTAATCTATCTAAATACTGAAACAATTCATAGGCTACATGCCCAGACAAGTTTATCCTTCCTGTTCAAACACCAATGATCAAACACAAACGATTAGACTTGCATAGAAAAGGATAAGAGTTATTACATTGTGACACACATAGCATATATTAATAGACAAGTCGAAGACAGACACTGGCAGAGGAGCAGCAACAAACCTGGAGCTTCTGGCTGCTGGGAAAGGAATTTTTCCTCAAAAGTTGACTTCAGAATTACCAGATCTTGATGATAGCCACCTATACTAATTTCCGTAGCATGCAAAATTAATGCAATAGAAAGAAACAAGTAAATACAATTTCAATTAGAATTAACAATATAACAATAGCATACCGGAGAAACACCTGACAGCCATTTTGTAGCTACTGCTATATCCTGACACCACTCATATTCCAGCTGCCAGCTACTAGCATCTCTTACTATACAGGCTGGACCCTGAGCAGCCAAACCAGATGTGAAGTGGATGAGACCATGAGCCATTTAGGAATTAACAAAATTAAAATGAGAATGTAATGACATGCCACAGAGACGCAAATGAGAGCAGGCAGATAGTGGCTAACTAAAAACGAATCAAGCAATAGATCTGTTGTGTTAAGAAATAACTTACTTGAGAAGGTTGAGTCCAGATGGTTATCCTCCCATGAAAATTCGCTATGAGCAATGCCCGAGGGCAGGATGTAGGAGACCATTCCATAAACTGAACTGAGTCTCGAGGAGAATCTGCAGATATCTCCAAAGAAGCAAGTTGATTTCTATGCAATTACTTTTTGGTGTGAAAATAGTACTAGTAACACATCTAATAATAGCAAAAGGATCAAATACAATGAAAAGAAATGTAATTTCTATCATCAAACACAGCCTACAAACCCACAGATTAAATATATGGTACAAGAGATCTACTTTAGATCCAAAAGGATGTAAAAAGGTCTCTTTGTTCTAGATTTTGTGGATATGAGAACTGAAATGAGGAACAGGATTCAAAAATTAAAAACCAAATAAAATATCAAACATGCTAAAATTCTTCATCTCCAACCATATACAGGGGTAGCATCAGACATCCCAATATGCAAAGTGACCAAAGGTTCCACTACACAAAATAGAATCATCATTTGAAATGATAGTGCTAAGTGCAATAAATTCAATAAGTAATCTCCAGCAAGTCGCGTCTAGTACCTGCTATAACATTGAATACTGCACATTCAGTTGGTCGCTCTGGGATCACTATATGTATAGGAATCCAAAATGGAGAATTCGCGTTTGAACTACCAGAAAACAAAATAACAATTCAATAAGATATAAATGACACATAAAGATATTGATTATGACTACAATACAAGTCTTTAACAAAACCCAATCACCCCAAGCTGGTTTTACTAATCTCTTCTTTTCTATCCCTTGCAGCAATTCAACCCTTTTTACAATCCACACATGTAGCAAGGGGGAAGAAACAGTTACTTGCAGTTGACTTGTTTGCCTAGTGAATAGAAAGTGTCTTCAACATCTAGTGTACAACTATGAGCAAACAAGGGCATCTCTGCGAGATTCTTCTCACAGAAAAATCATGCAATCGCATCATATTACCAGCAGTAAAAGCTTTCAGACCTATTTTAACACACATTGAAATCAAATCCTCTTCATACTGATTTTGGTTCATTTAATCTCATTAATCAATGAGCCAAGACTTTCATTTTTAATTTCATCAAATTGTTCACATATTCTACTTTTGTCACTTTTTTGTTGCAATGGGTAGGTAATTTGTCAACCACAAAAAAAAAAAGGAAAGCAGCATGATAACAGGAAAGCCAATTGATTAACAATTATAACTGACAATTTAAAATAAAATCTTGCCTTCCTTTTGAGGCAAGAAAAAAAAATTGCATCCATATCAAGTAAATATGTCTAATTAGAGAAGTTATTTAAAATCCAGAATTCCATACAAAGACAAGATAAAATCACAAGCTTAGCATTCTGACCTTGGGATTCTAGCACAAGTTTCTGATGCACATGCTATTGCATTAAGTTTACCGCACCAAGCAACAGCGCTGGAAAGAAAATAATAAAAGTTAATAATCAAAAATAAGGTGAAAGATATTATCAGACAGTACAAAACCGCTAATAGTAAAAACTAAATTATTGTTGACATGTAGTAAAAAGCAGAATATCCTCCTCTCGTTTATTCTTTCTTCATAACATGAATTGAAGTCTTTTTCTAGGCACATAGCCAGCTCGACATCAAGTAGTAAGTGTTTAATTAAAAATGTTTCACAAGATCATGCTTGTTGGATCTAGGAGCCGACAAATACACAAAAAAGAAAAAGGAACCTAAAATTAATATTGCACTGGTTACTTAAGTTCTCTTGAGGAACCTGTCGCAAAGTTTCACTTTAGTGTGGTTTTGGCTGCTACATTAAGATAAAGTTTAGATTTTTAAAACAAAAAATATGTCTACAGAAAAAAGATTCAAATGGAATTCAATTGGATGATTATAAAAGTGCAATGCATGCACCTCTAGCATCGACCATTCCCCACCCCAGTAAAAGTTCCAAATCCACCACAAGGATCAACTGTAATGATCCTTAGACCCATATAAAACAGCCAAAGAAAACCTTGGTAAACAAGCAAATATACCTTATTGGCAACAGTAACATCAGAAAGTATAGCAAAAGTATATCCAGATTAGTTAGCCAGACATCCCGCATGACTTTGGAACAGTCTTTTGCTAAGCTCTCCACAGATTGCCCTGCTACTTAGAAAAGCAGTCTTTTGCTTAAATTTGAATTCGATACACAAACCAACCACAGAGTTTTCCTTTCTAGTTCCAAAATCCAGCTTTGACAGTTATCAACTAAACATCTGAACCAATCCAACCACTCGTAACCATGGTGGCAGATTACAATAAAACAACAAGAAACTTTATAAAGAATGGAAGAAATTAAGTCTTTAATATGCTAACGAAGTAGGCGTGATCGCCGCCTTCTTAGGACCCAAAATTCGACATTTTTTATCAACCCTAGTAAGAGTCAGTTCCGCACCTCAAATTTTCCTGTTGAGAAACAATGTCCACCGAAGAAACAAAACTAGCAAACAATTCCCTCAAAATTCACACGAATTTCGACTAAAGTTCACTAACTGAAGCTCGAAAAGGATATAACAACACTCACCTGAAATTACGACACAGCTCGGGAACGCTCATTTTATGAACCAAATTTGACCTGGGCTGCTTCAGCTTGATACAAAAAACAGTTGCCGGATTGACGTTATCCACGTCCATGGGATCATCCGGGGTTCCTGCCACCACAGTGGCCTCCTTATCCGACACCGCCATGGGCTGCGCTTCTTCCTCTCCGGCTGCAACTTCAGCCTTCTCGGCGGAACCCTTGGAAGCTTCTACAGCAGAAATGGTAGTAAGAGCAGAAGACGAGGACTCTTCTTCTTCTTCTTCTTCTTCTTCTTCAGCAGCAGGAGCAGCAGCAGCAACAGAGTCCTTGGAGGGATGTGGAGAAGGGTTTGAATTATTCATCTGAATAGAACCAAGAAAAGGCCCGAAAAGCCCTAATATATAGAGAGATATATAGTAGACAATTAAATTAATGGAATTTGAAAGCACTGGACAGACAAGTGGAAGGAAAGTCGCAATTGAGGGCGACAGGAAGCACTGTGTGTGTGTTGTGCGTGTTTGTGCGTTGAAAGGGGCTTTCGTGCGTATGGTAAAGAAAGAAAAAGGGATGTGGAAAAGTGGGGCTAGGGTTTGAGAGTGAGTTGGAGCCGAGTGAGGAGAGTCCAGGTGTTCAGGTGGGAGGATAAAAAATGGGCACAGGGCCAAATGTGGGAGAGAAGTATTGGCTCTGCTGTGTTTTTGTTCTCTCCTTTGTAGGGCCAATTTCTGGGTCAATATTTTCCCTCACAGTCACAGGCAGAGAGTTGAGAAGTATCTTTTTTTTTTTTTTTTCTGAGACGTCAAGATATGTATATATAAAAACACAACTATACAGCGATAAAGCAACGGCTCCAGGATGTACAAAAGGGCATAAACGCCTAACCAAGAAATAAGGTGTCGAACACCTCAAGGAAATACCCATTCCTCATCTAAGCCTCTACTTAAGGCTAACCCACAAAAAAGATCACTAGTGCAACTCAAATTCTCGCTAATACAAAATGAGCAGATCTAAAATATGGAGCAAAAGTTCCCTAATGTCCTCGATGACAGTAGCCAATCTGATGTCTTTAACTTTAGCTGCAGGAAGGTATTTGAGAAGCTTATGAGATTGAACTCGAATTTGGATTTTAACCTACATTTTCTGCCTTGCTTTAGCAAGTGCTAGCCTAACTGCGATGGCATAATCTAGCAAGTGGTTTCCAGTGCTTCTTTCTCTCATACTCCAAGCTTCTGAGATTAAGCAGTTGTAGTTAAACACTGTACACCTACTCCAACCAAGTGAACCTTAGGTTGTTGCTTGATATCAATCTGAATCTTGATTTCATCACTCCCTACAGTAGTGTCATTAATCTGCTCATTTGCTCTCCTTGTTTCACGTCTGCTCAGCCTTGTCTTGGAGCAAGGAACTTGAGTTTGTTCTAACCACTCTAGATGTGCTAGCTAAACTATTTTCAAAGGATGTTTCTGTTTGTTCTCAAATTCCCACTGGTTCCTAGCCTTCCATAACTGCCACAAAATATTAACAGTTAAAGCAATGTGATCTGAACCTTCAACTCTGCCAGATGCTTCCATGATCATCTAGAACCAATGTTTGAAGTTCCTCCTCTGAGCTGTAGCTCCATCCCACTGAATAGGAGCTAATTTCCAAACTTGTTGTGCAACAATACAAAGAAGCAGGACATGTTCCACAGTCTCCACTTGTTCGCCACATGCTTTGCATATAGGCTGGCCATGTCTGGTCCTGCTGAAAATTTGCTCTCTGACCAGCAAAGCCCCCACTAAGCATTTCCAGATAAAATGCTTGATCTTCTCCTTTACTTTCAATTTGTAGATCTTCTTCCAGACTTTGTTGCTTGCCCTGTTGGTACTCGTTTCTCCGTTTGCTCTTGCCCTTTCCTCCTGGTTGTATTCCTACTGCTCAAACTCTTATATCCAGATTTTACAGTATACTCTCCATTCCCACTTAGAGGCCAAAATGACTATCACCTCTGCCTGAAAAACTGATTGGGATTTTTAGAATTTTCTGGGCATCCTGCTCATTGAAGGTTTTGAAGATCATATTTGTTTTCCATCTAAAACCACTAATAAGGTCTTCCACCTTCCATTTCACAATTATCAGGTTTAGCTGTTGTTACTCTACCAGTAGTGCTCTCAGGAATCCAGTCCAGATATTAATGCTTTTCCCATTCCCCACCTTAATCCTTGTCCCTTCTGCTATCAAGTCTCTAGCACTTATCAGGCTCTTCCAAATCCAAGATGCATTCTGGGCACTTTACACTTGAGAGCTGAATCCTTAGGATAGTATTTGGCTTTAAGCACTCTACTTAGCAGTAGGTTAGGACTCGTGATCAACCTCCATACCTGTTTTGCAAGCATTGCTTTGTTAAAATTCTGGATATCCTTGAATCCTATACCACCTTGTTTCTTAGCTTGAGTCATTCTCTCCCACGAACACCAATGCATTTTCTTTTTACCATCTGATTCTCCCTACCAGAAGTTAGCCATCAATGCACAAATCTCCTTGCAGATCTTCTTAGGAATCCTGAAACACGACATGCTATAGATGGGCATGGCCATGGAGACTGCCTTAAACAAGACCTCCTTCCCTGCTTGACTTAGAAACCTAGTTTTCCAATTGTTGATTCTGTTGCTGATACTTTCTTTAATGAAACCAAAGACTTGATGTTTAGACCTTGTAATGACCATAGGCAAGCCCAAGTATTTTCCTTGTGTAGCTTCATGGATGTTTCCAAGCAAATCAATCACCTGCTCCTTCCTCTCCTGCTTTAGATTTTTACTGAAAAAAACTGATAATTTGTCCAAGTTAATCACCTATCAAGCCTTCCCCATACTTTTTCAATATCTTCATCACTTCATTAGCTTGCTCCTTGTTTGATTTGCAAAAGATTGGAGAATCATCTGCAAAAAAGAGATGAGTTATACTAGGTGCATTCCTGCTGATTCTAATCCCTTGAATTTTTCTACTTTCTTCAGTTTTCCTCAAAAGGTTGGAGAAACCTTCCAAACAAAGTAGGAACAAGTAAGGAGATAAAGGATCTCCCTATCTGATTCCTCTACTGGGAGTGACAAATTCTTTTGGGGAACCATTGACATTGAAAGAATACGTCACCGGGACAAGCAACTCCTAATCTAGTTTCTCCAAGTTTTGCAAAAACCCATCTTGCTCATCATTGCATCCAAGAAGCTCCATTCCACTCTATCATATGCTTTGGACATGTCTAACTTTACTGTCATGTAACCATCTTTCCTATTCATTTTATTATTCAAGTGATGTAAAATCTCATGTGAAAGAATAACATTGTCCATGATTTGTCTACTCGGGACAAAAGCAACCTGGTTCTTACAAATGCACAAATTTAAAACCTTTTTCAACCTATCAGCAATGATTTTAGAAATAATCTTATAGACTACATTACATAAACTAATAAGTCTATAATGTTTTAAATTAGTAGGGTGCTGCACCTTAGGAATGAGGCTAATAACTGTATGATTGATGGATTTCAGCATAAGTCCCGAATGAAAAAAAGCAAAATAGCACGAACTAAATCCTTGTATATAATTTGCCAGAATTTTTGGAAAAACAAGGGGGTCATACCATCCTCCCCAGGAGGCTTATTGGGGTTCATAGCAAAAAGGGCCATTTTTACCTCTTTCTCACTCACTGGTCTAATTAGCTGCTGGTTAATCTCACTTGTGATTGACTGTAGTATACCATCCAGTATCTCATTAAAGCTATCACTACTCCCACTAGAAAACAACTTCCTATAATAATCAGCAGCTTCCATTCCAATCTCTTCATCATTGGCTGTCCAAGAACCATCATCTCTTTGTATGTTCAGCATTCTATTCATTTTCTTCCTCCCTTTAACACATGCATGGAAGAATCCAATGTTCTTATCCCATCTTTTAGCCAATTCACCTTGGCTTTTTGGCTCCAATAACTCTCTTCCTCTCTATATGCTTGTTTTAGCCTCTCTTTTAACTCCTAAACTTGGTTCCTTTTATCACTCAAGTCTGAGGCCTTCACTTTCTTAAGTTGCTGCTTTACTTGAATGATTTTCACCTTTGAGTTGATAGGCACCTCTTTTTTCCTCTTGATAAGAGCTACCCCACAATTAGCAATTTTCCTAGTGATTTTATACATCAAAGAGCCTTTCACTTCCTTCTCCCATGATGTATGAATAATCTGTTCCACCCCTCCTTTTGTGTTCCATCTCTTGTCAAAGAGAAACCTCCTCTTTCTATGAATTGGCGTTGGGTTAGTATTCAATCAGCAAACTATGGTCAGAAGCAAAAGATTCAACATGATCACATTTTATGGCTTCAAAGCTATGGTACTAGAGTGGTGAAGCCAAGCCTCTGTCCAGCCTTTGTCTGATCTCACCCTCATCCAGCCAATTATTACTCCACGTCCATAGATTACCCTAGCAACCAATGTCTATAAGTTCATTATCTAAGATGAAACTCTTGAAATCTCTGAATGTTCCTTCCTCCCTTCTCTTACCTCCCCATTTTTCTTCATTTGACACTATGCCATTGAAATCCCCGGCTATTAACCATTTATCCCCCCATAAGCATTTCCTCTCCTTTAAAACTTTCCACTGATTTCTTCTAATTTGATTATCACAGCTAGTGTAGATCCCAATGAACCACCACTGCCTGCTTGTGTTTATTGCTCTAATTTCCACCTCTTCATTCCAGAATAAGGCCATATCTCTAGTTCTGTGCATAGCATCCACAACCAACCCCTCATCAAAATTCAACATCTTTTTTATTTTTTCCATTTGATTTTTCTTATTTTTGGTTTCACATAGGAAAATCATATTTGGGAGAGAGGTTGTTAACCTCCCTTAGTTGGGGAATTGCCAAGGGGCTCCCTGCTCCTTGGCAATTCCATACCATTAGCTTCATTGGAAGTCTAGGGACCAATTTGGGTTGGCCCCCCCTCGGCAACTTGAATACTTTGCCCCAATTCCGGAACAGTTTTAAGCTTTTTTTATTCTATTGCCTCCTCCTCAACTTCTATCATATCTTCATCAGTTAAGCAGAACTCCTTTTTTCCTTCCACTAGTTCCATCTTCCTATTTGGATCCCTCTCTCTCAATGGTTGCCTAACTACTCTTGGAGATCTTACCTGTTTTTTTAATTGTCTCTCCATCCTCAGCTTGGCTTTCTGGACCTTTCCCATAACTCCTGAAGTTCCCTATGTAACATGTTGTTCCTCACATATTTGCATGGACTCAGATTCCAAGAAGTCATCCTGTCCTAGATTAATTCTCTCAACCGTCCTAGCTTGGGTCAACTGCATTTGATGGACATCTGTTAATATAATGCTCTCGTTACTACCACCCAGAAGAGTAGGCTCCCTTCCATTAACTTTGCCCTCCTTTGTTGGTTTACCCAGTGATGGATCCTCTGTCCAGGTAACTCCCTTCTGGTGTTCTGGATTCATAATTTGAGTACTAATTTCCTTTCTTTCCATATCTCTACTGTTCTCATAATCTACAATCCTCACATTGGTTCCCTTATCCACCCCTCCCCCATTTCCAACCTCAGATGGTGCGCTGTTTTCTTTCTCATATTCCTTTGTAGAAAGAAATTCTGCACTATTTTTCTCCCACACCCATTCCCCTTCCTTTTGATTCCAAGAAATTCTATCAGATTTATAACTATGTTGTATTTTCTGAGGTGATTGCTTCCCCATACTAGCTCTCAGCCACGAGCCATACTGGTTTCACATGTTTCCATTTTCTTCAGATAATCTTGTGTTGCATTTTCTCTCACTGTGACCAATCAGTCCACACTTCTAGCAAAAGTCAGGACATTTTTCATATTTGAAACTCAACCATTTTACCATGCCATTTAAGTTCACAGTGGTTCCTCTAAGTAGAGGTTGAGAAATATCAGCTATAATCCGGATCTTGATGTGTCTACCTTCCTTGCCACCAACCTAGGGAATAATCACTTCTTTTACTTCATGAAAAACAGACCCAATTCTTTTCCCGACCTCTTTTGATATCCAGTGTACAAGGACATTCCAAACTTGTACCCATAGAGGAACCAGTGAGAATGCTGAATTTTCCTCTTCTATTCCTTCAAACCAGTTATGTAGCACTAGCAGTTGGTTATCCATGATCCAAGGACCTCCTTCTTTTATACGATCCCTTTCTTCTGACTTAGGAATAAAGAATTGAAATAGGTTTGGTCCTAACTCAGTTACCCTTAAATCTTTTGGGTATCCTTAAACTGAACTTGCGAAACTCTTGACTCCTGTAAATTCACAATTTTCTCACCTGTTACTCTACCCACCAAGCTTGCCTGACACTCTTTCAAACTTCCTTCAATATCCTTAGATTCCAGCTTAGTACCTTCTATTTCCTTATTTGACAACACAAATCTCTGCATAATCTCTGCTAGCCTGTTTGCCATGCTACTTTGAATGAGACACCGGGTATACCCCAACAGACACCTAGGGAGTTCACCCATGACTCAGAGAACAGAACACAGGAAGGACTACGAGAAAGCGAGGAAAAAGCTTATAAAACAAAGAACACAGCGAAAAAGAAACACCCTAACAAACCTAACAAACAGAGGAACCAAGAAAAGAGCTGCCAACAAAAAAGCCACAGAACCAGACCACAAGACCAAGGAGAAACCACTAATAACTGATTTTCTTAAAACCACAAAGATTGTTGCTGATTTTTAAAATTTTTTAATTTTTTTAAAAAATAAACTATATTAAGCTCTTCTACCAACCTAGCAAAGGCAAGATCGAGCTCAGATATGAAACATGGCAGTGTTTTACCTATCCAAAATTGCAACAACGAGTGACTATGGAATTTCTTGCATTAAGCTCTTTAACGAAGCTCAATGAAAGTCTTGTAGAAACATTAAAGTCAAGAGCTGCCTAAAATCAGTGCTCTAGTTTTAGTGCTTTTATTGCTTAGGTAAGATCAGATTTGAGGATGGTGGAGAAAAATGCTGAGGTTGTTTGCTGAATTTGTTTTATGAAATTTGGGACTTTGGAATTTTTGGAATTTTGCGGAATTTTGTGAAATTTGAACTTTCAAAACTGAGAGATGTTGCTCTTAACTGAAAGAGAGAAACTCTTATTTAAGAGAGAGAATAGTCAGCAATACAATAATGAATATGAGTTGAGAAGTATCCAAAACTCATATTCTTTTTTATTTGTTCTTTTATTATATCAAAAAAGCATTTATGAATTTCTTTCTAAAGTTACTCTTCAAAATTAAATGCAGTGCTTATAGCATTAATAGTAAAAGTAGATGGAAATATAAAAAAGATAAATGATAGTTTTGATAATTCAGGTAAAATTTTTACCGAAACTTAGAAACTATTTAATGAAAATTTGGTTATTCAAAACACTTAAATAAAAACGGAAGGAATATCTTGTTTTCTCTTTTGTGGGGCCAATGGGTCAATATTTTCCTTCAATATTAAGACTTGAGAGTAGGATCTCTTCTTCTGGTGGAAGACAGTTGAATTCCTAACAACTTGGGGCACATTATTGAATCCTTTGTTTTCTTAGTGCAAGTCGGAGGTTTCGAACAGATTATCACATCCTCGTTAATTAGTAGTACTTGAAGAATTTGATCTGAGTGATTAGCTTGTGATTGATATTGAAACGTAGTGTCTCTCGCAAAAGGTTAGCAAGTAAATGTGAAAATCCAATGTTGATTTGTTTCCAAAATAGATTTCGTATTTTGGAAATTGAGTAGAAACAAGAAATACTACTACTGTAACACTTTTTGTGATTAGATATATTTAAGATAAAAATATATAAATATACAACAATAAAAAAGTAATTAAAATGTATTTACATTGCAAGTAAAATTTCTGTTGTAATGGTTAATATAAATAGAGTTAGTAAATTTCAAAGAGAGTTTGGTGTTAAAATTTTGTATCATCTTTTGATTTTTCAATTTTAACCTCACAAAAGTAAAGATTCACAAAAGATAAATACTTAATGTTTAATAACTTCTAATCACTTCTACTTCTAATAACTTTGCATAGGAATAGTTCTAATTCGTTGCCGAACTTGTTGATTTTTTGTTTAGGTTGTTGTTGCCTTGTTGGATACTTAAATAAGAGAACATTGAAAGGATTCCTATCTGTTTCTATACATGTTTCAAGCAGGATTTCAAACCTTTGTGATTTGGGTATCGGTATATCAGTATACGTCATATGTCCCAAAGAATCAAATAACTTTGCTTTATTATTATTATGTAATTTGCTTTGTCAGGCCTTTTACATTTGAGAATAAATGAATCAGCAGCTATGATGTGATTTTGTTGTTGTGAATTGTGAAAATCTTGGACTTCTAAGTTTTGAAAATAGGATCAAGATTTGTGACTCGAGCTACTCGTGCTTAAGAAGTTTCAAGCCTTATCGGATCGAGTTCATGCATGAGTAGTATGTCGACAAATCGAGTTCGAGTTCGGGCAAACTCATTCAAATGAGTTCCAGATCAAACTCTAGTGTCTTAGTAAAAGGTCAAGTCAAGTTCGAGCGTGGCACTAGTCAAGTTCAACTGACTAGTTGACACCCCTAGACTCAGCATGGTTCTGCAACTAAGCTCGTGGTTGATCCAATCTTCCCATGAAATCTAGCGAACAAATTGCCTTGATCATCCCTAAAAATTCCATCAAAGCCTGTTGGACCGGGTTTCCTTTTGCTGCTTAATTCATCCCTATTTAACTTTGTATAGTCTGTCGAAGGAAATCTACAATGTATCTGTTCAGATTTGTCTCTAAAAGAGAGGTCTAGTTCTGTGCTCAAAATATTCCAAACTTTTGTCCTTCCAAATATGCCATAAGATAGTTGGGAGCAAAGTACTCCAAGGAATATGAAGTCGTGATATATGATCTATCCATCTAATTAAATTCAAGGGAAAACGAATATTTTGATTCCTAATTTGTCGAAAATTAAATGGAAACAAGAAATACTATAATACTTTTTGTGATTAGATATATTTGAGATAAAAATATAAATATGTAAAAATAAAAAAAAGTAATTAAAAACGAATTTATATTGCAAATCAAATTTGTGTTGTAATGGCTAATCCAAAAAAAGCCATTAAATTTCAGAGAGAGTATGGTGTTAAAATTTTGTGTCATCTTTTGTTTTTCTAATTTTTACCTTAGAAAAATAAAGATTTGTAATAGATAAATACTTATTGGTTTAGTAACGTCTAATGTTACTTCCACTTTTAATAACTTTGAATGGAAATAGTGCTGATTCATTGCTAAACTTTCTGATTTTTTGTTTAGGTTGTTGTTGCCTTGTTGGATACTTGGATAAGAGAACATTGAAACAAGTACTATATGTTTCAAATAGGCTTTTAAATCTTTGCAATTTGGCAATTAAGATATGTAAAGTGTCCCAAAGAATCAAACAACTTTACTTTGTTGTATTATGTAATTTGCTTTGTCAAATGACTCAAACCGTTCATATTTGAAAAGAAATAAATCAGTAGCTGTGACATGAATTTGCGGTTGTGAATTGTGAAAATATTTTATTTCTAAGTTCTAACAAATATAGGATCAACCTTTGCAATTCAAGCTACTTGAGCTCGATAAGACTTAATCATGGGTTCAAACCTTACCACGTCGAGTTGGAGCACGATCATCATGCGAACAAGTCGAGCTTGAGTTTTGGCTAATCTATTCAAACGAGTTCAAGTCTGAGTTCGAGTATCTTTAGTCGAGGATCAAATCGAGTTTGAGAATAACATTACTCGCATTTGACTTGCCTTGATAACACCCTAAACTTGATAATTAGTTTTGTTAGGCTTCTAACCCTAGCAATGTGAAGGCCCACTCTGATACTTCCATAGTTCTGCCACTAAGCTCGTGTTTGATCCAATCTTCCCATGAATCTAGCTAACCATATGCCTTGGTCATCCTAAAAATTGCACCACAGATTTCCTTTTGCTGCTTCATCCCTGTTTAACCTTGAATAGTCTGCCAAAGGAAATTTCCGATGTATCAGTTTAGAGTTATCTTTAAAAGAGGGAGACTTACCTGTGGAGAAAGCCTGATGAATTTCTTGTGCATAGTTCATAGCAAACTTGGTAGTGATGAAGGAAAGTCTAGTTGTGTGCTCAAAACATTCCAAATTTTACCCTTCCAGATATGCCATAAGATAGTTGGAAACAAAGTACTCCAAGGAATATGAATTAGTGACATTCGATCTCTTCATCTAACATTAAATTCAAGAGAAAATGGCTGCTTTGGTCCCTAATCTTTGGAATTTTGATCAATTTAGTTCCTTATTGATCAATCTTACTAATTTAGTCTCACATCTTTATAAAATAAAGCCAATCTAGAACCTCTACAGAAAATAATTAATTCTAATGCAAAAACTCAAAATTGAATAATTCTAATGAAATTACTTATGTGAAGGGCATGTGGACCTTAGGGCATTGAAAAGGAAAGAAAAGAAAAATAAAGGATTTTAGTGGAAAAGAAAGGAAAGGAAAATAGAGAAGGACAAGTTCTATCCATCTTGTTTGAATTAGATATGGAAGAAGAAGA
This sequence comes from Gardenia jasminoides, assembly GCA_013103745.1. Taxonomy (NCBI): domain Eukaryota; kingdom Viridiplantae; phylum Streptophyta; class Magnoliopsida; order Gentianales; family Rubiaceae; genus Gardenia; species Gardenia jasminoides. Next base: position 4,466,224 of record CM023095.1, read on the forward strand.
AAAGAAAAACTAAATATATTGTTTGGACTAAGAACGGAAAACATTTTGCTTATATTCTATTAAAGTCTATTTTGTAAATATGTTTAGCACCTTATTCTTTTTTCTCAATTTTTATTTTTGTAATGTTCATCCTTCTATTTTTTTCTCATGAAAATGTATAAGATAATAGTATCTTTTATTTTGCTTTTTAAGGAATAAATTACAACAACTACAAATTATAAAAAGAACATTTTTTCAAATAATATCAAATATTATTAAGATAATTAATGTTACAAGTTTTAGATGTTACTAAAAAAAGAAAGTAGGCTTAATTGATAGAATAGTGCAGAAATTGAATTAAAGATAACTTATATTAATGATAAACATGGAAAACAATAGGGCATTTTAGGAAATTTCAAATTTTCTATTAATTTGGCTTTCTTTTCCTCTATTTCCGCCAATTTTGGATGAAAAGTAGACTAGTAAAATATGGCTAGATCTAATTCCTCCATTTTCCCTCCTTGCACTTTCCTTTCTCTCCTTAGAAATTAATTTAAACATAAAAAATCTTATCCCCTGTATCTTTTCCTTTCCCTCCTACTCCCTCAAAATAAACAGTGCCTTAAAGATGACCATTTTAGTCCCTCATATTCAAGTCAATCTGATTTGGTCCCTTATATATTATGGCCTATCAATTTAAACCCTCATTTCAATGAAATTAAACTGATGTCTAAATTTTAATTAGAAATTAGAGCTCTTAATTCATAGATTTTCATTTGATGCTAGTAAAATAAAATTATGGACATTGTAATTATAAAAATAAAAGATCATGCCAATTTTATCTATCCTTTTATTTTTACAATTTAAACATTCAAATTTCAGTATTACTAGCAGTTGATGGAAGTTTATCAATTAGGAGTTCTAATTAGGGATTTAGAGAACAAGAGAAAGAGAAACTGAAAGAAATTGCAAATCGAAAGTTGTATGATTTTGTAATATTTTGATCCTTTTTTTTTTTTTTTATCAAAGGTACATATGCTTGCTACACCAGTGTCTATTGTGTTGTAAGACCGGTTCAATTAGGGGTTCTATAATATCTCATTAAAAGTCTCACATCAGCTTTATTTGTGGAAATAAGGGTATAAATTGATCAGTGGTGATATATAAGGGACCGAATTGAGGAAGATCTCAAAGATAAGGAACTGAGTTCGTCATTTTTAAGGGTCCATATGCCTTATATGCGACCAATGCTGCTTTCTAATATTCCATTATAGGTCCTACATTGGGTTTATTTTATTAAGATAAAAGGTTAAATTAGTAAGATTGATAGATGAGGGACCAAATTAGTCAAGACCCTAAAGATAGGGGACCAAAAATTGTGATTTTCCCTTAAACTCAACCCACTTAAAGAAACCCTAGTGAACTCTTGGTTCCGCTACTTCCTCCGAAAGAAAGAATCTCTTTATCTCTTTAATCGTGGAGCAGCCTTAAAGTGTAACAAGTTTTCTTCACCATTATTACAGCGTTAACAAGATGCATCAGAAGAAAGTTACCTTTTGAATCTCATATGATTTGTGAGAATCTTCCCATGCTTCGTTGTCCAAAGAAAGCCTTTAATCTTTTGGTGTAGTTACAATTCCCAAATCCATTTCCAATTCTGGTGTTTTCTTCCATCTTTACAAACTTTTTGATAGGTAGATTTAGACGAAAAAACTTGACTGACAAATGAAATCCCACTTCGATTTTGATCCATACCATTTAAAGATATTATGATAAAAATTTTAATAATTTGATCATAATTTTGTATAGAAAATTCTGCTATTTGTTGCATTAAAAACTAGATTCAAAAAACTTTAAAACCACATAATTATGTTATGCTAATTCCTTACCTATAAAATTGGTAAAGCTTTAAAAATTGGTATTTAATTGTCTCATTAATAAATACTTAAATGATATTCAAACAACACACACATATATAAAGTTAATTTTTCCAGCTACCTTGTCCAGTAATTGCATTTGGACTCAAAAATGAGAAAGAATAATATTTTTAATTTAATCAGATTCATTTACAATATGTCACATGTAGTTCCAAATTTTTATTTAATTTTTAAATTATCCCAAATATTTTAGATAATATGATTTTAACATCAATTATAATACTATTATATTGATTATACATGAGTTGCATTATTTATTGCTGTATATGTGAATTGCAAATATCAAAATTACTAGTAAGATTATTTTTTTACTGTTTTTGTAGGATCGATCGATCCTACGATCCTATCCTGCAAAGTAAAAAACGATCTAAGATAAAATCTCGATTTTAAAAACCTTGGGGCAATAGGCAAAGAAATAGCGAAGATATGCTCAGCAACGTTAGGAGGTAACATAGTATTCAAGTCATCCATTTTTCACTCTCCATTTTCATTTAGCATTTGAGAAAATTTAAGGGTCTTATCTTGATCAGACAATTCACCTATACAGTATTCTTCCAAAGGTTTATGCATAACCCATGATGCCAAAAAAGAATAGATTTACCATTACCAATTACCCATTTAGTATTTTCAGCCAGCGACTCTTTAGTTTTTTGAATCCCTTTCAAGATATGTTAAACTGTCTTGCCAAGTTTGTGATCCAAAAGGGTTCATCCCCAAGATAGTCTTGAGAGTTTTAATCTACAAAGAGACAAACTATGTTTTAATTCTCCACCCAAGTTTAGATAAGAAGGCAACATTTTGGGTTTGGGTGGTCTGCTTTTTCTTAACCAAAGGCCCCCTAAAATCTTCACTTTTATATACTGTATCCAATTCATAAGGTGAACTTTCTTGCTGGAATCAACCGATTGCTAAACAAAATTTCCATTCAACCTGTCAATCTCATCACAAACAGGGTATGCAGGTAAGAAGTTTCCATAGTATAGTTAGGAATTGCAACTGTAACTCTTTGAATCAAGGTAGCTCTCCCCTACAAATGATAGAGTTCAAGCTTTGAAACCAGCAAGAGTTGTAGTAATTTTATCAATAACAGACTTATAATGATCCTTCCTTCTCTTACCATGCACAATTGGAATGCCTAAATATTTTTCAAGATCATCAGTCGGATTAATACCATCATTATGGCTTATATTTCTGACAACTTGGCTAGCCACATTAGGCGAGATAAACATCTTAGCCTTAGACTTGAAAAAATTGACTTTTTGTCCAGACATGTTGCAAAAATTTGTGAGGAACTCTTTAATCATTTAGTAATGGTGATTATCAGCTTTAGCAAAAAAGAAGCAAATCATCAGCGTAAAATTAATGAGAGGAAGATAGGCGATTTCTAGAGACTTTAATACCATCTCATACATTGTTTGAATTTTTCCTCAAGTCATTGGAGACAATTTTTCCAGACAAAGAGCAAAGAGACAAGGGAAAAGGGAATTTCCTTCTCTCAACCCTCTTTCTGGAATAAAGGGAATTGTGGAAGAGCCATTCCACAACGCAAAAACTATTACTGCTAACACAAAGCTCATGCTAAATACCATATATAATGCCCTAGGATTTTGTTTATTTTTATCTTTTGGTAATATGGAGGTTGGAAAGGAAGATGATCAGCATAACTATCCCCCTCGGGTCATAGGCATGAAAGTTTTTACCTATTGTGATTGTTTGATATGAGCCACACTTACTTAATATTATAATATATAAGGATGTAAGTGTTTTGGAAAATATAACAGCAAGAGAGAGAGCTTTGTGTGGGAAGCTATGTCCACGTTAAACAGCTAGTTCATACATATTCATGGAGAGCTCGAGTGTGCAAACTATGGAGAATAATCCGTCGTCAGTATTATTAAGGATGAACCATTCAACGTTTCATGGGTTTTAAGGGCCAAGTTTGAGAATTTAAGTACTCGGAAGAGACTATTTGCTGTTCTTGTTTCAGAGTATAAGAAAGGAGAGAAAGTGTTTATAAATCCTTATTTTTCCACTGAGCATAAGGCAGGAAACAAAAGAAATATTTTTTGCATCAAGTACATAATTGTGGAAGCTATGCAGTAAAAGCCTCTGCAAAAGAAATTAGCTCAAATTTAAATATCCATATTTCGAAATTACATGTTACTTGTCTAACTTAGTCTGGGGACAATTCTCATCCAAGAATTTTATTGGTCTAATATGTTCTTTCTAGAGAACTTTCTTTGGTCTAAAATGTTCTTTGTCTAGTTCATCCCCTTTGACAAACGAGCATTTTGGATGGAAGATTTTCATATACATATATATATAATTTATTTATTTCCATTCTACCCTACTAATAATTTTTCCATCTATAATTCATATCTTTACTTTTCATTTCACACCAAACATGTAATCTTTTATTGTTTTTGAACCCTCTTATCTGGTTACAAACTAAATTAACTATGACTGAGTGTTTAGGTAGGATATTATAATGAGATAATTTTTTTTAAATACTATCGTACTTGTTCAACGCGATGCATATAAGATAAAAAAAAGTTGATTGAAAAGATAAAAAAATAGTTAAAAATATGTTTATAATACAATTAAATACATTTTTATAAATAATAAACTATCCAAACAGGCTCAGTTTGTTTATTCATCTCTAGATTGATAGATAGTAAACCATTTATCTTGAAAATTGCAATCCTCTCATCACCACAATTCACTTGACGAATGGTCGCCCCATCGGATTTGCACACAAAATTCCACACACGCATTATCTCTAAAACACGAAATTTTTAGCCCAAATTCATCAAAATTCTCTTTGTTTTTGTAACGATTGCAAAATGGCCACGTCGAAACAAACCAGTTGGTGCCTTGTCAAGTTAATACAATTGGACACGGTACTCAATTTCTTGTTGATTTTTGTTGATCTTCAATCTTGAAGCCAAGCCAAGTCAAATAATTGTCGTCAATCTGGCATGCTTTGATGTGTTATCAAGTATTTCTTTCTTCCCTTTTTCCCTTTGTCTTGGCTTTAATGCCAAGAGGGGCAGTAAACCCTCTAGAAACTGCAGCTTATTTCAAATTTTGGTTTTGATTTTCATAAAGGAAAAAAAATCTAGGCACATAGGTGGTCAAGAGTTCATTTAGCTTTCAAACTTTAAAGGTAAATCACCAACCATTTGACCGAATATTATAGGTAAGTATCTGACCATTTTTCTGCAGTTGAATATATTATTTGGGAGAATGAAAACGTGTTCATGTGGGGTAGTGATGGATAATTGATTTACTAAACCCAAAAGCTCGATGGATTGTAGACTAATTTCCACAGACTACTCCATCAATGATCAATTGAAAATTGAAAGCAAACAATCTTTGTCCTTTAGCATACATTGTATTAGTTAATTAAAACCAAACTCCATATCACCATCACATAGTTAAAAGAGCCATTGAATTCCTGTCTGAAAAATGTAAAAGTCAAGAGTGATATCAAGGAAAAAAAAAAAAAGAATAAGTCAAAAAATGAAAGCCATATCATAAAACAGATGAAAATACAAAAGAGACTAAAGAAAGATTCAAACGCCAACTAGAATTCGCTTGTCCATGCAGCTGCGTAAGATGGGAAGAAATATTCAAGTGCATGCCCAGCTGCAAAAGAAAATAATAAAAAAAAATAAAAAATGTTTATAAACCTTGTTCACATTATGCTAAAGCTAATCACCTTTTGACTTTCATCAAATTTGTATCTAATAAACATTATGACAAAGGGGTGAAATTTTTCAATGCAGTGGTTGTACCATGCTAAATCATGCAGAAGAAGCCTAGGATATGTTGCCATTTGAGATTTGAGAATGAAAAGATACAGTAAAAAGTGTCTTCCTGTCTGAGAATCAAAGGATATATAATTCAAAGTTCGTTCAAACAATTTTCTCTAAATTCTTTCTACGTAATGTCGTAGACTCTGCTATTGGACTGATAGTCCGGTAATTAGATGCTGAGCCTCTAGCGTAAAACTTGGATGGCGTACAGTTTAAGAAACCAGTAAACGCATCTGGAAGAGGTGCATGAGCCGCCTTAAGGAGCTGTTTGGTTCGAATTCTACTATCACTATCACTATCGATATCATACAATGGTCAATGATAATGGGTTTTGATGAAAACTCACAGTGTGTTTGTTAATGTGGAATGGATTTTATAATTTATTATTTTTCTTTTTCATTGTTTCTTTTTTCTTTTCTTTTTCTTTCTCTTTGTTGAAATAGTAGCATTTTAATTTCTTATTTTTGCATTTAATGAGAATAAAAGGGTAATTAAGATAATTTAAGAAGAATAAGATGGACAACTAAGATGATTCCCTAGTAACAGGTGGTTAATCAAAAAACCTATAGAAGAGGCCTATCATTCCCATTAATTTATTCCTATTAACCCCAACCAAACATTTTATATGGGTATAATTGAATTTGAAAGCCATAGTGGGAGTTGAAACCTATTTACCAAACCCTAAGTCGCTTTATCTGTTGGTGGCATGCTTGGATTGGAGATTATATGGGATAATTTTCTAATAAAAATATTATAACACTTTTATGATCTGATGTATGTTTGATTAAAAATTGCTGGTGATAGTTCCACAGCTCCTTTTTTTAGTTCCACAGATACTTTTGCATGAAATAACAAAATTACACCTATCAAATGCAACTCATACATGATAGGGGTAATTTTATCATTTTATGCAAAAGTAGCTGTGAAACTAAAAAAAAGGAACTGTGGAACTATCATTTGCCTAAAAAAATGATTCGAAAATATGTTTATAATACAATCAAATAAAATTGTCCAAATAATGCACCATCCGAATAACCCCTTTGACTTTAGCATGAGATGGTGGTTTAGTACGTCAATGACATGCTCTGACCTTAAAATCAGACTAGCCGTCTCTCCTTCTAAACTTTTCACACACTAAAAAGATTTAATAAATAATGAGAACTTTAATGTTTCATTTGGATTGCTATTTTTTAAAATTTGTATAAGAAAATATATTGTAACAATTTGATATATATAAAATAAAAAAGTGATTAGAAAATGTGCTCACAAAAAAGTAAGTTTGATAGAAAACAGTAATCCAAATGCCACCTAAGCAAGAAAAAAGAGCGTAGGGAGAGAGTTTAGACTTGAAATGTTTTTTGGACCGAAACACATACAATTAAAATTTGATGTGTTATATATTTATTGTGTCAAAACTATCCTTGTTTGGATTCCCATTCTTCCTTGAAATTTTTTTTAATTTTTCATGAACATATTTTTTAATTATCTTTTTATCTCACTAATCACTATAGTATTTTTTTTTTAAAATAAAAACTCTAAAAAATAAACGGGATCGTACTTGTTTGACAAAAAAGTATACTTGTTGTATCAAAATTTAGAAGAATAATTTTCTACATACTTTATGGTATGGTCCAATGTTTGGAAATACGGACACGTTTTGGAAAAAGCCCAATACAACCCAAAAATGTACTAGCTGAGAAGTTCCCGGCGGAGGCACCGAGTAAACTTGAAGTTTGAGTTGAGGACAGCAAAGAGGAAAAGTAAGACACTTTTCTGGTGGAGAGCAGCCGGCCAATCCGGGCAGATACAAATGGGAAGGTCACTTTCAGGCAGTGTCCCAAACACACAGTGAGAAGTGTAGACACACGCATTTGACAGTCGGTCACCCGGCCCGCAAACCTTTGTATTTTTAGTACAAGGATCCAATTATTCATAGATACGACTAAGGTAGGAGAGTTAGTAGCTTCGGACCAAATTTTGGTCAAGGTGGGGAAACGCTGATTCTCTGGGATTGGGGCGCTGGTGGAGAGGGATGACTCCTGACCATTTCATACCAATACTGTCCAAGAAACATCGTCATTTTCAGCCCTCTCAGTTCGTTCCTATATATCCATTTCTTGCAAGTCTTACCTTTTTACAAATCCTTGATTACTGTTGTCCAAATTCCTCCTCGGACACTGCTGGTTGAACCCTTTTTAGCTAACAATCTAGCACGTGAGTTTACTCTGATCTTTCAATATTTTTTCCTTCTAGAATTTTAGTATTTGGGTTGAATTCTGTATGCTCCATTGATTTTTTTTCTTAGGCGGTCTTAACTTATCTTTGAGCAAGAATTATGCATAATTTGCATTTTCCCTTGAGCAAGAATAGATTTTTTTAGTTGGTCATAACTTATCTTTGAGCAAACTTATCATATAATTGATTAGGAAGTAGTTGAGCTAAGCTCAACACTACTGTATAATTGGGTTAGTTAAATAATGGATACTGCCGCAGATTTTTAACAAACAAAATAAGCATTGTCAACCCAATTGAAAATGCAAAGCTGGGGTTCAATTTCATTCTCATGTTAGTAGATCAAATTGTTCGAGTGAGGTCTTCAATTGCATCTCTAATTAGTGATGCTCTTTTCCTTTCTTTTTTTTTCTTTTTTCTGAATTTTGCCGAAGGGCCCTTTTAGACTTGACTAGCATTTTAATATTAGGAAGTTATTCTTGTTAAATAAAGATTTGATTGATGCTATAGCATCTTCTCTTTCTTGTTCAGTGCACGATTGGACCCTTTAGAAATCTTGAGGAGATGGATGGTGTGCGTTACTGAAAATGAACGTGGGAGGCTTTGAAATCCAATTCTGAAATTTCTTTAGTAAAGCTGCAAAGGGACATGGGTTGTAGCTGCTTTGGTGGTTCTAGTACCAAGCGGAATAGGGCTAACCATTATTCTCATCAGGACACGGGTAATTCTGAAGGTGAGTTCTGTATTACAGTTTAGACATCATAGATGTTAATGTTGTTTCATACTTGTTTCTTTTATTTTGCCGTCTAGCATATTTTTCATGGGCGTCTTTTGCAGTATACAGAAAAGACATCAGATTGTTTGCTTTAATACTCAATTTCTGTGATGTTTGGGGATTTTCTTTTGTTTTCATGTAAATGATATGCTGGTACGTTATTCTCGGAATCATAATGTTGATGGTGAGTTCTTTTTCTTCCTTATTTCAGTTTTCAACATTTTCACATTATCATAAATGGTTTAGTGCTTTGAACAACATAAAACCAGTCATCAAAGTGCATATTGACTATACCATAAGATGCTACCCAGGACAACGGTTTCTGGCAGCATGAAGAACATTATTTCATCTGTGAAATTTGCTTTAAGCTAAACATCAAAATCTGAAGTTTTCTTGGTCATAAGCTTGTTATGTGATGCTGTTGAGGGGCTTTTAAGAAGTTTTCTAAGTTCTTATGCCTTTTGCTGTAACTATTTCAAAGCACCCTATGGTACTTATACTATTGGATCATGAAAGATGCATCTTTCTCTTTTCTTGTAGCTTAATGTTCATTCTGAGATGTAGTCAACTAAGTACAAAGATCTACTCAATCACCTTTAGGGTTTGAGATATCAATATATTTCTTTGTGACTTTGTTATCCTACATGTTGTAATCAGCACAATTTCAGTAATACTAAAAGATTAAAAGTTTAAAACAAACAAATACATTAATATTTTTGTCTTACCAGTTATCTACCATGTATCAAACTTGTTAATATTTTTCCTACAATCAGTCTTCTTGTATTTTATTTTTCAAAACCAATAAATAAAAGTAGGACAATCTAGCTTAATGTATCTGTATTAGAACCATAGTTTTACCTGACAACTCAGAAGGCCTATTAGAACCATAGTTTTACCTGACAACTCAGAAGGCCTATCTGAAACTTCTTTCAATCCTGGAACATTTCTAGTTGTTATCTTGCTTATATACTTAACATTGCAAAAGTCAACAATAATTATGTCTTTGAATTTACTTTTTCGACTTTCCAACATCTATTTGCCAGAAATTATTCTTAAATTGTTCTGTTGACAGGGACTTTGCTTGGTAAGACAAAGAACTTCTCAATTAATGAATTAAATACAGCAACAGATAACTTTCATCAGAGGAATAAGATAGGGAGAGGAGGATTTGGGACTGTTTACAAGGTATTTTCAGTTGCTTTAAGTTTCTCAGATGAAGTTTTCTCTCTGATGTTGTTTGAGATTTAATTCATGCTGCCATATATTAATTCACTGAATTACATCCTGAACTGTCTAATAGGAAGGCTGGGTCTTTTCATGAATTTTTCTGGAAGTAAAATAATACAGAAACGGCTTCCTTAACGCTTGATATATTATTTAATTTGTCTAAGTGGCATAGGGCTCAATTGCTGCACGGGAATTCTGTTTCTTAGTATTTAAAAGGTTGACTATGAGGAACGCTTAGATTGATCATGTAATACATGAAGTTACATGGGTTCTTGTGTCTGTGAGTGTGTACATTCATAAAAAAGATGCTTGTGTGCCTTTGGAGTCACAAGAATGCTTCTTCATGCTAAAGTAGTTTTCCAGTTGCCCAAGAAATTATTTTGAACAAATAAAAAGAAATAGATGTGGCTTTCCAGTTAATAAACATAGCTCTCACCCTTTTTGGAGCTGTTAGATTTGCCTTAACTTTGTTAACCATGCTGTAATTTCTTAGGGACAACTGAAGAATGGAACTCCAGTTGCTGTTAAGAAACTTTCTGCTTTCTCGAAGCAGGGTTTGCGTGAATTTCTTACTGAAATTGAAACTATATCGAATGTTCAACATCAAAACCTTGTTCAGTTGATTGGATGCTGTGTACATGGACCTAACAGGATATTGGTCTACGAATATTTAGAAAACAAAAGCCTTGATTATGCACTACTTGGTATGTGAAATTTTTCAGAAGAACTTGGATTTGATTGATAACTAATGATCCTCAGTTGAATATTGAATACCTTTTCCATTTCGCAGGTAGTAGGAGGGCGGTAAATCTGGAATGGAGCAAAAGAACAGCTATTTGCTTGGGCACTGCACGGGGTCTTGCATATCTTCATGAAGAACTTGTGCCGCATATAGTGCATCGAGACATTAAAGCTAGTAATATACTTCTTGACAAGGACTTTGCTCCAAAAATTGGAGATTTTGGGTTGGCTAAACTTTTTCCAGATGATATAACCCACATCAGCACAAAAATAGCAGGGACAACGTATGTTTCCTCTCCTGTTGATATTAGAAGTTTTCAGTAACATACAATTGTTCAAGAAACTTTGTTTGCTCTATCATGTAGCACTAAATTTTTGCATTTATTCATCCTTGGAAGACTACTGCAAAGTTTTCGCTATATAGATTGGTGTTATTAAAACATGCTTATGAATCAATATTTTGTGCGAAATGGATATCTAGAGATTGCAAGAATTCCTTTCCAGATCCTAGAGGTGTTTCTTATACCAGTGTCCAGGAGTAATTTTCCTATAACTGCTTCATTTGTCAGCATCATTGTCATTCTGTAACTGGTGTGAACTATAGCATCTATTCGCAGTGAGTTGTACATATTGAGGGTTACAGAATCAGTTTGGTCTATAAATTTGGGGAGTTCCCAATGTTGAACTTTTTCTGAAATTTACCCTTCAATTATCCAGAGATTTGAAGAATTTGAAACCCATATTTTATCTAATCTTGAGCATCCTTTTGTCAACCGTGGAAGTTGTGTTCATCTAGTGCATGTACTTAACTCTCATGTTTTTTCAAGGGGTTACTTCATCTTTTAACTCTTTCATGTTTTTCAAGCAGGGGTTACCTGGCACCTGAATATGCACTAGGTGGTCAACTAACAATGAAGGCTGACATTTACAGCTTTGGTGTGGTAGTACTTGAAGTTGTAAGCGGAAAGAGCAGTTCAAGTTCAATCTGGCGTGGAGCACAGATATTACTTCTGGAAGAGGTATCTAATATATCTTAAGTTTCGTTGCAGCTTCACATCTCTTTTGCTATTATTCTGTTATTCATGTGGATTTGCTTGCTGCAAGTCCTGAAATTTTATTCATTTAAAAAGCAGCACAACCAAGATGTGTGTATTCACATGATATCAACCTGCCGGAACTTTTCACCATTTTAGAGGTGTTGACTGGTCATAATAATGTCAAAAAATTAACGAAAAGTCTAACAAGATCCTTTAGAAAATGGTGCCTATATGGTTTTGCTTATAGTGTTTGGTTGAAGATACAGCCTTTTCTTGTTGGAATGTTTCTATTGGATCTGCACTCCAGCTCCTAATAAATTTATCTGCTTTGATAGGCATGGCAACTCTATGAAGAAGGGAAGTTGTTGGAGTTAGTTGATCCAGAACTGAAGGAGTTTCCTGAGCACGAGGTCCTCAGGTATATGAAGGTGGCCCTTTTCTGCACACAAGCAAATGCAGGTCGAAGGCCATTGATGAGCCAGGTCATAGAGATGCTGTCAAGAGACATCCGGCTTAATGAGAAGGAACTTACACCCCCAGGTTTCTTCCAAGAATCAGGTGGGCTTAGTAGCTTACAGTCAAAAGGGAAGTCGTCTGAAGCCTCTACTAGCTATCAGATGAGCTCTGTTCCTGTGACTATCACTCAGGTCACCGCTAGATGAAAATTGATTCCGGGGTCCAATATTTGCTCCAGGATGGCAGAGGGCACAATTTAATTTCGTATCAAACAAGAAATTAAAGTTATACAAACGTAGGAAGCAATCAGGAGTAATTTCTTTTTCAGATTAACGTGCTTTCTTGAATTTCTTCTTCCTTCTCTTTGATTTTGAGGTTTTATTCAATTGGGCCTTAATATGTTGGCCTTGATTCATTTTCAGATGGACACAAAAAGAGTTGGGTTAGTGGTCTGAGGGAAGTGATGTAGAGCAACGTATGAGTCATTATCGAGACAAATGACACTGGTATATATCTGTATTCAGAGTATATAATTCAGCTGCATTTAGTGTTTTTCCAGGGACTGCCATTATCTTAGGCCTCAGACCTCCAATCAGAGCTAATAAACACAGATAAGAAAATTATCGTCCAAGGATCCCATCTGGGAGGAGTTGCTTGGTGCATATGTCAACTACTGGATTTTGGCCTTTACTTAGACAAGCCGAGCAAGCTGACGTTCCAGGGCCATTGAGCGTTCAATGTTTCCACAAGCTGTCACCCGTGAAAAAGTTTGCTGTAGCAGATATATTGTGCTTGCAATGTGTAAATTATTTCGAACAAGCAAGTGTTGAGATTCATCGAATCAAAAAAAAAAAAACCAAAACAAAAGGTAAAAAATTTTTAAAAAAAATGTAAAAGAGCAAGTCAGAGAAAATGAAAAAGAGTACTCAGACTGATCCTTTTGTCACGAGCTTGAGATTGGTACTGAAAGAAAATCTGATTCATAAAAAGTGAACTGAATATGGAAACGTTTGTCTAGGAATTAATTTGTCATTAATTTGTTTTTTTTTTTTAAAAAAGTAAAACTCAATCAGGAAAATGGCTTACCAGAAAACAGAAATGTGAATGTGCTTAGATGGTGATTTCCCCCATTCAAATAATCCATTATGGTAATTGCATTGCGTTGCCCTTTAGTCCATTATAGCAATTGCTTTGCGGTGCCCTTTACAAGAAGTCAGTGCATTCATATTGACCTTCAATTCTAATTGAAAACAAATGATTTCTTGGCTTAGGATGTCATAGGATGTCACAACCCACACGTCAGCTTTTTAGGTGATTATGGAAGACTTGATGCCACATGCTGTTTACCAGTTTTCACATAAAGCGTCAAAGGTTGGATCTGCGTTAGAGTTTCTTTCTGCGTCTCTGAGAGAGAGAGAGAGAGATTTAAGGATGTAGTAGGAAGCAAAAAAATGGAGCCAAAGCAGGGACAGTCTGAACAATTCACGACTCAAATTGAGTCAGCCATGCAAAAATTCAAAATGTACAACTAAGATAACACCATGTAACTCGGACATTATTAAAAAGTAAAGACCCCATGAACGGTACTCCAATATTACATCTTTATTATAAAGAATGTGTACATTCCGTGAATAGTAAGTTACAATCCATTGAAAAACTATTACACAGATCAAGGACCCAACACTCGCAAAGAGCAGTCAATCATCAACAACTCTATGTATCATGCCAAGATTAAAAGATACGGCATGCTCAGTTTTATTCCTTTTAATTAATTGCAAAACATCGTTGAGTTTAGATTAGCTGCACAACTCCGGAGCTTAAGTATAGCTAACAAGATGAATCTCAATTAATATGCCAAAAATTCAAAAATACAATAACAAGTCCTCAGAATAGATCAGAAAGCTGAATCGACTTATCAGAAATAGTACATTCACAAAATGGCATGCAAAATAACAATCGCAATAATCGGCATAAACACAAAAAAGGGGATCGCGGGGACTATTGAGACTAGCTAACATTGAAATTTAATTAGCAGCCTGCTCGCTGGCCACAGCTTCAGCCTCTTCACCAGATGCGGTAGCAGAGCCATTAGCAATTGGTTCTTTAGTGGGGGCAGCAGCTGCCTCACCGACTGAAGATCCCTTGGTATTAGCTTCTGCATCTTTTCCAGTCTTGGATTTTACATTTTTCCCATCCTTCGCATCTTTCCCAGCCTTATCATCCTTGGCAGGAGCAGGTGGAGGCGGCATCATGTGAGGTGGGGGATTGTGCTTGAGCTTCACTAATATTTGGCGCATTCTTGAAAGATCGGTAGGTTTGCCAGGTTTGGGTCCTTGGATGACAGTAATTGATGGCTTCTTTTCTTGCTCCTTCTTTCCTCTCCTTTTCTCAATATTCGGGACCTCATGCGGAATCAATTCTCCTATGGCTTTCCAATAGTGCTTATCAACCTCCTTGTGAAATTTCTCTTGACTTGCCGAGTACAACTGCTCCAAACAAAGATGGATTTGATGGTTAGGCCGAATTAAACCCGCAGGAAGTCATCTTTTAAAACCATCTATACTATATAAATCTGAATTTTTTTTTCCTCTTTTAACGGATGAATCTCAGTCCATAGAATTTTTTATATCAAGTGATTTTGTCTGTTACGCAATCTTATCAGTTGAAATAACAGTAAAGCACCTTTGAGTCACAAGGAAGTTCAACCATTCAAAAAGCAATCAGCCAAAAAAAGGGACAAAAGCTACACACGGGCAGCAAGGATAATAATATCAGCTCAATTAGAGAATAAGAGTTTTTTCTCATGTAAGGTGCTTTCCTTCTAATGACAATTGTTCACTCAATAAGGACCACTATCAATGACTCTGTCTAGCTCTAACTGGATTCAACAATTCTCACTCAGCTCATAAGAAATTCTAGTAGCAGCTTTGAAAAAAAAAAAAAATTGTTCCAGTAGCAGCTTGACATTTAGCAATTAGCAACCTCCTGGTCTAGAAACATATTTGCTCAAAGTTATTTGATATACTAGTGAAATGAGACAAAAACTCAGGTTTAGCAAACGATTAAAAGCATGTATAATCTTGTCTCATGCATTTTAGAAAAAATTAAGAAATTTCTGCCTTTCATTATAGTACAGGACTAATATGCAATTTGCCCATGACAATGCACGACTGCAGGTTAAAGCAGAATTTACAAAAACTTAAAATCTGGGTAATAAAGCTAAAACCAAACAAAGCTTTACCTTCTCTTTCTCTCTGTTGTTTTTCTTGTTGGTCTCAATATTAACCTTTCTTTTCTCATAAAAAGCCTGCTTGTACTCTTCACCTTCTAGAATAATTTGGTTCCTTATCTCCTTTTCCCTTTTCTCCTTCTCCTCAAGTCGAATGGCATTCAACCTACATATCAGAAAGACCATAGATGATCAGTCCAACAGATCCGACTGACAGTTCAATAAATTTTCTAACAAAAGATTCATGCTAATTTTGGAAGAGAGAAGGAAATACTTGATATGATTCAAGACCAGTTTTCTTGAAGGAAAAGGGGAGATATGGAGAGGGAAGTTCTGTCCCTAATATTCTTCACAGTTTAATAGAATTGTTTCAAAACACAACTGTTCACACACTGCTTAGTCATTCAGCTCAAGTATGCTTGAGAGGAACTGGAGCTCATTGTTTAATTTGATCGCCGAGCTTCAACATCAAACAACATTCATAGGCTTGACAAGGCTACACTCGTTTTAAGCTCAGCAACAAGTTACACATTAGATACTTTCACTTTTTCGGGAATAGCAAAGACATTCATTACATTATATCTTCTTAAATTGCTCTTTATGTCTAGCAGATTATAAGGTTCATGATATTTGTATTACATGGTTTCTTGTATACAAGCTCAAGCCCCACTCAAGGTCAATCTTTCCATATTAGTCTTATCAATCTGAGCTGAGCTTAACAGCAAATGTAAATTTCCTCAATAAGCAAGCTCAAGGGCAACTATTAGTCAAGATCTGTCAAAATTTGACTTGAGAAATTTCACAACTGGGTTCTTTCTTAAAAGGGAAAGGAGAACTTGTAAGAAGGCTTCATTCAAGTTTTTTCTTAAGTATCCAACAGTCTGCTCTTAAGTTCAAATTCTAGCCTCCTTGATGTGTCTAAAATTTAAGATACATAACCTATAAGCTTGATGCAAATTATGAGAGCTTATTCTTGAATTTGAAGGGGAGAGAAATAGGCAAAAATAACATACAATCAACAAGAATGATTGTATGCAAACCCTTCTTGAGATTTTTATCATTTATTGATCCAAATTCTACCATATCAACTGCCCAAAATGTTATAGATACATGACAGTATAACCACAGGTGCTCAATTAAATCATCCGTAACCAATAGAAAGTAAATTAATTCTTGGTTCATTTGAACAAGATCCAAAATATACCAATGAAACAAAAAATCTTTCCCCCTTTTTAATTTAAAACATAAAACTGCATCCAATCGCAATAAGCTATTCCATGTTATACATCCAACAAACTCGCTCATCAGAGATCCATTTCCTCAAAGCTCAAATCAAATAAACTAATTCCCCACGCCAACGCCCACCCCAGCCCAAAAAAAAAAAAGAGGGGAAAAAAAGTAACAAACAATCGCATTTTATCATGATCACAGATTCCTATTCGCCTTGAACTACCAATCAGTTATGAGCAACAAGTCCAAGCTGTCATAATCTAAACCAAAGATCTGAACTTGGACTCCAGTTTAGTAAGACTAAAAATAGTAAACGACCAAAATAACAAAGATCTATAATCGCAATAAGTATTTCACTAACAGAAATGCATAATATTGTCTCAGAAAAGGAAAAGCCTTGTCAAAAAGGAACAAACATAAAAAGCTCACCTCCGCCACTCCAGGAGAGCAAAGCCTTCCTCTTGCATTTCACCAGGAGGTGGCAGCACAGGTCCATCGGATCCAAAAATCCCCTCCGTATCCTCCCCGAGATCA
The DNA here is from genome assembly GCA_013103745.1 of Gardenia jasminoides. NCBI lineage: Eukaryota > Viridiplantae > Streptophyta > Magnoliopsida > Gentianales > Rubiaceae > Gardenia > Gardenia jasminoides. Next base: position 4,483,419 of record CM023095.1, read on the forward strand.
TAAGGCCTCCCATTTCCATTCGGAATCGGAGCCCCCGGGCCCCCAAACGGCGTAGCTTCCTGATCCGCCCCGAATCCGAACGGATCCGGACTGTTGACGGAGGGGGAGACGTGCTCCACCGTCACCTCCTCCTCTTCGTATCCAGCTGGAAATCCTCCCCCGCCGCTGCCGCTCTGGTACGGCGGAGTGTCAGCAGAGGAGAACGCCGTGTAGGAGTCGTATCCGCCGTAGCCTCCGTCCTCGAACTGACGTGTCGTCGCCTGATCCTCGCCGTCGATGCTAAATGTGTCGAAAGAAGCCATCTTTCTTCTTCTTCTTCTTCTTCTCCTTTGTTGCTTTATTTCTGTTCCCTAAATCTCTCTCTGGAAATTTCTGCTGTTATGGTATGGGGACAAACAACTATTTGTACTGTGATCTGTTTTTTTTTTTTTGGGCTATGAAAGTTGTTTATATATAGTGGATATTCTTTTTTTTTTCTTTTTTTAAATTAATACTGTGATTAAATTATTGTTTATGTGACTAGTGATTAGTGATTTTAGTGATGGCTGCTTTGGAATGAAGCAATGAAGCTGATGGACGTGTGATGGGTCTCTCCCTGTCAATCTCCCGCTTGACAAAATTATTTTTTCATTAATTATTAGAGTGTGTATTTTTGTTTCTGGGATTCATAGATTTTACAGTTTATTTCTTTCTAAATGTTTTTTTTTTTTGATAGAGTATTTTGAATTTTTTTTGTTTTGAAAAATTCCGATGCCAAATATTGCTTTCTTAGTTTTTTTTTTTCCAATTTGAGAAGATAAAGACTTAATAAATCGAGTGCATATAGTAGTGGATTCTTCATGATTCATAATTAGAAAATAAGTGTAATACATACACACAACATAAAAAGAAAAAAAAAAGTTCAAGAAGATTGGGATTAGGTAGTTCAAGAAGAATAGTGCGTTTTAAGTCTTTTTCAAAGATTTGGATTTAAGAATGTTGTTTTGTTACTTAGTGATGATTTTAAGTGGTTGATGATGAATTCAATTTGTAGTTTAGTAAGATCAGTTAAGCAACGGTGACAGGTGACAGAGATTTACAAGAGAGAAGTACAACGAATCTTTTGTCTCATCCTCTATCTCTTTTTTTTTTTTTGGGTTGTTGTATTTTATGATTTTCTCTCATATATTGCTTTTTTGAGATTGTTGCATTTATTTTTTTTCTATGTTATTCAATAGTAAAAAATATAAAAAATTAAAATATAATATTTATGAAAGAGAAATAATAGTATAATAAAATATGAAATAGACAGTGTAAACACAAGAAGATGCGCTGCGGGGAAGTAAAATCTAAGCAAAGCGGTTAGTGTCGCCTAAATAGTTGGGATAAGATTGTGTTTATATTATGAGGTCCGAATTTAATGTTGTTTGTGTCCTTGTCAGCCAAATTTGCCAAGACATTTGACGGCTGTCCCTATTTACCTGGTTTTTTGTTAAAGTTGCCTAGAGAAAGTATTTATACTGCAACAACAAAATATCAGCCAATATTGATTTGGAAGACGTGCAAGAGATAAAATCAGGTTTTGAGAAATAGGCCTTCAGAATTTTTTTTTTAATTTTTATCTTTAATTATAGGGATAATTTCATAAACCTCTTTTGAGGTTTTTGACAGTTGGTACTCTCGAACTTTAAACAATGTCACTTGCCACCTTTACTTTAAGATTTTTTGTATCATTTACAACTCATTTAAAAAATATAATATTAAAAAATTTATTTTGGGAGAGTGAATTTAATCTCATTCCAAAATTGCTCTTTTGTTGTCTTACTTGTTATTACCAAAAGTGAGTCTACTAATAATAAAAGAAAATAAAAACAAAAAGTATGAAAATTTATCTTGATTGACAAAATATCGTGTGTTTTCTATACTAAGATTTAATATTTGAATTTTGCAAGTTACAAAGATAACATTTTTTTTATTGTAAAGTGTTTTGAGTTAATTTAAGAATTTTTATAAATCATTTACATATTTTTGAATTTTCTTTTTTTGTTTAAATGGAAGGCTTGAATACTAAAAAGATACAAGATGTTAAAAATTATATATAAATTTTATTTGTATTGTTTTTAAGCCAGTAGAAAAAGTTATTATCATGATTATGAATTTTTGTAAGTTATTTTAAGAGTATTATAAATCATTCATAAATTTAAGTAATTTAATATAATTTATCCAAACTGATGACATAAAACTACTAAAGAGTTTTTTAATTCTGTTAGCAACTTTTAAATTTTCATCAATGAACTACATCCATCTATTTACAAAAATTAAGAAACAAATATGGTATATTATGGTAATTAAGAAACTACTCGAGAAAAGGCAAATTTGAAATAAAATTATATTATTTCACCCAAAATTAGTTTTTTAGCATTATGTTTTAAAATGGGTTTTGAATGTTACAAAAAAATTAAAATATGGAAACTAAGTGAGATTTTTTAAAGTTTAAGAGCATCAAGTGAAATTATTAGAAACCTCAGAGGAAGTTTGTGAGATTATACCTAATTATATACTCGGGTCGAGATACAAGAAACTACTTCACACAATAATTGTAAACTAAACTCCCCTAAACAATCCAAAGCTTAAGCTAAATAAGCATGATTGAGTGCAAGAGATTTTTAAGTGGCAAACGTCTCAAATAAGCTCTTATACAAGGTTTTAAGAAATTTTTATTTTGCAAGCCTCAAAATGCTTTTAGTGAAAAAGCTCATTTTCTGCTTTTACTTAAATCAGAAAAAACACGTGAGTCCATTAACATGTTTTCAATTTACTGTAATGATAAAAAAGTATCATTCTTTCAAATTCTATTTACACATAAAGCAAGCTTCATTTACCTCCAATTTCTTTCCTTTTTTTTTGTCGTTCTTTTCATATTTTATGTGGTCTACACAGTTGCCGATTTTACAATAGTTATCCCTCTTTTCCATTGTTGTCAATATTAATTCTAAAGACAAAATAGTTATCCCTCCTTTTCATTTTACTGAAATGATAAAAAGTATTATTCTCTCAAATTCTATTTATACATAAAGTAAGCTTCATTTACCTCCAATTTCTTTCCTTCTGTCTTTTTTCGTTCTTTTCATATTTTATGTGGTCTAAACAGTTGAGATTTGCAATAGTTATCCCTCTTTTCCATTGTTGCCAATATGCTTGGATAATAGCAGTAATTTAACTAATTAAACAAGGAAACATGAAAGACAATGACAAAAAAGCCAATTATCACTAGGTTAGGGTGGATTAGCCAAGTGAAATGGAATGTATCATCCAGTAATCCAGATCAGTGGCCCTGCACAAAATCAACAGGAAAGAGCTCCTAAAACTGAACAAAACTTTCACTTTCATCCAGAAAGTGAAACAGGAGCCACATCATTGAACCAATGTACTGTTAGCATTCAGTGAACCCTCTCCAAAATCCAAGTTATATACCCGATGAAAGCGTTCCATACTCCCCGTAAAATTATACAGATACCTCGAACACAAATTCGAGGGACACAGCTCCACCACATTCATGGCTCAATGCTGCATTCAATGTCAGAAAAGAAGATGTACACACTGCCCACATTCATGGCTCAATGCTGCATTCAATGTCAGAAAAGAAGATGTACACACTGCCCGTCTCGTTTTCCTTCCTCAACTGGCTTGTAAGGGCCTTTTGCACCCTCGCGCAACAAACTCGCACAGTAGCCCATGAACATCCTTCAACATGTACAATTTTTCGACGGCAGCAATATGGCAAAGCATTTCCCTTCGTCTTCCGAAAACTCGCAGCTATATAGCAGCAACCAGTAAAACTGATCTATAACAGTTGGTTTGGATTTGGAACATGACCTAATTATTGCGCTCGCATTTTCTGGTGCCACCACATAAGCTACATGTCTCTCTGCGGATGCTATATAGCTGAGGTGCGATTCGGACATGAAGAATTATGGTACCGGAGAAGCATTCTTTGGATATCTTGTAGAAGATGGCATCCGCTGCAGAACCCTGGAAAACTCTGGTTTCAATCTTTTGCTTGACATCCCCTGCCATGGTCTGATGAAAAAGTAGTTAGTAAACATGGGGCAAGTGAAAGTAACCTAAGAAAGCTGAGAAAACACCTGCAGCAGCATCATAACAAAAAACTGTATTACAAAAGCATGTAATTATGCTATCAAGGTTCTGGACACTTTTGTAGAATTTCATCTACCTAAAGCATATGAAAAAAGTCCATTTTATTGACAAGAAAACAAGATAATCTAATGTAACAACAATGTGACGGCAAAAAAACTCGCCTGGGAGAGCCCTGACGCTTGTGACCATATGAACCAAGCATTGATTTCAAAGCTCCAAGGGCCTTTTCAGCAGCCTAGACAAGAAAACTCAGTTCAACATTTCATGCAGAAAAAGAAGAGATTTCTGACAGTTCAGTCAGGCACAAAGGTTCCACTTAGAAAGTTTGAGGAGGAGGAGAAATTTAGAAACAAACAAAGTAGTACCTGTGATTTTGCTTCATCCCAAGTTATCCCAATTCCCTTGCCTAACACCTGTCCATCTATTTCAACCTAGAACATGATCAACAGCAAAGATTAAACAAAAGTAAACAGGGATAAAAGAAAAGATTATCTCAATGCTATAGGAGCATCAGCATGTCTAAGCAATTAAATCCACAACAAAAGGAAGACATTTCAAACACACCGATAGAGTAAAAGTCATCAGATATGTACATCCAGTGCAGAGAAGAACATAATATCCACTTAAGACCTCTAATATGCATTTAGGATCACTCAAAAGTCCCAACAACCAATGAGTATAAATCTAGAAGTATCCGGTAAGCTTTGCAATGTAGATGAAAGACTCTACATGTGTGAAGTTACCAATCATTTTTAAGCATCCTATTTAAAGGGAAAAAAAATTACATATTCTCCCTGTTTATACACAAGGCCAAATGCTTTTATTTTGTACAAGAAGAATAGAAAAACATGCAAGCAGTTTCATGTCAGAAAATGACACAAAAACCAACTGACAGGAAAACATTCACCTGTGCATACACTTCATTCTTTTGGCCAGGATTAGCTGAAAGCTGAGGCTGAGTTTGAAAAGCTAAGCCAAGTCCCTCCATTGAACACTTAATTAAAGAGAAATCATAAGCACACAAATGTCAAAATAATACCGGAAAAGGAGTCACTGCAGCTCCTAGAATCTTACCAGCTCTTTTAGGGCAGCAATTGGACCCATAGGTCTCTTGGACGCCTCCAGTCTTGAATCCAGCACCCTAGGAGGCATGGAAGCAGTAGAAAATGACCCGGGCTCCTCCTTAGGCAATGCATGATACCCCCAAGAGTTAAAGTCGTTGGCAAAACCATTATTGGTTGTATTGGGGAATCTACGCCATTCCCCAGGAACAGAGCTGGAATCAGGCTTCAGAGATGATACATACTTATCTGCAAAGGAGACTCTCCCAGTCAAACCACTCAGCAAGCAACAACAGGAAATTTAAGAAGGTGAAATTATATCAGAGGTTTCCTTCCATCCCAGGGATGCAAACAAAAACTAGCAAAATAGACATCATTAAGGCAAAAAGCCAGCCATAAATCACTTAGACATCATTAAGACAGAGCCAGCCACGAATTACTTCGTGTACATGATGTAGCAGGTATGTTAAAGCATGCACTGAAATATCCACAAATCGACATGCCTTTTTTTTTTTTTTTCATATTTCTCTTCATTTTCCTTAAAGTTAGTTCACTCTTCATTTTCCTTAAAATTAATCCGCCATCTCAGAAATGACAAAATAACAAAAAGGGAGTTTTTTCACAAACAAACTTAGAGGGAAGAAGCAAAATTTTTCAGTTATCATCACTCAGTGTCTCAGAAATATACAAAATGCCAGATATTACACATCCCAACTCAAAAGAAAAATGAATGGAGTGCTAGCTTCTTGCGTATGGTGGCCTACAAAGATTAAAATAGTACATTTAGATAACAAAATAGACAAGTAAAAGTTTAACAGAATAAACTCCGTCAAAGGAAATGCACTGTACCCATACTATCAATTAAATATATGTAAAAGGAACTGCAAGCTAAACCTCAATGAAAACAGGGAAAACCTTATTAAAGCAGCCTCAAGTGTTGAACTAATCACAATGACTTCATAGCTGAATTTTAAACTTGCCCCTTTGAAGAAAAAGAAGTTTTGAACTTATTTGTCAGATAAACAGGAAAACAAAAAGGCCAAACTCCATGGTTCCTTCAGTAAGAACCAAGCTAAGACTTCAACACATGGAAGCCATAGATCTGCATATCCCATTTCATGTCTTGATGTATCACAAAATAATTCTAGAACATTCTTTATCTGCCTTACGTGCATGAGAATTAACACAAGATTCTCCAGTCTGTATTCAAACAAAAGATATCTTCAGAAGATAGAACCCAAACAAAAGTTTATGGAAATATACGAAGTACACTTTCTCCTCTCTCCCTCTCTTTCCCTCCCCTTTCTCTTTTTCCTCTTCCCTCCCCCCTCCCATCCTTGGGCTAGTGGAATGATCACATCACAAGTCAATTATATTGGGATCAAAAGGTAACCTGCACACAAAACCTGAAAGCATTCTAAACCTCAATGTTAACAACAACAAACATACCGGCCAAATTCATAAGTGAACCGTCGGCAGCATGACGCTGTGCTTCCCTTCTGGTCCTACCTATCCCTTCACCAATTTTCTCTCCCGCAAACCAGACCTAAAAGGAATAAGAAACATGATGATCCAGGTCCAGCTTGCATGCAGTAATCAAGATAACTTTCTAAACCCAATGTACAGCTTATTGCAGAAACTCTGAGGCATTGTGGAATAATGCATTCTTTTACAAGCAAATTTGTCAGAAGGATTTCATTTTTTGGAAGGAGTGGTGGACTTTTTTAGCTATCTATTGATTATCAAATCCTATTTATTGAAACTGAGCCTTCATTCCCATGTTTGTTTTTGTATTAAATTTTAAGTGGCTAACATTTTATCTGTTTGCTTTGGGGAAAGGTGATATGAGAGAGAGACAAGGACACACACACACACACACTGAGAGAGAATAACATAAATCAAAATCTGTATGTCAATCATTATATTTTCTCCTAATTAACCAAGGTTAATGGCTAAAACAACCTCTGCACAGAATTGCAATTCTGAGCTTGAAACCAATACTTGCTTGAACTCCACCTGTGAGCAAACAAATCAGGCATGAGAATTCCAGGCAAAAACAAAGCTAGAAAGCCTGGGACTTCCAGGAGTTGGCTAATTGTCTCATACCTTTGTTCCGCATTTGAATGCAATATCCTGCAAAGCTCCTACAGGTGTTTCGGCCTGTGGATCAATTTGTCCAGATTCAAGGTCAAGATCTCTATTCGCTGAAGATGATCTAACCATGGAAGCTTCTTCACCTGAAGAATGCAACTCCAAAAAACAAATAAGAACAAAAAGCTAACCACAAAGATGTTTTATCACATACATCTGATTATGAAATTACTCATAAAAGAATATAATAGGGTTTTATGCCAAAATGTCAACAAATTTGCTTCAAAATCTTTCATTCCAGTCCACAAGAGCCTTACGCAAGAGTCATCGAAAAGAGCAAGGCCAAATTAGAGCCTATTTCACAAACCATATGCTACACTGAATTTCAAGTCTGAGTTCAATCCCCTATACCCTTTTTCCCAAACAGGAAGGATCAATCCTGTTCATTTTCACATTTAGGACTTAAATACATCACAAGCATGCCCCAACATAAGCAGAGAAAAGTACATACACTTCATTGTTATTTATTTTTGAACTGCATGTACATCTGGGAACATCAGACATCCAAATGAATTCTCCTTTATGGAAAACATATCCTGCTTAAATAACAATGAACTGGATGCTATAAACTACTAAAAGGTATAAGACCCTTCACATGATACAAATTCATAGAGGAAGAGCAAGAGAGAGATCACAAACCCATTACTGCTGGTCGATTCAGATGGTTTGGCAACAGGTAACCAGACAAAGGATAATAAATTAAAGACTAGATGAAATCTTTGTTATTTGACTACCAAATCACCCACGCCCAATGTCCTTACATTAATTTCTTTTCCTTTCTCATTTTTCCCAGAGAAAAAGAGAATAAATCAGAAACTACAAACAGGCAATGCAATATCACATCTTTGCTAATGAAGTTCATAACTAGCCTATCAATAGCCCAGAGTCGAATAATTACATAAGTTGCCAGAAATACTTTTTTAGTAAAAAAAATTAAAAAAAAAGGAATCAGTAACAAACCATTATGCACGTACAAGCAAATTAAGAACATAACAAAACCTGTGCACTAATCTAAACCACAATAACAGTCTGTTTCCTTACACTGGCAATGATTAATGAACAAATATTTCTGCCATTAATGTGCAGACAGGCAATTCATTCCTCCACAACAAACTAATAACAACTATCAAACCTCTATGTACTAAAGGACCATTCAATTGCAAAATATAACCTAAGCTTCTCCCACCCAATAAATTTGTTATTGAAGAGTTATAGTACAGGGATAAAAACTATACTTCCCTTTATTTTTACCTTTTTTCCCCCCTTTTGAAGCTATACTTCCCTTTCAAGTGCAACTTCAATCTTTATGATAGGGTAGGGTGGTATTAGCCACCTTAACCATTCAACCACTATGTGATACATTTCTACTCACTAAAAATACCTACGTTACACCCCATAGTTTCAATATGAGACATACAAAACATCATAACCCATGCAATGTAGAGACTTCTTCTCCAATGATCAATGGTAGTGGAAGGACTTTTCCAACGTATGTGCCATCTAAAACAGAATGGAACAATATGTATTAAGTATCGGGTAAAGAATTAGGGAATTTACAAGGCAGGATGAAGTTAGTTCTTCAAAACTTCATCAAAACCTAAAAGTTCTTAACTTCTGTTGCCATTATCCAAACGTTTGCAGATATATAAGATGCATTTGTAAAATTCCATCTTTATTAATTATAAGAGCTTAACTCTTATGCTAAGTCGGATATTTTATAGCAAAAAAGTTATGAATAAGCCTCTAAGAGGATCTATTTCTGAAAATGTTAAGCAGGTAAACAATGTACTCATCCAGACAAAATTCTGCAATTTACTCCGCAGAATTACTTTGAGATCTGCCACATAATTGGGATTACAATAAAGCACAGAAAATTCAAGGCTCACCAGAAAATGATGGGAAACTGGCAACTGGCTGGTTTAATCTCAAATGATCCTCTCTAGGAAGTGCCTGCACAAAGAAACTCCCACAATATCAGTACCATTCACATGACAGCTCAATCCCATTAATCATATTAAAGGAAGTATGAATTACCTCCTTCAGCATCCTTCGGTTTTCAAGAAAAGCTCTATCAGGTGGGACAGCACTCTCTGCTTTGTGGAGAAAAGGAGGATGACTGGAACGGTGCTTTTCAATTTCCATAGGTTCTGAGGACAGAGGGAAATCCTTTGGTGGTACAACTCTATTAAGTTGTCTTGGACTCATCTCTTCGTCAATTGGAAACCAACCACGTCCCTGAGCCCTCGGTGCAGAGACTTGTAGTGGCGTACGTACAGGAAACTGAGGTTCACTTGATGTCCGCTCCCTTGAGTCTTGACCATGCTGCAAAATGAGCAGTCTCCTCCTTGTATCAGGATCTAACTCTGATTCTGGGACCTCACCCTCTTCCCTAGCAGGAGAACTTTGCAAGCTTGCTTCTGGAGGAAGAATAACTTGATTAATAGGAGTTTTAAGGACAGAAGTCACTTGAGACAACTGCTGAGATGGAAAGGGAACCACTGGCCCTGGCATCGTTGCTTGCAGCACAGGAATAGAAGAAGGAACAGCATACTGCACTGTGGCAACAATTTTTGGATCCAAATTTGGAATTGCCAAAGAAGCAGTGGAAGAAGCCGAAATTGCCTCCTAAATCATAAAATAAGTAGATCAATCACTAGCCTAACATAGATGGCAAATGGATTCAAGTCCATGGAATTAAATTAAATATCATATACTAGGTAAAACCAAAAAATAACAGATGGAACTCAACCAAACAATGAGCGCTAGTAAAGAAACCAAATTTTGCAAAAGCTCTCACCTTTAATCTTCTTTCCACCTCAACATCTGCCATGCCATCAAAACCAAGTGAATCCTTGTTTCCATTTGAAGCGGAAGGATCATCCTGAACAACCCATAATTTATTAACCACAAAATTTGCATCAAATGTTTAAGAAACACATCCAAAGTAATTTAGTGCAAAATGATGGTTTAGAAAAGCAATGCAAGTGCATAATCTGATTGCAGAAGTGTTTCAAGTACATGGCCTTTACTAACCTCTGAGATTAAATAGTTGCTCACATCAGGAGGAGAAGGAATTTCCTTGATATCATCTTCATATGCAACTTCAGAAATCCGTTGCAAGAGACCCTCATCAAATTCTCTACAACAAATATTGTAATCATAAGTGAAAAAGCTTATGCAGACAGACAGATTTTAATCTGATTACTAAGAGTGGCCATTAATATGGTGCTCATACTTTTCAACTCTAAAGTTGTGTAAAACCTTACTTGAAGAAACCACCTCTGACATTGCATGCTACATTCCTTGCAACACAGAGAACTGGAATTGCATTGTTGGCCTACAGGAAAAATTATTTAATCTTGACATCATGTTATCATTAGTTAACTTTAAACAGATAACAATAGGAGCATAGAGGAGGATGATATTAAGGAATACAATAGTTTCCAGTACATACTTCAGCTTGAGGAGCATAATAAGGAGCAAAGGCAGGAACTACATGCACTCGAGGTTGATCCTTTTCATCCCACACTTTTAACCGGTCATCAATCACCAATGCCATCCTTGGATGACAGTTTCCATCTTGGAAAACATTGAACAATGACTTCCTCAAGCCTAAACAGAAATGCTTCTATACAGTTAATCCACCAAAAACATGACAATCAATTGTGCCCAAGATAAACCTCACACCATGTTAAATAAAAGTGGCATCTCTATGAAACTCACCAGACTTGACACAGACAATACGATCCAATAGCTCTTTCGGGTCAATCAAGTTTGAATCGGATCAAGGAGCCTCCACATTTCTAAAGCATAGTCCCTTTCAGCCATTGTGCAAACATACACTTCGAAACGCTTTCGACCTTTTGCGGTTAAGTAGTTTCTGAGATCTTCCCATGCAGGCCTCAATCTTACAAGTACACTTGTATCACGGATCTGAGGTTATAGAAACATGAATATGAGCCCGAGTAAAAGAGTCCAACAAGGCAAAGTTACAAGCCTGAACCCTCTACCACACTCTTTTCCAACTCCCTCGCCCAGCTAGGTGCACAGCAAAAACAACTAAAAGAACTACTAACTATGGATGGGAAGCAATTTGACATGATGCTTAACCAAACAGCTACTTCCTGACCAAAGTTAATACATCTACTGAAGCTCAAATTATACAACAGAAATATTAAGACACCATATGACATACTTGAGGATTAATGCGAGTAAGGATAATATTCTTCTCCTGAAGCCTTAAAAGAGGGCGAACAATAGTCTGGTGATTGTCCGACAAAGCAAGAACAACCTCAGGCTGGGACTTGACAACCTTCCCATTATCAACAACCTGGTCATTTTCTGCATATTGCTTCAGTATATTTTTGTCATCCTGATAACGCTTTATTTCTGCCAGCATCGCAGACACACGTTGTTGATCAACCTCAGAATTTATCTTTCGCTGTAAGGCTTCAATCCTATCCTCAAAAGAGCGCATTGTATTGGCCACAATGAGTGTTTCATCAAGATCAAATACGATACCAAGACATCTAAGATTCAGCATGACAAGGCAAGAATTGTAAAGTCCAGATGCAACAATGAATCCCCAAAAGCAAGGGAACTGTCCTTCATGCTGTCTAGAGTGCATGGCAACCAAATGAAGTTCTTCTCCTCCAAGTGGCATTATCGCAGTCTAGAAAGACAGATGAGAATTAACAATGAGTGCAGAAAAGATAACATTATCTGCCTTTTGCAGACAATGAAACAACGAAACCGAGCTATACAACACAAATTGTGCTCAAGACAAAATAATGCTAAAGGAATAGAAGACAAGCATTTAATTACAGTTAAATGAAAGGAGAAAAAGTCGCATGACGTTATTCACTCATTTATGATTTCCAAAGCACAGAAACTTCAGATACAAAAAATTAGAGCCCATAATACAAAACTTATTATGTAGAATATGGTAGCTACTTTATAAGCAAGCCCATGTATCCTTTTGTTGATAAGACTTCTGTGACCAAATCAGTTTTGAGTATGGATTCATGGCTTAGAAGAATAAATGATCAAAATGTTGTCAAAAAATCTGACAGTGACTTAGGAGACATATAAGTCCAGAAACACATATGCAACATAGCAGCCTCGGGAGGGAAAAGAAAAACCCTAACTAATAATATCTTTTATTCCCGTTTTCAAACTTCTTATGGTTTCCCCAATGTATACAATGCTTGGGGCCAGATGCAGTAGCAAGTTCTAAGAAAGCTACTTTTTCACAAATTCAAGGTTGAAAACTCTCCAAGAATCATTTTTTCCAATTCATTTCCAAGAAAAAAATTGTTCATGCAGAATTTTCTGAGCACATGTATTTCAGTCGATATATCCAATCATGTCTGCAGAAGCACAACAACAGAGATCAGTTCAGGGTACACTCCAATTCATGTAAAATGGAAAATAAGTTCTGGGTTCATGCAGTCCTATTCAACAATACCACTGATAGAAATTTGGGGTCCAGGTCCAATCCCGTCCAAAGTTCCAGGTTCAAATCCAAAATTAGGGTTTCGACATTTATAACTCCAAAAATCAGGGTTTCCATTTCTCATGTTCAGGGAACTTCGTTACCCCTTCAAATTAAGCTTCACTCCTCTTTACGAATAACGTAAAGCAAGTCAGGTTCCTTCTTTTTTTTCTCATTTAATCTTATAAAAAATGCTAAAATTTTTAGGGTTCCTTCAGTCCTGAGTGTACTAAAGAGAGAGAGAGACAGAGGTGAGAGCAGAGAGCAGAGAGCTGAGCTGAGTACTGAGTAATTATTGCCAGCTTCTGGCAGGTGGCAGATTCTTTGTTCAATACCTTATTTTCCCTGAGACAAGTGGCGTGCAAAACGGAAAGCGGCGAATTCTGTTGAGACTTGTCTTTCAACTCCAGTTTGAAGCAAAGCCCGCCTGAGTCTGAAGAAGAAGAAGTAACCGTGTGCAGCACCGCCAGTGGCGGACACCTCTCACTTGGCTGAGAATACTCAGAGATCCGAATTTCCCTGTCCCACACGACACCGTTCTGATCATCACTACTATACACTTCCACTTCCCCCAGCACTCTCTCCCCTTCTACCAAATTCACCACCGCCGCCGCCGCCGCCATTATTTAGAAGTAAAACCCCAGAAAATCAACAAATTATTCAAAAGTATCAATTTGGTGGTGCCGATTTATCAGGATTCATCCAATGAGGTAGGGATTTGGCTTTCCTTTGCTTTGATATTGTGGGAAAAATCAAGAATCAAGTAAATCGGTCCCATTTTTTTCATCTCAGTAGTGATAATTCCTCTTGGAAGTCCAGCGGTCCGATTTTTCCAGGTTTTTCAATCCAGCAAAAATATAAAAAAAAATTCCAAGAAAAATATATATAATAATCAGACTGGTAAAATTAGGGTTTTCTTAGATCTGGTCGAACAAAATAAAAAAACAAGGAGCTTGCTTTAGCTATACTTTGCTTTTCTTCCGATTCTTGATGGTGACGATGGTGACCAAATTGTCCTCGGTGATGACGTATTCTCGCCGACGATGAAGTGAATTTTCCAAGAAATTTATATACACGTAAATTTTTGTGAATATTGATGATGACAAACGATTACGACTTTTATTTTTACGAGGAAGAAGAGAAGAAACCCTAGATCCACCACACCAGGAAATTTTGAACAATGTCTGATGATGATGATGATGATGAGAAGACCAACTCAACTCGGCAGGTGAAGAAGAAGAGAGGTGTTGATAATAGTGAGGATCTTTGGGGTCAAATTTGTACTTTTACTCTGGTCTGGTGCCCGCATCTTTGGTGACGCAGCAGCTTAATAATTTATGGATTTTTGTTAGTGTGAGAAACAGGAGGTGTGGTGTGGTGGCTGCTAAATTCAATTTGCTGCTACGATTCTGGATTTTACACGTATGTGTAGATTACTATATTTTGATGCTTTTCTTACGCCACAAAGGGAAGTGATCGGTGAATTCAGCCGTACTACGTATGACTTTGTCTTTTGTTCATTTATTAATAACTTATATAAAGAAAATACGTTTTAAGTTTTATGGAGTATTTAATTTTGTTTATTGCTCAAAAAAATATTATTATTATTTGATAGAGATTATTTGAAATAATATTTTAAAGAAATATTACAGCACTTTTTATGATGTGATATTATGTGAGATGGGAAAGGTGGCTAGAAAGATAAAAAACTGATTAAAAATCGTATTTATGATATAACCGAAAAAAATCTTTGCAAATAGAAAGATATCCAAACACACTCAATAATACTAGATAATAGCACTAGGGAAGATGATTAACTCTAGAGTGTTCCGAGAGGAATTATTTATATGAAAATTATTTGTTTACATCACAAATACATTTTTCAACACATTTTATCTTCTCAATCACTTCTCTATCTCACATATATCATATCACAAAAAGTACTACAATAATTATTACAAATAATAATATTACACACGAGCCATCCAAGTAAAATAAAAAAGATGTTCTACTTCACTGTTTTCTCTATTCATATGTATTGGCGTTTATGGCGTGTGTGTGTGTGTTTGGATAGTAGATTATTTTGTATAATGTTATAAAAAAAATTATTTTAGCACCTTTGATGTAATATATGTGAAATAAAAAAGTAATTGGAAATTGTGTTGATAAAACAAGTAAAAAATTTTTGGCAAGTAATATCAATCCAAGCATTTTGTGTTTGGATAGTAGATTTTTTGGGATAATTTGTTGAAAAGAATACTGTAGCACTACTGTAGCACTTTTTTGATGTGATATATCTGAGATAAAAATATGATTGGAATTTGTGTCGATGACGTAAGCAAACTTTTTTAGGCAAATATAAGCAATCCAAACGCATATAAAATTGTTTATTTAACTGTGTAATACTTATTTCTAGCAGTAATGATCTTTCCATAAATATTTAATGCATCAAGTGTAAAGGTGATCAAATTATGGAGGTTTAATACACCCATATCCGTCTGTGATCAAGTTAGAAGATGATTAGTTCTGTTATACACCAACCATCGATCTAGTTAAGATAAAAATGATGTATCACTTCCTCATGCTTTCTTTTTATGTGTTTGTATATTTACTGAATAGATATCCCATATTTACTCAACGACATTTTGGATGCCCTTTTATTTGTTAAAAGATTTTATGATTGCATCATAAATATATTTATTAATTTCTTTTTATTTTTAATTATCTTTATCTTACATATATCACGTAAAAAGTATTATTCAGAAAAGGTCTGTCTAACAAGTATTGATTGGGCACGTGTTCGTACTCTTAAAAAAATAATTGTAATTAAAAAAAAGTATATAAATACAAAATAAGGGAATAATCGTTAATATGTGAATTTATACGATAGGTCAGGTGTAATCTGAATGTTAGTACCAACTGGACACCCGTTAAAAAAACCGACCAAAAGAATTTCTAAATGATCTCCTATCCACACACACTCGATTTTACCATGAACTTTTAGCTCACTTGAAAACCGAGTGGTCAAACTAGGAAGGCACGGAATAGAGCTGGTCATCGTACTCTAATTGCCTGCCGCCCAAAAAGGTGTGGACTAATGGCATGTAGACGTTGATTGATAAAAGTTTCTCACGCGTTTAGTGTTTTTCCTAAGATGGTCTTAATGATAACGAAAAAATCTAACGCATGGCAAAGTTGGTTTATTTTGTGAGATTTTTGTTGATTTGGATGGTAAGTCACTTTTGCATTTTATAAGCCCATAATGGTTTCCTTTGTTAAACTTGAAATATATCGTTAATTTGGATGGTAACTTATTTGTTTGTCATAAATTTATAATGATTTTCTTTTTTGAATTTGAAAGATCTAGTTGATTTCAATGGTAACTCTAGTGTTCATGAATTTACAATGACATTCATGCCCTTTGCAAATCCCCTCCAAAAATATATCATTTAATTATTTTACTACATCATATTAGAAACCTTCATTGATATTTTTGAAGAATTCACTTCATTGTGCTAAGATATTTTGGTAATAAAATTATTTCATATCAACCAATGTGACACTGAAATTTAACAAATTTGTTAAAAAGTATTACCACACTCAAGCATATAAATGCTTGGAGGAAGAAAGAGAGAGAGAGAGATAACTTCACCTTTATTAGCCATTTTATTTTGAATTAATTTTACATACACTGACAGTATATATACTATCACGGTTGATACATGACACATATATAAAATTTTAAATTTTAAATTCAAGTTTTGATTAGTTGTCATACATCTAATGGTGACAGTGTATACAATATCAGTGTATGGAAGATTAATTCTTTTATTTTTTTAACACGTGCTGCCCCGATCCCAAGTCAATCTTTTAGGTTTCGCTTGGACTGAAAGATTTGATATTAATTCAAATCACTCTAGTAGTTTGGATTATTTAAGAAGTTTTGAATTTATAATACACCAATTATCAAAATACATTCTAAACATTGCAGTAATCTGTGATATATAAATTAAAATACATTCTAAATGATATAAACAATTAGGAGAACTTGAGAGGATTTGAAATCCTTCGTCAAATCTCTCAATCCAAATGAACCCTTAATTAACTTATTATGGACTTTGCAAGACAAATTCCAATCACATTTTTATCTCAATATATCACATCAAAAAAGTGCTACAGTATTCTTTTCAACAAATTATCTCAAAAAATCTACTATCCAAACGCACTCAAAGTTAGGAATTAATAAGACCTTTCCATAATTTCTATGCATTGATTTCACTTTTGCTAAAGGGTTTTATATTGTTATATGAAGATAATATGAAAGAATACATACAAGTAATCCTTTCTTGAAGTAAAAAGGGGTCAGAGGTCTTGCCGAGACTGTTGGACACATTTCAATTGATGGTGGCCAACAGCGCGGGGAAGTTGTTGGACTTGGAATTGGACACACCATCCTGATTCCTAACCCCTTGTCCATCTTCTCCTTGATTGCTACCCATGGTCAAATACTCAATCTCACATCACTGCCCTTTAAAAACGCGGAAGCCTTGGGAACGGTGAAAGTGTCGTCCGGCCCATGTTCTGGCGGCTTTTTGGTAATTTGGGAGGAATCGTATGGGTGATATTTGAGGAGAGGATTTGTTTCGCAATTGCTTGGGTTGCTATATCGTCTCCCTTTAGAGTGCTCCAGTCGTTGTGCTCCGGTTGTTTCTCAATGGCCCCTGCAAGCCCAAATTATATCTGTTTTGCCACCACTGTACAATCCATTCAACGTTTAAAGTAAAACGGATCCTTTGTCCCACTTTTTCTCTAACTTTCTCTAACGCTGCCAAATCCATGGATGCTAATTTAACCCAACATAATCTTTCTAAACCCTCCTAAATCTAGATTAATTTAACTAACCTAACCCAACCCAATCTTTCTAGATCTCCTAAATATAGGTTAATATATTAATTACAGCAAACAAACTAACGATATTCATTTTTTAAACAAAAACAAATTCTTGTAAACATCGTAGAACTCAAACTAAAAAAAAAAAACTAAAACCAGAGAAACAGGGAGGGTTCAGCATGAACCCTAGCAAGTCGTCATCTCCATCTCCGGACAGAGGCTTTCCCTTTCTTCATCTCACTACAAAGCTTAGAGGGAGATTGTTTAGAAAAATTAGATTGGGTTAAGTTAGTATGAACACTTGGCAACGTTAGAGGCAGTGGAACAGAAAGTGAGACAAAGGATCTATTGCGCGTTTAAAGCTCGGGGCCTTTGAGCAACCTCTCATACACATTTACCCTATTTTTGTGCATTTATATATTTAAAATAGAAAAACTTAATAATGGGTGAAAATCAGTATGTAGTATTTTTCTACCTCCTTTTTCTCTTTAGAATTTAAATTGACATTTAAATATGAATTTTGCTCCAGATTTCTCCATATTACTGGATGCATGGTATTTTTCTGTTTTCCTTTTGTTCTCAGCTTTAATCTAGCATTTTAGTGTGAATTTTGCTCCAAATTTAATTCAAGATTTTTCCTTGCTTTTTCTCTTTCAATTCGAGCTAACATTTTAGTGTGGATTCTGCTTTGGATTCAATTTAATATTTTGTATGAATTCTGCTCCAAATTTGTCTACATTATTGATAAACAAAGTAAACTATTGCTTTAATTTAATAGATTTAATTTGATGTTTTAGTGTGAATTTTGCTTCAAATTTCTCCCTATTACTTGATATGTAGTGTTTTTCTGTTTACTTTTGTTCTTAAATTTAGTCTAGCATTTTAGTGCGAATTTTACTCCAAATATAATTCAAGATTTTAATGATATTTATTTCCTTGCCTTTTCTCTTTAAAATCAACCAAACATTTTAGTATGAATTATGCTCCGGATTCAATTTAATATTTTCCAACATTTTTGCTCCAAATTCCTCTATATTATTGACAAATAAAGTAAAAAATCATCCCTTTAATTTAATAGAGTTTTGCTCCAGATTCCTCTATATTACTAACAGACAAAGTAAAGGATCTCTTTAATTTAATTTAATATTTTACTAAACCTTTTGTTCCGGATTCCTCTGTATTACTGGTCAAAAAATAAGGGATCCCTTGATCACATACTTATTTAATGCTTTTTGGCCACATTCACTACGACTATTTGTACTATTCACTCTTTGATTTCAATAACATAACAATAATGATACCATTTGTATTGGGTATGGTGAGCTCCATTTGTACGTCGGTAAATTTACCTATCTAAATCGCAAAATTGAAAGTTGGTCTCTGCATATTAATCCTGCCGATTAGATCCATTGGCCCCATTGAATTCTACTTCTGGTAGTGCTGGTCCTATCGTACCCGAGAAGGATTGGTTAAATAGTAAAGCGGGAGGGATTGTAAATAGAAAGTTTTGGTTTCAACACTTTCCACTTAAAAATAAATAAATATCCAATCGGACTAAAATTCGTAACTAACCTGTTCTTCTCTTCTTATTTGTTAATTGGAGGGCAACTATTCTTTTCTTGTCACTTTTTTTTGGGGGGGGGGGGTTTTAATTAGTCTTGTACTTGTTAATTGGAGGGCAACTATACTTTTTTCTTGTCACATTATTTTTTAATTAGTCTTATGATCTTATCCTACAAGCTATAAGTTCTAAAGTTCGTTCTCTATTAGCCCTTTGTCTAGGAGTTATTTGACCAATGCCTCTCTTCCACTATGACATCCTTACTGTCTTCTTCAGCCTCTGAGCGTTATCTCCTTCAAGGCCTACATAACCAATCATGTTACTCTTAGCGATGTAATAGAGGAGTTGAGTGTAGATTGCTTTTCTTCTTCTTCCTTAGTTGAACAAAATGGAGGATTCAAGTGATCATTTTGGTTAACGACTGGTTTGTTTGGATTGCTTATATTTACCTACAAATTTTTGCTTATATCATCGATACAAATTCCAATCATCTTTTTATTTTAGATACATCACATCAAAAAAGTGCTACAGTATCTTTTTCAACAAATTATTCCAAAAAATCTATCCAAAGTCATATTCAAAACGCAATCACACGACATTTGGCAAGACCCCGCTCCTCTTTACGTACGTTCATGCTTTGATTGGAGTTTTCTATTAAAAAAATTTATATTTTCTGAAAATATATTTTTCAATTATTTTTTTTACTTCATACGCATCATATCATTATAATATATTTATTTTCATGAAAATTTCAAAAATTACAATCCAAATTGGACCGATAATGTAATCCAAACAGGACCTTAATGATTTTCTTGGTTGCTTGCTAGGCAGGATCCTCTTAATAAATTTTCTTGTGTTTATTTTGAGAGTCCCTTCTTGGATACCTCACATTTATATAGTCTTCACGCCTTCCATTGGTTGATGTAACCTTCAGTTTTGTTCTCAAGACCTAACTTATAGAACTAGTCAGATGATCCTCCTTTAACTCTCAAATTCTTTCATTTTTCTCTTTTAGTGTTTATGGTCTCCCTCTTAAGCTACAAAACATAACCGCATATGTTGAAATAGAGAAGTGCCATGTTATATCAAGTTTATATTGTTTTTCATAAATTTGATCAGCCCATTCCTATCCTCAAGCATTTCATAGAATCCAATCGATTTGATAAATATGACAACATTAACTAATCCTAAGGACGAGATTTTCATACCTTAGTACATATTATTGAGAGCAAGTTCTCGAACTTACACTTGATATGAGTTGATCCTTCGTGAAGATACTAGATGGATTTAATAAGAAACAAACCATACAAGAACAAGTCTGCAGGAAAGAATGAAAAATAGAAATAAATTGAAAAAGGTTTATAACTAAAATCCATCTTTTTTCTTTTGTGAGATGTCACTTTGTATAATTTACATTTACTCTAATATATGGGGAGGACCTAACTACGCGGAATCCAGCTAGATCAGTGAGAACCGATGGAGATTGAACTACCGTCACACATCAGCCATGATTGGTAATTTTCTGGTCAAGTCACATATGCAGTAATCTTCCAAAAAGGCAAAAGGTCCACAGTATCTGTAGCACCAAATCTTCACCAACCAGCCGGCCCCTCTCGCTTCCGACGTCCGTTAGCCAATTTCCTGTACCAACAAGTACCAAAAAAGGCAGGCGTGGCATGGACAGCAAATGCACAGTGCAGCTAAAAAGAACAATTACACCTAAAACACCCTCCATTCTTATGCAAAATCTAAAAGCCCATTTGTATTTCACTTGCACTGGGGAGTTTTTGTATAATATTTTCTATAGAATATGATATGTATGAGATAAAAAGATGATTGAAAAATGTGAAAAAAGAAAATTGTCAAACACACTTTTTTTTTTCTTTTTACAAAAAATGCAATCCAAATATCGGTTCGACTTTTACCGTTAGTTTGTGGAGTATGTGAGCACGATTTCAGGTAATTTTCACCTCCGTTTTCAATATCGCTACATATTATATATCTTCTTTCTATCTTCGCAGGTTTAACTATGAAGAAATATGCCATCGAAGGCCATGGCCTAATATTCAAAATTGAACTGCAGAATTAGAGTTAAGGGGTTTAAATCTCACTAGAAGTGTTATTTTTTCTCCGACTAGCACAATCAAATTAGAATTATGCAAACATTTTTTTGACAAAATGTACAACAAATTTTAAAAATGGTAACTCATTTTACCTAATATAATCATTGTAAGTCTTTCATACAATAGCCAAAATTAGTGGAATCATTTTAACAAACACCGATAAGAATAAGTTTTTTATACAATGTCAGTGTACATCCACAACTAGTAGTTGTATATCCATAACTGCTAGTGTAAAAAACTCATTATACTGTCAGTATATAAAAAAATTAATCATACTCATAATCTCTTCAATCCACTTTTACTTAACTACTATTTGATCTATTTATAATCTTACTCATAATCACTCCGATCTACTTTAATATAAAGTTAGTCATTTTTAACAAATAATCATAAGAGTAAATTTTTTTTTTACATTTTAATATACATTTGCTCTACACTAACATACTTAGATCATGTTACATAATATGAATTTAAATTTGAAATTCAAATCATACAACATTAGACATAAAGGAAAAATCACTATACTATAATGTATGAAGAGTCAATCCTATATATTATCAGTGTATAGTTTTTTTTTTTTATACTTATAGATTTAAATTATATCACATAACATTAACATGTACATGTCATGTATAACTCTAGCTACTAGTATAAAAACAATTATAAAAAATCACTACACTGTTTTTGTTAATATATAGAAGATTAATTTTTATTTTATTTCCCTAACAATAGCTGCAACTAAGAAATGATTTATCCAACTTTTCAAAAAAAAAAAGGATTTATTCAAGAAAAACACTAATACAAGAGTGAAAAGGACTATTACTAAAAGTGAAACACGTATTGCACATAGAAATTTTACTGTTAATTCACGTGGTGCTTATTCGCGTATTACTCAATTTTCAATTTTTAAGAGTGAAGCTCGTTTATCTTCGCTTTTATCATCTTAAACAAGTTTAGAATT
Source organism: Gardenia jasminoides (assembly GCA_013103745.1). NCBI lineage: Eukaryota > Viridiplantae > Streptophyta > Magnoliopsida > Gentianales > Rubiaceae > Gardenia > Gardenia jasminoides. Next base: position 4,505,797 of record CM023095.1, read on the forward strand.
TTGCTGGTAAATAAAAAAGCATTAAGTGGCTCAATAGTAAACAACGAAGAACGTAGAAAAGGAAAGCACAGTAGCCAGGCTCTGATCTTATTAGACGAACGGTCATGCTTTTGCCACGCTGTCACCTTACTTCTCCGACTACCCAAACTACCCCTCAACTTAAATCATCCAAAAACAAATCACAAAAATACTTAAAAATATAAAAAACGAAAATCCCAACGTCTTTCCTTCAAAATCAACGGTTCAGATCTCACCAACTCATCCTTAAAATCCCAATTCCTCACTTTAACCGAAAATTAACGTCTATATTTATATTCTCCAATCAATTTTTACTGTTACATCCCAAAACATTAAGCCCTCCTTTCACTCCTCTCTCGCTAGAATTTCAGTCCCTGATCTCCATTTCAAATCTTCAAGAAAATCAAGAATCCTCGATGTTTTCCAGCTCTTCTTAGAAACCCTAATTTCAAATTTGTCAAATTTTCCCCTATGACAAAGCGTCGATCTTGGTCAGGAAATGATTGTTAGGGCTTACGGCCGTCGGAGCAGAAGCATGGCGACAAGGAATTTCAACGGTGGCGTCTCCGGCGAGTCGTTTTCCCAAGAAAGCCCTCAAGATGTTTTTGATTTTACGTTTTCGTCCCAAGGTTCGACCCGCTGGTCTTCGGACCCGTATGCTTTCAGTGATTCGTTGGACCCGTATGGGTTGAGTAATATTAAGTCGTCGTCGCAGGGGAATGATTTTGATGATGATTATGATGATGATGAGTTGAGGATTCTGCCGGCAAGGGGTGGTGGTAGTAGTGAAAATGCCGAATGTGGGGGGTTTGATAATGGGGCTCTTCGGTGCAAGAAGGTGAAGATCGGGGATTTGGAGCCGTATAAAGTGAATTCGTCGCCGGAGTCGGATGAATTGACGATTTTGTCCTCCAAGAATGGGGGGAATGATGGGGATTTTGGTTACCATGATTTGGGTTTTGAAAAATCAATGGATTTGGAACCTTATAGCTTGAATTCATCTCAAGAATCTGATGAATTGGCGATTTTGCCGGTGAAAAAGAGCAAAGAGAACGGTAAATTTGACGGCCTTCTTCGAAAACCCAAGAAAGTGAAGGAAAATGGGGTTATGCAGAAAAAGAAGAATAGGAAGAAGGGGAAAACTAGGGAGGTGGGCTCAGATTCTGTTACGGTTGGCACTACGGCAACATTGATGGAGACTCAGGAGTTTGGAGAGATGATGGAGCATGTGGATGAGGTGAATTTTGCATTGGATGGATTGAAGAAGGGGCAGCCCGTGAGGGTCCGAAGAGGGAGCCTTGTTTCTTTGTTGTCAATATGTGGAAGTGCTCAGCAGAGAAGGCTATTGAGGGCTCATGGGTATTTTAACTTCTATCTAAATTCAATCTCTCTCTTCTTGCTTTGAATTTTAATTTGGCATAGTGTGTTTTGCTATGCTCGACCTTTTAAATTATTTGGATATCCGTAGGAAGGTGTTATAGATATTGCTGTATTGAGTAGACATGCCTTGTGTATTTATAGGTAGAAACAGATCATTCAAATCATGAACTAATAATATAACGCATTACAGCTACAAAACTATTGCATGTGGTAATCTGTATTCTGGTTTTTAGGATTTTCTAGGTATCATATGACATTTGGAGGGCTGTTAGCCTCTTCTAATAGGAGCCATATTCAATCTCTTAAGAAACTTCTTAAAAGAAATTAGTAGTTGAAAGAAATGTTGTTGGGCTAATTGATTGTGACATTCCAAGTCTTCTGGACTTGAAGTTGTATAGCAAATATTGATTCTCAGGAGTGTTGCTACTTAACTATTATCGTGGTTTGATCTAAATAACTTAAGTATAAGATTTATGTTACCTGTAAAAACTTATTGAGATTGCTAGGGCTTGTAATTTTATGACCTGGAAGTACCAGAAAGAAGTAACCAGTGATGAACATTTATTTCTGATACATTAATTATGATGATTTTGTGTCTCTAGGGCATAAAGTTATGTTCCTGCAATTTTGGTACTTCTGAGTTCGTATCTTTTCATTTTTCTTGTAGTGGGAGAGATATTGCAGGCTTGATAATTTATGATAGTCCATTTAATAAAAAATTGAACATGAACTACTTTTCTGTTTTCACAGTGACTATTATTCACAAGATTTTTGATAATAGATTATGCATATCTTCATGAAGCGAAATTCATAAGACCGTGATAAGATGAAAAGAAAAATTACAGAAGCTCAATTTAGTAACTGAACTGGATGCTGGTATCTCAGACTATAGGTGTATTAATTTCTAATGCAAGTTACAAACTGTTGTGACTGAAATTGCTACTGAAACCTTAAATTGGAAGAAAGCATTTCTTCAGTAGTTGGAAAAGGGGATTTGGGGTTGGGGTTCATTCTAAAAGATGAGGTTATTTTTGTTGGACTGCATAGGTGTATGAATGCATTATACGGTTCTGTCTATAATAAAGTAAAGTGAGCTTTCTTCGCTGCTAATATCGAAGTTCACATGACAACTTACTATTAAAGTCCAGCAATTTTTAGTATTGTGTTGAGTCTTAAGAAAGAAAACCATGAGTAGAATATGCTATTTGCTCTTGATTACAAAAAGCTAATGGTGTTGATGAAAAGGTCCAGTTTGTTAAATATTTTGACAATCATTGTTTAACCTTTATTTGTTGACTCGTTGAGGAAAGGAATGTATGTGATATTAAGATGACAGGCTGTAATGGTAATGGATCCATGGACACAATGCCATGGAAATTAATAATTTCTTCAACATTTATTTATGGAAAACCCTTGTATGATATTGGTATTAGATTTTTATCCAACCTTTTTTTTCGTTAAACTAACTTGCTAAAGTATCGTCTTAGGATGGCTAAAACAATTATCGATGCCGTTCTGGGAATCAGCTTTGATGACCCGCCAAGCAATCTTGCTGCTGCAGCTCTTTTACATTTTAACGAGTGATGTAAGTTTCTGTAATTGTGAACATGTAATTGAATCCTTTGTCTTTATGTATTTGCTTAGTAAATTGTTATTTTGTAATAGAGAGCTGCCTGATTCAAATATTGGGCTTTTGCTGATTGTTGCCTGATTTAAAGAATGAGCCTTTTTCGCTGATTCTTGGCTGATTTAAAGATTGGGCTAAACCCTTGTGATGCTACCCTGGGTCACCGCAATCTTTAATATGCACTTCTTAAGTTAAGTAGTTTATATTACAATAGAACTTCCCACCAATTATGAAAGTATGCTACATTATCCTTAAATTGTGGGAGAGACATGTAACTGGGCCAAAGCTTTTTTTTTTTTTTACTTGTGTTGAACATGTTCATATGTGTTCTAATGCATTGTACTTTTGTAGTTAAGAGGACCTTATTGGATTATTGTCATAATCATTCTTATTGTTGAATGCTGTTGTGAACAAGACCAGTTATTAACCATATGGTCAAGTCCAATTAGACCAGTATATTACTGGCTTATGCTTATAGACCATCATCATCATTCAGATCAATTACACCAGTATAAAAAAGACTGGAAATTTTGGATTACTTGTGGAGAATTACCACTAGTTCCTTGGATATCTATCTGTAAGATGTAGTAGTTTTTTCGGCCGCTTTTGGAAATTGACTTTAAAGCAAATTTGCCATGACCTTCACATTTTTGTTGACTTTTTTCAAAGAATTGGTTAAATATTAATATACTACTTTTCCTACCCTGTTGCTATTGTTTGGCAACAAGTTTTTTTCCAAGTTCGTCTCCCTACTAGTTTTTTAACAACTTTGCAGTAGACCGCAACCTCTTTTTTTCCCCTTTCCCCCCTCCTCTCCTCCTGCGTCCCTCTTCTCTCCCCTCCTCTCCCCCCTCCCTCCCTCTCCTCTTCCCTCCTCTCCTCCTCCTTCCCTCCCCCGGTCCCCCTTCCCTACCCTCCTCTGGTCGCATGACTGGGAGAGAGGAGAGGGAGGGAGGGAGAGAGAAAACATTCTGCTGGAGCGGCAACAGTGGAGGGAGTGAGGTGGGTTGTGGGAGAAAGAAGAGGAGAGGAAAGAAAAGGAAAAAGAAAAAGAAAAAGAAAAAATGGAAAAAAGAAGTTTTATCAATCTATAGTGATCTATGGTAAAGTTTTAGACAAACACCTAAAAAACTCACTTGCCAAACAAGGCCACTTTGAACTTTCTTCTTTCTATTTCAGGGGCAAGATGACCGTCTTCTAGATTCGCCAATATGCATTCGGTTTTTGATGAAGTTGTTGAGGCCACTGACATTTGATGCCGCTAATGTCAAAGTTCCGAGTTTTGGTAGCAAGCTACTGGCTATTCGCACAGACCCTGACGTATCACAAATCTCAGCTAAAGGTTCTGAATCTTCTGCTGCAATTATGCAGAAGGTTCAGGAGATTCTCATCAGTAGCAAGGATTTGAATCCGAGAGATGCAAATGATGACTGCATTGAGTTCCCTGAGTTGAATCCTAAATGGATAAGTCTGCTCACAATGGAAAAAGCTTGTTTTTCTACCATTTCTCTAGAAGGTCTCATTGGCACCATCTGCTTTTTAATAGGATATGTCAAAAAGATGCTGCTAGTTGATTAGTTCATATATTTGATCAACTTAGTAATATCAGCATATTGTTCCTGCAGAAGTTAGTTTCAACTGGGTAATTGTTTACTAATTTAACATGAGATAAACGGTTAAATAAATTAGGTATATAGATGATACCTTTTGAGTACTGAGTTTGGGCTTCTCCGTATAGCATGTTAACATGAGATATCCAGATAATTTAGTTTGGGATATAACTGTTACTTTGAAGGATACTGAGTTGGTTCCTCCTTTTAGCACCTCTTCCTCTGTTGATCGAAGATATCCCTGTCTAGAAAAGCTTACAGCCTGTCTAATTTCTAGACAAGCTTACAGCCCGTCTAATTTTCTTAAGCTTATTCCTTAACAGAGGGAGTAGCCTTCCTTTCCGTTTTTCATTCTAATCACACCATTGAATAGTTTTATAATTAGCATTTGTATCTTACAGAAGATAGAAACATGTGTGCAGTAGCTGTTTCTGAGAAGATTGTTATTTAGTTGGTTTGTCATCAGTGTTGATATGCTTTAGTAGAGTAACTATTTTTCCTTCGATATTCAGATGCTTCAGGCAGAGTGCGGAGAACTGGGGGAAATTTCAAGGAAAAATTACGAGAGCTTGGAGGACTTAATGCAGTCTTTGAAGTTGCAAGGAATTGCCATAGTGTAATGGAGGTGTGAACTTGTATGATAGTTTATTGTTTATGTTACTGGTAATGCGGAATGAAGTTGGCCTAATTTAGATAATTTGTTTGGAGAGATAATAAGGCTTTTGTTTGCTGAGTGTTTTGATGTTGATCATTTATTCGTCTGCATTTGTTTGATGTAAAATTCTATAGCTCACCTTTTTGTACTTGGCTGCGCATTTCATCCCTCTGGTGTATGATACTACTATTTGTCATCGGTGTCATTGTTTTGATCTAGTGGTCACACAACATTTTGGTTGATGAGATCGATATAATTGTGTTTTAACTTTCTAGAGGCACTCCAAAATTCCATTGGCCAATACTGGAAGTAAAAGTCACTTAAAAATTTTACTGCTTATTTACTGGTGGAGTCTCCAAACAACCAAAAACCATGGAACCTGTGGAGTTTGTACAAGGAACTTAAAAGGAATCCTTCCCCGGGGGGGGGGGGGACTTTCTTGAGCCTGCTGACCCCACATCACTGTGCATAGTACTCTCCATTGGAATTCAGTTAGTATTGGGTTTATGGTGCATTCCTCTCCCGTGTGTGTGAGAAGCTGGGAATAGGTTTTATTATAGGTGATGTGAACAGTAGATGATTCTGCAACAGGATAATGTCTGTCGCTGCAGCTGCTGTAGGTGGTTGTTAGGAAGTATTGTTAGTGTTCATGGTCATTTCTGATGTGTTGAATCCTTTTGTGCTATATTTAGTTTTAACTTTAAGATCTACTCTTATTGTTATCTGAAGATACATCCCTTTCTTTTCAGGGTTGGTTAAAAAAGAGTCCATCTTCAGTGTTGGACTCAAAAGATAAGGAAGGTCTTGAGAGTCTGGTGATGCTTTTAAAATGCTTGAAAATCATGGAAAATGCCACATTTCTCAGCAAGGATAATCAGGTATAAGAAAGATGGAAATTGCTGTGCCATTGCAAGCTGAAAATCGATATTTGCATCTTTTCCTTCGTTCTCGTAACACATAAAATGCTTCTTAGAATTAACTTGTTTGAGTTATCAGTGGTCTGAGTATGCTGGTGTTTTCCATTGCAGAGCCATTTGCTTGGAATGAAAGGGAACTTCGACAGTCAGAGCGCCCCTCGGTCTTTCACAAAGCTCATCCTTGGTGTTGTTAAGATTCTCTCAGGTGTGTATGCTGATTGATATGACCATTGAACAACTTCTTTACCATTTTGTGCACTCTATTCTAGTATTGTAATGACCCTAAAGAGTAATACTGTTGATTTAATATTTACTTGTTCTCATTAATTTTGTCCATGTGTAGGTATTGCTTTGCTTAGACGTTCCTTGGGCTCTGAAGAAGGAAAGACTTGCAACCTTTCAAATGAAACTAGTCATGCTTCTGAGTTGAAAGGTAGCTTTTGCTAATATTACTAGATATGACTATATGGTTGATCTATTTCGAATCTGCACCCCACTTTTGCACCTTGCTTGTCCAAAACATGGTGATCCTGAGACCATAAAATAAACATGTTGGGCAATTTGGTGGTAGCACCTCGTAACTACAATTTGGTGTTCCCAAGTCCAGCATTTAGGTGCTTTGTACTTGGAGGATTGCAAGTAAACATATGCCGATTTTGATACAAGGAAAAGGTTCATGGTATCCATGTCGTGAGTTATGTTTTATTGTGATAAAATGAGGAAGATTTGTTGATTGTTGGTAGCCTCTGATTTTTGCATAATATACTGGAAACTGCAAACCTAGTGGATGATATCAATCTGGAATAGGTGGATGAGTTTACTTTGGCTTTTTAACCATTTCTCAGCATTTTTATATGCAGTGGAGGACAATGGGAGTTTGTCTATCAGTTGTTCCAGAAGGTGTACCATGGGGACCTCATCTTCGAAAAGCCTCAATATATCACAGGACAGTCAATCATTGACTTCTGGTCACCCATTGTCTTCGAAATCCCATTCAGGAACTTTGACCATGTCTGATATTGACCCTTGGTTGAAAATGAGGATTGATTCTTCCACGTCTGGTCAATGCAGTGGAACATCTGGAGATTTTACTAATGGGACTATATCGAAAGGTTCTGGTAGAGGTGATGATTACAAGGTTTCAAACAGCAGCAAGTTGGAACCTGTGGAGGACAGCCAGGACCCCTTTGCCTTTGATGAGGATGACTTTGAACCATCTAAATGGGACTTATTATCTGGGAGGGAAAAAGTAGCTCAAGTTAACAATAGCAGGGCTAAGCCTTGTCAGCCTGAAAATGAAAGTCAATCTCTTCTATTGTTGGGCCAAGAAGAATCTCATCTGGATAATCAACATTCCTCTGAGTTATCTTGTTCATCTGGTGTTACAGATGAAAAGACCAACCTTCTGGCAGATTGTCTTCTTTCATCTGTGAAGGTAGTTTGTTCACTTTCTCATTTATTGTTTCTTTTCCATAAATAGTTAGAGAAAGTAAGATCTGGAACCTTTTGAGGTAACTTTGGTGTTGTTGATTAGACCTGGTAACTGTATCTAGATGCTTCCAGGTTTACAGTAATCAAGGTACCATCTTACATGCTCAGAAATAAGACACCTATTCTTGATGTTTTCATTCTTTTTGTGTTTCTTGAGAGTTCTGTCCTTCAGTGATGATGTTGCGATTTCATTTATATACCCATCATTATTTAGAGAGCTCTTTTTCTGGGTATTTAGTATTGCTTATAGGTTTCTAGCAGTCAATCTCTAAGGTCACTGTCAATGGTTCATTGATAACTGTTTGATTCTAATTTGTGTTATCTTTTGGCAGGTTCTGATGAACTTAACAAATGACAACCCTCTGGGCTGTCAGCAAATTGCAGCCTGTGGAGGACTGGAAATTTTGTCCACATTAATTGCCAGCCATTTTCCAAACTTTCGTAGTTACCTTCCTCGCTCTGGCAGTTCAAGAGAAAATGGTGTGTCGTCAAGATCAAGTGCAGTAGTTGACCACCTAAATGACAGGCATCTGACTGATGAAGAGCTAGATCTGCTAGTTGCCATTCTGGGATTACTAGTGAATTTGGTAGAGAAGGATGGCCTTAATAGGTGTGTTTTCATTCTTGGTTCTAGTCACATTTCTTGTTTCGAAGTTCTTCAAGCTGTACTTTCACAGAGAAGAAGTGAATGCGTTAACTTTTCAAAGAATACCAGAATTTTTTTTCAAGACTAAATTGGTACTCCATTAGAAAAGAGTTCTTGAGGTTTCCTACGGAAAGGCTAGATCAACATGGTTGTTGATCTAATGCTGCTTATTATGGTAATGATACACAATCAATCTTGTAGTCTGTGTTCCTTCATCCTGATAATTAAGGATGGAAGTATAGCGGATATTGTCTAACTGTACTTTTCTTCTCCTCATCTTGACCCCCATTCTATCTATTCTGGTGACATGAACCATTGGAAGTTTATGTAATTAAAATAAGATAAAGAAGTTGACTTGGATAGACCACCTGCTTTCTATTCCTTTGTGGTTCATCAAAAAACCACATTAGAGCGAAATATGCCCACGTGTTTGATTCCTCTCTTGGTAGTGGATTTTTGTTTCAATTGCATGTTTTGATTTCGTTGCCTTGCTATTCCTATTCTGGTCTCCAACTTCACGATCTTCACTTCTGAGGATTTGAGAGTATATCTTAGCTCACAGATAATGATATTGTTCATACAGATTAATTCTGTTCATTTTTTCCAATGTAGATCACGCCTTGCTGCAATTCAAGTTTCATTGCCTGATTCGGAAGGTTTAGAAAAAGAAAGTTCTGCAGACCTAATTCCACTGCTGTGTTCAATTTTCTTGGCCAACCAAGGGGCAGGTGAGGCTGCTGGTGAAGGAAGACAACTGTCGTGGGTGAGTAAACTTTAATCATGCTACTGTTGGTTGTGCCATTGCTTTCAATGGTTGCTCTATGCATTAGATGTTTGGAACTGAAGCAAAATAACTTCAATCTGTGTCCTTAGATTGAAAGAATCAGCTTTGTAAGCTTTAATTGCTATGATTGCAATTAAATTTCTTAGAGTTTTTGTGCTTTAGATTTTCTTGAGAAGATGATCCCTTTGGATGTTTGTTTTTGGTGGTGCTTTTGAAAAGAATATGCTGTAGCTGCTTTTTGGATAAATGCATATGCAAGAGAAAAAGGTGGTTAAACAACATATTTGGAATTCTCAAAAAGGATGTTCTTTAAAATAGAGAAAAGATATGGAATGTTGGAACTAAATATGCAGGATATCTGCTGGGTTGAATTTGGTTGGTGGCACACCTTTGTACGAGCAGCTTCTATAACTGAGCTTATTGCTTTAGTCTTGATTGTTGACCAAATTGATTTCTCTGCGAGGAGAGCAGCTTTGACTGGTTAGATACAGAAGACAATGTGGCAATGAGAGAAATGAAAAGACTGATAGGGAAGGAGAGTGACCTCAGAATCTTACTGAGAGAACTTTTGAAGTTTCACTCTGCATCATGCATGACCTGCCTCTTGCTTTATGTATGCTTTCCTGCTTCTGGCATTACTGACAATACTTGGTTAGCTTCCACCCGATAATATGTCTCAATATGAAGAAGAGTTGGTGAATGTATTTTGGTGGTGTAATTGCTGGTTTTCTTGGAGAAATTATAATGCTACAGTATTGCTTTTCTTTAATGATAACTTTTCAAGGAAGTTTTTGGCAATATAGTTACAAAGTTGATCCTCACTGAAATTCATGGTTGAACATTAGTTGAATTCTAGAAGAGCTAGATGTGGTTTTGGAGTTTTCATATGTTATTATAGTTGCTTCCTTGTGTCAATTGCAGCTGAATATTTCATGAACTGAAAGCAGGTGCATAATGAATTTTATTTATACAAAATCTAAAGAAAGATTTTTTATTCATCTGCAGGAGGATGAAGATGCTCTATTACAGGAAGAAAAAGAAGCTGAGAAAATGATTCTAGAAGCTTATGCAGCTCTTCTTCTTGCATTTCTTTCCACTGAAAGGTTGGTATAGTTTCTCGAAATGTTAGTTGCAGGATAGCTTTTTCTTCATGCTTTCTCACAATACACCTCTTTGACTCTCTCAGTAGGAGGATTCGCAGTACAATTGCTGAATGTCTTCCTGAACACAATCTTGCAGTACTTGTCCCTGTGTTGGAGAGATTTGTGGTATGTCATTTTTAAATTTATTTATTGAAGGGATAAAGCACACATCTTAATGTCCACCCCCAAAAAAAAAAAAAAAAAACTGGCGGAGTGCATTATCTTATGATAATATGCTATGAATGGTGAGGTAATGAGAATTGTTGATTTGTCTGATGTGTTGTCTCTGAAAGTAATAGTGCTAGATGCACCTTTTAGAGGGAAGCTGGACATTTTTTACACCAGAGCCCTTTCTTCTCTTTGAAACCTGTAAAACATCATTTTGCCATTGGGCTGACAGGCTATCTAAAAATGCAAAACGGGTCAATGAACCCATCTGTTCTACTGGGCCGGGTGCATAACCGGCCAAGATACTATTGATTTCTTAGTTCTTCGATGTTTTAGTGAAATTCGAGAAATTGATTTGCCTGAACTTTGACCGGCTAAATAGGATAGGTTCACTGATAACTTATTATGTGTCTAGACTGTAGAGCTTCAATTCAAATTGGTCAGTGAATTTTTGTGCTCAAATTGTTATCAACATAATTGTTTTTGTTCGTCCAGGAATTTCATTTGTCACTAGACATGATCTCGCCAGAAACTCATAAAACAGTGCTGGAAGTAATTGAATCTTGTAGGATCCCTTGAGATTCCGGAAGGTTCACATCTGTACAGTTTTAGTGTTCCCTCAGCTCCAGTGGTTGTATACAATGTAGTTGGAGATCAGATTGATGGGCTCTTTACTTACTGATCATAGGCATAGATATAGGCCGAGTCGACTCCTTAAGCTTGTACCAATTTTTCCCCATTCTATAAGGTTACAATTTTTGTTTTCATTTTTTTCTGCGGTCCCTCCACCATCTGTGGTGTAGGCTGAGGTGTTTGTATACAAAGTGGATAGACATACAGCTTTCTCCTGTTGTCGCCTATCTGTAATCTCATTCTTTGTTATGGCCTCTCTCTCTCTCTCTCACACACAAACACACACCAAAAAAAAGCACGTGGAGCTAATTTGAACCTGAGAAAGAAGTGCTATGTTGTTAACTTTGACATTAATGAACCTGTTTGCATCGGCTTTTTGATTATATATATTTCTAATTTTGTTTTCTTGATTCTCCTTTCCTGGTTGTAAGTTCTTAGATCATTGAACTTGGAAATTTCCGAGTCAGGTTGTAGGAAGTACTGATACTTTTGTTTGGATCGTGGATTACTTGCACAAATTTAATTGCTTGCATTACAAACGCCTTTTTTTACTACATTTTTATCTAATATATATCACATCAAAAAAGTGCTCCAATAATTTTTAAAAAAAAATTATTCCAAATAATTTATTATCCAAAATTGTAACAACATTTCATGTTTTTTGGGATCAAAAGATGTGCGGACTAGTCAATCAGAATGTCAAACTACTATGGAAAACAAACAAAATTTTGGTTCTATTTTCATAACCTTCCGACTCTTTAGCTGAATCTGTGACTCATGCGACTGTCTAATGACTTTCATAGCTCTCAACAATGAAATACCTAACATGCTCAACTCTTTTGGTCTCAGGACCACCCAGGTGTTTATTTGAATTTTCTTGATCAAGTTATTGGTTTACTGTTTTCTTCATGCTTACGGCTATTTGACTGTTTAGCAACAATTTGGTTCTGCGAATCATAAGAATTTGAACCTGTGGAAATCACTGTTGGAAAGCTAAAACATTGGTGTGGTTTGGAAGTAGCTTGATTTAAGGTGTAAACATTGAGGAAAGGTGGGTATGCTCCTTGGGAGTGTATATATGAGTGCGGAACAATACTTGGAAGTGTTGGAGGCTACTACTATTTAAGGGTATGGATGGTCATTCATAGGACCATTGAAAGGTAGTATCAAGCACTTCATAGAGTGAAAGTTAAATTACTTGTCAATGCAAGTTGATTCAGTTCAGTTGACAATGACAGATCATTTTCTCATAAAAGGTCATATGTTTGAACTCCATTGCTAATGTAAAAGTTATGCTGGTGCACGATTTGTAAGAATTTCTGTAAGCGATTTATGATTTCAGAGGCATGCCCCCTTATACCCCGGAAGCATGTAAGAATTCTTGTAAACGTTTTATGACTCCGGAGGCATGCTTTGATTTATGATTTCAGAGGCATGCTCTAAGCCGTGTTGGCAATCGGCATCAAATCTACCTACACTTTTTCTTTGAAAAGAAAAAAAGAGGAAAGATAAATTACTTGTGACATATGATCCATAACAATCCTTCTAGGGATGAAAGTTAAGGATTAACGGATTATAATAGGTCAAGGATTCTTTTGTACTGCTTTCCCGGTCAATTTTGCTTATTTGATTGTAATGCTTCGTCTTTCCAGTGGATGAATTGGGAAGCCATTGGAAATGAAAACATAGCAAAAGATACAACTGAAACACTAAATGAAACATCCTAATGAAGTATGAGAATCCGTTATCGATGGGATGTTGCATTTTGGTGGAGATTTGGACAACTCACATAACTAGGCTGTCATAACTCATAAGCATTAAAGGAAGTTGTTTATGAGACTCTTTTGTAGGGCAACACATCTTGAAGTCATCTCTTTTGATCCAACATTATATTCCAGCATACGGACCATGTCTGTGTTCTAACCAAAAAGGAAGTAAAGTCCATCTTGTTACCAACCTCGAATTGGCCTATTGCCAACCTTGTAGAACTCCAAGGTTGCTTTTGTTGCAAAAAGATGGGGCTTTCGATCGACTAGCGGAGGAAGGTGAGGATTACTTGATTCAAAGTATGTTGTCTTCTCTGGTTCCCCTGGTAGATTAGATAATCCATAGCCCTGTAATCGGGTGCAATGCTCTGAGACGAGCTTGGGTTCCAACATAGGTGTTAATTACAACTTAATTATATTGACCCGTCCAAATCCGCCCACTAATAACCTGTCCAACCGTCTATTAACTTCAAATGCGTACTCAATTAGGCACATTTAATTGATGGGCAATGGTGACTTGACTCATCCATTGAACCCATTTAAAAATAATTATAAATTTAAACTCAAGTTTATGTGAATATTAAGGAGATAACTTTGAATTTCTTACCAGTGTAATAACAATAAAGTACCGTTATTTCTAATCAAACAGCATGCAAAAAAATAACAAAAAAAAGTAGCATTTCAAATGAGTCATAAATGGTAATTGGATATATCCATACCCATTTAAATAAATGGGTATAAATGAATTGACTAAATTACACTCATTACCTAATTATAACTTACCCAAACCCGCTTAAGTTACCCATTTTGACACCTCTAGATCGCAGCAACCCAAAAGTACCATATCTTTGGGAACCTATGTTAAAAAAAAAAAAAAAAACCAACCATTGATGACCCTCTTCCAGTTTCAGCTACATGAAATCTGAGCCGGTTGACTTCTGTGTACTCGTGCTCTATTTCTTCAGTTTTTCTCGCATAGTTGTCCTAGGAAAGTGTGTTTGTTGTGATCAGTTAGTGATAGGTTTCTCGGACTCAACTTTAGATGGCTATTGTCAAGGCAAAATTTTAGTGTTCTACATTCCATCTCCATTCAAATATTTTATACCATGAAGCAGACCAGAGATTCGTATTTTCAAGTTGGAATATGTTGCATGATGTTTACCGCTTTATCCACTATGCAAGTTGACTGACTTTCATAGCTCATAAATCCACTAATGCTAAAGACAGAAACTTCAGAAAAAAAGTGCTATTAATATCAGTATTGAATACTCTTAATGATTCTTGAAAACTAAATTAAGACAAAGAACAATTGTACATTGAAGTTTCTTTTTATGTTAACAGAATCATCTTGATTTGGCGTTAAAACACATAAACAAAGATGCTGGAGCTGAAACAACAAATACATGATTAGTCATCAGCCTGATAATACATCTGAAAATCAATTTAAGAGCTTCGAGTACATCTGAAGAGCCATCTTATAATATGGCACTTGCTTGTATGGGGCCAGGACTAATTATGCCTGCCGAGGAAGCTGAGCAGAAGTTGATTCACGTCGTCAGGGAATTGCTCTTGCACAAAATGGCTTCCTTCTGGAATATACTTTATCTCCAAATCTGGTACAAAAACTTTCATTCCATTCCTTATGTAGTCTTCAGTTTCAGGGAATTTAAACACATAGTCCTTCTCACCCATGATGAACAATGTTGGAACTTCAATTTTTGGATCTTGCAGATTTGAATTTCCTCTAGTGGCTCTGAAATTAAGTGTACATTCATATCAATATGGTTTAATAAGAAAAGCTACTGCTCATCTGAAAAGTATCTTCTTCATCAGTACAACCGAAGTCTTCAAGAAAATATGTAATGTAGGTGAACTTAAATTTCTTGCATTTACTTGTGGAAGCAATAGTAAAATTCTATTGCATAAAATGAGCTCATTAATTACATGTCACAATGAAAGGTAGAAAATTGAGACGACCACTCGCCTCAAAATTAGATTAAGAGGAGTCCAGTACCTGTAAGGAACTTGTAATGCAGTTTCGAAACCAGATTTCTCATACAGGGCTCCATAGGTTGCAAAATCTTCCTCTGTCATCCAAGAAGGAAGAGGAGTGGATGGTTCCACCAGGTCCATGATCTCTTGGTTTTCATTAGCTATTGGTATTTCGCTCTTGGAAAACAGAATGTAGATGTTCCTTACAACCGTTTTGGAATCAAAGCGTCCAAAATCAGCTTCAGCTCTCCCAGGCTCCTGCAAGTTAAAGAGAAGAATTAGTACTAGAAGCAGCTATAAATAATCATCCTGAATAGGCAGACAAACGAAGTGCATACTTTCCATCTTGTTATATAAAATCCTTCAGGGAGAAGCTTATGATGTGGGGGAGGCCCTGGCCTGAATGGCACGCCTAATGCTGCTATAGCTGTGACCCTTTCTTGGTGTAGAATAGCAAAGTAATAAGCTACAGCAGCTCCAAAATCTTTTCCAACGAGAAAAACCTGCAAAAAGAGCTTTGCAGTCAGACACACAAAAACCTACATGTTCTGATGTGGACAACAAATCATTAACATAAGAAAATGAATAAGGTTCAATTTATTTACTTTGTGTGGCTATATGCAGAGCAGGACATAATGCTTTCATGAAATTGAGGAAATTGCACTTACTTTTTAACGTAACCTAAGAAAGTCAGACATTCAGTACTGTACAGGAAAAATAGTTTAGTAGGATTTAGATTGCATCTGTGCGATATCACTTAACATTTGATGGACAAGTTATGGACAAATTTCTTTCCACATGGTACAAACCATCCAACAAAGAGAAGGAATCTAAGACTCCAGAAGCAAATTTATGAGGTAAATTCAGTAATAAAGCCACAGCATTCATCACTTGTCTTGAGAATATGCCAATCAAGAACTCTAAGGTGTAATATTCCCTTGGTGAAGATGTAAATTGAAAAAAAATAGGAAGTGCAGAATTTGAGCTACATCAGAACCCATGATTTTTAGCTACATCAGATCCCATGATTTGGGCTGCATCAAATTATTAATCACTAAATGCCATGACGGATACTACAATCAAGATAAAAAACTTAAAATTCCATAATAAGTACTAGCAGTGACCCTTATGAATCAGAATGGCACCACTGTAACTATCTTGGATGGTCATGGGATTAATGTCTCAAGCTGATCAGCAGTCAAAAGACAGAGCCTTGTGTTTTTAGGGGTCATGTCTGAAAATTGAGAACTTCATAGCTACAACTTACAGCAAGAATTTACCAGATGCCCAAACTAGAAATTTAGCATTAGCCCCAAACTAAAAGAGGCAAGATTGTAGTAAGGAATATACCTTGGGGATACTCAGAGCATCAAGAAGAGCACGGATATCTTTGATGAAGTCGGCAAAATTGGCCTTCTGGGGCTCTAGCGGAGGATCGGATAATCCATAACCTCTATAATCGGGTGCAATGGCTCTGTAACCAGCCTTGGCCACAGCAATCATCTGGTGGCGCCAAGAGTACCATATCTCAGGGAACCCGTGAAGGAACAAAACAACTGATGGCCCAGTTCCAATCTCAGCTACGTGAAGCTTTAGACCATCATCGTTAACTGCTATGAACTTGTGTTGGATTTGATCCATTTCTGAAGATCCCAAAATGATGCAGAGAGGATATAGAGAAACTTGTTTGATACTGTACTTTGTGGTTGATAACGATGCTTCCAATTCTAGATTGTTTTCTTGTACTTTTGTTTTCTAGTTCGTATCCGCAGCTTAGGTGGAAATAATTCAACTTTGGCGGGCTGACCTGAATTGTCAGTTTCTCACGTACTTGAATTTTTTTTTTTGCAAAGCTAATATATTAAATAACAGTAGTGAATTACGTGATCATGATCTTAAGGTTATATCTTTGCCTTCAAAGATGGCAAACATTTTTTTCCCCTTAAATATTCCTGCTTTAAATATCTAGAAGGTTGGCAAAACTGCAAAAAGGTGATCTGACGTGTGTGAAGTAAAAAGGAAATTGAAAATTGTGTTTATGGAAAATGTGAAAAATATTTTGATGGAAAACTGCAATTTAAACATCACAAAATTTTTTGATGGAAAATTACAATTCATAGTGTTCGGATAGGAAACTATTTCAATCATTATTTGGAATAATTATTGCTATAGCATCTTTTACAATGTGATGTATGTGAGATAAAAAATAGATTATGAATTGTGTTTGTGGTATAAATAGGAGTATCAATTACAATCTAATTATGTTAATTCGCTCAAACCTACCCATTAATAACCCATTCAAACCCGCCCATTAACTTTTAAATGAATATAAATGGGTACCCAATTATATAATTTAATTGATGGGTAGTTAGTTGAGTCAACTCACCCATTTAAACCATTCAAAAATAAATATATATTTAAACTCAAATTTTAGTAACCAAAGTAATAACAATAAAATGCTGTTATTTCTTGTCAAATACTATGCAAAAAATTTTTAAAAGATAAATAGTATTTCAGATGGGTTATAAATGGAAAATTGGATATATCCATACCCATTTATTAAATGGGTATAAATGGATTGATTTAATTATATACCCATTACCCAATTTTGACCTACGAAATCAGCCAAAATCACATAATTTGACACCTATAGGTATAAGTAAAATCATATATTTCAGATAATTTGCCAATTTGACTATCCAAACACAAGTTTTCAAATGGGAAGGAATCATTTCAGGAAAAGAAAACATTTTCCATGTCATGCATGTGTTTTAGTTCTCTGATCAATCCAACATAAACATTTTACTACTCCTTTTGGATTATTCCTAGGGGAAATAGAAGCAAAACCAAATTCCACACCACTTTGCAATTACCAGATTCTTAAGAGTACATCCTTATGTGATCGTTGTTTCATATCCTTCTTTTGGTGAATGTGTAATGCAATTAAAGTTAATAAACAACGATAGACTAAAGAATAAATGGAAATGCTGGTAATCTAAAATTTGCACAACTTAAAAGTATAAATTTCGCAGGAAATGGAGAACAAGAACCAGTTCTGCAGAAAATGATAATTTATTGAAGGATTTGTAGTCCAACAATGGAAAAGGCTGAATGTTAAGAGCTAGTTTAGCAGATAGAGTTGTGGATGAAACTGACAATAAGAAAACATAAAATGTCCAGGAAAACTTCAATGTAGGATGACAGCAGCCACTGAACTTCAGAGCCTTGGACGACAGGGGGTTAAAAATTGAACCTGCTACCACCCACCTTGAGTGTCTGGATCAACTATGGCTCTTGAGGAAATTGAGTATCAGCTCATTCACTTGATCTGGAAATTGCTCCTGAACAAAGTGGCTACCTTCAGGAATATATACTGTCTTCAGATTAGGAGCAAAAAATTTTGCCTGTTCGCTTCTTATGTAGTCCTCCATTCCTGGGAATTTAATGAAGTAATCTTTTTCACCCATTATCAGCAGTACTGGAGCATCAACCTTTACTTCTGATGTATTGAGCTGTTTGCTTGCCCTACAAATAAAGTTTTCAGAGAAGTGTGTCTATTAATATATCTAGGACCAAAAGCTACCCCCTGCTTTTGGCCAGCTTGTGGTTGAGCTACTGAAAGGGTTGCAAGTTACAACTCGCAAGTTGCAGACTTAGAATGGAGAATCATCAGTGCAATAGTGGACCCAAAAGTTGTGGTTATGAGTTTTAAAAATTGGGGTAAATGAGATTATCATTTGCTACTCTTAATTGCAGAATTTGCTGCAGTTCCATCCCATGACTGCTAGCTACTTGATAATCATCTCAGCTAGATGGTAGTATAAGAGTAACGCATACCTGGAAATAAGAATACGCACTTGCAACGAAATTAAAAAAGTGTAACAATTCTTTTACCTGTAAGGTACTTGTAGGGCAGTTTGGAATCCAGATTTGTCATATAGTGCACCATAGTTTTCAAGATCTTCTTCAGTGAACCAAGAGGGTAAAGGAGTAGATGAATCCACCAAATCCATTATCTCCTGATTTTCCTTAGCTATTGGTAATTCACTCCTGGAGAACAGGATATAGATGTTGCGCACAACTGTTTTGCAATCAAGCCGACCAAAATCTGCTTCTGCTCTTCCAGGTTCCTAGGATCAAGAAATCTTGTAAGATGAGAGGATTACTTTCCTACTCCTTTACAGAAAACTGGGCATGCTTACTGGGATAACAAAGAAAGAAGAAGTTGCTAAAAACAAGATTGTTGTGTACCTGCCATCTGGACATATAAAAGCCTTCCGGAAGCTGCTGTTGCATTGAACGGGGGTTTGGAGGCAGAAAAGGTATACCCAATGTCACAATTCCAGCAACCCTGTTTGGGTGGAGAAGGGCAAAATTTTGCGCAAGGCGGGCTCCAAAATCTTTAGCTATGAGAAAAACCTGCTGAATCCACATGTATGCAGATTTTGCATTCATGTTCCATAAAACAAGCAAGCCAAATAAGAAGGTACAATCATGTAACATACAAAGAAACATCAATTGGAAAAATCTCGTAATGGTATGTGTATGTGTGTGTATACATGTATGTATGTATATATACTGTATACATGCAAAATCATTACTATATAAAAGTGAAAGAGCAACTCCTATTCCATTATACACTCTTCACTTAAAAGCGCAGAGCAATGAGTATGACAGCATATCTATTTCTTCTTTCTAAGAAAGTCAACCCACAGTTGCATCAGATTAATGATTTAGTTCGCAGATAAGTTACTTCAACTGTGGAAAATCTAAAATGGATATATAAGAAAGTCATCATCAAGACAATGTTTGATTTGCACATTAGCATTATCATTCTAATATTCTTCTTTCAAGTCCCAGTTCTTTCTTTTATTATTTAACCATTTCCCAAGATTTATGGAAAATTTCCCCTGCTTAAAATTTTGACGGCAACTATACCACAATTGGCTTGAAATGTATACAATTCGCAAAACCATGAACTCTTCCACTAAAGAAATAATACCATGTTTTGATTTTCCTTCACTTCCTTACAAATTCAACTGGCAAAAGTTATCTAGCAGCAAATAGAGTTGAGAAACATGTCCTTTTTGTTTTCAAAAAAGAAAAAAAAAATAGAGCAAGAGCAGAAAACCGTAATACTACTTCCGAACACATTGTCTGTTTATGCAACAATTCATGTTCTAAACAATTAATCTCAAATAACTAGCATTACTACTTTTATGGGGTAGTAAAGTGTGGAAATGTGAAATGGGAAATGGGAGGATAGTACCTTAGAAATGACAAGAACGTCAAGGAGTGAGTGGAGATCATCGACGAAATCAGCATAGGTAGCCTCTCCGGGCACGGCTGGTGGGTCAGATAGTCCATAGCCTCTGTAATCTGGAGCAATTGCTCTATAGCCAGCCTTGGCCACGGCAATCATTTGGTGGCGCCAAGAATACCAAATCTCCGGAAACCCATGACAGAACAACACTGCTTTTGATCCATCTTTTCCTCCTCCAATCTCAGCTACGTGAAGCTTCAGCCCGTTGACTTCAATATGCTTGTGCTCTATCTGATCCATTTCCACGAGAGAAAACAGGAGGAATGGAGAGAAGGTGTGCTAAAGTGTAACTATTGTAGTCTAGCCTGTTTGTTTTCGCATGCGTGGCCGTGTAATTATAAGTGCAAAACAATTCTTGATGGTGTTGGGTGGGAGATTCTGCAACTTTTGGTTTTGTCCAATTTAGTTGACCTTTGATTGATTTGCTGGATTCAGTTCATGGTAGAAAAAGAAGGTGCATTTATTGGGAAATGATGAGGTGCCTTCCATCGTTGAATATACAGAACTACTTAGATTGTTCTTTCTGTTTTTTTAATTTTTGGGTTTGATAGTGATTAGTGACATGTAGAATAAATTTTTGTGAAAATTGACATGGCTTTGATAAATAAACGAGGAAGGTAATAAAAATTGCTATCTAGAGAGGATCATGTGTAGCTTATAAAATAGAGATTTATCTTAGCTCAAGGATAGTTAACAAATTGACACCTTAAATTACAAATTCCCCTTGGTGAGATCAATGTTCAATCAAAGAATTTGTGTGTAGAAAAATATTAATGTCGTAAAATGCTAGTTTGACACATAAAATGCAGATTAACTTTTCCAAGCCATTGACAAGTAGCAAGCACCAGTTTGTTAAAATCATCTTAACAGATAATGAAAGTTGGAGATTCTTGGTCCAATGGAGAGATGGACTTTTTGTCCATTTCAACCACTCCTTTTAAAAGTTAAGTGTTGTTTCATGCTAATTTGGAAACTTGAGAGTGTATAATTAATATGGATTGCGATTTTATACCCGAAACCAAACAAAACAAGAAAAAAAATAAAAAAGGATTGTGATATATTGATAGGACATTTTTTTCTTTAATTTTATGAATTAGCATGTGGTCGAAGATTGATAAGACTCATGTCCTTTTAATTTAGCAATTCATTTTTTGGTTTAAATCTACTTTTACATTTTTACATGCTACTCTATAGGTTGCAGTTCAAGCTTGAAAATGGTGACCTGAAGTGGCTTGTGAATAACTCGACTTGTATGTAGAAAAGTTCTTCTTCTAAAAGAAACTGAATAATTGTAGGATTGGATTTGTAGTTCTGTCAATTAAACAAGTTAAGTGAGAATTAATATAATTTTTGTGTGGTGCGAGCTTATTGATATTTTGCATTGAAAAGTTTAAAGATTATTTTTAGTTGGTTGGAACTTGGAAGTCAAATCATGTTGAAATAAGAAATCACCACCAATAAAGCGAATAGACGATTTATTATTGTGGTGCAAGGGAAACTTAATTTCTCCTTGAGATATTGGTCTGGATTCGAACCTTTCCAACATCATTTTTACTAATCAACATCATTTAAACCAAGCAAGCCAACATCATTTAAACCAAGAACAGTAGCAGGCACACCATAGAAGCAGTAGTAAGGCAAGCAGTCCCCCCCTGCACCACAGGAGCAGCAGTAGGACACCCCCTCCAACAAGACCCTTCCTAATGGTAGGTAGGCAAAAAATTGAGGTATACGAATCAACAGCAGTAGGCGTCCCCCCTCCTCAAGACCCCTTTCTAATAGTAGGTTGGCAAAAAATGTGGTACTAGATCTAATGGTAGGTTGGCGATGAGGCGTCCCCCTTCCCTCCTCATCAAGACCCCTCTTAATGTTGGGTTGGCGATTTATGAAACATTTGAGTAGTGACTAAGAAAATTTTGGATTTATTAACTCTGCAATTATATGTGATAATTGCACTAGGTACCAAGGTAATATTTATAGACAAAAAATAATCAATACAAATGCTAGAGAATGTGTATAACAACGAATCAACAGTAGGAGGTGTCCCCCCTCTTCAAGACCCCCTTCTAATAGTAGGTTGGCGAAAAATGTGGTACTAGATCTAATGGTAGTTGGCAATGAGGCGTCCCCCTTCTCTCCTCCTCAAGAACCCTCTTAATGATAGGTTGGCGATTTATGAAACATTTGAGTAGTGACTAAGAAAATTTTGGATTTATTAACTATACAATTATAGGTGATAATTGCACTAGTTATTGAGCTAACATTTGTAGACAAAAGACTAATAAAATACAGATGCTAGAGAATGTGTTCCGCCACTCCCCAAGACCCATTCTAATGGTAGGTTGGCGATTTTTGAAACATCTAAGTAGTGACTAAGTAAATTTTGGATTTATTAACTCTATAATTACAAGTGATAATTGCACTGGGTAATCTATATATATATTTGAAGACAACTTTTAGATTCCATCACTTAGAAGGCTTCCAACCTCCTATCCTCCTATATTAAATGCTTCCACCACGTACATTTATCAATTAGCACCATTTTCTAAAATCAACACATTAAAAAATCCTAGCATGCTATCTCAATTTAAAGAACCTACCAAATTTATACATGACTAAAATTGTAAAGGATATAAGGTACTATACTGAAAAAGGAAACAACAACATTTTAAATCCTTCAATTATGTCAAAAATATAATTAGAACAATAAATTACCAAAATTATAAGAAGTATCAACTTCGAGAAGGAAACACCATTAATATTCCAATCCTTCTTTTGATGAACCCAATATAAATATGTAAACACTATCCAACATAAAGTACAATATGGAAACCTACAAAATTTATAAACTTCAATTAATAAAGTAACGACTATAGTCCAAATCATTTAGATTGAAAGAATCTGAAAATAAATTTTAAATAAAAATAACAATAATTTAGCCTTTAAATTTAGGCACATGAACTAAATTATTTATATTCTATCCAAAATATAATATAAAATGAAGTTATCCAATGATTCAAATAAAGAATCATAATGTAAATAAAATACGATAAACTTTTATTCTTACCTGTACATTAGGACATACCAAGCAAATTTCTTTATTTTTGTGAATATCTCTACTATAAATAAATACATGTATCTCTTCCCTTGATTTTTAAACCCTTTTTTTTATGTATATGTCTTTTAATGAAAAAAAGAAACATATCAAAATAAAAAGCATACACTTGATTTTTACCTTTATATTATCATTTAATCTATATTCTGAGAAAAAAAGTGATAGAATAAGATCAAAGGAATGGTTACATGAGATTAGGCTTAATTTATGAGTCTTTTCAAACATCATATTTTTTTAATGACTAAATTTCAAAATTTTTGTTCAATATTTTTTTACAATAGCAGGCATACTGGGAAGGATGGAGTGTAAATGAGAGATATTTGATTCAGTACTTACACTATTAAAAAAATAGCAAGCATACTATAAGAAGAGTCTGAAAAGGAAAAAAGAACAAACAAATGGATTCTGACTAGCAGTGTTTATTAATTACTTTTTCCTACTTATTTTCTTTTTCTTCCTCTTTTATATGCAAATATGCAATGCAGTAATACAACTTCTTGAATGTAAAAATTCGACATTGTAGTTTTTCTTTTGCTTTTTTGGATGCAATATGGACTTGCAATTAAAAGAAAAAAAATTTTGCCCAAAAAAATATGTTTATGATATTTATAAAGCTATTGTAACCGACGTATTACTACCCCTGATCCAACAGTTTTAACTTATCTAGTATTTGATTAAGTTGTAAGTAAATATATATATTTTTACTTTATTTTTACAATATATGAGGTGCAAGCACTACAAACTTCTCATGAGCATATAAGAGTAGATTATAAATGTCTAAATATGTAATGTTTTCAATTAAAAATTTTTAATATTTTTTTATCAACTTTTACTCTAATTTTTTTGTTTAAAATAATTAAGTTCCATTGGTTGTTCAAATAGTTTGACATTTTTAAAGGTATAATAAGGAAATTAGGAATTTGAAACAAAATACATACTTATATTGCTGGATCAAATTTTTGATAGAAATGCACACCAAAATCATATTTTTTTCAACTTTTAGTTTTTTCCTTTCATTTTTTGCAAAAAGTTATTAGATTTTTACTTAAAACATAATAGCCGTGCATAACACGGGTCAAAATGCTAGTGAGGTAATATTTGTAGACAAAAAACTAATAAATTCAAATGCTAGAGAATATGTATAAGAACGAATCAACAACAAGAGGTGTCACCCTTCCTCCTTCCCAAGACCCCTCCTAATGGTAGGTCGGCGATTTATGAAATATTTGAGTAATGAATGAGAAAATAAAAAAAATTTGGTACTGGACCTAATGGTAGGTTGGCGATTTATAAAACATTTGGGTAGTGACTAAAACTTTTTTGGATTTATTAAATTTACAATTATAGGTGATAATTGCACTAGATATTGAGGTAATATTTGTAGACAAAAAACTAATAAATATAAATGTTAGCAAATGTGTATAACAATGAATCTTCTGTCCCACTCTTTGTCCCGCTTTTTATTATAGTCCTATTTCTTTTCATAAGCATCATATTTTAATTCTTTTTTATTTCCTTAAGATCTAATAACTATTAACTGAAGAATACGCAAAATAACAAACTCAAACAATCAAAATACACAAAAAAGAGATTTTTTTATGCATTTTAAGTGCAATTCTTTATTTTCTACTATCTATTGCTTTTTGGAGACCATTGCATTTATTTTTTACTATGTCAGTAATTATTTGCTAATAAGAAAACGAAAAAGAATCAAAACATAATGTTTATGAAGGAAAAATAGTGATATAATAAAAAGCGGGATAGAAAGTAGAACATGGAGTGAGAATACTGGCAAAAATTATCTAGCAAGAAGTTTTTGGTAGAAAAAGAAGGTGCATTTATTGGAAAATGATTAGGTGCCTTTCAATGTTTTTTCTGATAGTAAAATAGAATGATTTTATTAATCATGAAGCAACAAGTGCAACGCTAATGAAAGATGGAGGAGAGTCTCTCCATCTACAAGAATCTAAAGGATTAATAGTATGCTCAATTTTGGTTCTATTTACATAACCTTCTGACTCTTCAGCTGCATCTGTGATTCATGCAAATGTCTAATGACTTCATAGCTCGCAACAGTGAAATATCTAACATGCTCAATTGTTTTGGTGTTTAAAATTTCTTGATCAAGTTATTGGTTTACTGTTTTCTTCATGCTTACGACTATTTGACTATTTAACAACAATTTGGTTCTGCGCATCATAAGAATTTGAACCTGTGGAAATCACTGTTGGAAAGCTAAAACATTGGTGTGGTTTGTGAGTAGTTTGATTTAAGATGGAAACATTGAGGAAAGGTGGGTATACTCCTTGGATGTGTATATATGAGTGCGGAACAATAATTGGAAGTGTTGGAGGCTACTACTATTTAAGGGTATGGATGGTCATTCATAGGACCATCGAAAGGTAGTATCATGCACTTCATATAGTGAAAGTTAAATTACTTGTCAATACAAGTTGACTTAGTTGGTAATGACAGATCACTTTCTCATAAAAGATCATATGTTTGAACTTCATTGGTAATGTGAGAGTTATGCTGGTGCACGATTTGTAAGAATTGCGCGATTTATGATTTTGGAACATGTCTCTTATCCCCTGGAAGCATGTAAGAATTCTTGTAAACGATTTATGACTCTGGAGGCATGCTTTGATTTATGATCTGGGAGGCATGCTCTAAGCCGTGTTAGCAATTGACGTCAAATCTACCTACACTTTTTCTTCAAAAAAAAAAAAGGAAAGAAAGATAAATTACTTGTAACATATGATCCATAAAAATCCTTCTAGAGATGAAAGTTTAAGGATTAACGGATTATAATAGGTCAAGGATTCTTTTGTACTGCTTTCCAGTCATGTTTGCTTATTTGATTGTAATGCTTCATCTTTCCAGTGTGGATGAATTGGGAAGCCATTCGAAATGAAAACATAGCAAAAGATACAACTGAAACACTAAATGAAACATCCTAATGAAGTATGAGAATCCGTTATCGATGGGATGTTGCATTTTGGTGGAGATTCAGACAACTCACAGAACTAGGCTGTCATAAGCATTAAGGGAAGTCGACATTGTTTATGAGACTCTTTTGTTGGGTAACATATCTTGAAGTCATCTCTTTTAATCCAACATTATATTCCACCATACGGACCAAATCTGTGTTCTAACCAAAAGGCAGTAAAGTCCATGTTGTTACCAATCTAGAATTGGCTTATTGCTAACCTGGTAGAACTCCAAGGTTGCTTTTGTTGCAAAAAGATGGGACTTTCGATCGACTAGGGGAAGGTGAGGATTACTTGATTGAAAGTCTGTTGTCTTCCCTGGTTCCCCTGGTGGATCAGATAAGCCATAGCCCTGTGATAGGGTGCAATGCTCTGAGACCAGCTTGGGCTGGAGTATAAGTGTCAATCACAACTCAATTATATTGAGTTGTTCAAATCCGTCCACTAATAACCCGTTCAAACCCTTCCACTAACTTTAAATGGATATAAATGGGTATCTAATTATACCTATTTAATTGATGGGTAGTGGTGACTTGACTCATCTATTTAACCCATTTAAAAATAATTATACATTTAAACTCAAATTTAAGTGAATACTAAGGAGATAACTTTGAATTTCTTACCAATGTAATAACAATAAAACTGTTATTCCTAGTCAAACAGTATGCGAAAAAATAACCAAAGAAAAGTAGCATTTCAAGTGAGACATAAATGGTAATTGGGTATACCCATACCCATCTATCTATACTCTATCTAAAAGTGTGTTGAATGATTTTCCTAAGGTGTTTCTTACTTTTTTAATCTATCTATATTACCCTTAAATAAATTATACACCACCTTTTAACTGAGGGACTATTATTGTCAATGAAAATGATTATTAGCCTACTATAACATTTTCCTAAGGTGTTTCTTACTTTTTTGATCTACGTATATTACCCTTAAATAAATCACACACCATGTTTTAATTGAGGGACTATTATTATCAATGAAGATGATTATTATCGTACTATAACATCCTATTCGACTTCTAATATTATCCCCTCAATAATCTAAATCAAAGTGATATGTTTAAAATAATTACGGCCTCTTCCTTTCAGCAATAATCTACTCTCGATTACACTTTTTTCTAACATCCTCTTTGTCCATGACGGTTTTGAAATTCTACTTTTCTATTCACCAAATAGTTTGATATGTCTCTTTGGGTTCGCTTATCCATAATTCTTTTGCATCAGTTACTGCTTTGAAGTTCTACTTTTCTATTCATCAAATAGTTTGACATGTCTCTTTGGTTAGGTTTATCCATAATTCCTTAATTCCTTGACAATCAACTTAAGATATCAAAGTAATAAGAGTGTGATATTTTGATAGGAACAAAAATAATGAATAATTTCTATCACTAAAAACTTTATAATCCAAAAGTAGTTAAGTTATTCTGTTTGTATGTTCAAAATGTTAATATATACCACAAAACGGAAAAAAATTGCATTTTATATGAGAGATTTCACATATTTCATTGGGAATTAAGAGAAAAAAGTAGAAAAGAATTTGAAATTTAAACATATGGATATGTTCATAAAGCTCAAACTGGATGGCTTACAATGACAAAGTATAATAACCATAAAAAAAATACTCCTGATATGTAAATGACACTCAAAATAGCTTATTCTCAATTAATTCTACATGAAATCCATTTGCCAATAGCTTTTGGTTTCAGATTTTTTTTTTGTGCTTTTAGTTGGAGATATATTATTATTCTTGACTTACCTAAATTGCAAGCCTATATCCCCAAGTTTGCACTTAATATCATTCTACTTATTTAGGATCTAAAAGGTACAAATAGATTAATTTCTTCAATCTCATTATTTTTATTGATCTAGAACTGTAGATCAAGCAAAAATTTTCACTTACCAAAAATAAAGTATGGAGGTAATAGATAACAAATGAATATCCTTTTGAAATAGGCAATTAAAAATAGGAGCAAAATGCTTCATGAAAAGATGTAATAATTCCATATTTAAATATCTAAATGATTGTCATTAAAAGTTTGAAGAGTTATTTTCTACAAGAAATGGTAAAAGTTTTTCCTTTTGTTATATTGTAACTTTAATCACAAATTTTGACCAAAATAACACAAATAAAAAACTGCATTTGGTTAAAAATTGAAAGCAGCTATACAAGATATTTATAACACTAATAATAGTTGTTCTTGTGATGACAATTAGTAATGAAATAAATTAGTTTGGTTTTATGAAATAATTTTTGCTGATTGTATACGTGCATTGCACGTGCTTTTTTCTAGTTTATTTAAATGAGTATAAATAAATTGACTAAATTACACTCATTACCCAATTATCACTCACCCAAACCCGTCAGGTTGCCTATTTTGACACCTCTAGACTGCAGCAACCATATGATTGCGCCAAAAGTACCATATCTTTGGGAACCCATGTTTAAAAAAAAAAAAAAAAAACCACCGCTGTTGACACTCTTCCAGTTTCGGCTACATGATGTCTTAGCCCGTTGACTTCTGTGCACTCGTGCTCTATTTCATCCATTTCACTTTTTCTCCCATTGTTGTCCGAGGAAAGTGTGTTAGCTGTGATCAGTTAGTGATAGGTTTCTCCGACTCAACTTTAGATGGCTATTGTCATGGCAAAAGTTTAGTATTCTACATCCCATCTCCATTTTGTATTTTCAAGGTGGACTATGTTACGTGATGTTCACCGCTTATCCACTATGCAAATTGACTGACTTTCAAAGCTCATACATCCACTGATGCTAAAGACAGAAACTTAAGAAAAAGAAGTGCTATTAATATCAGCATTGAATACTCTTAATGGTTCTTGAAAAATAAATTAAGACGAAGAACAATTGTACATTGAAGTTTCTTTTTGTGTTCACAGAATCATCTTGATTTGGCGTTAAAACACATAAACATAGATGCCGGAGCTGAAACAACAAATACATGATTAGTCATCAGCCTGATAATACATCTGAAAATCAATTTAAGGGCTTCCAGTACATCTGAAGAGCCATCTTATAATATGATGCTTGTATGGGACCAGGATTAATTATGCCTGCCGAGGAAGCTGAGCAGAAGTTGATTCACCTCATCAGGGAATTGCTCTTGCACAAAATGGCTTCCTTCTGGAATATACTTTATCTCCAAATCTGGTACAAAAACTTTCATTCCATTCCTTGTGTAGTCTTCAGCTTCGGGGAATTTAAACACATAGTCCTTCTCACCCATGATGAGCAATGTTGGAACTTCAATTCTTGGATCTTGCAGACTTGAATTTCCTCTAGTGGCTCTGAAATTAAGTGTACATTCATATCAACGTGGTTTAATAAGAAAAGCTACTGCTCAGCTGAAAAGCATCTTCTCCATCAGTACAACCGAAGTCTTCAAGAAAATATGTAATGTAGGTGAACTTAAGTTTCTTGCAGTTACTTGTGGAAGCAATAGTAAAATTCTAATGCATAAAATGAGCTCATTAATTATATATCACAATGAAAGGTAGAAAATTGAGACGACCACTTGCCTCAAAATTAGATTAAGAGGAGTCCAGTACCTGTAAGGAACTTGTAATGCAGTTTCGAAACCAGATTTCTCATACAGGGCTCCATAGGTTGCAAAATCTTCCTCTGTCATCCAAGAAGGAAGAGGAGTGGATGGTTCCACCAGGTCCATGATCTCTTGGTTTTCATTAGCTACTGGTATTTCACTATTGGAAAACAGAATGTAGATGTTCCGTACAACAGTTTTGGAATCAAAGCGTCCAAAATCAGCTTCAGCTCTCCCGGGCTCCTGCAAGTTAAAGAGAAGATTTAGTACTAGAAGCAGCTATAAATAATCATCCTGAATAGGCAGACACGACGAAGTGCATACTTTCCATCTTGTTACGTAAAATCCTTCCGGAAGAAGCTTATGATGTGGGGGAGGCCCTGGCCTGAATGGCACGCCTAATGCTGCTATAGCTATGACCCTCTCTTGGTGTAGAAGAGCAAAGTAATAAGCTACACCAGCTCCAAAATCTTTTCCAACGAGAAAAACCTGCAAAAAGAGCTTTGCAGTCAGACACACAAAAACCTACATGTTCTGATGTGGATAACAAATCATTAACATAAGAAAATGAATAAGGTTCAATTTATTTACTTTGTGCGGCTATATGCAGAGCAGGACATAATGCTTTCATGAAATTGAGGAAATTGCACTTACTTTTTAACGTAACCTAAGAAAGTCAGACATTCAGTACTGTACAGGAAAAATAGTTTAGTAGGATTTAGATAGCATCTGTGCGATATCACTTGACATTTGACACCTGGTGATGGACAAGTTATGGACAAATTCTTTCCACATGCTACAAACCATCCAACAAAGAGAAAGACTCTAAGACTCCAGAAGCAAATTTATGAGGTAAATTCAGTAATAAAGCCACAGCATTCATCACTTGTCTTGAGAATATGCCAATCAGGAACTCTTAAGTTGTAATATTCCCTTGGTGAAGATGTAAATTTAAAAAAAAAAAAAAAGGAAGTGCAGAATTTGAGCTACATCAGACCCTCATGATTTTTAGCTACATCATCAGATCCCATGATTTGGGCTACATCAAATTATTAATCACTAAATGCCATGACGGATACTACAATCAAGATAAAAAGCTTAAAATTTCATGATAAGTACTAGCAGTGACCCTTATGAATCATAATGGCACCACTATACATGGCATTGATGTCTCAAGCTGATCAACAGTCAACAGAGAGAGCCTTGTGTTTTTAGGGGTCATGTCTGAAAAATTGAGAACTTTATAGCTACAACTTACAGCAAGAATTTACCAGATGCCCAAACTAGAAATTTAGCATTAGCCCTCAAATAGACTAGGCAAGATTGTAGCAAGGAATATACCTTGGGGATACTCAGAGCATCAAGAAGAGCAAGGATGTCTTTGATGAAGTCGGCAAAATTGGCCTTCTGGGGCTCTGGCGGAGGGTCGGATAATCCATAACCTCTATAATCGGGTGCAATGGCTCTGTAACCAGCCTTGGCCACAGCAATCATCTGGTAGCGCCATGAGTACCATATCTCAGGGAACCCGTGAAGGAACAAAACAACTGATGGCCCAGTTCCAATCTCAGCTACGTGAAGCTTTAGACCATCATCGTTAACTGCTATGAACTTGTGTTGGATTTGATCCATTTCTGAAGATCCCAAAATGATGCAGAGAGGAAATAGAGAAACTGGTTTGATACTGTACTTTGGTTGACAACGATTAGATTGCTTTCTTGTACTACGTTTTCTAGTTCGTGTCCGCAGCTTAGGTGGAAATAATTCAACTTTGGTGGGCTGAAAATTGTGTTTGCGACATAGATAGAGGTGTCAATCACGTGCCAATTATGTTAACTCATTTAAATCTGCCCATTAATAACCGTCAAACCCACCTATTAACTTTAAATGGATATAAATAAGTATCCATTTATACCATTTAATTGATGGGTAATTGGTTGATTTGACTCACCCCTTTAACCCATTTAAAAATTAATACACATTTAAATTCAAATTTTAATTAGTGTTAAGGAGGTAAATTTGAATTTCCTACTAATGTAATAATAATGAAATACTATTATTTCTTGTCAAATAACATACTAAAATTTTTTTAAAAGATAAGTAGTATTCTAGACGAGTCATAAATAGATAATTGGTATACCTATACCCATTAATTAAATGGGTATACATCGGTACCCATTTATTTAAATAGATATAAATGGATTGACTCAATTATACTCATTACACAATTATGACCTACTCAAATCCGCCCAAATCACCCATTTTGACACGTATAGGTATAAGTAAAATAATATATTTGGGATAATTTGCCAATTTGACTCTCCAAACACATGTTCATTTAAATGGGAAGGAATCATTTCAGGAAAAGAAAACATTTTCCATGTCATGCATGTGTTTTAGTTCTCTGATCAATCCAACATAAACATTTTACTACTCCTTTTGGATTAATCCTAGGGGAAATAGAAGCAAAACCAAACTCCACACATTTTGCAACTACCAGGTTCTTATTAGTACATCCTTATGTGATCTAAATTTTGCACAACTTAAAATGGAGAACTAGTTCTGCAGAAAATGATAATTTATTGAAGGATTTGTAGTCCAACAATGGAAAGAGCTGAATGTTAAGAGCTAGTTTAGCAGATAGAGTTGTGGATGAAACTGACAACAAGAAAACATAAAATGTCCAGGAAGACTTCAATGTAGGATGACAGCAGCCACTGAACTTCAGAGCCTTGGACGACTGAGGGTTAAAAATTGAACCTGCTACCACCCACCTTGAGTGTCTAGATCAACTATGGCTCTTGAGGAAATTGAGTATCAGCTCATTCACTTGATCTGGAAATTGTTCCTGAACAAAGTGGCTACCTTCAGGTATATAAACTGTCTTCAGATTAGGAGCAAAAAATTTTGCCTGTTCGCTTCTTACGTAGTCCTCCACTCCTG
This sequence comes from Gardenia jasminoides, assembly GCA_013103745.1. NCBI lineage: Eukaryota > Viridiplantae > Streptophyta > Magnoliopsida > Gentianales > Rubiaceae > Gardenia > Gardenia jasminoides. Next base: position 4,538,562 of record CM023095.1, read on the forward strand.
GGTATTTAATGGCGTAATCTTTTTCACCCATTATCAGCAGTACTGGAGCATCAACCTTTACTTCTGATGTGTTGAGCTGTTTGCTTGCCCTACAAATAAAGTTTTCAGAGAAGTGTGTATATTAATATATCTACGACCAAAAGCTACCCCCCTGCTTTTGGCCAGCTTGTGGTTGACCTACTGAAAGAGTTGCAAGTTGCAGACTTGGAATAGAGAATCATCAGTGCAATAGTGGACCCAAAAGTTGTGGTTATGAGTTTCAAAAATTGGGGTAAATGAGATGGTCATTTGCTACTCTTAATGGCAGAATTTGCAACAGTTCCATCCCATGACTACTAGCTAGCTATTTGATAATCATCTCAGCTAGATGGTAGTATCAGAGTAACGCATACCTGGAAATAAGAATATGCACTTGCAACAAATTTAAAAAAGTGTAACAATTCTTTACCTGTAAGGTACTTGTAGAGCAGTTTGGAATCCAGATTTGTCATATAGTGCACCATAGTTTTCAAGATCTTCTTCAGTGAACCAAGAGGGTAAAGGAGTAGATGAATCCACCAAATCCATTATCTCCTGATTTTCCTTAGCTATTGGTAATTCACTCCTGGAGAACAGGATATAGATGTTGCGCACAACTGTTCTGCAATCAAGCCGACCAAAATCTGCTTCTGCTCTTCCAGGTTCCTAGGATCAAGAATTCTTGACATGATTACTTCCCTATTCCTTTACAGAAAACTGGGCATGCTTACTGGGGATAACAAAGAAAGAAGAAGTTGCTAAAAACAAGATTGTTGTGTACCCGCCATCTGGACATATAAAAGCCTTCCGGAAGGTGCTGTTGCATTGGAGGGGCGTTTGGAGGCAGAAAAGGTATACCCAATGTTACAATTCCAGCAACCCTGTTTGCGTGGAGAAGGGCAAAATTTTGCGCAACGAGGGCTCCAAAATCTTTAGCTATGAGAAAAAACTGCGAATGCCACATGTATGCAGATTTTGCATTCATGTTCCATAAAACAAGCAAGCCTCCAAATTAGAAAGTACAATCATGTAACATACAAAGAAACATCAATTGGAAAAATCTCGTAATGGTACGTGTATGTGTGTGTATACAGGTATGTATGTATATATACTGTATACATACAAAATCATTACTATATAAAAGTGAAAGAGCAACTCCTATCCATTATACACTCTTCACTTCAAAGCGCAGAGCAATGAGTATGACAGCATATCTATTTCTTCTTTCTAAGAAAGTCAATCCACAGTTGCATCAGACTAATGATTTAGTTCGCGGATAAGTTACTTCTACTGTGGAAAATCTAAAATGGATATATAAGAAAGCCATCATCAAGACAATGTTTGATTTGCACATTAGCATTATCATTCTAATATTCTTCTTTCAATTCCTTGTTCTTTCTTTTATTATTTAACCATTTCTCAATATTTATGGAAAAATTTCCCTCCTTAAAATCTTGAAGGCAACTATACCACAATTGGCTTGAAATGTATACAATTCGCAAAACCATGAACTGTTCCACTAAAGAAATAATACCATGTTTTAATTTTCCTTCACTTCCTTACAAATTCAACTGGCAAAAGTTATATAGCAGCAAATAGAGTTCAGAAACATGTCCTTTTTGTTTTCAAAAAAGAAAAAAAAAAAAATAGAGCAAGAGCGGAAAACCGTAATACTAATTCCTAACACATTGTCTGTTTATGCAACAATTCATGTTCTAAACAATTAATCTCAAATAACTAGCATTACTACTTTCATTGGGTAGTAAAGTGTGGAAATGTGAAATGGGAAATGGGAGGATAGTACCTTAGAAATGACAAGAACGTCAAGGAGTGAGTGGAGATCATCGACGAAATCAGCATAGGTAGCCTCTCCGGGCACGGCTGGTGGGTCAGATAGTCCATAGCCTCTGTAATCTGGAGCAATTGCTCTATAGCCAGCCTTGGCCACGGCAATCATTTGGTGGCGCCAAGAATACCAAATCTCCGGAAACCCATGACAGAACAACACTGCTTTTGATCCATCTTCTCCTCCTCCAATCTCAGCTACGTGAAGCTTCAGCCCATTGACTTCAATATGCTTGTGCTCTATTTGATCCATTTCCACGAGAGAAAACGGGAGGGAAAGCAGAGTAGGTGTGCTGAAGTGCAACTATCGTAGTCTAGCCTGTTTGTTTTTGCATGCGTGGCCGTGTAATTATAAGTGGAAAACAATTCTCGATGGTGTTGGGTGGGAGATTCTGCAACTTCTGGTTTTGTCCAATTTAGTTGACTTTTGATTGATTGCTGGATTCAGTTCATGGTAGAAAATGAAGGTGCATTTATTGGGAAATGATGAGGTGCCTTCCGTTGTTGAATATACAGAACTGCTTTGATTGTTTTATTTTTTATTTTTTATTTTTTATTTTTGGGTTTGATAGTGATTAGTGACATGTAGAATAATTTTTTTTGAAAATTGACATGGCTTTGATAAATAAACGAGGAAGGTATTAAAAATTGCTATCTAGAGAGAGAATCATGTGTAGCTTATAAAATAGAGATTTATCTCAGCTCAAGGATAGTTAGCAAATTGACACATTAAATTACAAATTCCCCTTTGGGAGATCAATGTTCAATCAAAGAATTTGTGTATAGAACAATACTAATGTCGTAAAATGCAGATTAACTCTTCCAAGCCATTGACAAGTAGCAAGCACAAGTGTGTTAAAATCATCTTCACAGATACTGAAAGTTGGAGATTCTTGGTCCAGTGGAGAGATGGACTTTTTGTCCAATTTCGTTGATTTCAAGAACTCAGCTGAATCTCACATGGGCAAAATGTACAAGGAAAAAAAAAGGGTAAATTACATTTAATCCCCCTGTGGTTTTGACTATTGCCACACAACCCCCCTAATGTTTGAAAATATCCACTTCACCCCCTTATAGTTTTATGTAAAGTGGAAAGTGGACGGAATGTACAATTTTGTACCAAACACGCTCCAAAAAGCGCGTGTGATAAAATTTTATATCCATACAACCCCCTTATGATTCATATAAATATCCACTTTACCCCCCTATGGTTTTTGCAATCATCCACATAATTCCCCTATATTTTTATATAAAGTGGTAAATCCACTTTACATAAAATCATAGGGGGGTGAAGTGGATATTTTCAAACATTATGGGGGTTGTGTGGCAACAGTCAAAACCACAGGGGTGTTAAATGTAATTTACCCAAAAAAAAGGTTCTGTTACATTTCAACCACTCCTTTTAAAAGTTAAGTGTTGTTTCATGCTAATTTGGAAACTTGAGAGTGTATAATTAATATGGATTGCGATTTTATACCCGAAACCAAACAAAACAAGACAACAAATAAAAAAGGATTGTGATATATTGATAGGACATTTTTTTCCCTAATTTTATGAATTAGCATGCGGTAGAAGATTGATAAGACTCATGTCCTTCTAATTTTAGCAATTCATTTTTTGGTTTAAATCTACTTTACATTTTTACATGCTACTCTATAGGTTGCAGTTCAAGCTTGAAAATGGTGACCTGAAGTGGCTTGTGAATAACTCGACTTGTACGTAGAGAAGTTCTTCTTTTAAAAGAAACTGAATAATTGTAGGACTGGATGTGTAGTTCCATCAATTAAACAAGTTAATTGAGAATTAATATAATTTTTGTGTGGTGCGAGCTTATTCATATTTTGCATTGAAAAGTGTGAAGATTATTTTTAGTTGGATGGAACTTGAAAGTCAAATCATCTTGAAATAAGAAACCACCACCGATTAAGCGAATAGACGATTTATTATTGTGGTGCAAGGGAAACTTAATTTCTGCTTGAGACGTTAGTCAGGTTCGAACCTTGCCAACATCATTTTTACCAATCAACATCATTTAAACCAAGAAAAGTAGTAGCAGGCACACCATAGAAGCAGTAGTAAGAGGCATCCCCCCTCCACAAGACCCTACTAACGGAGCAAGGCAGTCCTCCCCCCTCCACACCACAGGAGCAGTAGGAGGCGCCACCCTCTAGGCGCCACCCCTCCACAAGACCCTTCCTAGCAGTCTTCCCCCCTCCTACACCACAGGAGCAGCAGTAGCAGGAGGCGCCACCCCCTTCAACGAGACCCTTCCTAACAGTAGGTAGGAGGCATGCAGTAATCAGCAGTAGGAGACATCCCCCCTCCTCAAGACCCCCTTCTAATAGTAGGTTGGCAAACATCCCCCCTCCTCAAGACCCCCTTCTAATAGTAGGTTGGCAAAAAATTGTGGTATATGAATCAGCAGTAGGAGGCGTCCCCCCTCCTCAAGACCCCGTTCTAATAGTAGGTTGGCAAAAAATGTGGTACTAGGTCTAATGGTAGGTTGGCGATTAGGCGTCCCCCTGCCCTCCTTCTCAAGACCCCTCTTAATGATAGGTTGGCGATTTATGAAACATTTTAGTGGTGACTAAGAAAATTTTGGACTTATTAACTCTACAATTATAGGTGATAATTGCACTAGGTATCAAGGTAATATTTATAAACAAAAAAATAATCAATACAAATGCCAGAGAATGTGTATAACAACGAATTAGCAGCAGGAGGCATGCCCCCCTCTTCAAGACCCCCTTCTAAGAGTAGGTTGGCGAAAAATTCTTGGTACTAGATCTAATGATAGGTTGGCGAAGAGGCGTCCCCCTTCCCTCCTCCTCAAAAACCCTCTTAATGATAGGTTGGCGATTTATGAAACATTTGAGTAGTGACTAAGAAAATTTTGGATTTATTAACTCTACAATTATAGGTCATAATTGCACTAGGTATTGAGCTAATATTTGTAGACAAAAGACTAATAAATACAGATGCTAGAGAATGTGTTCCACCACTCCCCAAGACCCGTTCTAATGGTAGGTTGGCGATTTATGAAATATCTAAGTAGTGACTAAGAAAATTTTGGATTTATTAACTCTGTAATTACAGGTGATAATTGCACTAGGTAATGAGGTAATATTTGTAGACAAAAACCTGATAAATACAAATGCTATAGAATGTGTATAACAACGAATCAACAACAACAGGTGTCACCCTTCCTCCTTCCCAAGACCCCTCTTAATAGTAGATCGGCGATTTATGAAACATTTGAGTAATGACTAAGAAAATAAAAAGAATTTGGTATTGGACCTAATGGTAGGTTGGCGATTTATAAAATATTTGGGTAGTGACTAAAAAAATTTTGGATTTATTAACTTTACAGTTATAGGTGATAATTGCACTAGATATTGAGGTAATATTTGTAGACAAAAAACTAATAAATATAAATGCTAGCAAATGTGTATAATAATATATCTTCTGTCCTACTCTTTGTCCCGCTTTTTATTATAGTCCTATTTCTTTTTCATAAACATCATATTTTAATTCTTTTTTGTTTCCTTAAGATCTAATAACTATTAACTGAAGAATACACAAAATAACAAACTCAAACAATCAAAATACATAAAAAAGAGATTTTTTTAAATGCATTTTAAGTGCAATTCTTTATTTTCTATTGTATATTGCTTTTTTGAGACCATTGCATTTATTTTTTACTATGTTAGTAATTATTTGATAATAAGAAAACAAAAAAGAATCAAAACATAATGATTATGAAAGAAAAATAGTGATATAATAAAAAGCGGGATAGAAAGTAGAACATGGAGTGAGAATACTGGCAAAAATTATCTAGCAAGAAGTTTTTGGTAGAAAAAGAAGGTGCATTTATTGGGAAATGATTAGGTGCCTTTCAATGTTTTTTCTGATAGCAAAATAGAATGATTTTATTAATCATGAAGCCAAATTTGCAACAAGTGCAAAGTTAATAAAAGATGGAGAAGAGTCTCTCCATCTACAAGAATCTAAAGGATTAATAGTATGCTTAGGAAGGTTTTTAGCAGGGATACTAAACAATTAGGTGCCTTCCATTGTTGAATATATAGAACTGCTTAGATTGTTCTTTTTGTTTTTTTGTTTTAATTTTTTTGGTTTAATAGTGATTAGTGACATATAGAATAAATTTTTCTGAAAATTGACATGGCTTTGATAAATAAACAAGGAAGGTATTGAAAATTATTAACTAAAGAGAATCGTGTATAGCTTATAAAATAGAGATTTCTCTCAGCTCAACAATAGTGAACAAATTGACACATTCAATTAAAAATTCCCCTTGGGAGAACAATGTTCAATTAAACAATTTGTATGTAGAACAACCTTGGAAAAACTAAATGCCGTGAAATGCTAGTTTGACACATAAAATGCAGATTAAGTAACTCCTTCAAGCAATTGACAACTAGCAAGCACAAGTGTCTTAAAATCATCTTAACAGATAATGAAACGAGCAGTATGGTGCTCAACCCCCCAAAACTTGTGAATAGCTATAGCCGATAATCCACTTTAATTTGTTGTAAGCCTCTCGAAGAAATTGATTATTAGCTCATTCACTTGGTCTCGAAACTGCTCCTAAATGAATTGGCAACCTTTGGGTATAAAAACTGTCTCCAACTTGGGAACAAACACTTAAGGGGACCCGGTGCTATTGTGGTTCTGTGAGATTCAGTTTGGTTATTGTATTTGTTATATTATTTGGTGTAGAGTTACATTACATTGCTGTACTCATAGTAAAAGTTGTGTACATGAATAAAATATTCTACATACACATTTGATATAATATTATAATGTAGTTGTACATAAAAAATTGGGTAAATTCCATTTTCTCCCCTCAAACTATGCACGTTGTCCTACTTCAGTCTCCAAACTTCAAATTGGGACACTTAAGTCCCCAAACTACTCATTCTGTCTCAATTAAGTAAAATCATTGATAGAATCCTGGAAACCGTTTGTCTTCTGGGGCGTGTAAACACGCACAGTTAGATGAGACTGGGACTCAAATTCTTGGAAAACAATGAGGGTAAAATAGTAATTTTAGGACAAAATAAACAGCGAACAAAGTGGAAAGACAATTCTTGTCAATTGATTTAGGGATTTAGCAGAGAAAAAGAGCGGCGCAATAGAGAAGGAAAGATAGTCCAAAAATGCTAAGGGATAATACCAGCAAAAATTGATCGACGATCTAGAGAGAGAATTCTGAAGCAATAGGAAGGAAGAGACGGCTTTGGAGGGAGAACCCGTCTCCAGCGAAGCAAAACAAATCGAAAATCAAGACCAAAACCGGTAATTTACTCTTCAATTTTTTGTGGTTTTTCATGTAAACTAATTTAATAGCATAACCTGTAGATGAGTTAGTTAGAAAAAACTGTTAATTTTATGTGAAGTATGTCTATTTTGCCAAAAGGATTAGTGAAAAGTTAAGGTTTTGAAATTTAAATTTTGTCGTTTTATATGCTGTGTGCTATCATGGAAAGGGCCAATTGCATGATAATCTGTGGTCCTTATTCACGAAGTGATTTGTTATTTAATCTGTAAATCTGTCTCCTTAATGCTTCTTGTGTTGATGACATTGTGTCCCCATTTAGCAATTGATAAGATTTTTAAAAAATTCTGTTTGATTAAAGATATGATTTGTTTAAAATCAGAGAATCAGCAACAAGACATCTGGTCTGAACTATTTAATTTGGAGATACACCATTAGGGGAAGTTTACAAGTCCACTCAATGTGGAATATGTAGGAGGAAATGTTGACGTGATTGATGGGTGTAATAAGAAAAAATGGTCTCTTTTAGGTGCTTGATGAATACACAAAGAGACTTGGATACCTGGAAGATGTAGGTTTTGGTTGGTACGGTAGATTGCCTGGATTATCTCTCGTGGAAGGACTATTTTACTGCTCATGTGATAGGGACTGTCAACTTCTCGTTAATACCTTACCTCCTAATAGAATAACTCAGGTGTATCTTGCTGATGTTCGTGGAGGTAATGGAGGAGTGAGGTTTGTGACTGAGAATATGCAAAATGAAGCCACTCAAAGTCAAACAAATCCTTCACAAGATGCTGGGATGGATAAAGCTTCATCGGGTCATGATAGTAATGTTATTATATTAGAAGAGGGTGATGGTGTTGATGATGAAGTAGACATGCAACCATCAAAGTCAGACACTCACGAGCCAATTAATGATGAAGCTCACTTAGAAGCTTTAGAAGTACATCCTAGAAAAGAAGCTAATGTGGGAGTAGGCATTCCAACTAGCATCAATGAAGTTGAAGCAAATACTAATGATGCTGTGATTGTGAGATAAAACTTCTAGGGTGCGTTTGGTTCATGGACAGGATGAAAGGGAATTATTTATCCTCGAATTACATATCCTGAGTTGAGTCATCCTCGGATGACTAATCTTATCATCCAGCGTTTGGTTGGTTTTTGGCTGGATAGGATGTTTTAGAAAATAATTTTATCCTATGTTTAGTTGGAAATAGTATGAGGTGGGATTACTTATTTATAAACCAAAATACCATTTTTGCTAGACCTACAACTAGGGGTGTTTGAATTTTAATAAACACAAACTCGACTTGCAAATACACACACACACACACACATACTTATGTGTGCGTGTGATATTATAGATGGAGTTCAACCTTATTAAATGGATTCACAAATTTCAATTTATATGTCTAACCTTTTTATGAATTAAATTTGACAAAGAAAGTATGATTATATAACTAATTAATAGGGCCAAAATAATATAAAAATTTAATCTCACTTTTAGTAGGGGTAAATCACTTTAGAATTTTAGTAGGGTCAAATTAGCCAAAAATTTAATTTATTAATAAAAGAGGCAAATTAGTCCAAAATTATTTATTTCAATAAAATGGGTAAATTAGTTCAAAACATAATTTTTTTATTAACAGGGGCATATTTGTCCAAAATTTTAGTTATGTCATTAATACGGACAAATGAGTAAAAGTCTAATTTTGTTAATGGCGTAGGCAAATTAGTCCAAAATTATGATATATCATTAATATGAGTAAATTAGTCCAAAATTTAGTTTTTTATTAGTAAGGGCAAATTTGTTAAAAATTTTATTAAATGATTGATAGGGATAAATTAGTCCAAAATTTAGATAATATTATAGAGAATTGTAGATTTGTATAGTTATTTGAATAAAGCATTATTTTATTAATAGGGTAAATAAGTGTCAATTATCATCATCCCACCTCTTACCTTATCTTGGGATAACTCATACCACCTCCACCCATGGGATTATTTTATCCCCTATAGGGGTGATTAATTCATTTAGGTGGGATGTGTCATCCCATACACAAAATACAACCAAACTTAGGATGACACAGGACTAATAATCCAATCCTGTGTCATCCCATGTAACAAACGGACCCCTAAGGTAAATATGGATAAGATTGATAGGGGATACTAGTGAGTAAGATGAACAAATGGCAGCCACTGATCAAAATGCCAAAAGGGCAGCATCATGTAAGACGGCAGAATAGAAGAGGAAGACAATGGAGTCAATGCTGATGATAAGTTGGAAGATTGAGACTATGAAGACAAAGCAGAAGACAATGAGCTATTAGATGAAGTCATAAAAATTGGGCAACATCTAGGTGGGGACATAGGTGCATGAGGAGTTGATCAATACACTGGCAATAAGCAAACAAAGGAGAAAATATGAGGAAGAGAAAGCCACATAGTGATATGAACTGCTGCGCTGACCTGAATATGATAAACATTGATGGCATGCATCTGAATATGACTCGAACGGATCTCTTGAATTGAATTGTCAAAGTGATTCAGATGAAGATGGATGTTTGAAGAAAAGGAGGCCTAAATTCCCAGGCTATTATGCAGAGGCCAAAACTGGTAGTTGGTCAAAAGTTCACATTAGTCATTGTATTTAGGTTGGTTGTTAAAATCCAGGCTATTATGGATGGGAGGAATGTGTATTTCAATAAAAATGATACGCAGAGGATGAGAGTAAAATGCAGAGGCTATGAAGGAGCTTTTGGGACCTAAAATGCAAGATGAGAATACATTTCAAATAAAGACACTTAGTGAAGAGCATACTTGTGGGAGAGTGTTCCATAATAAAAACACGAAATCTAGGTTGGCCAGCAAACTATTTATTGATGAAGTGAGGAAAGCACCTTCTATGACAGTGCATGAGTTGATGACTAAGGTGACTGAAGAGTTGAATGTGGAATTCAATCTCAAGCAAGGGTATAGAACACTAAAGAAAGTGAGAGACATCATTTAGGGTTTACATGAGAAGCAATACACTATGTTGGAAGATTTTTGTGGTGAAACCAGGAAAGCGAATCCCGGATCTACTCTTTTTGTTAAAATAGATATGGATGAAGAAGGTGTTTCAATATTTAGAAGGCTGTACCTGTGCATAGAGCTAATAAAAAGAGGCTTTTTAATAGGTTGTAGATATTGGATTGGATTAGATGGTTGTTTCCTAAAGGTCTGTACGGTGTGTGAGGGCCTCGAAAAATTCTGATTTTATTTTTAAAATGACAAATATTGTTTATATTGTGTTTATTCATTGAAATATGAGTGAATATATGTTTAAAGTGAATATTTTCCAATTTAGAGAATTTTATACTAATTAATTGCCGGTGTGTGGTTTTGGCCAAATTAAGCGTTAAATTTTGTACCAGAGCGTGATTAGTGACTTTAAATTGAAATTGAGCATATGTAGTGACATTATGAGAATATTATTATGGTTGGACAGTGTTAGAATGAAATAAAACAGTGTAAGTTAGACTGTCGCGTGCGACGCGACATAAAGTGACCAAAAGTCACTTTTTCCCTAAATCAAGGGATGGGCACCTTTTTGTCTGTTAAGTCTTGACTTTAGGGGTTCCTTGAGGCTTCATTTTCAGCTGCACATTTTGGAGAAGAGAGAGGGAGAGGCCGAGAGCAATAAGAGGAGAGAGAGAGAGAGAAGAATTCTTGTCTTCTTGTTTCTTCTTCCTTGCTTCCTTGGAGCTTCAAACCACCATTGAAGGCCATCATCCTCTTCATTCTTACAGCCGTGAGAGAGGGAAGAGAGAGGGGCTGGTCCGATTCTTGGGGGAAAAAGAGGAAAAGAAAAGAAAGAAAGAGAGCTTGTGGTGTGTTGTTCTTGTTCTTGGAGTTTTGGGAAATCACCAACAAAGCTAGTGGATCAAGCAAGGTAGAAGCTTGTGGAGTTTGCTAGGCTTGGAAGCATTTTTGGGAAGAGGAACTCACAAGATCTTCTTTGATCTTGTTGGATCTTGATAGATCCGGAGGTATAAGTTTCAAAACTACTAGATATAGCTTTATTAGTGTTAAATATCATAGATCCATGGTTTACTTTGGTAGAAATGATTACATCTGAAATGATGAAGTTGGGCTCTTGAAATCCCAACCTAGGTAGCGGACTTGAGGTGGATTTTAGGTAGCGGACTTGAGGACCTGATTGTGGATTTGTATGATATTCGTGAAAATAGTCTTGATATGGCTTGAAAGTAGGGTTTTGTTATTGGAAATTTTGGAAGAAAAATGTATGAGATGGCTGAACCCATGCTTGGTGATTTTAATGTTTGATTTCAAAATTTTGTGATTTTTCTTGAAGAGATTTTGCCTAAGAATATATGTGTTATGTTCATCTACGAGTGTATATTTGAGTAGAGTAAGCACTTGAATTTTAAATGATGAAAAGTGAAGCTTCTCATAAACTTTTGGACAAAAAGTGTTGAATTGAAAGACTCAAGGGTTTTTTTACAATAATGTGGTTAATTTCTATGAATTTTGAATATAAAGGCTTGATGAGAATCGTTTAAACTTGTGTTAAAACTTTGAATAAAAACATGTGTTGTATATTTGTGAAACTAGTGATTTTTGAGGTATGAAACCTCACATAAATTCTGTGATAAAAAGGATTTGAAAAGTAATGGTTTGGGAGTACATCGGTGGCGTGTTATATTTGAAATGATATAGTGATCTTCAAAAGACCCATTGAGACATTTTATCATGTGAAATGAAAGCTTTTTCTTGAGGGAATTTTGGGGAAAATATTGATTGAAATTAAGAAGTGAAAGTGAAATGTTTTAGTTAATGAGTGAAGGAGTGAATCTCAACTATTGTTTTTAAATTGTTTTAGGGGGTGTACAAGGAAGTGAATTTGACCCTTACGTGGAAGGTGAACCCTACTATTTCGGTGAGTTTCCATGCTTGTTATGTGTTTACGTGAAATTGCTTGCAATCGTGTTTAGTGAAGTGAATGTGAAGTGAAACATGGTTTTTGAACCCTCCAATGGAATGGTGTGTACTTTATCACACTTATCCTTATTTGGGTGGAAAATATTTTGAATGGAAAATGATTGTGAAAACATTATGTAGTGACTTATTTGTGTATGTGAAATGTCGAGAATTCCTGAGACCTATCGGTGAGACCTTCGATTCGAGCCAGAGGCTAGGCCAAGGCCGAAAGAAAGGTACAAGCCATAGGGTTCCATAAGTGAAATGAAGTGTACTCGGGACTTGGCGATTGGACTTGTCCCAGAAAAAGAGAAATATACAATGTACAAACAAAGTGAAGTGAAATGAAGTGTTATAAAGTGTTAAGTGTTTGGAGTCGGGCCCGGTGGGGGTTCTGGAGAAGTAAGGAGTAAGTGAAGATCTACATGGATTGTACTTGTGAAAGTTGACGGAGTGTCAACTACCTGGATCGAGATCGAGCGTTGTGGACTCTCACTCTTGAGAGCCCCTGTATCCTCCTTTGAATGTTAAGAGCTTTCTTATGTGTTTATTGTTAAATTTAAATTTGAAGTGAAATGTCCTATGTGCTAAGTGTTTTGCATGTTTTTGGGAACTCACGGGCTTTTAGCTCACCCTTTTCCTATTTGTTTTCCTTAACAGGAAATGAGTACCCAATTGGAGAAGCCAACCCTTAGAATTAGGGTTTACTTATGTTGAATGTTTTGAGAACTTTGGATTATGGTTATTGAAAGCCTTTGTAATATGAAACTTGATTGTATTATGGAGGATTTATGTACTCTGAGTTTGTAATTTGAAGTTATGGATTTGTAAGGTATTATTCCTTTTATATTGTGTTCGGAGTTTTAGTTGATAAGTTATATGATGGTTGAGTGAATGAGTCCTGGTGAGAGTTAGGCAGGCGGCCACCGATATTCTAGGGTACGCCCTAGGGAGAGGTGGGTCGTCACACGGTGGACAGCTGTTATCAGCTATTGGAATTGATGGTGATTACAAAATGTTCCCATTGGCTTTGGCAATTGTTGGAGTGGAAAATTATGACAAGTGGAGCTGGTTTTTAGGGCTGCTTGTGCAAGACTTGGACATTTCAGATTCGACTACATGATGTATTATGATTGATAAGCAAAAAGTATTCTCTTATGTTAATTTATCGCACCAAATTACTAGTTGTTTTGACTTATTGACATGAGTGTTATTGATGTATTTATTGTGTTCTCTTGTATAGGGACTAGTTCAAGTAGTTAGGGATAAACTTCCACAGGCTAAGCATGTAACAGTCCCACCTCTTCCAAGGGCGAACCCAAGGGTATCAGCGGACTGTCTGCCCAACTCTCGCCAGGACTCACTACAAACCCTCAATCATGTTATAGATTTCAAATAATCACACTTTAAGATCTCTAAAATAATAATACATGCATTTGCTCTTAAAGCCTTATTTGAGGTCCAACAATAAATGATAGTTAACTTACAAAAGTAAAGCCTCAATAATATCTATTAAAACTCTTATAACATCAATTTCAGGTACAATAAATCTTTAACTTCGAAATTTAATATTCAGCCTATACAAAATTATGAAAATCCTACCAAAGTAACTAAATCCCGATCGTTTTCCACTTGAGACACATTAAGGAAAACAAGCGGGGTGACTAGCATTTCAGTGAGCCAAGGAGAAACATGCAAGCAACGTAATCAAGTAAGTAAGAAAGCCGGTAAATTCAGATATAAAAGCGTGTAAATCAAACATTCACTTGTACTATTGCAATTTTCACCAGGAGATCATATTCTCAAGGAATCACTACTCGAGGGCTCACATTAGACAAAAGTCTTGGAGTTGGGTTCGGAGAACCCTCTTCGAGCCTCTCTATCTACAGTGAATTTGCACAAGCACCGTGAGCAGTTCATACAAGAAAAATACTCAATAACGGGTAAGGATACAGGGCTCTCAGGAGCCAAATTCCTGATTGCGGTTGAGTCCATTCCATCCCAAAGCGTTGACTCTCCGTCAACTTAGCAGTAAAGTTCATAGTATCTCCACTTAGGTACAACCTCCAGTCCAGCAGTTCACCCTCTGGGCCCGAAACCAAGCGGTGGGTTTAAAGGTAAAGCTACAACGAGCAATACCGAGCAAGACCTCTCCAATAGATCAAACTCAAAGAACAGTACCTAAGGTTCACCAAGCTTCCCGACCAAGCCCTTGCCGGCTCGGGTCCCAAGGATCCCCAATAGGTTTGGACGTCCCCATTTAACACTTTTTAAGTCGATGGATTATTCCAATCGACACTCAGTTACAGTCAAGTCAAGTACAGTTCCAGTCAAGTCAAATAGCAATCATGTACATGCAAGACAAGTAAAAGAGAACGAGAGTGATAAAATACACTCTCACCTCAACAGTTTTCATTCAAATAAATATAACAGGTAATTCAACAAATCATGCACTTGACACTCACCGAAATCAAAAGTCCAAAGCAAAAGCACGCAAGATCAATTGGGTTTTCTGGAATCTTCTTGATCACTTGAGACAAATACGAGTATTTCAATTCAAATCACTAAAGAAATATTTGATAGATGTCTTTAAAAATGTCTCAATGAGACTCAAGTCAAGTTCAATGAAATTCCCTTTTGAGCTGAAATCTTTGAAAAATTGTAACATGAGTTATACAAGTCCAAATTTTGCAAGCTTGGTACCGTTGGAAACCTCTTTTAAAGTTCTAAAACTTTGTAGAAGACACCCAATTAAAATTCTGGACAAAATTAGCCCAGATTTTAATTTAACGAACTGCTACAGTAACAAAACAGGACATAGCAGGCTGTCCGACCAGGCCACTTTGAAAATTTACCAAAAATTACAGAAAATGAATTGGCCTCTTAAATTTTCACGGTTTATAGAACTATGTAAGAAGTTTCAAACACCACTGATAGAACTCAATTCCAATACTTGAGCAAGAAATTAAAGCAGTTCAAACAGGGCATGTTCACAAATCTGAAATTTCTGTTTTCCAGTTTTGTAGGGCATACTTCTAGGCTCTGTTTGAGTGAAGAATTCTTTGTCAAAAACCACCAAATCTGGTACACTAATACTTCCATATATCAACTAGAT
Organism: Gardenia jasminoides; assembly: GCA_013103745.1. Lineage (NCBI taxonomy): Eukaryota > Viridiplantae > Streptophyta > Magnoliopsida > Gentianales > Rubiaceae > Gardenia > Gardenia jasminoides. The sequence continues at coordinate 4,553,825 of CM023095.1, forward strand.
TCATACCAAAATTCAACTTAAAATTCGAATGGGAAGGCAGTTTTCTACGTGCCTAAAGTGAGCTCAACTACTTCATTCAAAACTGTGAAGTTTCTATCCTTCACTTCTAGCATTTATTTCATGCCTCAAATCAACTTCATTTAGCCTAATTTTCGAAACCAAGCTAGTATTAGTTTCCCTTAACCTAATGATGATCAAAAATGGTCACAACTTTTATAAAAAATTATCACAAATTAACCCCCAAAAATCGGGCAGCATAGCCCCTTGATTTTCCAGATTTCACTTCCAATTTAGCAACCCTAATTGCAACCATTCGTGAAGGACTTTTTGTGGGAAAAATTAACTGCTTAATCTCCATCATTTAAACATCAAATCCAGTAGTTAACCTAGCCAAAAATTCAGCCACGAAATTAAGCCAAAAATCAGAAAATTTTACCCCCAAAATTCCATTCTTGCTACCGGTTTCCTCTTGAGGTTTTTGTCCAAAATCCAACAACAACTTTCAACTCAAATTCATACAATGCAACAATAATCATGCTAATTAACACCATTACAAGCTAGTGGGAATCCAAGAGCCCACATTTACCATAATCATCAAATTCCACAAAACCACTCCATGAAACTTAGCACATACAAATTTACAAACACATAAGTCAAGGTTTTCTAAAACCTTTCAACATCCCAACCTATCATCATGCTTGTAAATGAAATTGAAGAGACTAAAGTTCAAGTTCTAGGCTTATACCTCTTCCAAGAAACAAGCAAAGTTCAACCAAGAAATGCTAAATTGAAGCTTCCAAGTGCTCCTACTCCAAGCTTCTTATCCAAGTGCAAGCTCAAGCCAAGGTTGATGAAAGATTGTTGGTGATTTTTGTGAGTGTCGCGCCCCATTTTTTGTGGAAAAGGGAAAATTGATTTTTTGAAAAAGAAAGGGAAATGGGTCATGGGACTACAAAAATGCGACGATTTGGACCCAAAACAAAAGTCCAGAAAAAGGGTTTTTAGAAAAAAGTTTGGAGTCGCCACTTGGTATGGAGTTTAGGTGTACCAAGTCACCCAAAAATTTTAATTAATGAAAATAAACTAAGAAAACCCTTTTTTAGACGACTCCAGGTCTTTGAAAACTAGAGAAAAAGGTTCGGGGGTCACAGTTGAAAGAAGAGAAGGCAAAGATTCGATGTTACTCGTCTCTAAGGCACCCTTCTAACCTAGCCAAATCTAGTTGCAAGATTTAGTTAAAAATTTCCTAATTCTAACTTTAAAATTTATCACATTTGAATGTTATCTATATGGATGCAAAACCTAGACCTAATGTTGGATCGAGAGGGGCAAAATGTCTCCTTGAGGTGTGATTGGAATTGATCACATTAGTTGTGTCATCCAAATTTGATCCCTCGAGGAGGTCACGAAGAATGCAAATGATGAGACTCAAACAAACAGAAAAAATAGAGTTTTCAAAAGAAATAACAATTTTATAAAATCTCAAGGGAAAAGAAATTGGATTTCTGAAAAGATCAATTTTAAGTGCAAAGAGGAACTTGAATTTTCAAAAGATGCAATTTTAAGAAAAACAGTTTTTTTTGACTTTGAATTGCTAAACATGAAGAAAGAAACTTGATTTTTTTAAAGAATGATTTTGATAGCATTTAAAATAATGCATATGTACGTCCTAAAGAGGGATAATGCAACATAATGGGTGCGGGGGACTAAGTTCGTGATTTTAAATCTTCCTTTTCATAGAAGGAAATAAAAGCGTGCTAAGGCTAAGAAGCCATACTCGCTCTTTTCCCTAATTCAAAGGGTAATGCCTTAAATGCACTAATCTATTTTTTGACGAAAAGAAAACTAAATGACATGTTTCGCACGCGAGATGGGAGAATAATAACATGCAAAAATGGGAAAGGAACTCTAAAAGTGAAAAGTGTGTGAAATTTGTATCTAATGCATGAACGGCATTTAAGGGTCTAGCATTGGACTAGCTCTCGTCAAAAAGTTCTCACTAACATTGGATTAGTGAGAAATCGAAAGGAAAGGCCACAACTAGCGTTGGACTAGTGTGGTGACGTCCATATATTTACACAATAAACATGTAGACATGATAATAAAGCAAGTGAACACATAAAACACATAAACACATAACACATAGGCAAAATATCTAGATGCAAGACCCTAGGAAAGCAAGTAAACACATAATCATGCAAGCATGCAAAATAAGCATATAAAACCTAATTATTACATTGGGGGAATCTAAATACATTCTAAGGGGAAAAAGTTCGGAATAATAATCTAACTATTACATTTTCTAGAGTAAATACACTTTTTGCAAAAATTAAGCCTATCTTACAACTTGGCATCCAAGGCTTCCAAATGATTTACCCAAAAATTAAATGACATAAATAAAGACTAGACATGAATAAGAGCAAAGGAAAAACTTAATTTAAAACATGCAAGATCATGCAAAAACACATAAGAGCACATAATAGGAGAAAGAGGTTACCATCCCTTGATGTGATGCCTTAACTGAATCCTTAAATGAGGGGAATGGTTATCTAAGACTCAATATCAACAAAAGGGATCAAGGTACCAATTTAAAGGAAAAATCAATCAAAAATTCAAAGAAAAGATATCAAAACAGATTCTGCAAGAAACATGGACAAGACCAGGAAATATGAATAATAGAGTAAGATTTTGGAACAAAAGAGCAGGAAATAGCAACAAAACTGAGGAACAGAGAGGTTACGCGGAGCAGAAACGTGGATAGAGCCACGCAACTGGGTCCGCGTTACATGCAAAATGCAAATTTCAGAGGGGAAACGCGGACTAAGCCGCGTAACAATCCGCGTCTCTTCCCATCTTCAAAATATCAGGAAGATTGCTTCCAGTTTTTCAGACAATAACACAAAACAAAATCTTCAGAGGTAAGGGGATCTATTCAAAGCATTAAACATCATCATTCAGATCATCAAAACAAGCTAAAACATAAAAGGCCAAATCTTAAGTATCGACATCATCAAATGGACACAAAAAAAAGGAAGGGAAGAACTGTCAGGCTAGAAGCGTGGGTAGTTACGCGAACTGGCCTACGTAACATCCCCGCGTTTCTTCACATCTTCAAATATTCAAGAGGAAACGCGGAACGTTACGCGAACCAAGCCGCGCAATGACCCCGCGTTTCTTCACATCTTCAAACATTCAAGAGGAAACGCGGAGAGTTACGCGGAGGAATCCGCGCAAGTAGTCCGCGTTTCTTCACATCTTCAAAACGTGAAGAACATTTTTTCAGAAATTTTTCAGAAAACCCAACAGAATCATCGCAGAAGCGTCAAACGTCTGATTTTAAATGTAAAAACAAATCTATTAACCTTACCAAGGCTATCTAAACGTAACATACTCATATAACAACAAATAAACATCATCAACTATTATAAAACATAGTCAAGACTTTGGTTCCACCAAAAAGTCACATTTATAGCAATTTTCGACCAGGAAAAATAATAGATAGAGTATAGGAAGACTACCTGATTCGAAAGCTTGAGAAGAACGAAAAGGAATCACCAAAATTCCAGAAAATCTTCACTAAAAAAAAGAAACCCTAGTTTTTTCTTTTCTCTCTTTTTCTTTTTTTTTTTCTCTTTGATTTTCAATCGTTTTTCTCTCTCTTTTTCTTTTCTCAGCCTCCCTCTTCTCTCTTTATCTCTCAGATTTTCGCCTCTTTTTTTTTCAGAAAACCCAAACATGGGTGATTTATAGGCATTAAAACCTACAACCAAGGGATTGGATACTTTGAGGGTTTTCTTGAGTTAATTTTGATCATTGGATGCGTTTTATTTGTGTCTTAAGGATCAAGGGTGATTTGGGCATTAATTAAAACGATTACTTGATGCCAAAGACACAAAAAATACAGCTGGAAATGAGGAAGGAAAGGCTGAAAAAAAAACGAGCGCGTAATTTTTTTCGCTTCTGATCAACTTACGCGGACTAGTTACGCGGACCAATCCGCGTAACTGGTCCGTATTTTTGACTTTTCTCTTTTTTTTTTTAAGAAAAACCTACAAAATAAGAAAGATGTGTTAGAATATTCAAAAATAAATAACTAAACATTAATAGATAAAAACATAAGAAAACAATTGAAATAGCCAAAATTTGGTGTCTACAGTGAGAAAATGAAGAGGAAAGTTGATGGAAAATGAAGAGGAAAATGCAGAAGGGAGTTCGGGTGAGGGAGAGGAAGAAATGAACAATTTTTGAGCAAAAATTTTTTTTTTTAAAGAGTAAGAGAAAAAGGGAAGACAAGACACTAGTCTTGTCTTGCCTCAAAAGTCAAACTTTCATTAATGCCAAACTTATCTATTTGGAGGGAAAATAAATGGCTTAATTTTGCTTGAGATTAGGGGCTAACTTTCAGCTAGGAGGGGGAAGAAGAAAAGAAAAATTTTGTGAGAACTAGAAGGAATTAGTTGAAAGGAATAATGATTGGTTGAAATTCTAAGTTTAATGAAGTTAATCCAAATCTTAATCAAGGTCTCACAATTCTACCTAATCTCTCATTTTAATTCACTTCTAGTCACCAAATTACATTTCTAACCTACGAGTGATCATCCTTACACTCCATTGCTACATCACTCACTGCCCGAATTTTTACCTCGAAAAATGTGTTTTCTCATTTTCTGTCTAATTAATACAAAAGGGCAAATTTTAAAATAAGATGAATGGAATGTTGAAAATCTACCTGAAAAATTAATATAGAGCTAAATTTAGTTTTTCTCAAAATGAAATAAATTAAACAAATAAATAAATTGAATTTTCATTTAAATTTTCTAAAAATTCATTTAAATGTAATTTTAAAATAATTAAACAAATTAATAATAATAATAACATTATTTAAAAATATTAAGTTGTAATAATATCAAAATAAATTTTTGAGACTGTTACAAAGCATAGGTGTTGTGTCCAACACTTGTACACCAACTTCAAGCAACGTCACAAGGGGCTAGCTCTAAAAAGAAAGGCTTTGGAGATGTGTAAAAGCATCATATATGAATCAGTTCAAATCAGAAATAGATCTAATGAAACAAGAATCAAATGATGCATTTGAATGGCTTGCTGAAAATGACCCTCATAATTGGTCTAGAGCCCATTTTAAAGATGGATTGGACCGTGACATTTTGGTAAACAATATGTGTGAATCTTTCAATTCAATTATTTTAAAAGCACGAGGTGTTGGCAGAATAAACCAAGCTGTGTAGTATTTGTTTATTTATTTATTAATCGTATTAGATTTAGGTTTTTAGTAGTTGTGTGATTTAGGAATTTGTGTTTTATTTGGTAATTACTTATGCAAGTGGTTTCTTACCCAACAAGTCTGGTAGACTATAAATAAACCATTAGATGGGGTATTTTCTTAAGAGAGTCCAAGAAGAGTCTGTAAGGTTTAATTGTGGTGAGACTTTCTTCCATTGTTTTGAGATATCAATAATAGTGTGTTTATTATTTTCTTCTTTTCCTCCTACATATATATTTGAGTGTTTTTTTCCATCCTTCAATCTATAGTCTTGCATGCATATTATTATTAGAACCCCTAAAATTTGGGTTCTACAATTGGTATCAGAACCAGACAGGTTAGTCCCGGTGCTTCCAATCGCCGAAAGTTAAGGCACAAGGTTTGCCAGAAAATATTCTGTTGATTGAATTAGACCACGAGATTGGTCCTAAAGTGTGCAGTTGGTGAAGATTTTGACTATAAGATTAGTCCGAAGTTGTCGATTGTTGCAAGTATTATGACAGAGATCGAAAAGAATCCGCCGATTTGTTGATTCGCAGTTGTCGATTGAAGGATTTAATTGGCTAATCACCGGTGGTAGCCAAGAAACTTCATAAAGGGGAAGAATTTGCTGATTATGTGAGTTATTAATGATGGATATATCTTGGGATCTACGAATGGTCAAAGGTATAGATACTAACTCCCAAAAAATAAAAGTATGGAATCACATTATTTTTGGCTTTTAAGAGTAGAAAATATCTTGAGCAATGCAATTTAGATGATATTCTCTATATTGATTCAAGTCTGCTGCCAAAACATGTTTTTAAGAAGAAGGTTAGATTATTTTTTCAAGTCATGCGTAAAACCATGTCTAATTGTCTTTTCAAAGCATCTATTCATCTGACCAAAGCACCTTGGAGATTTTGGGTGGATACTCATTATGTTTTGCGGACTCTTGAGTTGAATGAAAATTTTAAACCAAAAAATGGTTGTTGGACATGGTTAGTTGATTTTGAGAGTGATAGATTTATTGATAACATGGGTGATTTGGAAGATTTTGAATTGGCTGATAATTTTGATTTGCATACTATATTTGGAGAAATTGGAAGTGATGATTTTGTTGAAAAAAGAGAAGGTGTTAATTTGACAGAGAAAGAAAAGAAAAATTTTGATATAGCAAGTCAAGGAAAAGAAATTGTTGTTGAAGAATTTATTGGTTTGGATTGTCTTCAAAGTAATGTGGAAAAGTTGATTTGATTGATATGGATTTCATTGGAGTTGAAAAATATTTTGCTCCTGAAGAGTTAATTGACAAGGTGAAATTTTTGGGTAATTCTGGTAGTGGAGTTTTTGAATTATCTAGTGGTGATCATTTTGGTAAAAGAGATTATTATAATTTCAAATTTTTGGGCACTTGTGTTGGTGATACATATGGTGAATATGGTGACGAATGGGTATCCATCAATGACTATTTTGATCAAGAAGAATTTGTTGAAAAATTGTTTGCAAAGTATAAAGTACGTCCACTGCCGCGTGTAAAGATGAAACTGATAACTGGTAACAAGATGGAATTGCATATCATCTATTCAACAACAAAATTTTCAATGGAGAGTTTGGTTTAAGGGAGGCAATGTTGGCAGAATAAACCAAACTGTGTAGTATTTGTTTATTTATTTATTAATCGTATTAGATTTAGGTTTTTAGTAGTTGTGTGATTTAGGAATTTGTGTTTTATTTGGTAATTACTTATGCAAGTAGTTTCTTACCCAACAAGTCTGGTAGACTATAAATAGACCATTAGATGGGGTATTTTCTTAAGAGAGTCCAAGAAGAGTCTGTAAGGTTTAATTGTGGTGAGACTTTCTTCCATTGTTTTGAGATATCAATAATAGTGTGTTTATTATTTTCTTCTTTTCCTCCAACATATATATTTGAGTGTTTTTTTTTTCATCCTTCAATCTATAGCCTTGCATGCATAATTATTATTAGAACCCTAAAATTTGGATTCTACACGAGGTCTCCCTATCATAGGCATGTTACAGACAATTTATTTGTATTTGTTGAAAAGGATAGAGAAGAATAGAGAAACAATGTCTAAGCATGAAGGTTAAGCTACTGTTTTGTTGCTGGTTATCACAAATATTTTTAGTAACATGATAACCTTTCTCATCTAAATGTGTCCTTGTTTTGTCTGTTTTTGGTAGGTCTCTTATGTCCGGCAATCTTTGACATCCTTGAGAAAGCCAAAACTGAGGAGTGCATGTGTATCTCACATTATGCTGGGACAAAGAAGTACCAAATTGTTGTTCATTTGGTGAGCAATTTGTTGTTGATATGGGGACCAAAACCTACACATGTAGAAAGTAGCAGCTAAGAGGCATACCATGTGGCCATGCAGTTGCTGCCATTAATAGGAGATGTGAGAAACCTAAGAAAAATGTTTCTGCCACATACTTGAATCCAATCAATGGTCCACATAGATGGGACCACATAGATGTCCCTCCAATGAAGCCTTCAAATATTGTGAGATCAGCTAGAAGGCCAAAAAAGATGAGGAAAAAGGGTTCAAATGAAGAAAATCAAAGGCAGTCATGTGTCAACCCATCTAAGTCTCACAAAGTTAGCAAGGTTGGGACCAAGATAAGCTGTAGCATATGCAAGAAATAAGGGAATAATAGCAGAAGTTGTCCGGATAAACATAAACAAGCTGATACAATCACACATGGTGATCCTAGGCCTTTACATAATGAATCTGATGGGATCAGTACACAGCCAAAAGATGCAACCAGATTTGAAAATGTGTCAAAGGAAAGCATCAGCAGTCTTAATGCTGCAAATCTGACTCAGATAAATAGGTAAGAGAGCTGTACAAGTGCTCCTCAAGACTTCATTCAACAAATTAGCAGTGGGGGACAATCAGCCAAGAACAACAGTTGAAAATGCTCATTTTGCCGTAAATCTGGCCACTCAAAGAAAGGTTGCCAGCTAAGGCGATGGACATTTAAGGACTCACCACACATGATTGGAGAACTTGGATTGAACAATGGAGCTGGTGGCTTGGATACTATCATTAACCCATTTCGGGAGGTTCAAAAAAGGACTAAAGCTGGACATGTAAGTGTTTTTGATGATCAATAGGTTGTTTTCTGAGATGGAAATCTATTTATATGCTTACTGACAGTTTGTTATGTCCTCACATGTAGTTGAGCTCCAAACCTAGTGCCAAGCTTTATTCACATAGTTCGGGGATAACAATGAAAGCATCGGATTCATACATTGATGAAAGGGAGATGAATGAGCTGGGTTCAAGTAGTCATCTGACGAAAGGACTTGAACCAGCACCCTTCACTTTGAAGGGAAAAATGTGTGTAAATTTATCTACATTGCAGGCAACAACAGGTCACTCACATGATTCAACTGGCATTGGTATGGAGATGGGAACGAAGTTGCTAAGTTAGGGAATTTGACCTCTACAAGCAAATAGTTGTTTTGTTAATGCATAATTGGTTGTTTTGGTAATGTTTTGAGAATGTTTTCAGAATGTAAGGCTAAACACGCCTTTTACTTGTTTTGTCATGAATATTTAAGTATTTTTGAATTGGTTGAATTATTAAATTTTGTTGCAAGGCTAAACATGCCTTTTATTCTTAAATGCTCAAAATCTATGTTTTTAAACTCGGATTAAAATCTTTGTTTTTATGCTCAAAAAAACCGGTCAAAACCTGTGTCCGACGGTGAATCAAGTTGACCCATTGACCGGGTTTGACTATTGACCGCTTTTTTTTTTTTTAACCTTTAACCCATTATATCCTTTCAAACTCACTTTTAAGTTTTGTAAATATGCTTTAACCTCTCATTATTTTAATAAAGTGTAAAATTAATCCAATACACTTTTTAAGTCACATTTCTACCTATATATATATATATATATATATATATATATATATTATATTCTTTAAGTCAATTTATTTATTAAATATAAAATTCTCAAATTTATATATAAAGTCATAAATCACTAATTTAAGAAAAATTTTATATATATAAAGTTGAAAACTACCAATTTGAGGGAATTTTTATATACTATTTTAAGGGAATTTTTTTATATACTATTTTGATTATATATTATTAATATATATATTTATGACATATTTATAACGTCATTCGATTCGACCCCCGGTTGAACCCGGTCGGACCCATCGACCCCTAACCCCTGAGCTCAGTCGGTTCGATACTCGGTCCGAGTCTGAGAACATAGCTCAAAATGCTTTTGCATTTGTACCTGTCTATAGGAAATTTTTTATGTTGGAAATTCTTACAGGTTCCTCATATTACCAAAAGTACTTCAACAAATTGGGACAATTTGTGCCTTAAACTTAAACTATGGGACACTTCGGTCCCTATTCTTCATAAGCTAAGGACATTGAAGTCCCTAAAGTTTATGCATAGGAACACACAGGCCCCTAAATTACAATATCAATCCCAACCTATTTAGCCTAGTTTTCCTTCAAAATTACACCACTAACTACAACCTACATTTCCAGAAACTACAACTTGCTCTCCCAACTAACATTACATCTTATTCATCCCAATATGTGCTACACTATGTTCTCCTACACCACCATTGCTTCTTTTCCTATTAACATGGAGCCGTCTCTTGTCTGTCTTCATTTGAATAAAATGAACAGTACGGCAATGCCAACCTAGCGAAAAAGCAGGTACATCTTCAGCCTCCTTATTTTCCCTTGTTGCTGTCTTGACTTTTCTTTCAAGCTTCTCAATCTCAGCTTCCATTTTGTTTTTTGCTCTTAACAGCCCAGGGATTATCTCTTTGGACCTTGACACATCTTAGATCAATCCAATCCCAATACCTACATCCTCCTGCCTCCTACATTAAGACAATGAACACAAGTTTAGGTGTATACTTTGCATATAAAATCGAAAATATGTGGAAGCAGAAACAGCTATGCCTGATAGATATTATCCTATAATTTGGACATCGACAAAACCTTTTCCTGGGTTTACATCTGTCCATGATGTGATCATCATTGGTATCTGCATGCTAATACCTCTCTTTTTTCTCCCATGCTAATACTTCAGTAAAGAAGATATTCATTTGCTTATCTATAAGGCACTTGTTGGAATCCAGATTTGTTGTATAGACACCATACTTTGCAAGATCTTTGTATGGTAGAGAAGTAGAGGAATCCACTAATTAAAATGTGAGCATCAATGTGTAAACTACACATTACTAATCTTTTATCTTAATTCTTCTTGCGCTACTTGTAAACTGGAAAAGTGTTGTCGTCCTTGCTAGTATCCTTTGTTCTCTTTTGGGTTTTTAGCTTAAATGTTTTCTTCTTTTCTCTGCCCTTTTATACTCCCAAAGGAGGCATTCAAGACCCAGCCATAGAACACTAGCAACTGTCGTTCATAGCCTTGAAGGGTCTGTATTATACTTTATATATAACTTTTCTTACAAATATATCGTTTAAGTATAACCTAATATGGAATCACTCATTTATATTTATTAGTAATACCTCACGTGCTTTTGCACATAAATATATTTTCTCAAAATATAACATCTTTAATATATACTAACTTTTAAAATACACACACACACACACACACTAACTTCCTTTTCAAAAATTTTGATTGATAACATAATATTGACAAAAAAAATCTGTGACAAATAAATATAATAATTGCAAGTCATATACAATCTTTAAAAATGGAAGGTTATCATAACTAAACTAAGTCACTGTATATTTTATTGTAGTTACAACATCAAGAATAGGGAATATTTTATCATGTTTCAACCCCATGCATGCAATCAAACTTGAGCAAAATATTTATTGAAATATGCTCATTTTAGCCATTACAAAAGTGATATCGAGGATAACCTCATCTTTTAGTTCCAAGTAAAATGTGTTGGAAGTCATGACCTCTAAAATCGATGTAAGAATTCAAGAATCTCTTAAATTTAAACTCGTATAATTTCATAGAAAATTTAGACATGGCTAAAATAATATTTTAAAATTCTTTAAGGCCACTCTCAAGTATATGCATATTAAAGTTTCAAATCTAAACCTTCATTATATTTGCCCTCTTCATAATTAGACCTTCTTTTTCATGCAATTTGAAAAGTATATTTGTAGTTTTATTCTCCAATAAATCTTTGATTTAAGCAATTTTATGGGATATGAATGACTCAATTCATGATTAATATTATCTCTTTATTGTTCCATTTTTCCATTTTAGCAACAGTTGCCTCAGGAGTTGGAGGAAATTGGGAATAGTGGAAAAATGGGATGAAGTGACAGGAAATGAAGTAATCGATGAATGGTTTTAGATTGGAGCATTACATGAAATTAATCACCATCATAACTCCAAGTGGGGAACCTTTTTTTTTTTTTTTTCCTTTCCCCAGTAACCATATGACTATTTCATTCCCAGGTTTTGTGCATAATTTACCAAGCCTTCATTGATGGCTTGATAAAATTTCATTAAAAAAAATAAAGCAATGATTCTTTTTGCCAATGATATACTCCTCAAAAGAATATTTGTAAGTCAAAAATTAGGATAAATTTGAGAAAAACATTTGCGAGAAATATTTTGATGAATTTTTAGAGTTTAAAACATTAAGAAGTGAGGAAAATGGGAGAGAATGGGCATATAAACACAACCTTGAAAAGTTAAATACAATAAAAAATTGTACATAGAATAAATATTCATTAATTTCAGTATTTGTCAATAAATATTCATTAGTTTCAATATTTTTCGACCTTGTATCTAAGTATTTTGAAATCATTTTTGCATATTATTTTTCTTAGTCAATATGGTGTAATATGGTGAATTTAATTATAAATTTAACTTTTTGTCTTCTCATTAACAATTGATTGATGATAATTTGTCTTCTTCTTCACCATTATTTTCTTCTCAACCACTATGTATAATGTAGTGTACTTCAATCAACATTAAATAATAAGAACACAATATAAAACTTAATGATTAATTAATAAGGGCATAATGGGAATAAGCAAAACTAAGATCACAATAATGCTTACACTTACCCTCAAAGTACCAGACTCATGATACTTTTATATAGACTAGTAATACTTCACGTGCTTTGCACGTGATCTTATCATCCTAGTATGTAGTATCGTAAGATACTAAAATATTTTTTATAATTTTGATTGTCAACTTCACACTAAAATACTTTTTATTTTTTTTTCTTTTAATTGTCACAAAATATTGATACTTGCACATTTTACCAAAATTATTCAACATTTTTAATATCATATTTAAATCAGGATATCACAATTTTTTACATACAAATTAATATTGTTGAGTGAGAAAAAATGAATCTAGATGTTGAGCGTGAGCGCAAGAAATATATATATATTAGCAATTTAAAAGGTTAAATTGTGATATCAATTTCTAAAAGGGCATTAAAGTAAATGAATATATTTATATCAATTATGTAAATTCAACTCAAGTATAATATTATATATTTATTTCAATTCCCTATTCTTCCTACACTCCAACAAAACACTTTCTAATCAAAGTATGAATTAGAACCATCAAACTACAACTTTTGAAAAGATAAGATTTGACTAAACTACTAAAGATTTTAACATAAGTATTAATGCATTGAACAATATGCCAATCTATATATCTTTGCTTATGGATTTCTTCCCCCCCTTATGGCTAAGTAAAATAAATTGTTATAGTAGAACTATAGAGTGAGACTGATCTAATCAATTTATATGAAGTATATGAATAATTTTTATTTATTTCTTTTTACTCGAGTGAGTAGACTGAACATTCGTAATAAAATGTAAATCTTGCATATATGATTGCATTTTATCATTACGTAATGTAAAATGAATTTGTTAATGATATGTGAAATAGTTCAATATTAAATCAAAAACATGTTTTTACAATTGAATAGATGTGAAGTTTGTATATATGACTCTTTGTATTCCTTTATAATAATGGAATATAAATAGGATTAAGTTTTTATCCACTGTCAGTGTAGTAGATTTTTTACACTAACAGGTATAGATGAATGCCACCTATGCAAAAGGTGGATTTCAAATTTGAAATTAGATTACGTGGCATACATCTGTACCCGCTCGTGTATACACTGACAGTGTATAAAAAAATTACTCATATAAATAACCTAACATATTTAATTGATTCTTTATTCCTGTTAATTCTTGTAAATTGAAATTTTGTTTAGAGATAGTTTTGCATCCTTTTTTCTTTTTGGTTTTTACTTATTTGTATTTTACTTTTTTAGTAGACTTCATTAGAAAAGCGTAAGTAAGAACTCCTATATAACTTGAGAACACTTCTTTTTGGGGTAAAGGTAACAACATTTGTATTTTGAATCATTATCATTTTTTCTAGGTGATATTATGGTTAATATAGAATATAAATGGTTTATACTACTTAATTATCTTCGATTAACTATTTCATTATCAATTGACATTCAATTAACAGAAATAGTTGGGTTCTTTTATTTTTGATTTTCTTTTATTATTTCTTCATAATGATAAAGAGTACATAATTATATATTTATCGTATGATATGCGTTTCAAAATTGTCCAAATGAATGTGGACTCTTTTTTTCTTATATATTTCTTTTTTATTCTAAAAGCATCTTTTTTTACACCAATAATTTTTTATGATTTTAAAATTATGGTTAATACAATTAGTCACACTATTTTGAATAAGAAACTTTAACACACATAAGAGTTGGAGATAGAGTGTAAGAGTCACTAAATAGTTTTAATAAGGAGTTTTTCATTTTAATTACCATTATTATTGAGTTTAGTAATTTGGAATGTTTTATATTTTCAATTACTACCACAACTAAAATGCAATAACTCTAATTCAAAGATTGGGGGCAACATGGGCATAACAAAAACTAAGATAAAAAAGTGCTTACAACTTACACCAAGACTCATCATACTTTTAATATAGTAATGATAATGATAATGATAATGATAATGATAATGATAATGATAATGATTATAGATATATTCTACGAATTGTTATTTTTATCTCAAAAATTCGCAAGATATGCCGAAACAATATGCAGTATAGTTGCATTATTATAGGCATTCTCAGTGATATGTCGCTTTTCTCATTGACATCATAAATTCATAATTCTCCAAACGTGAGGGGACCTCATCTTAATTTTCATAAATCTCACGGAAGTCATCTTGAAGACTACAATTTCTTGAGGATCAGCCACTCAACTACCACCATAAGCCGGCCCTAAATCAACGAAAGACATGGAGGTTGTTTCGTACATTGGATATGACTCAGGATAGCTCAACTTTGTGGGACAGTGTCTGGGAATTTGTAGTCACTGGTCAGGCTTGCTTGGCTTTGTCTGAACGATTATGGAAGGAGCAACAAGCAATTCTCCAGCAGTTCTGGAGAAAGCGCCCATCAGAGTTGCCGCTATCTGTGGCTCCCTACGTAAGGGGTCTTGCAACCGAGGCCTCATCCGTGCAGCCATCGTGATATCCAACGAGTCAGTAGACGGCATGATCATAGAGTATATAGACATATCAGCTTTACCATTCTTGAATACAGATTTAGAAGTTGACGGGACCTATCCTCCAGAAGTTGAGGCTTTTCGGGATAAGATCTGCCAAGCAGATAGCATTCTTTTTGCTTCCCCAGAGTACAATTATTCCGTGTCCGGACCCCTGAAAAATGCTATCGACTGGGGATCAAGACCCCCTAATGTTTGGGCTGATAAGGCTGCTGCACTTGTAAGTGCTGCTGGAGGTTCTGGTGGGAATAGACAACAGTATCATATCCGTCAGATTGGAGTTTTTCTTGACCTTCACTTCATCAATAAGCCTGAGTTTTTCCTCCGGAGGCCTTTAGCCCCGCCCCAGAAGTGTGATAGGGATGGTAACTTGATCGATGAGGAAATCAGAGAGAAATTGAAGGAGGTTCTCTTGTCTTTGAATGCATTTACCTTGAGACTCCAGGGCAAGTCTAAATGATATATATACACATGTATGCATTTTGTACTTACTTCTTCTCGTCTGCTAGCTAGCATATCATTTCTCATAGCCTAAAGAATACACTTTGATTCATTACTGGAGTTCACAAGAAATGATTCACAGTATTGAACAGAAACGAAACGTATCTCATCCAATGTTGCAAGGGTGAATGAATCCAATAGCTTTATGATCTTGATTTTGTTTTTGTTAAAACATGTTTGCTAGTTATGCTTTGTTGTTTCAGGTATTCTGGTAGTTTTACCTAGCTGATGCACTAGTAATTGGCGTGCACCTCATTAAGGCTATTTCGATTTTTTGTCACTTTGGGAACCAATGTGTTAAGGATCAAGACTGTAAAAGTTCTAAATCTTGGGAACAAAACAAAAGTTTGAAGACTTAGGGGTAGCTTGGCCCTGAACAAGACAGCTTTTTATCGTTTATCTGAACTGATTTTTAAGAATCCCATTTGGCAAATATGGTATTTTCCACCTTGGCTCTAAGATTGTCATTAAGTACTGGCCGTAAGACTTCCATCATTTAGCAATTTCGCAGCTCAGATTCTTGTAAAACATGGACAACAGTGATGAAAAGTTGAACAAAGCGAGGCCAAAAGGGAAGTCCTAAAGTTTTCGAAACCTCTATTCTTGTCAATTGAAATTAAATGTGTCTTTAATTAAACTTAGCAAATGAACAAACCCAAAGGAAAACATGCAATTGGTACTTACTTTGCGAAAGAAATTATGTGTATAGATGCAGAAAGGGAAAACCACGAATCTTTGCTACGGGAGAAAATCTCCTCTATCCTGATAAATAAGATCGTTTGTAGAAGTAAAGACATTGTGGAGATACAGAAACCTTCGGGGAGCTGCTGTTGAAAAGGAATGGGGTTTAGATGCAGAAATGGTACTCCCCACATTACAATGCCTGCAACCCTGTCAATGTGGTGAAGACGAAAGACATCCAATGTCTTTAGCTATGAGAAAGACTGGGATGTTGAGTTTCACACAAGGAAGATATCTGAGAAGATTATATGCAAGTTTGTTATTGTTTTGTAGGAGGAGAGACCCCCATGACATGTATCAATAATAATCGCTTGTTACTGAATATCACGAGCAAGGATAAAATACCCTGAATATCAGGTTTTAAAGACAGAGGAATCACACCATTTCAAGTTTCTTTGTTATGGCAGACTGAATTCAAATAGAATGATGGACTCTATCCATGTCAATTTAATCAATATGGCATTTGCTTTAATTACTACTATGCAGAAAATCAAGAGTGAATGCTAAGATGCCAGTCAAAAAGTTGATCTCCCAATTCTTAATCCTTAGTGCAACTTCTCTGGCTGTTCTTTCTGCCAACTATTTCCTTATATCTGCAGTTTGAAGGGAGGGGGGGACCCCTCAGTTTGAGATAATTTTTAGTGCATTGGAAAGCTGAGATGAAGATCAAGAATTGTCATGACAGTGCCCAAATCTTGTTTGAATGTATGGTGGGGTCATTCTGATCATGCCATCCTGAATGAGTCGTGGATTTTACTTCATATCTGGAGTTATAGTCCTTAAATTGATGCAAAGCCAAACAAGGTAAGATAGATCCATAGCTACAACTTTCATGAGGGTTCCTGTGGAGATTACGTTGTTTTGAAGTCCGTGATTTGAAATTGTGACAAATACAACTACAATTTCTCTTCAGAAGTCAGAAACCAATTTTGACCATGACTAGTCCAAATTCGTAGCAAAATTAGCTACAATTTCTCTTTGGAAGTCATAAACTAAATTTGCCCACAACTAGTCCAATTTCAGTGGCAAAGTCACCGTAAGCATCATGAAACTGAAATATTTTTAAAAGGCTTTGTGGGAAATGTTTCTAAATATGTTTTCTTTTGTTCTTTTGGTATATTTAGGAGCCGCCACTCTTGGAATAAGGAGGGATAGAATTTTCTCTTCTAGTCTAGTACTGGAGGCATGCAAGAAAAGTTAAAAAGGCCAAACCAATAGCCAGCGACAGCGTAGGGGGAATAGCATCAACTAGCAAAGTCAGCGAAGGAATCAGGAAACTTTCATCATTTTGGAAAGCTTTGTTGAAAATGTTTTTTAAAATGTTTTCTTTTATTTTTGGTATAATTAGGAGCTGTCATACTTGGAATGATGGGGAACAAGTAACGTGAATAAATGTAGATTAAGAATTTTTCTTAATTTTGTTCTTGCAGCATCGAGTAGCTAAACATTTGAATACGGTTTGATTAGTACTTGATCGTGAGACATAAATTCTATGTCTAAAAGTATAATTGATTTAAGAGATGATTTTCGAAACCTCTTTAAGTTTTCTGACCATTGCCCTTTGAAAAATATGTGCCATTTCTTTTCCTAGGACACCTTTGAGTTTTGATCATTTGACTCTTTTACTTTTGACTTTTTATAACATTATCAATATATTTCAATATATCTTATTAAAGAACATAAAATATATCAGTTTTGGAATGAAAAGTTTCTCTCTATCAAAAAATGAGTTGTTTAATAATATATCTTTAAAATGGGTTTGCAATGTTACAAAAAGTTAAAAATAAGGAAGACAAGTGATATTTTTCAAAGGTCAAGAGTAACAAATGATATTATCACAAATCCGGGAGAGGTTTTTGAAATTATCCCTTGATTTAATTATCTATGAATTTTATTGATATAATTGTATAGGTGATTGTCTATCTAACCAAATAGATGATTGCTTGTTATGATTAACAGTGAAATTAACTTCATAATATCTGCAATTTGTGAATATTAACAAAAGTAACAATTAGGTCTCAATGATTATGATTCAAATTCTGGTTGATTATCTAAGAGAAACATCAAGTGAATTAAATGAATGAAGTTGGTTAAATTAACTTGACTAAGATTGCTTAATACCGAATTGATTAATATTAAGAATTTAATTTGGTTACTGGACTTGAACTAATGAACACAGAGAAGATTATGATTTACTTCAGTTGTAAGTACTTCTTAGCTACTGATTTTGGTATCCATGAGTAATGGAAGGGTTGATTTCCTCTCCAACATGAACTTTTTCCTTTTTCCTAATTGAGTTTCTTTACTCTTAATTTCATTTTTTTTTTGTTACAAATTTTAGATATTTAATTCTAACCCCTAAACTTTAAGTTAGGAATTTCATTCACTAACCACTGAACTTGCTAATACTACAAAAAGAATATATCTATATATATATATAGAGGCTAGAACTATAATTAATTTTTGGTGAATTCCACAAAGTTGTTTTTTTAGAGTCAGCACTGACGACAGCTGAAGCCGACATCATAAGACTAGTATATAGGCCCGCCCCCCAAACCGTCAAAATAAAAAAATAGATAGAGAGATAGTAAATTCGTTGAAGACCCAAGATAGCTGAATTTTGGGTGACTCTTCTTTCTTGGCTTTGTCTGAATCAATTATGGAAGCAGCAGCAGCAATCAATCCTCCAGCTGTGCCCGGAAAAGCCCCCATCAGAGTTGCAGCCATCTGTGGCTCCCTCCGTAAGGGCTCTTGTAACCGAGGCCTCATCCGGGCAGCAATCGAGATATCCAATGAGTCAATACCCGGCATGATCATAGAGTATATAGACACTTCATCCTTACCATTGTTGAATACAGATTTAGAAGTGAATGGGACTTTTCCCCCAGAAGTTGAGGCCTTTCGGGATAAGATTCGCCAAGCAGATAGTGTTCTTCTTGCTTCGCCGGACTACAACTACTCTGTCTCTGCACCTCTGAAAAATGCTCTTGACTGGGGATCGAGACCCCCCAATGTCTGGGCTGACAAGGCTGCTGCACTTGTAAGTGCTGCTGGAGGTTCTGGTGGGGCTCTCCAACAGTATCACGTCCGCCAGATTGGAGTCTTTCTTAATCTTCATTTCATCAACAAGCCTGAGTTTTACCTCCGGAGGCCTTGGGTTCCGCCCCAGAAGTGTGATGGAGATGGTAACTTGATCGATGGTGAAGTCAGAGAGAGGTTGAAGGAGGTTCTCTTGTCTTTATATGCATTTACCTTGAGACTCCAGGGAGGGCAAGTCTAAATGATATACATTGTTGATACCTTGTGAAGTTGTGTTTGCTCTCTTCTTCTCGTCTGCTGGCATGCCATTTCACACGGTCTAATGAATAAAATTTGATTCTTTTACTACTGGAGTTATCACGAAGTGATTCACAATATTTGGGAAGAGCTAACTTCTATTGGTTTCAGGGCATCATATATTGTTTGTTTTTTAGTTTGTATTCTTTCTCGTGTAGGCTACAACTTGGAAATTGCCAAGTTCTTGCAAAATGCTTCTAGGATTAAATTTCAAACCAGGATTCCATTCCAAGGTTTTTGTAATTCTGTATCCTTTGTGGACGAAAATAAATGTATCTTATTTTAATGTTGTATGTGTGAATGAACTCAAGAACATTTGCAAAATGCTTCTATGCTTTGTTGTTTATGCAGTCTGGTAGTTCCAGAAATTGTTTTTCCTAGTTGATGCACATGTACTTGGCCTTTACCTCATTAAGGCTATTTTGTTTTTTGAGACTTTAGGAACCGATGCGTTTAGAATCAAGATTATAAAAGTTCTAAATCAAGGGAACAGAACAAAAAATTGAAGACTTGAGGGTAGCTCAGCCTCTGAACAAGACGGCTTTTTGTCATGTCTTCGAACTGATTCTGAAGAAATCCATTTGGCAAAATGTGGAATTTTCCAAAAGGTTTCTAACATCTAGCAATTTCCCATCCCAGATTCTTGTTAAACACAGACAACTGCGTCGAAAAGTTGAAAAGCCAGGCCAAAAATGAAGTCCTAAAGTTTTCAAATCCTGTATCCTTGTCAATTTAAAGTAAATGTATCTTTTACTAAACTCAGCAAATGAAGAAACCTGAGGGAAAGCACACAATTGGCACTTCACATTTCATGAAAAAAGTAGATGTATGGATGCAGACTGCGAGAATCATCATCTTTGAAACAGGAGAAAATCTCCTGTGTTTGATGGATAAGATCTTTTAGAGGAGTAATGATGTTAGGTAAGTAGTAAAGACTAGATTTGCAGGAAAAGTAACTTCAATGAACCTCAGCATTCGGACTCCATACCTCCAAGAACAAAGCATAAAATAGTTCAGCAGCTACAGACCATTTTTGTTGCATATATAGATTAACTATGGGTCTTCAAGAAATTGAGTATTAGCTCATTCACTTGGTCCGGAAATTGTTCTTGAACAAAGTGGCTACCTTCGGGCATGAATACTGTCTCCAACTTGGGAACAAATATTTTAGCTTGATCGCTTCTAATGTAGTCCTCCATTCGTGGGAATTTGATGAAGTAATCTTTTTCACCCATTATCAACAGCGCAGGAGCATCAACCTTGACTTCCGATAAGTTGATCACTTCTTGCATTGACCTACAAAGATATGCACATTATGGTAACTGACTAGATCCTCACAAAAGCACGAAACTAGTTATCTAGCACCAGAGCTGCCATCCTTCACTTCTAGCCATCCTGTTGTTTAGATGAGCTAAAAGATCTTGAGTAAACAATCAGATCTATAGTCTGGTGTCAAGGCACAATGATTTCAGGATAAAGAGAGCATGTAAGTAATTGGTAATGTTTGAAATAAGAAATATTTTGATTCGCTTACCTATATGGAATTTTCAGAGCAGTTTGGAATCCAGATTTTTCATAGAGAGCACCATAATTTGCAAGATCTTCCTCAGTGAACCAAGAGGGTAGAGGGGTAGATGAATCCACTAAATCCATTATCTCCTGATTTTTCTCAGCTACTGGTACATCAGGTCTGGAGAACAGGATATAGATGTTGCGCACGACTGTTTTAGGATCAAGTCGACCAAAATCAGCTTCAGCTCTTCCAGGTTCCTGGTAGGAGATATTTATTGAGATGCATTAATGACAGGGTTCCTATAGTGGAAAGTTCTCTTGAGATGCATAGGTTTCCTCTTCTGTTTCGCTACATTAAAAAGCAAGAAATTTCCTGAAACTTGGAAACCTTTACTTTGGATTATGCCTGAAAATGGTTTCAAGATTCACCATCTCATCCCAAAATTTCAAAAATGTACCACCAGAAAGAACAGTAAAAAAAAAAAAAGAGAGAAAAGAAAGAGACTATCATACCTCCCATCTAGCAATATAGAAGCCTTCAGGAAGACCCTCTTTCAGTGGAGGAAGAATTGGTGGGAGGAAAGGTATACCCAAAGTCACAACTCCTGCAACCCTCTCTGGATGGAGAAGCACAAAATGGTATGCAACCCTAGCTCCAAAATCTTTAGCGATGAGAAAAACCTGAGTACAACATGAAGTTATACACATGATTTAAGCTCTTGATAAACACAACAGTGCAGCAAGTAAAAACCATCTAGCATACAAACACAAGCAACCTTAATCCACGTTTATGTCAGATGGGGACTCAACTACTACCTTTTTCATATTGATCTACTAGTAATTGGTGAGTTGGTGTTAGATATTAAAATTGGTTGGATTTCCCCCAAATTTCAACTGAGTTTTCATTTTCTTCTTCGTCCTACTGAAACTAATGCCAGACAATGAACAATTACTATGTCATTTTTTATGTGCTCCCTCCATTTGGTTATTTGGGATGAGTGCAAAACAGAGAATGCAAATGTGAATACCAGAAATCTAGCCAAACCAGTCTACTATCCACAAGCTCTCTGGGAAGGTCGATTAGATTTTCTCTTAATCGTGATTTGTGCCAAGCATATACATGCGAGAAACCTTCCATATATAGTCTTTTTATTGAGACAAATGAAAGATAAAATCTTTAGCTATGAGAAAAACCAGTTTATAACACGATTAAGATGTGCAAATCTGGATAAGCTCCTACTAAACACCTATTTGCAGAAAATAGAAATTATCTAGCATACAAACAACAATCAACCCTAATGTAGGTCACATTAATTTTTGTATTTCTTTTTCATTTTGATCTCCTGGTGGGTTGGTGCTAGACCTTATATTGAACCTGTTTCATTTATCAGCAACAAAATAACAAAAACTTAATGCCAAATAATGAACAATTACTATATCGTTTCTGGTGCACTCCCTGGTTATTTAGAGTGAATCAAATAGCGCTGTCAACGGACAGAGACCAGGCTCGGACCTGAGCCGAACCCAGTCTGTTTTTCCGTATATCGAATAAGTCATATATCTGTTTATCTAGTTCTGACCTGGATCTTTTTTATATATAAACTAAACGAGACGGATATGGATTTATACATTATGATTGATTAATATAATTATTTTAATAAAATATTATATATTTCATCAAAATTTGCTAATAATTTACTTATTCTCAAATTAAAATAGATTTTCTACAAAATCAAACGATTGTCAGAATTCATTTAATTATATTGTTAATATTGAACTGATAAATTTTATGTATATATAAAAATTATCATACTTAATTAATTTTTTAAAAATGGATATATTTGACCATCAAGCGGTTCGGATCCGAATCCGAATCCAAATCTTTTCATTACATGTCCGATCCGGGTTGGGAGTTACCAATTCGAACCTGTCAACACCCCTAACTGCAACACAGAGAATTCAACGTGGATTGCACAAATCCAGTCAAACCAGTTTGATCTCCATAAGCTCTCTGGAAAGCACAGCTAGATATCTCATTATTGGTCTTAATTTGCGCACCTCTTTTAGTTGAGAAACATGAAAGCCAAGATAAATGTAAAGAGATACGGACTCCATTTGGCAAAAGAAAAGTACCTTGGAAATACCAAGAACATCAAGGAGGGAATAAAGATCAGAGATGAAGTCAGAGTAGGTAGCCTCCTGGGGTACAGGTGGTGGGTCGGATAGTCCATATCCTCTGTAATCGGGTGCAATGGCTCTATAACCAGCTTTGGCTACTGCAACCATCTGATGACGCCAAGAATACCAAATCTCTGGGAACCCATGACAGAACAACACAGCTTTTGATTCGCTTTCTCCAATCTCAGCTACATGGAGCTTCAGCCCGTTCACTTCAATGAACTTGTGTTGAATCTGATCCATTTGCGAGAGGAAAATTCAAGAAAGATGGAGAGACACCAATACTACTTGATAATGATGTTCCTGTTGGAGGGATTAAAAGTTGCAGATTTTTGTTCCAGTGGAGAGATGGACTTTTTGTCCAGTTTCGTTGATTTCAAGAACTCAGCTGAATCTCACATGGGCAAAATGTACCAGAAAAAAAAAGGTTGAGCTGTATTTCAACCACTCCTTTTAAAAGTTAAAGTGTTTTTTCGTGCTAATTTGGAAACTTAAGAGTGAATAATTAATATGGATTGCGAATTTATACCCAAAAACAAACAAAACAAATGAATCTTCTTCTGTTTTACTCCCTATCCTACTCTTTATCCCATTTTTTATTATATTGTTATTTCTTTTTCATAAACATGATATTTTAATGCTTTTTTATTTTCTTAAGATCTAATAACTATTAGTTGAAGAATATGCAAAACTTAAAAAACTCAAAAAATCAAAATGCACAAAAAAATGTGATTTTTATGAATTTTCTAGTGTAACTTTTTTATTTTGTATTGTATATTACTTTTTTGAAACTATTGCATTTATCTTTTACTATGTTATTTGATAGTAAGAAAACAAAAAAGAATTAAAAGTACGATGTTAATGAAAAAAAAATAGTAATATAATAGAAAGTGGAACAGAAGACCTGTTGGGACTACCTTGTCATTTATTAAACTTCTATGCAAAGCTCAGCTCCAACCATCTAATTTCAAATTTATTTATCTCTCACTAGTCACTATAAACAGTTATTTGCAATCATTCGCAGTATACAGTTCAACTGCTATGGACTGTAGATCTTTTGGGCACATGTGCCTTAACTGTGGCTCTTCAGGAAATTGATTATTAGCTCATTCACTTGGTCTGGAAGTTGTTCCTGGACAAAATGGCCCCCTTCAGGTATGAAAACTGTCTTCAACTTGGGAACAAACATTTTAGCTTGATCACTTCTTATATAGTCCTCCATCCCTGGAAATTTCAAGAAAAAATCTTTTTCACCCATTATCAGCAATGCAGGAGCATCAACAGTCTCTTGTGACACCTTGATCTCTTCATTTGCGGCCCTACAAGTGGAAGGAAATTATCTTGTCAATTATACGAGTTAACTAGAAAAGCGTCCAGATGGTGAAATTCTATAGGTCCCCCTTAAATTAAGAGAGGCTCTGCTGTGTCTTGAGTGTTAACTTTGACCTCTAACTATTTGAATTTTGACAACAAAAAAAAACCTAGAAAAGTGTCCAGCAATGTCTACACTTGCTGCTTTTGACCAGCCTACATATGTTTTGGACAAAGCAACATTTAAATAAAGCTTTAGTTGGTATAGTCTTGGACAAAAATAAGTGCAATTGATGATTCTTGAATCAGAGACAAGAGATGCGTTATGCTTTTCAACTGATTGAATCATGTTGCAATCCATGAAATGCCATGATTTTGTGGTAGTTATAAGTTGTAAGATATCAAGGATTAGTAGAATAGATTGTTATAGTTTTATGTTCAGTCCATCACCTATAGGGCACTTGCAGTGCAGTTTGGAATCCGGATTTATCATAGAGAGCACCGTAGATTGCTAGATCTTCCTCTGTCAACCAAGAGGGTAGCGGAGTAGATGAATCCACCAAGTCTAAGATCTCATGGTTTTCCTCTGCTATTGGCAACTCAGCTCTGGAGAACAAGACATACATTTTGCGGACAACTGTTTTAGGATCAAAGCGACCAAAATCAGCTTCAGCTCTTCCAGTTTCCTACAATCAAGAAGCTCATAAATGTACAACTATAAAAGACAGCAGGGAAATTAGAAGAAAAATAAACGGAGGAGATTTCTGTTCTACCTGAAATCTGGAATTATAGAAGCCTTCAGGCATATTGTCTTTAAAAGGAGGAAGCTTTGGAGGGAGGAAAGGTATGCCCAATGTTACCACTCCTGCAACTTTCTCTGGGTGGAGAAGTGCAAAAAGGCAAGCTACCCGGGCTCCAGAATCTTTGGCTACGAGGAAAACCTGTGAAAAATGAGGAAGATATAGTCCTACAACTATTACAAGATAACCGGAAAAAATGGTTTTCCATTTTGAAAACGTAATTAGCAAGATGGACGAGTACCATGGAAATGCCAAGAACATCAAGGAGGAAGTAGACATCGCTGATGAAGTCGGCATAGGTAGTCTTCTGTCCCAGGTTTTGGGTCAGAAAGTCCATAACCTCTACAATCTGGCGCAATGGCTGTATAACCAGCATTGGCTACGGCAATCATTTGGTGCCTCCAGGAGTACCATATCTCAGGAAACCCATGACAGAAAAACACAGCTTGTGATCCATTTCCACCAGTTATCTCAGCAACATGGAGCTTCAGCCCATTGACTTCAATGAACTTGTGTTCTATCTTATCCATTTGGGACTTTGGGAAAACGAAAACTCACATTTACCACATACTGCCTGTGCATGCCTATAAATGTTACCTCAGGGCTCTTAGGACAGATGGATGCCATATCCAACCGAAGGCAAGCTCGTGTTGCACATGTTTGTCATATGAATTACCAAACCTTTTTTTTTTTTTATGACAAAAGCCATGACATTACATTCCACAGATATAGGACAAACACAGCAATTTGTGGAACAAGCATTATCTCTCCAGTCCTTCACTTTATTGATATTCTTTTATGCTTTTTTGGCAAGTCTATATAGCTTTTACTGTAAAACTAGCCCCCCCACCCCACCGGGGGTGGGGGGGGGGAGGGGGGAGAGAGAGAAGAAGTTTTACCAACTGCATGCCTGTACACAACCACCAGATAGGTATTGCAGGTAAGCCAATACAAATCTGTCAGAATATCCTAAAAACTTCCCTGTATGCAGTATTGTTTCTGTACAGCTTAGTCGAAGACCATTTCTCTTTCACTGAGCATTATATTGCAGTTCCGTTTAAAAGAAAATGTGAATTTTTCTATATGCCCTAGTAATTGCACTTTAATCCCTGACTATAATTCATAAGCAATTGAACCCTTTTTAAAGATTCCACCATATAGATGCATATACGGTGATGATGTTTAAAGTCTTCCCCACCCACCCCCCCCAAAAAAAAAAACCAAAGAAAAGAGAGCTTTTATCCATGACAGAGTAACACAGCATTGGATTTATTTTCTCCAATTTCAGCTACATGGAGCTTCAGCCCTTTGAGTTCAATGAACTTGTGCTGTATTATCCACTTGCCGGGGAGGAATTCAGAGAAAGATAGAGAGATACAGCAAGTCCGTCAGCAAGTGGAGAAATAGGTGGTACACTAGTATTTGAAGTAGTATGATGCTTCTTGTCCTTAAAAAAATCCAAAGAGATTGTCTGTCTGGTTAATCCCCCCTATATAAGTCTTCTCCCTCCCCATGTAGGAGTAGGTTAGATAGTTGCCGATTGATAAAAAAAAAATTACTTACTTAAAACTCATATACATCAGCTCTTACGTATGGTTACGTATGGTTACGCCAAGTAACGGTTAAAAATGCACTGCCTATCACCTAGAAGTGTCAGGTTTTTAGCATAACTAGCCAATCAAGGGCTGATTTTTAATTGATTGTTTCAACTAATTATATGAATTAAAATGATCTTAAATGATATACTCAATTGTTTTTATATTCTGATTATAACTTTTTAATCACTAAAGATGTTAAAATTTATAGTCACACAAAGATTACTTTTTATTCATTTATAATCAGATTTTATAAACTCTAAATCAACAGAGAGCAAGCCTAAATAGGCTTAGCATCTTGATTCTAGAGTGACGGAGGTCTCCAACTCCAAAATCTAGTGGTGTTAATGATAAGTACAAGTTGAGCTTTCAGTTAGTTTTGTGCCCCAAGGATTTGCAATATACAGTGTAATGTATGTCACATTTAAGTGTTGAGCATTATTTGTGAGTTTAATTTAGACTCATCACTTAGAGAAAAACTAACAATAACGACGTCGGATGCTAGTTTATAGTGAATTCACCGAACGGTAAATATGCAATAGTGGACTTGTGAAGTATGAGATATAGTGGATATTTACATGGATTTTCACCTAATGTCTGTAAGCGGACTCGTAAAGCATGAGATATAGTGGATTTTTACATGGATTTGATCATGTCTTGACTCATAATGATTACCAACTAAGACTATTCAAAGTCTTATTTATCAAGAAACTCACTATCTCACTATACCAATGAATGTAAGACATAAATATGAATGAACACCGTAAATGTAGATTACATCCATCTATGACATTATTGCTTTTATTTTGTCCCTTCTAAGAATGTGACCATTTATTTTTGGATTGGTCTTATTTGGATTCCAAGTTTTAAAGAAAAATTCTCTTAACACATTTTTCAATTACATCTTTTCTTCACATAAATCAGATCACTACCATACACTTTTCTCTGGGAAACATTTAAAAAAAAAAAAAAAAAGATGGGCTCTTAGATTCTTGCTGTACACAGGCTAAAGTGATCCGGAGAATCTTGTTGCCATTGCCATGGAAATTTGTCCCATTCCATTGATTTTGAGTTCAGCTGAATTTTCAGGGAAAATTAGATACATTTTAGCCGATAACTTTCAAGAGTGGCTTTAAACATTGTTAAATTTGAGACATTGATAGGAGAAGCAATTTTTTTTTTTTTCAATTTACAAAGCTCAGAAGTTTAAGAGTACTAGCAAGCTCTCAAGCGACTTATCTTGGGCTCGAATTCAGCACGCCACTGGAGAGGTTCAAGCTGGAGAAATTTGATTTGAATAAATGATTCTGCAAGTCAATTTGATTCTATTAATGGCTGTTCCAGAATATCGAAAAGAATATAGTAATTGACGTGGGAGAGGAAAAGAAGTTTTAGAATTGAATAATGGAAGTGAAAACTACGTTTTCTTTCTAGTGCATGTGTAAAAATGAACTAGGCAGATTTAAAGTCTAGCTTCTTGGTTCAAACTCAAGTTTTTCTCACATATAACAACCAATTTGTCAAAAAAAGTAGGAGCAATCTATAATCACAACTCGGCAAATTAGTAGTCGGGCTAGTTAAACATTACTCGAGAAATGTTGATGCAGAGAGACAGATTGTGTGAGATGGGGAGAAATCACTAGTTCCATTACCCATAAAATTTTTTGAGAAATGAAATCAGCTATAGCATCATATTGGACAGAAGTTAGAAATGCCTAGTTTTGATGAAATGGTAAGTGAGTGCTTTAAAGTAGTGTTGAAGAAATTGTCAAGGACGCAGCATTGCAGCAGAATCATTCTCTATTATTTCAGAAATGTTCAACATTACAAACTCCACCAATGTCATAGCACTGGAAATGGTGAATGAAGTAAAACCACTAAAACGGGTAACAAATGGTAGGTCCTTTCAGCTCAAGGATGAATATGAAAGAGCAGAACCTTGGAAACAGTTTCCTGGTGAACAACTTTCAGAGATCCACAGAGAAGTGAAAATCAGTAGGGAACAGACCAAGTAAATCAAATGCGGAAAGAGCTGTTGCTTGGTGCCTGGGTTAACTATGCTTCTTCAGAAAGTTGAGTATCAGTTGATTTACTTGATCAGGAAATTGCTCCTGAACAAAATGGGAACCTTCAGGTATGTATACTGTCTCCAATTGGGGAACAATAGCTTTTGCCTGTTCACTTCTTATGTAGTCATTCATTCCTGGGAAGTTGATAACATAATCCTTTTCGCCCATTATCAATAGCGCTGGGACATCCACCTTCGTTTCTGATATGTTGAACTCTTCGCTTAATGACCTATAACACAAACAAGTTAGCATATGAAACAAACCAGTTGGTTAGTAGTATATCAAATAGCACTACTGGTTTAGAAGAATCCAAGTTTTATATATTTGCATAAGCTGAAAAGTTACATGACATCAACTGCTTGTTCACAGCTTGAGGGCAGTTAAATTGCAACTAGAGTACTACATGCTGGCAAAGATAATCTAATACCTTTAGAATTACATTACAGGTTGCAATTCTCGAATGCAAAATTTTGTATTATTCGTAGCAGTGGTACTCTAAGGTTCTGGCAGATAGTACCAGAAAAATAGCTACCTCAGTAAGTAAAAAGCTAGTTGCATGTTCAAGAGGAATTTGAGTGATTGGGTACCTATATGGTACTTTCAGTGCAGTGCGGAAGCCAGATTTATCATAAAGACTGCCATAGATTTCGAGATCTTTCTCTGTGAACCAAGAGGGCAAAGGAATAGAGGAATCCACCAAGTCCATTATTTCCTGATTCTCCCCAGCAGTTGGCAATTCACTTCTTGAGAACAGAATGTAGATATTGCGAACAACCGTTTTAGGATCAAACCTGCTGAAATCTGCTTCAGCTCTTCCCGGTTCCTGGAATGAACAAGTCATTTTTTTTAGAACATACGTTTTGAACTCAAACCCTGTATTTGAAATTCATGACTCCCTACTTCCTCTCCAGCATAACTTCTGCATCCAGAATTAACTCTGGTACGAATGCAAGAAGAAGGAAGAAAATAACAAAGAGAATTATGCACCTGCCATCTTGAAACATAGAAGCCTGGAGGGAAGTGCTGCCAAAACTGTGGGCGTCGGAAAGGTGTGAAGGGTACACCCAGTGTTACAACTCCTTCAACTTTCTCCGGATGGAGAAGGGCAAAAACACGTGCTATGCCGACTCCAAAATCTTTGGCGACGAGAAAAACCTGCACATTGTGCGTAAAATTCAGACAAGATTCTCGAAAGGTTTTAATTTCAGTGACAAAGGAATGATTCTGGCCTAGTATTCTTCATCTCTGTTCTTTTCTCTTGCATACTGGTGCATCCTGGAAACAAGATTTAAGACATTTACTCTTGTACATTCATATATCAAAGAGGAAATAACTCAGAGATTGTTAGTCCCAGTAGTATATTTAAGCTGAAAACCAAAGCTTTAAGTACCAGAAACAACTTCAAAAAAGATATTGTTACAATCTTCCCTTTGTTCATTTTTCCAAAGATAAGCAGGTTAACGTAAAGATCATATTCCACATCTCAACATAGAAATATTATCTCATGGAAATGACTGAGGAAAAAAGAGATGCACCTCACACGGTGTTTCAACCAAAAAAAAAAAAAAAAAAAAAGGTTTCCTTGATCGATTGGATTCACAGAGTTAATAAGCTTTCCTAATCATGCAAGAAAAGCACATTCACATCAAATAAAGGGAAAATCAAAATACTCTCACAGGAAGGAAAAAAACAAAAAAGAAGAAGAAGACAATTCACCTTTGGAATGCCAAGACATTGAATCAGAGCATGGAGGTCACTGACAAAGTCTGAGTAGGTGGCCTTCTCAGGAACGAGTGGGGGGTCGGACAATCCATATCCTCTGTAATCAGGTGCAAGGGCTCTAAAACCAGCGCAGGCCACTGCAACCATTTGGTGGCGCCATGAGTACCAGATCTCTGGAAACCCATGACAGAACAGCACAGTCTTCGTCCCACTTCCGATCTCAGCTACATGAAGCTTCAAGCCATTCACTTCAACATATTTGTGCTCTATCTCCTCCATTTGCAGACAACAAATGGCTCAAGGAATTCCAAAATCAAATGATCTCTGAGTTTCAATTAGGCACACCTTCAAACCGCCTGAAATTTAGCACGGCTTGTACAAGACTTTGAGGAGTGATTTTTAGAATTTTCCAATCTGATCCTCTTTCTTGCTTGTCCTTTCTAGTTTTCTGCACTAAATTTTTACACGGGTTCATTGTGGTACAAAAACATAGCACAGCACGGGACCTCACAAAGCTGCCTTGACATGATACAACGCAGACGGCTGAGGGTTTGTCCAGTCTCACCAAGAAGTCGTCGAAACTGAACAAACTGTTTTTAGTTAAAAATATTCTCTAGAGGATCAAGAATCTCCAAGCCACAGTTGGCACAAACTTTATAAATAGACTCGTTGTATACGAGAAAATACAAACCGTTATAAACAAGGGTTAAGTTCAGAAACCTCCCCTGAGGTTTATCCTAATATCACCCAGCATCCCTAAAGTTTTAAAATCACATAGTTCCCCTTGAATGACAACTTGTGTAACATTATCATCCCTTATGTGTAAAAGTAATATTAAAAAATGCATTGGAGGAGGGATATTACATTATCTTTACATTTTTACCCTTGTGCAATTTGATTTATGAATGTTGAAATATGAAAGAAAAAGGACAAATAAGATGGACTATTAAACTTAGTATATGAGAAGGTGTGAGTACAATAAATAATAAATTTAGTCATTTGATAATTAGAGAATATTGTTATATGCAAGGGAAACTTCTGAAGCTACTTGAACATTATAAAAAGGCAAAAGTTTCAAGTTTTTGGTCATAAAAATGAGGAAATTAAGAACAAAGATTTTGCAACAAAGACACACAAAAATTTTACCACAAATAGGGAAATTAGAATGAAAATTTTAGGAGATCGATTTGCGGCAAAGATGATTATTAAAAGTATAGATTTTTGCAACAAAGAAAAAAAATTCTAGATGGCTTTTTTGTTAGTTGTCTTCAGATATTTTGGCTTGTAGGATTCTTTTATCTTTTCCCAAACTTTTGCTACTGAACAAAGGTACACAAATATCGGGAGCAACTTTGTCATTTCAATGCTTCTAATTAGAACATCTAGTCACATCATATTGATAAGGGAGGTAAATAATATTTTTAAAACTTGAAGGGCGCCAAGTGATAAATCTCGAGGGAAATTTCTAAAATTAATCCTATAAACAAATTGGTTTGTTTGGATTGTTATTGTTTGTTCATTTTTTTTATTTGCTTATATCATCGATGCATTTTTAACCATCCTTTTATCTTTATCTTACATATATCGCATCAAAGAGTGTTAAAGTATTTTTTTTCAGAAAATTATTCCAAATAATCTATTATCCAAACACAATGTTGCTTCTTTGAAAATATACGATTTATCTTTTTTAGGTATGAAATTTTATTTTCTATACTAGCAAGTCTAAACACATAGCTTCTATTTCAAGTGTAATTTCTGTATGGGTTCATGTGGCATTTATTAAGCTTGCAAATGTGTTAGGAAAAAAAAAAGGAATTTGCACAGAAAATGGCAAAAAGGTTAATCCTAGAAAATGATGATATTTTTTCTTTTTAAATAAAAAATTTAAATTATAAACCATACAAGAAATTTTTATGCCTTAATGCATTATAATACTCCATTAAATTTGTCTAATATATATATAGGCAACGAGCGAGCGACCCCTTTTTACAAATTAAGGATCTGTTTGATAAAATTGAATTAAATTTGTCTAATGTATATATAGGCAGCGAGCGAGCGAGCCCTTTTTACAAATTAAGGATTTGTTTGATAAAATTGAAGTTTAAAATCTAAAATCTGAATTTATTAAGTTACTGAATTGTTAAGTATTGAAATCTTAATATTTGAGAGTATTACGCATTAAGTGATAAGTGAACATTTGAGAGTAAGTTTTGCCTGAACAATTTAAAGCTACTTAATTAATTAAGATATTTTATTTTTCATAATCAAACACGTCTAAACATATTAAAATATGAATTTATTAAGTTTAAGTGTTAAATTGGATTATCAAACAGTGTCTGCACGTTTGATAAAACTAAAATCTAAAAATTGAAATTTGAAATCTAAAATCTAAATCTATTATATTACTGAATTGATAAGTACTAAATCTGATACATTTGAATGTATATCACATGAAGTGATAAATGAATAATTTATTACTTAATTTTAGAGTAAGCTTTGTCTACAAAATTTAGTACCATTTAATCAATTTAAATGGTCTATTTTTTGTTGTCAAATGCATTTGAATATGTTAAAATCTAAATCCATTAAATTTAGGTGTTGATTGGATTATCAAACAAGGCTAAGTCGCCCTGCGTTGGCAACCATCTATGTTCACCTATACTTCCATTTTATTTTATTTTATTTTATTTTTACTTATTTGATTTCATTTTCGAATATTAAGAAAAATAAAATAAAATAAAATGAAAAATCTTAGTTTGGGCTAGTCTGGAATAGAATATCGCCTAGTAGAGAAGAAAGGCCCGAGATTGAGCCTAAACATCATGCCCTTTAATAACACCAGCTCCGTACTATCAAAACCGAAGATAAATGGGCCGAACTGACAGCCCAGCAATATGGTAATCAAATTTATCAATAATTAATGATTGGAGAGCCTTATTATATTCACCAGAAAAGAGATACTAATTTTAAAATATATATATATATTGGTTTCTTTTGATTGCTCGAGCCTCTTGGCCTCATTTGGATTTCTTCCTCTTCTATATTTAGCCGGAGGAGCTACCGACTCAATCAGTCGACCGGACGACGAGACTCTGCTGCTTAGTTCCATCGCTCCCTAACTCTCTCCGGTGAGCTTCCTCGCTCCTGCTATCTAATCCTGCCTTTTTATTTTTTAGTTTATCAGGTAGTTTTTCTTCTTCATTGCATATGAAGAAATAAAATGAAAAGAAGAAAGCAAAATTAGTGGGGGTTCGATTCTAGGGCTGCTAGGCGCATACTTGCAGATCTATTTTTGAGTTGAAATTGGTGATGATATGTAGCTACAGGTGTTATTTCTTGAGAATAGGTTCTTCGAGAACTCTCCCTGTTTTGTGTTTTGAATTCAACGTTGCCAGTTCTTGATTGGCCTATGGATTATTCTTTATTTTTCGTGTTTGGCTTTGGACTTCTTTGTGGGAGCAATTTTCTTGTTTAGTATTGAGCAGAAAAAAGGGGAAACTCTGAGTTGCTGTACTCTGCGGGTTAGGGAAAATCGTTTAACCGGTTTGATTGAGTTAGTTTTATGGGTATATTCTGATTTAAAATTAAAATTAGTATAATGCTTGAGTAACAAAGATACAAGTTAATGCGTGTACAATGCGGTGTGGACCCTAAAGTGACAATAGACGAGTTTTGGTTGCTAAAGCTAGGTTGGGAAGGTTTTACGTAATGCAGTTGGAGTATGTAGTTGTTTGAGAAGTTGGTTCATGTGAAGTACAGTTTATGCTTCTATTCCTTTGAATTGACTTCACTTTGTTGCTTGTTAATGTTTGAGAAAATTGTATGACTACATATTCTGGTTCTTGTATGTTTCACTGTTGCTTTCAGAGTTCTGAACGATTCTTAATTGTGGCTTGTAGAGTTGTGGTTGATTTACCTTGTTTGGTTTTTGGGAGTTTGTATGGTACTAAAGCTACAGTTAATGTGTTTCCTCCTCTGAAGTTTATGACTTTCATCTAGTAGTTGCCTGGTGTAACATGGTATCAGGTAAAATTTGATGTTGCTTGCTTTCTTCTTTATTGAAGACCTCTGCTGGTAGCATCCTGTAAAATGACCTTGATACTTTGGTATTGCATGTCTTTAACAGTTGTGTGTTGATGGGGAGCAAAAAATTTGTGCTTAATTTTACACTCCATAGTTTGGCAAATGTACAGCTAAAATGAGCCCCAGAAGGGTCTTTAGCACAAGGAATGGTTGCATATCTATAAAACCCTTTGCTATTTAGTTCAAAGAAAAAAGTTCATGGGCGTAAATCTGCTAACTTCACTATGATACCATCTTTAGTAGCATGTACACGGATTGTGGTGCTAAACAACAAAATTTGTGTTTGGTAAAACTTAGCTTTGTGGCATCTGTCACCACTGTTCAGTGTGATGCACTTGTTGGCATCCTTTCAGCAGAGGTCCTAATTATTCAATCTGTGAAAGATGCTGCAAAAGATGGAGTTTGCACGTTTTATGATTGATCACTTATGCAATGTTATAACTTGTATGGTGCAACCATCTTTATGTCTAATAATGGCATTCCCTGGGCATTCTGGCTTCCCCATCCCTTTTGATCATCTTTTTCTGGAAATTCTTTTCATTGTGAGAGGTACTTATCTAGTTTTGGGACTCATTGAGAAACTCATTCGTTTGTCCATCTTCCTCTGAATTAATGGTGAAAGATTTAACTTATTGAATGAAAAAAAAAATGCATCCTAATTTTGCAGACCATGGCTGAGGAAGAAGAATTAGATGACTTGTTGCTAGAGGCAGCTGGGAGAACAGGTGAAAGTGAGAGAAGACGACGCAAGGTTCCATACTCTGATGATGAGAGCGATTCAAAAGATGATGACTATAATGATGATCATGCTTATTCAAACAGAAAACCCTCTGGTTCACAAGTCCCTCTCAAGAAAAGGTTGGACCCCTTGGAAAGGGATGAGGATGATAGTAATCATGAAGAAGATGGTTATCATGAAGGTGACAGTGATGACAATTCTGTTGGGAGTGACCTCTACAAGGATGAAGATGATAGGAAAAAGCTTGCACAGATGTCGGAACTTCAAAGGGAAATGATTTTGGCAGATCGTGCATCAACTAGAAGTGATAGAGAAATGCATGAGAAATTTGCAAAAAAAAGAAAAGGGAGCCCCACTCAAACTCATTCTCGTGTTGTGCGCTCGTCAACTAGATTTGCTGACAGGGCAGCTGCCAAAGATGATGCGCTGAATGAGATACGAGCAAAGCGAATGAGGCAGCAGGATCCAGAGGCTCATCGGAAACTCAGGGATGCAACTAGAGATGGCTCTGGAACCCGTGGTTACTCACCTGTCAAGCGTAGACCCTTTACAGCAGCAACTATAGGTAGCCCTACCCAGAGCGGAAGCGTGTCACATAGTGATGAGGAAGAGTCTACTGGTGATGGTGGAATGGCTGATAGTGATGAAGAAAAGACATCAGCTGAATCAAAGTGGCCAACCTATGAGGATATAAAGGAAATTACCATTCGAAGGTCTAAATTAGCAAAGTGGTTTATGGAACCCTTTTTTGAGGATTTGATTGTTGGTTGCTTTGTAAGGGTTGGAATTGGGAAGAATAGATATGGTCCTATCTACAGACTGTGTGTTGTCCGCAATGTTGATGGCTCAGACCCAGATCGTCTGTACAAGCTTGATAACAAGACCACATATAAGTATCTAAATGTTGTTTGGGGAAATGAAAACACTGCTGCTAGGTGGCAGATGGCCATGATTTCAGACTCTCCACCCGCCAAGGAGGAATATGACCAATGGGTTAGGGAAGTAGAGCGCGGTGGTGGCCGCATGCCAAGCAAACAGGAGGTATTGGAAAAGAAGGAGGCCATTCAGAAGACAAATTCATTTGTTTACTCTGCAGAAACTGTCAAGCAGATGTTGCAGGAGAAAAAGTCTGCCACATGGAGACCGCTGAATGTTGCAGCTGAGAAGGATCGTTTGAGGAGAGAGATGGAAATTGCAAAGGATAAGAATGATGAGCTAGAGGTGGAGAGGATCAAGGCTAGACTGCAGGAGTTGGAGGCATCTCGGCAAGCCCATGAGATGGACAAAAAAGCTGTTAGGTTGGCAGAGATGAACAGAAAGAACAGGGTTGAAAACTTCAAGAATGCATCAGGATTGAAACAGGTCAGCGCGAGTGAAGCCGGGTACGATCCCTTCTCAAGGAGATGGACCAGGTCAAGAAATTATTATGTCAAAAACCCTAACAATGGAGAAGCAGCTGCAGCAGATGGTGAAGCTATTGCAGCCTCAGCAGTTGCTGACGATGATGGCACAGTGGGGGTTTCCTCTAAGACAGGAAAGGCTGCTACAGCTGCAGCAGAAGATGGGAAGTTGGTAGATACAAGAGCTCCTGTAGATCAAGGAAGAGAGTCGAACATGCTGCATGGTTTTGAACTTGAAATTAACTTGGATCCACTTGAAAATTTTGGCGGGGCCAAAGGAGCGCAAGCAGGTTTCATGGCTCGAAAGCAGAGAATAGAAGCAACTGTTGGATGTAGGGTTCCAGAAAATGATGGAAGGAGACATGCTTTAACCTTGACTGTCAGTGACTACAAGAGAAGAATGGGATTGCTTTGAAGTTTGATGCTGGGTTTTGGGGATGTAGGGTTCCAGAAAATGATGGGAGCTTTAACATTTACTGTCAGCGACTACAAGAATGGGGTGGATTTGAAGTTTGATACTGCATTTCAGGTTAAGGTTTTCCTTATTATTGTAGTTTTGAGTGACGCATTATATTTGATTATGAGCAATGCAGTTGTATTGACTATGGTCCTTTTTTTTCTCTTTAATGGGCTTTTATGAATGATGTTGAATATAATTCAAAACTTTGATATGTATATCGGATTCCTTCAAAATCTTTGTGGGAAAATGTGTACATATGTATATTTTTTTTCAAGGTGCGAGGTCTTGAATCCAGGACCTCTCACTCATACTCCTCCCCATATCACCCAACCCATCCCTCTCCCCACGTGTACATAGGTTTTCTTTCACGGAACAGTTTCTTTTTGTGTTGAGTGTTGGTAAGCTGGAGCAGCATATCTTTGTAGCACAGACTGGACTATAGTCTATGTAGTTAACCTGAAAGATTGGACACGGATTCGATTATGCATAGTTATTAAATTCATCCACATTCCTTTATCCTCTAAAATCTGGATAAAGATGACGTGGCCTACCAACCGTTCCAATTTTCTGTTCCTCTGTTGGGTGCGGCTTCGAGTCTTAGGCTCTTAGCTGCTTCACTTTCGTTGCTTCAACTTCTACTTGCGTAATGTACTGTAAATTCTATTAGCTTTGCCTGCATAGGCCATGACTGCTTTGCATCCTGTGGAGCAAACTTGCAGTAACCTAAAACAATGTGCACTTTTTGCATAAAAGCAAAAAGCACCCGGTTTCAAGTTTTGCCAGAAAGGCATAGAGATGGTTGGTTATGATGACTAAAGTTGGTGAATAATTACATCATACAAGAAGTAGTTGTAGAAAAAGCTTCGGAATGGCCACCATCATTGGTCATGTGATTGACTGGTTACTGCACTATTGCCTATTGGCGCAGTTGCGGGATGAGAATACCGGTATTTCTTATGCAACTTACTACGGCAAATAGAAGCTGATCCAAGTTTGGACTATAACTTGGTGCCATAACTTAAATTATATTCTGTATTACCAGCGTCTTTTGAAAAATATGTTTTGTTTTGGGATAATTACAGAATGCCTCCTTAAGGATTACATGCATCTAACTCTGCCTCTGCCATTCTTCAATTGGATCAGTTCCTGCTAAACTTTCTAATTTCTTCCCATGTTAAAATAATCAACTTAACAATCATAAATTGAATTTGATTATGTTATTGTGGTGGGCTTATTGCAATGAAATGAAAAGAGAATTACGCCATCAATCCAATAAGTGATTTGCTAATTTGTCAATTTGAGCAGAGAGTGATATATTTGAGAACATCTTTGGTCGCAGATCATACATAATTCTTATTTATTTAGCTAAAACTCTTTAGCAACAAAAGGCATACTACTATTACCTCAGTTTAGTGTCATTAATCAACATATGTGGTCGTCCAATTCATGCAGGACTCAAATGCCATGCAAAAGTCTTGCTCTCTAATTTGTGATATATTTTAACTACTTAATCTATCATCCATGTGGGTACATTTTTTGGGGAGAAATTGGACGACCACATCAGCCTCTCTTCTTCATTTTCCTGATCCACCACCGTAATAATAAAACATGCTAGGAATTGTTTGCTCCAAAATCTCTTCTTCCTTCTCCTCCCAGAACTTCTCTAACATTTTGTTTACTTTTTTTTTTTTTTTTTAGGGGCTTAGTTTTCTGATTTATATATGTTTGTCATGTTGCAGGTGCAGAATTTGCGGAAATTTCTCCAGCATTATAAGCAGATTCTTTATAAGTTCTTCTTTGTTCTCATAAAGAACGGGTTAGCTTCCTACTTCCTCTCCATTCGTACATCTGATTTTCTCTTCCTTTTGCATTTAACAGATTTGAGAATTTTTTTATTTTTGTCGATTTGATACTTTTAAAAGTTTTTTTTTTTTTTTTTTTTTGGATTTCATTGTCTAACTTGTACTATATTTTTCGATGTTGCAGGCACAAAATTTGAAACTTTTCTTCAGCAAAAATTATTCTAGATTATGGCAGTACAACTATACACTGTTTTCTAGCCTCGTTTGTGTACTGTTAGTGAGTATTTTTTATTTTACCCTCTTCTATTCATGTGCTTGCACTTTAAAGGTTACCCCTTTTTTGGCAGAAAAGGTTATCTTGATTTAATCACATTTTACTTTCCTAACATTATTCGTTTTTTCGCTCTCTTATTTTTTCGTTATTTATGTTTGTACCTTAAATTGTTCATTCATTTATGTTTACGACCTATGACACGTCTTTAGTCTAGGTAATCATAAAGTTGTTGCTTGGGTTCATCAAAATAACTGCAATCACCAAATTTCTTGGTTTTTATTCATGTATTTGCCTTTGTTGATTTCCGATGAAATTGAACTTATTTCATTTTCTGGATTTTTCATAAAAACAATATTGTAGCGATACGATGCATGTAAGGTAAAAAAAATGTTTAGAAAATATGATCACGAAAAATGTAAAAATTTTTTGGTAAAAAATTCCAATCCAAACAAGGCATTAACCTATGAGGAATGGATGGAAAAAACATGCCTCACAAAAAACTACTTCCTCCCTTTTTAAGTTCCTTTTGGGACTATGTGTTCTTTCATTTGTTGGCCTTTATTGAATTATCAAAATAAATCTAATCTTTCTCTCCCTTTCCAAATACCTTTGATTACTCCTTCTTAGAGCTCAAGTACATCATAACTAATAAAAAATCTGAAACTATTTTTATATAAACTCCTCTTAAGGTTGGCTTGTGAAAACTAATCACTAGTGGAATTTCAAAAGGCAGTCTTGGAGTTACTAGAGTTGGAGAAATTATGAGGAATTGATACAAGGCATTGGACCATAGGATCAGTAAAAGACTGAGAATAGCTTCCAACCTTTTGACTGACTCTTGGGATTGAAAGGAGGACTAAAAATAACTATAGAACATATGAAGTTGATGCCATTAATATTTTTTGATCTTTTAAACCAATTTGATATTATTACTTATAATATGCTATGTTTACATGTGATTATAGATATCTCATCGTATTTTTACAATAAGTCTCGATCAAAGCATGTATGCTATAAAGTAAATCGGATGGTACACTATAGGATGCTAGCAGCATGATGTTTTTCATTATGATGTTATGCCACAATGTTTTTTAATTGTAGCAAGATGACTATTTGAGGATTTTATCTCGTTTTGTATTTGGATATGCTTGTACATTATTTTAAAGTTCCTTTTATGCCCAAAAAAAAAAAAAAAAAAAAGGAAGATGTCATTTTTTTTTCTATATTGTTGACTTAAAACTTATCTTGCATTCGAAATGCTTTCATTCTGCAATTATTTGATTTAGTTTCTCAAACTCATTCATTGTGTTAACAAGATCTTAAGTTTGAGATAATGACTGATTTATCTTATCGTAGATAAAAAAGTTTATGGGCTTCTCCAAGTTCTCCTAGCTACTCAAGCAGTTGGTGAATGACCATCATAGACCTTTGCTTCATGCCATCTTGATTTTTCCAATTATGGCGTGAGGTTCTTCCCCGTTCTTCTCTTAAAAAAGAAAAAGAGAAAGAAATTATGGGTCGCCCATTTTGAATTTTCCTACTCAGAAAATTCTTTCATATGGGAGTGGGCCAAATGGCATGATTGAACAGTGATTAGAAGCATTCAATCATGCTTCCAACCCATTGTACAACTGAATTGATTCTAGCTTCTTGCAGCTCTAGGCTATAGTACCTCATCAAAATTCTGAGCATGTTTGGATAACATTTAGAAGATTACTTAGAAAAATCTTTAGAATAATATTGTAATATTTTTTGTAATGTAATATATGCAAGCACTTTATAATTAAAGAGAAAAAACATATTTATAATAATGTAATTAAAGTTCCTTTTTTATTTTTCATTTTTTTCAATCACCCCAGAAAAAGTAAATTACTCGAATAGCCACTAAACTTTTTGAATAGTTAAGATTTGGCCACCCAACTATTAATAGTATAGTTTTACCCACTGAATTATCAAAAATGTAAATTTTGGATCATTCCGTCTGATTCCACTATTAACTTTCCCAGACCTAAGAGTTTGCATGTCTCACGAGGCATACTATTAATAGTTAGATTTGGCAGAGTTAACGGTAAAATCAAATAGAATGGCCCAAAATTTACACTTTTGAAAACTTAATGGGTAAAAACATACTATTAATAATTGAGTGGTCAAAAACTCAACTATTCCAAAAGTTTAGTGACGATCCAGATAATTTGCTCCTCAAAAAAGGCTGTCATGGACTCATAACATGCGCCACACCATAGCCAACTTCCCAACCGCCAGTACAAATTAATTTCATCGCATCCGTGCTTTCCTCCTTCCACTACAAGTACAAATTTGGCTCAAAACTCACCAGTTTCCTTTTATAGTTTAAATAAACTTCTGCTTCCAAAATCTTCCTAGCTCAAAACCCAATAAACATTTTCAATAATCTTCGTGCCCCAAATTTTGCCGCGCCCGCTATTGAAATACTATGTGGTAATGACAATAATGGGAAAAGTAATTCACTGGAAAAGATGCTCTTCAACTTTGCTTCTCACTTTCCAGTTTTTGTCCTAAAGACAAATGTAGATCCTTAACTATGCAAAGATCACAGAAGTACCAATGGGGACTTTCAAACTGAAGCTATCTCAGCTTCTTGTTTCCCTTGTCTTGATTGTTCTTTTGGCTTACAATAGTCTCAGTATCTTCTCAGTTTATGTCCCGTTTCCAGCCAAGACAGCTCCCCTGCTGGCCAGTTCCTCGCCGGAAAATGTCGCCGGAAAATCAAGAAGGTTGGTTTCTATGTCTTCCTCAGGTAAAGTGTCCTCTTCTGTCATGTATGCTGTGAAAGAAGAAATCCCTGTCGCAGAAAAGAAGACCCTTTTGGACTTAAACTTGACACTTCTGCGTACAAGCCAAAACTTGCATTTCGTTAGGAATAAATCTGTCATATTTCATGTGAAAAGAAGGCAAAGTAGAAAGGCTTTGAGCAAAATTCTGGGGCAGGAT
Source organism: Gardenia jasminoides (assembly GCA_013103745.1). Lineage (NCBI taxonomy): Eukaryota > Viridiplantae > Streptophyta > Magnoliopsida > Gentianales > Rubiaceae > Gardenia > Gardenia jasminoides. The sequence goes on from CM023095.1 coordinate 4,596,149, forward strand.
GGGGAAGTGAAGCAGTTCTCGAAAAGAGTGAAGGAGTTCTTCAAAGCTAATTCATCGAACTCTTCATGTAAGTTGCGTTTCTTTATGACTTGGATATCTTCAGTAGGCAACTTTGGTGATAGAGAATTTTTCTCCATAGAAAGTTTATTCAAGTCACATCCAGATGGTTGCTTGATAATAGCGTCAGATTCAATGGATTCAAGACAAGGGATGGAAATTTTAAGGCCTTTCTTGAATAAGGGATTCAAAGTAGCTGCAATTTCCCCCGATTACAATTATTTGTTCAAGAATACAGTTGCCAAAGGTTGGATTGATCGTTTAACCGAAGGAAATGTGAACCCCGGTGAGGTTTCATTTGGCCAAAACCTCTCCAATTTGCTCAGGCTTGGTTTGCTTTACAAGTTTGGTGGGATCTATATTGACGCTGATATGATAGTATTGAAGAGGTTTGTCAACTTGAGGAATGCAATTGGAGCTCAGACTATGGATCTTCAGACAAGAAATTGGAGCAGGTTGAATAATGCCGTGATGATTTTTGATAAAGGGCATCCACTGCTTTACAAGTTTATTGAAGAATTTGCACTAACTTTTGACGGAAATAAATGGGGTCACAATGGCCCTTACTTGGTTTCAAGAGTTGTTTCAAGGGTAAGCCAAAGGCCTGGATATAATTTTACAGTGTTGCCTCCTGTGGCATTTTATCCTGTCGATTGGAGCAGGATTGGCAGCCTCTTCAGCGCTCCAAGGAATGAGGCTCAAATGAAGTGGGTGTTTGCTAAACTTAGGCAGATTCGTGGCCGAAGTTTTGCAGTGCATCTCTGGAATAAGGAGAGTAGAAAGCTTGAGATTCAACAAGGAAGCATTATCGAACACATAATGTCAGATACTTGCATCTTTTGCATTTCTACTTCAGGTTAAGGTGTTGCTTTAAGTCAGTAGATTGTAGAATTAAATGTGGTGTAGGACCAACTCAGTCCTAATACTGTACCACATTCTTTTTATACTAAAGAAATTTAAGGAGAACAAAGTCTAAATTAGCCAATGTCAAATAGCTAGTAGTAGTATATCTTTCAATTTGTATTGCTGGAAAACCATCCAAATAAGCAAGTTACACAGATCCAATTGTAGATGAGGATCAGTCCGCATGGCAGAAAAGTTGAAAGTTTTTTTTTTTTTTTATATGAAACCTCGTGTTGGTAGGTGTATTCTTTAAAGTTCTGTTTAGTCTAATAAGTGTTGCCTCTAGTGATGTGGTATACTTGTAGTTGGTAAGTTTTGCAATCCGTAACTTTATCCTTGATCTTCTTTCCCACTGAAAGTATAAATTTCTGCTCTTTACAACCAACTAGTGCTTAATATTGCACATCTCCCTTAACATCCTAGTGCCTTTTAGACTAACTGAATTTAGCTTTAGCATGACATCCTAAGACCAATTCCAAAAGATAGCAGAAAGCTTAATGTTTTCGGTCAAGCAAACGTCTTATAGTTAAACCTTAGCATATAAAGTTCCGCTGATATTGTGATCAAGGATCTTTTGGATGAGGAGCCTAATTATGCGCTTCTACTTGACTGGTAACATACAAATGTGATGGGGTTATGAAGTTGGGTCATGCAAGGAACCACCTTAGGTTAGAAAATTAGGTGAGACACAAATATTTGGTATCCAACTGATCCAACCGGGATTGTCAGGGCAGTAACTCTCTTGGTGTCGCTTATTTATACCTCTTCATTATCACTGCTCAAGTAGTATTCTCAGTGATGATTTAGTTTAATATATAAGTAGTAGTTACAACCCATGCAAGAATAACTGCAAGGTAATTAAATCATCCTGTCAATAGTATATGGAACTTAGACATGCGACTGTTCCAACCTCAGTGACTACTCTGTAGTTTATGAATGAGTGAGCGACTGGTTGGATCAACTTTTTGTTTGACACCAGTGGCTTAACTCAATCGGTTTATTGAGTTATGTTCATTTTCCACAGTTGCTTCTTACTTTCTTGTGATAGTTGCGGATGCAAAAGGGATACATACTGCTGCATAATATGATAATGAAATGTGACATGTGATCAATGCCGGGCAAACATGTTCGTCTTTCTCTGTATTTGTTTATGTTAGAGGTGCATAATTCCCTCTGGAATCACATAGGTGAAGCTTGATGTCTCAGCACCATATGTGCAAGCAGAGTTAGCCCAAAACCTTTAAAGCCATCCCTTTCATTAATACATGTGCCATGTGGACTTTAATGTGCTTTCCCTTTCAAGTCTTATCTGTTGCTCAAATTGTCAATTTTCCTGTGCTATATACCAATAATTCAACTCCAGAATATGAAGCTTTCTACTTCCATATTTCAATCATTGAAGGAATGTAACAGATAAGGTTTACAGTAATTGCACGAGTGATAAATTTAGGTGTAAGAAATATATACTCAACTTGGTTTTGTGTGTATTTCAGTGTTTTTTTGTTGGTAAAATTTGGATAAACTTCACCCCAAGTGCTGGCAGCATATGACAAGCCTTGCTTCCCAAAAAGAAAAGCGGCAATATTGAATAAATCTGTTAGTTTTATGTTTGAAAGGTTGTTTGGTAAAAGCAGCCTGATCTGACAGTGAAGGATTAGTACTTACAAACACAGTATTGGATGCTTCTGCTGGGAATTTGCAGCTGCTTTATGGTTAAAAGCACGTGTGCTTCCCAATAAGGTGCACCTGGGCTCTATTTGCTTTTCCACCTTGGCTACTTTGCACCCTTAAACCCAATTACCTAGTGTTTTACTCGCACCTGATGTTGTTAAGAGGCAATGGGCACAATCGGAAGTGCTGATGAAAACCCAGATGGCGATAGGGATATTAATATGACAGAAAGAAATACTTTATTCCTAAAGGTTGATACTTCTATCCTTTATTCCTAAAAGTGGTTGTAACTTTTGATGAGTAAAATTCCTTCCATGGATGGGTGAAGTTGCATTTTCAGAACAAAGTAAAAGTTAAGACCGGAAAAATGGCAAACATGTTAGTCAAAAACTCAGAAACTTAACAAAAGGCTGCTAACCTGTTGAAGATAGGGTGATTTCAACTTTTATTCAACTCTTTTGTCCTCTAATCTTTCTTTCAGTTGCCTTATAACTTGACAAATGTAGTCTGTTTCTGATACTTTTTACAGCTTTCACTCAAATGTATCCTTTCAGCAACTTTGTCTTTGAGAAGATCTACAACTAATTAGGCAACCAACTTTAACACAAGAGACTGTATAGGTTCTTGGCACAAAAATTAGGTTTATGTGAAACATGATTATGAGAAAAAAGACGATATACAACATAATAATCTAGTTGAGGCTTCATTTGCAAAGTAGATTTGGTTTTGGTACTGTATTTTCTCACTAGTGTTTGTAAGGAAAAGGAAAATATATTGGTGTATAATTGCTTTTCGACAATGTCAGGCAAATCTCCTGTAAATGCAAATAAGCAGATCGTTAGATTTCTATTTGCAGGACTGCAAACATTCAAGCCAGTAGCATTGGTTCTGCATTAGAGGCTCAACATCTCCAAGCTCCACTTCGCCTCCTTTCCAATGCTTTTCAGTCTGAAAATGCTTTTCAATTTGCTCTAGTGATTTCCCCTTTGTTTCTGGGACACACTTGTAAACAAAAGCAACAGAAAGAGCTGAAATTGCTGCAAAGACAAAAAGTAAAAGGTTCCACCAACTGTAATAGCATGAGATCATTGGGTTTTGGTCCAATGGGCAGGGAGAACTCCCATGCACTAGGTCAGGGGATCAAACCCTGCGCTTAGTGTATTACAAGGAAACAATGGCTTCCTTTTATCAAAAAATTCAAAGGGTACAGTAGTACACTTGTCTGGTCTGATAGTTCAGTCCCAATCCCTATACAAGCCCAGTTGGGCTCCCCCTCCCCCTCTTCCATAGTGTAGGTGCTCTCTTCCGTAGTGTAGGTGTAGAGTAGATTATTGCTGATTGTAAAAAAATAAAAAAAAAAAAAAAAAAAAAGAGCAAGAGAAAAGGTTAGGAAAGACATGGCAACCAGGCCACTACAGACTCTACTCCCTGCAGCCCCAATGGAGGATGCTTGTGCTCGTAGCCTCAGAGGGAAGATTTCAGAGGACAAAACCCAACAAACTGGACCAATTCCCACTGAGAAGAATGCTACATTCCACATACACACAAAATGGCCAACTGTATCCCAACTGGATGATTCCCCAACAAAGCAAGAGTTAGTCCCAGAATGAACAAACAAGCAGTCGTTCCAATTGTACTCACATAAAGAAGTGGTTTTCTACCTACTTTATCAATAAGTAAAATAGCTATCAGGATGAAGACTGTTTTGGTAAGCCCCACGTGGTTTTCTACCTACTTTATCACTAAGTAAAATAGCAATCAGGATGAAGACTGTTGCAGCAACTGTTGCAGCAAGAGGTTCCGAACTGCTATTGATCCCGGCATCTTTAAAGATTGCAGAACTATAACACAGAGTTGCATCCATTTCTGGAAAATCTGAATTCCGCCAACTTGTAATGAGCATACGTTTAACTTCAGGTGACGGATTTAGTAATTCATGCCATACAGGTCTCTCCTCGTACTTTTCAGCATTGGCTAACCCTGCAGCTAGTTGTATTTCTGTTAATCTCTCCTCTGCTTCTTTTGCATTTTCATTTGTTTTGAGAAGCATCAACCCGACTTTGCCAGCCATGCTTTGCATCACTAGCCACCTCGGAGATTTGGGGATGATAAACAGTGCAAAACAGGTGAAAGCTGAAGGGAGATATCCCAACAGCAAGCATGATCCTCCAATTTGTGTGTACAGGCAGTCCTGAAAAGGCATAATTTGAAACATAACCAAGCAGGATCCCAAAATTAGTGGAGATTTCAGGGATGGAGGTTAATGATGATCCTCTAACAAGTAACAACACTAGAAGATATCTCAGCAATGTATATAGGTGCAATCGTGACCCTGAAGCCTACTCCACTTCCAGTCAATATCATTCCGACCATTAGTACCTCAAAAGAGGGAGCAAGAGCCATAATAGCTGCACCAGATTGAAACACAATGGCATCAAATGCCATAGTCCATTTTATACCAATGGCATCTGATGTTTTACCCCCTGCTAGACTACCCACCAGTGAAATGATGCTCAAAATCCCGACAAGAACTTCTACTTGTAACTCCAAAATCTTTAAATCTTATTGAACAAACAATATTGCTCCACTCATAACTCCAATATCTGTGATTTCATATTTATTACTTGTGAGTTGTCAATAAAGATAATGTAAGTATCAAGCTTAGAGAACTACAGCAGTTGACATAAAAGTTTGATAAAATATATAAAATCCATTTTGATGGGATTCTGGTTTAGGTAGCAAGCAATGACATGTATCAGTACCATAGAATTAACCAATGAGTATGATCATGAATAACCCAAAAACAGGAAAATGAAGCATAAACGCAATAATTGTCTGCAGGAATAAATGTTCAAGAAACTAACCGTCGTAGTTAAATTTCTATAATAGACAATATTGCTTTCTAACAGATATTTAAAATTCCTGGCATCAACTTTTGAAACCTTGATCTTGAGCAGGAAAAATACTAGTATCTATCATTTTTCAGCAAATTTATTTGCCCATTCTTGAGGATTCCAACTCTGATCATTGGCAACAAATGATCATGCCTTGCATAATCACATTAGCGGAAGCGGAAAATCAAGGAGGTAAAGCTCAAAGAAAAGAGATTGAAGAATGGATGCTGACGAACAAAATGACCGTTAATTTCAAAGAAGGTAAGGCAAAGATACAAACCATATCCAGGAATCACAGAACTTAGAGAGGCATAGATGGTACAGACTAGTACGTATCCCTTGCTGCTATTTTTTCTATTTTCTTTATACGTAACACCCTGAATTTTCTCTTCTATTGTATCAGAATCCGTCTTCTTGTACTTTGGGGCACTCACGCTCCCAGATTCTTGGAGTCCCATCCTGCTCTTTCCCCCTCAGAATATTTAGCTTTCTATCTCAAAATATGCCAAAATCTAAACAGTTGAGCTGATAAAGAAATGGTCCATTATCACTTTTTTCACCTTTCCCTTCCTTCTAAAACTCAAAGAAGAAAGGAGAACCAGCAAGATATATAACATGGGAACCGAGAAGAATGTTTCTCCATTGCCTCAGGCTCTCAGATATAGTTTATTCGGAGCAATTGTATTCCTGCATTAGAAGGAAAAATGCAGGAAATATATAGCTTCACTCAACACATTTGTCCTTCTTGGTAATCTGGAGTCTGAAATCACTTCAAATTACCTGCAGAAACAAGCTTGTAGTACTAAAAAAAAAAAAGGTAGTACTAAGGTTTTATTTAGTTATTTATTTTTCCTTTTTTGGCCCCAAGAAACATAGCATTGACTTGGAAGTTGAAAATTTAAATTAAAAAAAAAAAAAAAAAAAAAGGGTGAGATGACATACTAGCCATGTGCTACAAGAACATGTACATTCTCAACCTCTTCCGTAATTCAATCCAAGGTCTAGAAATTTGAATAAGAATTTGACCGACGTCTTTATGAATTATTTTGTAAAATTTTTATTATACGCACTACCATTACAAAATTTCTTACTGTTAGAAAATTCTATCTTAGGACTGTCTTTACAATACTAGTTCAAAATCACGTTATATTAGTCACCTTTATTTTCAAGAATCTTCTAAGGCCCTAAAATTCTTATTTTGCCCAGAAGATGGACCTTAATATTCCATCTCACCATTCTATGAGCTTTTTCTAACTCCTTATAAACTACTTTGAACAAAGTGGCAGATTGCAGCTTAATTTGGTATTTAAGAACTGATATTAGTTAATTTTGTATATCTATCTAATCTAATCTAATCTATCTATCTATATCTATATTCTATATTTTCTTCTATATAAAAGTATCATGAGTCTTGGTACTTTTGAGTGTAAGTACTATTGTGATCTTAGTTTTGCTTATTCCCATTATGCCCTTATTAATTAATCATTAAGTTTTATATTGTACCCTTATTATTTAATGTTGATTAAAGTACACTATATTATACATAGTGGTTTAGAAGAAAATAATGGTGAAGGAGAAGATAAATAGTCATCAATCAATGTTTTATGAGAAGACAAAAGGTTAAATTAATAATTAAATTCACCATACTACACCATGATTAAGAAAAACAATATGCAAAAATGATTTCAAAATACTTAGATGCAAGGTTGACAAATACTAAAACTAATGAATATTTATTGACAAATACTGAAACTAATGATTATTTACTCTATGTATATTTTTTATTGTATTTAACTATTCAAGGTTGTGTTTTTATGCATATTTTCTCCCATTTTCCTCACTTCTTAATATTTTAAACTCTAAAAAGTCATCAAAATATTGCTTATAAATGTTTTTCTCAAATTTATCCTAATTTTTGATTTAAGAATTATTGTTTTGAGGAGTATGTCATTGGCAAAAAGAATTATTGCTTCATTTTTTTAATTAAATTTTATCAAGCCATCAATGAAGACTTGCTAAATTATGCACAAATACAAAAGTACCATGAGTCTTGGTATTTTGGAATGTAAGTGTAAGTACTGTTGTGATCTTAGTTTCACTTATTCCCATTATGCCCTTATTGTGACTCCACTTTTCTAGGGCATACCCAAGGGTATCTCGTGGACTGCCTACCTAACTCTCGCCAGGTCTCACTCACATAACGATCATTGATATACCAAACTAAAATTTCAATCACAAATCCAAACCAAACATTAATTTACAAATCCATTACTCCAGCCTTACAATCCCAAATTACATAAAGTACTTAAATAAACATTCAAATTCTCATAATACAAAACTCTCAAAATCACAATTTAAGTTTGTCATACCAAATACAAACATGAACCCTAAGTCTAATGGTTGGCTCCTTCACTTGGATTCTCAATCCCTGCTAAGGAAAACAAATTTGAAGGATGAGCTAAAAGCCTAATGAGTTCCAAAAACATGCAAAGCACATAACACATATGAGATTTCACCTCAAAATTCATATTTATAAATAAGCAAATAAAGAAAGCGATTAACAACGCATAGGTAGGATACGGGTAGCCCTCAGGGGCTAAAGTTCTTGAAACTGGAGCACGTTCATGAACATACGAGTGCACAAATCTCGTAGTTGACACTCCATCAACTTGCACTTACAAACCAAGTAGACCACCACTTACTCCTTTCTCCACCAAAACCCCCAATTGGGCCCGCCAGCTTAACAGGAAATTTATATATTTATGTTTTGCTCTTCAACAGGGACAAGGCCATATGCCAAGTCCAGAGCACACAACTTGTCATGTAACCCAAGGTTGTTAAATCTCCTCGACCTGGGTCTTCCTAACGGCTCGAGTCGATAACTTATCGAGGGGATTGAGTATTCTTGAGAATAAGAAATACAAAACACGTCACATCACCTCATATATTCAAAACAAGATTCATATCACAAGTCAAGAGGTTCAAAACATATTTAAAATATCACGACAACGCTTTTACAAAACTTACCATTCAAACAGGAGTAAGTGCGATAAAGTACACACTACCCCATTTGATGGATCGAAAATCAAATTTTCACATCACTCGCTTTTTAATCACATTCCAAATTAAATTCACATATTCAAGTATCATGCATGGAAACTCACCACAGTAGCAAAGTTCATTTTCCAAGGTGGGATCTAGTTCAAATCCTTCCTCACCTCCTATAATCAAGTAAAAAGAAGAAATAAGTTTCGCCTCACAAATAGCCAAACTAGACTCAAATAACTCGTTCACTTGTCTTATCAAAGTTCTTTACAGAATTCCATTAACTCTGCTCAAACGAAAAGTAATCACTCGAGTCGAAACTCATTTTATAAAATTCCATTTTCAAATCAGAATTTCACATAACCAAACAACTCTATCGATGTACTCCATCCAGGCAACTTTTAATCTTTTAACCAAAGTTCTAACGCATTTCTCAAACACTTTTCACTAGGTCTCAATGCACGAAATTCATGAAAAATAGGTAAAACACTTCAAACCCTCAAATCTATTCAAAATGACACTTTTCCCTCAATGCTTAGTGAAATTCAATTTCTCACCATAAAAGTTCAAAATTTTAACTCTTTTAAACATATACTCATAAATGAACATAATACATATACACTTAAGCAAAATCTCATCAATAAACATCATAAAATTTCGAAATCACACATCAAAATTGCCAAGCAAGGTTCAGCCAACCCTTATCATTTTCCTTCAAAATTTTCAACTACAAAATCTACTTTCTAACCACAAAATAGTCTTATCTCACAAACAACAAACACGACCACAATCAGGTCCTCAAGTTCGCTACCTAAAAGCCATCTCAAGTCCACTACCTAAGTTGGGAATCCAAGACCCCAACTCAAAATTCCAAATATAGACATTTCTAACAAAATAAATCATGGATCTACCATATTTAACACTAATCAAGATAGATATAAAAGATTTGAGTCTTATACCTTCAGATCTGACTAGATCTAACAAGATCAACCAAGATCTTGTGAACTCCTTTCAAGAATGATACTCCCAAGTTTAGAAACTCCAAAAGCTCCAACCTTAACTCACGATCCACTTGATTTGATGATGGATTCCGTCTCCAAACTCAAGAACAAGAAGTAGCCAACCAAAAAGAAGCTTTCTTCCTCTTTCTTTTCTCTCTCTAAACTTCGGACCACCCTCTCTCTCTCTCTCTCTCTCTCTCTCGGCAGCCAAGGGAGGAAGAAGAAACAAGTGCCAAGCTTTCCATGGAGTCTTCAAGCTTCAAACGTTGGAAGATGAAGAAGATGAGTAAGAAACCCTCAAACTCTCTCTCTTTCTCCCTCTCTCATGGCAGCTCCAAGAAGGAGGAGGAATGTCTTCAATGGAGGTTTAAAGCTTCAAGAAATTTGAGGAAGAAGATGAGGAAGAACAAGTCTTGAACTCTCTCTCTCTCCAATCGGCTGCACCCTTTCTCTCTAAGCCCAAGTGTGGCTGAAAATAATGAAGCAACATGAAGCAAGAAAAAGGGCTTTAAGGGGACAAAAAGTGCATCTTTCTTAAATCATGGAAAAGTGGTCAAACGACCACTTTTTGTCGCGTCGAAGCGCGACACTCTAACTTTACTGTTTTATCTCATTCTGACACTATCCAACCTTAAATATATCTCTATAATATCATTACATATGTTCGGTTTCCACTTAAAGTCACTATTCACGCTTCGAAACAAAAATTAGACACTTACACTGGACGAAACCACACACCGGAAAATAATTCTTGAAAAATTCTCTAAAATAGAAAATAATCACTCAAAACATAAATTCACTAATATTTTAGTGAATAAACATAATATAAATATTATTTTATATTTTAAATAAAATTTAAATTTTGAGGCCCTCACACTTATTAATTAATCATTAAGTTTTATATTGTGCCCTTATTATTTAATGTTAATTAAAGTACTCTATATTATACATAGTGGTTTGGAAGAAAATAATAATGAAGGAGAAGACAAATAGTCACCAATCAATGATTAATTAGAAGACAAAAGTTAAATTAATAATTAAATTCACCATATTACACCAGATTGATTAAGAAAAATAATATGCAAAAATGATTTCAAAATACTTAGATGCAAGGTTGACAAATACTAAAACTAATGAATTTTTATTATATTGTACATTTTTTATTGTATTTAACTTTTCAATGTTGTGTTTATATGCACATTCTCTCTCATTTTCCTCACTTCTTAATGTTTTAGACTCTAAAAAGTCATCAACATATTGATCACAAATGTTCTTTTCAAATTTATCCTGATTTTTTATTTACAAATTATTCTTTTGAGGAATATGTCATTGGCCAGAAGAATCATTGCTTCATTTTTTTTTAATGAAAATTTATCAAGCCATTAATGAAGACTTGCTAAATTATACACAAAACTTGAAAATGAAATAGTCATATGGTTACAAGGGAAAGAAAAAAAAATTTCCCCACTTGAAGTTATAATGGGATTAATTTAATGTAATGCTCCAATGTAAAACCTTTCATTGATTACTTCATTTCCTGTCACTTCATCCCATTTTTCCACTATTCCTAATTTCCTCCAACTTCTTAGCTGACCGTTGCTAAAATGGAAAAATGGAACAATAAAGAGATAATAGTAATCATGAATTGAGCCATTCATATCCCATAAAATTACTTAAATCAAGATTTATTGGAGAATAAAACTACAAATATACTTTTCAAGTTGCATGAAAAAGAAGGCCTAATTATGAAGAAGGTAAATATAATGAAGGTTTTGATTTGAAACTTTATTTGCATATACTTGAGAGTGGCCCTTAAAATATTATTTTTACCCTATCTAAATTTTTTATGAAACTATACTAGTTTAAATTTAAGAGATTCTTGAATTATTACATCGATTTTAGAGGTCATGACTTCCAACACATTTTACTTGGAAATAAAAGAGGAGATTATCCTGGATATTACTTTTGCAGTGGCTAAAATGAGCATATTTCAATAAATATTTTGCTCAAGTATGATTGCATGCATGGGGTTGAAACATGATAGAATATTTCCTATTCTTGATATTGTAACTACAATAAATAAAATATATAATAACTTAGTTTAGTTATAATAACCTTCTATTTTTAAAGTTTTTACAATGGTAGAATGCACATTAACTATTTAGTTTTTTCTTTAATGCAATAAAGATTGTATATGACTTGCAATTATTATATTTATCTGTCACAAATAATGTGTTTATATGTGTGTATTTTAAAAAGTTAGCATCTATTAAAGATGTTATATTTTGAGAAAATATATTCACGTGCAAAAGCATGTGAGGTATTATGAGTAGTCTATATAAGAGTACCATGAGTCTTGGTACTTTAGAATATAAGTGTAAGCACTATTGTGATATTAGTTTTACTTATTTCCATTATGCCCTTATTAATTAATCATTAAGTTTTATATTGTGCCCTTATTATTTAATGTTGATTAAAGTACGCTATATTATACATAGTGGTTTAGAAGAAAATAATGGTGAAGGAGAAAACAAATAGTCATCAATCAATGGTTAATGAAAAGATAAAAGTTAAACTTAATACTTAAATTCACCATATTACACCATATTGATTAAGAAAAATAATATGCAAAAATGATTTCAAAATACTTAGATGCAAGGTTGACAAATACTGAAACTAATGAATTTTTATTTACAAATACTAAAACTAATGAATGTTTATTTTATGTACATTTTTTATTGTATTTGAGTTTTCAAGGTTATGTTTATATGCACATTCTCTCCCATTTTCCTCATTTCTTAATGTTTAAACTCTAAAAGTCATCAAAATATTATTCAAAATGTTCTTCTCAAATTTATTCTAATTTTTATTTACAAATTATTCTTTTAAGGAGTATGTCATTGGCAAAAAGAATCATTGCTTCATTTTTTTTTAAATAAAATTTTATCAAACCATCAATGAAGGCTTGCTAAATTATGCACAAAACTTAGGAATGAAATAGTCATATGGTTACAGGAGAAAGAAAAAAAAAAAGATTCCTCACTTGGAGTTATAATGGTGATTAATTTAATGTAATGCTCCAATTTAAAGCCGTTCATTAATTACTTCAACTTCTTAGGCAACCGTTACTAAAATGGAAAAATGGAGCAATAAAGATATAATATTAATCATGATTGAACCATTCATGTCCCATAAAATCGCTTAAATCAAGATTTATTAGAGAATAAAACTACAAATATACTTTTGAAGTTGCATGAAAAAGAAGGCCTAATTATGAAGAGGGCAAACATAATGAAGGTCTTGATTTGAAACTTTAATTTGCATATACTTGAGAGTGGCCCTTAAAATATTATTTTAGCACTATCTAAATTTTCTATAAAATTGATTTTAAATTAAAGAGATTCTTTGAATTCTTATATCGATTTTAGAGGTCATGACTTCTAACACATTTTACTTGGAACTAAAAGAGAAAGTTATCTTGGATATCACTTTTATAATGACTAAAATGAGCATATTTCAATAAATATTTTGTTCAAGTATGATTGCATGCATGGGGTTGAAACATGATAGAATATTTACTATTATTGATGTTATAACTATAATAAAATATACATTGACTTAGTTTAGTTATGATAACCTTCCATTTTTCATTTTTAAAGTTTTTACAATAGTAGAATGCACAATAACCATTTAGTTTTTTCTTTAATGCAATAAAGATTGTATATGGCTTTCAATATTATATTTATTTGTCACAAAATTTTTTTTTTGTCAATATTATGTTATCAGTCAAATTTTTTGAAAAGAAAGTTAGTGTGTATGTGTGTGTTTTAAAAAGTTAGTATATATTAAAGATGTTATATTTTGAGAAAATATATTCACATACAAAAGCACATGAAGTATTACTAGTACTCTATAAAAAGTATCATGAGTCTTGGTGTGTAAGTGTGAGTAAAAGTTCAATCTTAGTTTTTGAGATACCAAAATTGCCCTTAATACCAATACGGACAAATTTGCATTGCATTTTATTAATAATTAATAAAAATTATACTAGCCATTTCAAAAGAACATTCCTTGAGTTATGATGAATTAAACCAAAAAAAGAATAACAAATTTATTTCATTTCATCAATAATTAATATCAATTATACCAACAATCACAAGAATAAAAAAATTCCCTTGAGTTATGGTGAATTAAATCAAAAAAAGAAGAACAAATTTCATTTATAATAATAAAAACTGATGAATCTTAGTGGTTATAGCATAAGTAAAAAAATGATATTAATTTTTGTGATGTCAAAGTTATTCTCTTTCCAATAAATAGATAAATTGCATTGCATTTCATTAATAAATAATGTCAAACATGTTAGCAGCTATAGAAAATAAAGATTCCTTACTTTTTTATTAACCAAAAGAGAAGAATAAAATTTATTTACAAAATATCCAAGTTCAAAGAGTACTTTAAACATGAAATAAAAATAAAATAATTGATAATGAAATAAAAAACATAATAAATAATATGAATCTTGTAAAAGAGTACCATGAGTATTTTCATTTTTTTGACATAGGTAAATTAAACCCTAAGAGCACTTTTTAGTATGTGTATATGGTATTGAAAAATTTTAACACAAAATATAATGGGAAACAGAGTATGATGATGGGCAAACATATTTATGTTAGGAATTTATTAATTTAAATTGCAAAAAAAATTAAATTAATAAACTTTATTAATGGTATACTTGTAACAACTAACAACATGAAACTACAATTAATTAATATTATATATTAATGTCAATCATAATAATAATTACAAAAGTGAAACATCCCTTCAAGTTATGATGAATTAAATCAAAAAAATATTTTTTATAAAATATCTAATTTTAAAGAATATTTCAAACATGTATAAAAATGTATCCAAGTTCAATATGACTATTACATAATAAATAATCTTAACAGATTACAATTTTTAATCATAAAGCATGTTATCAATGAGAAATATAAATAAGTTTTATCAAATCGAAACATTTCTCTTCAAAGTTAAACTATTTAAATTTGAACAATGGAATTTGAATACATTTAAATACTATTATAATTACAATAGCACTATAGATCATTTTACAATCATATATATATATATATATATATATATACATATAAAATAAGTGCACTTGGGACAAAGAATGTTTTATTGCTTGTGCATTTATATTGTTTAGAGTAAACTAAGTTCAAGGAAAAATATAAGACATTACAAATATTAAATGTCACATTTTTTTTATCTCAATTACATTTATTCTTTCAAAGTAATTAACTTTCTAAAATTTTTAAGGAAAAAATCTAAAAGCATCATGTTCACGTGCAAAACACGTAATTCATTATTACTATTGACAAGTGTATACAATATGACAACTAATTTGAATTTAAATTTTGCATATATATATATATACACACACACACGCACGCACGCACACACATATATGTACAAGCACATAAATACAATGATAAGTGTATATAAAATTAACTCATAAAACATTACATACTAATTATGAAACCCGACAATGTCGCTAAGCCCAATTATCCCATTGTGTCATTGGCCATTCATTTCTGACTTGGAAGGCCCAAATATATTTTCGTTTATTATCCGTAAGCCCAATTTGTTTTGGGGAGAGCAAATCGGAAGACAAACAATCCAAAGGAAATATATCGAAAGGAGATAACAACATACAATCCCTAAAAATATCATTAGCATATTCTTAAAATTTCGGTCATCGTTGGTCCAAATATATTTTCGTGTATTATCTGTAGCTAAATTAGTTTACGATCCTCAAAAATATCATAAGCAGATTTTTAATTTTTCAGTCGTTATTATAGGGTATGCATTCGGTGCATATTCAGTAAATCAGCTATTTGAATTCAGTTTTCTTAATTAGTTGACTTATAAAAATCTAAACCAATTCAATTATGATTTCAACTTAACATAATTCATGCATTACCTGAATTCAATTTGGATTCAGTTATGAGTTCTGTGCTAACCGAATTGGATTGGGAAAAAAAAAATTCAATTGTCCAACTCTACTACTCTAGCTTGATCAATTGCGTATTTGCTTGATCTAGATGGAGAAAATTCCAAAAAGGGGAAAAAAGAAAAGAAAGAAAAGAATTTTCAAGTGGAAATGCATTTGGTAAGCTGGAAAGCATAAGATGCACACAGGTAAAGCAACTATGCCTTATTCTAGAATCACAAAATATACTAGATAAGTATTATGTTAAGTAAAACAGAATCCTGAATCACCACCATTAGTGTTGCTGCAAACTATTGGTCTAATTTCCAACTTTCCAAATTCCAGTCAACTAATTAAAAGCCTGTCATTAGTGTACTAGAAGCCACAGTAATAGCAAGTAATAGCCATTGGTACTCAAGTCACTAAACTAATATAATTTTAGATTTTTGCATTAATTTTCTTACTTTTGTTAAATGTGTAATTTGTAAATTAGGACTCTATAATAATTTAAGAAGAAAAAGATTGATTTGTTTTTATTTCTCATTATGTAAGAACTTTCGTATAAGAAATTGAGTAATGATCATTAATAATGGCTATAATTCTATAGTGCCGCTTAGACTTTAGAATGCTACAAAAAGAGCACAAGAATTTAATATGCCCTTCTCACTTCATGAAAATTGAAAAGAAAGCCAACGAATTTGAAAAATTAATTCAAGGTCATTTGATCGCAGATACACAGTTATATCTTGAATTATTGATAAATGATTTAAGATACAAATAAAAAGTGACTATTCATTAATTCAAATGAAAATACAACTCATTCATATAGATATAATTTACAATAATCAGTGATAAGTGATATTGGTTATAAGTTATAACTCACAATCTCACAATTTACAAATTTATGATTTACAATGAATCAATGATTAGTAATTTAGTGATATGTCTTTTTTATAATTTATAAATTATGTAATGCATAATGCATTACACAGTTACACTTACATTTAGTCTTATTTATTATGCAAAGGTTAAATGCTTAATTTCTAAAAGACTTGATTGTTTTCAGTGGTGAAAACTAATATTTTAATATAGGGATAATTTCAGAAACCTCTCCTGAGGTTTCATGAAATATCCCTTAGCTCCCTTGACGTTTTCAAAATCTCTCTTACCACCCCTAAAAAGATTGTGGGTTCACATATTACTATCAGAATGAATCAATTACCAAGAATACCCTCATTTCTTTCATCAATTATTGAGCTTCTAAAGACCAAATTTTTTTTTGACAAATCTCATAAGCATGTAATAGTAAAATGCCTAGGAAACAATTGGCATGACTCTTCTTTTTTTGTACCAACAAAGGCGTGAAATTATCTGACAAAACTTCCAAAGGTGCACAATTGCTTGTCAGAAGAAATATGACTTTTATTTTTATGTTGTAACCATCCTTTTTTGTCCCCTTTATTTCTTTTTTCCTGTGAACATACTAAAACTTGGAGTAGAGGAGGAGAAAATTGCAACTTCACTAAGATGATTTCCTAAACTTTGGAGTAAATGTGTGGTTTTCAAAACAAAACTGCAGAACATGTAAAAATTATAAACTGGTACTTTAAATGATCAATACGTTATAAGAGATGATGTAGGTTTCATAATTAAAATAGGTATATAAAAGTAAAAGAGTAATATAGTTTTTATTACTTGATTGTGAGATATTCTTCCTGATAAGACTATACAAATAGATAGTTGATACCAAGTACTTATATGTATTCCTCCCATACATGAACTACTTTCAAGTAGTGTTTTTTATTTATTTGGGAATTGTAAATTTGGTAATGTTATTTTGTCTACTGCTGTTATTGGCATTATTCGAAACTCTATGTCTTGTTAATATTATATTTCTATTTTGTTATTTTTTTTGGATAGTTTAAGGGTATTAAGGGGACTAAAATTTCCTCTTCCCTCCAACATGTAGCTTTTGATGTTACTTTTACGAAGAGGTGGTGACATTGTTAACAAAATGTCAATTCTAAGGGTGGTAAAAGAGATTTTAAAAATTTTAGAGGAGCTAAGTGATATTTCATAAAATTTCAGGGGAGGTTTCTGAAATTATCCTTTTAATATATTGTACTTATTATTTAATTCTAGTTTTGTACAAAAAGATAATTATTATGGTTGTGCAGTATTATATATTTATGCTATTATAGTCATATTCAAAACTAAAATAGTATATTATAAATAATTATATTATTACCACTATTATTATTAGAGGTATATGATAATACTATACGAGTATACTTATTATATAATTCTAGTTATGCATAAAAGTATGAGTATTATAATTATGTATTATATATTTATATTCTTATGGTTATATTACAAATACTAAGATGATCGTGATATATCTCTGTATTGTAAATAATTATGTATTATTATTATTATAGGTACATAATAAGACTATATATTATCTATTATTAGTAGTCTATTAGCCTTAATCTATATAATATATTCATATATTATATACTTACATAATATATAATATTGTATTGTAAACTAATTTGATAATTCAAGTTCACGGTACCTTATTTCTTTGAATTCGAAATAGTTATTATTATAAAATTAAAAATCTTATCACCTCTTTTATACCCTATTCGAATTTGAATTTGGTGAATTTAATATGTATTGATTTTGTACTAAATTACTAAATAGCCGATTCCAAATTATCAAATCTGACCAAATTTGCACACCCTTGCACACCCTTACTTATAGGGCCAGAGAGAGAAATTAAAGAATAAGAAGAATCCTGAGTAAACTTTACAGACGAGAGATCGGAATATGACCGTCGAAGTAGCGAACGGCGTCGCAGGGGACTTACCCTATGCGAACGGGGACCTGAAAACCCAAAACCCTAGCGCCGCCTCCAAGAAATCTCGGGAGAGCGAGCGGCGCCGGAGGCGGCGCAAGCAGAAGAAGAACAAGGCGGCGTCTGAGACCAATACTACTGGTGACGATAGTGACAACGCCATCGCCCCCAAGGATGCTAACGGCACCACCGATAATGATAGCGCCAAGGAGAATTCGGATCCTCAAAAGGTATATTTCATTCTTACTTGCGTTTTCTTTGGCTTTTCGTTTTCTATGGATCATGCTACAGCTAGGGTTTTTAATTTTGTGGATTTTGCATGCATTGGAAATTGGCCAAATGCATACGAGATTGTGAGTTGGTCACTATGGCCCGAGAATTAGAGAAAGAAAAACTATATTCCAAGATTATGGAAACTAGGGCTTGATTTTGAAAATGCATGCAAAAGTTTCTGACAGTACTGTGTTTAAGCTATGCTTTTTGGTAGATTTTTCCCTCACTTTTTAGACTAGATTTTAGACTAGATTTTTGCAAACTTTGGGTTTGACTTGATTACTTGGTGGAAATCCTTTTTATCTCTATCCTGTAGCTTAGCTTTTGGTAGTTTCAGCTAGATCTTAGAGGAAGTCCCGAGGTATATTATGGGATAAAGAGTTGAGATTGGGCAAACGATTTGTTTTGATTATGTTGTGCTTGCTACTAAAGGAGGGTTGCAAGTGATTACCTTGTCTTTCTTGTTTGTGCTTTGTCATATTTATTTTGCAAGGAACGGTTTGGCATGCAATGACGAAAGCTGCTGCTTGTAGCTGGTCATATGTGCATTTCTGCTTGGTATATGTTCTTTGTGCTTGCTTTTATGGCCATGTTAGAAGTAGGTATCTAGTTAAGTCTATGGATGTTGTGCGTCTGTGAGGGGACTAGATATATTTGGAATCTGAAGAATATTTACTAGCTGGAAGTTATGTCATCATGCCAGATGAATTAGCAAATTGTGTCATTTTCTTTCTTACTTTTTGGAAATGAGAATTGTTTGACTAAGTTGATTGCATTTTTTTGAAAATCCGTTGGATGCCAATGTCGAGAAATTTCTACCAGTCAAACCAAATAAACTTTATCAGCTGTGCTTAGTTGAATAGGCTTCGGGATTTTAATATCTTTGCATTTCTGTGATATGGTAACTTTTTTTTTTTTTTCCCTAATGCCATCACGTCGTGTTGGATGTTTTAATTTGAGAGTCAGACCAAAAAGTAAGTAGATTTGAACTTCTCTTTTTTCCCCCTTATGTTGAATAGGTCTTGGAGCAAGTTGAGGTGGATTACGTCCCAGAAAAGGCTGAACTTGATGATGATTTAGATGATGAATTCAGAAAGGTCTTTGAGAAATTCAGTTTCAAGGATGCTGTTGGTTCTGAGGTAAGAGGTCCAATTCAGTTTATCAAGTTGCTGTTGTTTGTGTTGGTATTTCTAGCTTTAATATTTAGGCCAAGTTTTTGCCATCTGATCTGTACAGGAGAATGACAAAAAGGATGAAACTGCACCTGATGCTGCCTCCAAGAAGAACGTTGATTCAGATTCAGAAGAAGAAGAGCAGGACCTGCAGCAAAAGGAGAAAGGTCTTTCCAACAAAAAGAAAAAGGTTATGATGGTTTATCTTGATGCTAAAGTTTGTATTTGAGGCTACAGTCCTTCCTCAGTATTCTGTAGCTAAAACTACTTGCCTTTCCTTTGACTGGCTAGTGCCTTTCTTCTTATTTCATTTCATTGTGTATGCTTGCAGCTCCAACGTCGGATGAAAATTGCAGAACTGAAACAGATTTGCTCAAGACCTGATGTTGTTGAGGTATGCTGTGATGCCTGGTCATACTTTACTTTAGGATATTCATTTATGTGTCTTCTATTGGTTCTACATGTTCCACCATGCTACTTCTTATCGTTGTTTCGGTTTGTGATGATACTTGTTTTGTTTTTGCAGGTCTGGGATGCTACTGCTTCAGACCCTAAGCTGTTAGTATTTCTTAAATCTTATAGAAATACAGTTCCAGTTCCAAGGCACTGGTGTCAGAAGCGGAAATTCTTGCAGGTTAGTAGCTGCAGTTAGAAAGTTAGCTATTGGTTGCGTATTAATGTTCATGTGTTTTAGATGTCCATAAAATGCTATAAATGAAAAAATGAGGGGTTTGATAAGGGTGGGTTTTGGGTTGAGTGTGGTGGAAGATAAAGTCGATGCCGTTTGTCTTATACAAGTATATGTGGTTCTTGCAGGCGAGCGGCTGTGACATCTAAGGAGCCTGGACATGTAGGTGTTTGGCAAGGGGGATCCTTGCTTGATATCTCTATCTTATCTTTTTGCTGGTGGGGGTTGGGATGTAATAGTCCATGCTTTTACTTATGGGCAAATAAATTTTAGTAATTCTACCTTTGCAAGTGCAACACTGGACTCATACCTAGCAGGATGCTAATGTATATATTTGCATTTTCAGATCATATTACATCCTGTATAAGGGCTGGATTAGTTCAATTCTTGAGTTATTGGCCTAGTCTATTTAATCTAAGTTGTTACTGTTTACACCCTAGTGAATGTTGCATTAAGACACAAAGTTTTTGTAAGCTGTTATCTCATCAGGCTTTATATGTATTTTGCAGGGAAAACGGGGAATTGAGAAACAGCCATTTCAACTTCCTGATTTTATTGCTGCCACTGGAATTGAGAAAATCAGACAAGTAAGTTTTATATTTCTCAGGTTTCTTTCTGCAAGTATCTTGCTATTGTAGAACATGTGTCTCTTGATTACAAGTGAGAACTTAGTCTTAAGAACTACATTGTTGATATTTTTTATGGTCAGACCTATCCTTTAGTGCTGGTACGCTAGTAATCCTTCAGAAATTTGAAATACTATATTTTGTTTGGCATTTGTTGTTGCAGAAGTTACTTAGTTGTTTAATTGAGATTGGCTAAGGTAGTTGGTCATGAATTTTTCTCAGTTGTGGTTTCTGTGTCACTTTTTTCTTAAGATCCACCCTTCATCAGCTAGCTCAAGATATAGACTAATTTGAAAGCCCAAGGCAATTTTCTAAAAAAAATTTCTCCCGGGGAAGGGGCCCAAAAGGAAATATTGCAAGTCTGAGTGTGTTTGTTGGGAGAAAGTGTTTTATTGGGAACACAACTATATTTTTGGTTCAGCTGGATAAGATTAAAATTTTGATTCTTGATCTCTTGTATTGCTGGCTGAAGTTTGGTTTGTATGCTTATTCAAACTGTGGTTGACATTTTGGACACTTCTTCTAATTGGACAAAGTAAAACTGTTTTTTCCGTTTAGCAATTGCATGGTCTATGTCGAGGCATTCTCTGAATCCAGGCATAGAGTTTGGTTCTTTTGTTCTTGATTACTCAATAATGGAACCTTTCTTCTGTTTTGTGGTAATTTGTTGTCCATTTTGATTCTGTCCATTTTAATTCTATTTACTAAGAAGCATTTGATTAGTTAGCATCTCTACTGCTGTGGCATTTTCCTTGTCAGATCCAGGACTGTAAATCTGCTTGACTTCTTTTATGCGATTGCAGGCTTATATTGAAAAGGAGGACAGTAAAAAACTTAAACAGAAACAGCGTGAGAGGATGCAGCCTAAGATGGGAAAAATGGACATTGACTATCAGGTTTCTTCATCTTGCGACTTACAAACAAAGCTGTCCCTTTTGTTTTCCATATTATACTTTCCTTACCTTTTGTCTGTTGTTGGAATTTTTTTTTCCAAACTTGGTTATAGGTACTACACGATGCATTTTTCAAATACCAGACTAAACCAAAGCTCACAACACACGGTGATCTGTACTTTGAAGGAAAGGAGTTTGAGGTATGCAACTGATTTTTTCCTGGGCGTTAATATGT
Organism: Gardenia jasminoides; assembly: GCA_013103745.1. Lineage (NCBI taxonomy): Eukaryota > Viridiplantae > Streptophyta > Magnoliopsida > Gentianales > Rubiaceae > Gardenia > Gardenia jasminoides. Next base: position 4,618,459 of record CM023095.1, read on the forward strand.
ACTTTATTTGCCAATGCATAATCTAGTTTTTTTGTTATTTGTAGATGAGCCAATGTACACACTCTCTGGGTAGACAATGATCTCAATGTCCTTGTAGATAACCACAGATGTTAATATGTCTCTGCCACTGGTTATATTGCACTATTAATCTAACCATCTGGTTGAACTGTTTCTTTGACTAAGTATCAGCATGTTGATCATGTGTGGCTAGTAATTTATAGATGTGAAAGTGAATTCATGATGAAAAACAGAGACTGTATGATGCATTTACTTTTTGCCTGGTGTTTTAAGCCCTTTGTTTCTCATAAGAGTAGTCTTGCATAGTTCCTTGACATCAGAACTCAGATGACTAACAGTGAGATTTTTGAGTCTTATTGCCTATGTTGTCATAATGAACCTGTCAGCTGTCCTTGATCATGTTCTATAGTAGTAGTAAAACATGGTGCCACCACTATAAGAGGTAGACTTGTGTAAAAATTGGGTGTTAGGGTCCTTATGTTCTTCCCTTTAAGGTTTTTAATTATTTACTACTGCTTGCATTCAATGCAGGTAAAGTTGCGGGAAATGAAGCCAGGCATGCTATCACAGGAACTGAAAGAGGCTCTTGGTATGCCAGAAGGCGCCCCTCCTCCTTGGCTTATTAATATGCAGGTCAAATGAGCTATTCATGCTTTTCTAACTCTTACTTTCATAAATCCAGTTTTTCTTGAAAATTGCATGCATTAGTTCAAGGGAATGTACTTATTTTCCTTTTTGTTCAACTATCCTCTTATTTCAGAGGTATGGGCCCCCACCTTCCTATCCTCATCTTAAGATTCCGGGATTAAATGCCCTATTCCATCTGGAGCTAAATTTGGTTTTCAAGCTGGAGCCTGGGGCAAACCACCTGTTGATGAAGTAGGTTTTATTTTTCTTCAGTGGATTCTTTAATGGGATGTTTTTATGTCATCTTTGCTGATGACAATCTTTTTTTCTGTACCTTGCACGTCACAACTGTTTTACTTCTAAGGTCTTTCTGTTTTACATATCTTGTGTAGCATGGGAACCCTATATATGGAGATGTCTTTGGAGTTCTCCAGCAAGAGCAGCCTAATTATGAGGTACAGCTTCCTAATGGGTTACTTGTCAATTAATATTTTTCTTCACTTTATTCTTGCAGGAGGTCACAATTGTTTTTCCAGAAATATAGCCAGCCATGTTCTTTATAAAACATTTCATTCTTTTTTGTGTGTGTGTGTGTGTGTGTGTGGTGGGGGGGATGTGAAGGTTATTGGCCTTCCTTTTCTGGAACATAGTTTGTTTGTCTATTTTGATTATTGCCTTGTATGTCTTCTGGAGATAATTTAGAAAATATCTGTCATTTTTCTTGAAGATGGATGAGACTGTGTAACTGCAGTAACACTAGATGGTCTTGGTTGATAAGTGTTTTGTACATTTGAATCCTTCCAACTGTTAAATATACAAACTGGGAGATCGCATATTTTGCATGTCCAAAAATTTTTTTTTTCTTTTGTCATAAGCACATAATTTTGGATTCTCAATCTCAAAAGGGTTGTGTAATTCATTAAGATGCTATATGTATATATATTTTTGGGTAGTTCTGTTCCCTGACATTTTTTTGCAATTTCTGCTAAACAAATCAGGAGGAACCAGTTGATAAGAGTAAACATTGGGGTGACTTTGAGGAAGAGGAGGAGGAGGAGGAGGAGGAAGAGGAGAGGAAGAACAGATTGAGGAAGAAGAAATGGAAGATGGTATTCAATCAGTGGATAGTCTTTCAAGGTATTTTAGTATATATTGTTTTGCATCATGATTTTTCTCTTTTTTCAGTAGATGTCTGATCTGGTGAATTATTATGGTATTCTTGCAAGTCATTAAGATGGTAGATGGCTTGTTATGAGTCTTCCTTCCACACAAGTTCTGTGACTTTAGTCAACATTTTATGAGTTTAACATGGTAAGCCCCAGAATGGCTTTTTGTCAGTACAATTTATATCAGTAACTTGTTCTGGTATGACATTGGAGGCATTGGGGTATGCGTGCTGAAAAACTCTAGAAAATGGTCAAAATGGAAATTGAACTGATTATTAATGATTTTTGCCATATTTGTTATTCTCCAGCTTATTTTATTTTTCTTTGTTTTTACAGCACGCCTACTGGCGTTGAGACTCCAGATGTTATTGATCTTCGCAAGCAGCAAAGGAAGGAGCCAGAGAAGCCTTTGTATCAGGTTAGTTCAAAACATGAGATCTAATCCTATTCCATATATTTGCCCCTTTCTGTTTCTGCTGAAGCTAATAAATTATTTTATGTAAAGGTGCTTGAAGAGAAAGAAGAGAGGATAGCTCCAGGAACCCTACTTGGTACAAGTCATACGTAAGTATCATTCTTGTAGTATCAGAAATTCCTCTCACCTTTCTGTGTCTTTGTTTTCTCAAGAGCCTCTGTGGTCAATAACCATAATAACTCTGTTGTCTATGTTCAGGTATGTGATCAATACTGGCACACAAGACAAGACTGCTGCTAAAAGGGTGAGTTTATTTGATATATTTGTTTGTTAATTATGCTAATTGTAGTTACTTGCATCTCAACTTTCTGATGGGGCTGCAAATGGCTGTTCCTTCTTCTTCTTCTTCCTTTTTTTTTTTCCTTTCCTTTTTAACAATCTTCCTTTGGTGGTCTGAAAAATGTCTGCATGACTGGGAAACTCTGGTGGTGGTCATATTATTGCCATTGCCGAATTTTATTAATGGAATTTGTATTTTATGTTGGACCATGTTTAATTATGTATATTATTGCCATTGCCAAAATTTCTTGGATGTTTTTTGGGCTTAGACTGGTAATTATGCATCATAAATTGGCCAATGTGGATTTGTCAATTTGGTATAGTTTGTTGCATTGTTACGTGATGAGTTGAGGACAAAGGTCTGGTATACTTGAGGTCCTGGTTCCATGTTCTAGAGATTTTCTTGTGTTCGTTGCCACTAATTGTTCTGGTTTGGTAAAAAATACTGATTTTGGTGTTTATATCTTTAGTATGCAATTTTGGATCTTCCAAACATATGTTCCGACCTGGATATTAACAAAGGTCCTAAATAGCTTGGAAGTGTTGTGGTGTTTGCTAGAAGTAAAAATGATGTCAGTTCTAGTTCAGGTTATAATTACATCATTGGGGTTACAATTCTCTCTGGACTGACATTCCTGGTCTTTTTCAGGTTGATCTGCTTAGAGGCCAGAAGGCAGATAGAGTTGATGTCACATTAGCACCGGAGGAGTTAGAAGTGATGGATAATGTCTTGCCAGCCAAGTAAGTGCGGTGCCAGTTTCTGATTGATCCAGTGACTTTGTTTTGCTGGCATGTAATTTAATTCTTTCTTGTATATGATTGTTAGATATGAGGAAGCCAGGGAAGAAGAGAAGATGAGGAGTCAGAAAGAAGATTTCAGTGACATGGTTGCTGAGGTGCGTGCATATAGTAGAAGTTTTATTTCCCTAGTATGGTGGTTTAATTTTTGTAGTTCTCTCTTATCTTATGGGATGAAACCACTGCAGAATGAGAATAAAAGGAAGAGAAAGATGCAGGAAAAAGAAGGCAAGTCAAAGAAGAAGAAGGATTTCAAGTTCTAGGGTGCAAGGATTTCTAGTTGTAATATCGGCAGAGGTGCTAGAGCAGTTATGCTTCTCCTCCTCCTTCCGTGATTAATTTGCGCCTTGGCTGTGCCGGTATTGTAGAAATGTTGTTTGTCCTTTTAGAATTAACCAACTTTTAGTCAAAGCTTAGGAGTCAATACCTGTTAATGCCTCCTTGCGTTTCCTGAAAAAAGGGCTTTACTGCATTGTTAGCGTCCATTATAAAGCAATGTGGTAGTAATTAGTTAGTATGTACTTCTGCTGTTGTCCTCATATGATACAGCCAAATGTAACAGAGTTTTGTTTTCCTAGCTGTGACTGCTGCAAACCTGATGCTCCACTGCCGCATATTCCCCTTGTAGATGACATTTCATGCCCGACGGAACGATAGATGTGTTTCGTCAGGGAGGGGGGGGAAGAAAAAATACAAGGGTTGATCGACCAGTTGGATGACTGTTCATGCTGTGCCTTTGGGGAACTGAGCTGATATATGCCGAAAATAAAAATACTTGGCAAATTTCAACATACTGCTGAGTTTTGTGGTGACAAGTAACAGGTGCTAAGTAGTAAACAAATGCCAAATGCATATAATTAGCGTCGTGTGGTGGAACATTGCATTGCGTTGAGCACATGATTATGTTCCAGTAGTTTAAAGGGATGTGATATGACGTGTAATCGCAAACAAGTGACCTTGGTTTTGCTCGTTTTCGGGGTTTTGCTGTCCAGTTGCCCATAGTTTTTGTCTGAGGTGGCCAAAACCTTTCCTTGTAACGTATCACAAAGCCACATGACGGTCAGGACCAATGTGAATGGAGGACTTGTCCTTGCACGGACCAGTGCTCCCCCTCTGGTCCTTGTCCCAACTTCAAGAGGACCATGTCTCTTCGTGATTTTGATGTTCTAATAATACATACAGAAATGGGAATAGGTTAAAATAGCTATGCATTCCACCAAGATCCACATCAATGCTTGTCTATTTTATTATTTGTCTACTTTGTGTTTTATTAATCTCGCAGCTTCCTCCAAATACAGAGTCAGGGATCTGTCTGTTTAATACTAACTTACCTGTACTCACGGAAAATGATAGTGGACATTGAGGTACAAAATGGTCCTAGTTGTAAATCGACACATTAGGAAAAAAAAAGTCTCATTCCTCCATTTCCTCTGCTCTCTCTGATTTCTTGGGCATCCATGCTTTATACTGACTTGGATTGCTATTTGGTAGGTTGGCGTCTGCGGGGTTCAGTTTTGCCTCGATGATCGTAAATATATACTTCTTTACAATGCCAGTAAGAACCACTGTCAAACATGTATTGGAGGCACAAGATGGCTGCTACATAGTTTGCTCCTATTATCTTCAAAACTATGTACCTGATCTAGACTCTGAAAGTTTTCAGCTACTAATACTCATTGACATCAAGCTAATTGATGTTTCTCCCAGGTCACAGAAAATCTTTCGAGAAAACTGAAAATTAAGAGTCATAAGAACTTGGACCTGAAATTCACTTGTACACATGAAATATTCAAAAAATATCTTTATAAATTTCTTGAGGGCTCTGCTAGATTGCTTGATTGACCCTATACCACATGCTAATGTTCATGTAGGACCATTTTAGATGCTCTGGACATGTTACCTGCTGTTCGCTTTGGGATGCCATTGTCTTGTAGCTGTAAATTGCAGTAGCCTCAATTCTGGTTTTATTTCTTCTAGTACAAATTTGAATTTTTCTGGTGGTTCAAATTACTACACTGCTTGACAGGGATATGCCAAACAATGGAATTTTGTCCCAGATTGTACAAGGTCCTTGTCCTTTGGCAATGATGCATGTGTCAATTCACTAACCTGTTTGGCTAGTTGTTTTAATGATCCCTTTGCATGTGTAATCCATTTAACAACGGCTCAACTGTAGAAAGCTTGTAATGGATGGAAGATACTGTAGAGGAATCCATGACCAAAGCACAACCATTATGTGATTATAACCACACAAATCAAATTGATTATGAATGGCCAATGGGCCCCAGCATATTTTAGGGCATTCATAAAATGCCGACTGACAAGGAATTGATTCGAATATTTTGCTTCCTGCGTAAATATATGGTAGTGTGGAATAATTTGGCCATCAAGATGAGGATTATCAATGTATATATATGTATATATGCATAGGATTTTTCTATTCTGTAATTTTAAGGCACAGGATAAGTGTACAAACTCATCTCTTATCATGTGTTCTAAGGGTACAGAATAGAAATACTTTTATATATGTCACTCTAGATACATGACGCGTAATTTAAATTTAAATATAAATTAAATTTTACACATGTGATGTGCATCTATATGTTTGTCATTTTAAAAAAGATTAATACAAAAAGAATTATATGGAAGTTGTTTCGAATATGCCCAAATGAAGGTTCTAATGCATTATTTAGAGTGTCACTTATGATACTAATTCTTGAATTGTCTCAATATTTCTTTTAAAATTTTGTTCGCAATTTAATCGAACGTATGACACACACACACACACACACTAACTAACTATACACTGCTAGAGTTGAGCACAGACAAGTTCTCCATCACCTTGAGCTACCCTTTGAGGGTTTTGATAGAAAGGTACACTTGGCATGCTTTTTAGTTTGTGGAGATAATCATATCCGGTCATGATTCTGGTGGGTCGGCAGTCTATTTTGTGATATCCTCCTCAATATCATATAGGATTTAATTGAATGAAGTGATGAATGAACATAGCAGCACACTACCTAATTCATCAGAATCATTTTCCAACCTGGAACTAACTATAGCTAGGTCCATCCAGTGGTCCAGCCCAGTTGGAAGCATCCCATGATGTCAGTCACAAGAACATTCGGCTAAGAGAAAAACTCTGATCATTTTCCTGCATGAAACTTTTAATATCAGTAGCATATTGAATATGAATTGTACGAACGACAATGATACGCAGACAAGGGATGCTTAATCTATCTACAAACAATTGATCCAACCAAAACAATCTGGTTCCGCATGTTTGCAGATTTTGTAGAAAGATTTTGACTTTGATTAGTTGGATAGAATGATGTGTGAACTCAAATACGTGCAGAATTGTTTATTCACTAACGTGGAATGGGAGGAGATTCCAAGTCCTTCATCAGCTGTTGATGTTGGACTCTGATGAGTATTATATGCTTAATTATGAAGCCACACTTAAGAAGTCATTATCCTGGCTGTCCGACAAATATTCTGTTAGGTCTTCAATACAACTAGGCAGAAACATCTTACCCGTAAAGTGGCTTTACCTAACCGACCGACCTTGTTGATTTCCTGCATATTCCCTCCCGATTTTTTTATCTGGAACATCTATTGCTATTTGCTACTACTCCTTTCTGATTGATTGGATCTGTTGGTAGAGTAGTCAAGGACATTTTGTTGGGATGTGATTACATTATGAACTTGGGTTAGTTTCTTTTTTTTAGCTAAACACCGGTAACAAAAGGGACGGGGTGGATGAGAATAATATTGATGCATGTCTTGTTGCAAAATTTCGGCATCTGCCTCCAGAGGAGGAGCAATTTATATTTCTTAAAACGAATGAAGTTTTGGTGTGATAGTAAAATAATAAATATTAAGGGTCTAGGAATTGGAGATGCTAAGTAATATTGAATTATAATCCGTTGTTGTTGATCTCATCGTTCACACGTTTAGGGGGAGAAAGAAAACAATAACTGGCAATTTTGGACTGAGTTTAATCTTTGACTTACATAAAATTGTAATCCCTATATATTTTTCCTCTTTTATGTGAAGCAAAGAAAGTTGTATTCGTATTGGTAATGATACAACACAATTTTATAAATCAGTGTATAAATAATTGTCACTTCAAATTCCAACCCTAACTATTTATATGTCCCAGAGAAATAAATGCAAGTTTTTGTCAGAGTCATTCGCCTGATAACACATTCAAAAAGTCCAATCAACGTAAACTTGTGAGCATGAAAGGTAAGCATTTAAGTCCTTTAATTTTCAATCCTTTATGATGTTATCAGGTCAGCATGAAGCGAAAGTGAATGGATTTGTAATTGACACTTGCTTTTGTCCGCTGTAAAATCAAATTGACACTCTAGCTAGTACTAGTAGCTACCTCCACATGAAGCTATTTTTCTTGCACGTATAAGACCCTTCCAGATTGAAGGTGAAGGTCTTCATGGTCATCATCATTTTCTTGGTGACTCTGGTGTCAATTCTGGGTACTACCTAGTAGCTAGCACTGACATAAAATTTCAATTCTGGTCGTGTCAGCAAGCTTCCATGTCCCGAATGTTTGCTAGCAGTTTTGTCCAGTAACCTCTGGTGACTATTTATGAGAGAATTTTGCTTGTATTTGAGCCATCACACGTTGCTGTAAAAATGATTTCATAGTTGAAATGCAAACGACAAAGCCAAAGAATTTAATCAACTGATAAGAATCGGACACAGTTAGAGGCTGAAGATTGTATGGTGGATGGTCATTGGTGACCTGTAGCATAGATTTTCAGTTCCAGTGAATCACAATAATTATCGTGGTCAGATGAAGAACCAAGCCTATGAGCACCCCCAAGAATTGCATCTTTTAGGTGCATACATTTTTCTTCACCACAATTATTGACAATAGTGAGTCTGTCATGAAAGCCATAATGTAGGACTACTACCTATAGACTAGTGAGACATGAATCGAATAATAATTTTAAGGTTTTCAATTTAGTTCGACTTTATTCATTTTGACTAGTACGCTAAAGTTTACCCTCACTTGTACCGTTGTACGTCTATGGAGCATTAACAAGAAAAATCCTCACCAAAAAATAAAATAAAATAAAATAAAATCAAGTTCCATTGTAACTTCTTTCTACTGATGGATTCTTCTTTCTACTGATGGATTAAGGTCTTATTTAAAATTAAACGCATTCTTGTAACTGATAGAAATATTCTTACCTGTGTTTCATACATATCTGAAATTCATCAATCCTGTGTTTCTTAACTACACTTTTAATAACTTTTTAGCAAGTTAATGACTGTAAAATTGCCTAAATCCACTTATGAAAACCTAATGTTGCTATAGAGAATCTGTTATAGGCGAAAAAGTTTGTAAAAATTGGCCAACCCCACGAGGAATCACGTGGTGACAACTGGTTTTCAACCCAAGGCTCCAACATCTTTGCTTTAATTTACCTCTCTCACTACATGATTTAGAGTAAATCTTCATCCATCACTGCCATGAATGGTTATAGAATAGCAGACATTTACACCGACCATTCTTTCTTCATCCCCACATTTGTGTACTAAAAAACACTGCATGAAACAATACGAGTCCATACATTCTCTCTTTGTTCGCCAATAAACATCTCTTTCTGTCAACTTTGGAATCCCACAAGATTGTTATTGAATCGAATACCTTCATACATTCCACATGGAAACTCATTTCTTTTTTCCCAACTCATTTCTTTTCTCCCATTAAACAACCTCCAAGTTGTGTTTCTCAATTTACATGCATACATTCCATTTTTCCCTATATAGAAAGCACTATCAATGGCCAATATTCATCCCGTGTCCATTCTTGCTTGCCATCCTCAACTTAGGGGCGAAGTAACCACTCAGCCCACCATACAGGATGGAATGTATACATTGGTGTGCGTTTCTTTATTCGTATGTGTGTTTTTTTAGGAAAGAAAGCAATAGAAGGGTTGAACAAGAAATTTTAAATAGTGGGGTGGAATTTTATATGGTTGACACGAGGACCACAACAACCCACATACGATCAATCAAAACCCTCTTGGGCCATTGAAGTTTATCAAGAAAATAGAGGTATAGATTTATAGATCTCTCTCCCTCCCTCCCTCCCTCTTCTGGTTATCATTGTTTTACAGATAGATTGATAGAGAGAGAGAGAGAGAGGCAGTTCTAGTACTAGTAGAGAACTAGAAATAGATAGACAGATAAAGAGAATCTCAGACATGCTCACTTCTCATCACCTTCCTAAGAATTTGATTGTACTTTGCCTTGTCTGCCAATTTCTTATATCTTCACAATCACAGCCGCCCTCCCTTTGTCTTAAGCAAAACAATTTGACACTTCTTGTCCTCTTCAGGTTCCTCTCTCTTCTTGCACCAATATCCAAAGGGGCTAGCTAGCTGGAATTTATGTGATCATATACACATACATTGAAAGCAATCAAATTTTGGTGGAATTCTCTTTTGTTTTCCTTACCTGCATTAATTCCTTAGATTCTTTCTGTGAAAGTGAAGATGGGATTAAATACTAAACAAGTTTCGAGTGATCATCCTTTGGATTGGAACCAAACTTTGTTAGATTCTGGCACGGTGGAGTTGCCGAAGCCCCCTCCAGCAAAACGGCAACAACAAAATCAGCAACAGGAATCGGAACCTTTGAAGTGTCCAAGGTGTGGTTCCTCGAATACAAAGTTTTGTTACTACAACAATTACAACAAGTCTCAACCTCGCCATTTTTGCAAAGCGTGTAAGAGGCACTGGACTAAAGGAGGGACTCTTCGTAATGTGCCCGTTGGTGGTGGTCGCAAAAACAAGCGCCTGAAGACATCAAATGCTGCCACAACCACTACTGCCATCACCGCCACCTCCACCACTGCCATTGGTGGCGGCGGCAGTAGCAATAGAAATTATGCCAATCTTGCTCATAGCCAGCAAGATTGCCATAATTCTCCTCTAGCGGCTATTAATGATCAGAAAAATATTTCTGATATTCTTTACCAAGCCTTGATTAGCGATTCTTCTTCAGTCCAGCATGATCCAATGAATGCCTTCACCAGCAAGACTTTAGTGAGCAATGCTATTACTGGTCCAATGCTATCGCTGCCTCAAGATCCTCAAAGTCTACAATTTTCATTCTCCAGCTTAAGCCCTTTTGATACAATTCCATGCTCATTTCCTAGCTCCAATTTGTCCCTGATTAATGCTTATGATTATACTGCGGAGCTTGATCATCTGGAATCATCAACAGTTACTACTGTCACTCCATCTACAACGAGTGCTGGTGTTTTTTCTCAGTCATCATGGCAAGGTCAAACAACAAATCCCAGCAGCACCATGGCCGAAATGCCAAACTACTGGAATTGGAATGATATGGATCCATCGGTTTCAGCTGACCTCAATATTTCGTGGGATGATATTGAGATTAAGCCCTGAAGGACACAACAAACAAATTGATAACGAATGGATCATCTGTACTTCTTGTTTCGATTCAGATCTCATCATGTTTGGCGGATGAATTAATGTACATAATCTGTCTCTAATTTCGGTCATAACATTCTACGGAGTTGAACTAGTGCTGAATGCTTAACTCTAGAGTGAGATGTAACCTTTTCTTTTCTTTTTTCTTTTCTTCTTTTTTTCTTTTTTTTCTGGGGTGGCTTTCTTCTATCTGGGATCAAAATATGTACTCTAATCTTTGAAGCTGTTCTTTTATTATCAGCTTCATGGTTATAAATATGAGCATTAAGCTCCTCTTTCTCTTCATTGATGACAGAATGATTAATAAATAGCTTCTTTCCAGGGTTATGTTTCTCAGCCGTAAGTTCTTCTTATGGAACAGGAACTGGACTTGACAGGCACAAGGGAAGAGATGCATGGGGTCATTGTCTAGCTGGGTAGGGATGACTAGATGTGATGGAAGATTCTTGCAGATAGACATATATGTCTATTTGTCGAAAAATACATATATGCTTTCATAATCTAGATGGAGTTCAATTAATGAAGACAATACTTCTAAACTACTAATAAACCTTCCTTGCTTCATGTTCACTCAAATGAGTATTTCTTCACTTTTTATTTTTAAGTACTAATAATTACAATCGAATTTAGTGCTTGAGAGACTATACAATTGAAGTCAAATAGCATGTATTATCCCCTAAAGAAAGACTTCTCTAAGAATCTGACAAATCAACAAAATGAATTTTGGAATCTCACATTATTTTAAAATTCACAGACATGGTAATGAAGATTACAGTTCTGACTTTCACCTCATTTGAATGAAAACTACTACATTAAATCATTAGATAAGAGTGTATCCTGGTGATAAACCCTTCTTTCAGTTTTTTCTTATATTAGAAGGTATATTTTTGTTTCCTCCCTTTCTTTTGGTTTGTATTTTGTTAAGATAACCAATATCAAGTCTACCGCGTACCTAAGGGTGCAGAAAGTATTTAATATGTACATACGGGTGTACAGACATGCATTTGTGTACATGACCACATTTACCAAGAAATACACACATATAAGTTTATACACATATATACACATGTGCATGCATATAAATTTATGTGCATGTACATCTACTGCAGTATGGTTTTCCATCTCTGCTTTCTCCTTTTGTCCTTATTTTAAGGTCTTTTCCTATGTCAGATAACAATAGAGATATTAACATTTGGAAGATGTTAAAATAGCTAGCTAATTCACGTTGGAGACTTAGAGATAGTAACAAACTGATGTTGTTGCCCAAAAAAAGAAAAATTTGATGTTGTTTGCTTTTGCTGTACAACAGTTGTACAAAATTTATCGAGCTGTTCTTTTCTCAAAAAGTCGAATGTTCTACTCAACTATATGATATTCATTTTAAGTCAATTGATCTGTAATCCAGCTACTTTCTTACTTGAGTTATTGGTACGCTCAAAAAAGTTTAGTTGCTATTTCTTCAAAATTTGGATTTGATCTAAAATTAGTAGCCGTTAGACTTTTTTCATTTGGATGACAAATAAAAGAAACTATTTCATAATCAAAATGTTAGCACAATGATTATCTTTCAACTTGGAAGTATTTACACTTTTTGCATTGGATTGATCCTTTTCCAGTTTTAAGTGACAAGAATATGTAGTCTGTTTATAGGGAAAAAAACGCAGTTTTTGTCTCTAATGTTTAGCACCTGCACAGTTTTAGTTCGTAAAGGTTTGACAAAAATAAATTTAATCCTCAACCGTCAGCGTTTATGTAGTGTTTTAGTCCCTAAAAGTTTGGTAAGAATGAATCTAATCCCCAATACATTCCAATTTAAAGTAGATTTTAGAACTTAATCACTTATAGCTATGTGTCTTAAATTGTATTTAAAAAATAAAGAAACAAAATAGCGACTAAAGATTAAGGACTGATAAATCATTTGCTTTTTAATTAATCAGAAGAGAGCAGAATTTTTTGAGCTACAAGATTGAAACTAGTTGGAGCACCCAATTCATCAATCCATAACTTATTTTCACTCTCTATCTTATTGTGACCAAACAAAATATCCTAACATTCAATTTTTGCATGTAGTTTAACAAATTCTCTCTCTCTGGTTTCTTGGTTAATCAGTTACTCATGTGTATTATGTGAATTATTTTTAACACCCAAAATTAGCTGCTATTTTGCTTTTTTTTAAATCTAATTTAACAAACACCTGGCTACACATAATTTATTCCATTAGTAATTGGGAAAACATCAATTATCCTAAATCAAATTCAAATTAGAAAAATTGGAGGCCATATTTGTTTTTGTTGAAATTTTAGGAACTAAAATGGCACCATGTGCCAAATATTAGGAATTAGATTTATTTTTGTCAGAAATTTAGGGACTAAACTTGCAAACGTGCCAAACACCGGGGTTCAAAATTGCATTTCTCGCTTGTTTTAAAAGTGAAAAGATGTTTTTCAACCTCATTCGTTTACTGTTAGACTTATGATGAGAAGACATATGGGTAGAGGTAGAAATTTAAATAGCCCAAAGGTACAAAGATGCCTTTTTCATTGCTCTGGGAAGCACGTCTTGACTAGCACTTACATTGGACACATTTAATTAAAAAGCACGCCTTTGACCTTGTTCTTGAATCAGTAGGCAGCTACAGAGCTACTGAATCATCAGGACTGAAAAATTTTACCCAAAACTGACAAAACTACTTTCTTTAACTATCCTAACTAATATGGAGATGTGAGTTGAATTTCATCAAAATTTGATTAATATGTGGTGGGTTTTCATTTCAAGCTATAATTCATTGTTTCTCACTTTTCTGCTATGTGGCTTAATTTCATTTCCAATAGCTGAGAGGCGAAATTAGAAAATTGATGCCTTGGAAATTTCTTTTCCAGGAAGGAGACATTCGCGAACTTCAAAGGGAATTCAATTAAAACTGCCAAACAGTCTTTTGATTTTTACAGTAATACTAGCAATTCGTTGAAAAGTTAAAACAAATTTAACCCTTTGTCGTTTGAAAAGAGAAGAAAAAATTGACAGTCCGATGCATTTTCATAAACAAAAATGTCTTTTAAAATCAGGACTAATTTCGCAAGAAGCAAGTGCAAGTTACCCTTTGCCTAAAATATACAGCTGTCAGCTACGTACACTGAAATTCCATGATTATATGTTGTGAAAAATCCTATACTAAGCTACTACTTACACAAAACAAACTAAAAGATGACTCACCTCCTTAATTTTAGAAATCCCTATATTTATCGTTTCAGTGATTTTTTTATAAGTGAACATATATATTTTGTTACCCTTCTAGGGAGAGTGTTCTTCCTTCTTTTTTTTTTTTTCCAATTTTTTCCCCTTTTTCCAGTTTAACTAGTTCAAACCATCCTTTAAACTATAAAGTAAACGCAAAGCCAACCTTTTCTTCTTCTAGTTTCTTTTCTTTTCTTTTCTACCTTTCCATTTTTGTGTGCTTGGGCGGTGGGGTGACGTGGGGTGGGCCTGGAGGGTGGGGAGGGGGAGGCCAGACCCTTCAAACATGAGAGTGAAGAACATCGTTGTTTTTTTTTTTCCTGGTTCAGTTTAACTAGTTCAAGCCATATATACATGTGAAGAACAAGTGATGGAATTAGACTTCCCTGAGAAGGCCAAACAAGAGTGATGTAAGGATAAAACGAATGGCCCAGAATTGAAAATTGACCTGTTTTTTGAAAACAGGTCCCAGTCAACGTCAATGGTATGACCCTTCATGTTGGTGGGTTATCTCCTTTCGTTTTGCTATCCCATCACATAAATTAACAGCCTCAACTCGTCAATGTCAATCTTCCTTTACTGTGATGCAAAATCATTATGAATTTCACACTGCGATTAAGGAATGAGGCCAACCCAAGAAGGCTAAGCCGATAGGTCTAAATTTCCAGTGAGTAAAACCAATGAATTTCAGGCCATGTCCTGCACGTTAATACAAACAATGACGAAGAGACCTAGCTGCTTCTTGGAATTAATTCGACTGTTACATGCTATTTTGATTATTCTTTATAACGGCCAAATTGAACTGAAAGAGTCCAACCAGCTAAGTTTAGCTGGTAATGACATTGACCTCGATGCTTGAGGTGCTAGGTTTGTATTGCTCCACAACAAATTCTATACAGAAAACGAAAGAAAGGAAAAGAAGAAGAAGAAGAAGAAGAATAAGAAGACAAAAAATGGCAAATATGGCACTGGGGCAGACTTAACACAGGACAGATTAGAAGGAACATGAAGGGAAACTGTTTTCCTCCAGCCTCTACTGCACATATGAAGCTTCATTTCAAAATAGCACCACATTTATGGACAAGAACCAACAAATCCTAGAATGTTAAATCATCATCCATCACGTGAAATGTGTTAACTTCAGTTTTCTAACAAAATTATATCTAGTAATGTATGCTGTCTCTTGTTATAATGGCCCCATCCTTATGCCAGCATCCCTAATATTAGGGAGGTATCCATCATTAGCTTTTGAATAACTCACATAGTACAGCTCAGAGGTTATGCCAGTGAAAACGATGAATGCAGCTGCAGCTCCGAAGACTCCCTTTCTCAATGTCTCGCACGAAGGAGGGTTCTGAGATAGAACAGTTCTGTACTTGGTATGGTAGGCATTTTTCACAGAACCAGCTAGCAAGCACACTTCAGCAATGAAAAAGGTTACCCTGAAATCCAAGAATGAACTACCATTTATCCAAATCCAGGAAAGATTCCATTTTCTTCATGAAAATAAAAGATGCCAGTCAGGTTGATATCAAATAGAGCTCTAATCAAAACTTTTGGGACTCGATGATCAATGAGCTTGAATCAAGTTCAAGTATCACTTCTTAAATGACTCAAGTTTAAACAATATAATTCCAAGTTAAACATAACTTAGCACAAAATTAAGCATGTCTAATCACACTTTCACTAATGAATTCCTTCTCTATTTTAGTATACAAATATTATGTGCTGTGCACATGTCCTAAGGCCATTTTGGTTTCTTTTCATTGAAACATAAAAAGTTGGGGTTTGTAAGAATGTGAACGAAGACATCTGGTAAAAGTAACAGAAAGAACTATTACAGGACTCTCAAACCAAACTTGAGATTATTAAATATAAAGCTGAGTTAGCTCAATCTCAATATTCCGGGAAAAGAGACAAAGTGTGAAGTGATTGCTCAAGTTAGATTTGCTTAACCCACCCCTGACTGGGCTTGGCTTCGAATGCTGCCTTCCAAGTAAAACTAACAATGCCACGGCACAGAGTACAGAATGGCCATCTCAAGCAAACACATAGAGCAGGTGGAGTAAATTTTAATAGAACATACCAGCAGGTTATAAATAGGGCAATTGCCCAGGCCCTTGGACGGCCAGGTCGTAGTGCCCTGCCACAACACAAGCACCGGCTAGCAAACATCACAAGTAGTTGACTAGCCACAAGGCACAGCAGTGACCCCACACCCAAGCCAGTTGCGACATCTGATTTATAGACACAATAGTTTGAAGTGGTATCCTTGGAAGTTGTTGCCTGCCAGAAAAGTGAGGTGCACGAATTGTAGTAATGCTGTAATATGAGTCAATATTTTTATAAAGAAATAACTGAATACTTCCCCAGCACATCCTCATTTACCGAGCTACAACAGCTGAGACATGTAAGCAATCAAGCTTAACAGAACTCCAATTCTAGATGTAAAGGTATTTCTAGTACTCGTCATCAGTTTCTGGATACCAAAGTTCCTAGAGTGTTTAAGGATTTTTTGAGGCCAAAAATTTTTTTTGTTTTTGGGGGGGGGGGGGTTAAGCAAGTTCTGGATACCAAGTTCCTAGAGTGTCTAATGTAAAATTGTTTTCATGCACTATCATTTTAAAAT
The DNA here is from genome assembly GCA_013103745.1 of Gardenia jasminoides. NCBI lineage: Eukaryota > Viridiplantae > Streptophyta > Magnoliopsida > Gentianales > Rubiaceae > Gardenia > Gardenia jasminoides. The sequence goes on from CM023095.1 coordinate 4,635,175, forward strand.
TTAGCTACCGAACAATTTTATTTTAACTGCAAACTGTTTCTTGGTGAAATCCGGTGAATTCCACAAATGTTAAAAAAATTCCCCCTTTGCTTCTCTACATCAGCTTTGACTACGGTAAATTTGGGAGTGAGAGATGAGAGAGGAGTCAGGTTAAGAAATGAAGCCACTAAAGTGAGAGGCTGGCTGCAGATAGACCATTCTGCTCTACAGGTCCCTTACCTGACTTCAATGAGGACAATTCTAACACGCAGAGAAGAAACTGAACACTTATCTCTTAAATTCTTTCTGACTATTAAGTCTTAAATCCCACACTGCACATGGTCTTCATGTCCACGCAATTATAGTCGCAATTGTCATACAAGCACAAAAAACTTATACACAGTGAAAAATAGTCAGAGAAAAGGACAATTATCTCCATCACTTCAGTGGTTCATGTTGTCTTCCAAGTTTTTTCACATTGTGCAGGATTTCACATTTCAGGCTCTTTGTACACAGATCTGAATCTCTTCTTTGTAAAACCAGGGTTGGGGTGGCCAAAAAACAGACTACAGTTTCTTGAATAGCTTAAAATGTGTGCACTTCTCTGTAAACACCAATAAACCATGTCTTACAGTAATTCTTGCCTAATCTCTTTTTTTTTTTGGGGGGGTGGGGTGGGTGTGGAATTTCTGAAGCACCATATTGATGAGGCAGCCTTCTTCTTCGGAATAGAAAAATCATAGATATCCATGTTCTCTTAAACCATTGAAGCCCCTACTGAACCCTGGTATCAAGGCCCTTCAATTTCCATAATATTTTCTCTCTTGATTTTCATTGAATCTACAGGTATTGGGGCTCAGACATTTCTATCTAGTCAATGATTGCCCTTACTATAGTCATATCAGAGACAAAGAAAAACCGGTTTTTAAATGGAGACCTTTTAAATTGGATACAATATGTTATGTGTTAACGCAAAGACAATATGGAGATGAAGACCACAAACCAAATTTTCCCTCATTAGGCCTACTGTAATTTGCACATGCTTAATACATATTTCCATATCACATCAACAACACTGGACATGAGTGGTTATACTATAAATTTAGCTACCTGAATACCTAAAACGGGAAATTCATCAAACTCTAAGAGAACAGCAGATCAACGTGGATTCTACCTCTGACACACGTGAAAATTCAACAGCCCTTTATCAAAATTGCCTCTAAAATTTAGCAGATCATGAACCAAAACAAAATTGCAACTTTCTGCCAGCAGCTCTCCCAAGAAAGCTCAAGTTATAATCAAGGAAAAAGAGTTCCATCTACCACTCTAAATTTGCATAAAAGAAAGGAAATTAGAAGTCTAGGAATGAACTTACGGAAGCCCTTCTTTGTTCAGCAGCAACAGCAAGTGCAAAAGCTATCAAATCAATAATAAACACCACCAACAGCAAAAGCGTTGAAGAAGCCATCTTAATAATAGCCTATATCACTTCAATTCAATATTAACACCACAAAAGTTAAACAAAAGTATCAAAAGCGTGACAGAAAAGCAAGAATAAAAAATCCCATAGGGGGCCAAAAAAAAAGAAGAAGAAGAAGAAGAAAGAAAACCCACCAATATTAATAGGTGTCTGTGTGTCCGGAAATTGAAGAAGATGTTATAGAAAAGATAATTACTGTGGACTGAGTACTTACCTGTAATAACCAAAAAAAATCTTTTGTCGATTAAGGAAGAAGCAAAGCAAAGAAGGAGGTTGTTTCTTGGAATCCTGGGAGGGGAGGAGACTTCCTGGGATACTTGTAGGAGAAGAATATATCAATGCGCTTACTACTTCAGTATTAGTAATGTTGCTTAATTATCAAATTGAATGAGTTATCGTTTAAGGTTAGCGTGCTTCTTCAGTTGGTTACTTTATTATTCCCAAGACTTTTTAATGGGTGCCCAAAATGTATTACTCAGTTGAGGAGACTTTCCAAATAGCCTCTGAACTATTGCCATTATGCGGTTTTAACCTCTCAACTATAAATTGCCACAAACAAACTTTAAAAAAAAAAAAAACTCGTTTAAGAACCTCCTTCAATTTTGATAGTTAGAGGTAATAGAATTAGGAAATCAAAAAAATCAACCCATGAAACAAGCAGCCTAAAGGGTTCTTTATATTTAGAATGATGTATTCTGATTCATAAATATTGAAAATGTCACAATATCAATCCAAAATATTTCAAATTAAAGACCGACCAAAAACTACATATACACGGTGACGGGAGGTTTGAAATATCATTGTCTATTGGAAATTATAAAATAAGTTCAAAAAAAGTTTTAAGAATTATAATCTTGTCCCAAAATTACCCATCCAAAGATTTGGTTAAATTGCTTTTCTTCTTTATGTTCCTCTCTCCCCCCAGATAGTTAATATCTTTCAACCCTTGCAATTAAAGTGACAATTCACAATAAAGAATAAGTGCCACTTGAAAAAATAATTCATTTGAATTTCTAAACTTCAAATATTAAATCGGACAATTTTTTTCGTTCTAATTTATTTTTCAAATTGTTGCATGAAAAATGAATGTTGTGTAGTTGCCTTAATCCAGTAATGGTCAATGCCACCATAATTTTGGTTTTTACAAAACTTACACCAATCTAGTATGGACTTGTACGATTTTTATAAAATTTTACACTAAATACAAGAAATTATTTTGTTCAAGGACTCAAAGTACAAAATTCTAGAAATGGAGGACTAAATGTAATTTGGAAATGTAAAGGGTCCATTCATGCGTTTCTTACGAAGGTATAACACCAAGAACTAGTAGTGAAATAGAAAGAAAGCTTGTATACAAATCCTAAGAGAAATGGATATGCACGAAGACTTTTCAAAATCTTTAAATATTAGCTCTACCTCTCAAGGAATTCTGCAAAGCAAGCAAATGGTACTTGGAATTGCCATAGTGATGTGACATGCTGATGGAGATTCATGTTGTCATCTCTAGAGATTTTAGCGTAATGGCACAATAAGTCTGCAAATTGCATTTTTTTTTCCTAATCTAAGTGCTCCTATGATTGTAATTTAGCTAAAGTTCAGACAAAAGCATGCTCGCCACTAAAGTTCAATACATAAAACAAAGCTTCAGAATAACGTGCTTTGCTGATACGCATGAACCTGCGACAAGGGAAAATCATCTTTCATGCAATGCAAACAAGTTTTGAAAAATCATGATTTGTAAACACAAGCATGTCGAGGTTGAAACTTTCTTATACTGTTTATATTAGTTGTAGAAATGGGTTGTAAGATCATTTTTCCCTATATTTTTCTCATCACGAAATTCTTTAGATGTTTTCAATACTCGTCTGATAACCCAATCAATTCATTGCTTAAACTTAATGAATTCAGATTTTGATACGTTCTGACCATTTGATAACCGAAAATAGAACATTTGAATTACTTAAATGACACTGAATTTTTTAAATAAAACTTGCTTCCAAAAATTGAGTGATAAACAATTCACTTATCACTTGATATGATAATGTATTAGATTTAGTACTTAACGATTCAATCAGTTAATGGATTCAGATTTGATTTCACATTTCCGTTTTCAGATTTCAGTTTTATCAAACGCACCCTAAGATGGATATGTGTGTAGTTTTGAACTAAATTTTTGTAGTTAGATTAGATGAAGAAATAAATTGTCTTAATTAGGAACTTGGGTTGGGGTACAGAGCAAATTAAATGGTCTTGATATTGAAGATCATGTGACAAACCAACCAAAATCACGCATAAAGCATAGGCTCACCGCCTTCTTCCTCAAACAAATGAAGTAGGCACATGTGAAGAACGCCATTGAAGATCGATCATTGAACCAACATGCAAATTAACCTTGGCTTTTAATCAACACCACACAAAATTTAAAAAGAAAAAAACACGTTAATTTTGAAAATTATTGAAATATTTAGAACATGTTTGTGTTCTTTCATATTTTGGCTAGCTGAAAGCTTGCGTCTCAACACCATCTTTTTCTTTTTTTTTTTTCCCTTTTTTCTTCAGAAGTTGGGTTGTGAATTAAAGTAGTAATAATTTCTTAAAAATGGGAAAACACATGCAGCTTTATAGATCTTGCCCTTTTTCTGCTTAATAATAGTCTCTAATTTGAGTGCCCAACTTTCAAATTGCAGAAACTTTTGCGGTCGATGTTTCCAAATTCACACCTATAATTTATTACAAGTTGTTGAGAACAAAGCTTTATATAGTTTATTATAAGTTGTTGAGAACAAAGTTTTGATCGAAATTTCAGTCGAACTTTCTAAATTTACTCACCTAGTTTATTATGCCTCCTTTTTATATTTTTGATAAAATTGAGGGTCTAATTTTGGACCGAGATCAATCTTTTCTGACGCTTAAATATCCTCTGAACATGATGAAACGGATTCTCATCCAGCCGCATGCGTTGTCGCATCCAAACTTCACACGATTCCTTCACATATTAAAGATCGATAAAGTTGACAACATTCTCAGTTTTCTTCTAATCACGAGTACTTCAAAATCAATTGCTACTCTGCTTCTTTCAAGTATTTTGCAGAACTAGTAGGGACTAGATTGAGAGCACTTATTTTGAATTAACCACCCATCACAATTGTTTAGAAGATTTATCAAACGTAATCGCATACCATCTTTTTTGCATAATATGGAGTCTAAATATTTAAATATACCACCTCTAATCGGAGAAATCAATCATCAAACATGCACTTGGTATCAAAATTTGGTTGTATTAACACATCAAAAACTTTTGATTAAACGTTTATCAAATGCCAAACATGATCATGGAACAACTACAATATACAAAGGGTAAATCCCAAATCGGAATAAGCCGATTGCCAATTTCCTACAGGACAATCTCAGCTGTCAAAGCAACCTTTAATAAATCTTCTCGTCGAGTCTTTTCCATCACCTAGATGGATGTGTACTCAAGGCAGCCCTATAATTACACCAGGTTACATGCTCTTCATTTACAAAATCAGCATCTTTTTGGCACAATGACACAGAGATGCTTAAAAGAATTGTTGACTTTTCTAGAAGTGATTGCTCTCCCTATAATGGCTCAATGGACCCACTTTTTAGCCTCTCCATTCGTGCCTGAAGCCCAGATAATGCTTTCTCATCCATAGGAAGAACACCTCCCTGCATTGAATTTTCAATACTCGTGTGCTCAGTGGCAAGGGGAAACTGATTTGGTAGGGGATGTCCTAAATTCCCATTCACAGCTGTCAAGGGCTTGTTTGCAGAATCCTGATTTCCTGCAGCTGCAGCCAATTGAATGCTCTTCATCCTTTCCCGTATTGCATCCAGTGCTCCACTTGTAACTGCAGTCACCATGACTTTAACAGTCACATATTTTACTCCAGAGTTCAGTAAAAGACAAGCAGAAGAGATATAAAGATGCAGTAATTTAACCTCCAGATGGTAATCTGTCGTTAGATTGATGCCTTGAATCTGACTGATCAAACATTGGGCCCCTTGAAAGGGCAGGATTACTGCCTCGATCATCTTCAGCATATGATGGTGGCAAACTGAAGTTTGTAGGTTCTAATTTAGCGTTCATTGATTTTGCTTCACTAAGCGTATTCGTATTTACTGGTGACAAAGCCCCAAATTTTGGGGAAGCTAGGTTAAGTGCAGCTGGAGGAGGGGTCGACAAGGGTACACTTGAAGGAGTCCTTCCTGCGGCCGCAGTCTTCTCCATCTGAAGGAGGAGTTTAACAGAAGGAGAAATCTCTGATTAACATGCAAACCAGATAGATACGCACTTCACTACTAGAAACAATCCAGTAGATACCTGTGCTAAACCATCTCTAATGTAAGTTCGAAATGCTTCGCTAGCATTCTGCAGCTGAGAAAATATATCAACCTGAAATGAACAGAAGTGAGAAGTCAATGCATAAAAATGGTAAATATTGTCCATGTATAGAGGAGATTACTTCAAGCATCTGGATGTTTTTTTTTTTTGGCTAACCTTGGGGTATAATTGGGTAATCCTGTACAGTTCATAAAGGCCGATGGTGCAAGTTTGCTTGTCACCAATTTTCTTGAATATTGCAGCAAGTTCTTGCTGCAAGAAGAAGTGCAAATGATGAAAAGGGGAGAAAACATAGTGTACAATGATGGAGATAAGTCACATGACGCAAACAAGGATTCAATACCTTCAATTGTGCATCTGCAGAATGGGTTGCAGGAGCCGGATTATTGGCTGCGGAATCTCCCCAATGAGTTTGGCCAACAGGCCCAGATGGGGATAACATTCTGGCTGCTGCCAAGGTCTAGTAATTTCCAAAACATATTTATCTTAAATTTGAATAAAGCACACAGGAACAAGATCAAGTATCAAATGTGAACTCTTGCAGTACCTGAAGGTTAAGATCTATGTAGGCAAGTATAATTGGTTGAGGTTCCATATCTATTGGAACCATTGACAGATGACCCTTTATGGCAGTTCCACGAAGCTTGACAAGCTCATGCAAGACAGTTTTGACCATGCGCAAAGGCTTGTCATCAGCTCCCGCCCTTGTTTATAAAAGTAGAACCAACAAAAGTTTAAAATAACATGTGATTCGTCTATCTCAATAGCATGCAAGGAAAGTAGCCACTGTGATCTATTCAGACAAAGCAATCAAATAGAGGACTCAACTAAACAATTAAGTAGATACCTTTTGCGAATTTCTTCCATTCCTAATTCTTGAAGGTATATGTGAATGCTTTGAAGAATGCGATCAAGGTCAACCTCATAAATAGTACTTTGCAAAACCTGTATTAGTGAAAAGCTCTTGAACATAAGAAGCTGACATTAACTGCTAAACCAGATTGACAAAAGATGCAATAATTTGAAAGACACGCAGATGCTAACTTTTGACTCAGCCTTTTGAGATAATAATGCATCAAGCTGCAGTAGGAAATGCTTAAAGCAGAGATACTTGGAAATGAGAAAAAAAAGGACAAAAGAAAATGTAAAATTTGCAAGTGATATTCTAGCTGAAGCTAATGCCTTGTATCCAACTTTTACTTGTGGCTTAAGTTGGCCATACATGTGCACTTGCAAATCATGTATCACAATTTAGCAAGTCAGACATATATTTATCCCTATAGCTACCGCTAAGTAGGGAAATAAGACATCCACAAGAATCACCTTTGTTAGTTTAATCAGACATTTGACAACCAAATCCGAGAATTTCTGATTTCTTATAGCAAGAGATTCGTTTATCGCTGGAGATGGCCACCTTGATGGGTCAAGAGGCCGCAAGAGATTAATGAGCACAACAAAGGACGATGTTCTGTCAGCATTATCCTGGAAGCACAACCATTAATCAAGCACAGGAGTAAGCAATGACATTATCTCAAGAATAGACAAGAACAATTTAAATTTTGTAACAATGTTAAATCAATTATGAAGTCATTAGTGTACCAGTATTTTGAGCATCAAGACATTCAAAGCTTTCAAAAGTTGACTGCCATCATCCATCCGAGGAACCCTTTCATCCAAAAGCCAAAGCAAAAGCTCAGTAATCAGGCTATCAAGAGTACTCTCCTTGACGGCATGGGCAAGTCTTTTGTTTTGAAATGTCTGCAAAAGAGCAAAGTATTGAAATTACATTTACGCTTGATAGACGGCTTGACAGGACCAAAATTAAAATTATTAAATACAATAATGACTACTGGGACCACCATTTCTTCTTCACCTATTAGTATCAAAATTGTCAACTAACAATCTATAGTTATAAGCACCAACCTGCATGAGCGTGTTCAGGACATATTTACAAGATCTCGAGGAGGCACCCGTCAGACTAAAGTCAAATGTTTTAGCTACCTGCTAAGATCAAATAGCATGAACATTTTGAAGCAATTTAGGTTAACAAGAAGGGACCAACATTGTAAAGGAAAGAATTTTAAGTGTCACCTTGTTTGCTAAGCATGAAACAAGTCTATCTGCATCCTTCACCACATCATCCATAGCACTGCCTTCAGGATCACTAGTGGCCAGGGCCAACTCATGACACACAACTTTCATTCCTTCGACAGACTGCAAGATGTAACACAAATTATCCAGTAAATCACAAAAAGTAATGTGCAACACATTATCCAGTAAATCACAAAAAGGCAAAGTGCAATTCCCACCCACATATCATACTTGCTCTTAGCAGTAAATGAATCACCGATTACAAGATTTTCTACAAGAATCCACAACACACCCAATAATAGGGGCTTGCATTTTTATACCAGGAAAAATATCACATTTGCTCTTTGCGGAAGTCAAAATTAATTTAATATTTTTAACAAGAATCCACAACACACCTAACACTATGATTTGATTAATCAATTCCAAACCACAAACCGACCATAGAAAAAATAGTTTTATCAGTTAGCCCAGTTGTCACTTGAAACTAAAGCCTCCATTCAAAGAGAGATCAAATTTCCACCCCATCAAAGTCTTGTCAATTTCACAGCAGTCCAGCTGTTTGCTATAACCCTCTTATTGATTACCATGGCATGCAAGTCGAGAGCTATATCACAAGTCACAAATACATTAGCTTTCAAGAGAGAGAGAGAGAGAGAGAGAATAAAAAGAATCCCACATCGGATTATCACCCAGCAAGAAAACAACAATAATCCACAAGCTGCAAAATTAACCTGCAAAGTTAACCTAACATAGCAGGCTTAACAAAAAGAACAAGAGCAAACCTGTTCCGGGGAACCATATGATATAATATCCAGAGCTTCATTCCAGTCTGTAGGACCAACTGTGCCAGGAACAGTCCGAGGGATTGGAGCTCTATCCATTTGAAACTCAGGATGACTATAACTGTCCCTAGAACAAAATACAGTTAAAAACCTCCCCTTGCATAAATTAAGATCAACAGCTACTACAGCAAAACCAGAAATCGATAAAAAGCCCCAACTTGTACAGAATTAATCACAAAAGGTATCGACAATGACGTAACTATAATGGCAATTACAATGGAAGCTGTTGAGTACCTATTGGATAATGGGCCAACAACAGACCTGGTAACTTCCCCGCTTTGTTCTGCCAGATCCAATCTATACAAAGCAACAAACAACAAACAAGTTGAAAGTCTAGCAGGGACAATTGCAGAAACTAGGAAAGAGCAAAGCTGGAAACAAAGGATGATGACGAGAATATTGAGATTGTAGAAGGTAAAAGTAAAGAAAGGGAGCAGAAAAAATTTACAGAAAAGCAGGAGGGACTGCAGAAAACAGAATCCTATAAAATTGGCTGAAACCATATCACATTACTGAAGTATCATCATTCTCTAATAGTTTTGCAACTGTACAAGCAGGAAATAAACTAGAAAGCTGTTGCAAATAATGAGAAAGAAACAGGGAAGGAACAATGGTACAAGTTCTGTCCATGAAGGAAGAAAAATCATTTCTTACTCCTGGATAGGTAGGATGGTCAACATACAAACAAGAAGAAAAGAACCAAATTATCCATCCATAACATTCTACACGCAAGCATACAAGATAGACCAGATCTATTAAAGATAAAAATGGTTCAATTATGATATTGATTTTTTCATTTCATTCACCACAGCCCAGCCAACAACTATTCACACATTCAATTGGAGAGTAGACATTTAAAGAAGGAACTTTCCCTCTAAGTAAACAACAGAAGCAGAACGCCAGCATAGGGGCCCTCCAGTTCCAGTTCTGTCCAATTATGTAGTGGGTCTAATGTTCGGTTTACAGGCACACAAATTTGGAGTAACTGTGAATTTTGTACTAAGTTGATGCAGAACTCACGATTACGCCAAAGTTGTACCAGTTTACACCAAAGTTGTACTAGTTCACAGAACTGGATGGAACTGGACAGAAGTTCAACTGGAGAGGCCCCCAATCTGCAGAACGCCAGCAAAAAGATAGCCGACAATCCAGATCAAGCGTTGAAGGCAAAAAGATAGCTGACAGTCTAGATCAAGCTATTAATCAACTCCACAAGGTGCTAACAAATAAATTAAAAAGTATTCCTTAAAATCCAAAGTCATATCTGCATTTGACTGTGGATTGAAAATATAAAAATTCTATTATAACTAAATTTAATCCAAGCCATATGTGCAAATAATACTAGCTTTACCAGAAGTAAAATAAGAAAGATTCATCAGACTGTACATAATGAATGCGTTATACATTCAAGTGCTAGTATATATAGAACCACTGGAACTGATAACACTAAAATATCTTCACCCATTATTCAATGGAAATAGAAAGTTGGGATTAGCACACAATATATACAACCCCAATAAACAACACTCGTGTAACTATTCTTGACTGCAGAAAGAATCAAAGCCACATAGCTAAAAAGCTACTGAAATTGAGTTGACAGCTCAATGAGTTTGTTTATACTTGCTAATGAGGTATCGTAGTACTAAAGCACATTATCAGTAGCTAGCACATCCAACTTGTAAAAGAATCTGTTAATAAGGTCATAAGGAGGCCGGACTACAATCTGCGCTAAAAGGAAATTGCTCTAAGAAAATGATTAAAAGATAAGCCTCTCAATGCGAAGAACAAAACAAAATGCAAATGAATAAGAAACTGGAAATACCCGTTATCCCTCACGGAGCGCCTTACTACTGCCCTAACGTCACCAGGTTTTCCCTCCTTTCTTTTTTCCATCTCTCGTGCCTGACAAAATTGAACATTAAAGCTTTTAAGGAGCTGCTGCAAGATGGGCAATTCCAATACCACCGAGAGAAAAGGAGAAAGGGAAAAAAGTTTGCCACCTTCCGCTTGAATCTTTCATCTAACATGCTCCTTTGAGCCTCTGTCAACTTTCCAACGTATTTCCATATGTCATCACCTAAAGAAATCAACCAGTATAAATAATAACAGTTTAGATATACAATGCATGGCATAATGAAAAGTTCAAGTTTAATCCCCATTCTTGCAGCGTACCCAGAAAATATACAACCTCACAGTCCAAAATAAAATAACATAATGAAGAATAATCAGCACAAGATTCTGCAAGTGTATGGATGTCCATTTAATTAATCAGCAGAAGCATACAAAAACTCACCAAGAATCTTATATCCAGTAGCCAAAGTAATTAAAGCAGCATTCCTAGTATCACCATCTCGTTCTGATGTTAAGCTTGCAACTGATTGCAACAATTTCAGTTGTCCCCAAATCTGGAGAAAAAGAAGATAGGACTTGGCATTCTTCAAAGTGAAACCAAAGGAACAGGAGCTTAAGATATATAATGACTTTACCTCTGAAAGATGGTTTTCAAGAAAGAAACCAACAAGATCAACACACTCTATCCGAGTTCGATTATTTCTAGATCGTAAGCCCTCCAGAATATATGGAAATGTTTTTGCTGCAGAGTATGTAAGGCTTATTTGCTTAATTAACTCCCGCATCTTTTCTCGCACTTGTGCTATGTTATGTCCAGACTGTGGAAAACACATAACTATCTGTTAACATGTATCTTCCAGGTAATGAATAATGGATAATGTATCTAGAAACACCACTAGGTAGGCAGAAATAAAACTCGCTGAATATAAAGCTCCCAGCATACACCAGAAAGTTGCTACTTGGCAAGGACTAAATCCCACAGGTCAAATATACAAAAACAAAGCGCACCCTCCTCCAAATGCTGTTAAGCAGCCAAAAATTACTTTACAACCAATATTACTAGTCTCTTTTCAAGAAAACATAGATTAAATTTTTTTTACCATTTGGTAGGCAGAAAAGCTTGTTGGCACTGCTATTAGACAGGCAAAATTAATATTTTAAACATAGCAGGTCATGTGGCAAAACCTTTTCAATCAAACAGGGAAGAAAAATTGCAGCCTCTGCTTCAGTCATCATGTACCCGTCATTCTTCAATATGTCAAAAAGTTCATGAAGAAATTCCAGCACCTATTGAATAACTCTTATGAAGTGAGTCCCAGGAGGTGAGAAAAAGGAAAAATCAATAATATTACAACAATATACATTGATAGGCAAGAAATGGGTGAAAAACCACCTTGAGCAGGCATGAAGTATTTGACTCGCATATTCTCAAAACAAACCACCTCAAGAGCACATCTAAAACTTCTATTATATCTTTCCCAATGGACGGGAGTGCCTGAAAGTTTAAAAAACAAACAGTAAGAAGGCCGTCCAAACACTACATCCCAGAAGATCTGACAAATAATGCACCTTCTGCAGCATCTCAATCCCATCAACTTGCTTCTTGAAGTCTGTACTTAGAAGCCTCCTGTGCAAATCCTCTCTAAAGAACCTCATAAGGTCATTCTGTTGAATAGGACTACTAGTGAGTGCAAGCACCTTAACGACAGACAGACAACACAGAAGAAAAAACTATTGTCACAGTCAGTAAATGTTTGATTACAACAAACCTCAAGATCTTGTATCTGTTCTGATCGTAGCTCCTCAAACTTCACTCTGCGGACAACTGTTCTTTCTCTATCATCCTGAGCAAATATTAATGTTAAGAGCAGCTAACTCTATTTAGAATTCAAAAATAAATTGATAGATACCTTGTTTGAGTCCTTGACATTAAGCAAAGCCTGTGACTGGACACTAATGTCTTGAACAGACATAAGGGCCTCTTGCCTTGGGCCTTTTGCAGGGATAGCTCTCTAAGGAAACCAAGAAACAGTTAGTTAAAGTCATATGCTCTGCCCAATTATGCAATTCAACTATGAAAAGAACATACTGAAGAATTAGCTTTGCTTCCATGTCTAGTTGGACGATCACCGTAGCCGTTTGACTTTCCAATCTTTGAGCTGCCTTTTGATGAAGCAGAAACTCTTCCAGATTCGAATGATTCTGGGAATTAAAATTCAAGATATATCTAGTTTGTTTAACATTTTCCAAAATTTCTTCAAATTTATTAAAAAGCAAATAAAATCAAAAAGTATTTTGTCTTGAAAACTCACAAAAATGAAAGCTATAATGCAAAAGGACCAAGAATTCTTTCCCAAATCAACATTTTGAAGTAGAAATAAGCTCAAAGGAGAATACAACCAAACAGGAGACGCCTTTAAAAAGCTTTTAGCTTAAAAACACTTATATCAACAGATTTTAAGCAAACAAGAACAACACCCCATAAGGAAAGAGGCAACTGGGGAATCCACAAATCAGAAGAGAAAAACATAAAGCTATCGTATTATAAAGTACCATGAAGACCTCCATATGGCTTCAACCTTTCCAAAACAATTGCTAAAGCAGGTCCTTGTATATCTCTCAAATTCTTGCTCACCTAAATGCAATAATGCAGGAAAGGTCTAAGTGGATAAATAAATATCAATAACCTAAAAGAGCAGACAAGATTTGCAACACCCACCACTTCATGCCCACAGATCCTCAGAATTTCAGCAAAGCACGCTTCTGCTGAATGTCGAACATCAGCGGATTTATCCTACACAGACAAATTTTCATTGCAGTTGCATGCAGATTTAATTTTGTAAAAAGAAAACACACAAGTATATTATGTAAAATGCCACTAAGAAAATACCGTCATAGAAGAGGCCACAGGCTTTAGCAGCTGTGTGGCATCAGGAATGTTAACTAACACATTCAGTTGTTTGGATAACCAATCAAAAAGATCCTTGCGACCTTCCGCACCAAGTTTAGCATCCATTATTGCAGTTGTAATATAAGGAATCTGGAGAAGCAACATGTCTAAGAATTGGGAAACAATTTTGGCAACAGAAATATCACAAGAAACAAAGGGAAAAACCATTTTCTCAAGATGAACAGCAGCTAGCCAGGAATCTAAAGTGCTCAAAGTGCATTCCCGCGTTTGCTTTTTATTGTCACCCAGGCATTTCAAAACATCTGACAAAATCCCCTGCAAAAAGAAATATATATATTCACAATATGATCATCAAAAAAGTGAGATTGCATGAAAATCAATATAGGGCACAACCCCCCAACCTTGCTTGACTTGTCTACAGCTGCTCCCATAGCAGATGCAACACCACCAATAGTAGACAAAGTTGCTATTATTAGATTCTTGTTGCTATCATATAGCCGGCCTCTAAGAGCCCCAAATAGTTCCCCTACGAAAAATACCAAGGAAAAGAGTATTAAAAAAAATGAGCTGCTAAAGTGTAAATCAAACCCCACCCCACTGTCTACAGAAGCATGATTACCAGTTCCAGTTGGTTGAATGCGCTTATTAGCCTCTTCAAGGATTTTATTCACAGTCTCAATAGATTCAAGTCGAATCTGGAATACAAACAAATCAATTACTACTAAATTGCATATTCCAAAACTGGTTAAAGACAGAACTTAGGTATATGTCATACCTTCCAATCTGTACTTTCCAAGCCCTTCAGCAGAGCAGGTGTGATCTTACCACTAATATCTTCACGTGGAAGGCTATCTAGTCCACCACCTGAGGACGATGACGTGGACTCTGCTGCCTTAACAGTTCTTTTAGGTGCTGCAGACTCCTGCAGATTAGAACTCAAAGATTAACAGTTCTTATAGGTGCTGCAGATTAGAACTAAAAGATAAAAGGAGGGAATGAATGTAACATGAAAGAAAACCACCCCATGCCAAGTGTACCTCATACGGATTTTTTTCATACTCAGCATCAAGAGCAGTAAGAAGAGCAGGTTTTACATCAGATAGAAATCCTTTAATACCTGTATGGAAGGCGCATTATGGCTTCTGCAAACATTAAAAAGTTTCAATAACTTCAGAAAGCAGAAAATTTACCTGGACCAACATACTTGTGCAATATACCAATGAGTTTAATAGTTGAATTTCTTGTGGCAGCAGTACTAGATTGTAACCCAATATCTTTACAGAAATCTATTATATCCTGCAAAAGATGAAAAAAATAAAAGTAACTTTAAGCAGCCAAAGTAAAGGAACTTCATTTCTAAACTAAGGGTAAGACCAAAAATCATTAGAAAGTAGACAACCTCCAAAAAGCACTACAGACCTTTAGATCCGAATGTGAGGTTCCGAAGTCATCAACTGCGGAGACCATCCACAGAATCCCTTCGCTAAGAACTTTAGGATTCTTATGCTCTTTCATAATCTTGTATAGCTAAAAGAAAGCAAGCACCAACAGTATCAGAAGACGAGCAAACCCCAACTGTCAAAAGTGAGTGCTAAATGGAGCAGGAAGACAGTTTTAATAGAAGACAAAATCTAAGAATACAGTCTTCCCAATTTGCAAGTTCAACCAGAGAAATTCATAGAAGGTAAATGATCAGTTGTGAATAAAGTGCTGTGTAGGAAAAAAAATTCCAGCAAATCCTCTTAGATTTACTGGACAGAGTAAAAGGCTTCCTACAACAAAATGCAGATTGAGAAGAACATCAGCTCTCATTTGTCCCTTACCATACCAATTATCATAAACTACAGTACATTCAAAGTCTGAATCCAGTTATGGTAACAGGGCTTACTCTCTGAAAAACAAACCCTGGACCAACAGCTTCACAAAAAGTAGAAAGACACTTCATTGCGTGAGCTCTAGTCTTTATATCAGCAACCCTTTCGCTAATACCTGTCAGCCAGAAGTACAATTCCCATCACAAAACCAGCTAACTTGTGTCTACATACATACATACGTACGTGTGTGTATTTAATATAATATAATATTCTATACATGTGTGTGTGCGTGTGTAGACAAACACACAACAACAAGGTATCGAGACAGACCCAATGTGTGTGTATCTAGTCGGAAATTATAATTATTTGTGACCATTTTAAACTATGTAGTGTTTCGAACAAATCAATTTTGAGTATATTTTATCGAATGGCAGTATGAAAAAATTTGGAAATGTTTAATAAAAGAAATTTAATCCCCAAGTAAGGCATACAACAATTGCCAAGGATTTGATTGATATCACCTATTTTAATTGTTCAAAATAAAGATAGTAAAGCAGATAAACCACTTACCTAATGCAAAGACAACGAAGAGAAAATTTAAGGAAAAACCTCAAGTTCTGAAAGTTCCATAGTCATTTGAACATGCAAAAACTCCACCACGTGAGTTGCTTTGAGTAGTTTATCATGGAAAAGTTTGTTATGGAAGAATTTGATGAGTAGAAAATAATTTGAATGATTATTAGCAGTTATCCCAAAACTAATTGTGGGTTTACAAAAGATGTGGTTGTAGTTATCATCTAAACTAACTGTGGGTTCATAAACTATGTGATGGTTATCTAGATGATGTAAAATTCTTTGATCTGATCATGTAGGGGCAAAATTGGTAAAACAAAAAATGACAGGAAAAGTTTACACCAAACCTAATCTCTCCCATTATATATAGTAGAGATATGTGTGTCTATATATATTAGAGACTAAAATTAATTTAAAAAACTCACCTAAAAGGCATAGCACGACACATTTTTTGGGAAACTTTGAAGCAGTTGAAGCAATATGAGTAATAACCTCAATAACCTGCTGTTGAACCTGCAGTTGTCAGAGGGAAACGAGGAATCAGCTTATCCATCCAGATGGAACTCACAAAAAACTTTAAATTCTTATGAGACTATAAAAAGCATAGAATAGTAGTACCTGAACATTTTTCTCACCCCAGCCTGGAACAGCACAAAGTAAACGGACCAAAATCTCCACTGATGGGTCAAGTTCTTGCATTCCTTCAACCTGTTCCTTGAAAGAGCCAATAGCTGCAATGGGAGAACATAAAAAATGAACAGCTATCACCAAAATTGGGGAAAAAAGTTTAACTGTGTAACATCATAAATGAAGCACCATAAAGCACCCGCTAGTTATAGTTCCTAGTTGCTCAGTGTAACAAGTTCAAAAGTTCTAGACAAGTATCAGCTTGATTGACAGGAATCAGAAAGAAACTGAAAAGCATATACTATTAAACAGAATGCTTTTACAACCATTCCACTCTAAATGTTGCGGTCACCATGGTCTCTATGAGTATCCAGCTATTCCTGTTCAGATTGGCCCAATATTCTAAGCTCAACACACAAACACCATCTCCAGTCACAACGGCAGATCTGGTACACTCATCTACATAAACTCAGCACATCAAATGTACGACAACAGCAAATGAAGGAACATGGACTCTCTCCACCCCCTCCAATGTCTATGGTGCACTGTTATACCCATTTTGGTTAACTGCCAATTGTGATTCGTTTCACAGTGTCAATCATTTTACAGAGATAGAAGCGGGGAAACAACTTGAAACTCACCCCCCCCCCCAAAAAAAAACTCGGGTCCTGACTACTGAATATTTATCAAACAAAATTGTTGGGTCACAATTTTGATGCACATATTGAGCTAAAGGATGCTAGTTGGTGGTTATGAACTTCAAGATGTAAAATATTTTCATAAGATTGGTGCATCTGATACACCAATAGGGTAAATCCATTTGGGAAAAGGAACAAGAGTTGACCATGGAGATGTCCAGAGAAATGTGGAAATTGACTCAATTTTATGATTGAATCCCCTTTCTATCCTTTCTGAACCATCTCACAGCCACCCGTCCTAATTCAATACGCAGAAAACAGGACTCTGCTAACAGTCTCTATTATCACAAAATGAGGCCTTCAAAACAAGCTAGCAAGTGTTTCTTTATTGGAAAGCCAAAAATTATTCAGTAATAAGTACTGGTCAGCCAAAAAGTTCTAGTTTGGACGATAAGTAGGATAATCAAACAAAAAAAGTAGGGCATTAAATGAGTTAGAGAAAGCAAAGAAACAACAGATTCCAAATTACAGATCTAAGCACAAACTAATATGATTGACAAATTTTACAAGTCAGAACATGAAGGAAGCTTGAATCTTGTATTTCAACAAACAAAATGAACATCCAAGTTGTAGACTAAGGCAAATCTAAATTCCAACTGCACTTCTTCAAACTTAAAGCCACATCAATCATTAAATGATTTTACATCACAAGGAAGAAAAACCTCCAAGATTGTATACTGTGAAGTATACTCCCCCTCATTCCCAAATAACTTTCAAATTTCAATGTCTTAAAATTGGACATGGCAGGTCAATATATCAACAGTGGGTTCAATATCTGTGCCCAGCCACTGCTCACAAGATGCTTGGTATGAAAATGAGTAAAATCTAAATAGAAAATGGCACTGGTGACAATGGTCATTAGCAAATAAAGGATTTCCAATAAACACAACAGATGCAAGTATCATCCACCTTTGTTTTCTAAACCTCAAATATTAAACACACTGCCTTCTGCTATACGAACGAACTTCAATAATGGATTTCAATGGGGAAACTGAGTTCTTTTATTTTTTAAGAAAAATTAAAAAAAAACACACACACACACACACAAAAAGTACCTTCAAGCCGCTCTTTCCACACAGTACTTTTCAATTGAGATAATGTATCTGCTTGAATTAGGGAACCCAATTTCTCTTCAACTTCTTCAAGACTCATCTCGGCTGGCTGAGAATGCAACACAGAAATTCAACAACTTTGTGTAGCAATGCCAAAAAGAAACACCAATTATGTGTTCCAATTATCAAATTGCTAAAAAGAAACTAGACCTCAACATCTTCAGTTTCTGCAGGCTTTGAAACTTTTGCATGCCCAGATCCGTCTCCCTTTTTGTTAACACCTGATTTAGCTGATGCTGCTTTCTTATTGGCAGGCTGAAACATTAAACTTCAAGTCAGAAAATGTGCTGGAAGCAAGATAAATTTACCAAAGAAAGAGTAAAAACAATACACATAGTGTAAGTACAGGATTGCAATGTATAATACTTACAGCTGCCTGAACAGGCTTCTTCCCACTTAGCATGCTCGCTGCAGATCTCCTAGCTAATGATCCATCTGAAACCTGCAAGAGACTTTATCAACTTACAACCACAAATATATACATATACACACACACGTATGTGAATGTATGTATGCATGTATGTATCTACGTATGTATATACACGTGTATGTGTGTGGAATACTGTCCATGAGTGACTGCCAAATATGCTAACAGCCAAAAAGCATGCCCATGTACAAATATCCAAATCACCTATACAGGAACAGTAACAAATCTGTTTGAAACAAATGTCCTCAAAAATAAATGCTAAAAGAATTTTTGTGAAAATAAACAGTATCAATTCCCTAGCAGGAACTACCCATGGTCGTTTAAACTCAGAATCTTTTGTAATCTCGTTGGCTTTCAACTATCCAAAGAATTTTGTTCCAACACCTCCCAAAGGCCTCAGGTGAGCTGCTGGCAACATTTATAAAACCATCTTCCCAGCAAGAACAGCCCCTAGTGTCAAACTATCCAACCAAGATGTATCAAAGTATAATGACAGCCTAAATATAAGGGTTTGATAGCAAGAAGCATTCCAAGACTGGAATTTCCACAATTTGAATCACGACCTAGTAGGCAAGAGAAGCCCGATTTTATGAACTAAAATGAGCTCCCAATCAGCAAATATATCACATCATTAATTTCAAAAATTTTGCATATATTCGTTCTTAAACATTCACACTATTTATCTCACATAGACAGCTCCTAGATGATAGAAAAACAACCAAGAACATCCAACAGCATCAAAAAAAGGACAAAAAGTATTCACCTCCAAGGAAGACGAACTTCCTACTGAAGCTTGAATTGCACCTGTCATAGATACATGTTAAGACACAAGTTAACAAAGAAAAAGGCTTCTGAGTAATTTAGAACGAGCACTTTATAAGCAAATGCATACAAATTGAAACAATCACTTCATACCCGAATTGGAAACTACTGCTGAACTACCTCCAGAGCCACCAATCATTTCTGAAAGCTTCTTTTTCCTGACGTCATCAAGTTTTTCGATTGACTTTTCCAAAGGTCTCATGCCCACAGACTACAAAAGAAACAATGAGAAGAATACCAATGACTATGGCCACATCCACGGTAAACAAGCATCAAGCAGTCAATTAGCCGAACATACAGGAAATGTATGGAACAGGAAAAATTACCTTAGCAATCGCTGCCAAAGCTGAGAAAGCGGCATCTCTAACTTCAGGGGTCCCATCATTTAGTGACTGCAAGAGCCAGATCATTTTCCAAAGGGATGGATTACAAGATAATATTGATCAAATCATCAGAAA
This sequence comes from Gardenia jasminoides, assembly GCA_013103745.1. Taxonomy (NCBI): domain Eukaryota; kingdom Viridiplantae; phylum Streptophyta; class Magnoliopsida; order Gentianales; family Rubiaceae; genus Gardenia; species Gardenia jasminoides. The sequence goes on from CM023095.1 coordinate 4,655,226, forward strand.
ATAGCACAGGGAAAGGAAAAGATGCCAGCACGAAAAAAGATTAACATGTTATAATGGTACACTAGCCTAAAGAATCAAATTACAGAAATAGTTTATTTGCTGATGTAATAGGGGTCTCTACCCCAAGACTAGTTAGTGTTTAATTGGCTTTAAGCCTCCGAAGGATCAAAAAAAAGTTACAGAAATAAAGCATTACAACATTGCTCCTTGTATCAACTCAATTTTCCTTTCTCCAAGTTTTAGTAAATCCAATATCCACTTTAAAATGCTAGTCTCCAACTTGTGCCAACAACTCAAATAGGGAAATGTAATCAAAACATCCAAATTACTTCACAACGCACAAAGAAGCATGAAATTTTTTTCTTAAGCAAATATATACCAGGAATGACAAAAAACATCATATATATATCGTGGTATTTTGATCAAACTGTATGCTTACTTCCATGCATATTGGCACATACTCCTTGTGTACTTTGAGGATGACAGCTTTGTTGCTTGTCTCAATGCAAAATGTAACCCAGTTCAAAGTCAATGACCGCACTAGGGGTACTTTATTCTTAACAGCAACCTTAACATCTGCAACAACAATGGTCTTTGATCAGGATAATCACAACCAGCAGAGAATGAAACCAAGTTGAAACAACAGTGAAAGGAGGAAAAAGTAAATCTGATCTTCAAGCCCACCCCCCAACCATAAGAAAATAGACATACAAAAGTGGATAATCGTTTAGTTGGAATTAAATCTCAACTTTCTGCTCAGTATTTCAGCAAACGTATATTTAGGGAAAAAGGATAATCCAAAAATGCACACTTGCTCAGTTGAAGTTAAATCAGGTCTTTCTGCTCAACCTGACAAAGTTTCTTATTATTAAAATTATAGCTTACAATTAAGAAACTCGAATAAATTAACACATCCATGTATACCTGCACACTTTCTGGTGAATCTGAACTCATTAAGACTGATACACAGACATGCCAAACCATTTAACCAAGCAACAGATAACCAACAGAAAAAGAAAGATACCACACTGACTAAGCCCACACAAACGCAAAACTTGAGTGCAGTGCCCTTTTCCACACTATGGAGTTCTAGACAACCGATTCAATTGTATAGGCCAAGGTTTAGTGCATTCAAGTAATTGGTTTTCCAACAGCAAGGTATGAACTTCCTTGTCTAAACTAGCCATAAAGACAATCCCTTATGTGACAACCATTTGCAATTTCGCAAAAAGAAGAAAAATAAATCCAAGCAAAACAAGACAAGTATACATAAGCTGCACATAAAGAATCCAAATGATCACATAAAAACAAAATTTGAATAGTATATCAAATACCATAGATCATATCACCATACACAAACACTAAATAACCCCTGTTATATAGAAGCAAAACGTGCCTTCAACAATATCAGCAAGATTTAAGCACCCTGATTTGTGCATTGCCTGGAGCGTTTGTGTAAGAGACTCTGTCGAAGTAGGTTTTCTCTCCTTCAGTTTTTCCTGAAAAACAAATAATGTATAAGACAAGTTCACTAGCACCAGTGGAGACAAAAAAGGCCAAACAACTTTTCCGACTAAAACTGCAATGTTTATGGTGTATCTATAAGACTGCAAGCTTGCAGAAACTTTTGCTGTTCCAACATTCATTTTAACTATCTAACATAAGTTGGGCAATCTTTAAAATTTTAAGTTGTAAACACCATCCTTATGCGGTACTTAAACCTCAAAGTACTTTTGTACACAGGCTATGACATAGATGCTGTTATTTAAAAAAATTAGTTACTAGTCCCAACAGAAACCCACTTTACAATATAGGATTAATGGGCATAAATATAGAAACTGTGATAGCGTAACTGTCAAGTACGGCTAACTCCCAGGCATTTAGCCTCGGTTAATCAAATACCTATTTTAGCTATATTAACCGAGAGAGAGAGAGATTATTCCATTAGGACTTCAACAAAATAAACAGATATACTTTAATACGTGTATCTAAACATTCGGCTGCATCCCCATACCAGATGCAAGAACATCAGTTTCAGGATCAATTTATCAAGACAAAAGGATGACTACAATAAAAATGTCGTAACACAAGAACATGTTTCCACTAAAACTACAACGGTTGCTTAGAAGATTGAACAGGCACATACCCTAACAGTTCACTATGCAAGTTCTAGTATCGTAGGATGAAAATTACCAGTAAAACAGGCAAAAGAACACGAGAATTCCCAGAGAAATGTGTTCTTAATCCACTTGCAAGATTTCCAATTGCTTGGATAGCTTCCACTGCAACAGCTATGTTAACATCTGTAATGAGCTGCAAAGTCCCCAACACAAGTTACTACTCCAAGTATGAGAAGGAAAAAAGGTTGGGCTTGGAATTTATAATAAAAAAGCAGGTAAAATGTACCCATCCATCCTTCTGTTTTAGTTAGATTAAAACAGATACCTTTAATATTCACACAAGAACTTGAGCTATCCATAAATTGTCAAATTTAGAGTAAAAAGTTAACTACATTAATCTTTTCACAAGTATCATGTAGCAGAGGGAGCTGAAGAACCAGAAACCAGCAAGTAACATAAAGGTTGCTCCAATTATGAGACTAGATTTAGTATACATTTAGTGTTTTCAGCACATGCAGAATGAAAATGAATTTTTAATCTCACAATGAACAAATATCAGGCTGGTCACCTATGTAATTTACCAAAGAAACTCAACATCATTCCTCCTCTACATGTATGTGAGAGCATTAATAGTTACACAGCTGAGGCCTAGAAGGCCAGACACAAGTTTTTATTACAGAAAGTACAATAAAGTCCTGAGAGTCTAGTCCAAAGAATACATGTACAGCTTCATACCACAGCCATACGGCACATTAACAACCACCTATTTTGGTTCTAAGGCTCACTTATAAGGCAAGACAGTGCACCAGAAAATTAAAGTTGAAGAAAATTGACCAGATTGCTACATCGTAAATTCCTCACTCAACTCGAAAGCCAGTGCTACACAGAATACAACACCTACAGTGTAATGGATTTTCAAATTGATAATCAATAAGTGTGAAAATCATGAAAAATTGCTAAACTTGATGATCACATAACTTACGTGGAGGGCATGTATTTGTTTTTGTCATTGGCCTGTCAGTTAATAGACTTAAAAACGTAACTAGATAAATCAAAATAACAATCTACAATTGCAAATCAAGAAGCTACTCCATTCCTGTATGTTGAATGATAACCCGCTAATAACTCATGTCTCAACACCTTTTCACCATGTCAATCACATTAACTCGTGTTCCACTTTCAACAGTCCTTTTCCTCAATCAGCCACTTTCAGAATGCTACCTCTGCCTATTACTATCCAAATTCCCCGAAATTCTGAACTATGTTTTGACATAAAAGTAAGCATTAGCTCCCCATAATGTTCAAAATTTTGGGAAAATCCAACTTCTAAAAACACAGAAAAGAAAGTGGTTGAACAGCTAACTTTGCAATTCTATCATAACAAATTAACCACATATGCATGTGGATACCTAGAAAACCAATACAAACTTGGTGACCTGACAAGTGGGACCAATGTGAATTGAAATTTAATAATAACTCTTGAAATTTAATAATAACTCTAGAGTGTGCTTTGCACACTTCTATAGCATGAGCATCCAGTTTGTTTCACTCTCCTTTAAGTACTGCTTGAATATCTTATCAGTATAAAGCTGACAATTTTCCAATAGTAGATCAAAAATTTGAATACTGCATAGTTGGAAAGTGAAAAAAAATTTCTCAAATCACACTTATGGCAAGAGGACTAAGTAGCCAAAAGAGGAAAGTATGCTATATCAATGTGGATAAGGGGGACTAACCAATTCTAACTCTTTCTAATTGCTTCATACCTGTCAATCAATTCCAGACAATCCTATAGTCGATTTCAAACAACTGGAAGTAAGAAGTGACCCTTGGTTGCATAACTAATACGCCAACTAGTCAACTCTAACTAGAGGTTTAGCAGGCTAGTACCCTTTTTTTCACAAGTATTGCAGCAAGCTGTGATTACAAAGCCAGACTGGACCAAGCAAAAGCTAGATACAAACCAAGGGCAGAGGCAGCTATTTTTAGCAATTTACCCTGATAATTAATATAGTGAAACATTGTAGTCACAGTCCAAGTAAAAGTGAAGATGATGAGATGAGACAAATTCAAGCTTCTGATTGTTCACTACAAGAACACAGAACTTCAGGTGTCATGACTTCAACAGTCAAACAGAAAGGCACCAAATGAACAAAACAAGGCAGGAAAAATCTCTCAAAAGGATAGCAGACGGGCGAGGAATTGGAACTTTTTGTCTACAACAAAAGGGCAGTATAAACCAAGAAGAAGACAAGAAAACCTTCTTAAGTGTCCGGCATATCTCAGTGAAATCACCAGGAGCTATCCTTTTGGTAGATGCAAGCTTGGTTAACTCTGCAACAGCTTCTTTCCGCTCTGACCACTTTGCAGCTTTCTGAAATATCAAGATGAACAAACAAAAAGTTATCTTCCATCCTACATAAATTAGCCCAATAACGAGGTAATAGAAGATGCTGAAGTAAAAATCATAACAGTAATAAAATAATGCTTCGTGTGTTTATGTGAGAGAAAAAGGGCAGGGCACTAACCACTCCATCCCAAAAACCAGACTTCTCCAGAGGCGTCAATATATCAACAGGATCAACAAGTTCATACTCATCTATCTCCTGATGAACTGACAATAAAATTTTGTCAGGCGCAGGCAGGAAGGTCAAAGGATATATAAACCTTTATGAGCATGCCTTGAAAGACAAATCACCATTTTAATGCCAGTTCAAAACATTGCTTTTCTTCAAATTCAGCACCCAAAATTAATGTCACAAAAAACAAAAGAAGAATCCATTTGGCAGAGTTAGTTGCATACCTTCCACTGCAGCTTCTTCAGATGGCCCAGAATTCACAGCCTCGGAAGCAGCTTCATGTTCAAGCTCCTTGTCTTGCTCAGATCTTAGAAATGTCCATCAAACAGTTACCATCAGAAAAGGAAAAAGCACTTGGTCGTATGCAAATTGAATAGTCATCAGCATTGAATACTAAAGTGCAGCCTTCATTTACAGACTACAGCAAAATGAACTTCAAACGAGTAATGTGCTAAAAACGCTTTGTTTGACACATAATGCACATAAGCTGGGGAAGCTTCTAAGGATTGGTAAAGTTCTATTCTATTTTCATTTTCTTCAAAGATAGGGGCTGGATGTATTTGCATGAAATGATCAAATCCATCATAGAATGTATTACCCCCAGCAACATGGCATGAGAAAGCACCATACATGGAAACAAACCAATACAAACATATACCTGTCAGCAAATATTAACATGGCCTGAAGATTTAAATCAATAAACATATTTAGGCCCCAATAACATTTATCTTCAGTCATGTACAACAACACAAGCCCCCACCCACCATGGCAAAGAAGGATCAAAGAGGTTACATGAGCTTCTCTATAGTCACTAATAAATATTTAAGGTATATTAACAATAAATCAATAGTTCCTACGAGTATTAAAAAACGTATAACATCTCTGGTCAACAGTCAATACTGAAGCCTAGTGCTAGTTCAACAAGGCTGCTTCCAAAAATCAATCTTTGTGAACATACAATGCAGATGACTATAAAAGTAGCTACAGTATGACGAGTCAAAACCAAAAGGATTCGTACGACGCATTTTCTTGTATCCATTGGGAGCCATAATTGAAGTACTTTCATGAACTTCTATGACATTAAACAGTATTGATTTCAAAAAGAAACATTACCGTATTTTACGGGTTGGCTTAGCTGTCCCCATCACATTGACAAGTTCTGCTTCCAACTCTTTTTTCTTAAAAAATTACAGAAAATACACCATAAATGTAAAGAGCTAAGCATAGAAAACATACAAGAAGATCGATTAAAAAATAACATACCATTGTGTCACGCATCTTCTCAAGTAAAATTGATTTAACAGCATCTTTACCAATCCAACGACAAAGCTCCAATGTTAGTCCTTTGGAAGAAGCACGGACGTTCTGATCTTGATGATCAAATAGTTCAGGAAGCATCTTCAATATTCTCTTTGGTGGCACAATCTTAGAGCCAAATTCACTGTTAATAATTCAGCAAGATGTTATTATCTCCAATGGCATGAAAACCTAAATTATCGTCATGTCAAACAAAATTAACTCAAGGACCATGATTTATGTACCTTAAGGCCTGAAACATGACATCTATTGCAGGAACAACAGCTTTAGCAACTTTATTTTTTATTGCTTTCTCCATGGCATCCTACAAAGAACAAAATGCTCATCAAGCATTACACACGCATTCACTTCACTAATGTGCAAAGCATTCAAAAGGACACTTGCATAATGCAAACTAGAGACTTCCCTCACATGAACTCCAAGTTATTATACCCGAGAAAAATGATATCTAAAGAAAACAACAAAAATGTAGAAAGATCCAACAAAAGCCAAGTTCCATTTACTGCCATCAAATTACTTAGATGCACCATAAGACTAGATTAGTTTTCTAAAAGGAAAAACTCCAACTAACAACAGCTTCTGAATTCAATTCCAAATGAGAAAGCTCATGACAAGACCACCAAGTACTGTTGACCTTCAAATTGCTTTTTATTGCAACCATCAACCACATAATGCTCCTTGAACAGACCACCTTATTTGCCATACAGTTATCAGCAGATCTGGAAATTCATTTTCTTAAATATCTCAAATGACCAGCAAATCTACATATCCAGTTCCCTTAAATCTTTACAAGAAACATTTATTAAATCTGCTTCCTTGGAGGTGCCTGTAATGTTTTCCAATCTACTGGAAATAACCTATCCCCCTTCAAATATTCGCAGCATAAGTCCCTTCAAAATTACTTCAATTAGTCAAGCAACAAAGATGGATTAGTTGATGGCTCAATCTCTATAGAGTACTTTCAACTTATTCATCATAATCCTTAGTCAGACTCGTCCAGTAGCTTTGTTGATCGTGCAGTTGAACACTATATGGATGAAAAGAGATATAAAAATTCTCTACATGGCTTAGCTTTTCAAAAGATCGCGAGAGAGAGAGAGAGAGAGAGAGATAGCAACTCCAAACACTTGGATGGTGACGAGTACTGCAGGAAAATATCCCCCATTTGTACCTATCTTCAGGCCTCCTCCCAGCCCTTAGCTCCAGAAAAAGGACGATCAATAAGTACCTAGAAGTGTGACTAGATAGCGGATTTATCAAAACGTATGGTATATTCCAGAAAGTGGCTTCCAGTTTTTCAATGTACTTGCCTATTCCATTGAAGGTCCTTTTTTTACTCTTTCCCAAAAATACAAAATCAGAGCTGCAGAGTCCTCAATTTCAGACTTCTTGTGTCCGTATAGGATCCAGTGCATCGTGTAACATTCCATCCCACAGCCCATTACACTCCATACGGGCCTAGAAAATTTCCCACAACATCAACCATCTAAGTATGCAAGTGGTATGTCTTCATTGTTCAACCTAGTTAGCAGCCATTTCCATTACTCTCAGCTCTTTCTTAAGTTCCTACCAGCTAGGATGCCTTTATGGGAAAGCTAATTACTCTACTAGATGCAATAATCCTATATCAGCTTCCATAACAGCTCGTTTGCTGGTTTGCCTCTTAAATTGGTATATTGACCCAGTTCACAGTGTCCACTGGCTATTGACAATGGATATACTTCTCTTTCCAAAAGAAAGATAATATCTATCCAACTTGCCCAGAATCTTTCTTCCTTCATAGCAACATAGCCAAATAGTCTTCTTATCCAAAGATCTCAAAGTGGCATCTTGTGTAACCTTAATTCAACCATTGGTTCAAAGCACAAACTCTTGTAAAGATTCACCCTTCATATTTCATCCTCGTAATAGCATCTGGGCTTACTATCATAGCACTTCCTTCTTTAAGCATTAGACATCTTCTGGGAAAACTGTTTTCTTGCTCTCTTTCGATTAGCCTTAGCACCCTAGATCCTGCTTCTTACTTGTTTATCTGCCCTTACTATGTCCATTCTAAATTTCCTACAACTTTCCCTTTTGACTTCATCACTCAACTGTTTCAGCTTCTCTGCAAAGGAGCAACTAAGATGCCCAACCACTGCTACCAACACCAAGTTACCCATCAGTGCAATCTCTTTGCTCCAGTGATACCTTTAAAAATCAAGAATATCTCTGTCTCTAATTCCACAACAATGTAGTTCTAGTCTCTGGTGAAAGCCAGATTTGAGGAATATCTGGTGTAGGCATTTGGATATAACTATTCCTATTCATCAAAAGAGAACATCAACGCTTAAGTTTTGATCTCAGACTAAACACACCTGACACAACTGATTGACCAGCAAGAAGTGACGATAAGACAACTGTAACTAGCAACTAGTAACTGTGAGTACGCCCAATGGGGCCTCAAATTTTCTCACACAGGCCAAATGAAGGCCAAATAAATCTCTGTTAGTCCAACACCCATTCAAACAAAATAGCTTCATCAGAATCAAATTCATAATTGAGGGGAATATTCCAATGCCCTGAACTTAATTCTCATTATTTTATTTTTATCTACCCAAAGTAGGCCCATGCAACGCTTATACAACATTTTTTTGTCCAGTTGGCAAAAGATTCCAAGAAAAGTGCAAAAAGTGATGCTACAAACACAAGCTTATTCATATTCACAGATGTGCTGATCATTGTGGAAGTAACACAAGCGAATCCCTATGTGAAGGAACCAACAATGAGTTAAGTCATTGCTTCCTTTCACTTGGCAAAAAAATTCCATGACATCATGCCTATACTTCCAGTATATTAATAGTAAGCTCTTCAAATCTTGAATTTAACAATGCAAGGCACTATCTTTTACTTAACCTGAATATTCACTATACAGAACCTAGTATATAATTATGATATCAGAATACAAATAACAGTAACCGGATCAACATATGGACTACAGTGAAACAAAAAAGCCAAGAAGATTCTTTGGCATATACAAGTCCGCTTTGCCCCCATTCAAGTTAATGTTAATCACAGAGATATTATCAGTCCATGCATCACCAAAGCATTGACTCATAACACCCTAAATTAACATTTATAAGATAGAAATACTACTCGTAATATCCCAACATGGCATATCATGCATGGGATCTTTCTTTATCACTAATACAGAGAAGACGAATAGGGAAAATGCTATACATCCACTCTAAAATTCAGCTATTACACTCAATAATTCACATTGACTATACATATGTATATATATGTTACAGCTTTGTAGCACTTATTTTGAAGGTCCTCGTAAATATCAACATCAGCAACTAAGAGTGCTCGGTAGGTTTAGTTTGCATGCTTATTCATAGCTGGTCCAAAATTTCCATAACAGAAAGGATTTCAGGAAAAGGGAGGGCATATATATATAAAAAAAACTTGAGTGATTGTTCCCAGGTCAAGGATAATTGAATACACTACAATCAAATCAAACACCCCCGTAATAAGAAAAAACAATTTACATAGGCAGCAATGCAGAAAACTATAGCTTTTGCCAGGTGCAAGCCTCTCACCCACGTTGCAGACATCAAAAGAATTTATGAATCAGGACACTCCCTAAAATAACATCCATGAAGCATATATACCAGCTAGGAATCAACCAAGCATTAAGATACAATGAATGTTCCATGACAAGTCAGTTCAATTCAGCACAATGAACATGACACATTGTGTCCTCAAACACATAATGTAAAATAAAAGTAAAAGGGAAAAAAACACTAATAGAACAAATTAAACCGTTAAATCAGAATGAGTACCAAGAACTGCTCAACAGCTTCCAACTCCACCCACAGCATAAATGCCGTTTGTGCCTTCTCCACTGTCTTTGGCCTTCCCGTCAGGCATTTTGCCACTATCGCGTCACATACTTCTTTTGCATATCTACCAGAAAATACATACATATACACGCAACATTTCCAGTTTAAAAAATTAAGCTTGTTACAACTAGAGCTAAAATTCACCAAAAGAAAATCAAAACTACCTCGCGGCATCAGCATCAGCAGCTTTTAAGAAGGCAATTAGGGCATCTAACGCCTTTTCTTGCACCGGCGCATTCGAGTCCGCAACAGTCTTCTTGAAAAACGGTCCTATAAACATACCCAAACACAAAAAAAATCCAGTCATTTTGCAACAATTCAGCAAAATCTGAGATCCAACTGAAGGATAATCGCTCACATTACACATATTCAACCGGGATCAACGAAATTAAGATCAACACAACAACAAAATCAGATCTGACAAAATGAAATGAAAGCCCTAAACTCACCAAATTCCCGGAGGCGCGGGTCCTTAGGATCGGAAATGGAGTCGCAGACGGCAGCCAAGTCGATGTTAGCATCGTTCCTCACCTTCCAATTCTTATGCGTTAACCTATCTTCCCATGGCAGTTTCTTCGCCTCCTTCAACAACTTCTCGTCCTCCGACATTGCTCCTATTTATATCTATCTATCTACCTCCACCACCAACAGCACACACCATACACTGTGTGTATCAATCTACGAGCGTATCACACCATACATTCAAAAAAATCCCACTACTCCACCCCTGTATCGGCCGCCAAAAAAGCTTTTTCCGACGGCTGAAGGACAGAACAGAATCGAAAATGCTGGAGACGGCGTCGTTTTTCCCGTGTTTAGGTGTAAATTTGAATTCTTTTTGTTTCGTCCTTTTTTTTTTTTTTTTCTCTCAGCCGAATGGGCCGGCGAAGGCAGGAATGAGGTTTGAAGAGAGAGAGAGTGTGTGTGTGACACTGTCTGTGATCTCTCTTTTATCCTTCACGTTTCAAAAGAGCACAGCGACAGTGGGCAAATTTTGAGTTTTACGCTTCGGGGCTGAACAAATACCACTCTCACGAGGCCACGTGACTCACGCACCAATTAGACTGCGAAGCGTGTTACTTTTCTATTGGGGTTCCCTCCTTTTGTACGGAATGAGGAGACGCGTGGAAGATTGTGAAGGGGGGAGAAGCGTTGGGAGATTAATTTGGATCTGTTGGGGCTGAGCGGTGTAATTTGAAGGAGGGGACTAGAGTGGGGCCCAGAAAGGGGGGGAGCGGAGAGAGGACAGAGTACCTGTAAAGAATTTGGAATTCAAAATTAAGGAGTAGTTAATTGAGTCAGGTGACGATCAGGTGTCTTGTAGTCCAGCGTAGGAACCTGTATGGTCGATATTGGAACGCCCGATTTGAAGACCATGGATGGGGTTTTGTACGCGTAAGGGTAATGATCGGTTTAGGATTCGAGAGTAGTGTGGGTGTTTTGCAGGATATCTGTCATTAAGGTCTTAATTGTTAAGTTGCCGGCAGGCTTGTAGTCATGGATGATTGCAACGGCTACATGTCCGATGTTGATGGGCCTACACTTCTCTATAAATCAACCTAGTCACACCGCTTAAAGAAACTGGGCCGATCCTCATATTTAAGTGCGCGGGTACATCTTGGGGTTAAAGACGAGAGGGGGCTGATTTGATTTTAATTTTAAGCCGAGTTTGGACTTCATTAGCCTCGACTAGAAGTTAGAGCATGCCCTGAATATTTTGTTTTATAAATATGGAATTAAAGGTACATTTGATAAAATTAAAATCTGAATATATTAAATGATTGAATTGTTAATTACAAAATATAACACATTTGAATGTATATCATATTAAGTGATAAATAAATAGATTGTCACTTAATTTTGAGAGCAAGTTTTGCCTAGAGAATTCAATGTCACTTAAATTAATTTAAATGTTCTGTTTTCAGTTATCAAACGCATCTAAATGTGTTAAGATCTGAATCCATTAAATTTAAATGTTGAATTAGATTATCAAACGGGTTTTCATCCTTCATATTATAAATCTATTATAAAATATACAATATATAATTGTACATATAATAATGTAAAAATGATTAATCTTTTCTATACTGACAATATATATACTAGTGAGTTTGGATGCAAAACTCGAAAATTCTTTGAGAAAATCCTCATAGAAACCGATTCAATAGAAATTCTCAAATGGTCCCCTGATAATATTCCTGAAGAAAAAGCCAATTATCATAAAATCAAAATCAAATGAATTCTTAAATCTACTGAATGGCCAGTATCTAGATATCAAACCAAAATTCAATTCAAATCCCCATTCAAACCCTCAGTTTACACCTACTGTGATTATATAAAAGCCATTGGTGCAATTTTTTACTTTAAACCATTTTTTCATTCCTGGTTTGTCCAATTATTACCATCAATCGGTCATGATGTTCGAATGTAGTTCTCTAATTGGTGGCATGATTTCGGAGGAAATTTTGATATTATGCCAGTCAATTTCAAAAAAGATTCCAAGATCTTTGCAAAGGATGAGACTTTCAAGGACTAAACAAAATTCTGTGGATTTTTTGTTGGAAATTTAACAAAAATTATTCTCAAGGAATTTATACTTTTACAAACAATATAAAGTTAAATGGTGGGATTCTGTTAAAGAAATAAAATTTCCAATGGAAAAAGATCCAACTTCAAAAGAAACAGAAAATTCATGAATTTCTAGCAATAAAAAATAGGTTCCAGTGTTTTATGACAGAAAGCTCAAGTAAGGATGATTTCAAGAAAAAAATATTGGATGTTTTATCTCAATTTGATGATGAAGAAGTACAAAATCCAAACTCAACTCAAGAGAGTGAAGACGACTGTTATGATTTATATAGTCCAATACAATGATTCAAGGTGCCTGTGACTAGTGTGGACCTTATCATTGAGTACCCGTGATTATATTCTTTAATGTTACAGGGACCACCAACGGAACCACGGATTACAAATTTAGACTGCTACTGACCAACATTAATTTAGGTTGACCAACTATAATACTTCAAGATTACCAAGTTTATTAAGAGTAGTTTTTATTTTGAATTAGAACAACAAGTAAAGTCAGAACCGTTAGAAGGTCTTGCTTGTTAAAATGTGAAGATTCAAATAATATTTCCAAGGAACTTTTCTCCCACAACCTATATTGGTGCTATTAAAACAACCTTCCTCCTATTCCGAAAAATAATCTCAGATCTGAAATACCAAATAAACCTATTCCAAGATCTAATATTTCTTCTCCATCTTCAAGCAGTCAACCTATACAAGCAAATAAATCAGCCTATTGTCAAAATCATTTCTTTAAGATAGATGAATCTATTCTCGAAGAAATAGAATCAGCCATTTATAACAAATACTATTCTAAGCTTATTCAAATCTTTTTTCATCCTAATGTATTTTACTTTTCAAAAACTCCTTTTAAAACTCGAAAATTCTTTAAGAAAATCCTCATAGAAACCGATTCAATAGAAATTTCCAAATGGTCCCCTGATAATATTCCTATAATATGCCTAAAGAACAAGCCAATTATCATAAAATCAAAATCAAACGAATTCTCAAACCTACTGAATGGCCAGTATCTGAACATCAAATGCAAATTCAATTCAAATCCCCATTCAAACCCTCAGTTTACACCTACTATGATTATATTAAAGCCATTGGGGCAATTTTTTACTTTAAACCATTTTCTCATTTCTGGTTTATCCAATTATTACCATCAATCGATCATAATGTTCCAATGTGGTTCTATAATTGGTGGCATGATTTCGAATGAAACTTTGATATTATGCCAGTCAGTTTCCAAGAAGACTTCAAGATCTTTGCAAATGATGAGACTTTCAAGGACTATACTGAAGAACAAGTTCTACTCCATTATTATATCAAGAATAGAACTTCGTGGATTTTCTGTTAGAATTTTAACAAAAATTATTCTTAAAGAATTTATACTTTTACCAAACAATATAAAGTTAAATGGTGGGACTCTGTCAAAAAAATAAAATTCTCAATAGAAAAAGATCCAACTCCAAAAGAAGCAGAAAAAATTTATGAATTTCTAGCAACAAAAAATAGGTTCCAATGTCTTATGGCAGAAAGCTCAAGCAAGGACGATTTCAAGAAAAAATTGTTTGATGTTTTATATTGATTATGAAGAAGTACAAAATCCAGACTCAACTCAAGAGAATGAAATGATTGTTATGGCTTATACAGTCTAATATAACGATTCAAGGTGCCCGTGACTGGTGTGGACCCTATAATTGAGTATCTGTGATTCAAAAGCAAAAGCAAGTCTATCAACTTCATGATTCAAGCATCTGCAAATCCAAAAGCAAAAGTCAAAATTGTCGGCCACTTGATTCAAAATAATGCATCCGTGATTCAAATTGTCAAAAGTAAAATGAAGGTTGTCGGCCATCTATCAAGAATCCAAGGAAGCATAGTTCCAAGAAATTCAACTATAAATAAGAGGATTCAAGGCAGAAGGAAGGCATCGAAAGAAATTTCTCTGCAAAAGTCTCTCTCTTAATCTTCGAGTTCTTCCTCATTTTTAAATTTTTGTACTTTAAATATTTTACTATTGAAGTTTGCAAGCTTCTTTTTCAAAGAGGAATATCGTCTTCCGGAATATTATTGTAAGTCATTACATTTTATAATATTTCTAGAATTTATTATTCAATCTCATGCGTATTCATGATTAGTAAGCATAATCTCTCTCTTGCATTAAAGGTAACTGCTCAGATAATCCATAATATTCATATTGTACTTGCTCAAACAAATCTTGATCTTAACATAAGATATGAATTTTTAAAAATTTTAGAACAAGAATTATCTATTCAATAAGAAATAATAAAAGAACTCAAAACTCTTAGTTCTATGTAAGATAACATGTCATGTCTAGTCTCCTGAGAACTGTTCTGGTATCAGAGCCGGTTTTGCTTGTTGTTCTAATTCAAGATAAAAACTACTCTTAATAAACTTGGTAATCATGAAGTGTTATATTTGGTAAGCCTAAATTAACATTGGTCAGCGGCAGTCCAGATTTATAAGTCCGTGATCCCATTGTTGGTCCCTGTAACATTGAAGAATATTAAGACATTATTATGGCTAGTTTTTTTTTTTATCAAGAATTGAATCAATGAGACAAACTAATAATGAATCTAGAAATCAATCTCTAGAAGATCTAGATAAGTAGAATGACTATCTTATATAGAACTAAGAGTTTTGAGTTCTTGTTAAATAGATAATTCTTATTCTAAAATTTCTAAAAATTCATATCTTATGTTAAGATCAAGATTTGTTTGAGCAAGTACAATATTTAAGATAAAAGGTTCAATATTTTTAAAATTTTATTCTTTAATAACAATAGCTTTTAATTTTAATAAATATTCTTTCTTTTCATCATTATCACTTATTTTATCTATTAATTCTAAAAAGGATTGTTTATCGTCCATTGAAATAACATTAATACTGGAATAACCATAATCACATATTCCTATACATTCACAACTATTAGCTGGTGATTCATCATTTGATTTATCTTGAATCTCATATATCTCATCCTTTTCAGATTCTGTCTCAGAAATATAATCTAATACATTGAATATTTGATTCTTAATTTGTTCTTCTAATTCTATTGCATTAATTTTTTCTCCAACTTTACAATATCTTGCAATATGTCCTGACTTTCCACATCTAAAACAAACTGTGGTAGAGTTTTGAGAAGAGAGTTGAGGAATAGATTTTCTTTTTGAATTTGTTTTCTTTGAAGTTACCCTTTTTGAAAAACTAATTCCTTTATTTACTGTGCTAAAACTTTTACGTGGTCTTGAATAATAAGAGTTTCTTTGACTCCTTGGGATTGTTTTAGTTTTGGAAGATTTTGACCTTTTAATTCTTTTAGAAGATGGGGTTTCTATTTTTTCGTATCCATATTGTTGACAAAATGACCCTAATTCTCTTCTTGCTTCAAGTCCTTCTTTTTTAATTTTAGATTTTAATTGAAGGTCAGTACATAGACTCAATCCTTTAGAGTTAATATAATTTGCTAGATCTCCATAAGTAAGATTTGAATAAGGAATTTCACCATTATGAATACTTCTTATTTTTTGTCTTACCTTTTCAACAAATAATTTTGGAAATCCTGCTAAAAATCTTTCTTTACAATAAGAATGATTACAATCAGATCTTAAAAATACTTTAGTAAGAAACATATTCTTATACCATCTAAAATCATGTAGTTTTGGACAAGTCAATTAATTAGAATTTCTGAACTTATTTCTTTTAATTTATTTGGATCTTCTATAAAATGTTTACAAATAGCAAAAATCAAAGTTGGAACTGAATCAGGTTCTCTTGTAGTTACAATAATTTCTTGGTCAGTTATTTGAGTAATACTACTACTTGCAGTAGCTGATACAATTTGTTTAGTTGCAGTTAATATATAATTTCTTTCATCTTGACTTAAATAATTGTCCCACCAATTCTTTAACATTCCTGAAAATCCTGAAATAAGTAGTTGAGCATATTCCCGATCATTATGATCTTTTCCTTTGAAAGAGCTAATAGCCATACTCATATTTTGAATTATTTGAAAATTTTGATGTTCAGTTAAACCATCTACATTCCATTCATAAATTGATTATCCTGAATAATAATAACTTTGATATAAATGAGTTTTTTCAAATTGCATATTTGGAAAAGAAAGTCTAGGATAATAATTTCTACTATGATATACCCGGGGCAAAAAAGAATTTGGTCTAGATGACCTAATTTTGTTGATTGTATTTTCTTCAGGTGTTTGAAATTGTTTTAATAATTTTTTGGTATGTGATTGATCTGTTTAAGATATTACTTGAATATGTTTATTTTCAAGGCTTAATTTAGCTAATTTGTCTGAAATTTGTTTAATAAGATTATAATCAGTATTTTTATTTAATTGAATACTCTTAGGTAAATCAAATGGTTGAAACATGGGTTTATAAGGTTCTACCTTTGGTGGAGTAGTCATAGATAATATTGATTTTATGTTAGATAATTCATCTAATTGACTAGCTATTGTGTTTAGTGTTTGATTTGTATAATTATTTTGTTGAAGAATTTTATTATTTTTTTTATAGTTATTAATTTTTGTTCAGTATTAGCTTTAAAGGGTGAGGCAGTGATAGTTTGATTTCTATGTTGGATTCTTATTTCTTCTAAAGGTGGATGAATAGAAACAACATTATTACCATTAGTAGTTTGCCAAGATTTTTCAAATATTGGGTTAACTATGTAATTATTAAAAGGATTTTGAATATTATTTTTAGAACAATATAACTCAAACCATTTAAAGAAATCGATATGATTTTATCCTATTCAGTTCTTTGAAATATTTTTCTTTGAAATCAGTGATTTGATTTTTTGAAAAGATTTTGAATTTCCATTCTCTTTTTTCTTCATTTTCTTTTGAAGAAAATAATTTTTGAAGATAATTTTTATTTATAAAGAATTCTTCTTCTTTAGTTATAATATTTAATTGATTATCTATTCTTACATTCATTTGTGATTGAGTAGGTGAATATTTTGATTCCTCATTTTCTTGCTTATATTTAGTTTTTGGAATATTTTGTTTAAAATCTACTTCTTCCAAATTTAATTTAGTATTGATTGAAGAAGTTGATGGTCTAGAAGTTGTAAATAATTTTTGTTTTAAAAATTCTATCTCTATAGATCCGTCTAATAATTTTATAATATTATTTATATTACTGTTTTCTCTTTTGATCACTTTAGGAGTAATTATTTTTTCTAAATTCCATTTTGAACTACTTGTAATACTATCCCAAGTTAATCATTTTGGGATAAAAACATTGAATGTTCTACATTGGCTTCTAATAACATGATTTCTCCTTTAACAGGCAAAATTAAAGTTATTGGATTTATTGTCGTCTTCATAACTTTATATGCTATTCTATATATAATAGCTAAGGATTTTGAATCTTCTATAAATTCTGTATTTTTAGTTTGAATATTTAAGGTTAGTGTAGAAAGAATGTTAGCATCTCTTAGATCAACAGTAAAATTTGGATAACAATTAAAATAAACTGGTCCTGTTTCTAAGTTTGATTCAATTATTCCAAGAGTTTTGAAATGATGTATATCTAGCATTTCTTAAGCAAAGTGAAATAGGAGAATCTAATCCAAGTCTATGTAAGGGTTTGACAGCGACTTGTACTATTCCTATGTGTAAATATCTATATTTATTTGCATGTTTTGCAATAGATTCTTTATTGAATAGTCGAATTATTTCATGATTTTTTCTCAAAGAAATTGTCTGCTCAAAGAAATCTAATACATTTGAATGTATATTACATTAAGTGATAAGCAAATAGTTTGTCACTTAATTTTGAGAGCAAGTTTTGCCTAGAGAATTCAATGTCACTTTAATTAATTCAGATATTCTATTTTTAGTTATCAAATGCATCTAAATGTATTAAGATCTGAATCCATTAAGTTTAAATGTTGAATTAGGTTATCAAACGGGTTTTCATCCTTCATGTTATAAATCTATTATAAAGTATACAACATATAATTTGACATATAATAATGTAAAAATGATTAATCTTTTCTATACTGACAATATAGATACTAGTGAGTTTGGATGCATGCTATATATGCAAAATTTTGGGTGCATTTGATAAAGTTGAAATCTAAAAACTAAAGTCTAAAATCTGAAAACTGAAATCTAAAATCTAAAAATTGAAGTTTGAATTCATTAAATGATTGAATTGTTAAGTACTAAATCTAATATACTTGAATGGATATTAAAATAAGTTATAAGTGAATAGCTTATCATTTATTTTTGAGAGCAAGTTTTGATTAAAAGATTCAGTGCCACCTAATTAATTTAGATGTTCAATTTTTGGTTATCAAACGTATTTGAACGTGTTAAGATCTGAATCCATTAAGGTTAAGTGCTGAATTGGTTTATCAAACGCGGGCTTAGTGTCCAAATTTAAAATAAAATGATGTGACAAGCATCCAAATCCCTTAACTAATTATACATCATTTTACTTATTTGAACCCGTCAATGTATACACTACAGTGTAGGAAAAACTAATCCATTTAATTTATGCATCCTATTTCATGTATCGTTATCATCTTATTATGATATTTACCAATCAATTGAAACGTGTTTCTTTACAATTCACTCTTTTTAACATTAAAATTATCTTCGTCGCTTAACCTATTACTTACCATCCATTCAATACACTTTATAGCTACCCTTTTCAATAAAATCTTTGTCGCTTTTGTCTTTAGTCTCTTTCTATTCCTTTTTTTTACAATTGGTATAGTATGATTTCTTTTTCAAAACAAAATTGTTAAAACATTTTATAAATAATTCAGTGAAGCATGGAAGTTTTACTCAATACTCATTATGCACTAGGATTCCATCTAATGGTAATTCTATATATTCACTTGACACGAAAATGATGGAAAATACCAATATTATTGCCATCTTAATTGGAAGTCGTGATTTTTTTAATTTAAAATATGACTGTTCTAGTTTTTTATAAAAAGAAATTTTGTTATTCCAATTGCATGAATATCCGTTTTGAATCACCACTAGAATCTCTCTCATTATCCTCTAAACAAATATGTGCAAAATAGAGGTATATTTTCTTTCATTTCATTTATATAATTTTGGTTACTTTTACGGCTATAAATGCGAATCATTATTTATTGTGTGCATGAAGAATAATAGGTAGACTGACAATCATGGATAAGAATGAAAGACGCCGAAAGCGATATGCAGAAATGCCAGATAATTTAAAGCAGGAGGTCCTTGAGAGACAAAGGGAAGCATATGTCAGGAAAAAAGCACAAAGACAGGAGTTGTTTACGCACAATCAAGCTAAATTTGGTGATATCGCGAATGAAAGCATGATGACTCTTGAAACTGAAAATTTAGATGCTCAATTAGAAACTTCGATAACAACAGATCAAAAAATAAGGAGCGGCGTAAGAAGTATGCAGACATGCCACAGACCATAAAGGAATAGTTTCTAAAGAAGAGCAGAGAAGCCTATGCTAGCAAAAAAGTTCAACAAAAGAAAAGTTTTACAAGTTACCTATCCCCATTTGGCAAAGCAATGGCCACTTTCATGAGAAAACGCAGAAACTACTTGTTTAGAAAGAACAAGAAGCAGCTGGAGAATCAAACTTTAGCACCTTAACATCAAGAACTTGAAGGTGAAGTTACACTTGATATTTCTCCTCTTTAGCTGTATTTTATTTTGTATAGTGATCCATATTTTAACAACATAAAAGATTAAGATTATGAATTAGTGTTGGTATTAGATCCCTGTTTGGATTGTGGGTCTTTAGATTGCAATAATATAAAGGTGTGGGTTCTGTTAAAGATGCAAATGGTGGTTCTTTATGCTTTTTTTTTGTGAGATTTGCTTTAGTTGTGTACTTCTTTCTCTCTAACATGTTTTACGATGGCTCTAATAAAAATGTTTGATCTTTCCTCAATTTTTGGTAATAGGTTTTTTTTTGAGTTTCAATAAGATATTGATTAATTCTCCAAAGCCAGCTTACAATTGAGTTAAATGTGTTGTCACTCTCACTCATTGCTGGTCAAAGTTTCAGTTAATGGAATTAGGGGTTGGGCGATGGCTGGTAGCTGCAACCAGAAATTAGAAAAGTTCGCTCTTGATCCATTCTAAATGCTTGATTTCCTAAGATTACTAATTTCCTTTGTCAATTTGTTTGTCTTAATAGTCTTTGTTTCTTGTTTTTCTTCTCTCCCCCAATCAATTTCACTTCTCAGTCCTACACATTGGTAAACACTTTCTTTTATAAATTTAATATATACCTCAATTTTTTATCAAATTGATTGCAATATTATATATATTCATCTACAGAGCCTTCAAGAGTTTGCACATCCTGGGGTGCATGGGAGCAAAATACCAACGATAATCCTCACAAATGGATAGAAAAGCTACAATATTAGCATGGTTCAAAGGACTCTTCACCAGAATTGGAACAACTTGTTGACCACAATCTTTAAGCCGACAAACTACTCCTTTTTATGCCACGGTCGTACAATTCCTTTGCTGTGCCTACATTCAATCAGAAGGAAGAGAAAAAAAAATGTGCCCAAGACATTTCAATTTCAGGATTTAAAAGAGTAGTAATATGTTGATGTTTAAGTGCTTGGCTAGATCCGGTCGCATTCCTAAAATATTGGTATTCTTTATGGATGTTTTGAGTCAAAACAATATTATCAGGGGCTTTTTGTTAGTAAACAATGCTCTTTTCATGATGTGCTTGTGACAAATGATATTTTAGGGATCGTTTTTCTATTTATTCCACAATCGCCCAACTCCCTTGCTGTTATGATTTTCAACACAAAAGGCGTAGAAAGTGTGACAGCCTCACTTCTCCCTAGGGCGAACCCTAGGGTATCGGCGGGCCGCCTGCCCAACTCTCGCCGGGACTCATTACAGTTCCTCATTTATATCACAAATCTCAAATAATTACACCGCAAGACCTGCAAATAATAATTACATATCCAACTAATCCAAATACACCAAAAGTCCAACTGTCCAAGATTACAAATAGTATAAGAGATATTCCTGCTAGTCATACTAAGAAAGATCACTTTCTGCTTTCCTTCATCTCGAGCCCTGTGGGGGGGGAAAATAAAATATTTTGGGGTGAGCTAGAAGCTCAGTGAGTATCCAGTGAAAATAAGTTGGCAAATAAGTAACTCAGTAATTCAGTTTATCGAACAATGATCAGGTATCAAATGAACAGATTTTATTTGCTCTGGTGAGCCAGTGGAGCCATTGCACTCAAACATCCAACGCTCAGACAAATCACTGAACAGTAGAACACTAATCATTAACAGTAGAGCCGTTGGCTCAAGCGAGTCATTGCACTGGAAATCAAATGGAGCCATTGGTGTCAAGTACAAGACCACTACATACTCACCGAGCCAAATCATGTGCAAATCATGTACACACAAGCACACACATGTCATCATGAAGTGATGCAATTAACAGTAGAAACTTTCGATTTGAAACAGTTTTATGAATACTCACCAAACACAGCTCGTTTCACTTGTCCACAACAGATATCTCCATTTCAAACCAAGTCCTAGAATCACAAATTAAGTAAGTTGGGTCACGACAATGGTGCATACGAGTCAAGAGGATTGAAAGAAACAATTGTGGCAAGAACAACAACAATCGATAGGTTTGCCACCCTTCAGTGTTTTAATCATAACTATGGATGTGGTTATCAGATTGGGGTGAATTTTATGGTGTTTCGAAGCTAAGACATAGCTCTACAACTTTCATGAAGAGGTCAGATATCAATTCATGCTTAATCACAGTCAAAATGGCAAATATCAGAGAAGCAAGAAAACGGTCGGAATAATTTCAGGCTGGTCGAACAGTCTCAGGAAAACAGTCATAACTCGACGTAGAAAAATCGAAATCAAGCTCCGTCAGCGGCGTTTAAAACTAGGTTCATAGGGTTTTCTAACGGTATAAGGCTTGGATGCTAATTCATTTTCTACAATGAACAGTAACCTCGGGAAGTGGACTGATTTCCATTTCTGATTTCCTACAAAAATTTCCAGCTTTGACACAATCCTTCAATTAATCCTTTAAAGTCATTTCCATCATTTGCCAAGGTGTTTAACATGCTAAAACAGCAATTAATTCCATCATCAAAGCATCACATATTAACAAACAATTCATCAAACACTTGGTGGCCAACAAATAAAACCCAAACTCTATTTATCAAACACAAGATTTCCTTCCATCATCAATCCTTCTAAGCAACCATAAACACCTTAATATCATCTAACTAGCATCCCCTTTGAATTTTAAAGATCAATAAAGCATGGATAATTGGTGAGTTACCTTGGGAGATGAGAGAGAAAAATCCATCCACAAGCTTCAACTCTTCCAACCAATCTTGATAACCAAGTAGTAATCAAACTAGGGTTTAACTTGGAGTAATTTTTCCACCACTAAAATGGCTAAATCAAACTTAGGGTTTTATGGTTTCTTGCTCCTTGAGGTTCGGCCAAAGAGAGAGAAAAAGAGAGGGAATTTGTTTGAATTTTTTTAAGACAAGAGTTTAAATAGAAAAGCTTAAGTCAAGGGTTGTGTTGGTTAGTTGACAAGTGTCAACTTCTTGGCCAAGAATAGGATAATATCTTTGCAAATTACCATCAAATCCCTTAATGTAAAATGTGATCCATTTAATACCATATAAGTTTATGTATTTGGCTACATGAAATATGTAAAAATACAATTCCAAATTAATTTCATACAATACATACAAAATAGAGTACTTAAGGAAAATAATGCACTTAAGGAAAATAATGCACTTAAGGAAAATTTTATGCTACCAATGTTTAAAGAAAATGATACGCACTTAAATAAATACAATGAGAAATAATTCATGAAAAATTTAGGGTTTCTCGCAAGAAATATAAGCAAATAATTCGAGAAATTTCGGGTGTATAATTCAAGAAATTCTGGGTCCTCACAGAAAGACTTTAACCATGGCATTTTAATTTCACCATCTAACTTCTTTAGGCCATTTTTAGATTATGCATCACTACTCATGTATTTTACTTCCGCAGTTTATTGCATATGAACGTACAACAAAGAAAGTAAACAGAGAAAAAAAAATCACTAACAACTACTATCCCAAGTTGGGCATACTTTGTTTGCATGTCAACGTGCAAAGCACGTTTTATGCCTCCTAGTCAACATAAATAGAATCAAAGCGAAAGGAAGTTGCCAATTTTTTTTAATCGCTTTGTCCATGCATGGCTGAAGCATGCATGCTACATTACTGTGACTTTAGTTTACCAGTCATAACCTCCATAAATCCAACAAAATAACTTGATCAGCTTGTCATTGCTTACTCGAAATTCCTTGTTGAGATGTGTAACATGTTGTTAGTCGTATTATATCAATTACAAAAGAGTAAATTATTGAGTCAATCACTAAACTATTACATTTGTATATTTTTAACCCACAAACTATGCATGTGTTTAGATAGTATATTATTTGGAATAATTTTTTGAAAAAAAGTACTGTAGAACTTTTTGGATTTGACGTATGTGAAATAAAAATGTGGTTAGAAAATGTATTAATGATGCCAGTAAATAAATAAACTCTATATTGCACAATCGCTACATCACAAATTATTTGTCATGTTTTGAGATTTCAACTTTTTAAAAATAGTGGTTTGATAATGATGTTAGATGGACTTGTTTTGAAAGTTGCTATTAAAAATTCAATTTTCAATT
This sequence comes from Gardenia jasminoides, assembly GCA_013103745.1. Lineage (NCBI taxonomy): Eukaryota > Viridiplantae > Streptophyta > Magnoliopsida > Gentianales > Rubiaceae > Gardenia > Gardenia jasminoides. Next base: position 4,679,461 of record CM023095.1, read on the forward strand.
TTGAATTTAGTATGAAATGTAAATAAAAGTGTGGATAATATTGGAAAAAGAGATCACAGCTAACTTTGATTTCGGTAAGATAACAAACATTTTGGAACATTTCAAAATAGAAAGTATGACACTTTTAATTGGACTAAGGAAGTACATTTAAGTTCTTAAACAGGTTAATGTGTAAACTTTCAACATTCTATCAATGTTTACAATTTGACCTAATGAAATCTAGGGACAAAATTGTCCATCAACAAAAAACAAAAGGTAAGGATCGTACTACCCTATTTCTTATTATAAATCTTACAAAAATTAAAACTAGACGATGGGAGAACCTATGAGAAAAAAGAGTCAAAAGTTCATTGTCCCTTCTTTCTTTCTTTTTTTTCTTTTTTTTTTGTGGATGGACTGTCCTTCCATTTCATCAGCTCAAACAATAGAAATTGATAAAAAAGCTAAAAGCTTAAACATTAACTTGTTTAAGAGTTTAAACAATTACATAGTATAGTCTGCAGGTCAAAACTATACAAAAGCAATAGTTTAGGGATCCATTGGACAGTTTACTCATTAAAAAAATCAGGCAAATGCTCTCATATAAAAATATAAAATATAATGAGTGTGGATTCTCTTTTTTTTTCCCAACCAAGTGCGAACCTTACTTTATCAGAATTCAAGGGTAGATATTGAGGAAGACATGCCTTGAAAAATTTAGAAAGTCCTATTCTCAAATGATTTTGAATACCGACCTTATTTTTTGATTCTAAAATACTAAATTAATTTTTTTGATCTCAATTGTTTCTCATTTTCAAAAACAAAATCAAAGGCTAAAATTGTCCATTTAACTGCTTTTTTTTTTTTATGTACGTTGATGGTTAGTTTTCATTTTTCAACATTTCTACTGGAAGGGTAGAGAAAGTGAAGAGGAAGAAGAATAAGAGACATGGGTGGTTGTGAGAGTTGTCTAAGAAAACAATGATAACGACTGAATATTAAGTTTGAAGCAGATATATTTAGTTGTCTAATTTGTACGCTGGGACTTTGAGATAGTTGAAAAGATTACAGATGAAGCTTTCATTCTTAAGTTTTCATGGTTCTCTCAAGCAGCAATTAGGACCTCTAATTACCTACTACTACACTTCACTTTTCTTCTCAAGATTTTCATACCACATGTATGGATGGCCAGCATGCAAGTCTTCAATCCGATAGCACAATTTAATTTCGATCACAAGCTAGCCATAACCTCCATAGATCCACCCACCATGTTGATCAGCTGGTAAAGAAGTACCTAACTTCCCTGATTCCTTAGTTGCGTATTGCGTGCTACATAGCTAACGTACCTTCGGAAGCTTCACAGAGGACATAACAACACATTAACTTTGGTAATCTGACTCGAGAGTTAGGTATTTGTAATATGCAAGTTGATCATAGATTTGATTTTGATATCTGCAACATTAACAAGATTGAAAAGTTGATTAGTTTTTACTCATGTGTTCCACCCATTTGTTCCAAAGAGCTACTTACTTTGTATGTGTGTTTGATTAATATATCTTGCAGCAAGTCATGAAATTAAGTGTTCATAGATATACTTAGGGTGTGTTTGATAAAACTAAAGTCTGAAAACTGAAGTCTGAAATCGGAATTCATTAAGTGATTGAATTATTAGTACTAAATCTAATACATTTGAATGTATATCACATTCAGTGATAAGTGATTAGCTTATCACTTATTTTTGGAAGCAAGTTTTGCCTAAAAAATTCAGTGCCACTTAATTCATTCAGATATTCTATTTTCGGTTATCAAACTGTCTGAACGTATTAAGATCTGAATCTATTAAGTTTAAGTGCTGAATTGAGTTATCAAACGGGGCCTTAATTTATTGGTTGGCAAGCTCTCAATCAACAAAAGGGAGAATAAGTTTCATTAATTCTCATTGTTATCTTATTTTAAGTAATTTGCATCTTTAATCCCTATTTGATTTTTAATTTACTTAAGATTTTCTTTTAATCGAGTTCTTTCCCTGAATAATGAACATGTGTTCAAGAACTTACTTGACCATGCATCTTTTTCACGTATCTCTTCCATATTCTAAAGCAATTGTAGCCTAAACCTTAATTACTAATGATTTTGAATATCTATATGAAGCTGAATAATTTAAAAATAGAGACAAGCGATTGTAAAAATTTATGTATTTGGAGTTTGAAAGTAAATTTTAGAAGTTTGCTGATGTCTTAAGCAGCTTGGTTGAATAAGAATATTAAAATTGTCACAGCTATTTGGAAAAAAAAAAAAGATTCTGTGGACGTAAGTTTTCAGATATTCTTTCTCAAAAATAGGAATATGGATCTGGATTGACTATACACATTTGTCATTCTATTTTCTTTGAGCACCCCTTCCCCTTTTGAGTCTATTTACTTCATGAAGTATCTTTTTAACCCTCTTTGCTAATTTACACTGCGGGATGGTTTCAAGATGATCTTGATAGAACTAACTGTAGGCACAATTGAGTTTATTTACTTCATGAAATATCTTTTTAACCCTCTTTGCTAATTTACACTGTGGGATGGTTTCAAGATGATCTTGACAGAACTAAATGTAGGCACAAGTCTCTTCACAATTAAGCATATTTGACAACAAGAAAAAAAGACATATATCCATGAAATTTTAAGTCAAAAACTTTTTACCCTCTCTTCTTAAAGATATTGCATGTGTTTTATTTTTCTGTTTTTTATATAATTTTCTTTTGGGGAAAATACAGCTAGTTTAGTTTCTATCTGAGGCCAATTTCATCACTCTCCATTCACTTTTTATCAAATTGAACACTAGGATTATAATTTATGTGAAAAATGAGTATGGAGTGAAAGTATGATGAAGTTTTACCATTTAAAATTGGTGGCTGGTATTGGTGGCGCAGCAATAGCTAGCAATGCTCCGTGAATACTATCATCTGTTCTACTCATTTCTCTTGGAAGATGTAAAGAAAAGTGAAACCAAGGGAAAGAAAATGAAAAAAAGGAAAAAGGAAAGAAATGTAAAAAAGAAAAAGGAAATTGAAAAAAAAAGTAAAATCAATAAGTTATCCTCCTGTCTACCGCTTACACTTGCTAGTTTACTCTCCATTAATTTTGACCATTTCTATCAACATTTCACATTAGTCCAAAGTACAAGGAGGTCCTTTGGGTATTTTAAACTAGAGGGTTTTTCGTGATCCTCAACCAAACCACAGAGGAATTTTCTGTATTTTAGCCCTTTTTGTATTTATGCTTAGAGAATTAAAACATAGATAGAAAATTTGTTCAAATATACCAATGAACTATTTGATTTTCTAGGATCAAAAAGTCATTGATAGGTGGTTACTAGATGAGTTTAATCTTGAGTTCGGATAAATATAGATCAATGATTAACCTATAACTATTTTAAGATTTGTTGAATAGTTGTCAAGTGAGTTTAATTTGAATTTTGTGTTTTGAGTACACGTGTATTTTACTTACCAATATTTTGTCATTTAAGGAATTTCAAAAATGTAATGTATTTTAAAAAATTCAAAAATGTAATGTTTCAATGTTATTATCAAATGAATTGTAAGGTTTTGATTCTAAATGTAATTTATTAACTACATTGTCTAAAAAATTTTAGAATGTTTATGTTTCAACGTGATTTATTAAAACGTGTTGCTAATCTTAAACTTATTGATAATGCCTTAAATTCAATAAAAAAAAGAAAAAATGAAGTATAAATATGTAAATTTCAAAAGTTGAAAGAAACTACCAAATTTAAGTAGTCTTTGCACCCGTCGAGTCCAATATGACAGTGCTCGAATAAAAAATTTGCTTTCTAGTGCCATTAAGAGTTTCTTTCCTTTTTTTTCTTTTCCTTTTATTGAGCAAGCCAATAAGAGTCATGACGAGAAGTTATAACACATAAATAGCAAATACTCCCGATCTAGTTTTCTAACAAATACTAATTTTTGAAATAGTAAGGCATATGACTATAAGAGAATTCCGTCACAGTACCATGTTTCCGAACGACTTTTAACAGGAACATTTTTATGACAAAGATTGATAAAATTACATATGAATGAAATATAAAACAAAGTAATGCTGAAGAGGTAACTTAAGTGAATTATTATTTGGTGTTTCACATAGGGGCTAACATTTTAACACCAGAATAAATTACAAAATATGTACTCTAACATGGGTGTAGAATGGTCTAATATATGCCGCCAACATCATCAAAATCTTTTATAGGCTGCTTTGGGTTGGGTACCGTTGTTACTTTCTTATTCACTGGCCGTTCTTTTGTCACTTGCACATATTTGTTCTATCAATTCTTGCTTGAACTTTGGTGAATATCCTGATTGTGATAATTGGATGATGTTTCAGTAATGGTGGGAGAAAGGGACGAGCTTCCGCCAGAGTTGATTAGGCTTGTAGTTGGTAGAGTGCCCATGCTTGGAGATTTTATGAGGTTGAGAGCGATGTGTCCATTGTGGCGCAGATTACTAGAGTTTGAGCATTATGCTGCCCCTTCTTATGCACCTGTTCGTGTATCTGCCAATCTCACGGAAGGTGATACCCTCTCCACATATAGCCCAATTATAGATTTACACGACATTATGGTTTGCCATGACTTGGAGGGGACGGATGCTCTGGGCTCTGGTTGTGGCTGGCTTGTGGGAGGGATGGGTCCAGTGGATATATGGATGGTGGATATCTCCTTACCTGGACGGTTGCCCTTACCTGGTCGAGATAGTTTTCTGATCTATACACTCTTCCCAGAGGCCGATGTTGATACACTCTCAATTCTCCAAATGCGTTCATAAACCCAACATCCATGAAGTCCCTCTCAAATGCTGCGTGTCGAGGATTGTCATCTAAAAACCAAATCGTGCCACCAATGAGAGGAGGAAAATCATCCGCACATATAGGCAGTGAAACTGTGGTCCTGTCAACAAAGAAGACATGATCCTGAAAATCACCTGTTGGAGTCAACACACGTATGGGCGTCCAATCGCCAACTCAGGGACATACACACCAAATGCAACGGTCCAACCAACATCATCAAAATGTCTACACACTACATAAACTCTATCGTGAATCGTCATGATATAGCATCTAGATTTTGGAGAGCTCCAATACAGATCCTCAAGACCAAAGATATCACCAGCCATCGGCTCCTGTCCATCCGGCCATGGCGGATATCCTGTCAATTTTGTTATTCCAATTTTGTAAGGACTACATGACTCCCTTATGTGCACCTTTTCATAAGTCAAGTTTCTTGGCCAATATTCAAAATAATAACAGGAAATGACTACTAATTCCTAATCATATATAGAATAGGAAATCTTTGGCTACTACTCCAAATAACTAAAATGATTAGAAAACACAAAACAAGGAACCTGCCTAAAAGAAATTAAACCAAATTCCTAGGAGGCAAATTTTCTAACAAGAAGTTTCATTTTAACTTTAAAAGGCCAATTTCCTAACAACCAAGTTTCCTTTTTGGCTTTAGAAGTTTTCATCATTAATTTTTCCTTATTTCTCTACAGGGCTCAAATTTTGAGTGCACATTTTATCAAATGGTGATTGTAGCTTATGTCGATAGTATCGTTGTTATTTTAACCAAAACTGATATTCATATTATAATTTTAACAATTTATTATTTTTGAATTAAAGGGTACTATTAGTGCACTTGGCACTCTTGTAAAGCTATTATACCACTCACGCAACAAACTTCTTATCGAGGAAGAGGACAAAGAAAGTGCAATCAAAATGTGCTTGCAATTTGTGATTTTAACATGGTATTTACATTTGTATGGGTTGGTTGGGAAGGAATAACACATAATTCTAGAGTGCTAACCGAGACTATGCGAGATCCAACAAGCAATTTTCCTTTTCATCTGGAAGATAAATAATCTTTAAGGAAATTAATATTGATTAATGCTAATCTTAATATAATGTGCATTATTACAGGAAAATATTATCTATATGATGCTGCCTATCTATTTACACGTGAATTCATGACTCCTTATCGTAACACGTGCTACTGGTTAGCTAATTTTCAAGGTGAGCATTGTCCAGCTACAAAAGAGGAGAAATTTAATCAAGCACATACAAAATTAAGAAATGTAATAGAGTGGACATTTGGAGTACTCAAAATTGGTTTTTCAATTTTCAAATTAATGCCACCCACATCACAATCTCTTCCAACCTAACGGAATATTGAATTACGTGTGTAGCCATCCATAATTGTCTTTGAAGAAGTGCTGTGATGGACATTTGATTTCCTAATTTTGAGAATGAAGAAATTGTGATACAAAATGACCAACATATTGAAAACGACAAAAAACTGCACAACATGGATACGGATCTCGACGAATTGATCAAACTTTTTGCGTGAGCAAATTAAAAATCAACATTTTTAGCATTCAAATTAATTATATTTATAAAAATTTGTTAGACTAGCATTTATATTTTTGTGAAATAAATTTGTTATATTATGATTTTATTTTCATCTTTAGTTCATCTTTTTTCTAATAAATAATTCTTATTTTAATTAGAATTAAATCATATCTACTACTAGTAAAATATACCAATATAATAGCATCATTTATAAATAAATCAACATAAGGACAAAACTATAAAATATAAGAAATTTAGCGTTCACTTATCTATAATTATCAAACAAAGTTGCATTAGATTGACCCCTTAATAATTCAGTGACTTAATGAATTTAGATTTATGATTTTAGACTTTAGATTGCAATTTTATCAAAAGCACCCTAAATGATACAATTATGGTAGCACCTATTCAAATGTTAAAAAGAATATTATGATAAAATAATTCAAAATTCTAGAAAAATATTGACAGGTTGGCAGAGGTGGTGGCACTTGTGGGAGAGACATCCCCTATAATCTTTTTTGGCATAAGAGACATCCTCTATAAAAGAGAAAAACTGGGTTTATCTTTCTTTTGGCACAGCATTGAAAACTTTCTTGAAGGAAATCACTAATCAAATATTGACGGAAGGAGTGGGAGTGGGTGGAGATAGATGGAGGAAGTAGCAAAGTAGGAGAGGTGGCGAGATTAAAGAAATATGGAGAGTGTGATGGTGGGAGGCTTGTGGCTGTGTAATCTTATTGAATGAGTAGTAGCACAAATTTCGTTAAAAGAATTATTAAGAAGATGAACAAATTCTTGTTGAAGATTAAAACGTATGACTGAGAGACTATAACTGAAAAAGATATTTCGCTTGGGGTGATTTTTGGTCGTGAAGTTGAACGAATAAATTGATTCAAAACGAAGTAATAGGAAACCGCCTTGAAGAAGATGATAAAATTTCAAAATTGTAACATTAGTCCCTATTTAATGGAAAAACTTTCCATTTGTTTTAAAAAATGATCATTAATTGTAATTCGTATTTTGCCTTAGATTGATGGTGATTTTTGCCTTAGATTAATTACAATTGTAATTGGTGGTGCCACCACGAACGGATGAAATCGGCGACAAAATACAAGTTAAAGGACTAAAAACATCCAAATAAAAGATTGAGGATGAAATTGACATAGGTAGAATAGTTTAAGGACAGAATTGGCCATTTAGCCTTTTTCACAAGCACTCTCTCCTCTCTGCTCTCCCCCCTTTGGACCCCACTTTCGTCCCCCCTTCAAATTATACCGCTCAAGCCCACTAGATTCATATTAATCTCCCCACGCTTCTCCGCCCTTCACAAGGCTCCACGCCCAGTACAATTGTTACACGCGTCCGACACAAATTGGCACGTGAATTCACGTGATATCATGAGAGTGGCATTTGTTCTTCCCGAAGCGCAGAACTCAAAATTAGCCCGTCATCGCTCTGTTCTCTTGAAACGTGAAGGATGTAAACGAGAGATCACAGACACAGTCACACACAGTCACACACACACTTCCTTAAAACCTCATTTCTGCCCTCGCCGGCCTATTCGAATGAAAGGAGAAAAAAAGAAAATAGACGAAGACAAAACAAGTTTCAAATTTACACCTAAACAAGGGGAAAAAGACGTCGTCTCCAGCATTCTCGATTCTGTTTTGTTCTTTGATCGTCGGAAAAAGCGGCCGTTAGAGGGATAGAGTAATAGATAATTTTCTATGTATAGTCTGACACGCTTGTAGATTGACACACACAGTGTATGGTGTGTGTTGTTATTGGTGATGGAGGCAGATAGATAGATAGATAGATAGATACAAATAGGAGCAATGTCCGAAGATGAGAATTTGTTAAAGGAGGCGAAGAAACTGCCATGGGAAGATAGGTTAACGCATAAGAAATGGAAGGTGAGGAACGAAGCTAACATTGACTTGGTTGCCGTCTGCGACTCTGTTTTCCCGATCCTAAGGACCTGCGCCTTCGGGAATTCGGTGAGTTAGGGTTTTCATTTCATTTTCTTGTATCTGATTTTGTCATTGTGCGATCTTAATTTCGTTGATCCCCGTTTGAATATGTGTAATATGAACGATTATCCTTCAGTTGGATCTTAGTTGGATTTTGTGTTTGGGTATTCTTATAGGATTGTTTTTTAAAGAGACTGTTGCGGACTCGAATGAACTAGTGCAAGAACAGGCGTTAGAATCCCTAATTGCGTTCTTAAAAGCTGTTGATGCTGATGCTGTGAGGTAATTTTGATTTTCTTTCCATGCATCTTAGTTCTGGTTGTAGCAATCTCAATTTTTTTTAACTGTAAATGTCGCCTATATGTGTATGTACTTTCTGGTTAGATATGCAAAAGAAGTTTGTGACGCAATAGTGGCAAAATGCCTGACAGGGAGGCCAAAGACAGTGGAGAAGGCACAAACGGCATTTGTGCTATGGGTGGAGTTGGAAGCTGTTGAGCAATTCTTGTTATTCATTCTGATTTCACAGTTTAATTTGTTTTATTAGTGGTTTTATCTTTGTTTATTTTATTTTATTAGTGTTTTTATCTTTTTCTTTAAATAGAATGTTTTTGAGGATACAACATGTGATGTTCGTCGTGGTTGTGCTGTGCTAAAGTGAACTCACTTGTCACGGAGCATTCTTGTATCTCAATGCTTGGTTGATCGTTAGCTGGCATATGTGTTTTATAGATGCCGTTTTAGGGAGTTTCCTGATTCATAATTTCTTTTGATGTCTGCAACGCAGGTTAGATGCTTGCACCTGGCAAAAGCTATAATTTTCAACATTGCTGCCTGTGTAAATTGTTTCTCATGTTATGGGTGTTTTTGATTTAATTGTAGTGTGTTCGACTATGTTTGACCTAGGAACAAGCTCAAGTTTTTTTATATATGCTCTACTTTTCCTAAAATCATTTCTGTTATGAAAGATTTGGAGCAACTTCCATGAATAAGCACAAAAACTAAACCTACCTAGTGGTGTTTGTATCTGTAAAAACTGGACTACTAGGACCTTTCAAGCATGTGCTACAGAGCTATAATTGTTATATATTTTCTGCTCAAGGTGAATTACTGAGTAGAATAGCTGAATTTTAGACTGGATAGATGGCGTTTTCCCAATTCATCTTCTCTGAATTAGTGATGAAGAAGAATCCCATGCATGACATGCCATGCTGGGATGTTATTTCATAACTGATCTTATAAATGCTAATCTAGGCTATTACAAGTAGATATTTTAGTGATGCATGGATTGATAATGTCTCTGTGATTTAACAGTAACATAAATAGGGGCAAGGTGGAATTGTGTATGCTGAAGAATTGCCTTGGCTTCTTTATTTCATTGTGGTCCATATGTTGACCGTCCACTCCTTTGCTAGTTGCTGTTATTCATTTTGTATTTTGATATCATAGTTATATAATAGGTTCTGTACAGTGAGTATTTGAGTTAAGTAAAAGATAGTGCCTTGCATTGTAAAATTCAAGATTTGAAGAATTTGCTATTCATAAGTTGGAAGAATTTGCTATGCGTGGAATGTTTTGGCAAATGAAAGAAAGCAACAACTTAACCCATCACTGGTTCTTTCACATAGGGATTCACTTGCATTATTTTCACAATAATGTGCACATTTGTGAACATGAATAAGCTTGTGTTTGTAGCATTACCTTTTGCACTTTTCTTGAAAACTTTTATCAATTGGAAAAGATGAAATATTGTATGAGTGCTATATGAGCCTATTCTGGGTAGAGAGAAATGAAATGAGGACTACTAAGTTCAGGACTGATTGGAATATTCCCTTGCATTATGAATTTGGTTCTGATGAAGCAAAACTTTTTGAATGGGTGTTCGACGAACAAAGATTTAATTGGCTTTTGTGAGAGAAGTTGAGGCCCTATTAGGCGCCTCACAGTTGCTAGTTGATAGTTACTGTTGTCTTATCTACACTTTTCGCTGGTCAATTAGTTGTTGCAGGCGTGTTTAGTCTGACATCAAAATTTAAGTGTTGATATTCCCATTCAGTGAATAGGGATAGTTATATCCAAATGCTCAATCTAGATATTCCTCAAATCTGGCTTTCACCACACTCTATTTCAACTACATTGTTGTAGAATTGGAGAAAGAGATGTTCTTGATTTTTAAAGGTATGGCTAAGGTGAAGAGGTTGCACTGGTGGGTACGTGCTTGATGTTGGTAGTATTGGTTGGGCATCTTAGTTGCTGGTTTGCAGAGAAACTGAAACAGTTGAATGATGAAGTCAAGAGGAGAAAATTGTAGGAATTTGAGAATGGACATGGTAACGGATGGATAAACAAGTTGGAAGCAAGATCTAGAGTGTTGAGGCTAATCGAGGGTGAACGAGAAAACAGTTTTGCCGGATGACCTCTAGTGCTCAAAGAAGGAAGTGCTATGATAGTAGACCCGGATACTATTGCGAGGATGAAGGGTGAATCTTTACAATAGTTTGTGCATTGAACTGATGGTTGAATTAGGGTTACATAGGATGCAACTTTTAATTCTTTGGATAAGAAGAGCATTTGGCTGTATTGCTATGTAGGAATAAAGATTCTAGGCAGGGTGGATAGTTATTATCTTTCTTTTGGAAAGAGAAGTACATCCATCGTTAATAGCCAGTGGACATTACAAACTGGGTCAATATAAGCAACAATTGAGTTGTTATGGAAGCTTATATAGGACATTGTTGCATCTAGTAGAGTAATCACCTTTCCCATAAAGGCATCCTAGCTGCTAAGAGCTTAAGAAAGAGTTGAGAGTGAATCGAGTTTATGAAAATGGCGGCTAACTAGTTGATGAGTTGTGGGGGAACTTTCTACGTACTTGTGGAGTGTAATGGGCTGTGCGATGGAATGTTACAAGATGTGCTGGATCCTATATGGATGAAAGAAGAAGCCTGAAATCAAAGGCACTCTGCAGCTGTGATTTTGTATTTTTGACAAAGAGTACAAATAGGACCTTCAACAGAATTGGCAAGTGTATCAAAAAGCTATAAGCTGCTTTTTGGAATATACCATTCCTTTTGATAAATCCTAGTTATGTAGTCACACTTCATCAATTGTATAGTTATTTGATGGAAGATATTGCAGGTACTGAAACAGGTTTCATAGTAACTTTGGCTGCATTCTGTAGGTTTATTATTTTGTAGGAAAAGTTTTACCATCTTGTTAAATCATTAAAAAAGGTTTCAGGATATAAGTACTGTACACCTGTGAATTTTGTTGCATGTACAAAGGCGATGCAAGAGTTTGAAACTAAGTAGATATGTTGAAAAGGCAAAGTGCTTCCCGCAGGGTCTGGAAAAGGAAAACTTAAATGTTGCTTTAACATTAATTAATGGAAACAAGATTCAAGAAAGATAACGGGAGAGTTTTGTTAAACCTTGACACAGAAGGTTTACGATGATGGATTGTTGGTCCTTTTTTTGGAGCTTTTTTTGGGAGGCGGAAGGCTGGAAGATAGATGCAAATGGGGGCTGGAAGATAGATGCAAATGGGGGATATGTTCCTGCTGACTACTCATCAACATCCAAGAGGAATAGAATTCAGAAACAGTGGTCAATTGGAGTTTGCCCTTTTAGAAAACTAATCGAGTCTTATGGAGCATTTAAGTGATTTGATGACAGTAACTGGAACATGGCTTTCGTTAGGATCTTTCTACATCTTTTGTTGTTTTCTTTAGATATCATTTTTTCTGGACAATAACTTGGAGTTCATGTGAGGGAAGTCTCTGGTTTGCATTATACAAGTGTCCTATTGAATGTTTTGCACATTAGTGAAGTGGATCCGTGTGTAATGCTTGATGAGCATTTTGTTCTTTGTAGGATGCCATGGAAAAAGCAATGAAAAATAGAGTTATTAAAGCTGTTGTTCCTGCAATAGACATCATGTTTCAGGCCTTAAGGTACATAAATCATGGTCCTTGAGTTAATTTTGTTCGACATGACAATAATTTAGGTTTGCATGCCATTGGAGGTAATAACATCTTGCTGAATTATTAATAGTGAATTTGGCTCTAAGATTGTGCCACCAAAGAGAATACTGAGGATGCTTGCTGAACTATTGGATCATCAAGATCAGAAGATACGTGCTTCTTCCAAAGGACTAACACTGGAGTTCTGTTGTTGGATTGGTAAAGATGCTGTCAAATCAATTTTACTTGAGAAGATGCATGACACAGTGGTATGTCATTCTTTAACAGATCTTTTTGTATGCTTTCTATGCTGATTTTTAGCTCTTTGTATATATGGTGTATTTTCGATAACCTTTTAAGAAAAAAGAGCTGGAAGCAGAAATTGTCAGTGTCACAGGGATAGCCATGCCAACTCGCAAAATAAGGTAACATTTCTTTTTGAAATCAGCCTCTTGAATGTCATAGAAATTCATGGAATTACTTCAATTATGGCCCTCGATGGAGACAAGAAGATGTCTCATATGAATCCTTTTGGTTTTGACTTTTCATACTGTAGTTACTTTGATAGTCATCTGCATTCTATGCTTACAATGATTGATTTTTGGAAGCCGCCTTGTTGAACTGGCACTAGGCTTTCAGTGTTGACTGTTGACCAAAGATGTTATACCATTTTTATGCTTGTAGGAACTAATGATTTATAGGTTGATATACCTTAAATCTTTATTAGTGACATTAGAGAAGCTTATGTAACCTCTATGATTCTTCTTTGCCATGGTGGATGGGGGCTTGTGTTGGAGTACATGATTGGAGATACTTGTTTTCTAGGACTATATATGTTTATTGATTTAAATCGTCAGGCTATGTTAATATTTGCTTACAGACATATGGTTGTATTGGTTTGTTTCCATGTATGGTGCTTTCTCATGCCATAGTGCCGGGGGTAATACATTTGATGGTAGGTTTCATCATTTTGTGTGAATACATCCAGCCCCCATCTTTAAAAAAAAAATGAAACAAGAATAGAACTTTACCTATCCTTAAAAAATTTCCCCAGCCTATGTGTATTGTGTGTCAAACCAAGTGTTTTTAGCACATTACTTTTTTGAAGTTCATTTTTCCGTAGTCTGTAAATGAAGGCTGTACTTTATTATTCAATGCTGATGACTATTCAATTTGCATAGGATTAAGGGCTTTTTCCTTTTCTGATGGTAAATTTTTGATTGACATTTGTTAGATCTGAGCAAGACAAGGAGCTAGAACATGAAGCTGGATTTGAGGCTGTGAATTCTGGGCCATCTGAAGAAGTTGTAGCGGAAGGTATGTGACTAACTCTGCCAAATGGATTCTTCTTCTATTTTTTGTGAGATTAATTTTGGGTGCTGACTTTGAAGAAAAGCAATGGCTTGCACTGGCATTAAAATGGTGATTTGTCTTTTAAGGCATGCTCAAAAAGGTTTATATATCTTTTGACCTTCCTGCCTGCGCCTAACAAAATTTTCTTGTCAGTTCATCAGGAGATAGATGAGTGTAGTTTATGGATGACCAGCACCAAATGTAGCGCTTGAGAGACATTTTATCAACATTGGATTCGTTGACATGTCAGGAGGAGGTATAGTTTATGATATGGCGTTTGCTGATTTACCCATCTCTGACCCTTTTGGACATCCAGTGTGGACCATTCTATACCTATGTTAGAGTACATATTAGACTCATGGACCGTTCTACATACATATTAGACCTACGCGCCTGGCACCTGGCGGCAAACAAACAACCCTTGTTATTCACTGCGACATCATCATACATATTAAAGAGCACATTGATGGTCGTCCACCTATCAGCCCTTGTTTGCAATTGATAATATAGGGCGCACCATGACTCATCGACTGCTAGGTTTGCCAGGATATCCTCCATGGCCGGATGGACGGGAGCCGATGGCTGGTGATATCTTTGGTCCTGAGGATCTGTATTGGAGCTCTCCGAGATCTAGATGCTATATCATGACGATTCACGATAGAGTTTTTGTAGTGTGTAGGCATTTTGATGATATTGGTCGGACCGTTGCATTTGGTGTGTATGTCCCTGAGTTGGCGATTGGATGCCCATGCGTGTGTTGACTCCGACAGGTGATTTTTAGGATCATGTCTTCTTTGTTGGCAGGACCACAGCTTCACTGCCTATATGTGCGGATGATTTTCCTCCGCTCGTTGGTGGCACGATTTGGTTTTTAGATGACAAGCCTCGACACGCAGCATTTGAGAGGGACTTCATGGATGTTGGGTTTATGGACGCGTTTGGAGAATTGAGAGTGGATCAACATCGGCCTCTGGGAAGAGTGTATCGATCAGAAAACTATCTCGACCAGGTAAGGGCAACCGCTCAGGTGAGGAGATATCACTATCCATATATCCACTGGACCCTTCCCTACCACAAGCCAGCCACAACCAGAGCCCAGAACATCCGTCCCCTCCAAGTCATGACAAACCATAATGTCGTGTAAATCTGTAATTGGGCTATATGTGAAAAGGGTATCACCTCTCGTGGGATTGGCACATACACAGACAGGTGCATAAAAAGGGATAGCATAGTGCTCAAACTCTAGTAATCTGCGCCACAATGGACACACCGCTCTCAACTTCATAAAATCTCCAAGCATGGGCACTCTACCAGCTACAAGCCTGATCAACTCCGGCGGAAGCTTGTCCCTTCCTCCCGCCATGACTGAAACATCATCCAATTATCACAATCAGGATATTCACCAAAGTTCGAGCAAGAATTGATAGAAAAAATATGTGCAAGTGACAAAAGAACGGCCAGTGAATAAGAAAGTAACAACGGTACCCAACCCAAAGCAGCCTATAAAAGATTAGATCTAATAAGGACAATAGACACCAAATGATAGACAAGGAAGTTTGACATCTGACCAGATACTCAACAGTTCAAAGCAATACAGTCAAGTTGGGCATATAGGCTAGAAGTTTACAAGTTTAACTTCAGCAATGACCAGAAATGTTTTCAGTTTTTTACTTCAAGAAACAAGTTGTCCAAATAGCAACACCAGAATATTCAAAAGTTTAAGCGAGAGTCGACAGGATAAATGTGTAAGCGACAACAGACACCCAAAGACATCATCCAAAAGAAACAGTGAACGAATAAGAAAGTAATAATAGTACCCATCCAAAGTAGCCTATTCAGATTAGCCCTAATCAGGACAAAATACAGCAGGTGATAGACAGGAAAAATGACATTTGACATGATATTCACAGTCCAAGGCAATACAGTCAACTTTGGAATTTTGGCTTACTAGTTTAACTTCGGCAAGCATGAGACATTTTTGGTGTTACTTCAAGAAAAAAATTCCATCCTCTTACCTTTCCCCCAAGATCTCCATTTCCTCTCCCTTTTCCCTCTCCGCCTCTTTCCCTCTCCTCATCCCCTCTTGCCAATTCTGAGTAAACATCGACTGCTGCAAGTACTCGCAATAAAAAACATGCTGCTTATCTAACAAAGACATGCCATTGATATTTAACCTGTAAAAGCCTATTTTAAGGATATCTCACCCATACTAACTTCCCAATTTCCTTCTAAAAATGCTCCATGCCTGCTTAGCATTAGTGGATCTACCTTTTCACATCCCCACAAAGTGGACATCAGCCAACAATATCTTAATCAAATGATAAGGACTTCATATAAAAACAGGACGGGGCTGTCCTAAATGGTAGATTTGTTTCATAGTTACAATCATTTTTAGATGGATAAGAAAAGGGAACCAACTTGAAACTCACCCTAAAGGAGGGAGGGGGTATCCCCCACTTGGGTCCTGAATATTTATCAAACAAAATTGATGGGCATCACAATTTTGATGCACATTTTGAGCTGAAGGATGCTAGCAGAAGGCTATGAACTTCATAGAACAAAATATTTTCATAAGATTGGATTTTTTGACAAACCAATACGGTAAATCTATTTGGGAAAAAAGACAAAAAATCAACCATGGAGATGTCCAGAGAAATGTGGAAACTGACTCAATTTTACAATTCAATCCCCCTTCTATCCTTTCTGAACCATCTCTCAGCCATCTGACCCAATTCAGTATATAGAAAACAGGACTCTGCTAACAGTCTCAATTATCACAAAATGAGGTCTTCAAAACAAGCTAGCAATCGGTTTTGTATTGGCAAGCCAAAAATTACATTCAGTAAAAAAAAATACTTGCCAACCAAAAAATTCTAGTTTGGATGATATGTAGGAAAATCAAACCAAAAAGTTGGACAACAAATGAGGTAGGGAAAGCAAAAGAACCCGCAGAATACCAAATTACATATTTGAGCATAAACTAATATGATTGACAAATTTTAGAATTGAGAACATGAAGAAAACTTAAATCTTGTGTTTCATCAAACAAAATGAACATCCAGGTGATTGCCAGGATCATGTTTTCTTTGTTGGCAGGACCACAGCTTCACTGCCTATACGTGCAGATGATTTTTCTCTGCTCGTTGGTGGCACGATTTGGTTTTTAGATGACCACCCTCGACACGCAGCATTTGAGAGGGACTTCATGGATGTTGAGTTTATGGACGCGTTTGGAGATTTAGCTTATGATATGTCATTCGCCAATTTACCCATCCCTGCCCCTTTCGGACATCCAGTTTGGACTCTTCCACATCCGTGTTAGGGTACATATTATGACTGTTTGTTGGCGTACATATTAGACTTGCTTGTTGTCAGCATGTATTTTTGTTTGGATTACTTGTAATCAATGTTTTAAAACTCGGACCGGCCGGTGAACCGGTGGCATGACGCTCATGGCTCAACTCTTGTGCCGCTTCACCGGTTTTGTGTGTTTTTTTTTTTTTTGCAATGGCCCAATGGGCACCCAAGCACTGTGGTCTGGGCTATTAATGATATTTTTCAAATTTTGAGGGAAAAAAGTTTAAACCTAATAATTTTGAATACATTAATCCAAAAGTACTTTATCTTGAAGTGTCTTTAAAATTTTCTTAATAACATGAAAATTGAACATAATTTTTTTGAAAATTGATAAATGTAATTTCTTTCAACCATACAAAAAAAAAAGCAAGTCTGAAAAATTTGAAATATTAGATACATCTTTAACCTAAAATTGGAAAACAAAAAAAGAAAACCAACATCAATAAATGAAAAGAATTAAGTTTCAAATTAAATACAAAACTCCACATAGAAAATAAATAAAAGGAAGAAAACTTGTATAGATTATGTTAAAGTTGTGGAAGAAAACTTCAAGAGATTAAACTAAATACATGGAGATTTAAAAAATGGTAAGAGAGAGAGAGGTGGGGGGGAGATAGAGAAGAGGGGAAGAGTAGAGTTTGTATAGGAAATTTATTGTAATAACCCTAAAAACTAATGATTAAAAGAGAAATGATTGAGGTGAAATTGGAAGAATGCAAGATTGAATCATCTGATGGTGGAATTTAGTAACTCTAAAAATTAGTGATTAAAAGAGGATTGATGGAGGTAAAATTGGAAAGAATGCAAGATTGAATCCTTTGAATATAGAACTTAGTAACATTAAAAACTAGTGATTAAAAAAGGAATGATAGAGGTGAAATTGAAAATGATGCAAGATTGAAGCCTCCTAATGTGGAAATAGAGAGGCATAGATGGGTAAATGGAAGTTTCATTTTTATTTTACTTTCGTCATAGTTTTATAAATTTTTGTACTTACCTAACTTCAAAAATACTTGTTGGTGTGGTGGTTAAGACATTTGTGTCTTATATATGAGGCCCCAAGATCAAATCTCACTACTACCATATTTTATATTTTCAAAATGAAAAGTCAAAAAAACCACGGTTCATGTTCATCCCGTTCAATCGTTCTTGACTGTTTTTTGATCACTTCCGGCTATTATAACATGTTAACATTGCTTGTAATAACATGTTTTTGAATTTCGTTCGTGTTTTTGTACTTTATTTTGATGTTAAAATGAATTTCTTCGTGTTTTGTCTTTATTTTGACGTTAAAATTTTAGTCCGTATGTGAATACACCAAATAATAATAAACTTCAGTTGGCTATTTGGCATCAAAGTATTCCTATTAAAAGTCGTGCAGAATCATAAGAATATTAAGATGATAGAATTCTGTTGCAATGATATGCCTTCTATTTTAAAAATTAGGATTTGTTAGAGATTTATTTTGGGAGTACCTGTGATTTACATGCCATAACTTCTTGTTATGTGTCCCAACCCAAAAAAAAAAAAAAGGAGACAGGCTCTTGCTCTGGATAACAAGATTTTAGTGGAGCATTATCATATTGTATTTGAAGTGTGTGAAGAGGACTTAAATCTGGTAGTTTCTTCAATTTATGAAACTCATGTATTTGTTCATTTGTTCCTTTTTTTTTTTTTTTTTTTTGGAATTTAAGGCATTATCAATTAAGTTAAGAGCTAGCAACGCCTTTAATAAATCGGATTGAAGCATGACCTTTCTGAAATTCTTTAAAGAAAGCATTTTGCCATGCCTATAACACATTATATTGAAACATTACCTTTTTAAATTCTTCAAACAACTAAACTTTGAATAAGTTAAATGGACGTGTACTGAAAATACAAGATTCAAATTAAACTAGCTCAATAATTATTCAACAACTCTTTGACGGGTCATGAGTGTAATCGATGACCTATACTTTTTTTCCCCCATTTTCATTGTTGACAAAAATTGCTTGGTCTAGTCAATGACCTATACTTATCCAGGAAAGTCAAAACTTGAGCAGATCCAATCTATGTAGTGGCCAGTTTTGGACTGCAGACTCTACAAGATCAAGTCTATTCAAGTTTTTGCCATTATCCAAACTCAAGTTCAATCTCATCTGTTGTGTATCAATCACTAACTTTTTGATCCAAGAAAAGCAACTAGTTTTCATTGTGAGAGTATATTTAAACACTTTTTTTAACTTTATTTTAATTAGGATTAATTTTTTATATACTAAGAGTGTAGTGATATTTTTACATAAGCAATTTCAGTTGCATGCTACATATGCATGTTTTGAATTTTAAGTTTAAATTTGTGTTGGATGGCATAATCCAAACCTGCTAGTGTAAAAAAATTTGTATAAAAAAGTTATCCCTTTAATTCTCCAAGAAAAAATTTAGATGAATTCAATCAAAAGCATTTTTTTTCCTTTTTAAAGGGATTTTTTGTACAAAAACTTTGAAATTTTTTGGCGCAAAATTGTATAAGCCCGTGCGGCAAAAAGGCCCCTTGCACATGCTGACTTCAGCATCAATAATATTGTAATCCAGCTTGTTAGATTTGTCTTGTTTAAAGATACAAGATTGTTCATATATTGGGAAAAAATAAATGTGGAATTAAATAACTAAATTGAAGAAGAGAAATTCTTAACACAGATAAACTCGAAAAGCGATCAAACACCCAACAAGTGTTAGAATGTTTCTTCAAGGTCGTAATAAAAAATTTTTTTTTTTTTATAATCTCCCATCTGCAAAATTCAATTAACTAAAATTGCAATAAAAATTGCCATTGGAATGAATGAAAGTGGTAGATACCAGATTCATGCATTCTCGTCTCATTATCTCCTCTCAGGATGGCGATACGTCCAGGCAGCAGCACTCAAAAAAGGCAAGACCTCTAACAGCCTTCTAGCATGCCTTTGAGCTCATTCCTTGTTACTGGATACTCATTGTCCACTGCAACTCTCACGATTGGATGCTTCTCCTTAAGTTGTTGTTTCAAGATATCTTTGGACTTTGTGTTGTTCCATTCCTTAAAAATTTTTTTTAAGCTATTGAAAATACAGAAGTTTCCCATCTTAAATACCATACGTCAACATATACAAACATGAAATCCAAAACTCCAATCATGTTAAGGAAAAAAATATCCACGAATAAGTTCCATCCCCTTTACAATGCGCAGGCCATTTTCACCATGGTTCCATTTTTCGATTCTTACAACTTATCTTCCTGCTTTTTGAAGAGCGTCAGAAGTCATGTTTCCTATTGCATAATCATTTCCCGCACTACAACAACAGCATCCACAAACTTGGCCAAATCTGCAGCACAGCATTACCAACTACCAACTCCAAATAGAAACAAGGTTCCTTTTTTTTCTTTTACCCTGCACTTTATTCAAACGTACATATATTTAATTTTATTCTTCTATAATTTTGTTCACGGAACATAAACATCTTCAAAAGAGATGTATATGCTTTCACTTACTTCCAACCTTGAGGGCTTAAAATCCATGCGGCTCTTATGGTCTTTAAGATCAAAATGAACACTGTTGATCCAAGGTGATACTCTCCGACCCTTTGGGTATGGCAGAACCTACAAGAAATAAGAATAACCGTATCATTCCGGTTAAAACAAACTTAACAAACTTCTAGATGAATTTAAAATACAGAAAAGAAAAAAGCAACTGAGATATGAAAACTAAAAACCAAAAAACATAATTTGTAAAACACCAGAAAGGGAAGGCATGATCGTAAAGTGAAAAAAAGCTAAAGTCCAATGACTAGTGATCAAAAGAAAGATGACCTTATCTAAGAAAGCAAAGACAAATAGACCAATCATCTGTGATGAAAAGATAACCAACAAACCTTGAAAATGATAAGCATGTACAGAATGTAGAAAATTAAAGGGCAAAGATTAAAATAAGAATACACTGGATAGTAAGATCCTCCTCCATAACACTATCCTCGTACTACATTGTAGGTCAGGTAAAAACAATGAGGCAATTTCCCAAGCATAATGTTTATGAAGGCAAGTACATTAAGCACAAAACCCCAGAAAAGGAAAAGAAAGAAAACCCATGCAGTTACAACTAAATCCGACAGACCCTTTCTGATGAAACCTACTCCCAAGCCCAAACCCTCGCCAACAAAAGAACCCTTACAGTAAAATTCAGAAAGTCAATCCAAATAGTCTCAAAAGAATTGTACAAAACATTGAAATTTAGTTGAGCATTTAACCATAATAGGAAGCCAAAGACAAAAATGTAAAGAAACAGATGACGAAAGAGACTGCCCAAGATCACATGAAGAAAGAAAATGTATGAGAAGGAATAAAAAAAAAAGGGAAAAAAGGGATTAGCAGTCATGGATTTACCAATGGTACATGTTGTTGGGTATGTCAACCACTGATAGTGGTGGAACTTCGATCTTATCACCCATAGAATTTGAAACACCATATTCGTATCATTTCTAAGAGTAAATGTTAAGTGTGGCTTTGTATCCCACATCGAATATTTCATAAAGAAGTCTCTCCTCTTGGTGGTTATAAATAAAGTGGGTTTTATGGGTTTGTTAGGTCTGGTCCCAGGAAATTAACGAAAGGGTTCTTGATAATTGCACCAAGTTTACGTGGTTCGGTCAAATTGACCTACGTCCATAGGTGAAGGGGTAGCAGATTTACTTTAACAAAAGAGAGTACAAAAGAGAGGACACAGAACCCTAGGAATAATCCCTAGGCTCAAAAGCACCTAAACTGAAAACACAAAAGAGCCAAAATAGCACAAAAGGCTTAATAGGCCAAAGGGCCCACAAACTTGCTCTTTCGGCTCGATGCTTAATCAAAACCTCCCTTAACATTGGGCCATGGGCCCCATAAAACTCTCTTGACTGGTGCCTAAGGCACGTGGGCTGGTACGGTTGACACATGGGCCGGTACCTTTGGCACACCTTAATTCATTTAAACCAACTTTATTTATAACCATCAAGAGGAGAGATTTCTTTATAAAATATCCGATGTGGGATATAAAGCCACACTTAACAAATCTCCATCTTGGCATGTATCCAACATTGACAAATAGCAAATATGCTCCACCTTTTCCACGAAAGCAAATGATCTCAACGCCAACTTAAATTCCCAAGAATTCCAACGAAGTCATCAATAAATTGAGATGCCAAAGACTCAATAGGTCCCAACAGATCAAAATTAACAAAAGACTCAACAGATCCCAACGGGTTAAAATTGCGAATACTGTAATCTTACTCCACCTTCTCCACGAAACCCCTCTAAGCTCCAACGGGACTAATAGCTCTTTGTCACAAAACCCAACTGAGCTCCAATAGGGCCTTTTTCTTTATTCTCTGTAGTGTCATCGTTGCCATAGAACTCAGAACTTGAAACCTGATGCTCTGATACCAGTTTGTTAGGCCTGGTTCCAGGAAATTGACGAAGGGTTCTTGGCAACCCAACAAAGACAAATAACAAAGCAAAAATAAATAAAATAGAGACATAGG
The DNA here is from genome assembly GCA_013103745.1 of Gardenia jasminoides. Classification (NCBI taxonomy): domain Eukaryota; kingdom Viridiplantae; phylum Streptophyta; class Magnoliopsida; order Gentianales; family Rubiaceae; genus Gardenia; species Gardenia jasminoides. Next base: position 4,702,016 of record CM023095.1, read on the forward strand.
ATTTACGTGGTTCGGTCAAATTGACCTACGGCCATGGGTGAAGGGGTAATAGATTTACTATAACAAAAGAGAGTACAAAAGAGAGAATACAAAATGTTTGAAAATAATTCCTAAATCCAAAAGCACCCAAACAGAAAACACAAAAGAGCCAAAATAGCACAAAAGGCTTAATGGGCCAAGAGCCCACGAACGCCTAACCAAAACCTCTATTAACATTGGAGCATGGGCCCCCTTAAAACTCTCTTAGATTGGTGTCAAGCACATGGCTACAAGGTACATGAGCAGTACCTTTGGCACATGGGCCGGTACCTTTGGCACAACTTAATTCACTTAAACCCACTTTATTTATAACCACCAAGAGTAGAGACTTCTTTATGAAATATTCGATGTGGGATACAAAACCACACTTAACAAATCTCCACCTTGGCGTGTATCCAACATTGACAAATAGCAAATATGCTCCACCGTCTCCACGAAAGTCCCAACAGATCTCAACGAGTCACCAAATTCCCAATAGACCCCAACGAGTCACCAATAAACTGAGATGCCAAAGACTCAATAGGCCCCAACAGGTCAAAACTCACAAAAGACTCAACAGATCCCAACTGGCTAAAATTGCGAATGCTGTAATCTTACTTCACCTTCTCCATGAAACCCCTCTAAGTTCTAACGGGACTAATAGCTCTTTGTCACAAAACCCAACTAAGCTCCAATAAGACCTTTTTCTTCACTCTCTGTAGTGCCATCGTTGCCATAGAACCCAGAATCTGAAAACCTGATACTCTGATACCAATTTGTTAGGCCTGATCCCAGGAAATTGACGAAAGGGTTCTTGATAATTGTAAAAAACAAATAAAATAATAAATAAATCAAACAGAGACACCAAATTTAAGTGGTTCGGTCAAATTGACCTACGTCTACGGGCGAAGGGGTAGCAGATTTATTGTAACAAAAGAAAGTACAAAAGAGAGGACACAGAACCCTAGGAATAATCCCTAGGCTCAAAAACACCTAAACTAAAAACACAAAAGAGCCAAAATAGCACAAAAGGCTTAACGGGCCAAAGGGCCCACAAACTTGCTCTTTTGGCTCGATGCTTAATCAAACCTCCTTAACATTAATGGGCCCCATAAACTCTTCTTTCTTAACCTGGTGCCTAAACGGGTTGGTAATGGTTGGCACATGGGTTGGTACCTTTGACACACCTTAATTCACTTAAACCAACTTTATTTATAACCACCAAGAGAAGAGACTTCTTTATAAAATATCCGATGTGGGATATAAAGCCACACTTAACAGTAAATAGTTCAAATACAGGTTAAAAAATTAAACCCAGAAAATAGAAAGTAGATGGGGAACTTATCGAATTACCAATCATAGAGGAAGTGCTGGGTCTAGCCAGCTATACCAGTGATGGTGGAGCTCCAAATCCCATGGATGGGGAAGGCAAAAGGAAAAACGCATTCCCAGAGAAGAATGAAGGATAAAGAAATCACAAAGGCTGCACGTATAAGGGTGATGAATAAACTTTTGGTCTGATGAAAATGACTGAAGGAAGGGGAGAGGAAGAGGGCAAGGCAAAGGAGGAGAGGAAGAGAACCGTTGAAGCGGTGGAAATATGAGAGAAACCCTAGATAGAAAGTCTACGTACAGGCAGAGAAAAAAAGGAGGGAAAGCCAAAAACCGGAAAAACACGTGCATAGAACATGATGGATGATGAAGCGACGAAAATAATTGGCAACTTCCTTTCGCTTTGATTCGATTTATGTTGAAAAGTACCACACATTCTTTGCTCCTTTTGCCAGGCCATTTGAGATATTTTACAATCTAAAAACAAAGAAGCCAAACTCACATCAAAGATCATGACACAGAGACACAAATCGAGACATCCATTCTCCATTTTCAATCTATCCAGTAGAAAGTCTTCTCTACACAATAACTACAGATTAAAGGCATTCCTCTAATAAAGTGATTTCCCAAGCCGCCTTATACCTTATCACAAGATGTCCGCCACCCTTACAACTTGAAAAGCTGATTTTAGTGTAAATGAACCGTAAACATTAGGTAGCCGCCTAGTCTAATCTTCACATGTTGGTATAGTAACATGTCGTGTAGACCGCATTAGTTCATTAATTTTCCTACACACCGTTCTTGTACCCATTTTCAATTTCAAGCACATACATTTAGGAACCATGTCCCGTGGAATGAAAACCAAAGCATTCAAAGTAGAATTACAGAAAACTTCATAAACAAATGCCCCACCAGATGCCGTGAATTAAACCAAAAGCTAGTCCGCAAACCATTTCCGTAAGTTTTCTCGATGGAAGGTTGAGATAGGTCTCAAATTCAGCACCTTTGTCCACGGCCTGTAGGAGTCTTAAATCCCTAGAAAATAAATATATAAATGACATTAAAAGAAAAAAAATCCCTCCATGAAAGGTTCAGCCTGTTAATAATGACAATCCAAACAAAGCAGGTCCAAAAAAGACAAACAAAAGCTACCACAAAGTTTAAATGACCACAAAACTTCCCATCCTCTCTCAAGCTTCTCAAGCTGTCAAGAAAACATACACAAAGCAACATCAACTTTCCTATCCCTCATGCTAGCACTTAGCTTCACCCATATTCAAACCAAACCATATAAGAAGATATGAACAAAAGCCAAAACAAGCTCACTAGAAAAAAAAAAAAAAGACAAACAAAAGGGTGTTTTGATATTACTGATAATATAAGAAAAGCAAGGGAACCTGGAAAGTTTCAAATCATGGGAGTGCACAAACAAGATAGTATTTTGATACTACTGATAATACAAGGAAAGGAGTAAGGAATTGCAGATCAGTCCCGGGGGGGGGGGGGAACTAAAAACCATAGGAAACATTTTGAATCTCAAAATTCAACACCAAAAAGCAATTTGATCAATGATCCTCCCAGTGGGAAGGAGGCCAATGTGGTTGCACATAAGGCAGTAGCATAAAAAAATCGCTGGCAAAGGAGTGATGTCCACCATATGGTACTTCATTCGGCTGTCCATTCTCAACGTCACATGAAAAGATTCTAGCTCCCATCCTAAAAATCAATGTTTTAAACTCTGACTGAGGCCATTTCGTTGAACTGGAACCGCCAGCATCCAAAGTCATCCTCAAAAACCGAAAATTTCAAAACTTGGTCAAAAGCGATCAAAACCCGGGTTTGACGGGGTGAACTGGTTGATCCGGTTGACCAGGTTTTGACTATTTGACCTTTTTTTTTTTTTAACCCATCATGTCCTTTCAAACTCATTTTTTAAGTTTTAGTAAATATGTTTTAACCTCTCATTATTTTAGTAAAGTGTAAAATTAATTTAATACATTTTTTAAGTTACATTTCTACCTATATATATGTGTGTATATATATACATATATTTTATATTCTTTAAGTCAATTTTATGGTTAAATATAAAATTCTCAAATTTGTATATAAAGTCATAAATCACCAATTTTAGAAAATTTTATATATATATAAAGTTGAAAACTACCAATTTGAGGGAATTTTTATATACTATTTTTAAGGAAATTTTTTTATATACTATTTTGATTATATATTATTAATATATATATATATATATATATATATATATATATTTATGACATATTATGACGTTGATTGCCGGACCTATCGACTCGAAGCTCACCCGGCTCGATGTCCGTCCGAATCAAAACATTGCTAAAAATCAGCACACATGGGTTGAAAGGATGGCATGCCTTGCGAACAATATTTCTTTCATCGTTGGTTGTGGCTGATCAAAAACCAAGCCAAAGGGCATCCAAAAAATCTAGCTTCACATCATATGTCGGGATCCATTCCCCTACGCATGAATTACAAGCCTCAATCCATACCGATCAAGTCGGTTAGCAAGGGTAAAACTCAAATCCTAGTAAGTCTGTAGCCCACAAAGACATTGTAGAAATCCATCACTTGTTTGGGACACCGGGAAAGCGCAAAGTGCAGCCAATTCCAGGTAACCCAATTAACAGCACATGATCAACAGCCCGGTTTGGATCATAGACCATTAAGTCACCTCCACTAGTAAACCATAAAAAGGTCCCTCCATTAGTTGTGGTAGGGGGCACGACTGTATGAACATGACACCTGGCAGTACCATCAGCAGCACCAAGGTCGTATTCTTTCCAAAGACCAGACTTTGAGGGATACGATCATACATCTCGACCTTGACAAAGTCTTCCCTCGCAAAAAAAAAAAGTTTCTTATTTACAATTGGCAGTGATCACCCGGAAATCGTTATCCAATTCGGTGGAAAAAATCCAGGAGGAGTCACCGACAATCTACAAAGCCACCATCACCGCTCATGGACTCGATATCAACTAAGCTTGGGGCAGCGAGAACAATTTCCGGTAATGGGATTAAAGACATGGAAATTTAAAGATGGTTGCCACAAAGGACCAAGCCATTGGAAATAGCTCGAAGGAACCAACCGCATCCACTAACACAAGCAGGTTAGAGGCTTCATGTCCACGGTGGGGAAGGAGAATCCTGGTCCCGCTTCGTTGGAAAGGCGGGGAAATCGAGCCTGATCAATCTCGGGTTAAAGAAGCCTGAGGGTGGGATCCCCAACCTTTACGCAGAACGATGTAAGGATCGAAGGAGGGCAAGACAAGTTATAATGCCGAGTTTGAGACGATTGAAATCTAAAAATAGCTTTACAGGCAATGAAGCGAGAATCAACAACATCAAATCGTCGAAAGTTGATATTTCATGGCACCAAAGCCAGCCCTCCTCTTGCATCTCTTGCATTGGTTCCAAAGGCCTCAATTATCATAACTCACCATTTTACAAGAATCAAACTAATGGGATTTAAGATGCAACAACGCGCAAGTGAGAACCGTGATCTATTCCTATGGCATAACTACCAGATGCAGCTCCATCAAAGACCAAGTAAAGGATGAAGTAGGTCGTATGCTAAAATCAAGTCTTCTTTATATATATATATATATATATATATATTGCCGTAAGATGTTTTCGCAATGATAAGAATTTACAAGTTATGATAAATAGAACCAAGTAAAGAACCGACAATATTTAAATTACACAAAGAAAGAGAAAAAAATCGAAGTCTTTATGCTAGAATAGATAATGATAATTATGCCAATTAGGGTTTCAAAAATAGATAATTATACCACCATACAAACGCATGTATCGACCACTAGTAACCAAAGGAAACAAAGTGAAGGAAGAAATCCTCTGAAAGAAACTTGTTTCTCCTCCCAGATAAACCTCAACTTTGCGCACACCCTAGCTTTCGAGGAGGAGAGGACACCTTGGAGAATTGGGATAAGGAGAACAAACAAGGAAAGGATCTATGAAGCGAGACTTCATCTTAATTTTCACCTAACGCCATATGCAGACTTTACAAACCAAATAGTATATATTTAGAAATCTGTCATGGTTGGGAAGGGAGGGGAGGCTGGGAGAGGGGAGGAGGAGTGAGGGAGGAGGGTGGATGGGGAGGCAGGGGGTGGTGGAGGGGAGGGAGGGAGGGAGAAAGAAAGAAGAAGAAGAAGAAGGAGGAGAAAAAAGAAAAGAAAAAACACCTCATGCACTGGCGGGGGAGGGAAAAGAAAAAGAAAAAAGAAATGGAAAAGGAAAAAGGAAAAAGGAAAAAAAAAAAGAAAAAGAAAAAAGAAAATAGAAAAAAAAATCTTCCAAATATACCAAATACAAGTTACCGTGATTGTTTTTCGTTACAGTAATGCTACAGTAGTGTTTTTGAAATACAACTCTAAAAACACCTAATCCAAACGGAACCTTTCTTTTGGCATTGTCGTTAGTCTCTTTCTATTCTTTTTTTCTTTTTTCTTTTTGGTACAATTGGAATAGTATGATTCCTTTTTCAGAACAAAATTGTTGAAACATTCTATAAATAATTCAACGAAGGGTCGAAGTTGTACTCAAAACTCATTATGTACTATGATTCTTCTAATGGTAATTTATTATGTTCATTTGAGAGAAAAACGCCAATGTTATTGCCATCTTAACTGGAAGTTGTGATTTTTTATTTAAAATACGAAAGTTCTAAAAAAAAGAAAAAAGAAAATAAGGCAGGTATTCAAAATCATTCGAGAATAGGACCATGCCATAGTTTCTAAATGTTTTCGAGGAAGGCCTTTCTTAATACTTGCCCTTGAATTCTGATAGAGTAAGGTTCACATTTGGCTGGAAAAAAAAATCCACACTCGTTATATTTTATATTTTTATATGAGAGCACTTGCCTAATTTTTGTCGGGGATAATATCGGAAACATCCCCTGAGATTTCTTTTAATATCACCTGTCACCTCTAAAGTTTTAAAAATAGCACTTACATCCCTTACTTTTGTTATTTGTGTAACAAAATTTATGAAAACCCCAAACTACACTTTTGCTTATTTTGCTAAATAAAAATACTCCTAAACCACTTTATTTGCTCCAAAAAAAACATATCACAAATCTATAATCCATAAAAATATAAATTTAAAAAATAAAAAAGATATTTGTAAAAAAATATACAAGTACCAATTCAACTATATATATTTAAAACTAATTTCTTATGAGTCTTTTTTTTTCCCAACATTTTCGTAACTCGTGATCCAAGTCTTTAAGTTGTACTAATTTATTATAAAAGTTAACTTAAAATAAATGAAAAAAAGCATACATTCATACTCCACATTATCACAATTAGAAAAAAATAAAATTTAATACAGCCATCCAAAAAAAAAAGAGTAAAAGAGAATGTTGGATAAATGAAAAAAAGAAAGAAAGTGACTTTTGATTCCTTTCCTTTAATTTTTTGACATCTATTTATTTGATATATAAATTATGTACCAAGTGAGGATTAATATAGTAATTTTACAACTACTAGGAGGGCTGAATGATATTTTTAAAACTATAAGTGTGCCAGGTGATATTAAGAGACACTTCAGGGGATGTTTCTGATATTATCCCTTTTTGTAATGAGTAAATTGCCCATTGGACCCCTAAACTATTGCTTTTGTATAGTTTTGACCCCTAAACTATACTATGTATTATTAAACTCTTAAAAAAATTAATGTGAAGCTTTTGGTTCTTCTATCAATTTCCTTTGTTTGAGCTGATGAAATGGAAGGATAGTCCTTCCATAAAAAATTGAAGGGGACATTGAGCTTTTGACTCTTTTTCCTCTTCTTTCTCCTGGGTTCACCCATCATTTAGCCTTAATTTTGTAAGATTTATAATCAGAAATAGGGAAGTATGATCATTTTACTTATCTTCTTGTCATTTGTTTTTTGTCGATGGACAATTTCGTCCTCACATATCATTAGGTTAAAACAGTAAAAATTGATAGAATAGTCAAAAGATTACACATTAACTTGTTTAAGAACTTCAATATTACTCCCTCTATCCAATTGAAATGGTCATACTTTCCACTTTGGGATCCCAAAATGGTTGTTATCTTATCAAAGTCAAAATTACTTTTGATCTCTTTTTTCAGTGTCATTTGCACATTTATTTACATTTTATAATAAATTCAAATATGAAAATTGAAGTTTCGAGAGCAACTTTGGAAACAAATCCACCAAAATTACTATCAAATAACTATTTTTAAGAAGTTAAAATCTTGAAATGTGGAAAAAAATTAGGGATAGAGGGAGTATATAATGTAGAGTTCATTTATTTACTTGTATCATTAATACATTTTCTAACCACCATTTTATTTCACATACATCACACAAAAAAAGTGCTAAAGTATTTTTTTAAAAAAATTATGCCACACAATCTACTATCCAAACACACCAATATTTTAGGGGTTAAAAATATACAAAAGCAATAGTTTGGGGGTTGACTAGACAATTTGCTTCCTTGTAATTGATATAAATAACATGAGTAACAACATGTTACGTATCTCATGATTCTCATCAAGGAATTTCGAATAAGCAATGGCAAGCTGATCATGTCACTTTGCTTGATTTATGGAGGTTATGACTTGTAAAATAAAGTCACAGTAACCTAGCATGCATGGACTGCGAAGATTTGGGGAAGTAAGACAAATTAATTTAAGGATATATCTATATAGTCATTAACGGCTTAAGACAAGGAAGAAAATTATGAAGAAAAGCGAGTTAATCTCAATTAATGAGGATTACAATAGTTTAAATATGGCCAACTATGAATAATCAGCTTATGAATTTAGACCACTATAAATAGAGCTCAAACCTCCTGTTGTTGTCAAGAATTGCACTTTCAAATCATGGCTTCTCTTTCACTTCCAAGCACCACCAATGCCTTCTATCCTTCCTTCTCCACCAATGCCTTCTATCCCTCATTCTCCACCCTTTTCAGCATGCATTATTCCCCTTTCATATATAAGATTTTAAAAAAAATCCTCAATAAGCAAAAAGCAATTCTTACCTTCTTAAGCTGTCTTGATATGCCAGAGATGATGACCAAAACCAACTCAACAATTCAAAAGCTAAGGATCCTTCCCTTGGGAAGTTCGATCATAGAAATGTTCTTATTGGCTTAGGGGGACTATATGGTGCAGCTTGCACTCTTGCTATTAAACCTTCCGTCTATGCGGCACTGATATCAGCACCTGATATCACTCAATGCGGTGCAGCAAAATTGCCCGATGGAGCTACACCAACCAATTGTTGCCCTCCATTCCCCACAAACATAATCGATTTCAAGCTTCCTCCACCATTTACTACCCTGCATGTTAGCCTGCTGCTCATCTAGTTGATGGTCGAATACATAGCAAAGTTTTCAGATGATGTACAACGGATGAAAGCCCTTTCCGACGATGATCGAAGAAGTTTCAATCAACAAGCCAAGGTACATTGTGCCTACTGTGATGGTGCTTATAAGCAAGTTGGATTTCCAGATCTTGAACTTCAAGTACACAACTCACGGCTCTTCTTCCCGTTTCATCGGTACTACTTATACTTCTTCAAGAAAATCTTCGGAAGCCTCATTAATAATCTGAACTTTGCCATACCATTTTGGAACTGGGAAAATTTTTATGGGATGCAATTACCTGGATTCTACAGTGACCCTGATTCTCCACTCTATGATAGTCTTCGCGGCGCCAATCATCAGCCACCAACAGTAATTGACTTGCTACAATGGCTTTGACACTACTATTGATGATTAATAACAGGCGTCTTAAAACTTTATAACCATGTACAGGCAAATGATGGTGAATTCCAGGACTGCCGAGCTTTTCTTTGGAAGCCCTTATCGCGCTGGTGATGGTCCTGACCCCGGAGCCGGTTCAGTTGAGAACATCCCTCATGGATCAGTTCATGTATGGACTGGTGACAGAAACCAACCCAATGGGGAGGATATGGGGAGCTTTTACTCGGCTGCTCGAGACCCCATATTCTATGCTCATCAGTCCAATCTCGATAGGCTATGTAATGTATGGAAATCTCTTGGAGGAAGGCGTCAAGACATCATGGATCCTGATTGGCCTGATGCATCATTTCTCTTCTACGATGAAAATGCTCCAGTGTTCCGCGTAAAAGTTCGCATTGTTTGGATACCACCAGGCTTGGATATACATATCAAGCCGTGGAGATTATGGTTAAGAGGCCAAAGACGAAGAGGAATAAGAAGGTGAAAAAAGAAAAAGAGGAAATTTTGATTATCGAAAAGATTAAAGTGGAGAGGGATGTATTTGTTGGAAAAATGGCGAACAATATTAACACTAGAATAATAAAAATATAAGAAAAATGGAGTAACGATGTAATAACTAGGTTGGAAAAATGGCTTTCTCAATGGACGTTATTACTGATAAATCTAACCAATGCACATGGGTGCAAATCCACCGGTTTGAACTAGATTAGTTCAACTCAACTCTCCTTTCATGTGCACGAGTTCACAATAGTTTTTAATTTATTATAAGTCCAATAAATAGTTAGATAATATAAAATAACTAGACGTCTCCTTAGTTTTCCAATGTGGGACAAAATTTTTTGAAATATATACTATCTGCAATAGTATTTTCCAAGTTGGACGTGTTTATTAATGATGAGGATGCCCCCAAGAGCGGGCCGGGAAAGACTGAATTTGCTGGGAGCTTTTTGAACGTACCACATGGGCATAATCATGGGAAGAAGAAGAAGAAGAAGACTGAAGTGAGGTTGGTCATAACAGAGATTCTGGAAGATTTGGATGCTGAAGAAGATGAACATGTGCTGGTAACTTTGGCTTCACGTAGTGGTTGTGATGCTTTGACAATAGGTGATGTCAAGATTGTTCTGCTTGATTAATTGATAGAGGTTATGACAGTGAAAAAATGTCTATTAATATTCTGAATTATGTGATTTCACTTTGCTGAATAACTACGTTTTTGACCAGCCTCTTTTCCATGAGCTGATTAATGGAGTTGAAATTGTGCCTTTACTTTTACTGAGTCAAAGAGCATTTTTTCTCTTTTTCGTGAGCAACAAGTGAAAGATATCAATTTTGGACAAAGATTACTTAAACAGCATAAAATTGCTCAAATAAGCTTCTATTAGAAAGTGTTGTTCGTATTTTACTGCTTCTAGAAAGTAATTGTCATTTCATCTCTTTCTACAAATGACTACGCTCCAATTCTTTAAAAAAGGAAATATAATATAATAAACAAGCTGAATATTGCCAAGAATAATTCTGACATTAGTTTTTGGTCTTTACGTTGTAATAATGCTTCCCATTTTTTTTTTTGATTAATGTATGTATCTAAAAACAATATATCTTACCGAAGCTGACTGCATTATAGTTTTTTTCCCCCCTTTTCGCCAAGATCCACCTTTCTGATATTTATGCAAAATAACGTCCATTGGAAAGCCATGTAAATGTAGTAACGATGCAATAACTATTAATTAAATGAAGATAAAGGACTTCACTGAGTCTCAAGGCCAGATTGCATGTCAAAGACAAACTAATTTGGCATCATTCATTTTTCCAGGCACCTACATCTGCCGTCCGGCTAATTGAAGAAAGAGAGAATTGCAGTTTTGATCTTTAATATTTTGCCTGTATATCAAATTGGTCCTCAATATTTTGATCAAAATAAATTTACTACTCAAAATTTGCGATTTAGGTAGATTTAGGGCGATTAATGGAAATGGAACAATGACAAATGATTAACATCAAATTGCCATTAGTCATAACTTTGACCCTACACATTTGGTTCCCAAAATTTTGATTTTAAGTCTCTAATTGTAAATAGCAATATTGAAGGTTTTAACATGAATTGAGATGTAAATTAGAATAAAATAATATTAAATGAGTAATAAGAATTCTAAGTAAACATCTTTTTCTTCATTATATGTTATACTATATTTGAGACTAACTATGCAAAAGAAAATAAACGTATAATATATTATCAATATGAATAAATGAAATATAAATAAAAAAGAAAAAAGAAGTTTTTAGAATTCCTAATCCGTATTTAATACTATTTTATTTGAGTTTGCATATCAAATCATCCTAAAACCCTTAATATCACTATTTAAAATTTAGGAAAATATAATGATTCAAAATCAAAACATGAGGAACTCAAAGTGCAAAGTCAAAATTGTTGACTAACGGCAATTTGATGTTAACCTATTTCGTTTCTATTGCTTGTTCTAAATCTACCTGAAATCACAAACTTTTGAGCACTAGATTTGTTTTAACACGCAAGCTAAATATTGCAGACTAAAAAATTGCAATTTGTCCTTGGGAAAAAAACTTCCACGGCACCTTATTGAGGTTCAAATAGGGTGAATTAACTAAGGACGCAAACGTTCAAATGCAAAATAAATTAATAACAATGGTAGTCGTGAAGGAATATCTGATCCGACTCATTTGAATTAATGGTGGGAAAAAATAATAAAAAAAAAACTACTCAAAGGATCAGCCTTACTACTGCAATTCAGATCGGATCTTGACTGCAGAACATAAATTAATCAAGTATATAGTTTCACTAAGTCCAATGCATATCCATTAAATTATATTAGTGTAGCTTTTAAAAGAATCTAATTATAATATGACATATAATTCTTATTGACCACAACTTGCAAGATTGAATAGACAGAAAACCAGGGTAGGTAGGCACTGCTGGCAGTAAAAGTTTTTCCCTTTGTGCATTAAGCAAACCAACAGTAATCAGTCAAAAGGGGTTCGATTCTAAAAATAAATTTATAAGAAGACGTAACTAAATCAAAACGCTAGGATAAGATACTGACTCATTACACAATTGTCATAGTTCCACTCAGTACCCAATCTTGATAAGAGAAACATGGATTACGACAAAAATTTGTCTTTGTAATTAACTATTTAACATTGATATTGCCAGACATTAAAAAGAAAACAAAGGTTTTGGTGAAACTAATCACCGACTGTCGATGTCACTAAATAAATAACTAGAGGTTTTGGTAACTCTTACGTCAATTACCACAACTATGTGACGAATTTCTCTTGCGTGCTTTGATTTTTTTCTTTCTTTATGGTCATAGACAGCAGCATACTATCCCGGCTAGCACTAGCGACCCCGGAGACTTAAGAATTAATTAAAGGACTATGCTTATACGCAATAATAGTCAAATTAAAAGTCCTATACGTATCCATTCTTCTTCTATTCCAAGAAATTAGACAGGATTACCTCAAAAAAAAAAAAGTGGTGTTCACATTTTGTATGAATCAGATTTGTACCAAATCCATAGTCGGTCAACAACGAGATAAAAATATAATTGAAAGTAAGATCCAAGCCAGAAGTTTCTTTGTGAACATGAATCTTGATTTTCTCACTTTTATTTCTTTTTTCTTCTTTCCGTAGGAAAAAAAAAAAGAATTGGAAAAATTAGCTTAGGAAACTTCCTTGGCTAAGTTGGTACATCCCACGTGATTTTATAGGTTACTTGTTTATCTTTGTCAACTATGGAAACCAGTCCTATGAGAAAAGTCCCATTTCAGGCTATGCATGAATGGAAGTACAAGTATTGCAACACTAAATGCTATAAATATGGGTAGAATAACCATAAGATTACACCTCAGTTGGAACCATGGCATCTCTTTCAACTTCCGCTGCCTGCACTCCTGCTAACACCCTTTCCAGTTTGCACTACTCTCCTTTCCTAGCCAAGACCTTTCACATTTCCACGACCAAAAAAAGTAAGCATCATTTCAAGGTTTCTTGCCAAGCCACAGATGGAGAAAGAAATGCATCTAGGAGAAATGTACTCATTGGTTTAGGTGGGCTATATGGTGCAGCTGGTCTTGCAGCTGATCCCTTTGCCTTTGCAGCCCCAATTCAAGCCCCTGATGTCTCGAAATGCGGCCCAGCCGACTTGCCCTCCGGTGCTGCACCAACCAATTGCTGCCCTCCACCGGCAACCACCATTGTGGATTTCAAGCTTCCTGCACCATCTAATACTCTACGTGTTAGACCAGCTGCTCATCTTGTTGATGATGCATACATTGCAAAGTTTCAAAAGGCAGTACAACTCATGAAAGCCCTTCCTGATGATGATCCAAGAAGTTTCAAACAACAGGCTAATGTTCATTGTGCTTATTGCGATGGGGCCTATGATCAAGTTGGATTTCCAAATCTTGAGCTTCAAGTTCACAGCTCTTGGCTTTTCCTTCCGTTTCACCGGTACTATTTGTACTTCTACGAGAGAATCTTGGGAAAGTTGATCAATGATCCAACTTTTGCCATGCCATTCTGGAACTGGGATGCTCAAGGCGGAATGCATCTGCCTGATATATACACTGACCCTACTTCTCCACTCTATGATACTCTTCGCGACGGCAGCCACCAGCCTCCAACAATGATAGACTTGGATTTCAACGGAACCGATCCCAACATCTCTGATAGTCAGCAATTGTCCCAAAATTACACTATCATGTACCGTCAAATGGTATCGAATTCCAGGACTCCCACGCTATTCTTTGGCAACCCCTATCGCGCCGGTGATGATCCTGATCAAGGAGCTGGCCAACTTGAAATCACCCCTCATGGACCAGTTCACGTGTGGACAGGTGACAGAACTCAGCCTAATACAGAGGACATGGGCAACTTTTACTCGGCCGCTAGAGACCCTATTTTCTATGCTCATCATTCCAACATCGATAGAATGTGGACTTTGTGGAAAACATTGGGCGGAAGGCGTCAGGATATCACTGACACTGACTGGCTAAACGCGTCATTCGTGTTCTATGATGAAAATGCTCAAATGGTTCGTGTAAGAGTCCGAGATTGTTTGGACACAACCAAGCTTGGGTATACCTATCAAACTGTGGATACTCCATGGGTGAATTCTCGTCCGACGCCCCGTCTAGCAAAGGTAGCGAGGAAAGTCAAGAAACTTGTGGTGGCAAATGCTGCTGATCATAGCCATTCACCTGGAGATATCTTCCCAGCAAAGCTGGACAAGATAATCAAAGTCATGGTTAAGAGGCCGAAGAAGAAGAGAAGCAAGAAGGAGAAAGATGAAAAGGAGGAAATTTTGGTGATTGAAAAGATCGAAGTGGAGAGAGATACGTTTGCCAAGTTTGACATATACATTAATGATGAAGATGAACCGAAAAGCACACCGGAGAATACTGAGTTTGCTGGAAGCTTTGTGAATGTTCCCCATAAGCATAAGCATGGGAAGAAGATCAAGACTCATCTGAATCTGTCATTGACTGAGATTTTGGAAGATTTGGGTGCTGAAGATGATGAACATGTGTTGGTGATTTTGGTTCCACGAGTTGGGTGTGATGCTGTGACCATTGGTGGAATCAAGATTATTCTCGATTGATTTGATTAATCACGGAGCTAATGGCATAGCCAGGAGCCAATAAAAGCTAAATTTTTCTTCAAGATTTAGTTTTCTTAATCATTGCCTCTGGCTTGGGTTTTGATTTCTGCTGATTCGTCGATACATCTTTCATGTAATAATTGGACTTTGTCTTCCCTGTTATTGTGCTTGTTTTGGGCACTCTTCCAGGTAATAATGAATAAAGCTATCCGAGGCTGTTCATGGAAGTAAACTCAAAGATGTTTGCAGTTAGATATCTAATTTTTCGTTCTTAATTTGTGACAGCAATTAACGGATTGGCAATGGATAACTAGCTTCTACCCATTTCTTCTTTTTACTCTCTTCGAGTAAATGAATTTCCACAAGGCTACTGTATTATGGAGTACTAAAACATACAATAAATCTTTGTAAATGAAGCTTTGGTATAATGTTGAAACATTAAGACTAGAAATAGTTAGTGAATGTCTAATTTGTCGAAGAATACCACAGTTTGTGACTTGTGAGTTTAGACAAATGGTTGGCTACTGTTGCTTGTCAATCCACTAGTAGTTTATGCTTCTTTTCAATCAGTTACTTTTCAACCCACGATAGTGGATTACTTATAATATTATAAAAATGTCAAAAATCTATTCACTTTTTGCTTAAACAGTTAAAACCTATCCATCCTTATAAGTTGCCTTTTTGATGGTACAGCAAAGCACTTCAGCAATTGTACAGTTTTGGCAAGGGCTGGAATAGCTTGAACATCAACTGCTCTTGTGGTTTCAAATCCTCTGTCTCCAAAATACATCTATCCCCTCTATTCCAAATTTATAAAACTGCCACATGTATTTTATTTGAAATGTATCAACCGAATTTATTATTTGTTATCTGTTTGTTAGAGTAACAAAATTAAAATAAAATACATGTGACAATTTTATAAGATTGGGACAAAGGAGACATATACATTTTGAGGATAGAAGATTTGATGCTGCTGTTGTCTCATCCCTATATAAGCAAAAGACACCACATAATGCATTAATCATGGATCCGTCTAATGAGTGTTTCCTCTATAGTTATGTGCTAATTATGACATCCATGAATTATAAACAACACTGTTAGCAAAATAGAGTTAAATATGAAAATTAAATAAATACAAAATAAGATAATAATTACTATTACGTGTACTTAATGATTTAGTAATATTGCAAAACTATTTGATGGAAAGGAAACACGATAGGAAACCTTTTGAGCATGCACTTTTGGTACGTATTGATTCCAACTCTCAAAGTTTCCTTTTTGCTTTTTTTTCCCACTCTCCTATCCTATCCTTTCGTGGTCATTGGTCCCCGCTGAAAATATAAAAATTTAGGCGTATGACCTAGATGGTCGATTCAAGTTGCAGTTTGCAAGGTGGAAAGTGGATACGACCTCTCAAACATGCATATTTTTACGTATATTAATTGGATTGTCTTGCCTCCAATTAATATTTGGTACTAGATATAGTTAATAAAGCTTGGGTGTTTAGATGCAATGAACATGCCACGTGAAAGAAAGAAAATTCTGTGGGCAAAATGCCAAAATCAAGGAGCTTAGGCATCGTGTCTTGACTGGCCACTTGATAAAGTCAAACATAAGGACATTCTATCGTTAATTAATCCAAGTGTCCCCGGAATTGGTTTAGAAAATATAGTTAATTAACTCCATTCCCGATACGTTAATGATTTTTTTTTTTTTTTTTTTTTTTTTGCAGGGAAAGTGATAACATCTAGAACAAAGTAAACAAATACCAAAAGAAATGGAAAAGACGAATAAAAAAAGGAAAAAGCAGAATAAGGAGAACAGCCGACAAATAGGAATCTTGTGTCTTACCCGGTAAGTCGCTGTAACAATTTCAACAAGTGTTGCCAACTGCATCTGAGATCAAAGGCGGAAAAAGTTCTAATCTCCTACTGTGAAAAGTATGATGCTCCCAGTCCGTCTTCTCTCTCTCTTTTTTTTTAAGGCAGCCCGTCTTCTCTTGTCTGCTCAATCACTCGAATTTATACAGGGTTGGCTGTACTTTCTTGTTTGTACTGCATGGTTATACATGTACTACACAAATCGCAATTAACTTTTTTTTTTTGGGGTGTGTGTGTGTGTGTGTGTGTGTTTTGGGTCTTCATGCTGCCTTGTGGATTCCACGGAAAAAATAAGTAGAAATTTCAAAAGTTGGACAAAAAAATTACAAGATAAGAACATGAAATGTTATTTGCACTTCTATTTTTGTTAACCACACTCCTATTATCATTTTAATCATATAGTTTTCATTTATTTGACTAGATGATGAAACAAATAAAAACCATACTCCTATTATCATTTTAATCGTATAGTTTTCATTTATTAGACGATATGATAATGCAAATAAAAACCACACTTCTATTATCAATTTAATCATATAGTTTTCATTTATTAGACTATATAATAAAGCAAATGGCGGGAGTGCAAATAACGAGAAATGGAGTGCAAATAACATTTTCTGAGAAGAAAATGTTGTTGGAAGCTTTTAATATTGCATCATTGGACGCTAAATCAAGAGACTAATAAGTCAACTATTTACTTTGGGAATTCAGAGTTAACATCCATAATTTCCTCGGTATATAGTAGATAACATCAACGGGTCAAAATCCATGCATTATCCTCTACTGCCCTAAACTTGGGAGGCTGTACAAGTTGGTCCATAAATATAGCAGGTCTTATCATTAGATACCAGTAATTTAACCACTGTAACTTTTTGTCCACAAACATTTACCCATAATTCTGTAGCTTTTGCAAATGATTGTAGCTGTGGATTAGCTTTTACATGTTCAAGATATGCTGGAAGAACCATACTTTCTAACGACTAATAATGAGTTCTAAGAAAATTTTCCAGCCAAACCCTTGTGATCATATCCTACCAAAAGAAAAGAAAAGAAACCCTTGTGGTAGATCATGCTTCAAACTTTATTAACCTTTACTAGTAAGATACAAAAGAGCTGAGTAGTTTATGGAGTTTTATATATGTATATGATCTCGAAAGATTCAAAGTTTATAACACTTTTCCTCACTAAAGGAAGATGCCATGTAATATCCAGTGAAAGATTTTGTCTTGGAGTATTCAGCGGCATATTGAGGGAGTAAATAATCTCGTGTTCCTTTTGGCATACTGTAATTAAAGAATTGATATAGGTTTATGATCAATCACCTAACTCTTAATTGGAATGAAGAACTTCATATATTATCAACTAATTATTGAGTAGGTACACAATTATCAAGAATTGATTATCATATCTTGCTGCAATAATCTGCACCGCTTGTCGACCGTGCGAGTGCTGTGCATGGTCTCCACCTTCACGTCCCGGTTGTTGCCAACTCCATAGTTGACAACTTGGCCACTGATTAGCTACTTTAGCCATGGGAATTTCCTTTCTTTCCAATCAGCACCCCTCCCCCCCCTTCCTTCCTTTCTCTTTGTGGTTGATGTTTTTGTGGGATATTCCCTTTTTCTTTATCTCTTCATCGAAGCAATATATTGTGGCTTCGAGAAGTATCTCCCATCATGGATAATAAATTGGGATCCTTCATGAGATTTCGCTCCTTATGCTGTTTGTCTTCTCGATTCTTAAACTGAGATACTTCATGAGAATTTGCTCGACCTACATCATGTTTTCTCTCTTTCACTCACCATCCCCCCCCCCTCCCCCCCAAAAAAAAACCCCTCTTGCCCGAACACTGTATTTGATTCTAATTAAAGATAATTTAATAATATATATTTCTCATCATTGTAAAAGTATCCATTAAGTTGCGAGATTAACGTAGCTATCTTTGAATTTTTGGAAGTGCAAACTTGGATTAACTCCACTTTGAATGTGAGAAATTCTTAGTCCATAAATTGCGATAGATCCAAAAAAGTGCAATAAATCAGAATGTGATAGACTCTTAGTTATCCCTTAAAGTTGGACTAACTCCACTTTGAATCTTCAAACTTGTATCTCTTTTACACTTTACGGCTTAAAGTTCAATTTAGACATTTTGCAATTTAAACACTCAATTTTAGAAATTTTATACTCTAAACTCTCAAGTTTTTCTATTTATATCTAATCAATGACAATGGTAGCAAAGTTAACAGAATAAAGGATCGTACAAATCAATGATAATATGCTAAAAGTGGTCAAAAGGAGGAAAGAGATCGTAGTTAGAAAAAAACTATACATTATTATATATTAATTTATACCGTCCTTTATCTTATTAATTTTTCTAACAATATTAGTGACTCGGATCATACAAATCAATGACAATATGCTGAAAGTGTTCCAAAGGAGCCAAGAATTCACAACTAGAATAAAATAATACATTGTCTTGAGCTTGCACTGTCCTTCATCAAATTAATTTTATTAATGTTATCATTGACTAAATTTAAATAGAAAAAACTTGACTTTTAAATTACAAAATATCTAAAGTTGAGATTTTAAGGTGCAAAGTGTCGAAGATTAAAATTATGATGCAAAATCAGTAAATAGTACGAGTTCCGGAATGCAATGTAAAGTTAGTACTTTAAACCGTTCAAGTCTTTGGGGAAAAAATATTTTAAAATTTTATTTGGTGTCTTTTCAAGTTACGTAATTTTATTGGAAGCATTCTTCAAAGAGGTCCACATAAGAAATGAAT
This sequence comes from Gardenia jasminoides, assembly GCA_013103745.1. Taxonomy (NCBI): domain Eukaryota; kingdom Viridiplantae; phylum Streptophyta; class Magnoliopsida; order Gentianales; family Rubiaceae; genus Gardenia; species Gardenia jasminoides. The sequence continues at coordinate 4,721,465 of CM023095.1, forward strand.
TAAAATTTAGCCAGTTGGATACGTTTGAAACTCTACCAAGATCAATTTATTGACTGAAACTGCTCCTTTTGAAGACATTTAAACTTGTTCCTTTTGTGATAGGAACTGCTGCATTTTCAACGCTAGAGGTCTTCTGTTACACTCTAAAATATAACACCCACGTTACACTTTTTACAATAAAACCCTTAATTAAGTTTATCTCTTATATTAAAATAAACAATCATTGTTTAAAATAAAACATTTCTCTTTCTAGTACGACATTTTCACTCCCTCTTTTACTAGTAAATTCTTCTCAAGAAAAATCTCTCTTCTTCCAAATTACAAATTATTCTCAAGAAAAAAATTCATCCTAACAAGTCGTAGGTCACAATTATCTTGTTGCTCCATTGATGGCATAGTACACTACTATTTTCAACAAGTTACTCACTTAAATTGACACGCACCATCTGCAAACTGGAGAGAAATATATAACTAAAAATAGTAAAAAAAAGAAAAGAAAAGAAAAGAAAAGACAAGAAAAGAAAAGAAACACATGGACACTTGCAAAACATTCCCTTTGTTTGCCGCTGGATTCTAGCATTAGCGACCACTAACTAATCCCAACCAACTTGGTTTAGTTAAGTTGGCCACCAATGTGGAGTTTAAACCTCTCCTTGGATATAAGTCATGGGATGACCTGCATTTCTCACTAGAATTTCTTAAAAATTGTATGCCTAGTCCAGTGGTTGTTTAGTCCCCCGTGTGCCTAATCCCTTAGCCGTTGCAGGTTGTCTTTACTACTTCAAACTTTTTTGAATTAGATAATTTACGGGACATCTAGTAGGCACAAAATGTGCTGGTATAAAATTGCAAAAGCAGAGGAGTACCAAATTGGCAGCTGAGTTTTTTGTCAGGTTTGTATGCTGCTAGTTTTTTACTTGCTTTTACTACAGGAACTTTAAAAAACTTCCAAAATTTTAATGCAAATATTTAGCAAGTTTGTATAAAAATTGTTTGTTTCTTACATTATCTGTAAGAATCCTTAAAAAACTCCCAAAATTTTTAATATAACACCCCCAAAACATATAAAAAACTTCACTTCCAAAAATTTTTTCTACAACTTTTATAATAAACTACAATAGAGTTTTATACAAACTCCCAAAAAACTTAACTGCCAAACAAGGCCTATGGGAGTTTTTTTGATGAGAAGATTTTGGAAGCGAAGAGGGAAGAGAAACATCTTGAGAGAGGCGATTATTTTTTGTAATTAATGGGTTAACCTAATCAATTGATATTTGGATTACTTGATTAAACCATATTCAAATCTAACTAGGAGTTTTATTAAAATAGTTATGGGAGGCAACTTACCATTAGAACAAAGAGTGTAACATGGTGTTGCACGTCAGAGTGTAACAAGAGAAACCTTTCTCAGCCTATAAATTCACTTAATTGATGATAAATAAGTTTATGAAATTAAGAAGTTTATAGAAGTTTACTTAAATATGATAAAAGTACAGTTGCATTGCTTTCTTTTGATAAAATGTCTGGTTTTGATCTAGAATTCAATTTTTTATCAAGTCGCATATTGTCCTATTTCTAAAATCAACTAAATTGAACTCAATTTCAATTGAGAACAAGCCCATATTACAGGGAAGATGAATGATTAAGTTCCCACCGAATTGAGCTTTTCAAGGACGTCAAACTTTTGGAATGCCCATTTTAATTTTTAGTAGCAAAAATCAAAATGAACTTGTTAGGAAATGTCGAGGTCCACTTTGCTTGTCGTAAATAAATTTAGATATTCTATGCCTAATTTCAGCCTAAAAGTCTCCGTTTCTAGTATATCTATTTTATCTGGAGGAGGGGTCATACACTAGTTTTCGCTGTCAAATCATTTCACTACATTCTCTTTAAATAAGGAGCACTTCTAATTAAACATGGACATTCGCAAAAGGTTCATCTTCTTCTAAAAACCTTTACCCTATGAAGTTTCTGTTGGAAAGTTTGTATTCAACGGTAATAGGATGGGCCTATTGGGCTCATTACCCAGTAGAAATTTACCCCAAATAAGGTCAATTGGAAAATGCAATTTTTTTTTAATTTTCTTTTAAGCATGAAAAGGGTGGGATTTAAGAAAGTAAAAGGAGTAAATAGTACGGGATAAATAAAAACTTTATCTACTTTCTTCGTTGGTCAAACCGGAACGAATATGATTTAAAAAAGTTTTAGAATTATATTATAATACTTTTTATAATGTGATGTATGTAAGATAAAAAAATAATTAAAAATAAAAAAATTAGAAAATTGAAAAACATTTTTATGATAATTCTAGTAAGGTCATTCCTCTTGTTTTCAAGAAATCAAATACATTACAACAAACAATAATTTATTTATTTATAAATGGGTTTGTTTGGATTGATATTGTTTGATCAAAATTTTTTACTGCGTCATGCATTTTGATTAACTTTTATTACATATACATCATAATAAAAAAAGTGTTCTGATTATTTTTTTGAAATTATCCCAAATAAACTACCATGACTATCAAACACTGTTACAATTTCTTTCTCTATTTTTTGTGTCGGGCGCCGGGGGGGGAGGAAAAGTCTCTGTTGAACTACGTCGTTTAGGTGCACCTTTCATATGCATCGAACCAACTGCAGCGGCTCTGACGCAGTGAAATTGGGTCAAAATCATGCAAGACTGAAGGGTATTTTCTGCTAGTGCGCAAATTCCCATACAGGAGACTTCCAGGATTTCGAAGAGAGCTTCACTACGGTATCATCATCTTATGATGATTCACTTGAACTTTCTATTTTGATTTTATTTTTGTACTTTGTAAGTTTGTGTAAATGCTCTGAACCTGATATGTTGGAATTCTTTCAATAGATTTATGTTACATCAATTCTGAGTACTTTGCTAAGTTGCTGTTATGGCTGCCCCAGAGGTTGCTGAGCAAATTTACACATTCAAAATTGTTGAATCCTCATTTTCTTGGTCCCTACAGGTTCCACATTATATGGATAGCTGGAAATTAAGGCCACTTCAAAGTGAGCCAGATGCTTTAGGGGACATTTACTCCAAAAAAGCAAAGCCCACCAGCTGTTTTGCTTTATGTCACAAAGAATCAGGTGCATTTCCCCCTTCTGTACCTGCTCTTTTTTGTTTTTGTTTTGGTGTAAATGCATTTCAGTTCATTTTCTCGTTTCTTTGGTTGTTATAAGTTATTTTTGGTTTTAGTAAGTTGTATACCAATTGCAAACCTGCATAATCATTCATAAAAATACCCCTTTATATGGAAATACGAGCTCAAAATTGTAGCTTGTTGACATGTTGTTTGCACTTTGAATTACTTTCATGCTATGCCTCAAGTCTTATTTCAAACTTGAAATTCTGGGTTGCAAAATGGTGTATGGAATTTTTATTCAGAGAAATTAGCAGCATGTTTTTCTGAGAACTTTGCAGTCTCTATTTTGCATTCTCTCATGTTTTATTGAGAAGATCAATATGAAGAAAAGAGGGCAGAAGAGTTCGTATTGGCAATCATGAAGAAAATTGAGTAGAGGGATGCAGAATGTATTCTTGTTGAGACTGTTTTATGAGATGGAGAAATTAGTTACGCAGATAGCCATGCTGTGTAATGTTTCATATTTCTAAAGTGTAGAAAAAAATGCTGAGACTACAAAACTAATCACTTATAGAATAATAAGGAGTTATATGTTAAAGTGGCAGAAGAAAGCTAGAGTTCAGCTTAGTGTTCTGCAATGTGTAATCAAATAATCCTATCTGTATAGTAACAGTATTCCTAGTTTACTTGTAAAAGTCAAGACTCAACAAAATGTATGTGAATATCACAACTCAACAAAATGTATGTGAATATCACCACTTAAGAACCAACTGTATGGCCCTTGCCAAGAAATGCTTAAATGAGATGATTGCATAAACTTTGAGTGCATTTATGGCCAAGGATGCTGCTATGCATTTTATTGCATGTATGTCAGTTATCTTTTTCTCCTGTTTGATGTCTCAAACTCTTTTTGTATGGTATGACTAATTATTTGGATCAGTTTGGATTTCTGTAGCCAGTTCTCTTGTCAGCTGATCAGCACGATCATCATGTCCACCTGCAAAAGTATAAACTCGATATGCAAACTGAAAGGCCTTCCAAAGCATTTTACCAGATCTCTTTTTAGGACATTCGGTTTTAGTTCCGTTTTGTGCATTCTCCATTCCCTTTGCATTTCTTCTTTCCTGGATCATATCGTATAATAGTTTCAGATATGTTTAGACCAAATCCTGCTCTTGTAGTCATATATAAAAGCTTTCCCAGATTAGAAGCAAATTGGTAACAAGCTTACCTTCAGTGCCTGCTCCATACAGCTTGAAGAAACATCCACCATTGTTTCCTTTATGCGTATTAGGATTCCAAAGTCGAAATTGATTTTGTGACTCTGAAATTTCTTGGACTCTTCATCTTTAGTCCTTTCCAAAGCATCCAGTTCTTGTTTGATCTAAACACCGTGCTTTTAGTTAGCATTGCAATATTAATATCATGTGTGAGTGCTGTAACATATATTCCGGAAACAACAGCAGTAAAATAAGCCACATGACTTTGTGAAATACCTTACTGAAGTAGTTCTCAATTTTATCAATAACTGGGCCAACAGGAGACTCAATCTGCCAGTTCTTAAGGGTTGTACTTATAGTATCTAATTTGGAGTACAATGCTGCTGCCATCCTCAGTGCTTCCAATTTTTTTGTTGGAAAATCTTCAAATCTTGCTAGCACCTACACAATACAGAATTACTCATAGTATGACCAATTAGTGAATTACATCTTATACCTTGTCATTGAATATATCAAGAAAAGAACCTGTGTCTCATCAGTTAACTTCTCAAGGATGGACTCCACATGCTTGTGGAACTTATGGAGTTCAGTCATGTCCGAACATTGGAAAGAGTTGATGGAAACTTTCAACTCCTTGATTGACTTTTCATGGTTCTTAATATCCTCCTCAATCTGCTGGAAGTACGCTGACCTGAGATGTAACCAAACCATAAACCATTACTCCATGTTCCATTCATTGGGAGAAAGGTACCTTGACCTCCTTGCACCTTTGGATTGGAAATTGCTATGGCCTTACCTCTTTGTCATTTCTGCAAGTGCATCAGCCATTCCCTGTTTTCCTCCAGTTGATGAAGAAATTTTACCTTTCCTTGATGTTTTTGTATCTAAATTAGACCCACCTTCCACCTTTCCTTTGAGAAGCCGATACAGATTTCCCATTTGGGATGATCTCTTCAATTTGGTTGCAGCTTTCCTGAGACGTGGGTCTTTGGCACCTCCAAGCCCTGGAGGAGGAGGTGGAGGACCTCGCATTCCTGGCCGCATGGGGGGTGGTGGTGCTGTTACTCCTCCATTGGACGTTCCCATGGGAGGAGGTGGAGGTGGTGGGGCTATTTTTCCTGATCCCATGGGTGGAGGGGGTGGTGGTGGAGGCAATGTGAAATTTCCTGATGCCATAGATGGAGGTGGAGGTGGTGGTGGTGGTGCTGCTGCTACACTTCCCGGTATGTTGGAAGTTGATGGAGGTGGAGGAGGAGGAGGAAAGAAAGTTGTGCTCATTGATGTCACTGGTGGTGGAGGCGGAGGTGGAGGCGGAGGTGGTGTGATGGCTATGCTTCCCTCAGCAATTGGCGATAGTATAGGTGGAGGTGGTGGTGGACATATTGTTTCCAGTGATCGAGTTTGATATTGTGGTGCCAATAGTACTTCATTTTTGGGAAACATCTGTGGTGGAGGAGGAGGTGGGGGTGGCGATGGTATAGATCCTTGTGAGGCTACTTTATCTAGGGGTAATATGTATTCTACTGGAATTTGTGGAGTATTTTCCTTTTCAGAGACATTTGATCTCAGTTTAGGGAGTGAAGTAGGTGGTGGAACCACATCAATATCTCCTTTTGCTGGGGTGCAAGGGGCTGGCCCAGTTACTGAATTGTCATTAGTAGTCCAAGTTTTTCCAGCTTTAATTTCCGACTCATCTAAATTAGTCATTTCTACATCCAAAGTGTCCTCTTCCATTTCAAAGTCTTGGTCAACCTTGTTGGTGCCTGCTGCTTTTGATACAGATTCATGCTTTGCTTCCAGCTCCAGCTGTCTTCCCTCAACTGTTTCACTTTTCTGGAGTGGGTAATTAGGATCTTGAGCTGCTGCATGAGGAAGCATGTGGAATGACAGGCGCTTTACATCTATGGGGTTCAGTTTTTCAACTGCTTGAACTCTAAGATGAAGAAGAAGAGGTGGAGTATATGATTGCTTTGTGCCCTTGGATAACATATTGGTCATATCTTGAAGGACTGAAGTTGGAGTAGCTGGGGAACTAGAAAGGGAAGTTTTACTTTCTGAGTAGGACTCTGATAAAGCTTTACCAAATGCATTCTCAGAGGGACTATATCCATTCATCTGGTCATCCTCATCCATCATATCAAACATCCTTTCTCTTGCTAGCTTGTTCATGTCTTCAAGCATTGACTGTGCTGTTTCAATTCCAGCAAATGCAAATTGTTGTAAATGCTGATCAGATAAGAAATATATACCAAATATATCTTATATACAACATACCAATCCCTTCCAGATCATCTCGGTGCAGCTTAGTAGAGGCATCGTACTTGCATTTAACCATCCATTCACCGTCGTTAGTCCATGAGTCTCCAAGTGATTTCAGGAAATCACAGAAGCAGCGCAGTACCTGTTTCATTAGGTGCTCTTACTATGTTAAATGTCAAGCAAGTGAACTATTTGAATCCAGAATTCGTGATTGATGTGGTTGCAAAACACCCCCCAAAAAAGGGCAGAAAAATGACCTGATCTTTTGATGCTCTTTCTATATCTGATATTGGAATGCTTGGTTTAAGGGAAGGATATAGTCTATGAAGATCCTTCAGTGTCCATATCAGTAGCTGCAGAGAAAATCAGGAGACACGAGGAGAATTCAAAAGTTAACATGCAAATCGGCACTGATCTTGTCATGGACACTGGAGCTCTGCGAAGAAAGACAATTACGAAACTCGTAATCAAAGATTACCTCATTCACAGAAGCAGAGCCAACGCAGGGAGACAAGTCAAGTAAGTCCCTGAAGGTCAGAACTTTGTTCCGAATATCATTCATCTTTATAAAGTTCCCTGCAACCCCGCATGACTTGACGACTGTAGTATTCTTCATTTGTTTTTGATTTTTTGATGATTTAGAGCTTTTACTTGCTTGTTCTTTTCCCTGTAAACATTACAGTCATATGCTTGTTACTTTCCTCCATGTTGCAGATCTGCCTTCTTTTTGTTGTTTACTCCATATGACTAGGATCATCAAAACGTTTATCAAATTTCATGCCGAATAAATTAAAACTCAAACATACTGCCTTCACAATTTCTCATAATCTATTGTTGATTGATAATTTGTTTAACATGTTTTATCCCTATATTTGGAAATTTGGAAGTACCCAAGGCTGCATTCTTTGTATCACATCAAATTTTACTGCCACAAGCTTTTTGTTGAGTTGATGAACTTGGAGTTTGCTCAAGAAATGCATTAGACAGTCTAAAGCATTTCCAAAAGAGAAGCAGATTCGAGTTCAATGTAATCAAAACAGGATTCAGGCATGATATTCTAGTTTGTCTCACAACAATGAATGCCAAACCCCAAACAAAAAAAAAAAAAGAAAAAAAGAAAGAAAAGATATCATATAACTAGTTATCATGAATTGCTTAGTTGGAAACCAATCATGTGTGGAGATATCATATAATCAATTATCACCAAAAGATGGGACCTGACAAGAAATTGATATGCATCTAAGATGATATATCACCATCAACAGCTAATCATGAATCCAGAATGTCAATTGCAGATGTCATTGACAGATGATGGTTAACCATGGGAAAGCTCCAAAGGAATTAAACATGATGAAAACCAGCTGCAAACCTCTACATGCATGAAAAAGAAAAAGCCTCTGAAAAGGAGAATGCGTAAACAAGAATTAGCTAGGCATAGATAGAGAGCCACACCTCAGATCCAGGAAGCTTTTACGGAAAGGAAGGGTGCCACGCCGCACCACGCCCCTGAGGCCATGAACAGCAGAAGGCAGCTCTTATATAGTTTTCTTCTTCAGGGACAGGAAACCAATTATTCTAATGGTGGTAGTTGTTATTTACAATCAGGTGATCACTAATGTTACTATACAAGGTCAGCCACCTGGGGTTTGGCAACAAAACCAAGATTTCCTTAATGAACAAGAAACAAATGCAGGACATAAACAAAAGGCAAAAAAATACCACAAGGGAGAACATTCAACAGTTTACTGCTCCTTAACCAGAAGAACATCCAGATTCTGTTAGAAAATGGATAAAAATTTCAAGAAAAGAAAAAGATAAAGTAACAGATTGCCTAAGATATTAAGAGATATAATGATATTAGCAATCGTGCATCCGATGTCTTAGGTTTGGGTCTTGAGAACGTGCGCATGGACCTGGCTTCTTCTCTCCTTGTTTCCACAAGAGAGAAAATGAGATCAATTTGCAACAAGAGAATTTTCAGTATTTTAGGAGAAATCCGCGTTTAATCCGTACTTTTTGCGGTCGATTTTTCTTCTCTTCTTTGTTTGGACAATCATAATCAAGTTATGTTATTACCATTATGCTTACACATGTTTTAAATTGCCTAGGAAAATAAATTTTGTTTTCAGTCTCAATATTTGGCCTGAGTTTTTAACAGCTATGCTAATTAAATTAATTTACGGAAAAGGGGGAATATTTGTGATTATAATATAATGTCCAGTGAGGAAAAAAAAAAAAATCTCCTCATCTTAATTTCATGTGATTTTGGGATTCTTATCATTTCTGCACCAAGAGTGCGTACCATTTTCCGGCAATAACTTTTGGGCTGCGGCTGCAGTCTTCTACTTTATATATAGATTTAACTTTTTTTTTTTTTAGTTTTCTTCAGGTTTTTTTTGGGGTGGGGGGAGGTGATGGAGGTTTCTACATGTCAAGAGGGTGGCTGTCACAAAATATTTTCTATTTAAAGAGGCAAATCTTTGAAAAATGGGAGAAATAATCACTGAATTATCATGCTCATCCTTTTGCTTCTTCAACACTAACATGGGCAATGGATGTTCAAAAAGAACTGAAAAAATGAATAATCAAGAAAAATCAAGTTGATTCAAACTGAAAAATTAGGGTAGCCAATTCGTAATTCTTGAAATCATTAGGTTATCTGAATCGATTTAAAAAATTAGGTTAAGATATAATTTTCACTTTTTAAAAAATCATGATTATCCAAACCTACCTGCAAACGTGCAGGGTATATAGAGTTATTAGTAGAATAGCGCGTATTGAAATTAGACTACGTATGATTAATTTCTTCAGCACATTTTACTGAATATGGTCCGTGAGTTTAGTTGGACAAGGAATTAAATAGAGTAATTACTTAGGTATTTGGTGAAGAAATTTGTGCACACTGACTTCCATGATGCTTCTTATGCTGACGGTTTCGTTCATATGCATCAAACCTCCATTCAAACCACCTGCAAACGAAAAATATATCTTCCTTAACAATGACTAGGAAAGGAAAAGGTTTATAGCTTATTTACATCTACGTAAGCTAAAGATTATAACCTTGTCAACCACTATAGTAACCAATTTGTTGAAAACGTCATACTGCATTTTGATCCATCATCCAAGGTTGTGAAATGTGTAGTTGAAGTGTTTCTAGAAATTGAACCGCTCCAATCTGTCTTCTAAGATCTTTGATTTGTATTATTTAGATTGTAGACTTGATAGATTTTCTTTACTCTTCAAATTTTAAAAAACCTTTATAACCCTATATTACCGCAAGTATACGGATTGCTTATTGAGTATAGGGAAATAAGGTGTCGATCCCACGAGAAAGAGTGTCAAGTACCGGTGATTTTCAAACTCCTCTATTATTTAGACTGTCACAAGCAAATTAAAAGGGAGAAGGCGGTCAAAGCCAACCTAAGGAAAAGGAATAAGCAATTAAAACCGACCGCTAGATGTCGAAGAGATCCAATTGGCTGTAAGAAATAACAAGAAAGCAAGTAAAGAGTTAAGATCCTAGAGCTTTAGAATCCCTTGTTAAGTTAGATTAGAAGTTAGTCAAGTTAATTATGTCCCTTCTCCAATGATTTGCTAAGGTATAACTTCCTTTTTTATGCCATCACTTTCGTCAATGGTCATGTGTAGTGCAAGCTCTCATTTAAGATAAACTAGTCACTCGGAATCGCTTTCGCCAATTCCTTAACTCCTTGGAATCTTCCTTGACCTATTTTCACAGAGAAAAGAGAGAAACAAGTTAAATAAGCTCAATGAAATTATAGTATAAAACCAAAACCAACCAACTATATTCACTACTTTCGTGAGAATATAAGTTAGTGTTTAAGATCTTAGATCTTATTGAAGGCAAGTTTTTCAATGCTCATCAACATCAAATCATTTATAGTTGGTAGCTAATCAACCATAAAGCATAAGCACAAGTCTTAAACTAGCAAAATCAATGAGGACATAAATAACTCAACTACTTCATAATCATGACTAAAACAAGTTCATCCTCACTCTAGGATTTGAGAGGCTTAACTAAACATACTACTACTAACTATACTACTAAACTAATGAACTAGTGAAGACTACATGCCTCCTCTCTACATCTCTACCCTCTCTACATGTTTTCAAATATCTACAAGAGGTCCTATTTATAGATGAATGAATTCATAAGCATCTAAAACTTTATCATGTGAATATAAGACAAATTGAGCTTCAAAAGTCAAGGAAAATGGCTCATGAATCTTCATCCTTTGAACTTCCTTCAAAAATGCCTTTATGCATTGAATCCAATAAATTCCAATCTCAAATGAGTTGTAAAGTTGTGTTTTGAATTTGCCATGAGTTGTTTCTTCAACTTCACAAAATTCTTCACGTAACTTTAGTTGAAATTCGTCCAAAAATTGAGTTGGAAGTGAGGTGGAAAAACTGGAATTCGGCTGCAAGTTGCAGCAGTCACTTCCTGAGGATCCGCGAGGTAGATCAGCGAGGCAGAGTCTCGCGGATCAACTCGCGGATTTGCTCCCCTGTCTCCTGTGAGAGGGATTCGCGAGCTGTTTGAAATTTTCACTTGTTGGTTCGCGTACTGACTCGACTCCACTTGAAACTTGCAAATTCCGAGCTTTTTGTCGTGAAATTGGCGCGTTAATTGCTCCGACTTTTATCCCTTTAATTCCTCGTTGATTGAATTGTAATTTGCATTTTCCAATTTTTCTTCCAAGCTTTTTGGCAAATATCCACATTTTCATCTCATTTGATAATTGAACAAGCAATCCTACAAAAACATGAAGATTTCACCACATTAATCCACAAAATTGCACTTTTCTATTTAAATCACAAAATGTAGAATTTCAATAGAAACCCTAGTTCATTAGCCATTAAACTAACAAAAACACACAAAAACTACATAATTAATCTTACTAAAAACATGCAAAATATTGACTTATCAGTCTAATCCAACAAACTTAGACTCTCTCCTCGCACTCTTCACATCTAACAAAACTCTATCGTTTAAAATTTTCTATTGTATACATATTCATCACTCTTTCCTCTTCAAAAATCATCAAATTATCATTAACCAAACAATGAGTACGATCATAAAGTTTAAGAAGACATTTTTTTGTTTGGTTAGTATTAATTTTTGTACTTATTATGCTCAATAATAAGAAATTCAATTATATAGTTTTTTTTTTGGGGGAGGGGGGAATTAAACATGGTTAGGAAGCTATTAGTGAAGATATATGGGTTCTTATTTTTTTAAGGATAATATCAGAAACCTTCCCTGAGGTTTCTCTTAATATCGCCTAGTGCCCCTATGGTTTTAAAAATATCACTTACTTCCCCTAATAATTGTAAAATGACTAAATCAGCCCTCACTTGGTACATAATTTACATATCAAATAAATGGATGTCAAAAAATTAAAGAAAAGGAATCAAAAGTCACTTTCTTCTTTTTTTTCTTTATCCAACATTCTCTTTTACTCATTTTTTTTGGATGGTTGTACAAATTTTTATTTATAAATTTTAATAAATCAAATTTTATTTTTTTTCTATTTGTGATAATGTGGAGTATGAATGTATGATTTTTTCATTTATTTTGAGTTGACTTTTATAATGAATTAGTACAACTTAAAGGCTTGGGTCACAAGTTGTGAAGATGTAAGGAAAAAAAGGTGCATAAGAAATTAGTTTTAAGTATATATAGTTGAATAGGTACTAGTTTATTTCTTTACAAATACCTTTTTTTTATTTTTGAAATTTATATTTATATGGATTATAGATTTGTGATATGATGGTACGAGCAGAAATTATTTTTTAGGTGGTAATTTTTTTTTTGGAGCAAACAAAATGGCCTAGGAGTATTTTTATTTAGCAAAATGCGCAAAATGGTAGTTTGGGATTTTTATAAATTGTGTTACACAAATAATAGAAGTAAGGGAGGTAAGTGATATTTTCAAAACCTTAGAGATACCAGGTGATATTAAGAGAAACCTTAGGGGAGTTTTCTGATATTATCCCTATTTTTTTTGGCTAGGCATTGTGTTATGAATAAGGGATAATTTCAGAAACCTCCCCTGAGGTTTCACATAATATCACTAAGTTCCCCTGAGATTTTCAAAATCTCACTTACATCCGTTGGATTGACATTTCTGGTAACAATTTAGCCCTTTTGAAAGAAATGCAAAAAAGATAAAACTTTTGTTCCAATAGTATCATTGTATTATCCTATTAATGAAGTTTACAACAACAATAAAAAATAAATTAAGCCTAAATTTTTATAAAGTGTAAATTTCTTGATTTAAACTATTTATTTTAGTCGTATTGAAATAAAAGCAAAATTTACACTCAAAAAAGTTGTACATATAAAGAAATTATTTTAGTTATCAATACAACTTAAACTACATCATCTATTAAAATATATTTTCTAAAAAAGTTTCTTGAGTTCCTTAATTATAACTGTCCATAAAATTTTCAAGATATTAATTAGTCACCAAAATCCTTCTAAGTTATTGGTTTTAACTAGATTTAATTTATTCACATCCTTTACTATTTTAGCACGACTTCAATTTGCTGAAATATAGACCATTATTAGATAGTAATTTTTTTAACATACATTTTTTTGGTTTTAATATAATGTTTTGCTTTGTGTTTTTAGTTAAATGGTTATTAGATCAAGAGTAATATTGTCAACATGTGACTTTTGATAAGAATATCTAGTCTTGTCAAGCTGATAAGGGAGATAAGTGAGATTTTGAAAATCTCAGGGGAGCTGAGTGATATTATGAGAAACCTTAGGGGAGGCTTTTGAAATCATCCCTATGAATGATGCATGCTCATGATTTTATTTAGAGAAATAAAAGAATGACAGAAAGATCGGCAAAACCATGTAATTGGAACACGTTGCTTGAAAATTCCCCAGCCCATCTCCCTAGCCAACTTGATTCAATGTCTATTACTAGCATATTAGACAATCTATATATATCTTAATCCATTTTGACAAAACCAACTTAAATGTGTGTAAAAATATTAATAGAAACTACAATCCGAGTCAAGATCAATAAAAACATGTACAGTAATACAATGTGTTTATACTCGATGAAAGTCTTCATATAACAATAAATTACTGACTACTTCAGCCAGCAATGCTGAGAAAAATCAACCATCTCAATCATTTGTATACTCTGTGCTGGGAACCGGTAGCTTTTTACAGTGACTCTCTGTAAATGAATGTTATTGCCGATCAGGGAGGGGAAGACTATGCAGTTCATTTACTTGCAAATTTGTCTGAACACTTACAGGAACCGCCCACGCGCATTTTTTTTTAGGGTGATTCAAAGTTTACACAGTGCTTCCTTTGCAGATGGATTTTGGACTTCTTTCACTGGATTGTATCTCCTGCTTTAGAGGAACTCAAAGTTTTTTGTCAGCAAGCAATTGATGAGGACTATGCTTCTCAGCCTTTGAAGCAACTGGTTTACATCCTGCAGGAACTCTCTTCGATGCAGCAGGATTAAGACCAACAGCTGCAGTTCTTTCAGCAATTCTCTTTTGCCGTTCAATAACTAACTGCTCCATCCTCTTGCGAACCTCTTCTTCCTGCATGATAGAAAATATGTCAGCATAGGGAAGAAGAATGAACCAACAGAATGCCCAATAGACTAAGCATTGATATCTCTTGTACCTTCTCTAATTTGCTCTTTCCAATGTCCAACCTTCTTGTTGGATGTGTCTTCTTGGTTTTTGCAGGGGATCCTTGCACAACTTTGGATTTGGCATCTATTATGGATGCCCTGAGAGTAGGAGTAGCATTAGTCTTAGCATTTGTGCTTTTGTGATTTACAGGAAGCTTGGCTTGTGTTGGAGACTTTGGATGAATTGCACCGGATGATTTATCAACTTCTGCAATGGACATGTCCATCCCGAAATCCATTTCTGGGGTCCAAGATGCCCCAACAGGTACCGGTTGGTCATCCCTCGCAAGGATCACACTAAGGTCGTCAGGCTCGTATATTCTAGATATTTCAAGTTTTGAATCTGCAACATTTGCATCACCATTTTCATTCTGGCCTAAAGTCCAGTCAACAACCGTGCTAATATCTGTTCTCCACTCAGAATCATATTGATCATCAACTTCTGTCCGGGACTGTACCATGAAAGAATCATCAACAGAAGCAGCAGCACTTTTACTAGTTTCTCTTAAACATGAATCACCTCTGATGGATGTTGTGTCAAAACTTTCAAATATAATCTGCTTAGCTTCACTTTCCAAAAATCCTGCATGGTTAACAACAAAGCAGTCTTCATCACTCGTGTTTCTGATGATGGCTTGTGATGCAAATTCAGATGGGGCTGAGAAATAATTTCGACCTGATTCTTCAATATTTTTGGCTATCAAAGGCATATCTTCATATTCCCTTTTCTTCATGCTCGTACAGAGAGTTTCACCACTTTTAAAATCTACAGAGTCAAGTGCACCATCACCTCCAACATTGGTACGAGTCATAAGAATAGAATCATCAGTTGTCAAATTTTGCTTCCTCTCTTTCTCAGATCCCCAATCCCCATAACTGCTAGCCTTGAGAGATACCTCGTTATCAGATTTATGGATCACAAGATGCTCATCCTGGAAATTTTCATGTTGAATCCCATTAGAATTTGATTCCTCATGACTCAAAAGGCTCTGCAGAGCACTCCAGTTCTCATTTTTCTCCATTCCGTTACCTATCTTACCAGCTAAATCATATGTAAGACCATGATCAGTATAGCCATTAGTTCCATTTTCATTGTAAAGCCCCTGATGTGAACTGTTCTGACAGTTGGATTCTTTGGAGTTTGCATGTATATCAAAAGATGCAACTGCTTCATCGACTTCTCTTCTGCTAGAAACTTCATCAAGGGAGACATTTTCAGCTGAAGAAGAATCCTCAGAGATTCCATTCTTGTTCCCGTTCCTCCTGTTGGAAGTAATGTAGTTGATGTTTCGGATAACAACAGTTTTTGAGGATTTATTTTTCTTTTTGAGGTGGCGCTTTTTTCTTGAATAATATTTTCCATCATGACTCTTAACAGCATCCACTTCATCCCCAGTATCAGAGTCACTGGTTTCAGTTTGTTCATCAATTTTCAATGGTTCTGGTCCACTAGCATATGACAATTTCTCCTTTTTCTGTGCTGACTTGTGAAATTGGTCATTGTTAAACCCTTGGTCATTACCATTTGCATGTTTATTCTGGGGCCAAAATGCATGCCCTGGATAAAAGGGTGGTAGAGGATGCACATTGGGCAAAGGATACCCAAGGTAATGTGGGATTTGTTGGTTTCCATGGAGGTACATGTATTGTGGCATCTGATTTGTCCATGGCACCTGAAACTTAACTTCTCCTGAAGTCAGTGGCATCTGAATTGACCCAGCTGTATTATTATCTGCACATATGAGGTTGTTTTGATCAGAGTTAAGCCAGTTGTATACTTAAGCTGAAGTAACTACAAGAAGCATTTTCTGCTGCCAGTAGTGCAGACACATCAGACACATTCTACTGTTTGGTCATACTATTTTGACTTCTTGGGAATTTGCAAATAAAGGAACCTAATGGATTTGAAGAAAGGCAAAGGCTCCAAGTACATTGGGGGTAGGAAGCCCCAATTGTAGGCAGCCTTAGTCCCAGCTGGCTTGAGGGTTTTCCATCTATCAAAGCCATGACTCCAAGATCAGAAGAGCAGCAATCTCACCCTTGTGCCAAAACCCACCCTTCAAAGACGAGATTGAGGGAAACTGACTACTCTTGTTAAAATTGAAAAATAATAGTTTATATTAAAGCAGTTTATTTAATCATCCTTTATTCAGTCATAGCCTGGCCAGGAGTGCTGCTCATCTGGCCTTTATGTATTTATGTTATGTGGATAAATACAGACATCACAAAGACAGGCATTTCAACATTTTAGGTTCCTTTAGAAAGAGCCCTTGTCATTAATGATTTCTTCTCACTCAGAAATTTCAGTTTAATGGTCTTATGAACAAATCAATTAAGGTGTATATGACTAAAGACACCTAAACATAGGTCATATGGTAAATTCCTACACCACCATATAATTCAAGAGCTTAAACAACAATGAGGGAGAAATAAAAGGTACTTACAAGTATCACCTACTTAAAATCCAATCAATAACTTCTGCAGAAAAAGTGAACTCGGAAAGTTCAGCAAATCTGAATTGCCTCTTTAGATTAGCTAATATAGCACTTACTTCTGATCTCATGGAGTATTAGACAATCCTATCAGATTTCTTTCTCCTGCCCTTGTTTACAGTTATCGTTTAACTGATTACTTGATGAACATCCAATAAAATTGTACAACCATCTATGCGAGCATGCAGCTGTTTCCTTATAACTATATAAGAAGGAGTTTAGGGCTTAAGAGGTGACTTTTTTTTTCTTCTACCTATGTAAGGGTAGAATAGTCTTTTTATTTCCTATAGTAAGACACTTGTTGCATGTAGTACTATTGATGTCTACTTTATTGTGTGCTGAATTACCTTTAATAGCCTTTTCTGACTCTTAGTTGTGCTTTGAATAAGCTGAACTCTTTCCTTGTCGATTGGTGGGTTGGTGTCAATGACCTCAATAGACAGCAAGCTCAGTTTCAGTTTCGGGTCTTCTTCTCCTCTTTCTCATGACCTTAATTACTGATTCAATCAATGGCTTTAATTAAGTTCAGTTTCAGATTTTTTTTTCTATTCTTTTTCCTTTTGCATTTCTCATCATTAGACCAATAGCAATATAAAAACGGTTAACGAAAAGCCACATCTTTTATGCCTATCATTAGAACTCTTTCTTTAATTCCATTGATTAAATGGTGTAATTGCTTCACTTTCTTGAGATTTTTGAGGATGTTGCAACTGCCACCCCTTCTTCTTCTTCCTTTACAGCATTCCATTCAATTGATTGGCTGCACTTATAGTTATTTTTTGGGGAGAAGCATTGAGTTTGGACATGTTTTGGGGCTGGTATGGCTTACAACTGGAACTAAGGTGACGAATTTTTTCTGATTTTGGAACCCTGTTTCTACAATTGTGAATTTAGTGATTATAATTTGCTGCAATTTGTTCTTGGGGTTGTTAGAAAATGTTCTAGAGTTGGAGAGGATTATATTTGTTGGATTTATATTTGTTGCTACAATTGTAGTTGTTGAATGTTTCATAGCAAACTGAACTTCTATGCAAGAGTAGATATGCAAGCTTTTGTATGAAAAGATTGTATTTCACGTTTGGCATCTTCCTCTTCCTTATTGGTAGTACCTATACCTTTCCCGTTTGAATTCAATAACCCGTTCCCTATGTAAATAACACCAATAAGCATATACATCACATAACTTGTTGCCAGATTCAAGCTTTTGTCTACTCTTGTCACTTTTAAGTAGTATCTGCTTGTTTGTGGGACAGTAGAGGTCGTATTGTTCCTTCATGAAGAATAACACCAAAAGGCTATGAAATAGACACATCAACTCACGGTTACTAACGTATTTCAAAGGAACTGTATAAGGCCTTCAAACACGTTAGATCTTTTGACTCCCAATCTGGTTGCTTTCCCAGATCTAACACTAAAACATGTATAAAAAGTGGTTTGTGATTGGGATCTCAGTACATATGGTTACTGACATGTTTCAAAGTAATTGTTTAATAAAATAGGAAGCATCAGTTTCTTGTCCAAATCTGACTCCTTAGTTTGAGGCAGTAAGTTTATAAGGTGGTCTTATGTGATTTGTCATATTGTTCCTGATTTTGTTGGGGGTTTGGGGAGGCTCTGAGTCAGTTTCTATGATGTTTACTTGAGACAAATTTGGCTTGTCAGTTCATTTGTCACAAGATGAGCACCCAATAAAAAGATCTTTAATAATGAAAAGGATTATTATTGATTTGGCTTATCTTTAAATACACAAGTAATCCCCTGATATTCTGCTAATCTTAAATCTGGCTTGTGAAGGAACTAGGAAGTGACAGGAATTTGGCATGTTATTAATTGTTTTCTACTATTTTCTTCCTTTATGAGGAAGTGATTTCTTAAAAAAAAAAAAAAACAGCTTTTGGATTCTCATATGGCGTTGTACCCTAATGGTTCCATGAGCTTTACACCTTCAAGAAATGAACCGAAAGAAAAGATTTTCCTCTTTAATTAGAAAATGTTGTCTTTTTTCCTTCCCATTTGATGCAGTTTTGGCAGCTGATCAGGAGAAAAGGTGCTAGCTTTTTTGTTTTGATCTTCTTGTGTGGTTTTTTTCAATATTTAGGGCCACAAAATATCACCCTCTTACTTTAAGAAATCAATAAGTTCTCTGATCTCAATCGCTCAATTTATAACTTTATGTTCTGAATTCCGAAACCATGCATTCTAATAAATAATTAGAACCAAAAAAATAAATTCAATTGAACTTAGTTTGGCATATTAAACTAAAAGCAATTGAAGTCAGTCAATAAGCAATTTCTTTTGTTGATTAAAGAATTTAAACAGTACTTGAAGGGGCCAGAAATCACCAACTCCAAGTCATTGCGGCCCTGGTTTGCTTTTCTAAATAGTTATTTTCATGTGGCAATTAGAAAGAGATTAAAGATGGCAGAGACCTAAGCCAACTAAGGCCAAGTCATAAACAGAAAACCCCCACCAGGGGGAGTCAAAAAGCAAAAGCAAACCAAAATAGAAATCAAGAAAACCAATCCTATTGAGTACAATGGAGTTGAGGTCTAATAGCTTAGATTATACTCCTATTGAGCAATCTATAAGAGGCCATAGATTGCTGTACGTTATTTAACCGCCTTTGTTCAGTTTCTTTTTGTAGCTATCGCTTTCTGACAGCTCCTTAGTCATTTCAGGCTGTCTTTGCCCTGTCTTGGTTCTCATAGATTTAGTGCTTTTAGGATATTCCTGTGCTGATCTTTTTACAATTTCAATAGCGAACCTGAACAGATTCTGCAGAGCCTGAAGAAGACTACAACTTTCCTACCTACCTATCTATCTATCTGGAACTTTACTATTAGTCGAAGAACCATCTTATTAAGTAATGTTATGCCCACCAGATTATGTAAATAGTTGGCCTAAAATAAGATAGTTTTAGAATAATTAGTTACAAAGTGGTTTAAAATATGTACAACCCTAACTAACCACTAAGCAGTTAATCTATATCTAAAAATATGATTGGTGTGGTTATCTTATAATGAGAACTATGATGTGCTTAACTACTATTTCTACAACTTCAATGCTTCTCAACTTCTCGTATTTACTTTTTACCCATGATTTTTACTAACTTTCATGTTCATTCCCTTCTACTTCTCATGATATTGCCATTAAAATCCAGGCTAAATAGATACATTAGTTACATTCGTTGAATACACCTTTTAGGCCCTTCACTATCCAAATGATATTTCATCCCATGGGGTGTGAGCATCATCAAACTTGTGGGAAGAGAACATTATACACTATACATTTTAAGTGCTCTATCTTCTAAGTTCAATAAGAGTAACATACAGTCGTATCGTTAATTAATACCCATGATTTTTACACTATACATACAGTCGTATCGTTAATTAATATCAACAAATGAGATATCTTAGAATCATCGCACACGGCCATGTATTAGGTGTGGAATAATCATTAGGCTTATCCAGAATATAAGTGGAGCACAACAAATTAGACTTACCCTAAGGAAATCGCTTTGTTCATCTCTAAAGAATATGAGTGGTCTCCCACTTTCCTAGTCGTCCTCTGGAATAGTTGGTTATTCTTAGAATCATTTGTCAGTTTTTACGCATTCACATCCCCTAGTTCTTAAGAATAATCAGTAGATGAAATTAATGAATGGAATGATATGCAGTGGCTAAACATACCTCCTTTTCTATCAGGGTTTGGTGGTGTTACAATCAATTCAGATGGAGCATCAGAAGAGCCATTTGACACAGCGGAGCCAACAGCGACTGCATTTCTTTGAAAACTTGAGCCGTTATTTTCACATGCAACTGTTGCTGCAGAGATACCCATATTCGATGAATTTTGTAGTGAGCTTGCCTTCATTGCAGCTAACTCCTCCATCCACTGGCAATCTGTGTGCTTTTTCTTGTAAAGCTCTTTGAAGTCCTCACATGCTTCCCTATACACCAGAACTCTCTCATTAAGAATACTTGTTTGCACATACAAAACCCCTTCAATAGTTTAATGAACCAAAATGACACCACAGGTGTGATAAGGCCGTTAGTATAGAATTTTGTGACCTATAAGCGTCCTGGAACTCCTACGACTGCAATTGGAATCAGCAAAGAACAAAATTGTGATAATTTGTCTTTAGAGCTAAGGGAGGACAAAAAAATATTATAACTGGGAAGAGCCATGGACAGGTTATGCCTCTCTATTCACACACATACACTAGGATGGGTGCAAGAGACCATATGTCCCCAAAACAGGAACGTGTATAGATGTATTTACCCAAATATTGCTTTTCTTTATCAGAAATTAAAACAATGTTGTTAACTTCATTAACAACATTTTCAAGAAGTCAGACTTTAGACTTCTTGGAATTCAACTTTAAACTCAGATTTTCAAGAAGTCAGACTTTAGTGAAGTCTAACTTCTGTGTTTTTGGAAGCCTATTAAAAGCAATAGCAAGGCCATATTTGGATAGAGTCCCTTAAGAAAGATAATAAAAATCATGTGGAAGCTGTCAACCAGAAAGTTTTTGAACTGTAACTTATTTAATCAACTTCAGTTTGAACCTAGTTGCAATGTTAGTTTTACCAAGTAGCTGCAACTAACTTTACCCTAACTTATTGTTAACTGTGGGAAACAATACTCACTGAAAGGTATATATAATGCCCACTCAGGGAGGCACAAAAGTTGCCAGTCTCATAAAATGATTTATGCAATTATTTTGTCCAGTGACTTGTCTTTCTTCAACTGCTAGTTATTAGTATGGGTAAAAATGTGTTTCTATCTACTAGACAATTATCTACTATGGCTTTACAATCAGTATACAGCGTTTATGTCAATGAAAAGAATAAATAGCGTTCACCATAGCTTTACTTATTCAAGCTTTCATTATTATTCTATAACATGATTATACATACCCACGGCCTGTTGTTTAGAAGTTTCAACCTAAAAAATTAGCAAAAGTTAATTAGCTATCCTCCAATTAAGTTGAAGTTTGGTTTACTACTGTCTTTTCAACTTTAAAACACTGCTGATCCTGGACTAATGCTCTTATAATTAACAACCATCTTTTGCATAGACTAAGAAGTATAAACGTACCTCTTTGGTCAAGCCTAGCCCTTAGACCCTAAGTTTCAGTAATCAGTGCAATTTATTCTCCATGTGAAGGTGCGACAGCTCAGAAACCAACTCTTTCCAGAATATATGAACTATACTAATTGAGGTAATATGACTACTTCTGAGCTAAGTGCTTTAAGCATTTCTGATGATTCCGAATATATAACAATTTATGCACATATCTGTGTAAAAGCACAACTAACTTAACTCCATGTTATAGGTAAAAGAAGCAATGATTAGATTAAGGCCATAACATACCTCAGACGTGAGGCTCCAAAAGCATCAGCAAAGCATACGAGGTTGTCCACACTGTCCATTTCAAATCCTGCAACTATAGCACTGGCATAAGCCATGGCTTGCTCTTTCTGAAGTAGTGCCTTTCGAGCTTCCAGAACTTGTTGAAGATGAATTCTACACAAAAAGCAGCCTATGATTCAGTTCCAGATATCTAGTGAGCATTTAACTTCCAAGAAATTAACACATGTTGTAAAGTAAGATCATTTACTTTGAAGGTTCTTCCAGAGCACCATCATTTCCAGTAATATTGGTCTTTGGAAGTTCATTGGATTGAACAGAGCTTTCAATCTGCAAAATCTCCTGTTCTATTCGTACAGATCTCTCAAGAAGTTCAGGCGTGCTTACAAAGCGCACAAATCTGCCTCAGAGTGAAATGTCCAAATGATACATCAGAGTATATTCTGCTATGATCTGAGCGCCTAGCTCAGCAACTGAGGCCTTAATACCCAATGATCACTAAAACTTTAACTTGTAATTACTTGCTAATGGAGTTAAATGGATAACATGACAATATCGCAGTTTGAAGCCATAACAACCAACCTCCAAGCTCCACATCCCTCCATTCCCACCCCACCCCCAAAAAAACCAAACTCCTGCTATCTTTCAATTTGCACATAAAATAGGGTATGATTTATAATGGTTACCAAAAGGCAATTACTTGCACTGAAGAAATATGTATGGGAGAACTCTTTAACAATATTCATCTATGTAATTTAAGCTGTTATCCAAACATGAGTAAATTAAACAGCTAAATCATCTTGTACATACATACAAGTCGAAGAGTACTGAAGAACACGAGTAGAAAAAGCAAATAAAGGGAAACAATGGTGTTCTAATTCCAGCTTATGTTTCATAATTCCATTTCACTAGAATTAGATTTGTTGGGCACTTGGCAGCAGATAATGTTGACGTTGACAAAGGCACAATTTTGAATTCCATTTGTCCAAGTGAAACTACTGCGAATTTGTGAATTTCCACGACGTAATTCAAGAACCATGCCACATTGCCAAACAGTACTGAGAAGGAGAGCAATATAGAGAAAAACAACAAATAAGTTAAAATGACTTGGAGAAGAAGTACATTACCTTTGAAATGTGTTTTTGGTGAACCAAGAAGCACGAGGAAAGGGTGGGGGAATACTAATGGAATACCCTCCTTTAGATATCTGCTCTTTGGCAAATTTCAGGTGAGAAATGAAAGGTTCCACCAGCCCAGATGCCATTTTCTCACTTTTCCCTCCACAAACCACTACGAGATCACATCTTTTAACATTTCCATTCATCCAAAAAACAAAAAAAAAACAAATCAGAAGTTTGTCAGTAACAATCCAATCAAGAAAATATAAAAGTTATGGACAAAAGAACACAAGGCAGCAGAATGCTATTGCACCTTGTTCTAGTTGGGGTGAGTTGCAACAGAGCATAGTCAAGAAGGGCTGAGGAATCCATACAGACAGACCCTTTCAAAAAAATTAGTTATGACAGAAATCAAGAATATGATGAAGCTGATATATTCAAGAGAGAGCCCACTGTTGGAAGGTAGCATTTGCACATGTATTTGTTATCAGAAATCGAATATGATGAAACTGATGTGTTGAAGAGAAAGTCCACTCTTGGATGGTGGCACTTACACATGTACTCGTGATCCTAGCTGGACATGAGAAAAAGCCAGTTGGAACGGACGGAGCACTGCACATGGGCATCGGACAGTGACAGAACAAGTTGAGAACTTGAGAGGGAAAGGACTCCCAAAAGAAATGAAACTGCATAAACCCAGCCCGGATATCACAATAGTGAAGCTGCATCGGGTTAATTGTTTGAGCCGAAGGAAGTACCATGAGTTTCACCAAATCATGGTAGAAGTGGAAGTTAGAGACAAGCATAGCTTAACTGATTTTTATTTTTTAATTGTTGGCAAGTGTACTATAATTATGGGAAAAAGCAAAGGCTTAACTGGTTGTGGCAATATATTAATATTAATCAGAAGCAATCAAGTATTATGGTTGGTTGGTCGGTCATTCGTTACCTGATAATCATTCAAGAAGTATTACGGTGGGTCAATCGTTACCTGATAATCATTAGATAAGGAATAGCCAACCACCATCATCTCATGAGTCATGACGGGTGTAACTAGTGCTAATCCACTTTATGACATGTTATATGGTGTCTATAATCTATCCAACATCTTCTCATACTGCATCTTTTGGATTTTTTGCAATTATTAGGAGCCAATTTTAATTCATTAAAACCTCAATTAGGTGATTGAGAAGGGATAATTGGATTGGATAACAAGGCAGGAGGGATTGTAAGTAGGAATGTCTTGAAGTCATTTATCAAAAAAAAAAAAAAAAGTGATTGGGAGGTCTTTTGTTTGATTTTCAAGCTCTCTCCGCTTGCCTTTATAAATTATAAGGTGTAGTTTCTCATAAACACAAAAATGAAAAAAAAAAAAGAAAAAAAAGAAAAAAAGAAGGATCTATGGATCTAACTCCCAGCCTGGCGCTGGACGGGGTTTTAAGATGCCCCTCCCTGACCTAGTGGTTGGATGGTCTAGCAATTGATCCACCGGTTGAGCCGACAAAGTCTGGTCGGCATCAATAATTTTGCCAACAAAGGAGCAGCCTTCGCTCCCTTTCGCTGCTTTTCTTTCCGGATCACAGCTCAAGATTCACAGACAAGCGAGCTTTAGAGTTCGTGGCTTATTGTAAGAGTTCGTGGGTTGCGCACTCTCTTGATAATATGTATTTGCTTAGTAGTTTGTCAAATTCTTGGAAGAGCACATATTTTTAACCTGCCACCTCTTTTCTTTTTTCTTTTGTTTTTAAATAGGGTTCTTGAATTCAGTATCTCTGACGTACAATTCCTCCGATCTTAGCACCAAATCCAACTTTTCCTCTGACTCTTTTTATCCTATCCTCCTCCTATCATTATTCCTTTTCATTTTTTTAATTTTTCATTCTTGGTAAGATGTTTGTTCATCTAAAGTTGCATTTAGAGTTTGTCGTTTGAAGTTCTTATACCAATCAAATTTCCTTGACGAAAAATTTGTCTATTCCTAGGGAAAAATAAAATAAACTAGACGTTTTTTTTTCTTAATGTTGGACTTATTATACTGTTTTCAGATTTTTTATGTTTTTGTTTAAAAAAACTCCAAGTTAAGTAGATTTTTTTTTTCACGATATGTAGTGGTCATATAAGATATTTAGAGATGGTCATAATTTAGTATTTTTTTTCCTGAAACTTTTTGAGTGATCTTTGACTCGTTTATTGTGATAAATTAAGTTCTTGCTTAGTAGCAAATAAATAAGAATAAGGTAACTGTTGGCAAGTTACTCATGTCAGTATAGCATTACCATGCTTCATAACGGTGGGGGAGGCAGAACCACTTGTAAGTGGGGGCAAAAATAATTCCTCCTTGTCTCTTCTAAAAGTATATATAGCAACAATGTTCACATAAAATGTATTGCATCTATTTATTGGGGATCCTTGCATATTCATGTGGAATTCTTTCATTGATTTTAGAGAAATTACTAGACCTGTCCAGTAGTTGCTCCGAATCAACATAAAATTTTTTTTATTTAATGAGTAATATAACATAAAATCACGTAGTAATAAAATAATTTTCTTTGAAAAGAATATAAGAATCATTTTAAAATAACCACATACCTATAGTTTTGTATGGCACAAGGACATAGACTTTCCTGTTTTATTAAAAAATCACCTCCACTTTATTAGAAAATATTATATTTACTTTATTTTAACTAAGCAACACAATTACTCTATATTTTTACTTTTACCGAAAAATTCACAAAATTCATTTTACTGAAGTAGAAGGCCATTGTTGAATTTTATAACATTTCATTTTCATCAAGTTACAAAACTAATTCATTTAATTTTAAACAACATAATGAGGATACAAAAAAAAAATTTCTCAGAATTGCATGAGTCATAACTCATAATAGAGGCACAACTGAAAATTTTTGAAAATTACTTCGATAATAATACGTCCCCACTGCCTCCATTGTAGATCTGTCTTTACTCCATAAAGTGGTCCTTGGTCGACATCATTTTGATTCAACGTTCGAGATAAATTTTCAAGAATATATTCCTTCCCGTTTTTCCTCAACAATATAATTATACGTGCTCATGTGATGTAAAATAAAGGGGAATCGCATGATATTATTTACGTGTTGCTGGTGCTTTGCTTCTCATCAAAGAGAGGAACAGCACAAAGGTGTGACGGAGGCTTATTCCTTTTTGAGTCTTCCTCTAAACTACTAAGAGGTTTAAGCACAAACTAATTAGCGTTCCTTGCATGCATAAAGCTTGCAGAAGTGAGAGAAGATTCAATTATGCAGATATTGGGAGAAAATTGCGCTGGATGGTAAAATAGGAGAAGAGATTATAAGTAGCAGGTCCTGAGTATAAAATCTCATGCTTACTATAGAGCTATATATATCCTTTTTTCTTTGTCTGTTTTTTCTTGGGGTGAGGGTTGGAGTCTTTTTTATTGTAGAAATGATTATAACCATTTTTAGTTTAGTTACCCAGAAGGTCGGGTGGCCTTCAATCATTATTCTAGAGATAGTTCTTGGATCATGCCAGTGTTATCTTCCCAGAAAAAATCACATGGAAGAGTACAATGCATATCCATAAATATCGGTTATTTTCATTGATGAACAAATATTTTTCCCAAAAGTTGAACTAGATATTGTCATCAGCTACAATTTAAAATTTTTAGTTTGCATTGATGGCCGATTTATTTTTTCAAATCTACTTGTCATCGTTCTAGTTTACATGTGGGATTCGTTAGAAATTTTTTGGATTCTTTTTCTTTTTTGTGAAAAAAAAACTTCCGCGTTATTTAGATATTTGTCACAATATTCAATAGTCATATAAGTAGATATTTGAAAATGGTCGTGGATTAGTTCGGTTCACCAAATGATTTTTTTTTATTTTAATAAAGATGCTTGATTCGTATACTGGGCTCCTTGAATTTTTTTTTTTTTAAAGATGCTTGATTCGTATACTGGGCTACTTGAATTCTTGCTTATTCTTTTTTTTTTTTGGTAAAAAAAAAATTCGTGCTTATTCATTTAGCAAAGAAATAATGTCAAATTAACAATTGCAAAACTATATATTCAAGCTGTTGCAACATTACTGCTAGGGCTACAAATGAGTCAAACTGGCTCGCGACTGCTTGCCAAGCTATAGTGTTTGTGGAAGAGTTTGGGAATGAATATCGGTTTTTGGGAATGATTAGGAAAAAAAAAAGATGTTTGACTTTTTTTTTTTCCGTTTATTTTTGTTCTTTTCGATACTTCACTACTTTTTAATAATGAATATCACATCCATAAAAATATAGCTATTCTGGGTAAGAGTTTAGGAGTTTCAAACCTTGTTGGTGCTCTTCGTCCTTCTTGTCCAAACCTGTTCACAAATCATATGCAATCCTGCTCTTATGTGATTCTGCTAAAGAAAATACTCCCTCGTAATCGAAGTCTGAGAAAATGACGCTGAAAAGAGGGCTCTGATTCTAATCAATGATTGAATTTCTATAAAATTTTTAATAATGGGACATATATGTATATATATGTGAATTGAATGTACCTAAAGCAAATGAGCTGTTAAATATTTTTAATATTTTCAGTGTACTTTGTTGGTACTTGCCTGAAGTTCAAACTTTGTTATGGAAGGACATTATAGTCAAAGAATGACTGTAATGGAAGGATATTATGCTCAAAAGAATGGCCGTAATTAAATACAGCTCTACAACCAAACACTAATTTCTTTGATTGGAATATTTCTAATGATATGCTAGATCCTTTTGGATTCGGATTGTCCCAAAAGCAATGAGAAAAAACCCATAACGAAACATGAAAGCATTGTACTCAGAGACTCATACACAAATGGGTAAATTACATATAACTTCCCTATAGTTTCATCTGTTACCACATGACTCCTCTAATATTTTAAAATATCCATTTTACACACTATAGTTTTATATAAAGTGGAAATTTGACGGAAATAGTCTATGTAACGTCGTTAGTGAAAATAAAAATAATGCCCTTATTTAAATACTAAATCAATTAATGGTTTAACCATCTTATATAAAAGCATAGGGGGGTTATACGGACAACTGTAAAAATTACAGGGGGTAAAGTGGATATTTATACAAATCATAAGGGGGTTGTATGGATATTAAAATTTTATCACACGCACTTTTAGAGTGCGTTTGTTATAAACTCGGTAACCGATTATGCATTCTGTCTATTTTTCACTTTATATAAAACTATAGAGGGATTAGGTGGCTATTTTGAAACCGTAGAGGGCCATCTAGCATTATAAAAACCACAAGGGGTTATAAGTAATTTACCCTACACAAATACATTTGCTGTAGAGTTGTCTCATTTAATAATCAGTCCTTGAAATTGAAACACATGCATCTGGACTACACCAGAGAGAGAGTTACTTTCCGTGGTTTTGGTACTACAGTACTTGATAATCTGGGGTTAACTAAGTAGCTGATTTCTGAAGGTAGTTTTTTAATCTACACACAGAAAAAAAAAAAAAAAAAGAGTACAATCAGGATCCATTTTCAAGCTTTTCAACCAAAAAAAAAAAAATCTAAAATCGATATATCAAAAGCAATTATGAATAAGACAAAATTGATTTTTCAATATAAAAAATAACACCCCAGAAATCATATAAGAATAAAACCCGGATAACCTCAGTAAGTAGAATTGCTGAGAAAATACGTATGAATGCCCTGGTGGTACCTCTATTAACACGTCATTTCCGAATTAATATAAGAACAAAAATGAGTAGTTTCTGTTTTGTTTTAGAACCGAACTATAATATAAAACAAAATATTTGTGATTAAGGAGCATGAATGGATTGGATTGATGCTTTTAAGCTGCTGGAAAGCGATGGAGGACACTTCATGGTCGTGGACAGTGGTTGCCAATGTCTAACCTGTCTCTGTTCCCATGGCATTTTCTTTAAAGATGTGACAAATTCGATTTCTATGGAGTTCCCTGATGTGTGAATATCTGAATATTTCAATAAAACATGTGTGAATATCTGAATACCCCAATGGATTGGTGCTGGAAGCACAAGACAGAATCCAAACCCCCATTTCCAGGCTTGTGTAGAACTGTCCTTGCATGGATAAATTACCTGTACAACTGCGTTATTCAGAAAGTACTCATAGAAATACAGGAGATAATTAATACTTCTGACCTGATATTTGTAATAACACGATTATTCACGTATTTATAGTGAATATCACATGCAAGAATACATATCCTATCCATAAAAAATCGGTAATTGTCAATTTAAACTTGTATCTATTAATTACTGATTCAATACGAGCTACCTTATGAAAAACACAGATAATAAGTGAATCAGTCTTCTTAATGTTGGCAATCGAATATTTTATATTTCATATTTTCCACAAGCAATATGACAATTAAATTCCATGTATTATTTTCTTTCTTTTTTTTTTTTTTTTTGGAGACATTCTTGGCCTTCCAACAAAGGAGTAGAGAGAAAAGAGAAGGCTTAAATGAAAGACATTATAGTATATTCAATTAATATTTTAGCAACTAAGCTGGTCTTGGGGACATGAATTACTTTCTTGCCAATTAAACAAGGTCAATTAAAACTCCTAACTATCGCAAACTGGCATTTGGCTCGAAGAGGACATGTATAGATGAATTTCAGAATGCTTGAATGTCTGGACTGGATTAATCAAATTTAACATTTAAACAAGAAAGACAGATTTTATTTACTCTTTCCCAGTTCTGAGGTGGACACCAAATTAATCAATGATCTATCTACTTCAGATCAGTGTTGTTAGACCCAGACCGGACTTGGCCGGCTGGTCGGATCATGAATCGGATTTCTTTTCCAGTTGATTAGTAGCATAAATCGCTTTGATAAAAAACTAGTCAAAACTGTTGAAAATCGGCAAAACTAGTGACATGATTCAACTAGTTGATCCCGTTCTCAAACTTTTCTTTCTTTTTTTTTTCAAACGTGATTTAAGTTATTTAAATTGTAAAAATTTCATTTATTTACCCAATTAGTGTAAATACTGAAATCACTTACTTTCCTAAATGATTCGTATATCAAGAAGTTTTTATCTCTATCATCTTATCAATTTATCATCATTGATTCTAACTTATATTGGAAAGCCATATTTCTGATACAATGATCTCCAATTAGATATAACTTGTTTTAATCTAGTTTTTCAAATAGTTTTAAAGAATGAATATATTTTAGATATGAGTTTAGTTTTTTATAATTTTTAGGTGTATATTTGATAATAAGACTAATATTTTTGAAACATTTTGTATATTCTGTCAAAGTATAACCAATCATTTAATTTCAACATTTTTTAGAACTTATAAAACTGTAAAATAATTATGACGTCATGCTAATATCAACGAGATTCTAGAACGCCCAATCAATTTGACCAATTGACCCTTAACCCAATAGCGTAGTCGATTCGCTGCTCGATCCAAGTTTAACAACATTGCTTTCGATCAGACCATACAACCCAAAAAGCCCTGCCAATTCATTATTCTAAATCAAAGGGCATTATTTTTCTCTGTAATCCGCGTTTATTTTTATGATGAACATCAATTTCTTCGAAAATAAGTCCACCCTGACCTGTAACAACTATATACCAAGCTTGGGCCAGAAGAAACTAGGACGCGCACTCGTGCAGAGCCAAAATATAATCCCCCAAAATCATGGTCATGCACCTGCATTTAATGCTTTTGTGACGGTCAAAATCTATCCGAGTTGTAATGTATAAATATGGAAACTGATAGACACCATGGTCATGCTTCACATGTGCAAGTCTAGGGCATGTGGATTTGACAAATGGTGTAATCTTTATCCATATTATTCAAACTTGCCGGGTGGAATAGAGCTAAATTAATTATGTGTTCCCTCCTTTAATTACCACTTGCTAATGAAGACATTCACTTCATGTAATAGTCATCAACGCAGAGTACGATGGTCAACCAATGGAAATCCTGGCAAAATATACTTGGAGTGGCATAATGCGTAATTTTTTCAAACATAGCGAAATGATGAAATATTGTGAAGCAATTACTTGCATGAGAGTGTCTTAATGTAAATGCTATCCAGTCTCATAAGGCGTACTAGCAAATGATTGATTGTCTTAATGCACGTGAAAACATTTGCAATTAACGTTAATGAGGTTTGGCCAGGTTAACGTATAAGTCCGTGATCAATACAAGTTGAAAATGCAAATCAAATGCCACAAGTCTTTTTCTACGAGTGCAATTTGAGGGTTTTAATGGTTTAGATTAGGCCATATTTACTCGGTTTGAACTAAGATTTTCAATCCATGTACATACGGACATATGTGTCCCTTTACTTTGAAATGAATAGCCCAATTTGAATCGAATTAATATGACATGATCTAAATTATTAATTGTTTGGTATGAATTGCATGTACCCCTTATCCGCGATTTGAGTGTCTTATACCAAATCAACTTTCACAATGGACAAGTTGCCATCATGCAATTACTCCTAGTACATATGATATCCACTTCTATACGACATCTTGGACTTGTCTTAGCAAACTTTGAAAAACAACAAATTTTCTATTGAATGAAAGTTAAAATTTGAATCACGTAGTGATGAGAGTATGGCATGGACTCCTTCCACTGAAATTCTCCCAGTTGAGATTGGGCTGATCTCAACCGTTGATTTAAAATTTAAAATCAACGGTTGAGATTAGCCCAACCTTGACTGGTCAGTCGTTCAGATCATCAATTGAGATCAACCCAAGTTTGACTGGATCAATCTTAACTGTTAATTCTTTAAAAGTTTTCTACAGGTTGCGCAAAGAATTGAAATCCCATTACAGGGCATCAGAGGACCTTAATTTTATTTGTCTATTTCCTGCAGCCAAGGAGAACCAGACCATGTTCAAAGATGACTTGAAAGAAGGGTTCATCTACAACTACATATATGTCTGGCGAACTTGGCTAACAAATTCAAGACGGGTGACATATAGGCTAAGGAAAACCATGTTCAAAGATGACTTGAAAGAAGGACTCATCTCTAACCACTTGTATATCTGGCCAATTTGGCTAACAAATGGAAGACGGGTGACATACGGGGTGAGGCTTCGCTAGCGATAAATCAACTCAGGCTTGATTGGCATTTTCAACTCCAAAAGTCAATTCTGAATTCAACTGGGATAAGAGGCAACAGAGGGAAAAAATTGACAAACCACTACAGGCCACAAAAACCCCTGAGAATTATTCAAATTTTAGTTAGGGCTGCTCCATCCAAAGAATCCAAGGTGAAACTGAAAGTTTTCGACTGTTGTTTGGAAAGGTTAAAAAGGTGAGAGTTTTGGCAAGCAGCTTAAAGTAAAAAAGTGATAGTTTTGAGGCAATCAATGACGACTTGTGGATATTTGTGTAGGCGGCCCTCGTCAGAATTGAATTTGTCAAGAAATGCAATTGCACAAAGAGTGTCTCATTAAAAATAATAGCAGATGAATTTTCTTTTCATTTCTTGGCAAAGAAGAGGGGGAGATGCTGAGTCGTCTAATAGATCACCATTTCTTGAACGCCAAACAAAAATGTGACATGAATTGCAATTACACTAAGAGCGTATAATGGAAAAATGATACTAGATGAATTTTCTTTTCGTGGAAATGAAGAGATGGAGATGTTGAGCTGTCTAATAGATCTCCATTTCTTGAATGCCAAACAAGAATGTGATTTTCAATTTATAATCATTCCCATAAGAAGGGCTTAATAGCCCCAAAATGCGGCTCCAGATTTCTCACCCCACAAGACGACCAAATTTCCACGTGGTTCCGCTTGTTCCTCGTGAAATTTAGTCTCATGTGCTCATCTGTTGACTAGTTTTCGGAAGGGAAGGAAGAAGAGGATGAAATTTCTTTCTTCCTTTACCAAGTCAAAATTCCACGTTTTTCCCCCTCTGAACATTCAAATTCTTGCTTTGTTTTTATGTTTTCCATTTTCCGGTTGGATGTTAGGTTACAGAGCACTTTTGCTTTCAATGATAAATTTTTGTTGGTCACAAATCCAGAAAAGGACATTAACTCTTATCTTTATATACAGTCCGTTGCCTACGCTCTCTTTCCCCGTTTCAGCTGAATTTGCATTCATCAGTTTGATGTGACAAATTTGCTGCAAAATGATGTCTATCCCAGCGGTTGAAAAAGGGGCCACGTTGACCACTGCCTATTTTGTATATTGTCCACGCTCTTGGAAGTTGGAATCGCCCAGCATCCCCATGCATACACAAGGAATTAAAAGTCCGTTTGAACTGTTATTTTTTTTGGAGATTTTATTAAAAAATATATTATGAGAATTTAATATATATATAAAATAAAAAAATGATTGAGGAATATGTTTATAGGAAATATAAATTAGTCCCACGAATTCCCCATCCCACCTTTCAACCTACATCTCACATAATCCCATAATCTCGTTGATATGGATTATTGAAGGTTGAGAAAAACTCCACCTTAAATTTCATTTCATAAAAAATGAGCATTACCACTGAATTTTTGATGATTTGAGGCCTGTTGCTTCAGAATATGTAGCATGTAAAGATGATGTGTATGGTTCTCAATTCACTTAGGTGATAGAAATATTAGTTGAGTGACCATAAAATCTTAATTTCTCCCTTTTCTTTCTTTTATTTTTCTTGTAAGAGTTGGAGTCTCAACTTAGAAAAGCATAGAAATAAAGAAAAATGGCGTATATGAGAAGGGGTCTCTGGATGGACTCGGTATAAGTAGAAACCCTTCAGCCTAGCTGCTTCTAGATACATCATAATCCATCCAACCTCATCAATTCCATAAGGATGTCATTTCTTTTTCTTATTGATATTGATATGTCACTAGATACCATGCTACTGGACTGCAAATTTATAGTCCTTATTACAAGGATATTATCTTCCCTAATCCTACAAGATGAATAAATAGATTTTGAGCAACAAATGTTGTAAATCATCATGGCATACATCATAAAAGTTGTACGTATGATGCTGAAGTAATTAGCGCAGCTAATTGCATTTCTCCTACCTCTTAGTCATGGTAAGACCGTTCTAAAGAAGTCTTATCGTTGTCTTTGTCAAAGCTCTAGAGGAACCCTTTTTTTTTCCTGACATATATATAATTCAAAGCCTAGTACAATTGATTCTGTATAATCTTTCTACAGAGTGGATCTATGTATAGTGGATATAAAAGAATGAATATTGCTCGACAAGGAAAAAGATCAATAAAAATTAGAACTGCAAAAAAGCTAGATGGAATGATGTATTGAAACCCAAGTCCATCTCATCTCAGGAGAGGGTAATCTATTTCAGCTCTCAATTATTCAGCAAATAAGTGGGAGTAATCTTATAAAGGAAATTATATACGTGTCAATACTTTAAGTGGCACTTAATTAAAAAGGTACTAAGGAAAGTTGATACTCGTACTGTACCCGCTTGTCACCTCAGGGGAAAGTGACCCTTTCAGATTCCTTATTCAAAGCTTCTGACAATATCAACATTCTAAGGTAGAAGAGACAACCGGAAGAAAAGAAATTTCAGAACTCGAGCCAAAATGCTAGCTTGACTCATAATGTTAGGACAAGTTTGAAACACTTAAAAAGTTCACCATATTTCAGAGAATTCAAAAACCAAGGAAAAGTCTCATTATAGGATTTTTTTTTTTTCAGCAGGAGAGATGTGAGATTTAATAAATGAGAAAAGGATAAAGAGACTTGAATTCAAAATCTTTAGTTCATGAGATTTCAACCTAATTATCAAATCAAGACCTCCTTGACCTTATGCCAAAATTCAATTCGAAAATTAACTAAAGAAGTGTGACATAAAATAAAGCCCTAATAAGATGAAAGAAAGAAAAAACAGGCAATAACAATTCTATGGAGAAATATTATTAACAAAAGTAAGAAAATTTTTGGAGAGATGGTTGGAATTATTAATTGAGCAGGAAGCAAAATGAAAAGACCGGAGTTCCTTGCTTTACTCGGCTTTTGCATAGTCCAGGCCAGAATAACGTAGTATATTTATTTATTTAATAACCGTGTTTGAAGGATTAAAAGTACCTCTTTCCTCTTATACTCAACAGTCATCGTATTCAAACCCTCTTACTCTTTTTCAACAAATACCAGGTATTTTCTCAAAGTCTATTTTAGATTAGTATACATCTCCGGAACTTGGAATTTTAATATCTTTCATATGATTGATTCTGAATGTGGATTAATCAGAGCTTCAAAAGCTATAAATACTCGCCAATCTTGCCCAAGATTCTTCATTACGATCACCTACTTTGCCCGGGAATCTTGATTGTAAATTTGCCCACATAAGTTACAGCAAAACCCCACAAAGCCACACAAAGACCATCAAATTTCACTCATTTTCAGCTAGCTTCTTCTTGGGGCCATGCAACGTGCAGCATCTTCAGCCAAAAAAACTGGCCAACAACTTTTTAGATACCGAAATCAAATATTAGCTCCTAAACAGCCACAAAAGCCATGCGAAGTTTTCATCAACCATCGGGGCATAGATACCAAAAAAAATGTTGCAGGATTGCTCTATGATCATCTCAAAAGACTAGGGAAAAGTCCGTTTTTGGACAGCAAGAACATGAAACCAGGTGACAAATTGTTTGAAAAAATTGACGTGGGAATTCACCAATGCAAAGTCGGAGTGGCCGTGTTTTCACCAAATTATTGCAAATCCTACTTTTGCCTGCACGAATTGGCTCTAATGATGGAGCTAAACAAGAAGGTTGTACCAATTTTTTGCAACGTAAAACCTTCTGAACTCCATGTTGTGGACGACGGTACCTGTCCATCGGAGAAATTGGAGCGGTTTAGCGTGGCGCTGGAGGAAGCGAAATACACGGTTGGACTCACATTTGATACGTCAACAGGGTAAGCATTCACGTTCTTTGGAATATTTCATGCATGCACCAATATGTTCACACTTCACAGTACACACACCAGAAAAAAATGAAAAATAAAAAACACATACACACACGCACATCTACGTATGTTCGCATGTATATATACATATTTCTTCTCACACATTGACGTACCCAATAATACACAGACACACACATCCGCACTACGGTACAGCACTTAAGAAAAACATATATTTCTTCACACACACACATGCATGTATGTATGTTATGACTATATGGAGAAACAAATCTGATGTACTTTTACTCTAAATTTCTGAACAGGGATTGGTCAGAATTCCTAACAAGTGCCTCGGATGCGGTAATGAAGAATTTGGTGGAGGTTCAAGGAGACCGGAGGCATTTGAGGAGACACAAGTTTTCTTCTTCGTAAAGTTTAGGCACAAAGACCAGGGAGGAGCAATTTATACGCACAAACTTCAAATAGACTTCATTTAATTCATTTGTTGATTCCTTTTTCTCTTCCTCTGACTAGTTATTTAAGCGAGTCCTTAAAGGCACTTGAAGGTCTAATTTTTATCTTCATCTGAAGTCAAAATTCATAATGCTAGTCAGACAAAGGGGTGTAATTATCATTAAGATCTCAGTAACAATGTAAATGTGTCTGCAGATATTTGTATAAGCTGTGTCCATTGTAACTCTTACACATTCATTTTTTTTCTCCTAATAAATGACTGATTTCAGCTGTTAAGACTCTCTTGCGCCTTTTTTCTTTTTCTTTTTGTTTTTTTTTAGCACAACTCTTTCTTGCACTTGCTTCCGTTTGAAGCGCCAGCAATCCAGTCAAATACTTTATGCAACTATTAAGGAACAACTCGAGTTGTCTGATTATCTCTGGTGGTACTAAAACTATGACAGAACCAAACAAATGATGAAAATTTGTGATCTTCCTCAGAGAGAAGAGTAGTAAACATCATGGAAAAAACAAAGAAATCCAGATTTTTGTGAAATTTGATCCTATGACAAATTGTTCCGCTAACTAGGTTGTAATTTTTCCCCTAAAAGCAGTTAAGGAACTTGGAGAAAGAACCCTGATACTCTTCCCATCAAAAGGCATTTCAGTTATATCGTGTCAAGCAATCCTGTTTGCACTCAACTGATAATCAATCATTCTCGATCGATATCTTCTATCATTGGTTTCTTGCTAATGCTTCTCCATGTATTCTGCATTTCTATTGTTAATAAGAAATAATGCTGAAAAATAAACAAATAACAGAAGCATCAATGCATTGCTAATAGCTTTATATGCTTATTTGAGATGCTAATTACCGGGAAAAATCTGTCTATCTGATTACTCAACACTTACAGTACAGCCAGTTCTAGTTAACATAGATTTCTTTTAAAATGAGGGCCATCGAATAAGCGCGCCTCTTTTTCCAAAGCATGCCTTCGATTTCCTTTGATTTCATCTAATCTTCTTGACATATGATTTCTAACAACATTGAAACAATGGGTGTCCTGATCACAGTCGCAACCATGAAAGTTGTCTTACAATGGCTGTCCCGATCACAGTCGGAACCATGAAAGTTTTCTTACTTCATACATTAAGTCCGTAGAAAGAAGGAACTGAAAATATGACCGATCTATATTGGTACTCCTATTATTTGTAGCACTTAGCATTGATCACTGCTGGCAAGTTTCGTTCTATTTCCTCTTCATGAACAAAATGATAGAATATGCCGCATTAATGATTCATATGATTCTATGCTTTCTGGTCCTGTCCCTTGTTATACTTGCTTTTAGATCTTGATGTAAATATTAGGAGACGAATGCCGACGTGGGAGTTACAGAATTATTTGGACTATGTATTTTTTTGTTCTTTTGCCAGGACGAAGTATTTTTCAATTCTTAGAAGACACCAAATTATCCTGTACGGTATTTCAGGTGAATCGCAATATCATGCAAGAATCAACTACGCACACCAGTTTTTGAAGAATCAACAATTTGACCATTAAGGTAAACCTAAGACATGCATTTCACTAATAAAAAATAAGACCAACAAAAATTGGCTTGATCTCCACACTTCTGACAAATCAAAGAATCACACGTCAAAGAATCTGGCGCCACCGTTAGAATCTCGGGCTGGATGCATGGCTTGTTCAGGACTTGGATGGTAAACAGTATCTGGGGCTGCTGCGGCGCAGAATTTTCGAGTCATTATATCTTACAGCATTTGTGTGCAAACTGAACTGCCCAACTAGGCATGGGCAGCTGCAGTTGTACTTGTATACCTCTGCTAGGCTGCTGGAGTTTGGTTCCGTTCCACGAGCTAGAATACTACATTCGCAATTTCACACTTTTTAATTGGCCTCCTTTAGGTAGAGGCTGCTCAAGATTTCTGTGGAAGAAGCCAGTAGATTCTGGCTAGTTCTAAGTTTTGTTCTGTCACATGAAGCTGACCTTTCTCACAGGAAACCAAGCTGAATGGACAAGAAAAGTATAGGCAAGACTGCTTTATTTTATATTGGTTCGGAATGGGCATGCCTTTGACCAAGAAAATTATCTCAATGCTCTACTGTTGGAAGACCGTGGACCGTTGGTCCAATCCAATAAACTGCCATTCATCTGAGTTTCTTTTAATATTGCTTGATTTTGTGGTGAAAGTGCTCGTTCAGTGAGGTAAGTGAAAGGCTTTGAATTTAATATCTTTTACTTACGCTTTCTCTCCTAACTGCCACATTTACTTTTCTCTTCCAAAATTTACACTTTCTCCCCCAGCTGCCTGCCATATTTACTTTTCTCTTTCAAAATTTGCTATTTCAAAAGTTAGACACTTATTTCACAAAGAGAAGTTTTGAGGATGATACTTTTCTTAAGCCGGCAAAATACAAGTCTCAAGCCCAACTTTCTTAATTAACGTATTGCAAGCCCAATTGTGAAACTAGTTCTAGTAGGTTCCTGAGCTACCCATGGTATTAGATTTGAACAATTTTGGGGACTTGGGGGGAAATAAGTTTGAAGCGTAAGGGTTACAACAAATATGACCAGTTAAACAATCACGTTTTCTAATTTCGATCTTCTTCGCACATTATGTCATGTGCCCAACAAGAATTTGTATTTGAATAATTCTTTCAAGCCCTAATCTTGACATTGAAACAATTTCAAATGTCTCTGAGTTACACGACAAGTGCACTTAGCTCCCCTTACGAATAAAAAGGTAGTTTCACAAAAGTAATTTTGTGAATTAATTGTTAATCCTTCTCCAATATGGCAATATCCAAGCACACAAATGAAATGCGACTCGGTCACTGGTAGCCTAGGTATGTAATATTTATGACTTTGTCCTTTTTTCTTGACATCTATAGCAACAATATAATTTTCCACTGTCTTCTCAGTACTTGGTGGATGAACAGTTCCTTTCAAGAAAGGCATAATGAGTAAAAGACATTTCTTTTCCCCCGAAAACAGGACAGCAGATATTAAATAAAGGGTGTTTAAATGGTGATTTGGTGTTTACATTGAAAAGAATGGATGAAGTTACTTTTGGCATTGTGTAACCTGAAGTTGAAAAAAAAAAAGTAGTTAAAGGAGTAAACTGCCAATAATTTTATTTTAGGGGGTGACAGTTTAGACTGATATTTCCTGCATTTGTAGCATCAATATTTCTTTATATGAGTGATTTAGATGCATAATACATATGTAAAATGGAAAATTTAAACATTTGAATTTTTAGCAGGTGTTATGCATCCAAATTTACTTATATAAAGAATTCTATGCACTGTTTATAAAAGATATATTAATTCTAAAACATTTATGTTTGCAAGTTTAAGTAGATTTATAACATTTAAACTATATATACCAGTCAACATAGACAGATGATGAAGTGCAACTTAGTTTGTGAAACGCTTCACATGTAACTTGTAGATATCAAGTTTGAATTATCACACGCACATGTTGCAAGACTTGACTAAATCAAACACCTTGAGGGGTGCTAGAGGAAAGCAAAAGGAAAAATGGTCCAAACA
The DNA here is from genome assembly GCA_013103745.1 of Gardenia jasminoides. NCBI lineage: Eukaryota > Viridiplantae > Streptophyta > Magnoliopsida > Gentianales > Rubiaceae > Gardenia > Gardenia jasminoides. The sequence continues at coordinate 4,761,638 of CM023095.1, forward strand.
AGAAGCGAAACTCAGCCCTCGACAAGAAAGGAATGTACATTACATTTCCAAAGCTTTCCTTATTTAGGTTTATCCCATCTAAATCAACCGGCCCCTAGGACATGAGCAATCAACATTTGGAGAATCAGAGGGCCTTAGCCTCCCATCCCTAATAGGTTACGGAGAAAGCGACATTGAGATCTCAAACAATCTATGTTTCCGCCGGGTTTTGAAGGAGAAAGAGAATCTATGGTTCCTAAGTTTAGGACCTACCAACAAAAGTTCTATCCTAGTCAAACATCAAATTCTAGTGCATTGGCGCTCCCCACCTCCAGGTTTCTTTAAACTAAATACAGATGGATCTTCCTTAACAAATCTAGGGATGGTAAAAGCAGGTGGCTCGATTAGAAATCATTTGGGAGAGTGGATAAGTGGCTTTTATAGGAATATTGGGACAGCCACAAATTCCATTGCGGAGCTATGGGCTCTATGGGATGGTTTTCTTAGCAAAATCACTAAACATTGTCAATTTGCAAGTGAAGTTGGATGCTAAGGTGTTGTTGAACTAATTTCCTCTGACTCAGAATTGGTGCAACCTTTTTCTTATCTTATTCTTGATTTCAGGACTATTATACAAGGCTTCCATTCAATTACCTTTAAGCACATCTATTGTGAAGCCAACCAATGTGCTGATTTTTTGGCCAAGAAGGGAGCTGTAGCTAATGAGGATTTCATTTTGCTTAACTCTAGACCACTGGATATCTCCCATCTTCTTTATTTAGATTGTAGAAGCTTTGCCTTACCTCACTTTATAAACACTTAACTTATTATTCAATGAATGTTTCCTTACTTACCAAAAAAAAAAAAAAAAAAAGAAGAAGGAGAAAGAGAATCAACAAATAAGCTCAAAAAAATCTAACCTAACAATTGACAGCAAAAGTATAGACATTTATCTAAATAATACTCCCTCTGTTCCTAATTAAGTGTTCCAAACTCAGATTCTTTTTTATCTGTCCATTTATCATATCAAGAAAGCATTTTGGGAATTATTTCCAAATATTACACTTATTTGTACTCTCAACTTTCTTGAGTTGGGACTATACGAAATTAAATGCAATATTTGTGGTATTACGTGTAAAAGTAGTTGGAACTATGAAAAAAGATAAAGGGTAGTTTTGATAATTCAGTTAAAATTTTACTAAAATTTAGAAACTAACTTTTTTAATCTAAGCAGTGTTTGTAACATTAAATATAAAAGTAGTTGGAACTATGAAGAAAGATAAAGTGTAGTTTTGACAATTCAGATAAAATTTTACTGAATTTTAGAAATTAAATATCCTTCTTAATTTAAGAGATTCGGTAATTCAGAATACTTATATAGGAATGGAGGGAGTAGTAATAATCTATTACCTGGCTGGTGCATATTTAATAGCAGCTCTCCCACTGCTTGCAAATTTTTAATCCAAAGAGTTTCACAACAGGGTGGTTTACCATTTTCAGTTGATGATGGTAGGAGATACTAGGAGGAGTTTTCTTGGAAGGCAGCATCTCTAATGGGGTGCTATTGCTTGAAAAACCTCAGGAATTCCCTGATTACGAGGAACTTGCTGTTCTTGCAGCTGTGACACCTTGTGAGTATGCATCTCTTTACCAACTTCCCCCTCCTCTGCATAGCATATAGCGGCCATTTATTCCCTTTTATTTCCAGCAAGGAATCTTGCATGCATTAACTCTTATTCATGTTTACTTCTAGCTTCACTTAGTTGACATATTTGGAAGACTTCATCCAATTCAATTGGATATATATCATGTAATCTTGCATTCATCTCAAAATACTATTTACCTCATATTTGATATGTTTATCAGAGACTTCTTAGCATTTACTTTCCTAGAATATAAATATAATTTTTTTTTAAATGTAAACATCAAAAATAGATTGTTTTCCCACTAATTATCAACTTTGTTTTTAGCACTACACATGGAAATTAAATCAAATTCAGTGGGCAATAAGTTTTTTTTTCCTCTAAATTAATGTAAAACTTTAACTCGGAACTCTCTGAGGTGATCTAGGACATTGTGGAGCTTGCATTGATAAATTATACATGGTGCTTCTTTTGCAATTACAATAATTGAAGTAGAGATATACATTATTATTTGAACTGTTTGAGAAAATCAGCAGGTCCATTATTGATGACGGGCTCATCGACAAGGTATCTTCTGCTCACCGGTGAGGATACAAGCGACATTTTCGTACTATCAATTCTGCCACATAACTTATTATTTCGATAAATTAGACACACGTTGAAACTGGTCTTGCATGAGATGAGGAAAGGACTTCTTCGTCAACTCAATGCTTTGTGAATGTAATTTCATTATCAGGAAGGGTTTCAGCATGTGCTCTTTAGGGACAGAAAGAAGAAGAATCTGTTTGCGGACAGGGTATGCATGTCAAATACCTTATTCGTTAGTTGCTGTTGAAATTCATGATCGTTGAACAAGTGAAAAATTCTTGGATAGATCCACTCAAAAAAAGCTACATGGTCCATAAACTTTGCTCTTTTATTTTATTTTATTTTTGCGGCCGAAATGGTGTATAAACTTAGATAGACCTCATTTTATACAGAGACTGAGGACTTTAGTTGTTGCACAATTCTAGAAGGTAAAAGTTGATGCATGAATCTGTCCTAGACTTATCAACCATATTATATCCATATTCTTTACCTGATCATACTCTGAAACGAGACGAGCTACTGGCTCGTTGACCCGCAAAGGAAGGTGTGTTTGTTTGTTTCTATATATATATATACATATTTCGCTAAAATGCTTGTAGTTTTGCATAAGGTTCAATATAAGCAAAGTCATGGTGTACATGTATACCGAGTCCATATAAGAATTTGCCACCACGAGTATATCAAACTGCAGGGGATAAAATTTGGCTGCTGACAAGAATTTTCCACGACCGGTATATCAAACTGCAGGGGATAAAATTTTGGCTGCTGTTGTCTTATTGTTTGTTGTGCAAGTTGACAAGCTTGTTGACATATTTTAAGCCAAGCATATTTAGAAGTTTATTAGTTTTAGAAGTTGATTTATTATTTAGCAAGTAGGTTATAATTGGGTATCAAAATTTGTTTAGAAAATAGGATTGAATCATGTTTTGGAAGCATAATTAGAGTAGGATTAGTAGTTTTATTTCTCTATTCAAGGACTTGAAATCCTACATTTCTAGTTGAGAAAAATCAGTTTCTTGGAATAAATTTTTTTTATCCTCCTGTACCTTTTTTATTCGTAAGATTGTAGTATTACATCCGTTGCGTGTGATTTTTTGTGCTAACAAGTGGTATCAAAGTCCTAAGTTTAAGAGTTTGATCTTGGGGTATCTATGGTGTTTGGAGAGTTTAGAAATTTTGTGATAGAAAAACTTGTGCCATAGAAGGGTACAGATATTTTGGTAGAGTACTCGTATTAAAGGATTAGATCACAAGGGTTGTCTAGAGTACTCGTTTGTTGATTGAAATTAGGGAAAAAGTGATCCTAATTGGACAGAGGTCTAAAAAGAGGGACTTTGTCAAAATTGTTAGTGATATGTGGTGATCAGGAAAAGATCATGCCAAATTGTTGTGATTGATTTTATAGTAGAATTTGATCAAGTTTGAAGCCAGGGAAGCCAAGAATTCAAGCAGGTAAGAAAAATTTATTTTTGAAGATATGTAAACTATTTTGAGTTGCCATGGTTAGAGAATTTGTCAATGGTGAAAATTATTGCCGTAAAAAGGATTATGAAAGGCATGTTTTTTCTATTGAAATTTGTGTGGATTATCATTACTCAAAAAAATATGGTGGCTCTAATTGTGAATGGGTCAATATGGATGACTTTTTTGATCAAGAAGAATTAGTAATAAAATTGCATCCGAAATACAAGTTTTATTTGGCTCAGCAGCGAGTGAAGAAGAAATTGAAGATTTGCTGCAAATTGGGATTACATGTCAGTTATACTGCTACAGAGGATATAAAGGTGATTCAATCTCGTGATGGCATTGAGACGACGAGATCAAGAACTTGGTTTAAAGGAGGCATTGTTGACATATTTAAAACCAAGCATATTTAGAAGTTTATTAGTTTTAGAAGTTGATTTATTATTTAGCAAGTAGGTTAGAATTGGGTATCAAAATCTGTTTAGAAAATAGGATTGAGTCATGTTTTGGAATCATAAATAGAGTAGAATTCGTAGTTTTGTTTCTCTATTTAAGGACTCGAAGTCCTACATTTATAATTGAGAAAAATCAGTTTGTTGGAGTAAATTTCTTTTATCCTTCCGTGCCTTTCTTATTCGTAAGATTGTAGTATTACTTCCGCTACATGTGATTTTTTGTGCTAACAAAGTTGCTGCTTCTTCATTTACTATCAATGCTTTGGATAACTCTCACTAAGTTAAGATTATGTAAACTGTGGTTACTGAATCCACAGTATTTGTTGTGCAGCTATTTGATTTGTTTGATATTAAATGCAATGGAGTAAATGAATTTGGTGAATTCTTTCGATCTCTGGGTATTTTTCACCCAAATGCACCAATATCAGATAAAATTTTATGTAAGATTTACATTTGTATAATACAAAACCATGCTGTAGTTTAGAATTGTACTCTCGTCTTGCTTCGTATTTTCCATTTGGGGGAATAACTCTTTAAGTTAACTTGGTTCACTACTCGTTTGCTAATGTGTTTTCTTTTTCACCAATTGCATTCAGATTGTATGATCTTAGGCAGAATGGTTACATTGAGAAGGAAGAGGTAAGTTCAACAGTCTTGTGCTAAGGTCCCAGTACATAGCTTCCTTTTTTATTAATATTATATTTTAACTTCTATGTTCCTACAATTTTTCGAACACAAATTATATGCACATACCACTTTTGGTTTCTTGCATACCCTTTTTAACTGATTAATTACTAGTACAAAAATTTTACTTAGAGTGTAATAAGCTAAAAGGGATGTGCGTATATCTTTGCTCTTATTTAAATTACTGCCTTTAGATTGGTAAAATATGCAAACATGAGAACTTTAGTTATTAATATCACGCTCATAGCCTATATATATATTGTTGGAAATACAAAAAATTCTAGAGAGAGAAACTATAGAGAGAGTTTGGAGAGAATTTTCTCTTGTATTTCATCTTAGTAAACAATAATACAAATGCCTATTTATAGACTTACAAGAATTAATGTCCTACCACCTATTACTCATTGATTGATATCAATCACTAACAGATATCAATCTCTAACAGATATCTGATAAGTGTATATTTTGCATGCTTTTAATGGGTTTAATTATGTAGTTTTTATATGTTTTTGTCAGTTTAATGGCTAATGAACTTGGGTTTCTAGTAAAATTCTACATTTTGTGGTTAAAATAGAAAAGTGCATTTTTGTGGATTAATATGGTGAAATTTCATGTTTTTGTAGGATTGCTTGTCCAATTATCAAATGAGGACAAAATGAGAAGAAATTTCCGAAAAGAAGCTTGGACGTGAAGTTGGGAAATTGAAATATTCGAAGGTGAAGAAATTCCAAATTGAAAAATGGAAAATGCAATTGGAATATCAAGGAATCAAAGGGATAAAAGCCGGAGCAATTAACGCGCCAATTTCACGACAAAAAGCTCGGAATTTGCAAATTTCAAGTGGAGTCGCGAGGCAAAACGCGAACCAACAAGTGGAAGAAATGATTAGCTCGCAAGTCCCTCTCACCGGAAGCAGGGTAGCTGATCCGCGATAAGATCCGCAAGCCTCTGCCTCACGGATCCGGGTCGCGGATCCTTAGAAAATGACTGCTGCAACTTGCAGCCGAAATCCAGTTTTTCTAGCTCACTTCCAACTCAATTTTCAAATGAATTTCAATGAAAGCTGCGTGAAGAATCTTGTGAAGTTGAAGAAACAACTCATATCAAATTCAAAACACAATTTGCTTCAACTTTACAACTCATTTGAGATTGAAATTCAATGGATTCGATGCATGAAGATTCATGAAGACATTTTTCTTGACTTTTAAAGGCCAAATTTTTCATGTGTTCACGTGATAGAATTTTGGAAGCTTATGGATGAATTCTTCTATAAATAGGGCCTCTTGTAGACAATTGAAATAATTAGAATTAGAATTAGAGAGAGAAGAAGGCTAGATTCACTACAAAATGTAGTCTTCACTAGTTCCTTAGTTTAGTATAGTTAGTAGTGTAATTATAGTGTAATTCAAGGATGTTTAGCTAAGTTATTGTCTTGAGTTATGGATGAACTTTCTATATCTTGTTTGTGATACTTACATGGTTATTTGATGCTATTATTTTGAGCAAGTATTTAGTACTTTGGCTTTTCTAATCATGATTAACCGGCCATTAATTGTGATCATTTAAAGGTGTTAAAGACACTAGTTCATGAAGTGCTAAACCTAGGAGTTCTCTCACAAGTGTAGAGAGGCGCCTTTGTGGCTTTAGTGATTTATTTCATGTAATTTCATTGAGCAAATGAACTTGTAGTTAATTCCATAACCACGCTAGTAGGTATGGTTTAACTATGAGTATAGCTGATTCACTACGAAAGTATGTTTCACGTGCATTAGGAGATTACGTCATGCTTAGCCAAATTAATATCATTAATGCAACCGGTAGTTTCGTTTGCAAGAGTAGTAAGGAATTCCATAGCTTGAGGAGCTTTTAATTGTTATATTCTACTTATTTTATTCCATGTTTGTAGTTTAGATTTAATTTATATGCTTGTGACAGTCTAAATAATAGAGGAGTTCGAAAATCACCGGTACTTGACACTCTTTCCTGTGGGATCGACACCTATACTACCCTATACTCGATAAACGATCTGTATACTTGCAGAAAACGGGGTGTTTAGGTTTATTATTAAAATTTGGTGTATGGTAAAACCTCGTCAATATCCATCATCCTATCAATTATTGATTGATACACATTCAAATTCTGAATTGATATTTACACTCTCTCCTACCAATTATAACTCAATTTAACATATATAGTTATTAATATCATGCTCATATATATATATATATATATATATATATATATATCATGCTTATCAATTTAATCAAATCAATTGGCAGCTAAGGGAGATAGTACTAGCACTATTGCACGAATCAGAGCTCATAGTGTCGGATCATTTCATTGAAATAATGATCGATAAGGTGAAAATTCTCTAGACTATATTCTTCATGTTGTGTTCTGCTAATTCTAAAATTCCTTCAATTTTTCGTTCCTGTAGACATTCAAAGAGGTACAGACTAAAGGTGATGGAAGGATTGATCTAGAAGAGTGGAAAGGCGTCGTGTCAAAGAATCCATGTGTCAAAGAATCCATCTCTTCTGAAGAATGTAACTCTTTCCTCATCTGAAGTAAGTGTGATAGGTGCTGAACCTCTCAAGTTTTGGGTCAAATTAAATCTTCTTAACGTGTCTAGTATGATCAACAAGGCAAAATGCTCAAAGTTGTCTTTGGACTTTGGAGCAGTAAATAAAAAAAAAAGTGCTAAAAATAAGGATAGTTATTCTAAAAGAAAAAGTTGTATCAAGATCCAGTTGCCAATTCAAATTGGAAAAGAAAAATTCTGAACTGAGGGAATTTGTTTATAAACTACATGTCAGCTTCTACTACAAAAAATAAAAATAAAAATAAAAATAAAAATAAAATAAAAAAAAATAAAAAATAAAAAATAAAAAATAAAAAAGAAAATGAATCAGCTAAGTAGTTATTTGGTCTGTCCAGGAACTCAACTTTAGCATTTCCCAGATTTTTGGTGAGCTCTGACATTGAAGATTTAGAAATCAAGGTTGATGGCTAAGAAAAATTTGTGGCTTGGAATCTCAACATAACTAGGGCTCAAGCATACTTTAATTGTCAGCACTGCCATAATCGGCTGGACCTTAATCATCCGCCAGGTTTGATTCATGCTCTTAGCAGTACATACAACGCTTTGTGAAGCATACCTTTGAGACTCTTCGGAGCTGTGCATCTATCTAATTAAACTAGTCTGGTGGTTTTTCCAACACTAAAGTTCATTTATATGATCCTCCTCAGCATGCTTAGATTTAAGGACAGGTCTGTTCGATTATGACGTTTCCAACTCTATGTACTTTTACATCTCAATATTAACTTTTTTTTTTCTTTAAGCAAAAGCTTGGTGGGATTTAAGAAGTGAGAAGGGAAAATGAAAATATTGAATCAAGACCCTCTTATTCTCGAATTATCTAGATCAATTGTTTTTCTTCAAATTAAAATGAAGAAGTTTTATATCAGTTCAGAGCAATTATAGGTATACCTAATAGTTCGTCCAGAACCAATAGAAAAATTCGTGGACATATAAAAATCCCTTAGTTTATTGGAGTCATTGTGCTAATAGAAAATAGTAGAAATGATCAAATTTATTGATGTCCATCTACGACCACAGAAGCCATCAATCTCAGATGGAAGTTCTTGTTTTGGTGAAAATAAAAAAATAAAAGAAATGTAGTTTTCGTTTCTAACTATTATACGGCAATTTTGAACTTCTATAAATGCAATATGAGGGATAAATGAAAAGATAAACTAAGATAAAATAAGCAATGATGAAAGTTAATTTAAGAAATCCTTTTGATGAAAGTTAATTTAAGGAATCCTTTGATATTAAAAAGAAAGAACATTAATTATTGCCTAATGTTAAGAGATTCTGTTGACTGAGAGTATTTTTAAGGGATAATTTCACAAACCTTCCCCTTTAATTCAAAATATTACACTTATCTTTCTTGGTTGTTCAATTAAGTGCCATACCCCCTTCTATACTTAAAATAAAAAATTTCAAGATAAACTTATGAAGAAAAAGAAAGGCCAATTACACTTGCCTGTTTATAGTTTCCTTATTCCCGAATCTATTGCCAATCTGTGGATCCAAAGTCAGAATCTCTCTGTGAAGCCTCCACCTCTTCTGCCCAAACCAGAACCATCGCCACCGTCATCACCAAATTTATTGCACATGCAATATGCAATCAACCTCCAAAACTACTACTTTTTCTCGCTCTCCCGCAGTTACTTCCTCACAGCAACAACAAATTTTGAGCTTCCAGCTCCAAATATGATAATTAAAAGGGCAGGATAGGGTTTAAAGAATGAAGATTAAATAGACGAATGACTCTCCGCTTTTCTAATACAAGTGACAATTTTTTCTTTTTGGTATGGTTGTGCTGCTTGAGAATGTTGTTTCAGCTGACTATGCTTGATATTTGACATCTCTATGTGTATATTTTTGGCTCAATTTGCAAAGGCTTTGGGTGGTTTTCTTCTCTGTTGCGCAATTGTCCATGGTGATTATGAAAGAGTTGGTAAGAGAAAATTGTAATGCAAGAGCTTCATGGGGCCTTGGTGGGTATGGATTTCTTGGTAGTTAGATTTTTGGCTCTTGGTTCTAGGTGAAGCATGATTTCAGTTAGTGGTAGGGAGTACTGGCTTAGGATTTTAATTATTGGAGGTGGGTGTGATTGAATCTTCCACGGTGGTAGGGTAGATGAAGTAGGCTTGGACTAAAGAAGTCTACCATAGCTCTCTTGTAGAGGTAGGAGAGCATACAAGGTTTTAATTCCTCATGCCATTCTAGAAGAGCTATTTTCTTTTGTTTTGTTTGTTACAAAGCTTAAAAGAGAGCATTTTAGGATACTAACAGTATATATATCTCTAACATTAGCAGACGGAATTTTTTTGTTACTGAGGGTGCGTTTGATTCACAGACTCGATGATAGAGGATTATTTATTCTTGGATTATTCATCTTGAGATGAGTCATCCTTCAAATTTTCTTATCTAGTGTTTGGTTAGTTTTATGTTAGATAGGATATCTTAAAAAATAATTTCATCCTATGTTTGGTTGGACATACGATAAGATGGGATTACTTATTTATAAACCAAAATACCCTTTTTGACAAATTTACAATTAGTGATGGTTGGGTTTTGATAAGCCCGAATTTGACTTGTAATATGTGTGTGTATGTGTGTGTGTGTGTGTGTGTGTGTGTGTGTGTGTGCATGCTTGCGTGTGCAAATGCGTAGGTTCATAAGTCTCAATTTACATGTCTAATCTGTTATGAATTGACTAAGAAACTATGATTATATATTAACTAGTAGGGCCAAAATAGTATAAAATTTACTTTTGTTTTTAGTAGTGGTAATCTAAAATTTTAGTTGGACCAAATTAGACAAAAATTTAATTGATTAATAATAGGCGTAAATTAGTCTAAAATTTAGTAATTACAATAGAACGGCAAATTAGTTCAAATTGTAATTGTTTATTAGTAGAGACAAATTTGTCCAACATTTTAGTTATTTCATTAATCTGAAAAAATGAGTAAGAAATCTAGTTTTGTTGATTGTATAGGCAAGTCAGTCCAAAATTATGGTATATCATTAATATGGGCAAATTAGCCCACAAATTAATTTTTTTATTAGTAAGGGCAAATTTGTCAAAATTTTTGTTATATGATTATTGGGAGAAAATTAGTCCAAAATATAGAAAATATTATAGAGATATAGTAGGTTTCTATAGTTGTTCGAATAAAGTATTGTTCTATTAGTAAGGGTAAATAAATCTTAATAGTCATCATCCCATTTCCTACTCATCCTAAGATAACTTATACCATCTCCCTCCATGGAATTATTTTATCCCTCATATGGGGGATTAATTCGGTTGAGTGGGTTGTATCATCCCATGTGTAAAAATACAAACAAACATGGGATGACATGGGATGAGTAATCCTATCCCGTGTCATTCCATTAATCAAATGAATCCTAAGGGTGCGTTTGGTTTACAGACTGGATGAAAAGAAATTACTTATTCTTGAATTAATCATTCTGGGTTGAGTCATTCTCGAATGAGTGATCTTATTATCCAATATTTGGTTGGCTTTTTATTGGATGGGATGTCTTAAAAAATAACTTTATTCTGTGTTTGGTTGAAAATAGGATTAGGCGGGATTATTTATTTATAGACCAAAATACCTTTTTTGGTAGACTTACAACTAGGGGTGTTTGGGTCTTAATGAGCCCAAACTTGACTTGTAAAAAGATATAAATACACACACACACACACATATGTTTGTGAATTTTATGCGGTTCGAATCGGAACTAACGTATAAGTTTTTTGTTCTAGGCAAAGTTCAACTTTATTAAATGGATTCGCAAGTTTCAATTTATATGTCTAAACTTTTATAAATTAAATTTGACCAAGAAAATATGATTATAGAATTAATTAATAGGACCAAAATAATATAAATACTCTCATTTTTGGCAGGGATAAATTTGTCTAGAATTTTAGTAAGGCCAAATTTGTCAAAAATTTATTAATAATAAGGGTAATTTAATCCAAAATTATTTATTTCAATAAAATGGTAAATTAGTTCAAAACATATTTTTTTATTAGTAGGGGCAAATTTGTCCAAAATTTTAGTTATTTCACTAATATGGATAGATGAGTAAAAGTCTAGTTTTGTTAATATTTAATGAAAAATTTTAATATATTGAATAGTGGCAAATTAGTCAAAAATTTTGATACAATTAGTAGGGGTAAATTAGTCCATTTTTATCATATTATTATATTAAACTATGGTAATGTAATAGTGAGTATGAATTGTAGCATTTGAAGGGTAAATTAGTTCAAGTTTTGTTATATTGATAGTAGGGGCAAATTAGTTAAAAAATTTTAAAATTAGTTAGTAGAGGCAAATTAGTCCATTCATGTTGTATTATTGTAGTGAGTGTAAGGTTATATAATTATGATAGTATAAATTTGTATTATTTATAAGGATAATTTGGTCTAAAATTTTATCATCTTATCTCGTAGTCATCTCGGGATGACTAATACCATTTTCCCCATGGGATGATTTTATCCCATGAATAGGGGATTAATTCGGTTAGTTGGGATGTTTATCCCATATATAAAATGCAGCCAAACACAGGATGACATAGGATGAATAATCCAATTCCATGTCATCTCATGAACCAAACGGACCCTAAAAACATGAAAAGAGGGGGTATAAGTGTAATATTAAAATTAGAAGGGAGTTGCCTGCAATGATCGTAAACCTCAAGGGAGGTTTGTGAAATTATCCCTATTTTTAATGAATATTGCTTGAAATTTTCGAAACATAATATTTATAGCGTTTCATGGCTATATACGGCATATTCCTAGACATCTTGCACTACAATGGACACAACAAATTCTCAATTTTGATTTGGCCATACTAAACTAAATCAGATCTTGAAAAAAAAAAAAAAAAGAGGAAGAGAGAGAGGAAAAAAAGGGAAAGATAAGTGAGGGTACACATTGCAGGAACGCAATATCCAAAAACCTGAAACTAAGATTGGTGTATATTAATACCAGGGAAAGGAAAAAGTATGCTGACATACAACTATAGGCGTGGTATAGGAGTTCTTCAGGAAACAATCTAGTAGTAAGGGGTTTAAGTGGACCAAATATATTCAAGCCAAGACTGAGTAAAAATGGGACTTCTCGAGACTGAGCTCGAGCTCATGTAGTTCCTAAAGTTGAGCTTGCGAGTTTGGCTTTGGTAGTATTCCTAGCATACATCCTTGAATTCGACTCAAATAATATTTGACATCCAATTGAGCTCGATCAAATTTGAGTTCCAGCATGATCAAGTCTAGAGTAATTCGTAATAACGATCGAGTTAAAAATGACATTGAGTTTTTCTTTCAAAAGGGATATTAATAGGCCTCTCACATGAATAAAAATAACAAAATTCAAAGAATTGTACCAAAAAAGCTCAATCAAGCTCAAGTAGGTTTTACACTGATACTTTTATGCTTGAGGTTGGCTCAAATACTTTTCAGACCGAATTACTTGAGAATAGCTTGAGCTTGTATCCTATTTCCATATTGCAGGTCATTATTTAGGATTTTTATTATTTCTTGAACAACAAAAAATAGAAAGTAATACTAGCACCGCGGCAAACACCGATAGCTTATATATTCTTTTCACAGGTTTGGTGAGTTCGAGTTATTTCAAGATTGCTATCTCATACTTGTAAGTTGTAAGATCCTCTAACTTCAAGTTAATATGTAGGTTGTAGTGTAATGTATGCTACAGATCACCAGACTTTTTAAAAGTATTATTTTATCCACTCAATTATTTTTTGTGGCAAATAGTTCACTATTTTTTTTTAAAGTCTCACTTTATCCACTGAATTATTTTTTGTAACAAATAGTCCAATAAAATTTTCAAATGTCTCATTTTGCTCACTCAATTTTTTTTTATTATACCAAATAGCCCATTAAACTCTTTCATCTTGACCATTATGTTAAAATTTACTGTTAAGATAGATGAAAGTTTTCCATGTGAGCCCAATTTGAATGGACAATTTTATCATTTGTACTCAAAATCCATCACCCGAATCCATTAGGTTGTGTTTGGACCAATGGTTTTGTATTTGGGAAAGAATTTGAAAGCGATGGATTTCAAATGACTCTTGTTTTGGATAGATTTAAAATCTCATTCTTAAAATAAAATTTTTAAATAGTGTCAAATCCACCCAAATCCACCTATCTAAACACAGAATTTTATTGCTTTAGAAAAGCACACTTGTACACTACCCCTACTGCTGTAACAAAGAAGAGTGCCTTGCACTAATAAGAATTTTGACCCCCCGGTACAAGTAATTCAGGCCAGGTCTGCGTTTAGATAGTAGATTTTTTGGAATAATTTGTTGAAAAGGATACTGTAGCACTTTTTTGATGTGATGTATGTGAGATGAAAAGGTGATTGGAATTTATATCAATGATGCAAGTACAAATTTTTAGGCCAAAAAGAGCAATCCAAACCCCACATAACTACGTAACTCCAAATTTGGTACAGAAAAGTAAAATATTTAAAACAATGTTATCATCGTTTCATTATGCTTTACTTAATGATGTTTAACTCAGTAAAAAAAACAGAAAAACAAAAAACTCAGTAGTATTGAAGACTGAAAGGAATTAGCACACCAGCCCCGATGGGAAAATGACCATTAAGCTGGGTATGTCCTTGATGAAGTTTGAAAATAATAGAGGAGAAGAGGGGAGGTGACCTTATTCCAAAATCTACAATCATCTGTTGGAAAAGAAACCTGTATAAGCAGACAGCAGAATGCAATTTTTTTTTTTTTTCCCGCTGTAAGCTTTTACAAATGTATTCCCTTGACATTGGTAAATCGGGTGGAATGGCTAAAAGAAACGTTCTTGATGCCTTTTAGTAATTAAGGAAACTTTTTTCTTTAGCCAAGTCCTAAAAAATGGGTGAACAAATCAATTTCGTCAAAAACCATTTCTAAGAAAATATTTTTTTCAAAGAAACACTTTTACGTTGTAGCAAACAGACTCTAAATGAAACTTAGGCAGCAGTCCATACATTAGAAGCGGAATGGTAATTAGCCTTGCATATTGTTCATCGACTAGCTGAAAAGCACAAGTAAATATAAAAAATGAAAATAGAGAAATTATTGGAAATTAATAAGAAAAAAAGTAGAAATTAGTGGAAATTTTTTTTTTGGAAGTAACTGATTATCTATCTACAGGATTGTGGTGTTCTAAAAATAGAAAAACAAAAAGTGATACAGAATTTGAAAAGTCAAATGCCAAATCTGTGCTTTATATGTAGGAAATATTTCATTGTTTCATCAAGATGCAAGTGGTGACTTCTAGAATGTGTTTCTAGACAGACAGGGTCACTAGCCATATCCGTGTTCTCTCACGAACATACCCACTTCTTTGTTCACTTGCAAAACGCATTATAACAGTTATACGGCAACAAGAACTCTCAACCGCAATCTACGACATTTGAAATAATTAAGATACATATATGAGGAGCTGAAGCATATGGTACTCCAATACTTTTCTCTCATTTGTTCTTTTCTGATCCTCCCGTGTAAAGCATTATTGTTACTAGTTCTTTTGGCACACTCTATGTGTGTGCTTATTCTAAAAATATATAATTAACTAGCATTATTTTTTAAGCGAAAAAGTAATAACGTTTTGTAAAAAAGGAAAAAACTAAAAGTTAAAAAAAATAATTTAGGTGTATATTTCTATCAAATTATTTTATTAGAAATAAAAACAAAGTAAAACTAAAAATATATTTGAATATGTTAATTAATTTGAATATGTTAATTTTGGTGTACATTTCTATCAAATTATTTTATTATAAATAAAAAAAAGTAAAACTAAAAATATATTTGAATATGTTAATTTATTTTTCAATATTAGGTTAGTTTTTCTACCATAGACATTATGATTATAGTTGAAAAAGAATCATGATACTATTCTACCACATCATCGTCATTTCAGCCTCCACAACTATTACCCGTAGCACACTTTCATCCTCTCTTATTCCACTATCATCTCATTATATCTCCCCTTAGTAGTCCATTATTGATCCTTCCTTTCTTTCTTTTTTCCTTCCATCACCGCTCTTACTCTCACCATCATCCATTGTCCTTTCTTTCCCTCATCCTGCCAAACTCCCATCCCTACACTCATTATTTTCCCTCTTACTGCCCCTACTATACTAATCCCCATCCTCCTCGACTATATTCCTTCTTTCCTTGCTCCCCTCCCTTAACCAAAGTTGGAGAGAAAGAAGCAAGGATAAGAGAGAAGTAGGAAGAAAGAATGAGACGGATGGATAGAGTTAAAAAGATGATGGGGGCAGTGGTTCATTAGGATGTTAAGGAATGGAAGAGAATGGTAGTTTTTGAAAGCAACCTAAAAAACTTAAAAACATCCAATTCAAAAATTTTTTAAATACAAAATCTATAGTAAATATTTGAAAATATTTAAAAATACACACAAAAATAAAAGAGGCCCTTAATGGTTATTTTACATAAATAAAGTAATAGTTACTCATATCCTCATTAATCCAAACTCTTTATTGAGATATATTACAAATTTAAACATTTTGCTTTTATTCTTATATACCAATAAAATTCTTTAAATTAATATGGTTATGATATTGCCCAAAAAAATTTTTTTGCCCAAAAAAATGTTTATGATATTTATAAAGTAATTGTGACTGGCATATTACTACCCCTGATCCAAGAGTACTAACTTCTCTAATGTTTGATTAAATTATAAGTAAATATATTTTCATTCTCATATTGTTGTAAAGAAATTTAATTGATAAAATGGTAATACAAAAAATAAAAACCTATATTAAATTTTAATTTAATGGTGATAAATTGTTGGAGGAAGAAGTTTACTCCATTCTGAACGTCAAAATTCAAGAGTTAAATTTTGAATTAGAAAAAGATCCCATGACCTTGAATTTGTTTTTGCATTTTTGATGCAAGTTTAATTTAAACAATCATAATATGAAACCAAAACAAAATAAAATAAATAAAATTTATCTTTCAATTGCAAGTCAATATTGCATCCAAAAAAGTAAAAAAAAAATACAATTTATAATTTTTACATTCGAGAAGTTGCATTACTGTATTGCATATTTGTGTATAAAGAAGGAAGAAAAAGAAAATAAGTAGCAAAAATTAATTAATACACATTGCTACTCAGAATCTATTTATTTATTTTTTATTCCTTTTCAACTGCATTGCATATTTCTATATAAAGGATGAAAAAGAACATAAATAGGAAAAAAATAATTACATTGCTATTCAGAATTCATTTATATGGTTTTTTTTATTTCATTTCAGGCTCTTCTTATAGTATTTCTTTTTTTTTTTTTGTGTAAGTGCCGAACCCAAAATCTCTTATTTACACACCATCCTTCTCAGTATGCCTACTACTATAAGAAAATATTGAACAAAAATTCTAAAATTTAGTCATTAAAAAAGTATGATACTTGAAAAGACTCATAAATTATGTCTAATCTCATGTAACCATTCCTTTGATCGTACTCTATCACTTTTTTTCTCACAGTATAGATTGCATGAATATAACGGTAAAAGTTAAGTGTGTGTTTTTTTTTTTTTGATATTTTCTTATTTTTGATTGAAAGACATGCATAAAAAGATGAAATTTAAAAATGAGGAGAAAAAATACGTGTATTTATTTATAGTAGAGATCTTGAGAAAAAGAAGGAAGTTTACGTGGTTTGTCCTAATATATAGGTAAGAAAAAATGTTTTATCATATTTTGTTTACATTATGATTCTTTATTTGAATCATTTGATAACTACTTTTTATATTATATTTAGTTAATGTGTCTAAATCGAAAGACTAATGTATTGTTATTTTATTCAAAATTTATTTTTAATTTGTTATTAAATTCGTTCAATTTGAATGATTTGGACTATTGTTGTTACTTTTTAAATTAAGGTTTATAAATTTTGTAGATTTTCATATTGTACTTTGTGTTGGATAGTGTTTACATATTTATGTTGGTTCATCAAAAGAAGGATTCGAATATTACTGGTGTTTCCTTTTCGAAATTGATACTCCTTATAATTTTGGTAATTTATTGTTTTAATTCTATTCTTGACAAAATTGAAGGGTTTAAAATATTGTTGTTTCCTTTTTCAATATAGTAACTTATGTCCTTTTCAATTTTAGTCATGTATAAATTTGGTAGATTCTTTAAATTGAGATAGCATGTTAGGTTTTTTTAATGTGTTGGTTTTAGAAAATGGTGCTAATTGATGGATGCACATAGCAAGTATGTAATGGAAGCATTTAATATAGTCTTTTCTAATTAAAATAAATCAAAATTGTAAGAAAACAGAACAGGAGGTTGGAAGCTTTCTAAGAGGTGGAAGCTAAAACTTGTTTTCAAATATATATATATATATATATATATATATATAGATTATTTCCCAAATAAGTTATTGTTTGTAGAATCATGTTAGAGCGTGTATCTTTTCTCCAAAAAGCTAATAAAACTACTCTGTTTTTTTTTATTTAGAAAGTTATTATATTTAAAATCATGCCAAAGATGTTGAAGCAAGAGGACAAGAGGTAGCAGTTGATTAAAATAAGTGAATAATTAAAAATAATGTGGGAATTGGAATGTGAGAGTTTTAATTGAATAAGAGTTAATAGGAGTAAATTTATGATTAAGTAGGGAGTTAATAAGGGTAAATTTAGAAATATATGAAGTGATAGGAAATGTTAACACCAATTGTCAATCCTCTGACTTTATTATTGTAAGATTTTGAGGAGCCCGGAAATGTCGTTGATGATCTCCAATTCCTGGAAACGTGCCTCCACTTTTGTTTATTCGCTTGAATATTTATGTATATAAATATGTATGTATATGTGCGTGTGTACTTGTAGTTACAAAGTTTGCGTGTTGCCTGACTATTTCAACCCTTTAAGCTTCCACCAAAGTCTCTTCAGTTTTACCGCAGTAAAATAATTTTGATCTTATCAAATACTTTTGCATGACTTTGTTAAATCACCCGCATCAATACACTCAAATATAGAATCAAGAAATGGTTTTTGATGTTTATGAAGCTCGTTATTTACATAAAACAATGTGGTAAAAACATCTGGAAGTTGTTGACCTTTTAAATAGCCCATTGCTTGGAGTCGGATGTTAGCCAATACCACGACAAGCAAGGTTTCCAAGAAGGCGGAACCGCGTGTCCCTTAGCTTCGGAAAAGACTAAAATTGAATACGATTGCTTGCTTGTTGCGACCATCAAATGAATACACTACTGTTACGTTATTGACAACTAACAAAGGAACGAGTGAAAATCCATCACAACCAGTATGGATTAGATTGAGGCGGACCAGGAACGTTAGACTTTTCAGGGAAATGGTACATTTTGGTCGAAGAAGAAATTGTCAAATCAAAGTGTACTGGATATGGACCAGTAGTGGTTACGAGTTCTCTGCATCCTCTACTTTTTTTCTTGATAACCTCTAAAGAAATGCTTATTCTCATAGTATCATTTTCCATTGTCCCATGTGCCCGTCCATTCTTCCGTGGAAAAAAGCTTCGCATTGTTTAAAACAATTGGTGCTGGAAAGTTGCGCGAAGGGAATCAAGTTCATGTTTAAAACGGCTCTCGGAAAATAGCATTAGGGTTTCTGAGAATTGTCGGGGTCACCGGTCACTGCTCAGCCGCACCAATGGTCAACCGTTAGCCATTGCGTGAGATGGTTTGATGCGACAGAAGTTTGCTCGTGGAAATTTGTTTCACGTTTCGCTGAAAAGTGAAAACTTATGATGATAAGGGGTGTAGATTTTGGGGGGATTTGATTGGTGGAAGGCCGGGGCAGGAGCAGTCCATTGCAATCACTTGTAAAGTTTTGGACTAGTAGTAATTCGCTGCAAACTTTTTATACATTTTTAAAACAAAAAATATTATATTCAATTATGATAGAGTCAAAAAAGTGGGTTATCCTGTTTTGCTGTGACGTAAAACCTAACGAGCTTAAGATTAAGCCCTGGAGAAGCAGCTCCACAGAGGATCTGGAAAGGTTTAACCGAGCTATTCATGAGGCAAAAGAAAGAATTGCAATAACGTTTGATACATCTAGAGAGTAATTACGTATAGAGTATTACTCCATTAGCCATCAATTGCATTATATCTCGTGCAAAGATGACTCGAATCTTGAATAAACTTCGTCCTAGGTTTCTTCTGATCAGAACCCTTGATCTGAATTTGCTTGGAATGCAGAGAGGAAAAAAGCAGAGAGAGAGAGAGAGAGAGAGCCCTAAATGCTGATGTACTGGTGGTTTGACTCTTATATGTGTGCAGGGATTGGTCGGATTTCTAGCAAAACTGTTCAGTAATCTGAGAAAGAGGAATGGTTAGGTTAGTTCATTAAAGGGATGCTATGATTGAAAACGTTATGCTTTTTCTTGAGAATATTAGAAGGAAGAGATAATTACTGAAAGTACAATTCTTCCCCAAACTCAGCTCCCAACTGAAAGAACAACCTTAAAATCTCAGTACCCTTGGTAAAGGTTTAGCTTGTGAAATAAGATTTACAACTTTCTGAAAAACTGGTACCACCGAGTTTGCTTAGAAAGAAGAATAGCAATAATTCACAAGCAATATCTTGGAGCTAGGTTGGGCTCTAAATCTAAAAGCTTGAATCAAATCTTTTGAATCTGCATTTAGGACACATGCTGATATAAACTACTCCTGTATGAACAATAGTTTCTTGGGGAATTTTAGTAATGTTAATTGAATAATAACGATCAAGTGACCAACTAATATATCTTATTTGTGTTAAAGAGTGTACAAGCAATGGGTTCCTTTGATGGATGGAGTCAAGGCGAGCACTTCGCACCAGAGTACACACACGAAATTCTCCACAAGATTGATGCTCAGACCTGGAAGGTATGCTCCTATGTTGCTTGCATTCTCGATCTTAAGCTATGTTCTCCTCTTCTGATCCATCTCTTATATCACGAAGGTATGAAATTAAATTCTTGGCATTAATCGTGGAATAGCTTCAATGTGCAGACTTTGGCCATATTAGATGTGCTGAGTATGAAACTCCTTTGCCTAGAGAACTCTAACCAAAATGATCTTCTTAGAAATTTTACTCTATTTGCTCCACTAGACTCCAGATGCAAAATGCTTCAGGTATATTTTCTTTTTTTGTTTTTTTTGGGAGGGGGGGGTGGGGCGGGGGCGGGTGTATTTGGCTTAACTTTGAAAAAGAAGAATAACAGTAGCAAACTAAGGAACAATGCCAAAAGAAAAAGAAGGAAGAAGTCGATTTTAGGAAAATAACTCTCTAGTTTTTTCTCTAGAACTCAGATTTCCCTATCTTGAGAATAGTAATAAAACCGACAATCTTTCTTTAAGTTGTAGTGTAAAAGTCATTGCTCTAGTAAATGACCGTCCAGTCCTCAATTGCCATTTTCCTACTTTTAATCGATTAATGTATATCAATAGACCTGCCATACTTTCCTTCACCTTTTGCTGACTTCTCCATGTCTGCCCTTATATTTTCATCTGCTTTAAGTAGATTTTCTGAAGTTGTCTGGGTAACTAACTAAAGTTGAGGTAGAGGCTTTTAGCTATGGTCCCAACCAAACAAGTCCTGCAAATCTGCAGTTATGTTGGTCAACTCAAGATGCTGTCAAGCTAGGAATAAATTTTACATATGGAAGAACATTTTGCATTACAAAATTCTAGTTGTTGAGATGTCTTGCGCAGTTAATAATTTTGTAATTAAAGATATTGGGGAAAAAAAAAAAAAAAAAGAGCTGCTGATTCTGTAGGCCCTACAGCTAGCTCTTGTATTTGCTTGAGAATGCAACAATTTTATAGGGAACGGATATCGTTCATTATACTCTTAAACTTGTGAACTCAAGGATTCGATTTATTGGCTGTTTTGTGTTTTCTTTCGGTGAAACCAAAAGGTCACTGCCATTGTCTTCTGAACTGGTACCACATCAAGCTCCATACACAATTAAGAGTATTTGGATACACACGTATAATTTTTTTTTAATTAACATAAGTGGAGAGTTTTGAATATGGAATCTCTTATTTACACTTCTTTTTTCTATACTATCCAATCCATCTTTTCACACCCAGTGTACAAGGAGTTAATTAGTTATTGGACACACATATATAGGCCCTTCCATTTGTATTCCTTGGAAACTTGTGGTAACCTTTTTCGATGTTGGTTATATGAATTTTGTTTGTAGTTTCGTTTCATAAACAAATCATCTATAAATTCTTAAGAAAATTGCATTATAAAATTCTTGCAATTCCATCTTGTGAATGCAGTGTTCATAGCTTGTCACCTGTGTCAAAACCTTTTTACCTCAGTTAAGAACTGGTTTGCCACGGAGGGAACATCTTGTCACTTTGATTCGACCCCTTCACTTACGATGTGAATAAGGTTCTTTACGGGCGACCGATATTTAAATTCTCTGAAATCTGATTCCTTTCTAAATTCTGTGGTTTAGAAGTGTACTCTCGTGAGTATGCAGTGACTCCCCTAGCTTACATTGCAAGTTGTCACGCTTGTCACACAATGATTTTGTAGTATATCATGTCCCCAGAAGATACTTCATGCGTACTGAGTAGAACATTTGATTTGTGTAAACTATTTCTGGACTATTAGTTTATATTGTTAACCACAGCATCTGCTCATTATGGAGGCAATCTTTTCTCGTAACTTGACTGTTTCTATTACTACGTATTCTGGCAGCCGCTTTGGGGATGTATACTCTACTCACGTCTCCCAGAGAACTTTTGCATGAACTAGATAGACTGGGGTCTAACAATGTAAGCATGCATTGTTGTTTACGTCTAGCTGAGGAAATTCAACATGAGGCAAATAGTTAGTATCACTTAAGGTGGGTGGTGGAGTCTTTGCTTTGGAAGAAGCATGAATTAGAGGTTTCGGAAAGAGCAAAGAACTTTTGCTGCTTGTACTCTTGCCAAATAGGAACTTGCACCGCTGGCACAATGATAAACAACCTCCAGTTGATTTGAACTTTGATATCGGAGATTCTTTTTTTTTTTTTTCTTGGATAAATGACATATAATTCCCCTGTAATTTTCTCTATTGCCACATGACCCCCCAAACGTTTCAAAATATCTATTTCATCCCCTTATGATCTTGTGTAAAGTGAAAATTTAACAGAAAATATTTTATGTAACGTCGTTAGTTGAAATAATGATAGTGCCTTCATTTAAATGCTAAATCAATTAATGGCTTAATCACCTTATAAAAAAATACAGAGGAATTACGTGGATAATTGTAAAAATTACAGGGGGATAAAGTGGACATTTATATGAATCATAAGGGGTTACATGGATATTAAAATTCTATCGCACGCGCTTTTAGAGTATGTTTGATATAAACACCATAATTAATTGTGCATTCTGTCCACTTTTCATTTTACATAAAATTATAAGAAGCTTAGATGACTATTTTGAATTCTTAGGAGGATCATATGACATTATGTAAAATTACAAGAGGGGTATAAGTAATTTACCTTTTTTTTTTTGGGGTGTTTTGATGTCAGAGGATATTGGAGTGAAGATCTGTATAATATGGATACTAATACTTTACTGATGGTGGCAAAAGAAATGGACATATGCAAGATAAAAATTAAAGAGACATGGACTTTAGTACAATTTTTCAGTAATTAATAAATGAACTGCTACGTTAGCTGAGGTAACCAACAAGAACTGACTCGTCATCCAATGAGATTAGCCTTAAAAGTTAAAACAACAAAAGACGAGAATCATCTCCACTACAATAACAAGACCTTTCTTTCTTGTTCTCTCAGACCTGAAGAATAACTTTTTTTGTTTGATCGTCTTTTGCTCCCCTGACTACACTCGGAATCTTAGTGCTCTCCTTCTGCTATCGCACATGTTCTGCGCCTTCACACAAAGCGCAGCTCTCTTCTTGTTATGCTCTTCTGTTTCATCCTTCCAATCCAGCAAAGAACCCTGGTATTATCGCTGCCTAGGACCTTGACCCCTGAAACTCTTAGCCTTTGCCCTTTCTTTTATCCTTGTCCTTGGTAAAAAATTTAAGCTTTTTCGAGTGCATTTTCTAAATTTCCAATGAAACAAATGAAAACATTTTCTGATATTACGAGTAATACAGTCAGCAAAGCTATGGATGTTAACGTGTTGAAGAGAAGTATATCTGACAAGATATTGCTGCCAAAGCCCGAGAAAAAGAATGACCACAAAAACAATAAGTTTTTGATTACTGTAAAAGTCCTTGGTAGCGCTGGACCCTTAAGGTTTGTGGTGAATGAGGATGGCACAGTTTCACAAGTGATCGATGCAGCTCTAAAACTTTATGCCCGCCAGAAGCGCCTTCCCGTTCTTGGTTCTGATGTCAACAGTTTCCTTCTCTATCCAGCCAATGCAGGACTGGACGGTAGGGATCTCAGCACCATTGTCAATTTAGTTTTGGCATATCTTTATAGTGTCCCCGATTCCCCTCTCAAGCTTTAGCACATTGGCATCATACTTGATCCTCAACCTCTGAAGACGGACTAATTTATGTGCAAATAATTGCAGCTCTTAACCCATCAGAGTCAATAGGATTGCAGGGAGCGAGGGATTATGTCCTCTGCAAGAAGCAGGGGCCGACACAAATGACAGAAGCAAGGTCAGAGATGATCTCACGTAAGAGGATTGGTTGTTGGGTGATGGCGTGTTTTGAGAAGTCCCTAAGCTTCAAGACATTAATACATCGCTGATATTCACGCATATCTATTCAGAATTGGAAATAAAATGGCGATCCTTAGTTTCTGAGTTGCAGAAGTCATTACAATGTTTGTCAAGATTTCATAATGTCATGTATATATTTGTATTTTATATACACGTATCATTTGTGTTCTATGTCCAATTGCAGATTTTGTATTTCATCATTTTTTTTTTTTGCAAACAAATTTGGCTGCCCATTAATAAATCAAATTAACTCAGAAGTCAGAAGTTTCATCAACCTCACATCTTAATAATTTCATGAGGACTATCACGGACAAAATTGGCAATTATGTTAGATAGATGTTCATTATCGAAAGGAAAACAAAAGCTACTTATTATGCTTTGTGCAAGGTTGATCTAAACTTATAATGGCAGCATCCTATTATGTTTCTTATCGGGTTCTCATAGGATTATGTGGTGCATACTAGTTTTTTTATCCTACACTTGCAGGCGGAGCTATTCACAGCTCAGTAAGAAAAGTGCCTACATTGGACAAATGAAAATTATAGTATTAGGTATTTTTTTAAAGAAATATATTAAATTCACCCTACTAATTTGTAACTCTGTCCCCACTAGCTAAGAAAAACTTATATTTTAAGTGTTTGAATTTAGAAAAGTTTTGTTTTTATTCCTAATAATTTGTTAAAATTCAATTTAGATATGTATTTTCAAGTAATTTGATAAAAGCATTAAACAAATATATAATAGTCATTATTTTTCATTTGACTGATTATTACAAGTCTAATGCTCTAAAAAATTTAGTCCACAAATGAGTTCTTCTGCAAGTCTACATTAAAAAAATGTGGCTCATTATTATGCATGGGTTTCTCACATCCTCTTATGTTATTTCCTAAATACATATGCACCTACTTGTTATTTCTCGCTATGTGGATATCCTAAGGTGTATGTTATTTGCACTCTTCACCAAATAACACTTTTGTGAAGCGATACATCTGAGATGAAAATATGATTAAAAAGATTAAAAAATTACTAGAAATGTATTTAGATAACAACATATGATGAATTAGCCAATTACTGATTACAAATATAATAAAAGGTCGATTTTTATTTATAGAGCTAAAAGAATTTACTTAAATTTGTGTCCCTGCTGAAAAACATTTCTGGTTCCGCCACTGCACAGCTGCACCTTGCATCTTCACTTAATACCTGGACGAAGTTCAGCTACTTGAGAAGCAGTTGATGTGATTTATTTGTTGATGTTAGAATGCAAAAAGTTTAGAATTGGGGTTCATTTGCTAAAGTTATAGTACAAAATTTGGCTTCATTTTCGTTTAGAATTGGGGTTCATTTGTTAAAGTTATAGTACAAAATTAATTTGACTTCATTTTCGTTTTGTGGTGCACCTTGTGATGAATCTATACTAGCTGCAAAGGAATTGATGCAGAGGCCTTAAAATTGATAGTTGGTCAGTGAGAGGTTACAGATAATTTTGGAAGAGAAATGTTTACGTGGGGTCAGAATTACAAAGTAGCAAGGATATTAACATGATGAGATAAAAAATTGTGTATTCCCAAAGCTGGAAATGGTGAACTCAGAACTTGAAATCATTAACCCGAAAAGCAATTTGCTATCACCGTTAAGTCTTCTGATTATTGCGTTCTTCCAGTTTTGTGCACTTAAAGATAAATTTCAGGCTATCAAACCAGTGAAAATCGACTGGTAAGTGAAAAAAAGGATAGAACATAATCGAGGATATTGATAACTAGTGATTAACTGGAAAAGGTGGGAAGACAGATCAGATACCCACTTCATTGCAAAATTTGATCGATAAGTATGGCTTTGTTTAAAGATTTAGTACACCATGACTTTGTTAAAGAAAAGACTAACGTTGAAAGGGAGCAAATATGCAATTGCCACACTAATAGATCATTGTGATGCTTCAAACGCACTAAGACTCACATATCATCATCGTAAAATCTTTTACAGAAGATCTACAAGCAAGTGGAGAACTAACAAAATTTGAAGTCTCAATATCATTGAAAATGTTATCAAAATCGTTATTCATCCGACAATTATTGTTCTCGTTTTTTTATAAACACATGGTTACAAATAAATCTAAAATTCTTGAATCCCACCATAGCTAGTCCAAGTTTATTCATGTTTAAAAGTCAATAGTAATCGAACCTGTCCTTAACTACCAAGAAATCTTCTATCACCCCAAAAAAAAAAAAAAAAAAAGAAGGATTCGGAGGTTGGCTTTGGAAATTTACAATTGAGTTCCTATTCCTGAGACTGAACCTTCAAATACAAGTTGAATCAAATGATTTATTGATGTCTTAGTTCTATCATGCTACCTTGTTAGAGAAAAGAGAATGCTGCGTGTCTTATTAGACCTTGGTGTTGTGGTATTGCTTTTATCCTTTTCTCCAATCAAGTATACATGTAGCAACTTCGATCGCTTTAGAGAATGTCTTTGTGATTCAATTCAGTGGCTAATTAAAAGTCATAAAGCAGACATTTGTACTAGCACAGATTTTTAAAATATGTAATTCATAATCTATATGTTTTGTTTTGTGATAAGATATTCTGGCAAAATTCCAAGAGTGAAACATGAACTCGCGTGCCGCTTTTTGTACTATCGTCCACAGAAGGAAACCTTATCTTCAAACATTTGATGGCGCCAATTCGTGTAAACTATTGCCGGAAAGTTAACAGATTAACGCTTTCAACAATGCATCTCTCTGAATTTAATTATTATTATTGTCATCATCATTATTTGAATAATGAATCTTACGGCAATATTGTATTGAGGCGACTGCTTAATTAATCTGTCCTTACACACATCAAGACTATATAGTGGAAACATTTTGGTGCATGCATTCTTTGTTTGTGGATCGTGAGATATGGTATTTAGTAAAATCCCACTTAATACTGGACCAGTGACATGTTTCGTTCTCCTTTTAATTAGTTGTTTAGGCTTGAATCATGTCCTGGAATTTAGGTACTACACCAGACGGGTTTGGGGCAAGTAGGATTAACTTTAGGTGCGGCTCGTACAGTTATTGTACTTCTTTTTTTTTAGGATTTAATGTATATTCACATAAATTTATTATATTTCTTCACATAAAATACAATAAAAGTTATGTACGTGTACATCAAATTATGAAATACAAAAAAGTTATATGCATCTATGTCAAATCACAAAAAAGATATAACAACCACACTAATTATACCTAGATCTAACTGTACCTGTCTCAATTCCCTACAAGAGACATACCTATGCAATTTCTACATGTGGTGCATGTACAAAGTAATTATGATTGGCCAAGCGGACGATTAGCCTATGATTGGCCAATAGGGATGTTGTAAACGTGTAACGTATGCATGTGTACTTTGCTTCTAAATTAACTAGGCAATCTCCCTTGATGCGGGGGCTAAATGAGTGACAAGGTAATACTATCTGTAATTACAAGAAGAAATTACGAAATTCTTGGGAAGGTAATTTGGTGATTTAATATATCATACTATTATTAAGATTTTTTTAATTTGAGACAGATATGTCTAATTTTATTTCGGTAACATAATTTGTCGAGTCTTGATCCTAGAATTAGAAGAAAAAAAAATCACCGGTTTCATTACTTTTTCCTGGCAAGTTTTAAATATGGATTCCAATGATTTGAATCAATTGATAAATCTATCTTCTGAGAAGACGTTTATTAATTAGGTGATGGGTTTGTCAAACCGGTGCCTGCTGGTGCTTAGTATCTGTTTTCGTTAACAATGGCCTACATGTTATTGCATTGAAAAAGTGAAAAACAGATACTAGTAAATAAATGTCTGGCGACTCTTTCTTTAATTATTGGGATAATTTCATAAACATCCCCTGACATTTGGAACAATTGCAGCTGCCTTCCTTAAGGTTTGAAAATATAAATGCCTCCCCTAAAAATATGCTTTGGTAGCAAATGATGATGTAAGCACAAAAAGTCTAATGAATATCTTATATTGTCCCCTTTGATTTACAGAACAAATAAAATGATAAAAGAAATCAAACATCAACATCACTTAGTAAAAAATTTTAAGATAGATCCTTACAACAACATTTAGACCATATTTTACAGCATCATTTTGTAATATTTGGATTTTTTTTCTTTTTGTGAAGAAACTTATTTTAACAAATATATCCCTATTAGTTGGCTCTTTATAAAACTAAGCGAAAAAAATCCATTTAAATGGTCTAGAAATTGAACATAATATGCTAGGTGAGATGAAGTTAAAGCTTTTGGATAAAAAAATATTTGAAAAAATGCATTTTTTTTTCCTTTACACCTGCTTTTCACTTAGGATTTATATGGTTATCGAGGTTATAATAGTCTTTTCATAACACTACGGGAGGTAAGTGTAATTTTTTAAATCCCAAGGGAGGTTTATGAAATTATCCCTTTATTATTTTGTTTTTGGTTGCTGCCATATATATATATATATATATATATATATATATATATATATATTTAGCAGCATGGTCCACTTACCGTACTGTTGACTTTTCAGTTCCGTCCTTTCTGCGACTTGTGTTAAAATTTGATTATCTTGGATTAGAGTTATACGCTTAGCATATAATTAAACACCAGTGGACTACCACCACTACTGTAACAAGAATTTTGATCCCATTGGTACATAATGCATTGGATTTAGGGCCACTAATAGAATACAATATTCGCAACGAGAAGCATAACTACTAATTCCAACTTTGTGTTCTTTTTGCATTGCCTTTGCTTAATGATGTTTTAACTCAAAAAAGTGATGTTCAAGAAATGTTCAACAAATGAAATCTTCAAAAAAATGTTCAGAAAATGTTCGTATTCTTTTTGCATTGCCCTTTACTTAATGATGTTTTAACTTAAAAAGTGATGAAGAATGAAAAGAATTAGCATACCATATGGGAAAATGTCCTGTTAAGTTGGGTGTGTCCTTGATGAAACTTTGAAAGCTTTAGAGGAGAAGAGGCGAGGTTACCTTCTTCCAAAATCTACGACCATCTGTTCTAAAAGAAACGTGTATAACCAGATTGTACAATACTTTTTTTTTTTCTCTGTAAGCTTTTACAAATATATATTCTCTTGACATTGCTTAATTGGGTGGAATGTCTAAAAGAAACGTTCTTATTCATTTTCTGTAGCCAACCTAACCTCAGAAAACAAGGGAGAGAACAAATCAGTTTCCTCAAAAACGACTTCTAGCTAGGAAAATATATTTTCTTAAGAAAAATTTTCACCTTGTAGCAAACGGACTCTAGAAGAGACACAGCCAACAGTCCAAAGATTCGACCAGAATGATAATTAGCCTTGCATATTGTTGATTGACTCCTAAGAAAAACACATGTAAACCTAAAAAAAATTGAAAAAAAGTAGAAATTATTGGAATTAATAAGAAAAAAACAAAGAAGAAATTAGTGGAACTTTTTTGGAAGTTACTGATTAGACGTGGGTAGTTTTATAGTGCTCAATACATTGATTATACGGTAATAAAATTTTAGGAAGAAAAAAAAATAGTGCTACAGAATTTGAAAACCAAATGCCAAATCTCGTGCTTTGAATATGTAGGAAAATATTTTATAGTTTCATGAAGATGTGGGTGGTGGGCTGCTAGCTTCTAGGATGTGGTTTGTAGATAGACTGGGTCACCACCCAAACCCGTTTACTCCCCACGAACGTGTATGCTTCTTTGTTCTCCTGCAATATGCATTGGAACAATTACATGGCACTGTCCAAGAACTCTCAACCACAGTGGCCATCCAAAAAGAAAGAAAGAAAGAAAGAAAGGGTTCGTTCTCATATTCTCGTTTTCCCTTGTTGTAACATGCATGCTTGCTCCTTCGCATCAATCTCTCCCGCTCTTACCAGGGAAAGAGTTTAGAATTTTCCTGACCCCAGTCTTTTCTTAGAATATGATTCCGATTCTTTAATTGGTAGCATTACTAGTTTAATATTGAAAAACTAGAACATAAGATCGCTATATAAGATATTAAAAGTAGTAAACAAACATATTAGATCACCACCTGCTTACACTCCAAAATAAATCAAAAAAGAAAAACTACTAAATTTTGAATTTACAGTAATCCTACACAAAAGTTGTCGACTGAACCATGTCAACAAGTGAAGAACCAATATATTTTTACCTCTTCTATTCTTCGACTTCTCTCCACCTTTTTTCATCTTCTCAAGAGACCATCCTTTTTGGGAGGAAGGCCACCACCATGGTCTCCCTCCCATGGATTTCATTTCTTATTATTATTTTTCAGTAAAGTCTCTCCTAAGTTTTCTTAGTGAGAGTCACCTATTTTTCCTAGGAATTTCTAATGAGAATTTTCTGTTTCTCCTAGGAGTTTCTAGTGATAATATCTTGTTTTTATCTTTATTTTGCTGTTTCCTCCAAATTAACTTCAGATCTGATTGTCAGATCTAGAATTTTTTTGAATCATGGGTGAATCTCGTCAGTCCTCATGATTAATGTTAGAGTTTGAGTGGTTGTTTAGTAGATCTGACGACAGCAACATGAGATTCATTGTTTTATCTTATTGGTAAGCAATTTAAAAATTGCTTGTATTTTTTAGATCTGTTCAATTGTTAAATTGCATATCTGTTATTTTAATTGCACGTTCAACCTTCCATTAGGGCAAATATTTAAATCAAATGATGGTGAACGATTTCCAGGAATTTGTTAATGAAATATGCTTTTATCAAAAAAAAAAAAAAGGTGAAGAACCAGAATAGCCACAAACATGAATCCCTACTTTCAAGGAGCTCCTTCCTTATCTTTGACTGTAACTTTGAATTACTAACATAAGTTAGTTCAATTGGAAAGAACGAATCATGTTTTCACAAAAGATCGTGCATTTAAATTCAGTTACGAATATGAGAACTATGTTAATAATAATCTATAAACATATCTTGACCCGGTGACCGAAACCGGATCTATCCAGATTTTTCCTTACCCAAAAAAAGAAGAAGAAGGGGAGTGTTACTCTGAATTAAATTGACTTTCCGCCACATCTAACTAGACGGTGCAAGGTAGTTTGCGGTGTAGGTATGCATATGTCATAATTAGCACTGGAAAGTTGAGTGAGGGGAATGAAGTTCTTTGGTTTTTTAAAGTTCGTGTTTAAAACTGTTGGAGGAGGAGAAACAGATTCTGAATGTGGGATTTGGGAGGAGAATAATGTGTACAGCATTAGGGATTTCGAGAAATGTTGTAATCAGCGTCACGTATGGGTCAATGGTCAGCCATTGCTCGGTCCGCTGCGACTAAAGTTTGCTCATGGAAATTTATTTCACGTGCCGCGCTCGCAGAAAATTTAGCATGCTAGGTGTCATAGATGTTTCTTCTTCTTTTTTTATTTCCGGTGGGCGGGGGCTGCAGGAGCCGCCCACTGCAACTACATGTAACGTTTTTGGACTAGTTGCAACTCATTGCAAATTTCGAGCACATTTTATTGACAGAAATATTATACCCAACTAGTTTTTTCCCCCTGCATTAGCCCGGGTTATTTTGTGTTGAATAGTACAATTAGAAATTGTAATTGAGATTTTAAAAATCTAAATATGTTTTTAATATAAAAATTATTTTTTTCTCACAACATTCAAAAAGAGTTTGAGAGAGAGAGATATGCTATATCTCAAACTTAAAATGAGCCAAATGTTCAAAAAGGATATGTAATATAAAATCTAAGTAAAATGAGAGTTAGGTACGTAAAATTAAATAAAATATTATAAACATTCATTATAATGTTAAGATAATAAACCAAATTAAAACTAGACAAAATGTTAAGATAATACACCAATATAAACCGGTCCAGAGAAATTTCTTTGTTAAGAAGGAAAGAAATGTCATAACCTATTAGGTAATATATCATTATTATCTCATGAAAATAAAATAAAATATTTTGATAATAGTATAAATGATCAAGCCTATAATATAGATAGAGAGTGTGATAAGAGAGATTAAAAAAGGAAAGTTATGAGTTGATTAGAAAAATAAAAAAAAAGGCAAAATTAATACAAATGTATATAGGGTATGTAATTGATAATTGATTGAAATTTACTATAAATAATGAAGTGAGATAACATGTAAGTTAATTGTTACCAAAAAAGAATAAAATCCACCAAAATATATTAACAAACACAAAAAAAAAATTTTTGTCATATGTGAAAAGGTAGAACGTCCATTAGAAAAATAGTCAAATCAACAATCTACTATATAGGGAACTGAACATTGGCTTGTGTGTGTGTGTGTGATTACTTTTTATGTATGTATCAAAGAAAAAAAATTTACTATTTTATGTGGACCCTCTAGAAGTTGATTGTGTCATAATTACGTGGCTTTCTCTAATTTATACATTTTAGTTTTTGTCTTATTGGAAAATCTCGAACTATTTATCGTTTGGAACAATTCTTTACATTTGGGATTACTGTCGAACAACTACCATAAAAGTGGTCGATGGAGAAAAATATTTTACTACTCATCTCTCATATCATCTATTTATTTACTTATATTTAATTTTTGTAATTTTTTAAAAACAATTTAACTATATTGTGTTTATTTCAAAATAAAAAAGTGCTATAGTGTTCTTCTCAATAATTGTTTTCGAAATAATCTCCTATCTAAACACATCCAATGTCTAGCCATTTTGGGTATATTGGTGTGTTTTCCGGGGTAGATTTTAGGTGTTCTGAATGGTTTTAGGAAAACAATTACAGATGAATGTTTTAGACAAACAATATGTTTTTACCAAAGCAGAGGAGCCAAATAGAGCAAGAGAAATTTCTAAAAATATTATGATTTTTAAATTTTTTCTGCAAATAAGATGATTTTGGTGTAGGGTTCAGACCAGTGATGTTCGCATTTGCAAAATGCGAGTTCCAGTGAATTCGCATTTTGCAAATGCGAGTTTGGTAAAAAAAAAAAAAGAAAATAAAAAGAAGAACTCGCAGTTCTAGTGAACTCGCATTCTTCGAATGCGAATTCTACAAATAGGGTACGCCGAGTACAATGTCAGAATACGCAAGCTTCACAGCCTTCTTGTTTCCCTCGTCGGATTCATTTTCTTTGTCCAAGGTGTCAAGTGTTTTCCCTTCTGCTTTTCCTGCATCAGTTTTTGTCTCCTTGAAGAGGATGGATGCTTCTCTTTCACTCACTCCCAATCTTTACTCGCTGCCATAATTGCAAATTTGTAATAATGAGCTTCAAAGAAAATACAGTGCAAGTATTACTTCAATCTTCAAATCTGCTAAAACAACCACCACATCACAAAAGATGCATATTACTCCATCACCATCAACATCATCATTAACAGTAGACCATGATCCATGCGAACATTCACCATGATCATTACAAGATCAACCGTAGAAAGTCACAGCTCACAGGCAATCAACTAACAACGAAAAACATAAACCTACTAGACAAATAGTGCGTCATATCAACATGGTCACAGCCACTAGGTGTGAACTTCAAATTTATTGGTCAATCCTCCCTTTCTTCTCCTTCCTGAACACATGTACTAGAGAAGAAAAAAGGTTGGATTTTTGCAGCAATGCAAACCCTTTAATGGAGCTTGTTTGCAAGATTGCACTGTTTTCTGATCTCTCCCTTCGATCCTGTAAGAGGGTTGTTCTCAGAAAGAATGGTGATGGCTCTAGAGAACTCCTTGAAGAAGTAGTCCTGGCTCTTAGTCATTTTCTTAACATGGGTTTTGGTTCTTTTGTCATTAGCCAATTGGTGGTCCACAAGCAATAATCCCTTGTTGTCCAATATGTTTCTGTAGTAATTGTTGTCCAGTTTCATGGGTGTCCCACGGTCATTTCTCACATACTGGACTGCCTTTGGATCAGGGATTGTGTCAGGGCACTTCTTGAGCATGTGCTGTACATGGTCAGCTGGGAATGCTGGATCAACTTCTGGGTAGAGACGGTGAACCAGCTTCACACAATGGGTTCTGCCCACACTGTGAGCACCTGCACCCATAGATTAATAGTAAAGTCAACAGTTGACTCGGCGTACCCTATTTGTAGAACTCGCATTCCGTGAATACGAGTTCAGTAGAACTCGCATTCCGTAAATGCGAGTTCTTCTTTTCATTTTCTTTTTTTTTATTCGCCATTTTCCACTGAACTCGCATTTGAGAAATGCGAGTTTTATTGAACTCGCATTTGTTAAATGCGAAAATCACAATCTCAGAAACCTATTTGCAAACCATCCTATTTGTAGAAACTTTTTTTTTTCCATCACATTTTTAGAATTTCCTCAATAGAGCAATGTGTGCCCTATTATTTTCACACGTGTCAGCCGAAGCAAGATCTGCTCTATTAATCGATTTACAGCCTCTCTCCGGTCTTGATTCTTTATAGCAATGGAGAACGGAAGAAAGAGACATGCATATTATCCTAAAATAACATACATGACGCGTTTCAAGGATCAAAAGTTCAAAGTCTCGACAGAGGGGAAAACAAAAAACAAAAAAAGGATCAAACTTTGGAGGCATTATTCTTGATTTAAATAGTCATGAACATTTACTAAAATCTTAACTCCTAATACACACCAAAATAGGGCAAGCAAAGCTATTTTTGAATATTGATGCCATGCAGAAGCTCTTGAATATTGATGCCTCGTTGCGTTTATTACGGCGCAAGAACACATGCTGTCAAACTTTTCTGTGCCAAAACCAAATGAAAGAAACTAAGCAACAAGGTTTCGATGCATTCATCAGCCACCGAGGGATCGACACCAAAAGAAACGTCGCATTGCTGATATATGATCATCTCAGATGGCTCAGGTTCCAGCCATTCCTGGACTGCAAGAACTTGAAACCCGGAGATCAGTTGATGAACAACTTAGACATGGCGTTGCTCAATTCTAAGGTTGGAATTCCCGTGTTTTCGCCCCATTTTTGTGAATCCTACTTCTGCCGTCATGAATTGTCCCTCATGATAGAGTCAAACAAGAGGGTTATCCCGATCTATTGTGACGTAAAACCTAAAGAGCTTAAGATTAAGGCTTGGAGAAGCTGCTCCACAGAAGATATGGAAAGGTTTAATCAAGCTCTTCATGAGGCAAAAGAAAGGATTGCAATAACGTTTGATACATCGACAGGGTAAGTACATACAAGAATTTGATCCATAGTATTTTCCTCCATGCCAGGAAACATCATTTTGCAGCTTTACTGCCCATAAAGATTGACTTTTCAGGATGACAGTGTGCACCCATTTCACCCATAATGAGTCTTTTTTGCAACTTATATTCCATATTAGCTTCATAATCAGGAATTTGTTCCACAATTCAATATTGTACAGTCCCAATCCTCCTGCTTCTTTGGCCATGCAAACTTCACTCCATTTAACTATTAATTATCAATTATGTTATGTCTTGTACAAAGATGGCTGGATTCTTGAGAGACATGCTGATAGATTTCTTCTCAGAACCCTCGATCTGAATTTGCTTGGAATGCAAAAGGAAAACAAAACAGAGAAAAATCCCATAAGCCATGATGTAATGGTGGTTTGACTTCTAATGTGTGTGCAGGAATTGGTCCGATTTCCTAGCAAAAGTTTCTGCTGCAGTCAAAGAGAACTTGCTCGAGGTCGAAGAAGAAGGGGATAGCGTGGAGTAAAAATGCAGTCGATTGGAAAACAGTGCGAGTTGTTGAAGTTTTATACTTGCTACATGTATGCATTTGAAAAATACATATTACTTGATTAGACCTCATAGACATCCATTTATCTTCATTCGATTTAAAATGCATTACCAAAATTTGGGATAAATTATAAATAACCTTCTTGTGGTTTCATCTATTAGCACATAATTCTCTTAATGTTCTAAAATGTCTACTTCACCCCTTTTGATTTCATGTGAAGTGAAATTTGATAGATATAACCTATATAACAACATTAATTAAAATAGCAGTAGTGCCTTTATTTAAATATTAAATTACATGACGACTTAATCAAATTATATAAAGGATTATATGGATAGATATAAAAATTAAAGGAGACAAAGTGGATATTTATAAAATTATAGAAGAGTTAAGTAAATATTATAATTTGATCACACGACTTTTGGAATGCACTTCGTATAATAACCATAACTGATTGTGCATTCTATCCATTTTTCTCACTTTATATAAAACTGCAAGGAGGTTAAATAGCTATTTTAAAATTTTAAAGAATTCATCTGGTATTATGCAAAAGTACAAGAGAGTTGTTGCTTAGTTTCTAATCTAATTCCTCGTTTCCATTCTATCAATTTGATGTAACTGGTAGAGCCTTGGCTCTGTATCATGCTTATTGCTTAGTCATTTAAGAAAAAGTTAGCTAATTTTAAGTTAAGAAAGAAGAAAATTACTTTTGTTGATGAATATTTTAATCATCATGTGGAAACAATATTACGCACTACACATCCACCACCTCCTTCATCTTGATTCCCTTAATCACTTGTGGTGTGTTGTTTGTGCATCAGCGGAAGGTGTTTTTGGTATACAAAATCGGAGTAAACGCGTTTTGAAGGCATGAGGACATTATATCAAGTGGACTGAAGAAGCTGAAGATGATTCATAACCTCCCCCCCCCCCACCCCCCGGGGCCGGGGGGATCTCTCTGCAGGCAAAGTTGTAACTTGTCATCAATAAAAAGACAGCAAGTATACTTGTGCCCTATATACAAGAATCTAAAAATTTACATCAGAAGAACACCATCTTACAATACACAAGTAACCACTAAAATTGGCGGTCCTAACAGAAAAATGCTTTAGGTGATTTAGAGCCCTTGCTAAAATTTATTTAACCTGGTCGTCCAAATTTCTTGAACACCAGGACAAAATAACCATATTAGGTCATGCGGGCTTGCTAGGGGCTGAACGAGTGCATACTCTCATTGAACATAGTATGCAACTCATGATTATAATTGAGGCCCTTTTTCTAATTATTTTTTCTGGTGAAGTTGCACAATGTACACTTCATAACTTTTAAATCACTTTTTGGGTCCGTCTGGATTGAGTGTATATTTGATTTGAAATCCTCCACCCAAATCCATTCACTTGTTTGGATGAGCTGAAAAAAGAAATGGATTTGAAATCCACACTTTTGTTGGAAGAATTTGTTGTTTGTTTGGAACCAATGAATTTCAAATCCACTCAATTTAGATGCCATGGCCTCGCTGCTGCCGCTGGCACCCACGATAATAATAAAACTGTTAAAGGGAAAGGGTGAAACTTCGGAAAAACATCTCTGCCTTTTCTATTTATTAGACCATCCATATATACACAAGAGTCCTAAACGAAAGCTACCAGGAAATCCTCCTATGATTGAGGAACATCCCTAGAGATAGAAACCAATCCCACTAATTACTTATCTATACAACTAATATTATCTATACAGCTAATATACAGCCAATACCTCCCTCAAGTTGGAGCATGAAGATTTGAAATGCCCAACTTGGCGAGTAATTGAACAAATGGACGCTTGCACAGTGCTTTGGTAAGAATGTCAGCCAATTGATGAGTAGTTGGAACATAGGCTGGACGAATGGTACCACGACAAATCTCACCGCGAACGAAATGACAGTCAACCTCAATATGCTTAGTACGTTCATGAAAAACAGGATTCTGAGCGATGTGTAATGCAGACTGACTGTCACTGTAGATACGCATAGGAGTAGGATGGTGAACACCAAGAGTAAAGAGCAACCCGCGTAACCATTTCAACTCACATGTAGTGATGGCTAATGCACGGTACTCGGCTTCTGCAGATGAATGAGAGACCGTTGGTTGCTTCTTAGTTTTCCACGAGATCGGAGAATCACCAAGAAACACAAAGTATGTGGTCAAAGATCTACGTGTCATAGGACAACTTGCCCAATCAGCATCACAATAGGCTGTTAGGCGTAACTCGGAGGAGGATTTGAGCAATATACCCTGACCCGGATTGGACTTCAGATACCGAACTACTCGCAGAGCTGCTTCCCAATGCACCTCCTTCGGCTGCTGCATGAATTGAGCTAGGATATGAACACAATAGGATAATTCCGGACGCGTGATAGTCAAATATATAAGACGGCCAACGAGCCTGCGATACTGCGCAGGGGATGTCATATCGACACCCTCATTAGGTGCCAGACGATGATTTTGCTCTATAGGAGTGCCAGCTGGCCTGGATCCCAAGAGACCCATCTCAGAAATAATATCCAACGCGTATTTGCGTTGACTGAGAACAATGCCAGTAGAATTTCGAGCAACTTCAAGGCCTAAACAATACTTGAGCGTACCAAGATCCTTCATATGGAAACAGTGACTTAAGTAGCGTTTGAAACTTTGTATAGCCACCGAATCATTTCCTCCAATCATCAAGTCATCGACATAAACCAGAATTGACAAGTGCACATCATCTTCCTGGTAAGTAAACAAAAAGTAGTCTGAAGAAAACTGGACAAAACCGTAGCGAGTAAGGGCCGCTGCTAACTTGGCAAACCAACACCGTGGGGCTTGTCGCAAACCGTAGAGGGATTTGCGCAGACGACACACTTTGTTGTGTCCTGATGCCTCAAACCCTGGAGGGAATCGCATATAGACTTCTTCGTCAAGCTCACCATGAAGAAAAGCATTGTGTACATCCATTTGATGTAACTCCCAATGCTTTGCCGCTGCCACTACAAGAAATGTGTGAACTGTCACCATCTTAGCCGTCGGTGCGAAGGTTTCTGTGTAGTCAATTCCTTCGACTTGATGATTGCCAAAAACCACCAAGCGGGCTTTATAACGTTCAATGGACCCATCTGTGTGATACTTAATGCGATAGACCCATTTGCTGCCTAACGCCTTCTTCCCCTTAGGCAACTCTTCAATGGTCCACGTACCATTGGCTTCCAACGCTTTTATCTCTTCCTTCATTGCATCGCGCCAACATTGAGAACGAACAGCTTCTGAATAACTGGAAGGCTCCTGTCCTGCAGTTATAGCCACCAAGAAAGGGCAATGCGGCAAGGAGAATTGATTACAGGTTACATAGTGAGAAATAGGATATGGTGTACCTGTGGAAACCGCTGAGGATGAATGAGTAGGTGACGGGCTGAGATGAGCTGTATGTGTGACATAATCTCGAAGCCAAACTGAAGAATGTCATTGCCGCTGTCCGCGACCAAGCACAACCTTTGACTCGGTGGTATCACCGCGGTTCCCATTGTTGTCCCCATCTGTGTCCTCAAGCATTATCTCAGTGTGCGAGGGAGAAGAGCTCTTGTGCCCATTGCGATCGGTAGAAGGCAAGACCCAGTATGTTTCCTCTTCAAAATTACCAAAAGCTTGTGGAGCTGAACTTACATCGGAGATGTCCTGACCACGGTCTCCGTAGAGAAAGGAAACTCGGACTCAATGAACACCACATCTCGTGATTCAAACAGGATGCCAATATCTAAATCATATAACCTCTACCCCTTCTTTGCATAAGGGTATCCAACAAACACATATTTACGACTTCGACTGGTGAATTTTTCTCTGTCTCGATTAAGACTGTGTGCATAGTAGAGACAACCGAAGACCCGTAGATTGGTAAGAGATGGTGCTTTACC
Source organism: Gardenia jasminoides (assembly GCA_013103745.1). Classification (NCBI taxonomy): domain Eukaryota; kingdom Viridiplantae; phylum Streptophyta; class Magnoliopsida; order Gentianales; family Rubiaceae; genus Gardenia; species Gardenia jasminoides. The sequence continues at coordinate 4,801,369 of CM023095.1, forward strand.
AAACAATACTTCAAATGGTGTTTTTCCATTCAGAAGTGGTGTGGGAGTTCGATTAATCAGATAACCTACAGTCAAAATGCATTCACCCCAAAAAGTGATAGGCAAACAAGATTGAAAACGAAGCACCCTTCCTACATTAAGTATATGTCTATGTTTATGTTCAACGCGCCCATTTTGCTGAGGGGTGTCCACCATAGACATTTGATGAATAATTCCAAGTTCTTTCAAGTAACTGGTCAAACATGTAAATTCTTTACCATTGTCACTACAAACAATTTTGACCTTTCTATTAAATTGGCGTTCAGTGAACGCCAGAAAATTTTTAAGGATCTTAGGCACCTCGTGTTTTTCTTTTACCAAGAAAACCCAAACAGCACATGAGTAATCATCCACAATAGTGAGAAAATATTTAGAACCACAAAGGGATACTTCACGATATAAATCACAATGTATCAATTCAAAATTTTCAGCAGCCTGATTTTCACTAGAAACAAAAGGAGTTCGAGTATATTTTGCTCGCAAATAGACATCACAATGATCGAAATCTGACTTAAACTTGATACCACCAATCATAGGAGAAAGTGATTCCACAACTCGCTTGGAGGGGTGTCCTAGTCATTGGTGCCAAAGCTCCGCACTAACGTCACTGTTCACCTTATTTGCTCAAGCAGAAAGTACTTCCCTCACAACATACAGCCCTTCTCGCTCTTCACCCGCTCCAATCAGCATCCTCGAAGTGCAGTCCTGTACAACACATAGACAATCAATAAACTTCAATATAAGAATTTTGTCTCGAGCCAACTTTGACACTGAGATCAAATTACAGTCTAAGTCAGGCACAAATAAGACATTCTTGAGACGTAAAGATCCCAAAATAACAGTTCCTTCCCTTGTAGCCATAACCTGTTCAATATTAGGCAACTTCATAGGGCAAAGAGGAATTTCCCCCACTTCGCTAAAAGTCTCAACGACACCAGTCATATGATGCGAAGCGCCGGTATCAAAAAGCCATTGTAAATTCACCTTACCAGACAAACGATGGCTCAACATTGATTTGTGTGTGCTCAAGAGTGATTTCAATGTCGACCAATCTTCTGCACTAAGGTTCTCCAGCCCCACCTTGTCTGCATCTCCAAGAACATGCATCGACGATGCTACAGTTTCTACGGTCTGCACAGCATTTGCATTTGCCGCACCACCCCTACAACGACCTGATCGTCCGCCTTTTCCTCTACCACAGCCAGTCGGATCTGTTCCTCGCCCAACAGGAAATCCGTGTAATCGATAGCAAGTGTCCATAGTATGTCCTGGTCTTTGACAATAGGAACATAGAGGTCTGTCCTCTCGTCGAGTTTCTCCTGCATTGCGTGATCCTTCAACTGGCGCCTTGACTGCAAAACTGACCGGATCTATCTTCTCAGGAGTGAGATTCTGCGCCATAGAGCAAACCTGCTCCTGTTCCGTCACCTGGGAGTAGACTCGGTACATGTTAGGTAGGGGATCGATTGCTATTATGGTGGACCGAATGGTGCTGTACGGAGTTTCATCGAGTCCCATGAGAACCTGATGGACTCTCTCCTCTTCGCTGCACCGTCCAGCCGTGCGTTGAGGTTGCATGTACAACCACGACAAGTGCACATCGGCATCTGATCGTGATCATTCAGATCATCCCAGATCTTTTTGATTCTACCGTAACAACCCATAACGGTATCACCATTTTGTTTACACTTTGAAACTTTAGTTTTTAATTGATGAACTCTCGCTCCATTGCGTACAGAAAACCGTTGTTGGATATCATCCCACAACTCTTTGGCCATTTCTCTGTAAGAGATCATGGAACGCAGACTGGGATCTATCGTATTAAAAATCCATGAAATGATCATGGAATTCACAGTCCACCAATCTTCTGCCTCGCTTGAGTTCTCGGTGGGTTGTTTGATGGAACCATCCATAAACCCATTTTTCTTCTTCGCTCGAAGTGAAATACGAATTGCTTTTGCCCACTCTTCATAGTTGGTACCTTTCAATTGGGTATGTGTAATTAGGTTTCTTGGATTATCATTTGATGTAAGGGCAAATGGCAAGATGGATTTCTTCCCATCATCTGATCCGGAATCCCTCGAAGACACCATGGATCTTTGGTGTCAGAGGAGTTACTTTTTCTTGTGTAGCTCTGATACCATGTTAAAGGGAAAGGGTGAAACTTCGGAAAAACATCTCTGCCTTTTCTATTTATTGGACCATCCATATATACACAAGAGTCCTAAACGAAAGCTACCAGGAAATCCTCCTATGATTGAGGAACATCCCTAGAGATAGAAACCAATCCCACTAATTACTTATCTATACAACTAATATTATCTATACAGCTAATATACAGCCAATAAAAACCACAGGAAAAATAGAATCACCAGGCAATTTGATTTGCAGATTTTGTTTTGGATGTTTGAGTGTGATTTGAGATGGCCTATTTGTGTGTGAAAAAGGTGATGTTCGACATCATCCTGAGAGCCATGATGAAGGAAACGAGAACAACACGGTAGCAGCCGCTGACAAGTGACAACATCGAGAGCAGAAGTTAGAAGAGGAAAGGAAGTTGTGAAATGTAGCATTTTAATCCCTGAAGCTTTTTCCTTTTAATATTTTACCTTTTTTTTTATAACAAGGAAAATTTTATTACAAAATTTACTAAAAATCGTCCAGCACGAATTGTTCAACAAAGGTGGAGGAGAGCTCCACAAGGATTCAACAGAATCACATATTTTAGTAAAATGTGCTAATACATGAGTTACTTTGTTGACTTCCGTGAGAATCCAATTTATATCAATCAAACAAGGAACTTGCAAAGCTTCCTGCAACTTTTCAATGGTCAGGCCAATGGCAGAGAGATCATCCTCTTTAATATTGATAAGTTGGATAATCCAAAATGTGCTAAATTTACCTCAGTCTTTTTGTTAACTATACTACCTATTATACAATAATCCTCAACCAAACAAGGTTTTTGGATTAGTAAGATTTCAAATGGAAGGAAATTTAATGAAGGATTTGAAATCTATCAAAATTGCTGTTGTTGTTTAGATCACATAAGAGGCATTTAGAATTGTAAATCACAAATATCAAAACACATTTTAACACTATGATGATTTGTGATTTATGAATTTAAATGCCTTCTAAATAATCTAAATGACTTGTAAATTTTGATAAAATTTCAAATCTTTCGTCAAAATTTTCAATCCAAATGCAGCCTGAATTCATTTCAAATCATTTATAAAATCTAAATCCATCAATATAAACGGACCCTTTCATTCTATCGAAGTGTTTCTTTTATGAGTACACGATTGTTTTTTAGTGCTGGCTTCATTTTCCCATTACTGTTCTTTAACTCCTATAATTTCACAATTTATAATTGTCAATACGCCACAAAATATGGAAATAGGCACATGTTCTAATCACATACAACTTTCTGATGGCACTCAAATGCCTAACGGTTCTAGTTGATTGAGAAAAGATATATGCTGGTTGTTATTTTGTTGGCATTCTTCCTATCAAGATTTATCACAAATGGAATGCATCTGAAGGTCTCAAGATTTCCATTCCTTTCATATAAACTTGATTCTCTACTCCGAGCAGCAAGCTACCTAGCTAGCATCTATGGGCATTTTCACTTTCTGTAACTTAGTTCTTTCGAACTTCGACTAATTAAACACGATAGCTATCCTTTAAGAAGAAGCCTGATTATTAGATACAGGGAGTGTATATGGTAGCCACCAATTGAAGACCAACTCGAGTAACTCAAAATTGGACAAAATTTGCTATATATATATACAAGTCTAGCAAGCACCAAATGCTTCATCTCTAGAAAATGAAATGTAATTCAATGAGGCAATCGAACTCTGCTGCAACTTCAACTTGAATGTACACTCCAAAAATCCTACCAAAAAAAACCATACTGAAGAGTGTAAACAATCTGAAAGCGTCAAGAGAGAAATCTAATAGAAGAATTGGACATATATAGAAGCAAAACGAGCAAAAACTTGGGCAGTAAGTCCTTCATCACAATCTCAACCCAGCTATCTTCACCATCACAATCAACTCTGGCAGATTGAAGTTTTAATCCGAATGTTTGGGACCCCATTGGTTTTTTCCAAAACGAATTTAGTCCCTTATGTTTGGGACACGAGCAAATTAAATTTGTTCCTTCTAATTTGACAAAATAATTTAGTCCCAAATTGTTACAATTTTACCTTATGTAGATCAAGATAATGAAGAGATTTTATCAGCAATTGTCTAACTGGCAGACTATTATATTCATTGATTAGTCAACGTCCAGTAACATCTATTTGCTTCGAAGTTGTCCTGCCACAGTTAATATTCTAAAGACTAGGGACTTTTTTATTTCGCCCAAGTCAGTGTGTTGATTCATTTTCCAAAGATAAAGAAGTAAATTTGTTTTACATTCAACTAAAGGAACCATTTTGATATATATACTAACCAAATATTAGGGGCAAAAAAAAAATTTTGGGATCAACATTGTAATTCTCCCTTGAAACACATAAGCTGGGGGATAACTGCCACTTTAGTCCCTAAATTTTGGCACATGGGAAAGAATGATCCTTATTGCTTTTTTCTAATACAAGTTAAATCCCTCATGTGTGGGACATGATATAATTGGACCTTGTGATTTGGACAAAATTAATCTTGTCAGTGATTTTCATAATTGCAATCAGTGCAGAATAAGCTAATAGAAGTTGGATGTTTCTTAGTTTGACTGACAAATAGTCAAATAGATGTTTAGATACACTAATACAGTTAAAAGTTACATCAATATAGACTTTTGTGCTATCAGTTATTAGAAATATAGTGACACTTGAGAAAAATGCCCAAAATCCTCTTTTTTCTCCTTTAAAAGACAATATATTATTTCTATAAAGACATGTTTTTGAAGTACTTTTCTAAAGAAATTATTTCTAATTTCATGGCTAGTGATGTAATGGTAGGGAATTTATGTAGTAAGGCTATTAATTGAATTCTTAATATGTTAGAGAAAAAAATGAAAATTCAATTTTGCAACAAAAGTAAAAAATAACAAAATTCAATTTTGTAAAATAAGGCATTCTGTGTCTCGGCACCTTATTTAAATAGGACGCTTGTCAGATCCGTTAATTTGCCTGAAAGGGGCACTTTGGAGCGTCTTTCAAAGTCCATCCCTTAGTCATCACCTAGAACATGAGAAATTTCTAAAAATATTATGATTTTTAAATTTTTTCTGCAAATAGGGTGATTTGGGTGTAGGGTTCAGACCAGTGATGTTCGCATTTGCAAAATGCGAGTTCCAGTGAACTCGCATTTTGCAAATGCTAGTTTGGTGAAAAAAAAAAGAAAATGAAAAGAAGAACTCGCATTCAGAGAATGCGAGTTCATTGGGAAATAATAAAAAAAAATGTACTGCCACAAAATTTGTCAACATAAATAGGATAAGAGCCAAGAAGGTTCGGCCCCAAAGTTTGATAATACTTTGGGAAATAAAAAAAAATGTACTGTCTTATCTTTCTTTTCTTCATTTTTCTTCTTTCTTCCTATTATCCAGGGGACCCAAATCTTTGATAATACTTTATATGACTTGCTCGATTTTCTGGAATTTATATTCATTACTGTTCTTTTCAAAGCCTTTTTGAACATATAATTTCCTTGCTCATAAATTGTTTAGAGTATCCTTATATATTCAAAATACATTTGTTAAAATTTGGATATGTAAAGTAAGGTTCGTTGTGTAAAAAAATTAATGAGTTTACGTTTATATCCTAGAGCTCGCCTGACTCGATTTTTGATTGAATAAACTCACTATTTGGCTACTTAGTTGAGGTATGCTATCCATTGAACACTAATACAACATTTCTTTTATAGGTTTATTCCTTGGACACTAACTTCCTAATGGCTCGATGGAGCTTGGCCAATGTTAATATTGTCTTGACTTTTGATCAAGTAAACTTAGCTAAAGTTTTGATCTAGTAAACTCCATAAGAGCATGCCGGACTAGACCCTAAACCCTAAACCCTAAACCCTAAACCATAAACCCTAAACAGTCCTAAGAAATGTTAATGTCAATTGGATTGAATGTGCTAAGCAAATTGGATTGATAATATGTATGTACCAAATTCCTATGTGCCACCAATGTCAATTTCTGAAATTCATTGTTTGATGTGTAAAACAAAATTTCCTAAAACATAGTTTTCATTTTACTAATTTAACCTTATAACACAATAACCCGCATGTGGGTTATTGTGTTATAAGGTTAAATTTGTTTCTGTAGTAAAATGAAAAACTATGTTTTAGGAAATTTTGTTTTGGCTTCACAATTACTACATGAGCCCTTTTTTTTTTTTTTTACCAATGAAGACAATCAAATCATCTTTACCTAATATTCCAAAATCAAATCAATCAAACAATTAACTATGATGAGACTTTTCTCAAGTTGAACCATGTTAGACACATCAAACTGAATTTCAAGTACTGAGAAATTGACATTGGTGGCGACATAGGAATTTGGTAGATACATATCATTAATCCAGTTTGCTTAACCAGATTCAATCCAATTGACATTAACATTTCTTAGAACTATTTAGGGTTTACGGTTTAGGGTTTTGGGTTTATGGTTTTGGGATTACGGTTACAAATTAAATCAAGTATTTCCTTAAACCACAAAGAGAAAGAAAACAAAATTAATAATCATTGTAATAATCAAAATGAAAAATGGAGACATTTTTTTTTTGCAAAACCAGCTATCCTTCTGGACGTGGGCATGTCCAAAATGATTGGAGTCTTCTAGTCCGGCATGCTATTATTCTAATGCGATTTCAAAAAACTTACTTTTTTTTATAAATTTTACTTATAAGTGAAGTCGCATTCAAGCATTGAGAATTTGGAAAGTGAACAAGCCTTTTTAGAATACAACTTTAAAAGAAAATATTTTTTTTTTATTTCAAATGTGAGTTTCAACTGCAATTCAAATTACTTTTTTTTTTAAAATTGAAGTAAACTTCAACCATCCAGGGAATTCGAGTTCTAATCATTTTCTTTTTTTTTTTTATTTCCCAAGGAACTTGCATTCATAGAATGCGAGTTCTTCTTTTCATTTTCTTTGTTTTTTATTCGCCATTTTCCATTGAACTCGCATTTGTCAAATGCGAAAATCACAATCTCAGAAACCTATTTGCAAACCACCCTATTTGTAGAAACTTTTTTTTTTCCATCACATTTTTAGAATTTCCTCCCTAGAACATCTATATTTCATTGATCATTTAAAATTGGAAATCATAATGTATCAAATTAATTCATTTTCCATACATAAGCGACTAGAATTTGTTCTGAGTAAACAGAAGCAATCAAGCAACTACAACTATTTTGGTCCACTTACGATTGTGCTGTGCTTCAAATGTATCAATTCGATGAATCACACTGGCTTGAAACTTGAAATAAACACAAAAAATGGACTATTTTTGTCCACTCGAATTTATCATCTGTTTTAAATGTATCAAGTCCTGGACTGGCACTGGCTTCAAAACTTAGAAATAAACACAAAAAAGACTTATAGACAAACGGAAAATAATTAACGAGTCTTTATGTGTCTACATTACTTTTAATAAAAAGGCGATAGAAAACAAGGACAAAATGAAAAAGATTGGAACTTGCTAGGGATTGTCATCTAATTTATGTTAGAATTAGTCCTACTATTTAGGAAGAAAAAGAAATTTCATTTGATAAGATCTCCCTCTTCAATAGTCATATCACCACTAATGATGTTGGTTTGTTTTTGTAATTAAGTGAGAATTTCAGAAACCTCCCCTGAGGTTTCTGACTATTTCACTGACCTCTCCTACAGGTTTTAAAATTACACTGACCTCCCATTGGCAGAGATATGGGCCTTGCTCCTTACATCATATGGGGCAAAATTACTGCTATACCCATGAGTAAATAAAGTATTAGAAGGCTACTGCATAACAAATTAGTGCTTAAGGCACAATTGACTTGTGTGGACTTTATTAACGACTAAAATTACGATTAGAATTTTGTATTTTGTACAACAAAAATACAGTTTGTCTAGATTTTTTTCACTCTGAGATTTTCACTGTTGCCTTCCTATTACATCTACAATACTTGTTTTTGATGCCGAATGATGTGGGAAAATTCCATGATTCCCCTTTGTAACTTAAAGAGGCCATGAATTCTACAACTTTACTTCAATGTTAATTTGGAAAAATGGTTGGAACACATCACTTTTTCTATCCACAAATGTTGATGCTCAAACAAAAATGTGTTCCTCCTTGAGGGTTGTTGATACCTTTATATGATATTGCAAAGATGTGTAAATATAACCATTGCAATTCCAGTGGCCGTTGCTACAGTTAAATGTTAACAACTTTTTCCCATTTTAGAAACCTCTCCTCACTTTTACTAATTTATTTCATGGTTTTTATTAATTTTTTGTTGGTTTACTAATACACATTGCATAGCTCCTGACGAGGTTTTACACTACACCAAATTTTAATATAAAACCTAAACAACCCCGTTTTCTGCAAGTATACAGATCGTTTATCGAGCATAGGGTAGTATAGGTGTCGATCCCACAAGGAAGAGTGTCAAGTACCGGTGATTTTCAAACTCCTCTATTATTTAGACTGTCACATGCATATAAATTAAATCTAAACTACAAATATGGAAATAAAATAGATAGAATATAACAATTAAAAGCTCCTCAAGCTATGGAATTCCTTACTACTCTTGCAAATGAAACTACCGGTTGCATTAATGATATTAATTTGGCTAAGCATGGCGTAATCTCCTAATGCACGTGAAACATACTTTCGTAGTGAATCAGCTATACTCATAGTTAAATCATACCTACTAGTGTGGTTATGGAATTAAGTACAAGCTCATTTGCTCAATGAAATTACATGAAATAATCACTAAAGCCACAAAGGCGCCTCCCTACACTTGTGAGAGAACTCCTAGGTTTAGCACTTCATGAACTAGTGTCTTTAACACCTTTAAATGATCACAATTAATGGCCGGTTAATCATGATTAGAAAAGTCAAAGTACTAAATACTTGCTCAAATAATAGCATCAAATAACCATGTAAGTATCACAAACAAGATATAGAAAGTTCATCCATAACTCAAGGCAATAACTTAGCTAAACATAATTACTATACTACTAACTATACTAAACTAAACTAAGGAACTAGTGAAGACTACATTTTGTAGTGAATCTAGCCTTCTCCTCTCTCTAATTCTAATTCTAATCTTTTCAATTGTCTACAAGAGGCCCTATTTATAGATGATTGAATTCATAAACGTCCAAAATTTACTCATATGAACACAAGAAAAATTTGGCCTTTAAAAGTCAAGGAAAATGTCTTCATGAATCTTCATCTTCTTGAATTCTTCAAAGTGTGTCTTCATGCATTGAATCCATTGAATTTCAATCTCAAATGAGTTGTAAAGTTGAAGCAAATTGTGTTTTGAATTTGCTATGAGTTGTTTCTTCAACTTCACCAGATTCTTCACGCAGCTTTCATTGAAATTTGTCTGAAAATTGAGCTGGAAAAACTGGATTTCGGCTGCAACTTGCAGCAGTCATTGTCAGGGATCCGCGATCCGGATCCGCGAGTCAGAGGCTCGCGGATCACATCGCGGATCTGGTCCCCTGCTTCCACCGAGAGGGATTCGCGAGCTAGTCTTTTTCTTCATTGGTTGCATCGCGTATTGGCTCGCGAATCTGCTCCAAAATTGTGAAATCCAAACTTTTCGTCAAGACTTTTGGGCAAATTATTTCCTCATTTTCCTCATTTGATAATTGAGCATTTAATCCTACAAAAACATGAAGATTTCACCATATTAATCCACAAAAATACACTTTTCTCATTTAAACCATAAAATGTAGAATTTCACTAGAAACCCAAGTTAATTAGCCATAAAAATATCAAAAACACACAAAAACTAAGTACTCAATCATACTAAAAGCATGTAAAATAAACACTTATCAGCTCCAAAAGGATATTGTGGAAACAAATTTTTATCTCTCTTGTTAAAACACTTTTTTAAGTGTGCTTTGTTTGACTTGGGTTGATTGTGCAACCAAACACTTAACCTTAAGGGAGGTGAGTGTAATTTTGAAACCTACCGGGGAGGTGAGTGTAATTTTGAAACCTACCGGGGAGGTCAGTGAAAGAGTCAGAAATCTTAAGGGAGGTTTCTAAAATTATCCCTGTAATTAATTACCTGAGCTTTTCGCAAAACTGCCTAAGAATTAGGGGTGGCCACGATTCAAGTTTGAACCAAAATCAAATCGAAATTGGACTAACAATTTGTTGAACCAAAACTAGAACCAGATTTGAGAAATTAGAATCGAAACCATAACCGCGACTAAAGGTTAAGATTCAGATTCATAAAAAACTTGAATTGGAACCTGAACAGGCGGTTCAAGACTCGTTCAAATCGTCTAAAAATAGACTTATATTCTAAGTGGTTGAGGCTCTTTGACTCAATTTAAAAGTTCAATTTTAATAGTCAACCCTCAATATCAATAGCATCTGTTTTAGTCCATCAACATATTATCTCGCGGGAGGGATGGGTTGGGCGGTTTGGGGGGAGGGAGTGTAAGTGAGAAGTTCCGGGTCCAAGACCTCCCACTCACACTATAAAAAAAAAAGAAAGTATTATCCCAATTCATTAATAAATATAGCAATAACTAATTTAGATCCAAATTCAGTCTAGTCAAAGTGTTAAAGTTAAATTAATCAAAGTATTAAGCTAGCACTTCATGATATTTTGAGTTTGACTAACCATTATGGCAAATTCATAAAAATTTATTTTTTAAAAAGATCAAGAAAATAACCGTCATTAAATCAAAAAATAGCAATTTGCTAAATCACGAATATATTTATTTTTTCTTTTTCGTTGCCAAATGATAATACAATAAAATTCATATTTTTTTTCTACATTTGGTGTTATATTTACTTAAAATAAATTTTGTAATAACAAGTGTTTTATTGTAATTAGAAGAATTGAAACCGAAACTGGAACCGGAACTGGCAAAAATCGAAATCGAAATCAGAAGTTAAGGAACTGTAACCATAACCGTCCATATAATGGTTAGTTCAGATTCCACCTTTCAAAAGAAGTGAAACTATCGATTTTTAAATCAGAACTTTCAAAAGAAGCGAAACTATCGATTTTTAAATCAGAACCGTAGCCACCCCTACTAACAATCTTGATTTTGAGAAAGAAATCCTCATTTCATTTGTTTGGTATTTAGAAACTGAATTGCGTTATTGTGCATTTCAAGATCCGCAGGATGTCTTTATCATATTTAAGGAGGCATTTGGCTCGAATTCCACTATCACTATCACTATCGGTATCATAGAGTGGTCAATGATAATGGGTTTTAATGAAAACCCATAGTGTGTTTGTTAATGTGGAATGGATTTTATAATTTATTATTTTTCTTTTTCATTGTTTCTTTTTTTCTTTTCTTTTTCTTTCCATTTGTTGAAATAGTAGCATTTTATTTTCTTATTTTTGCATTTAATGGGAGTAAAAGGGTAATTAAGATGATTTAAGAAGAATAGGATGAGTAACTAAGATGATTCCCTAGTAACAGGTGGTTAATCAAAAAACCCATAGAAGAGGCCTATCATTCCCATTAATTTATTCCCATTGACCCCAACCAAACATGTTATATGGGTATAATTGAATTTGAAACTCATAGTGGGAGTTAAAACCTATTTACCAAACACCCCCTAAGTGTTCTTCCTAGGAGATGTAAGGGATGAGATTCCAAGGAGATTGATACTTGCCTCACAAATGATTGAAAAGGTTTCTGACTTTTTTCAATTTAAAACTTTTTAATCACAATTTAGTTAGTGCTGTGGGACCCGGCATGCCGAGCTATCATCTCGGCTCTAAGTTATTACCGAGGTCTCGGCATCGGCCATCCTGATCCTACGGGGACTATATAAGATACCCATGACGTCACGACACATCCAATTGCAAAGAGGGACCATGTACGACCTCTGTATCATAGCTGTGGATGGTAGCCCTCTACACACTTGCCACAAATCTGCACATTCTGTACAAAGATCTAGATAGTATAAGTGCCCTTATATCATCTTGTTAAGAGAGCGTTAACTAAGACTCCGTTTCATAATCCAATTCAATACTTAAATTTAATGGATTCATTTTTAATATGTTCAGACCGTTTGATAACCGAAAATAAAACATTTTAATTAATTAGGTGGCACTAAATTTTCTAAACAAAACTTACTTAAATCCAAAATTATTCCTGATTCGATCCCTGATCCCTAACTTAGGTATCAAAGTACATTTTTTTTTGGGTTTGGGGGGGAGAGGGGGGAAGCCCTGCCTCCGACCCTTGTTGTGTTGTAGATGCCTACTTTGGATTGGTTGGTTCGACCCCGAGCTCTTCCTTGTAGCTACAAGTGCCATTACAATTTTTTTTCCTCTTTTCGGTGGATAAAATTATTATCTATTATTCATAAAGCAACAGAAAGTCACTTCAATCTCTAAACTTCAAAATATGATACTTTAGTTCTTAAAATGTAAAATTTATCTCATTTAAGTAAAATCCATAAAATCTATCACAATTAGATATAAAATCTCTCACACTTTTGGGACTAAAGTATGAAAGATTTTATACATTAGGGATTAAAGTAGGATAGATTATACTCAATATAAATAGAGTTTATACTCTTTCTTCTTTTTTTTTTTTTTAGTGTAAGTAGGAAATTTTGAATTCGAGATTTCTCACTTACACTCCCTACTTCACTACTACCCAACCATCCCCCCCCCAAAACTCCCAATAGATTTTATACTTTAGAGACTAAAGTATCATATTTCAAAATTTAGGAATTAAAGTAAAATTTTAAGTATAATTGAAGGGTGTAAAGTTGAATTAATCCATCTGAAAGAAACATCTTATCTAGAATTCTTAAGCATCCCGGTAGATGTCACGCTCCACAAATGTTACTTAATTATAGAATGATTCCCTCTTACGAGAAAATTCAAACCTTTATTCTGCCAATACAGTACAAGTAGATAATATAAGCTACTATATATCAATTAAATGCAATTGTAGACAATGAAATTTTAATTAATTTTCTAAATTTTCATTGGTCTACAAATTATTTTCATCACATATTTTTATCCAATCAAATATGGCCATATGTCATACACATGTGGAAATTTGGTTATTTGACGACCAATTATATCTTTCCAAGTGTCAAGTTGAGATGCTCTGACTAATGAAAATATTGGAGTGTCTCGACCAATCAAATGGTGCCATGTCATATGCCTTCATGATTACGCAAATTTGGACAAATATCTAAATATTTATTTCTTATTAAAGAGATAATATTTAGAGTTATTTAGTCCTCATATATGTCTTATATACTGCAAGGGTTTGACCAATCAAATCTCGCCATGTCATATGTCTTTACAAATTGGCCAATCAAGAAAATACATGTGGGCATTATCCCTTTATAAAATCAGGGATAATATTCAAGATGATACAATCCTTATATGACTACATGTCTTGCAAAACAAGTAAAGTGGTGCATAAGTTTTCAAACTGTAGCATATTTTACAAGTATAAGTAGGGGGTCTCTCCACCAAAAGTAAAACATCACATCACGTATCAGAGAGATCAAGCATCAAGTATCGCATGTCTCAAGTCTTCTTAAAGTTTCAAAGCCTCGAAAGCTCTGCAACTTCAAGTTATTCAAGTCTTCTTTATATCGAGACTTGAATCTCCAAGAGTTTTCAAATCTTCATCATATCAAGATTTGAAATGCTCTTTGTGTTCGTCAAGTTCTTCAAATCTTCCATATCAAGATTTGAAGAAATCAACTGTTGATCCAAAATCAAACTACGAAACCCTTGGATTAGCGTTTGAAGAGAAGAATCGAAAGAGTCTCTATACAATTTTGAGAAAATCTCGGAGATTGTACTCGCCTCTTCTTGTAACTTGAATTGGAGAAGCTCTTTGGGCGTATAGAACTACTTTTCAAACTCCTACGCAAGCAACTCCATATGCACATGTCTACGGTGTGAAAACTGTCCTCCCGCTTAAGTGTCAAACACCTTCGTTAAAAATTGCAATTCAAGAAGGACTCAATGAGGAAGACAATGTTCGCCTTCGCCTTGAGGAATTGGAAGCGCTTGATAAAAAGAGATTGGAAGCTCGACAGCAAATTGAGTGCTATCAAGCCCGACTTTCAAAAGCTTTCAACAAGCGTGTCCAATCGCGCACTTTTCAAGTTGGAGACTTGGTGCTTGCTATTCGAAGACCAATCATCCTTACTCATGGTGGACAAAGAAAATTTGCCTCCAAGTGGGATGGTCCATATGTTGTCCAAAAAACATATTCAAATCGCTCGTACAAATTGATTGCCGAAGATAGATTAAGGATTGGCCCCATTAATGGCAAATACTTGAAGAAGTACTATGCTTGACTTGAAGGCTCCATGACGCATGAGTCAAAACTGCATGTTGTTCCTGACCCGCATAAACTAAAACTGTGAATGACAACCACCAATAGTGTAGTATGTGGTTAAACTGCTGAAACACTCCACCAAGTCTAAGGTGGTAAACAAATAGACAGACCTGACCAACATAAGATTAAAATATGTATGGCAGGAACTACGTGTGACTTGATTCCATTTTTAGGATACGTAGGCAGCTCAGGGGGCAACCTTTAAGTTTAGTTACACCCCCAAACCAAATATTTTTCCCTATAAAAATAAAAAAAAATTCTTTTGATGAAGAGCTCGAAGTTTAAGCTTGTTTTTATTTTTTTAAAAGGAGGAAAAAAAATCATCTCGAAAAACGGTTTTATTGTCTAAAAGAAAAGCTTCACTACATGGAAAAACATGTTGTTCCAACTCTAAAATTTCTAAAAGGAAATTAAGATCTAAATGTCAAATTTATGATCTATTACAGCAGCTTTGCATGATTCAAGGAAAGATTTCATGTCTTCTAATTCTTTCGCTGCATCTTCAGTTAGGATATTGGCATTTTTAATAGAAGAAATGTCATCAAGGACTTGAGCTACTTTGGCCTGGATTTGCTTGAGACTTTCTTACTTCTAGTCAACAAGTTCCTTTTGAAGAAATATCTTTTTATCTTCAATGGATTGTAATTTTTCTTCAAGACATTGGATGTTAGAAGTTAGTTTCTTCTCCGCTCCCTTAACTTTTTTAAGTTGAGAGGTCGCTTTAGAAAGGAACTTCTCATGCATTTCTTTGCTCATCCTTTCCCATGATGAAGATATTGAGGAATCATATACTTCAGCTTTCATAAATAATTTCGTCAATAATTCCTTCAAAGAAAGACTGTATGTTTGGTCTGCCTTGGTGATCTCCCCAATGACTTCTTCTGCACACTCCTTCAATGAAGAAATTTGCTCTATGGGAGTGTTGAGAATTTGCTCACGAAAATCCATCCAAAGGATTTGCAAATACTTCTTTCAGTGTGTTTGAATCAATTTCTGTCCATGAAATTCTGACACCAATGCTGCTCTAGGTCTCTTTCGAATTTCATGTGAATTGGCCACCTCCTACTTATGCATCGACGAGGTAGACCCACTAGTGGTAAGTAGCTTTGAACCATTGACGGCGGCTCCATGATTTCTCTTATTGGAAGTCATGCTATTAACTTCAACAGGCAAATTGTTCTCGATTCCTTCTTGGCGAAATCCAACAAAGGCGGGCTGAAAATTGAAGAAGAACTAGATATCAAGAAATAAGAAAAAGAAAGATAAGAGGTAATATAAGTTTATATATATTACCTTAAGCGGCGATAATTTGGCCAATGATGATGCAAAAAAATTTTCCTCTATATTGGAAGACCTTGACCTCTTTTTTGACCTATTCCAATGGTGATACTGGTTGCAACTACGGCTTGCTGATGCACGGATCCCTTCTTGAGTATATTCGGCACACTTATCCTTAGTTGCTTTCTTTCCAGTGGACTTGGCAAAATCAGGATTGTCTAACATTTCGATTTTGACATCTTCTTCCATAGGAGTTGCCGTAAGGGGTTTTGAAAGTGTCAATCGCGTCTTCAGAGGAACCACTTGTTTCATGCCTTTTGTGATTTGTTAAGAAACTCTAGAAGAGTTACTTTTCATGAGAACGTTTTTCAAACGAGCAATAGGGGTTTTACCCTTCGATAAGGAAGATGTAGTAAGATTTATGGCAATCTCCTTAGTTTCACTATGATGCATTGACTTATCAATAGACGTAGTCACACACTTCTTGGATGACTGTGGAGAAATCTTGACTGTGATCTTAAGAGAGTTAGAATGAACACTATTTGATCGTGTTGACCACCAGCTATCATAGTCCTTCGTGACCAATGGGTGCTTTCTCTGCTTGGGTATAGTCATCTTGGATCCTATTTGCACACGAACCAAGGAATTCCACAGTTGAATAGTCTCACCCAAGGTATAAGTGTGAGTGATCTCCTTCAAATTGTTTGGAATATCCTGCTAAATCTACAAGAATTGTATCTTTCAATAATGAAAGTATTATCCTTACGTAGAGTTAAGAAGTAGGATTGTTGACTGATGAAGTGACAGGTGTCGAGCCTGTACAATAATAACTAATAGACCTAATGCCAATAAAAATAACCAAAAGCTAATCCCAGGTACTGGAGCAGGGACTCCGGATGTGCAATGGGTTACTGGCTTCACCCTGATTCCAAGGAGTATACTTGATCCGATATACCAGAATTAGTTAATTTTGTATACAGTGGCAAATAGGGTCGTCTCCACAGGGACTGGGGAAAATTAACTCCTTTTTCAAGTGACAATAATTGGGGGGAATTTTGAGAATTGTATGCTAACAAAATATTAACTAATTAACCAACTAGGAATTAAGAGAGAGAATTAATGAGAAAAACTCTAGCCAAGGATACACTTCAGAAATGGTTCACATAACTGATCATTGATGCAAATATAATTCCAACATTCATTGATAAACAGGTTTTTCACTGCCGATACGATCTGACAGCAGTCTCTCCTTATTGTTTCGATAGCCAAGATACGACCATTGACTATTTCCCTAATCCAGGAATAACCCTAGGTACGACCATAGGATTTAATTCCTAATTGCATTAAAAATTAGAGAAACCCTGTTCTAATTAACAAACACGCCACGAGGGTCCATTTAAATTAGATTGTATATCTCCCTGACACAAAACCAATTATGCCAGTGGCTACCGGGATTAAAGTAATCAAACAATTACGGATTCAATTACTCTAATTAGCAAATAGATCACGTGAATAATTAAATATTGTACACCTATTTAATCACACACGATAATCATAGCCAATAAAGCAGAAAACATACAAATACCAATGAATAGAAGAAATAAATAAAATCGATTAGATCTCACAGTAAACGTTGAACCAAATCCTCAGTTGTTTCCTTGACTAGAAATAAGAAATTAGCCCTCCATTAATGGAGAACAAATCATGAAGAAAATCCGTTGGAAGCCTGCTAAGCACCCTTTTCCAATTGATGACAAGACAAAGAAGAAAAAGACAATTGCTTGTTTTCGTGTCTCCCGTTCCTGGCGCATCAAAGGAGAAGAAAACTAATAGCCAAAATAAAGAAAACGTCTTCCAACTCCAAAAGGGAGGAAAAACCTAAAGTACTAATCAACTTCCCATATTCGTTACTTCTCCTTTTCCTTTTATACTATTAATTCTAATTTCCAAAGATAACAATCCTAATCCAACTACTACTAGCCTCTTTACAAAGTGGAATTTTCCTAATTTAAATAGCTCTTTGACTTCAACTCGGATTAGGAAACTTCCTTGTGTCCACCCCGAATCCTCTTCAAAATAAACAATTAAGCCTAATTTGCTCCATTTCCTGAAATTAACATAAATTACCAACTATAAGTAGAATCAAGCAATTAAAACAATATTTGGTATAAATAGAAAGCGAAATAGGAACAAATATACCAACAAAATACACCTCATCAACTCCCCCACACCTAATTCATGCTTGTCCTCAAGCATAACCAATCTCAGAAATGCAATCAAGAATTCAAGTCTTCGCAGCAGCCCAATTTAGCATAAATAACTTATGCTCCCAACAACTTAAGTGGAGTCAAAATGTGCTAAATTCAACAGTCCTCACAAGTTACAGGCGCTCATCACTCACAAGTGTATAAAGAGAAATTTTACTCTCAGAACGACACCATGGAGCGACATTACCATATGCTTGCTCCTATATCACATCTCCACCACTAAGAGTGAACGTGACACAAAAATCAAAGGGACTTTAAAAGGGTTGTAATGGGCCTTAGGTTAAGGGTAGGTCAAAAGTAAGTGAGAAGGTGAAAATATGTCAAGAAAACGCCAAAATTCACTATGTGAGAGAGACTCCAAATTCACAATAATAAGGCACAACTCCCTTCCATCTACTTAGCAAGTACTTAACAAGGGCAAAACATGTTCTTTTTTTTTTTTTTTGCATTTTCTTCTTCTTCTTCTTCTTATTTTTCCACTTCATGTCATTTTTTCCACTTTTCTGCATATACAAACATTGTAAAACAACTCTTATTCCAACACTTGCTATGGTACTTTTCTTGCCTTCAACTTAAAACTTGGGAGTTTCACATAGTTAAACTAAGACATTGCCTTGACATAAGGCTTCAAAAGAAAGTCAAAAGAGAGGTAATGGGGTAATAAATGCAGTTTTTTTTTTTCTCTTAGAAGAAAAAGGTTAAGGCTCAAAAGGGGTCTTCTAGGGTAAATTGAATAAGGCGAGTTTTTCAAAGAAAGTCAAAAATGGCTAAATCCTAGGTGCCCTTATCATTTCAATACATCAAATTCAACAAAAATGTGGCCTCGACATGCATAATAGAGCAAGTTCTAGAATGACAAACCATGAGCGTTAACTACACAACAAACGAAGGTAGAGCAGAATACGAATAAAGATATGATTAAAATGCTCATCACAAAGCTCAAAAGCTCACAAGGTGGTTTAAAATTGTCAAACTCAGCACATTTATCACCCAAATAAGTCATCAAGAAGAACAAGAAATTTAACTAGCCCGGATTTACTACTCAAACTCGCATCTTGATTGTACATTTCATCATAGTAAATGAAATTAACAATGAAAAATAAGCAATATGCACACATGCTAGCCACTCAAAACCCTCCCCCACACCTAAATATTACATTGTCCTCAATGTAACAAGTAAAGAGCAAGAGAAAAAGAAGGACAAGAGCACTTCCCTGAACACGGGGGAGAGGACGGCAGACTAAGGCACAGGAGGAAAAGGCGGAGGAAAGCGCACAGGGCTTTGGATTTCTTGTTGTCTGAGAGTCACCAAGTGGTGACCTCACCTGCGACCGCGAACTTCAGCAGCAACCGGAGGCAACTCGCGACGCTGGATGACCCGCAGCAGCTTCAATGGCCGGCGGTGGCAGCGGTGGCAAAGACGGAGAAAGTGGACGACGGCAACTGAGCGGCGATGGGTGCTGGTCGGGAGGAGGGAAGAAAGAGGAAAGAAAAGAAAAGAAAGAAGGAAAAGAAAGAAAAGGAAGAAGAAAGAAAGATTAGGGATTTTGGGTTTTTGGATTTTTTTTTTAATTTTTTTTTATAGAAATTGCTGAAAGCATACAAAGAAAAGGAAACAAAGAAAAGAGAAAAACAAAAAATCGGATTTTTTTTTTTTTTTTGCAGTTTGCAGTGATCCTTCGGGACGTGGGCACGTCCTGAGTAATGGAAGTCTTCTGGTTGGGGCGTGTAGGACTTCTGAATGGCTGTGGGACTCTTGACGTGGGCACGTCCTGACCAAGGAAAGTCTTCTGGTCGACCCAATTTTTTTCTTGAAAAAAACGTATCAGGTGTCACGACGTGGGCACGTCCTGACACTGAAGAGTCTTCTGGTGGGCACCTTGAAAAATTCTGAATGGCAATATGACTCGTGACGTGGGCACGTCCTGACAAGGCGAAGTCTTCTGCTCACCAAATCGCATCGAAGTCAAAACTAAGAATGACCACCACTTTGTACTTGCAACCAAGTGCCTCCTACCAAAAGAAAATTACTTAATTGATACTTAACAACATAAACTAAAAACTCAAATAATTAACAACATAAAAAGAATCCTTGGGTTGCCTCCCAAGTAGCGCCTTTCTTTAATGTCTTTGGCTAGACATAACCATCTTTACTCAAGGAGGGTAAAAATTTTCAATTCTTTTCACGGCTTGCTCCATTTGTTCCTGATAGCCCTCATAGATAGAGTAGTCTTTGAACTCATGAACTGTGCTACTCTTCTGATTCGAAGGTGATCTGAAGTGGGCAAACAATGGCTTGGATACTTCACTTAATTGCTCGCGATGTTTGGCCACCATAACTTTTGGATTATCCCTGTCATTCAACTCAAATGCCTCTTGCACAACAGGGTTAGTTACATTGGTAGCAAATACGGAGTGATACTCAGTAGAATGTTTCTTTACATCAAAAACATTGAAGTAAATAATTTCTCCATCAAATTCCATTGTGAGTGTACCCTTACTAACATCAATCTTAGTTTGGGCAGTACTCATAAATGGTCTCCCTAGCAAAACAGGTGATGGATTTGGAGAATTTCTGTCACCCATATCAAGCACATAGAAATCAGCAGGAAAAACTAGTCCTTCAACTTGAACTAAAACATCCTCAATTAAACCCTCAGGATAAACATTTGTACGACAGCCAATTGAATTATCACTCCCGTTTCCTTTAATGGGCCTAGGTTTAATGAATCAAATATTGATTTAGGCATGACATTAACAGAAGCCCCTAAATCTAGCATGGCACCTCTAGTTCTAGAATTTCCAATTTTACAGGGGATGATGAACATACCTGGATCACCACATTTAGGTGGGAGCTTTCTTTGCAACACTGCCGATACGTTCTCTCCCACCACAACTCTTTCATCCCCCCTTAACTTTCTTTTATTGATGCATAAGTTCTTCAAGAACTTGGCGTACGTGGGCACCTGCTTGATTGCATCCAGTAGAGGGATGTTTATTTGTACTTTACGAAACACCTCTAGGATTTCCTTTTCCTTCTCTTGCTTCCTTGGCTTTTCCAATATACTAGGGAAGGGTGGTGGAGTAGCCTTAACTTTGATAACTGAGTCAGGAGTTACCTCAGGAGCCTTCTTGCCCAATCCTTCCTCTTCTAATTCCCTCTCAATTTGATCCTCATTTTTGTCCTTGGGAATCACTAGTTTGGGACCTTCAACTTCTTTCCCACTTCTGAGGGTCATGGCACTCACATTTTTAGGATTCACCTCAGGCTGTGAAGGTAATCTCCCATCCACCTTGGCTTCTAAACGATTGACAGCAGTGGCTAACTGACTCATTTGCATTTGTAAATTCTGTATGCTGAAGTCTGTGTTCTGCTGGAATTGCAATGTGCTTGAAGCCAGGCTCTTGACTATATCTTCAAGAGACGTATTTGATGAATTAGAGGAGGGAGGTTGAGACCTGGGTTGGTACGGTTGCTGAAATCCTAGGGGGCGATTTGAAAATGAACCCGACTGCCTGTTCCCATAGCTGAAATTGGGATGATCTCTCCACCCCGGATTGTATGTGTTCGAATATGGGTCATATTGTCTTTGGGACGTGGGCACGCCACCAGCCATATTTACTTGTTCAGCTCCATCTTCTTGTAGCATTGGACATGTATCAGTGGAATGCCCTCCATTTGTGCAAATCCCACACACCTTGGTCTATTGAGCATTTCCTACAGCTAGTTGTCGAACAAAGGATGTTAGCTCAGACAACTGCTGTTGTATAGAAGACGTCTCTACTTCATTTACCCTTCGGACCGATGTAGCCTCACGGATGCCAAATTGTTGTGAATTTTGTGCCATTTCTTCGATTAGCACCCATGCCTGGCTAGGAGTCTTATTTACTAGGGCCCCTCCACTTGCAGCATCAATAATGTTCCGATCAGAGAGTAGAAGGCCCTCATAGAAGTATTGGATCAATAATTGTTCACTAATTTGATGTTGTGGACATCTAGTGCACAATTTATTGAACCTCTCCCAGTACTCATATAATGACTCCCCGGGGTGCTGTTTTATGCCTCATATCTCCTTTCGTAGACTAGCAGCTCTGGAGGCAGGAAAATATTTTTCCAGAAATTTCTTCTTCAGTTGCACCCATGTTGTGATACTACCTGCCAGTAGGTAGTATAGCCAGTCTTTAGCTGCATCCTTCAGTGAAAATGGGAATGCTCTGAGCTTTATCTGTTCTTCTGTGACCCCAGGTGGCTTCATGCTTGAACAGACCACATCAAATTCCTGAAGATGCTTGTGGGGTTCTTCACCTGAAAGTCCATGGAAAGACGGTAAGAGATGAATCAAACCAGATTTTAGCTCAAAAGAAGTATTTTCAGCTAAATTTGGAAAAGTAATGCATAGGGGTTGTAGAGTCAAATCTGGAGCAGCCAACTCCCTAAGTGTCCTAGTATTGGCCATAATGTACTCTTCTTGTTCCGAATCACTAGAAGAATCAGTTGAAGATTCTGCTAATCCAATCGCCAAGTTAAGCCCAGGGGATGCCGTAGACGACTGCCCTTCCTTGTGTTGCCTAGTCTCTTTTCTTAGCTTACGCGCTGTCTTCTCAACCTCGGGGTCGTATATCAATTCACCTGTGTGGGAAGAACGAGGCATAAACTAGCGAAGATACCAGAAATAAATTAAAATAAAATAAAATAAACCCAAAAAGGAGTAATTAATTCAGGCACCAGTCCCCGGCAACGGCGCCAAAAATTGACAGGTGTCGAGCCTGTACAATAATAACTAATAGACCTAATGCCAATAAAAATAACCAAAAGCTAATCCCAGGTACTGGAGCAGGGACTCCGGATGTGCAATGGGTTACTGGCTTCACCCTGATTCCAAGGAGTATACTTGATCCGATATACCAGAATTAGTTAATTTTGTATACAGTGGCAAATAGGGTCGTCTCCACAGGGACTGGGGAAAATTAACTCCTTTTTCAAGTGACAAGAATTGGGGGGAATTTTGAGAATTGTATGCTAACAAAATATTAACTAATTAACCAACTAGGAATTAAGAGAGAGAATTAATGAGAAAAACTCTAGCCAAGGATACACTTCAGAAATGGTTCAAATAACTGATCATTGATGCAAATATAATTCCAACATTCATTGATAAACAGGTTTTTCACTGCCGATACGATCTGACAGCAGTCTCTCCTTATTGTTTCGATAGCCAAGGTACGACCATTGACTATTTCTCTAATCCAGGAATAACCCTAGGTACGACCATAGGATTTAATTCCTAATTACATTAAAAATTAGAGAAACCCTGTTCTAATTAACAAACATGCCACGAGGGTCCATTTAAATTAGATTGTATATCTCCCTGACACAAAACCAATTATGCCAGTTGCTACCGGGATTAAAGTAATCAAACAATTACGGATTCAATTACTCTAATTAGCAAATAGATCACGTGAATAATTAAATATTGTACACCTATTTAATCACACACGATAATCATAGCCAATAAAGCAGAAAACATACAAATACCAATGAATAGAAGAAATAAATAAAATCGATTAGATCTCACAGTAAACGTTGAACCAAATCCTCAGTTGTTTCCTTGACTAGAAATAAGAAATTAGCCCTCCATTAATGGAGAACAAATCATGAAGAAAATCCGTTGGAAGCCTGCTAAGCACCCTTTTCCAATTGATGACAAGACAAAGAAGAAAAAGACAATTGCTTGTTTTCGTGTCTCCCGTTCCTGGCGCATCAAAGGAGAAGAAAACTAATAGCCAAAATAAAGAAAACGTCTTCCCACTCCAAAAGGGAGGAAAAAACCTAAAGTACTAATCAACTTCCCATATTCGTTACTTCTCCTTTTCCTTTATACTATTAATTCTAATTTCCAAAGATAACAATCCTAATCCAACTACTACTAGCCTCTTTACAAAGTGGAATTTTCCTAATTTAAATAGCTCTTTGACTTCAACTCGGATTAGGAAACTTCCTTGTGTCCACCCCGAATCCTCTTCAAAATCAACAATTAAGCCTAATTTGCTCCATTTCCTGAAATTAACATAAATTACCAACTATAAGTAGAATCAAGCAATTAAAACAATATTTGGTATAAATAGAAAGCGAAATAGGAACAAATATACCAACAAAATACACCTCATCATGAAGTAACTCGTAAGTCTTTGTGATAAGGAGCCATCATCGATCAGTAGTTTTTCTTCATTCTCGGTCCAGCATAGTTTGAAGAGTGTCAATGGATTTACTCCTTTAAAGATTTCCTCGACCTTTTGTCTATCATAGAAGATCGCCATCCTCTCACCACTAAATCTTGTCAAGCGCGCACGGTGACTGCTCACTTGATTGTTTTCATGATATACGTCAAAGTATTGACCAATCCAAACATAGACGTAATGGATTGAGAAAGCAACATCACATTCTCTTAGGTTAGGGGCGTGGACGATCTCCCTCAACCCATGATATATATTTGCAAGGACCGGAATTGCAAGGCAAAACTTGGTCCCTATCGTCATTAAACATGCAACTTTGAAGACGCTTGGACGAATACGATCAACTTTCTTGCTTGGCAAAAAGAATTTGCAAATTCAACATGCTATGAATGCTGCTATGTAGGTCTCTTTCCTTAGTGACTCTTGAATATTTAACGTGTTGAAAGGAATATTAAAGTCCTCTGTGTCAACAAGATGGTTGGGTTCCACACTTCCAGAAGGATTGAACGTCATTTTTGGTTTAGACGTGGTCTTTCTCTTGTTTGCCCTATCAGCAGGAGTTCTATATCTAGCCTCTCCTTTGAACCAAAAGCAAATCCAATCTTTCATCCACACACCTTGATCGTTTGTCCAAAGATGAAAGTAAGCAAAAAAGAGATGCTTACAACTTGTAAGGAGAAGTGGCTTTCCTTCTTTGTCGGTGGTAAGAAATTCCACTGCCGAAGGGACAACTTCATTGAAGAACGTGCCATCAACTAGTAGGCCACCAAGTCGATAAAGATCCCAAAGCGTGATGGACATCTCTCCCATAGGACATCTCTCCCATAGGTGTATGAAGTGTGTTCGTAAAAGGACACCAATATTTGAAAAAGGCTCGTAAGATCGCAACGATCATAGGATAATCTTGATGCATAGACGGCTTAAAATATACCGGCACGTGTGAGCACTTCCTTATGTCTTCCAAGGATATCCTCGGTCCATTCCCAATGGTTGGAAATGTAGCACGCCTCACCAAAGAAAGATGAAGGAATTCTCCATGTAACTTTGTCGATATTGAAACTCACGAACGGAAGCGTGAATTTCGCTATTCCTGGATCTCCACTATGAAGTGACGAGTTTAGCATAACGACCTCTTCTCTCTTTGATGCTGCAGAATAAGTCGACGGTGCTATGACCTCCTTGGTCCATTTGCTAGTCTACTCCTCGAGATACATTGACGTATCAAGAGGAGTGAAAGACTCAACAAGGCTACCGAATACCGGTTTATTTACATACAATGATAAGCTTTTCGATTGAGAGCCTCCACGTTCGTCTGTCAAGGTGATATGTGGCAGTGGCATGGCGTAGTCCTTGATTTGCATGGTCACTGAAATTTTGTGGGTTAGAAATTCTAAGTCGATGCAAAGAGATTTTTGCAAAATTCTGCTAATTGCGTTACCTCACTGGTTGTGACTTCCCTTGCTCGTTATCCTTTTTTTTTTAATCAAGCCCCTGATGTTGTACTTTCTACTTATGAGAAAATGGAAAAGGAAATCATCAAAATCAAGGACATGTAAATTGCGAAAGCAGCAAAGGATTTCTCATGCATGAAGCTTAAAAGTCGGTGAAGTGAATGTCGGGTTTTCCTACAAAATCTGTGCTTACTAGTCAAGTAGGCTTCTTGGCAATGTTATTTCAATATTAAATTATATAGCATTGGTCACGGCAGCAATAGAAACACAAAGACTCCAAGAAGTAAGACCACATGAAAAAGATTATTCCAGGAATTCCTGCGTGAAGCGAAGAAAAGAAAAATAAATTTCAGTGCAAGGTTAAAATTTCAAATACCTGGTTAGTAGTTGGTGATGGTACACGTGGCCGGATTTGTTGTGATTCTCAAATTATCATGTAACGTGAAGTGCACGCGCACTAGTTATTGGTCCGAATTAGCAATACTAACAAGCCATGCAAAGAATTGATCTGATGTTAAAAGGCTATGGTCAATCAATGGTAGCAATTAGTTACGTGGAGATATCATAAACAACTCTAAAGCACTAAGATTTTCAACAAAATTTGCAAGGGTCACATGCGGATACTTACAAGATTATAGCTTAGGATGCGGGTTCGGGACGTAGTGTGGAGCGGCAATTGAAACTCTTGTGTGATCACGAGCCACGGTAGCAAAGGATGAAAGTATATGTATAACAGAGCTCTGCTCTAACTTTTGATCATAAGATTCATGCTCTGATTCTTTGGTATTTATAAGCATGAACATTGCTTCAGGTCCGAAGTAAGCCATGTCAAAGTGGAATCCTTTTCCATGTTTAATTGGTCTTATTTGGATGGATCTCAACAAGGCTTCGAGAAGCATGCACACCTAAGAACTAGAGTTTGAAATCTCTTCTGATATCCTTGTGAATTTTATTGGTTGGATTCATGTTATAAAGGGATCGGGAAGCTCAACATGATGATGATTCTAAAGTTGAACTCAATCTGGAATGGAATTTGGGTTGTCATATGAAATAAGAATTTGAAAGAAACCCAAATATGATTTGGATTCAAAGTACTCTCATTTCCGAATTGTGATTGAATCCTACAATATCTATTATCGTAAAAGCTTGACATCTCGAATCCTTGTTCAAATTCCAAAAGCTTAGTGGACTTAGGTTGGTCATAGCAATCCCACATTCACACAATACCAATTTAAATGTACATAAAATCCTTGGCGGTGGTGGAAGTCCCAAGTCACTCAATTACATGAAGCTTCAAGTCTTGATCCATTTGTGGACTTGGCTCGGAAATTGATATTTTGATGATATTCAAATTGGAAAAAAAAATGTCAAAACTTGTTCACTCAAATCTTGTTTTCTCGAACAAGTTTCGAGGGGGCATTTGTCGACAATGGAATTTTAATTAATTTCCTAAATTTCCATTGGTCTATAAATTATTTTCATGGTATATTTTTATCCAATCAAATATGGCTATATGTCATACACAGTTGGAAATTTGGTTATTTGATGGCCAATTATATCTCTCCAAGTGTCAAGTTGAGGTGCTCTGGCCAATGAAAATATTGGAGTGTCTCAGCCAATCAAATGGCACCATGTCATATGCCTTCATGACTAAGCAAATTTGGATAAATATCTAAATATTTATTTCTTATTAAAGAGATAATATTTAGAGTTATTTAGTCCTTATATATGACTTATATATTGTAAGGGTTTGGTCAATCAAATCTCGCCATGTCATATGTCTTTACAAATTGGTCAATCAAGAAAATACATGTGAGTATTATCCCCTTATAAAATAAAGGGATAATATTCAAGGTGATATAGTCCTTATATAACTACATGTCTTGCAAGATATGTAAAGTGATGCATGAGTTTTCAAACTCTACCATATCTTACAAGTATAAGTAGGGGGTCTCTCCACCAAAAGTAAAACATCACATCACGTATCAGAGAGATCAAGCATCAAGCATCGCACGTCTCAAGTCTTCTTAAAGTTTCAAAGTCTCGAAAGCTTTGCAACTTCAAGTTTTCTTCATATCGAGACTTGTGCTTTTCGTGTTCATCAAATCCTTCAAATCTTCCATATCAAGATTTGAAGAGGTCAATGGGTGATCCAAGATCAAGCTATAAAACCCTCGGATTAGCGTTCGAAGAGAAGAATCGAAGAGTCTCTTTACAATTTTGAGAAAATCTCGGAGATTGTACTCACCTCTTTTTTAAATTTATATTTCATATTTGTCGTATATTTTTCTTGTCTTTGTCGTATATTTTTCTTGTGAAATTTTATCACATACAGAAATTAACAGAAAGTTCGAATTCATTGAAAGAAGATGAAAAAGTCAAGATCGTGTAATTCGTGGGTTACAGGTTGCAATAGCATATTCCAATATGCAACAGTCAAGATCGTGTAATTCGTGGGTTACAGGTTGCAATAGCAGATTCAAATACGCAACAGATGTATTAGGTTTCACCTATACTGATTGGCATTTGACCCGGCCCCAAGTTTTTTGTGTGAACCGTATTCAAGCAAAACCCTGTTACGTCCTATTCTACAGCTTTAA
The DNA here is from genome assembly GCA_013103745.1 of Gardenia jasminoides. Taxonomy (NCBI): domain Eukaryota; kingdom Viridiplantae; phylum Streptophyta; class Magnoliopsida; order Gentianales; family Rubiaceae; genus Gardenia; species Gardenia jasminoides. The sequence continues at coordinate 4,829,768 of CM023095.1, forward strand.
AGATCCCATGTGAATAGTCCTTGTGGATGGCCTTTTTTCTTTTTTTCTTTTTTTTTTTTGGTTTGGAAAAGGTGGATTGCCTGGTTACTATTGATTCAGAATTCAAAGTGACCACATACACAAATCAAAATTAATGGATTCAGTTGCTGTTGAACTATAGCAAAGCCCTGAAACTGTAGCTAAACTCCAAGCACAGCTCGATTAGCAGCAAGGAATTCGACGAGAGTTTTTGAGAGTTTGCATTCCGAGCTTTAAGCACTTAATTAAGCTCATCTGCTTTTGCCAGTTTGTCCCCGCAGTTAGAGATTGAATGTTAACTTTTGGACAAAAACTTTACTCCTATATGTGAATTTTGTAATCGTAGTAAGATTAACATCTTCTTCTTTTTCTTTTTCCTATTTTTAATAGAGAATCAACAGCGAGACTCCACCTACCTCCTTAATCACTCGAACTAGAGATTGCCTTCCCATTTTTGGTCACACGCTTCGTTGTCCATGGTAAGGCTAATTACATCAATAGTATTATAATTCACATTAGCTATCTGGCCATGATCAAGTAATGCTAGAATCTATATTTATATCTTCGCAGCTAACTACAAATTAGGTCAGCGCAAGAAGAAATGCAAGTTTAGATATTATTCAGAAGGTGCATGTTATGAACTTGCAAGGTTCAACAAGCTTAGAGGATCAAAGTAAAATCAGCTGCCCCATACAAAAAAGAAAGTAAAGTCAGCATAAGATTACATCGGTGTGAACTTTTGACAAATGACATTAATCTTTTTTGTTTTTTTATCTTTTGACAAAAATCAATGACAGGCTATGCTATACTCCCGGGACCAGCATCTATTTTAGAAGTTTGGACGGTGCCCTCGTGTCAATTACATGGTAGTTGGACTTCCCCTATGGTCGTGTTCGCACTTGGGGAGAATATTGATGTGAGGTTTATCCGTTTGTACCAGATCAAGGACTACCACATATTTTTCCAGCTGGGCCTCTTGCAAGATTCTTGTTCACAAGTTTGGAAATTTTTCTAGTGAATCTTCTGTTCAACTTCTTATCTTGCTCATTGTCTCATATTTTATTACATTATCATTTTTCCTTCACAAGTATTCTATTTTAATTGCTTTTGTTTCCTTAAATTCTAATTACTAACGAGGTAAAGAAACACAATTTAACAGAGCACAAAAACAAAATATCACAGAAAATAGAATTTTCTTTGCTCTGTACCTTTTGTTTTTATACTACATATTGTTATCTAGCCAATTGTATTTTATTTTTTCTCAGCCATATTCGCAGTTTTTAAAACAATAAAAGAAAGAATTAAAATAAAATATTTATGAAGGAAAAATGATAATATAATAAAAGATTGAACAAAGAATGATATAAGAAGTAGGATAGAAAATCCATACAAGCCTTTTCCCTGTTTGTGTCCTTTTTTTTTTTTTTTAATCACAACATTGTTAAGTGGTCCTACAACAGGAGAAGGGAGAGAGGGATGAATCTATCTAATCTATTCGAAAGGCAAGATAGGAGCTAAATAACCTTTACTCATACTCTAGAAAATTTTAGAGAGAAAATGTAGTCAAGAGGACTCGACCCCTGACTTGCGCCCAGGGAGGGACATAGACCCTCCTCTTCTATTGGTGAACTGAGTTAACTCAGTTGGTCCTCCTTGTGTACTCTATAAATAGTTTTCAACATGAGCATCATGATTGCACTCACCAATAACTTGCATTCAAAAAGTTTTGCTCCTTGTATCCTTCTCCAAATCTGTATCCAGCATCCAATAACATGAAAATCTCCCTGTCTTCGATTGAATCTCTAGTCTGTGAGATCAAGAAAGAGATGTTTTTGAATCAAGATATTTACCATTTGGTTTCCCCATCTGCCTATGACACGGCTTGGTTAACCATGATTCCAGACCCTACACAAGTTGACAAACCAAAGTTCGAGAGTTGCCTGAACTGGGTACTCAACAACCAAAATGCAGGAGGGTTCTGGGGAGAATCTTATGCAGAGGGCCTTCCTACCATCGATACTCTCCCAGTGACTCTTATTTGCATGGTCGCCCTGAAAACATGGAATACTGGGGAAGAAAATATAGCAAGAGGTAGATATATATTTTGCTTTTTAATTAGTTGAAATCTCATTTTTGGAATTCCACATTTGAATTCTTCACGACATTAGCTTGGATAACCAATAATACCCCATCATTACACAACAAGTATATGATTTACATTACATTATATACTTTTCATGAACGACACCTCTACATCATGGGCATGGGCTTGCTTAGAGTTTTGCGTGGTCATAATTATAGAATTTGGAGGAGTAAGTTCACACCCTTTCATCCTATACATATACCTCGTACAAGTTTCAGTTTTGACAATACGAGTTTTTAATGCATAGAATGTGTGGCGTTAGCCTCAATAAAACATGCATGACTCTTGAGGGATTCAATTCAAGCAAGTAAAATTGGCTTTTGGACCAATATAGTGTAGTTATCGTACTATTTTAAAATTTGGTGTGCATTTACATAAATAAATTTATTCAAATATTACGTTGATTTTTATAAATAAAGTTTATGCGCACAGCAAAGCTATACACAATTGCACACTAAATCATGTATATATAAAGAATAATGACCATACAACTAATACCAAAGTGTATCCCTATTTGTCTCACACTCCGACTTTTGATAAGTTTTTGAATATGTTAAATGCCATTTGCTTGTTTCCATCCTGTAGGATTAGCATTCATTCATACCAACGCTGAGGCAATTCTCGAACTGAACTGTCATCATCTTCCACCGTGGTTTGCCATTGTTCTCCCAGCAATGACTGAACTAGCTCAAGCAGCCGGTCTTGACCTTGCTTTTCCCCAAAAATCCAAGAGGGTGTTATCCGACCTTTTCCATCAGAGGCAACAAATTCTGAAAAAGTGATGCTTTTTTTTTTTTATGTTGTTTTTCTAGCTTATGAATACTTCATTAATTGCACATATAAATTCGTTATTAATTTGCCTAAATCTTTTACAGGACTACTAATACCTTAGACACTTTTGGCTTGTAATTTTGGGAAAGCATCCAAACGACCTCCAAATCACCTGTTTGCCATGCATTAACGCGTTTTAAGAAAATGCTACAGTAGTATTTAAAAGGGGAAAAAATACAAAAAATGCTATGTAAAGGAGCTTAATTTAGCAATATTGACATGTAATTAATTTTCAGGACTTGCAGGGAAAATCCTGTAGATTATTCACAGCAAAAGATTCCACAGCTGCTATGGTATCTAGAGAGCTTGCCCCCCACTTATCATGTTGATCAACAAAGCATAATGGAGGACCTAAGTGGAGACGGCTCAATTTTCCAGTCACCATCTGCCACAGCTAGCGCATACTTGAGAACTGGAAGTTCGAAATGTTTGGAATACCTTGAGCTCCTCGTTCAAAGATGTCCTAATGGAGGTTGAAAAATCTATTTTGAGAGTCTAAGGATACATTTGATAAAATTGAAATTTAAAATCTGAAACCTGAGTTCATTAAATTGTTAAGTATTAACTCTGATATATTTGGGTGTGTATCACTTATTTTTTAGAGTAAGCTTTATCTAAAAAATTTAGTATCATTTAATTAATTTAAATATTCTATTTTTTATTATCAAACTTGTTTGAAAATGTTCAAATTTGAACCCATTCAATTTAAGTATCGAGTTGAGTTGTCACGCAGGTCTGAGTAAAATCTCTAATTAAATTGCTATTATTGACCTTTTCTTTTAGCCGTGCCCGCTAAGTATCCTATGGACGAGGAATTAATAAAGCTCTGCTTGGTTGATCATGTACAAAGATTAGGATTGGCTGAACACTTCGATAAGGAGATTGAAGACATCCTAAAGCTAGTTTACAAGTAATAACGATATACAATCAATTTTTTTTCGAGGCTAAACAATACTATTTGAGCATTTTCTAAGTTACGATCCATCTAATTTGATCCTCTCATGGAAAAATTTCTAGGAATCTCAAGAAGCAAGACTTAGAGCCAACCAACAGGTGTCTTGTGGCTGCAAAACTATACAAGGACGCACTGGGTTTTCGGCTTCTGAGGATGCAAGGCCATGATGTTAAGCCAAGTCAGCACTTAAATAATTAATTGATTAGACCTCTGTTGTCTTCCTATTTAAATAAAGAACATAGCTAGTACTTGAAGAAGGAATAAATACCTGCTTATTTCCTATTCCAGGTTGGTTTTGTTGGTTTCTTCAGCATGCTGATATACTCGAGTATATAGAGCAAAATTGTGAACAACTTTCCAGCGTATTGTATAATGTCTATAGAGCGACAGATGTTATGTTCAGGGGGGAACATGAACTCGAGGAGGCACGAGCATTTTCTAGGAAATTGCTCGAGAAATCAATCAGTTTCAGCTGTAAGAACGATGATCTTGTTATTTTCCCCGGTCTACATAAACTCGTAAGTCCATGTCTTGTTTCTGACACAGATAGTTTATTCATTTATTTGTTTTGTAAGGGAAAAATTTAGAAAAGAAAGGAAGGATATGTAATTCTATGGTCAGAGCAGGTCAGCAGTGCATCTGTTTTTTTTCAGCGGCTTAATGATTTTTATATATGATTAGTGCTTTAGTTGGACCGCAACCAGAACTTAGAAGTGCAATTAATCATGGGGAAGAGTTGAGTTTGATACTAAGATGGGAAGAATTGTAAGTAGAAGGTAAAGGTTCTAGGTTCAAAACTTACTAAAAAAATGCAATTAATCATGCACAAAAAGTTTACTTTAATTCTTGAATTATACAATAATACTCTTTGGATGACCTTTGGATACCATCCATGATTCTTGGCGGGTGCTTAGAATTTTTTTGTCTGGTTTTAAATACTAAAAGCTAAATGTTCGTAATGCTTTCAACTGCTCGTTTATTGTGTAATAAGAATTGAGAACTATTCGCTGAAATTGTATATTAAAAACCTTGAATATGCAGGTAATAAGAAATTTAAAACAAATAAAAAGAACTTGGATTGAGAATGAAGTGTAATTGACTATTCATTGCTCGAATTCCCCGAGTTCAATTTGTCAATTTTTCAGATATTGAGACAATTTCAGCAAATTAATACTGTATTGACTAAAATGATGCTTATTGCCATTTCTTACAAGAAAGCTTGGCTTGATCTTACGTTTTTGAAATAGATTAAGCATGAGTTGACTCTTCCATGGATTACTCGGCTAGATCAACTTGATCATAGGATGTGGATTGAAGAAAATAAAATCAGCCCCTTATGGATCGGAAAGGCATCCTTCTACAGGTATAATTCAGCAGTATAAATCATTTTAATCTGTCTACGGCAAAATTTTTAGAGAATAGGATTAATTATTTGCATTGTTGCAATTTAAAAAAAAAAAATCAGTGACCCATCGCACATTACCAACACTTTCAGGTTATTCCATCTTCAACATGAAAAGATGGTGCAACTTGCTAATGAAAATTACAAGCTTCGGCAGTCGGTCTATGCCAAGGAACTAGAACAACTGAAAAGGTACAACTGAATTTCATTAGCCATTTCTACACATCCTTCATTACTCCAAAACAGTAATGAATGCTTGATCAATGGACTAATTGATGCAGATGGTCCAAGGAATCCGGCCTGAGCGAAATTGGGTTTGGACGAGAGAAAACTGCTTACTGCTATTTCGCTGTTGCAGCCAGCAGTTGCCTGCCTCGTGATTCCGTTGTTAGGTTAATTGTTGCAAAGATTGCTATTCTCATTACAGTTGCTGATGACTTTTACGATGTGGAAGGTTCCACAAGGGAGTTAAAAATCTTGACTAAGGCCATTCAACGGTATAGCATTGCATTTTACTTGAAGCGAATGTGTCACTCTACTTTTCTTTCTTTACACACAGACAAGCCACTCAACTCTTTCTAGTTGTTTCATTATCAAATCAGTTATATTAATTTCTAAGATTATATCTTCTTTCAATTGAAACTTTAGATTATGATTCTTCTATTGCCCTTCAGCTATAAGTTGTATAAGGTATCTGATCATCAACTCATTCATGTCATATGACCTTATTTTCGTTAACTATGATAATTTTAACTTGCATTTTGCTGTAGTTAAGGATGTTCAAAAAACTAGATGGTCTCATGCTTTATTGGTTCCAGTTTATACCTTTACATTTTTAATAGATTCCAAGACTGCACCCCAAAAATTTTCTTTGGAATCTTTTTAGACATCAAATTGTTTCACTTATTCTATTTCAATCTAATTGTTAGTACTGTTTATTTTCTTTAAGAAAAAGTCAACAATTTAGTCGACAGAAAGTGAGCAATTTATTATTATCATTATTGTTCTTGTTGTTGAGAGAATTCTCATTCATAAATCCTAATATTCTACAAACATTTGATGGTAGTTTAGATGTAGTGTCATTTTTAAACACTAATGCAACTAAAGTGAAAAAATAAATAATTAAGTACTTTAGGGTATAAAGTGTCTCAAGATTGAAGTTTATGGTAAAATATGAGTATCAATATAAATTGAGGTTTCTTAGCCCCTTTAACTATTGGACTAATGCAAAGCAAACAAAAAAAACGGAAAAAAAAATAGAGTTATCAAATTGAGCTCAGGGTTCAATTTGAGATTCTCTGTAAAGTTTAGGAATGCATAGTGGAAAAAATCCATTTATTGGGCACATCGCATTGCACTCTCCGTCTTAGCTCATGCAGATGCTGTCTAAATCCTCGCAGATGGAATGGCGAAAATCTCACTGGCCATAGTAAGATTATCTTTGATGCCCTTTGTGACCTGGTCATAGACATCGCAAGAAAGTATGACCATCAACGAGAAGGAAGTAAATTCTTGAAGGGAATTAGAGATATTGTAAGGCTCAACTTCTATAAAGATTAATTTTCCTTTATGTTTTCTAGACATGCACCAGAATTATTTTGGTAATTATCAAAATCTTCACTCATGGCAAACATATAATGATATAAATAACGCACCCTTTTTCACATATAGTGGCAAGAAACATTTGGTTCATGGATGGTGGAAAGAATATGGAGTGACACGGGGTACCGAGCATCCCTGGATGAATACCTAGACATTGGCATGATATCCATTGGAGCACATACCATTATACTTCCAGCTTGTTGTTTCTTAAGCCAACATTATCCAATCGAAAAGCTCAAGCCTGACAATTATGGGAAGATCACGAAATTATTCATGTCCGTGGCCCGATTGTTGAATGACACTCAAAGCTATCAAGTAATTAATTTCGAAAATTTTCCCCCTCTCTCTCTTTTTGAGCTTTACTTGATTTATTGTACAATGAGATAAACGAGTAAGTCTTTGTTGTACTATCTGAGCAGAAGGAACAAATAGATGGAAAAATGAGCATGGTCTTGCTCCACTTGGACGAAAACCCAAACGGGAAAATTGATGGCTCCATTGCACATGTGAAAGACATTTTGGAGGAGAAGACTAAAGAATTCCTTGAAATCGTTCTAGTGGATGGGTTGGAGGAAATGCCTAAATCATGTAAACATTTCCATCTATCCTGCATGAAAGTCTTTCATATGTTTTTCAACTCTACCAACCTATTTGACTCCGAGGAAGAACTGCTTAACGATATCAAGAAAGCCATATACATTCCTCCCGGTTCTCAAACTTCAGACCTTTATTTACAGCCTCCACCAGAAAAGGAAGAGATTCCTCAAATTTCCGCTCGTTGGGATGTCAACACATCACAGCATTTTCTTCACGGAATTTGAAGAGAAAGTGTTGCTTAATACTCAAAGAAAGATTGTGTAGATATGGGCATTAGATATGTTGTTAAGTGTGTCCATTAGCTGCCCCGAATATGGTTACAAAAACCTGTTGTATTCACTTTCAATTTCTTTTTCTTTTTTTTTTTCCTTTAAAGCATATCAGCTTTAAGTGATAAAGCTCAGTACTACGTTCTAAAGTCTGCCTCGTTTGAAGCTCGGTAAAACCAAGTGCACTTATTAGTCATAGGGTACCCATCCTGGTCAAAAATATTTTTTTTTTCAGAGCCAAAGATAAAATTTTCATTTATATGAACACTAATCCTGCACAAAGAGCAAGGTTAACCAAAGTGTAGGTTTTCCTTTTCTTCTTCTCTCCTGCTGACCTTAAGCAATTCATGATCTCATTTGCTGCCTTCTCCCCAATCAGTAATCCCTGCTCCTTGCTGGTTTTAGAGTTATCCATCTGCTGAGCATGAAGTATGAACTCCTACAGACTGTTCATCATTCAGTTTCATGTCACCATTACTATCCGGCACCTCAATTTTTCTATAGGCAAAGCAACTGTCAGAGACTGTCATTTTCTGCACTACTCTGTTCCATGTTACCTATAATTGTTACCTCCTTTCCTTCCATGGTCGTCACCAGAACTTTTGGAACCCATTCTTGGATTCAGAGGGCATTGCACCTGGTTATGACCGAATTTATGGCAATGACCACAACTGATAGGTCTCCATTCATATATAACATCCTGGAAATCCTGCCTTCCAAACTCCTCTGTAAGGTATCTGTGAAGGTTTGTTGGCACCCTCCCTTAATTCAACACAAACACGGGCATAAGAGACCCTGCTCTGAGTAGCAGTCCGTTTGTCAGTGAATTTGCCAGTGCACTTGGGAAGCCGTTATGCTGGTCAAAACTTATTGCCCCTGAATCTTTTTTTTTTTTTTCACCTCTTTTAATTCCAACTTGCAATTGGAGTTAATACTAATTCAGTATGTCCTTAAATTGTAAGAATCTAGAAGAGTGCAAATGACGCCCCCAATTTTATGACATTGCAAATTTACTATACAAGGACAGGCAAATTTCTATAAATCAAGAATATCTGGTATGATATGGCATACAGTTTTTCAGTGCTTTGCCAATTATTACTTCTAAGAACCTGTAGGTTCACCATTGCAGTGAACTTTTAGATCCAGAGCTCACAAGTTGAGTTCCGCTCAATTCAATATAATTCTTACTGTATTTGATGGAAATTCATATACTTTTAGTATAATCATAAGTTTTATAATGATTTAGATATATGAATTAATAAATTTGAGTTTGCACGCAAATTATATAAGGTTACACTAAAAAATTATAAAAACTATATTAACCAACTTAAACTAAATGAACTCAACTTGTGAGTCCAGGTGTCAAACCCCTTTTTTTCAGTTCAAATTCTCTATCCAGATTCTCTATCTAAACTCGGTGTCCAACTCAAAATCATGTCGTTTTATTAAGTTGGACACATCAGCAATTTTATTAAGTAAAACGACGTGATTTTGAATTGGCCACGGAACTTGGACAAGGAAACTAGGTAAAGGATCCAAAGTGCTTTTTTTTTTTTTTAATCTCTACCACACTCACAATCTAAGATCTATTTGTGACTAATGAAGCATTTAATAATTAATGAAGTCATAAAAAGTTATACTACTTTCTTCCATCACTTACGGCTTCAAATCTTTTGTTCCTATTTTCCTTTTGTCCTCTCCGTCCCATTCACCAAAAAGTGCCACATGTCCATGCAATGAAATATCTATTAGATATATATCTTGTATTTTAGATGATAAATCAAAACAATTATTTGTTTTTATCAATCTTTTAGTCAAACCCAATTCACTTTATTTTTTTAATTAAATGGCAACTCCAGAGAAAAAATCTTTTTTCTTTTTTTCCTTAAATAATCACATCCATATAAACTCTAACGTTTTTTCTTAAAGAATAAAAGAATGGAAACAACTACAAAAAAAATAATAATAACAGTTGATTGAAACAAAATGTCAAATAGGGAATCAATTAATAAAAGGTACAGCTACATTATGAAAGAACGTCTTTTTTCTCCATTTTTTTTCTAGAGATATTGTCGTTCTCTTTTAAAAAAAATAGACAAAGATGGATATTTTTGTGACTCTTACTTTTGACAAAAGAAAAAAATATAGAAAAGTATAAATAAATTGGCATTAAGAGTCTTTTGAATTCTTTAAGGGAGAAAAAAATAAAAATATGAGTTCCAATAAACGATTAAACAACTGACAGGAATCAGGAATTTTTTAAATTCTTTGAATTTCTAAGCACAAGAAGATTAGAAATAACTAAATGCGTTGCCACATGGCATGTTGTGGTGTAGGAGTCAGGGGGATAGAGGAAAAATAGGAATAGAAGATTTGAAACCATCACTTACGTGCTCAGCAGAATCTTTTTTTGTCTGACGACGTAAAAAAAAAAAAAAGAAAACAGCAAATAGGGAAAGGAGAGAAAAAATTGGCTACTGATTGTGTTTGAATCGTGTTGTGTGATTGGCTACTATATTTCAAATCGTGTTTGAATCATGTCGTGTGTCATGCTAGTTAGGAAATTTAAAGACCACGTGTCCGGTTCATTCTTCTCCATTACCAATAAATAGATCTATGTCATATAGTTAAATTAAATTAATCTAAAAATTAGACCAGACAGGTTTGGTACTTAAATCAAAGTGAAGAATCTAGACGTGGAATCAGAAGTTTTCGTTAACCTAGATACACGAATTGCACAGAGGTAGGCAATTGAATTTAAATATACTGCACTAGGTTGTTTCCCGTGTATTTGCAAGGGTGACTTTCCATTCAACAGAATAATTAAATACATTGCAACACAGAGTTCGAAAACCTAAATTTTTATTTAAGTAAAAGTATATTTTTCATTAACTATTTAGAAAGAGTTTGAGAATGGAAAAAGGATATATTATATGTAAAACCTTACATGAGCCAAACTTTGAGAATGATATGTAATATAAACACTAAACAAAATGAGAATTGGGTAGGAACACCAAACAAAATGTTTTAAACATTCAATATAAAGATAAAGTAACCAAATTAACACTGAAAATAAAGTAACGAAAAATTCAATTTAAAATTATCTTAGAGACCAATATTTAGTCAATTAGATAGTGCATGTGTCCGAAAAGTGGGGTAATTGAAGCCTCTTTCTTGCCTTAAGCCAAACAAAGAAAACAAAAAGACAAATCAATCACATAGATGAATGGTTCTTACCATAAAAAAACAAGGGAAAAATGGTTGTTGAGAAGAAAGAAGAGATGCTAATACATCAATACAATATTTAGATATGTAGACATGGCCGTAAGAGAGGACGTGTATTAGGCCAAGCCCAAGGAAGAGCTTAAGAAAGATTCCAGGCAAATGGTCGGTATAGTTCGCACTAGGCCTCAAAGCCCTCGTGTGCTCAGCCTAAACACGTTGTCTCAGCTTTTATGGCTGGCCATGCAATATTGAAGTCAATGATGTGGAAAAAGAGGACTCTTCGAATCCATGGACTGCATTTATGCTGCAATCGTTGTCTTCTCAAGTATTTATACTGAAGTCAATTACATGGCTACTGTTAATAGTCTTGCATGGTCGATCGATATCACAAACGCAAAAAGCAACGAAGCTGCCTTCTGGCCGCCTCGATGTGAACAAAACTTGTCACGACGGGTAACAGGATTCATGTTTCAATTTTGTCATTTCCTAAATTGTGGCAAATCAGTAAGGAACCAACTTGAGAATCAATACTTGAGAATCAATTTGCCACCATAAGTAGGTTAGTGGTCGTATTTGTATGTCATGTCCATTTCGAGTCATATCACTGGCTGCGTGATCAGCACATATCAATAAAAATGGGAAAGTCATGGAAAAGTCAAAGTATTAGCTCTGGTTCCAAGAAATTGATAAATTATTAAAAGACAACAATAGGATTCACAATAGTGCTCTTGACAATTCAACAAAAATAATAACAAAACAAATAAATCAGGTAGAGAGACACGAAAATTTACGTGGGTTACTGGTTCAGTCGAATCGACGTACATACGCGCAGATTTACTACAACAAAATAGAGTATAAAGGAGAAATTACAAACCCTAGAAAATAATTTCTAAATTCAAAAGTACCTAAAACTGAAATCACAAAAGAGTAAATATTATAAAATATTTAAGGCCCAAAAGCCCACAAACTTGCTCTTTTAGTTTAACGCCTAACAAAAAATCTCTATTAGATTAGGGCCTAAACCCCCTGAAACTCTCTTGGGCCTGACACACAAGTTGGTACACGTGCGCGCTTAAACTCACCAAAAAGCCAACATATTTATGATCATCAAGGGAATGACTCCTTTACATAAAGTTCCAATGTGGGATGCACACCACATCTAATAAAAAGTGCAAATAAATAAATAAATAAATAAACCATTTGTTGGCTATTCCATTTTGCATGATGATGATGATGATGATTATCTATTTTAATTGCACTGCATGTTTACGTTTAGCAACTTAACTTCCTTCCCCTCTTTCACACAAAGATGTTAACAGCATGTTCCATTTGATTAACAATTCAGATAAACTGCCCAAAAGAGAAACAATTCGATGAGCTCTACCCTGCCATTGTGGTATCCGTGAAATTATTATCCTGTTAATATGATCAATATCAATGTTTACTTTATCTGTGCATGACTTCATAAGAGATGGCTGCAAAATAGACTAGCAACTGACATTCATCACTTTTTTTTTAAGCATTGCATTAATTAGTCTCTTTTTAGTTTTGTGAGGTAAGAATTTTCTTCTTCTTTTTCTTTTAAACCTCGTATAATGAAAAAAATAATCTTGTATCCAAAATTTCTAAATCACATAAATGTCTACATATAGACACATAGATGATTCGATAAGCCTTTCTTTTTTTTTTTCCTCAGGAAAAATATAACTCTATGTAGGCTCTCAGGAATAAAAGTTGGTTGCAACTGATTAGTAGCTAAATCATAAATGTTCTCACTAAAGATCAAGAGATAATCGTCGTATTTTAGAACAAGAACAATTGATGCAGCAACCACACTTTCATGTGCAAATTATTTGTGCTCGGTAGCCACATTGACTTACTTCTCAATTTAGAGGCAAATCTCCAAAAAATAAGACCTTAAAATCGGTGAAGTGAATTGGTCCCTTAAGTTTTGACCCAAAAAAAAAAATTGGTCACTTAAGATTTGGTGTACGAGCCTTAGCCTACTAGGAGGACTGCAGTCAGTGACGGACCTAGCATTTTAGATTCTGGGATGAACAGTCAAACGTGTAATAAAAAAAATATTATAGCAAATAAAGTATAATAAACTTAAAGTAAAAGTTTGATAGACGATAACTAGCAATAAGATGATTTTAGTTGTAAAAGACAAAGTATAAAATAAATATAAACATTAGACTATCTAATCATTTTATTTCCTAATAATGTAAGGGATGTAAGATTGTATTTTATGATCATTCATTTGATCAAATATATTAATTGTTGAATTGAGATAATTTTCTCGAGTTATTTCTCTTTCACTGTCACATGATCTATGTATGAGTAACAATATCATCATTAACAGTTTCAATGGAGTTGGTAATGATGGATATTTTATAACACATTAACAATTTATTACAACTCGTAATTGTTTTTAATTAAAACTCCTACTTTCTTATTTTTTTTTAAACCAAGTCAATCTTACATTATGGAGTTAGTTTTCCTAGTTTTTATAATGGAATTAGCTGACTAGTATCCCGGAGATACTTGTTAAGCTAGTTTCAAGTGTTTCCCCCCCCCCCCTTATAAGAGTGAAACTTATTTGGGGAAGTATCTAAATGTAGGAGGTCAATAAAGGTGAATATGTGTATTCACATAGTAGGTTAGGTATTTTAATAAGTACCTTACATTAAGAAAAATATTTTATTAATTCAACTCACTCTTATATTAAGAATTGATTTGTTATAGACACTTTTCAAAAGATAAATTATTTTTTCTTTTATTAGTTGCTATTTATAAAAGTTATGCTAGTTACAAATAATTGTCTACTAACATTAATATTAATACTAATCACAAGACAAATTAATGAGAAATTAGCTAATCCTAGGACACATTTTGTAAAGAAAATTTGAAAAAGGCAAAACATAACCTATTACAAAGTGGGAGGGGCAAAGTAATACTACTTTGCTTGAAAACATATATAGGTTCAATGGAGATTTTAGAAAACTTTTTGTTTTTGAGGGGGGGGGGGGGGGGGGGGGGCGGAGTTGATTTTTCTTTCTTGCTGTGCACACACAATTCATAATGCTGACGAAAGCTAATGGGGCCGTGTATAATTTGTAGGGTTCGAAAACTCACTATATATTTATCTTGTAGGGTTCGAAGACTTTGGCCAGTCTTGACTACTAACCTCAGGGAATGAATGATTCACACCGAGGCTCCGTACTCTGCCCAGCCCCAACCGCAATCAGAGGTTAGTTGTTTCTTCTGCTGTCGTGATTGTAACAGCCTTTCCATCGTTATAATGGTTTTGCATTTCATGTGATTTCCACCACATCCAGGATGCGTTTTTGTTTGAATTGCAAGACATTTTGGTTGACAGAGAAAGTCTTCAAAAAAGGAAATATGAAAGTGATGGAACGTGGAATTACAATGGCCAACAATCAAATTCCAGATAAACTTCTTTTCCCAAAAAGAGCTAAAAATCCCATCTAATTAAGTTGTGATTCATGCCTTCAAGAAAAGCGAAACATACCAAATTTTGTGGAGGAAAGTTGGTTTGAGTAACGCCTTGATTTAAATTAAACATAGAGCTCTAACTCTGGAGATAACGGGCACTGGCAATCCGATATAAAATGAAAGAAAGAATTAGATTTTTTTAAATATTTTTTATTCCAAAAACCATGCCGAGGGAGGATTATATCCAGATACAAGTATTGTGTTTGAATAATAGATTATTTGGGATAATTTTTTAAAAAAAGATACTGTAACATTTTTTCAACATTATGCATGTAAAATACAAAAAATTTAAGTGATTAGAAATTGTTTCAATGGTGCAAGCAAAAGAATTTTGAACAAATAATAACAATCCAAACAAACTTGATAATTCCTAAAACTGAACACCATCCACCTATCAGGTAATGCAGAACTTGAGAACTTTTATCATTCTTTCGTCCCAAAAAAAAAAAAGCAGGTTAGATTAAAGAAACATTTAGTTGGCACCAGTTGGATTGGGGCAAAGGTATTCCACAGAGGACAGATTAAAGAGTTGTGGGGTAAAGATCGAAACCGTTCCATGTGAATTGTGTCATTGGAATTTGGAAACTATAGACCATTTTGTTTTAGGACTGCGTTGTCTCAATGAAGGTACGGAAAGATCTGTTTCGTTTTTTTTTTTTTTAATGTCAAAAAAGTTTTGATAGGTTCGGCTCCGATCATCACCACGGGTCAGGGCAGACATCAGAGATCATAGGTCACTTATAGAGATATTTAAAAATCGTCCATCAACACAATTCTCACATCGGCAGTAGGATTTAAACCCACAACTTTTTGTTAAAAAGTGATCCGTTCTTACCAATTGAACCAACTTATGTTATCTGTTATGTATGTGCTTGACACCTAAAGAAGTTTTATCTTGGTCGAGTGATGGCAGTGGATATGCACACACTGGAAGGCAAATACATTTTCTGATCAAGGCTTGTATTTGCTGGGGTGGTGTACCAGACTTGGAACGCTCGGAATCAAGCTCTTTTTCAGCCTGTGCCTGTGTCTGTGGCTGCTGGAAAAGTTGTCATTGCTGTCCTATCATCACTACGGGAGATAGTTGCTGGACAGGGAAAGTTTCCACTGACCAAAATCAATTGGGACTTAGCCGTGGAGCTTGTATTACCTCTTACTTGCTTTAACTATTGCTAGCTTATTGTACAGAATATAGAGTTTTCTGTGTGAAGTAACTTGAATATTTTACATATCTTGAACAGACGTCATATGCTTAATAATAAACTGTCAATTTTTTCTTTAAAAAAAAAAAAAAAAAAGAGCAGCTTAGACTTCCAGTTTTGCCAGCCTTGATTTTTTGTCTTTTTTTTTTCTTCTTCTTTTATAACTTCTGGCTCACTCTTTGCAGGTTTAAACTTTTAGCGGTACATTCCGGCAAAGGTGAGAAAGCTTTTGTAATTTATAAAAGGGCGTAAATTTTGTTTATTTGAATACGGGCAATTACAGAAAATCTTGTGTGCTTAATATAAGCATTTTTACACTAGCGTTCACCAGAATCATGTACAAGTTAAGCAAAGTTAGGCCATCTTTGTAGATTTTGAAATTTTTGTCTCTGCTAATTAAAAAATTTTTCCTCATCTTTAAAGGCTTCAACTCGTAATGTGATTGGCTGTATGGTGTTGGTCCTATTGGATCGACTTCATTTTAGTCCAACTCAAACCACTCCAAATGGGTGTAGAATGTGTTGGATTACAAGGTCATGTATTCAACTACTGTATCTTCTATAATGCTGCAATCTTTTTTGCTTTTAATTCTTTTTGGTAGGAAAATGATGGGATTTAAAAAACAAAAATAGAAAAGAGGGATTCAAACCTGATTCTTTAATTTTTGAGGCCTCAACTTTAATCACTAAATCAAAATTTTCTTGACTTTTATGACGCTACAATCAGTTAATGTCTTGTTTGAGTAATAATGAAGTCCATCAAAGTACTTTTCAATTTTGTAAAAACTTTTTCTTTTTTTTTTTTTGGGTGGTCCTATGGTTCTCTATGCATGTATAGTTTTTAGTGGGTAAATTGTAAAAGAATTGCCAACATTAACTACAAATGTAAGATGTGACTTGCATGGCTACCTACGTGTACCTTTCAGCATAATGGAAAGCATCGTGATCCATACATCTTCACATGCATAATTCTCAAAATCCTCCTATAAATAGATCTCAACATGGTACAAAAATTCTAACTCAACAGAAACTTGTTAATCCTGAACACATTTTGCTTCTATCATCTTCTCCCAGCTTCCCATGAACATGAAGTCCTCACTATCTTCTATTCTTTCTTTAGTCGCTGGGATAAAAAAGGAGATGTTCTCTGATCAAGACATTTACACCTTGGTTACCCCATCTGCCTATGACACAGCTTGGTTAGCCATGGTCCCAGACCCCACAAATTCCAAGCAACCAATGTTCAAGAGTTGCTTGGATTGGATACTCAACAACCAAAATGAAGCAGGGTTCTGGGGAGAGTCTCATGCAGATGGTCGTCCTACCATTGATACTCTTCCGGCAACACTTGCTTGTTTGGCTGCACTCAAAACATGGAATGTTGGAGAAGGAAACATAGGAAAAGGTAGTGACTATCAATACCATATATGTTGCACTAGGATTTGAACATTTTAGTTTCGAGGATCCAACTTCTTATTGTCCCTTCTTTTTTTTTTTTTTGTCGACACGATAATTCCTACTGCTGAAATTTCTAGAAATTCTGGAGTGAGATGCAGGCCATGAGATTTAATTCCATGACTTACATCTAAGGAGAGTTTTAAGTTCTACCTTAGTGGCCAACTTAGCTAAACTAAGTTGGTTAATATTAAGTACTTTCTTCTGCCCAACTTTAGAGTACATGTCCAGGGTCACGAGTCACTACAAACATTTCAGTCATGATGGTAGTATAATTATTGAAGACAGCAATTGCCAAAAAAAAAGACACTTGCCAGAAGAACAAATATTTGGATAATATTAATTAGTACGATTAAGTTTGTGCTAGCACGGGTATTGTGTCAAGTTTATAAGTTTTCTAGTCAAATCGGTCGAACTTTTGGAGCTTTCTTCTTTTTAGACACACAGTAACTTTTCCAAAATTTTGAATTTCCCAAGTTCCACGTTGTTTCTTGGCTAAAGGGTCGAATGGAGTACAACATACAGTCTTATATGCTACCCATAGACAATTCTGCCTCCATTCATTCAGCATCCCACATGTTTATTGTTTTAAAAAAGAAATCATCACAGATTTTTCACAAGTTTCCTTTCTCCTAAAACAAATTAGGAATTGGCATTTTAAAACAAATATAGACTTAAAAAAATATTTTTGTTTACAGAAGAAGAAACATGGATAGTCTCTTAAGTGTAGCATGATAAAAGTAGGGAGTTGCGCAAGTACGGTTAAGTTTTTACACGTTCATGTATGGTTAGTGTATCTTTTACAAAATATGCAAACATTTATGTATACGTTGATTTGTAGAAACAGTTGGTGAGTCGAAACAAAGTTAATGAGCAAAAGTATAGTTTGGCTCATGGTTCTAGCCTGTAGCGACAAGAATACTGGTCATAATCAATCACAAAAATAGAATCATGCATGCTGTGGCATGTATAATTCGCTACTGGTTTCATTCATATAAACTTTTCTTTTTATACTTCAATAACCCATTGTTCTCTTGGGATTATGTAGGGTTACAGTTCTTTCGGTCCAAAGCAGAGATAATCCTCAAACTAGATTATCATCATCTTCCACGTTGGTTTGTTATTGTTTTCCCTGCAATGGTTGAACTCGCACAAGCAACAGGTCTTGATCTTGCTCTCTCTCAAGGATCAGAGACTATTTTGGCCCATGTTCTATGCAAGCGGCAACAACTTCTGGACACGTATTGCCTTTTACCATCTTTATAGAAGTCACAAATTGATCGTATAATAGTAGTTACAGTAGTAGTTGTTGTTGTTGCTGTTGATTTTAATTTTTTTTCAACTACCAAATTACCTCACACCACAGAAAGTATTATAGTAAATAAAGAACAAAATTTTTCGAATAATATCAATCCAAACACACTTTTGAACATCAATAAATGTATAACATGTTTGAAGCTGCAGGGAGGACGTTGAAGATGATTCACACCACTATTATCCACCACTCATATCGTATCTGGAGAGCTTGCCTTCTGCATATCGTGTCGACCAACAGACAATACTGAAGAACTTGAGTGAAGATGGCTCATTATTCCAGTCACCTTCAGCTACAGCAAGTGCATATGTAGCCACTGGAAATTTGAAGTGCTTGAATTACCTAAAATCTCTTGTTCAGAGCTGCCCTACTGGAGGTTAGACAGTTCGCCTTGGAGTCATATGCAGTCATTGTCTCATTGATTATCTGTTTCAGTATAGTACCAACCTCAAAGAAAAATAATTCGTGGATCCACTATTTTTGCTGCTTAATTTGTCTACCTGGGCCCAGGATTGTGTAAGTAGTTACCAGGTTAAAGTAGCAAGTTAACTGTTGCCTCTACCGTTACGTTTCAGGGCTTATACAGTGCGAACAAACTTGCATAGACTTCCACACTAGCTATCCAACAAATTAACTAGCAGCAGAGATATCTCGTGTTGACAATGATATAAAGGTTCTACTAAAGCACCGAAATTTGAACTGTTTTTTGCAGTACCAGCTGAGTACCCCGTGGACGAAGACTTCACAAAGCTCCTCATGGTTGACCACATACAGAGACTGGGATTATCAGAGCATTTCAACGAAGAAATTGAACACATCTTGAAACAAGTTTATGAGTAATTTACCTATGATTTTGAAAGATGAAAAGTACATATCTATAGAATTTTGCTTAGTTAATTAACCTTTCATTAACTCCTTTGTTTTAATTAGCAGGAACTTTAGGTATCACGGCTCACAACCTGCTGAAACATATCTTCTAGCTAAAAAACTGTACAAGGATGCATCGGCATTTCGGCTTCTCCGGATGCAGGGATATGATCTAAAGCCACGTATGGAGTTAATATGATCACTATCCTCAATATTCCTTGCCTAGAGCAAATTATTAAGTACTTTTGACAGTTGTGCTAAATTTCTTTCGCAGATGGCTTTTGTTGGTATCTTCAAGACATAGGCATGCTAGATTATATGGAAAAAAATTGTGAACGTCTTACAAGTGTGCTATATACTGTATATAGAGCAACGGATCTTGCTTTCACAGGAGAATATGAGCTGGAGGAGGCACGATCTTTTTCGGAAAAATTGTTGGAAAAAGCAACCAGTACTATCAGGATTAGAGATGATAATCTTGTGATTTTTCCGGATCTTGAAAAAGTTGTGAGTGCCTGTCTTTTATTGCACTCAGAAATAAGTAATTAACTTTCGTATAACCTCAAAAAGGGAGGTAGCTTAATTAATTACCTTACACCTTTTTGAATTGAAATCATTCTGAGACGATCTCAAATACAAAAAATTCGTATTAAATACACTGGAAAGAATGGAATTCATGCAAACACAGAACAAGTTCTCTCTCTCTCTCTCTCTCTCGCTCTCCCCCTCCCTCCCTCCCTCCCTCCCTCTCTCTCCCCCTTTTTTTTAAGGATTAGAAATTCAAGCCAAATGATAGAAAAATGCCCTTTTAATCAGATGAACAAAAAGGAAACGTAAGGATTTAATTACAGCTTTAGATTGTATGAAAATCAGACTCTTTTTTTGTTTAAGAGAAATTAACCAACAATTAATCAATTTAAAGAGCAGAAATAACTCTTTAAGATGAAGAAATACATATACTAGCTAGAAACTTTTTCATTGCCAATTTAGGGTTTGCGTAATCAACTTCAAGTACGCACTTGACATTAGATACCATTCCATACATTAGTTGTGCGGCTTCCAGATCATGAGTCGCATTATTTGACGTTATTTTCATGATGTTTAAATAGATAAAACATGAGTTGACACTGCCGTGGATTACCCGACTTGATCATCTTGAGCATAGGATGTGGATTGAAGAAAACAAAATCAGTCCCCTGTGGCTCGGAAAGGCTTCTTTCTACAGGTATAGCATTTGATTTTATTATGTCCATACTAAAATCACTGCCACTTTCCTATTCCATAAGCAACTGATTATCTTTCAGCAACAATTCGTGAAGTGGGTAGGGCAGCCGGCCTTTTAAATCTTCATGCATAATTCTGTATATTCTTGACTGTGCCTTCCATTTTTTTCACCGAATTAGATTTTTATAGAGATTTAAGAATTAATCAGACAGAAACATAAATATAAGGACATGCCATCACATCATTTTGAAAATAAAGTATGTAAAATGAACTTCACAGGTAAAAGCACGTGTCATCAATCCCACGGAATAAAAACTTAGTGATGCTTAAGCATAAGATAACAACTATCTCAGTCCAATTTCGCCTTTAATAACAATATTACTTCAATGCATGACAAAGTTTTACTGTCGATGCAAATGTATACATCTATTGATGTTGAATAATTATTAGGTTACCTTGTTTCAACAATAAGAAACTGATGCAGCTTGCTTCCGAGAACTATAAGTTTCGGCAATCAATCTACGCCAAGGAATTGGAAGAAGTAAAAAGGTGCGGTTCTTTTTGGATGGAAACATTCGTCAAACTTTGCTGCCCGCCAATTTCTCACGTTTTTGGATTCATGCAAAACGCAGATGGTCCATTGAATCTGGTCTATCAGACATGGGATTTGGACGAGAAAAAACTACGTACTGCTATTTCGCTGCTTCGTCCAGCAGTTGCTTGCCTCATGACTCCATCATTAGGCTGATTGTTGCAAAGGCTGCAATTCTTATTACAGTTGCTGATGACTTTTACGACATGGAAGGATCTCTCAATGAATTGGAAGCCCTGACTGAGGCCGTTCAAAGGTATAACATATTTTTTTCAACTCTAGCCTTAAAATTATATAGTCTTTTTTTTTTTTTTTTAACTCTAGCCTTTAAATTATGTAGTCTTTCTTCTTTTTTTTTCTTTTTTTCTTTTTTTGTTATCAGACGGTAACATTTTATAACCTACTCCTACTCTAATCTATTTGGGAGGAGGATTAACTAGTGGGAGACTGAATAACCAATGGGAATTAAATCACTATCGAATTAAACGAGTGCACTACACACCCGTTTGAATTTTGAAAAAGCCGCATAAAGTGGCAAGTCACATTGAGTGACAACTAATAGGAGGCAAAATTTAAACCCTTGACATCCCACCCATAAAACTCTTGAAGTTATTGTAGTGACCAACTGCCCAAAGGCTGTTGGTTTTTAAATTATATAGTCATCACCAGTGGATTAATGTAAACTTAAACTATATGCAGTATATGTACACTAACCTCTATTTTAAAGTACATGAGATTAATAGTAGAATTTCAAAGACGAGGGGATTTCTCATTTACGGTGATGCATCTCTTTTTTCTTATTGACATACATTAGTTCAGAGGAAACTGTAGAACTTTTCTCGAGATGTTGATGCATCTCTTTTCCCTATTGACTAGAACATATGGTGTACATTTATTTTCACATATATCTCAGCGAGTAGAGATTATCTTTTAGTGCATTCAATTTTGGTGGCATTTATTGTCCGATTTAGCTTCATATATAATCTCATTCACCTGTTTAGCCACATTTAAATAATAGCAACCTGCTACTCCAATTAGTGCATTCTATTGAACAATATCTCAGTTTTTTTTTTAGCAGAAAAAAATGATTAAGGAGCTTAAGAAGTACCCAAATTTTATAAAATTTATCCATTAATTGCTTCCAATCTCTCGCATTTTTCTAGAACCATGGCTGGTGCAATAAGGATAGCACAACACAATATTTTTCCCTCATAATTTGTGGCTAACAGCACATTCAAAATAATAGGAACAACCTGGCTTAGACTTTTTGTGCAGTATCACACACTATCATGCATGCCACAAAAATCTTTCTTCTTGTGCCAATAATGTACAAAAATCCTTACAGATGGGATGGCAAAAATTTGAGGGGCCATAGTAAGACAATCTTTGATACCCTTGATGATATTGTGACAAAGACTGCAGCTACATACCATCTTCAGCAAGAACAGACCAAATTCTTGAAGGAATTTAGGGATATTGTAAGTTTTCGAACCAAAATCCCATTTCTTTATGACTCCCGTCGTTCAAACATTAGTGCTATTTGTCACTGACAAACACCTAATTTTTCAATATCAGTGGAAGGAAACGTTTCTTTCTTGGATGACAGAGAGGGCTTGGAGTGATACGGGTTACCTACCATCCATGGAGGAATATCTGGACACTGGCATGGTGTCTATTGCGGCCCACACGCTCGTCCTTCCTGCTTCTCGTTTCTTAAGTCAAAAATTACCGGTGGAAGGGTTCAAGCCGGACCAGTACAGAAACATCACGAAATTGCTCATGGCTTCCACTCGTTTGGTGAACGACACACAGAGCTATCAAGTAATCATTTCACAATCTGCTTTAATTTGACTGCTTCTCTCCACTGTGAAATTGTCCCCCATATATACCTAGATGAAAATGACTTTTTAAAAGATCCAAAATTTTATGAATATCATGCTAGGAAGATGTTACAAAAGCAGTTCTTTTAAGGAGATATAGCCAATCAATCACAGTCGCAATCTCATTGATCTTTCAACAACTGGAATTCAGTCGCATATATACTCACCTTCTTCTTTTTCTTTGTATGACTTCAACCCCAACTTGTAACACGTTTATTGTTGTTTTATTGTAGAATCCAAGGATTGTTCTTTTTTATTTCCAAGACTAACTTCCAATGAACAAATATAACTGAAAAGTACTGCATAGAATTGAAGAAGATAAAAGTAATGATCTTAACTTTTAGATGTGGACACATATTCTTCTACAGTAGAATAGAATTCCTATTACTTTCAAAATTACAGACATAATATAAATTTCTCTTAGTTGTTACTTTGAGTATCTTGCAATTTTAAATATTTGCAAGCGTCTAAAAATTACGGACGGAAATATCTAAATCATAAGGAGAAGGAGATATGAATAATCATACACTTGGAAAATTAGTATGTAATGTATTCTTAATTTTCAAGAAGAACAATGGATTTGAAACATTAATTACTAAAGATGGATGAAGTACCTTCCTTCTTTTAATTCTTTTTTTTTTAATTTATTACTTTCTTTTTTTGCCATCGAATAATGCAGCTGTACCTTTCCTAATAAGCTTGAATATTGATTTTTACTCTCTTATTAGAAAGAACAAGTGGATGGGAAAATGAACATGGTGACGCTCCACCAAAATCAAAATCCACTGGCGGATATTGAAGATTCGGTTGCTTATGTGAAAAGTATTCTGGACGAGAAGACGAAAGAATTCCTACAAATTGTTCTGGAAGATAGCTCCAGCGATATGCCTAGATCATTCAGGCTACTCCATTTATCTTGCATGAAAGTGTTTCATATGTTTTTCAACTCCACCAACCTATATGACAGCAAGGAAGAATTGATTGATAATATTAAGAAAGCCATCTATATTCCTCCTGATTACACTCAAACTCCAGACCTTCTAGCTAAGCCACAGCCAATGCCAATGCCAATCCCATCATCAGCTCCTCCAGAAAAGAAAAATGTCGTCAAAATTGCTGCCCGTTTTGATCCCAACATCAAAATCAAATACCGTGGCGGCAGAGTCATGTTCATGGGACAACAGTTACCGATCAAGAATCCAATTTCTTTTTGTGGTTGTGGAGCAGTCTGTGTCCCAGCAAGATTTTAATTTGGTTGAATCATTTGAACCATTTTATTTCTGCTGGTGTATTTCTTAGATTCCAAGAATGTCGAGGAAATTAATGTTGTTTGCGTGCAGTTAAGTGGTCGGATATTGCTGGCATGTCATGTATCTACTGTATGATTTGTAAGCTTGCTGATATTGAAATAAGACGTTGAGATGTGTATAGAGGGTATGTCATCAAAAAGCACCTTGCTTCATAAATTCTTGTAAATTTTGACGCCCTTGTTCATCTTTGTAGAATTATTTTTACTTGTACCTGTTTCGCATTCTTAATTTCATGGAATATGGACCACTATAACGATTTTCTTTCTAAGTCTTGGGAAACATAGATTCAATCCAAATGATTTTTACTATAATGATTTTCTCTTTGTGGTGACCAAATTTGGAAAAGGCTTTATGAATGATAAGCATGCAGCACAGTGCAAACCGAGGAATCCCTCAATCTATATCAGTCAGAATCTAAGCCTAAACCAACATGTTGGAAGCTTTCCCCAACTAAGGACCATATAATGAACTTCTCGCGCAATAGCTGTCAGAATAATCCTTGCTGAAGCATTGGAATGTTGGAAAATTATAGCATTACAGGCACCCCATTATCTCATAAACCCTGATAAAGACTTCTTCCCATATCTCATAGACCGTCGGAAAATTATAGCATTATGGAGCGCGCACACACACACACCCCAAAAGAATCTCATAGACCTTGACAATGATTTCTTCTTTCATCTACCCCCATCTTGTCGTTTTTGTGTGTGTGTGTGTCACATTTCAAGTACTAAGTTATCAAATTGTCAATTTATGCTTTCGTTGTTTTATAGTATTTCTCTTATCGCTTATTATCAACTGCTTTTCATTTTCATAAAAGCTCAAAAGTCAGAATCTGAATAGTAGATTCATAGCTTCTGATTTTGACTTCATTGAAGCTCTTCTACCTTTCAAAAAATCCAAGACCTAAAGGGAAAAATAAGTAAGGGCATCATACCACGAGTTTTTTTCTGATCAACAGCTAAAAGCAAGTCTAAGAAGTTAATTATGCAAGATTTTACTTTTCTTTTGAGTTTGAAACTTTGGCATCAGCAGGTCTGATGACTTGCATGTTTGTGTACACCATGTGTTACACTCCACTGGAGGAATAGAGGTTCGAACATCTGAAGTACAAACTGTACGTCAGAACTTAAGGTCCTGATTTTTTTTTTTTTTTTTTTTTGGTTGTTAAAGAATTTGACAAAATATGTAAAACTTGATATTAGATAAACAAAATCTGGTTGGAGGAGGGATGAGTTGAATGGTATGAAAAGAGATAGTGTAAGTGAGAGGCATTGGTTCCAAATATCCTAGTTACACTAAAACAAAATTCTGTTAATAATATTTTGAACTGTTATGCACAAGCTCAACAGGATTTCTACTATTTCAACTGTTGATATTCTGTAATTTATTCGAGTGTAAATAAATATTTGCCATTAGTTATGTCATAATATTTTGCACTTTTGGAATCACTGAAGATTTCTATTTAGTGATGAAAATGCTATTTGGAATATATTCGGCAACATACCCTTTTATTTATTTATGCAACACATACCCTATCATAATGTAGCACAATCCCATACCACCTAATAGAGCGAATATGAAATCTGAATCTCTTGCATTCAATATACATACATACATACATATATATGTATCATTCTTTTGATAGTTAAAAATATGAAGGGGTAATAAGAGTACTTTTAGGGCAATAAATCTCAACAGCTATTAAACTATACTCGGCATCTGCTTTTAACCATCAAACTATTTTTCATCTCAATTCAGTCACTTAATTAATTAATCAGTACACCCGTGCCCATTTCGTCATATTTTGGTCTTAATCTGAAAAATAAACCAACTACATGCAAATCACACGTCAAAATTTAAGGGTAAATATGTCCATTGAATTTCTCAATCCAAATCTAAAAATTCCGACGGCCACTAAACGATTCCACTCGTACACTTTTGACTACTTAAATGTTTTTTTATTTCAATATAGTCACTGAATTCTTAAATCGGTATATTAGTGGTCACTCTATAAAATATTTCTGTTATGCTGATAGAATGAGCTCCATATGCATTTCACGAACCAAAAAGTAAGGATGATTTTGTAAGGTCAATTTTTTAGATTTTTTGCATCTAGGGTTTCATTTTTTTTAGTAACAAAAAACGGAATTTGGAACCTATAATTGTTGCTTTAATATATTCTAATTTATAAGTTTTGACAAAAAAAATCTAAATTATATGCTCAAGTTCTTGTGAATTATTTCCAAGAATACTGAAAATAAAATGAAAATACTAAATCTAAAACAAATTTTGAGTAAAAGCTCGCTAATATACTATTTTGGTGAATTTACTAGCCAATTTGAATGAAAGATCACTAAAAATGTATTATTTGTATAGTTCAATGACTATTTAAGATTTTTGTTTCACCTATTTGGATGAATTTACCCATGATCTTTGGCGCATACAGTGCACATGCAACTTATTCTATTAGGATTAATACTAAATTTGGATAGAGTGGCCACTAATATATATATTTATAAATTGAGTAGCCATTTTGAATCAAAAAATAATTGAGTGGCTAAAACTGCATAATCAAAACAATTTAGTGGCTGTTGAGATTTTTTGTCTTCTAGTCGAGAAGGTTAATGGACATATTTACCCTTAAGTTTTGACGTGTGGTTGATTTATTTTATAGAATAAGAGCAAAATCTGATGAAATTGCCATGAGTATACTGATTAGTTGGTTGAGTGGTTTAGATGAAAAATAGTTTGATGGGGAAAAGTAGACACGGAGTATAATTAAACGGCCATTAAGGTTTTTTGCCCATACTTTTATGCCAAAAAGTGGCTTCTTGGGGTTATATCAAAGGATTAACTTTTTATACACTGTCAGTGTATAAGTTTTCATACACTAGCAGGTTTGGATTATGCCACATAATATAAATTTAAATTTGAAATTTAAATCATACACATGTGGCATGCATTCAAAGCTGCTAATGTATGAAAACTTATACACTGACAGTGTATAAAAAAGTTATCCTATATCAAATATCAACCAGTTTAATATGCTTTATTGAGTTGTTTGTTTCTAGCATAAATTAAAAAGAAAAAAAAAAGTTGACCTTGTGTTTTAGCTAAGTTGATATACTTCGTCGGAGCTACAAGCTTTTTGCCTTGAGGTTCCTTTTCCATGCAGTCTAACAAAATTAAAGTAAACTAAAATGAAACAATATTGATAGGTATCATAGTTGGCAGAAGGGAAATTGATCAAACAAATCGATGATACCAAATTCATATCAAATTCATGTAAGTTGCTAAAACCAAACTGTGGTTCGACCACATCTATTCATGAATCCAACCAATGTACATTAAGTATTTTCGAAATTTTAAAAACTCGTAAAATATGTATAGCTTGGCGTTTGTTCACAGATTTGAACGAACAATACAAAAACACCTCGTGTTTTGTTTATCGTCAACATTCACTAATGTTCATGCGTTCATTTTGAAAAAAAAAAATTCTACATTTTTAAACCACTTTTTATCCTTTGCAATACAATATGTACATTTTGTAAAGTCTATGTGCATTTTCATATTTTCCCACAAATTTCCAAATTTTGGAGATCAATTCCCCGGAAAAAGAAAAGAAGGCTTTTTTCTTTCTATGCCAATGTCATATATAAGATGAATGCGATTTACTTATGTATTTACCTTGATAGAGAACATTAGTAAGGGACTTGTGAGAGTTTACAAATGGATAACATTTAACGGATTAGTCAAGCATGTTGCTTATGTCTTAGTTAAATCTGCGAAAAATCTCACATGATTAGCGCCTGCTTTTCTTACTTCTTGTGAAATCTAATGGGGAAAGAAAAAACAATTTATTGCCATAACAATGACTTGAATGTCACAAAAAATTCTTCTCGTAACACCTTTACATGTCAATTTAAGTCCAAAGACTAAAAAGTACTTGACTAGAAGGGTAAGCTTAACAATTAATACCAAGCTGCTATGATATTAAATTTCTAGCTAATGGCAATATAATTTTGACATGACACATCTACAAATCCATATGAAATCTTATGCATTCTAGGATTCACATTTATCCTAAAATTTATTCCGCATTTTCCAATAAAATGAGAAAGTAAATCTGCTTATTTTGCCTTCCAATTTTGACGATGTTTTGCATGTGAAATCAAAGCTTTACTTCAGTTGAATGTTTATTGCTTGAGCATAATGCTTGTATAAGCAACTTAGATGTTTTATAGGTCATACATGTGGAGAGGAAGAATGTGCGTGTTTGAAAGTTAAAATTAGAGGTTTTGGAGCACCACAAAAAAGATTAGGACAAATTGTTATAATCTCTGTGTAGTTTCATCTATTATCACAGAATACCTCTAACATTTCAAAATATCCACTTCACTCTTCTATAGTTTCATGTAAACTGGAAATTTAATGAAAATAGCCTATGTATCTTTGTTAGTTGATGAAATACCAGTTGTGCTCTTACTTAAATACTAAATCAAATGACAACTTAACCACTTTGTATAATACTATGGCGAGATTATGTGAATAAATGTAAAAATTATAGGAGGGTATAGTGGATATTATGCAAACTATAGGGGTAAAAGAAATATTATGATTTCATTACACGAGCCTTGAGAATGTGTGTGGTCTTATTGCCATAACCAATTATATATTCCGTTAATTTTTCACTGTACATAAAATCACAGAGGAGTTATGTGACTATTTTAAAATATTAGGGGGTCATCTAACATCATACAAAATCACAAGAAATTATATGTAATGTACCCAAAAGATTATGTATTAATAACATCCAAAACCCCCATATTGCTTTGCTGCAGCAATGCAGTGATGCACTTAAACATTACAGTAGTGATGTATATGTAGGCCGTGATTAACAGTAGCAGAAGAGCGAAAAACTCTCGGACAAGTTCACTAAAAATAGGACAATTGTGCTTTGATCTAACGTTGGAGAGGTGGATATTCCCCAGACAGAAATGCTGAGAAGAATGCAAGTGATTCACTTGGTTTGAAAATAGGCACAGCATGACCGGCTCCTCTAAATGTAGCAAAAGTAAGCCCCTCGTACTCCTGAAGCCAGCCACCAACCTAATATAAAATGGTACAACATAATCTTCACGTCAGACCATTTTAACTAGCTAGATCATTTGGTAGGGTTTTTTTATCCCACTCATGAATGCAACCATGACTATGGAAGTGCAGCTAAACCAACAGTTTATGGCATTTCTTTACTGCTAATGTGTCAAGTAGGCTCGAGTGCAACAACAGTTAGAACCCTCAACTCAACGAACCCGAACAACATGAACACCACAAGTACCTGTATCAGACACAAGAAACTGTTTTCTCTTTCCCTCTGATCCAAGTTATACTCATTTGCTGTCATATAATACCCCCGAGAATAAAAAGTGTTGAATGTTCAATCATTAGTCCTACGTTCTTAAGTCAAAAGTTATTAGCAAAATTGGGATTTCTTTTTTTGGGGTGGGTTGCATATCTCCAATTGTGATGCATCGATGTGACAAAGATAATCACTCTTTAAATTATAGTGGTTTACCTTTAGAATTATGGAAAATTTTTTCCTTGTTTCTTTGAGGATCATGAATCATCAGTAAACTTTTGTAACACATAAAGCAACATCTTGGGCGAGGTCAGGCTAATATTGAAAACACTAGAGAAAGTCTACCACGGTGACAAATCTAGGGAAAGCCAATTTATTTGATAAGGAATCAAAGAAATTTCTGTTTGAGGAGTCTCCTTGTATTGTCTTTCTTTTTTCATCCCCCCTCCCCCTCCCCCTGCCCGGGGGGATGTCCCAGAACTGCATAAAGCTAGCAGTCCCATATACTCTTGATGTGATTCAGTAGAATTCCATGATGGCCCAGAGCTTCGCAGCCTACTTCGCCCACATGGGTTTTCAGAAGTTTATGAGAGGGATCAAAATGATACTAGGTAATAGCAATTATTTTTTTTTTTTAATTATCTACTGTAGCCAAATCATGTTACCTGTTTCTGATGGTACCAGGGCCTCCACGCTCGTGTAATGCGAAGACCGATGGAACT
Source organism: Gardenia jasminoides (assembly GCA_013103745.1). Classification (NCBI taxonomy): domain Eukaryota; kingdom Viridiplantae; phylum Streptophyta; class Magnoliopsida; order Gentianales; family Rubiaceae; genus Gardenia; species Gardenia jasminoides. Next base: position 4,860,254 of record CM023095.1, read on the forward strand.
TAAGCTATATCTTGTCGACAAGACGGGGACCCTTCCATCAGTGTCTCCACTGCATCAACAGAAAGAAAACCCAAAAGTTGCTCCAAATACTTCTGTAAACTAAATGATATTCCAATGGCATTTAAATTAAAGCACAAAGAGAGAGTATTGCCATATACCTGTACACCCAAATTCTAAGTCCTGCAGCAATGAGTTTCTTGTATATAGGGAGCATAGATTCCTTTGAATCTGACCAGCCATTAAAGATAGTCATGCTGCATCAAATATGGTTGATGTGCTATTGTGAGGACTAACTAATCTTATTTATATCATCACACGAATGAGAGTTGCAAAATACAGAATTCAAATATGTGAGATGGATGAGAAGTGTATTACTTGCAAATGCTCCAGTCTCTAAGGCGGTGACCGTCACTAACATGGAGGGCTTTCTGCACATCAGCTCTGTTGTAATAATACCTTGCATAGTCATCAAGGCATGGGTCATAGCCGCCTATGATCCTTGGCATCTAGAAAACAAGTATTCAGTCACAGCCATGTCAAACACTAGAACAGGTTAATTCATCCTGTTGATATTCAATTTTGGACTCTAGACTAGGAAGGATGAACCATGCATAAAGATACCAATACAAAATGACTAACAGAAACCAACATGCTTCATTTTGGCTCCCAAGAAAGTTTCAACTATTATCTAAAAGTTCTTCTATGACTTTGATGCTTTAGAGTGTCGAAAATGCCACCTCAGTACAGAATATATAGTTATTTCACGTACTTCAAAGCCCACTTACCAATTTAGAAGTGCTCCTGAACATGACTTGCATTGACTTGTCTTCAGAAGTTGTTGAATTCCCAATACAGATTGATGTATATAGACTATAGATATCTATCTCTTTGTACTGTTTAAGCACTTCATCCACAGCCTGACTACAATCTTCATTGCTCCATGTATCATTGCTATAAAAATCACAAGATTGCTTAATAATTTTATGGGTTTCATCTGAAATCACGGCGTGGCTCCAAGCATAATCCACAAGACCTTTCCAGTCTTCAGCATCACATGTTTCAGGATTACCAAGCTGCAGCAAAGCAATAGTTTTCACTTGATATTACTGGAAAAAGAAAAGTCCACAACGCTGAACAACAAAAGAGCTCAGCCACAGGCGTGGACATAGCTAAAGACAAGGAAGTGGGCCATCTTTTACTTTGTGTTGCTACTGCATAGAGTCATGTGCATTATAGACATTTGCCATAACAAAATAACCAATTGCTAGTGAATGCACAGTCCCATTGACATCCCAAGATGTGATCATTATGTTGGCATTGAAATTAAGAAATTGAAGTGATGATAGGAGAAGGCAATTACAGTCACCCTCTCACTGAATGGAGTTTTAATTCTTTGACTCCTTTAGCTTTTGCCAGATATATAGGTAATAACATGTAAAGAAATGCATTGGACTGTCAATGCATTAGATGTCTTGTAATAAGAGGCCTAAGTTCTGTCCATGATAGAGACAGACCATACCAGTATGCCACCCAGATCAATGAAAAGTGAAGGATCTTTATTCTTGTCATGTATAAGTTCAGCCAGCTCAGGTACGTATTTGCCTGTTGTAACATGTCAAGGAGAATATGAGCATATGTGAACTTTTGACAAAATGAACACCACACTAGGATTAAAAGCACGAAAACCTGCATAACTCTCCCCAGCTATATAGAAGATTCGCTTTCTATACGATGGGAACTTGAGGAACCACTTGTGCAGGAAAATATAAGCATCTTGTGCTGATATCAGAGTGGAACAAACATAGTCAAAGTAAGAATAATTAGAAATACAAACATATTCTCTTAATTCTAAATAATTATGCAACAGAGAAATATCGGTAGGCATCAGTGTACAAGGCGCAGGGAGATTGCGGAAGGGGTGTGGGATGAAGAGAGAAGAGATAGTAAAGGAACTTTAGAAGGAAAAGCTGTGGTGTATCACCTGTAAAGTCATCTCCAACGTTATCATAATCGGTACTTGTATTTGAGTATGAAAAGCCAACACCAACAGGAGATTCCAGGAATAACAAGTTTGCTTCTGTATGTATCATCTCACACGAAGAAGTATAAATCAATAGTTTCTCAATGTATGAATTTGAAGTATTATGCTGGCGGTGTGTTGCATCTTTAAAATATATCCGGTGAGAGTGGTGACACGCAATTCTGTATAGCATAGATGTAATTTAAATTAAGTGGCACACCTAATAATGCACATTTTGATAGACATCAAACCTGTGTTCCATGAATAAGGATTAAATTTTAAGGCATGGCCGTCTGCGTCCACAAGGAAAGGTCCAATCTCTTGTGTTGCTCCATATCCAACAGAAGAACATCCAGGACCTGAAACATTAACCTCTTGTCACCTTACTGGAGAACAAGCTACAAAAGCATGGATTAAACTAATTGTAGGTGGCCTTATGCATTATGTGAAAAAAAAAATAAGGAAAAAGTACATTGTACCAAGTAATAGTAAATGGGATAGAATTATCTAATCTATTGGTACAGAGAGATTGATCTTTTTTAAGCATCTAAAGAGAAGATTAAAATATTAGCAAAGATTCTCCTCTCTTCCTTTTAGTCAGAAATTTAATTTCCTTTTATCTAGTAATCCTTTAGATGAATAGAGGACTGGTCAAACAATCGTTAGGAATGCTCAGTTACCATGAAAATACAAAAGTCTTGTTAATCCTTTTCTCATGCTGACATGGTAGGGTTTGAAAACCCTAGAGTTAGATGGTTGACATTATTCTCCCTCAGTATAAGTGTAAAAAGCTGCAGAAAATACTTCACATTTCCATAAATGATGCCAAGAACAAGATTTTACTATAGGAAATGTGTCATTACGATCTATGACAGATGTGATGTATTCTGCAATTAACATGAGAATATCCATGTACTGTTCCAAGTTGCTTACCTCCATTAAGCCAGAGGACTAAAGGTTTCTCATCAGGGAGGGCTGAGGCTTCATAAAACCAGTAGAAAAGTGCTCTTCCTTTTTGTTCATTCACGGTGACATATCCGGCATAGTGCCGAAAGTTCATCCTAGGTTGACCTGGCAAATTAGTAACTAGATCTTCTGCTTCCCATAAGTTAGTTTTTTTATCAATGGACCAATGTCTACCAACTACAACTGGCTTCAAGACCAGCAAGTTAACAAGATAGAAGAAAACCATTATCTTGAATAAGGGATCCATTTAGAACAAACACCAGCTATGGGACAAGTGAAGTTCTGAGGGTGAAATAACAAACACCCACATGGCTATATATACTTCTAGGATACACTGTGCACCAAGGAATGCATGCCTGGTCTTTAGTGTAGAATTTTTAAGTGCCAAACTGTCTTCACAATTTCAACTGACATCTGACGTAGATTTAGGCAGGTTTTAGAGTTTAACTTACACCAGAAAGGCAAGTGGAGCCTCCATTTCTATGTGGGTTGTTGGATCACAATCACGTGAACAACACAGGAACAATTTAATACGATTGTTAGTCTCTAATACAACTTTAATATATATTTACTCATTTTAAGCCCTATACAACTCAAACCGTAGAAACATGAACGTAATCTTATCTCACCAGTCTTTTGTTGTTTTTGACTTCCTTTTTCATTAGACGTAGGGATGGAACCTGGGGAGGGTGCCCGGGGGGAGAGTGATGAATGTAGGGCCCGGGGGGTGGGGTATTTCCTCCACCTGCTCTTAAACGCGTCCACCGCCGTATCAGGATTTTTCTTTTACTGCTCTTAAATGGAACCCCTGTTTCGTTCACAGTATTAATTAATTAATTATAAATAACATATACATATTCAATCACATACTCCATTATAATCACATGCTCAATCCCATAACCCAAAAACAACTAACTCAAATCATTAATACATCTATTCATATTATGTTAGGTTAAACTATTAATAGTAGCAATAGCAATATTAGTTTTTCCTAATATTATTATTATTAGTAGTAATAGTGGTGATAATATTAGTCTTTTCTAATAATAAGGTGCTAACAAAGAGAAAAAAGATAAAGGTGTTAAGAAAGAGAGAAAAGGAGTAAGAGAGAGGAGCCCCATGGGCACCTGCACTGGGGGTGGGGAAGTAGGGCCAAGGGGCTACGCCCGGGGGGAGGAGGAGGAGGATATATGACACAGGGCCAATTAGAAGACAACATCTTCATTAACAACTACTAATGATCCTTGAAAGTTCAAGGATGGCATAGTACACTTGCTCAAACAGAGAAAAAGTTGCCAAACTAGATTGTTGGTTTCCACTACACAGCTAAGTATTTAATCTATGTAATTTGAATATATCACCAGACACATGAAAGCATGTCATTCACTTAGAAGAAAAAACTGAGGTTTGGAAACAAGAAGTTTTCTTCATGTATCAACAAACTTATTTTGCACATCTCAGAGCTTGTAATTTAACTTGATCTGAGAAGCTAGCTTTTTTACTATGAAGTTTAAACATCTACTTCTTCAAGCTAGTAGTTCACAAACACATACATATCTAACAATTGTAAATCTTCAGAACCACTCACTAAGTAGAATCAGCATCATTAGACTTTGCTCCTAGAGTTGTTACATAAATAGGATGATTGGTGGGATGTCCTCAAAAAATAAGAAACCACTATAACATATCAGGAATCATAAATTTAGTACTTGCAGATAACATGAATATTTCTTTTTATCCAGAAAAACAGAGGTAATTTCTAAGCATCAATGAATAGATGGCACAAATCAAGTGATAAGTACTATGACAATTATTTGGAATAGCTGGATGGGACAACCATATTTTCTTCAACAAATCATAAGCTAAATGTCATCCTGGATTCGGCATGCTTAGAAGATGTATCCAAGTGATCGCAACTAGCAAATCAATGGTCACCCGTAGCCCAACTGACCATCGATTTGATCTAAGACAGAATGAAATTTCAAATATCAGAGATAAAGGGATAAAGTGACAACAGAATTGAATAGGAAGAGAAGGGTTCAATTATATTTTCCACACGTGGCGCTGCTTTATGCTTGCTGACCAAATTCTTGTAAGGAAATTTTCGCTTCAACAGAGTTCAGAGTGAAAGCCATTTTGGTATATATTCCAAACTGATGGTGCCCTTACTACACAAAGAAAATATGAGCTGCTTTTGGAATCTCATCATCAAAGAGGAGAAAGAAAGATTTTTGTGGCGAACCTTATGCGTTGTGACTCTTTCCTGAAGTCAATGTGATGGTAAGCAATGATGACAACAACCAACTTTGTTGTGAACTGTGACTTGGATCCCAATACAACAGGTAGGTATACATCCTTGATTATTTAGTCATTCTTTTACGGTATATAAATTCTATCCAGAATATGTGCATTTTAGTAATCTATTCTATTCACCATCTTATAGAAATCAAGCTCTAAAGATAAGCTTCTTATGGCTAATCTACAGATTTCTTACCAGCACGTCTTGATACATGCATTAACAGGATGCATATCCTCCAACAAAACTGCAACTAAATTTACATCTAAAGATGCTAACAAGGCTATAGTATATGTTTATATAGAACTATTGGCACTGAGGTTAAGCTATTACAGGGATTAAAGTAGGGAAATGAGGTTTTCAAGATCACTTAAAGTACTTCAATGAGAGAAGAAGATGTAGTATCTCTGAAATACATAACCAGTCATCCACGCAGCAGCTAAATGTCAAAGATAAGAAAAGTCAAAAATGAGCAACGAACCGCAGCTATATGTTTTCCTTGTTTCAGGTAAAAGCAGCTTAATGGAGATTTTACATATATAATTCCTAAAAGTCTTTTCCATGGATTTGCATAGGGTGGCTGTGTATAATCTTTTAAGGTTATCGTAATTATGAGACAATAGACAGTCTATATCATATAAAAATTCATGTTTCCTGCCAAATTTCGAGAACATATATCTTCCTGCTTGAGCAAGGAACTTCCTCCTTTCTCCTCACCGTACCGAGTTATTTCTTTTGGCATCAATTCAGCAGTATAGCAATCTTTCTCAATTTAGCAAGTTTGCATAATGCTGAGCATTGTATTTGGAATATTCCGTGACATATAAATACCCAAAATTGCATTTTTCATCTTCCTTGACTGAACAGATGGGTGATTCATTATTCACACTTTTCTCAAAGCCACTTCAATCCAATAAATTAAATCGTATCTGTACTCCAGAAATTATCACAGTAAGATAATGTCGAATATAATTTTATCCGAAAATTGTCGCTGACCAGAAATTCAGGTTCAATGGTGAACTTTATGTACCTCATGATGATTCCTTCAGTTTAGGTGTCTATCAAGTCACAGAGGCTCTTCGGTCCCCAGAGAAAGGTGCAGTCAACTCTGCACTATCTCAAAAGCAGTTCCCACTCATAATAGATGAGGAAGAAGATCTATCTAACTTGTATACTTCCGTAGTCTTGCAGAAGTTAGACCTTCCTTTGCTTCAAGTAAACAAGGAAAATAATGCACTAGTCAAAATACGAATAGTGTCTGAAATAGCTAATTAATTATAGTACTAGTCTGTCACCTCTGTTGCTCGTTCAAATCCTATAGTAGCAAACACAATTCAAAAGCCAAAGGGTGTTTTCTAAATGTTTATTATGATACGCATGTCAATCTATAGACACTAGCTCATTAATTTTGCTTCTTTGGAGATGGAACATTTTGCAAAACTGTTAAGACAAAGCTTATAACCCTTAGGTCCCAGTGAAGAGAAAAGTGACTAAATGTGACAGGTAAAACCTAAGAAATGGAATAACAAACAGAGAGATGGGACCTAAGTAGTCTTTTGTACCTTCAATACCAAGATATACAAGTAGATTAACAAAGTGTATCTAGTCTAATACGTATCTATAGAAACATCAATCATGGCATTGGTCATCATTCTCTCTAAAGGACCATAATTCTGTTATCTTTAAGACTAAACATCCATTTAGGCAAAGGTTTAAAAAAAAAAATGCCAGACAAAGGTTTTAAAAAAAAAATGCCAGATAGGCACCTCTCTTAAGCATGACAATTCGTTGCTTGCATTGCTACAGAAAGAATGGAATATGACCTTACTGGTGAAGCTTAAAAAGAAGATATCACTTTTGAATTTTGCACGCAGTATCTGCTTATTTTGCATTTCAGTCTTTGAAAATGATCAGGAACTGTCTAGAAAAGCTTATCTCATGGTTCTATATGTTGTAAGCAGAAGGACGAAAGAATATATATCAATATCAAAGGAATTTAACAACAGCCGTTCATCTATTGCACTATATCCAATTTGACTGTGCAACTGTCAACATTAGTTTGGAGAATAAGGTATACGATAGGCAGAAAAAACCCAAACAGCTATTTATGCTGAGTATTTTAACCTAATGGGAATACTCCTACCTTTGTATCCATACTACAATTAACTACAAACCTGCAACAAATGACGATTGGAGCTTTCTAGTGCACTATTATGGCCTATGGTTTGATACGTACAAACAATAAATACTACTTAATAGAATGTGGTAGATATAAGTAGATAAATAATCTACAAAGAGCTGAAACAGAGTGCAAGCTAAATGTGCTGAAGAAGACTAGACTACTTCCAACCAATTTCCAGCTATCAGATTTACAGCATTAATACCACATCTTTAAAACCTCAAGCAATTTTATCTTTCATTTTGTAGATGATTTGGCCAAGACATACGGTACTAGTATTTGTTCGCACTTTTCTATGTTTTTCCTCTTTGACAAGGCTAAAAACAGCCAAAAAATGTAATAGCAGGGGAGGATGTGGGGGACACAAAGGAGAGAGAGGATGCAAACTCCCTTCCAGCGTCCTTGAACAATATCATAACACGTTGACGACCAAGAGAAGTTGCAGGCATGAAAGTCTTTTTGTGGGAAAATCTTTGTGAACAACCAATAGTATTTGGCCTAAAATGGACAGCAGGATAAGGATATGCCAGCCAAAAAATCTAGTGCAATTTCCTTTTGATCTTGAGTTTCACACTATCACTAACGGCACCATGGTGTCCATATGAAGCATGCTCGACCACCCATGTAGTTAATCAAGTAGCAGGTTTTTCCCCCAGGGCTCCTTTTCTAAGTTCACTTGTCTACTATAAACATGTGTCAAATTAATTTTTCTCTAGCTAGAATCTGTTGTCTCCACCTTCCATGATGGAAATTTGACCCCACCTAAATCCCAATTAACAGTTTGCTTTTTGTGTTCTACTGGAAGTGTCACTTTTACTTTATTTAACTTTTTTTCCTTTTTGTAATTGGGAATTTCCCTCTAGAAGCTTGAGAGAAAGAGAGACAATACAGGGTTGTTGACTTGCCTCTGGTCTCTGTCTCTAAAGATTGTGATGCATTGTATCTTAACAGTTTTCTTAATTAAGTTGATATCCATAAGAACATCAATTTGGAACGAATATAACACTACTAGTGATTACACCTTAACACAGTAAAATTCATTAAAAAAAAAAATCAATTAGAGCATGAAGAAGAATCAGTATAAAAGTATATCTAGAAGACCAAGCAAATAGTAGTATTTTTCAATGAAACAGGAAGAAACACAGAGAGGATATTTATCAGCAGAGAATTCTTTACCTCTGAGAATGCAATCAGCCTAGTTAAAAAGCAAAAAGACCCTCTTGCGCTTGAGCTTTTTCTGGGGTTAGTACAAACAATCATCAATGATCCTCTCAGAAGCAGGAAAATTTACAGTGATAGAGCTTTTGCACTCCAAGTTCTTAAGCCCCATTTGTTTTAGTATTGATTTTTACAGAAGTCACAGAATTATCAGCAGAAATATCAAATGGGACCCCAGATTAGGCTCAAATTCTGAGCAGAAAATATTTCCTTGACAGTGACAAGCAGCCCACAACCAATTTGCAGAATGACAACATAATAATCGATTCTTTGGAGGAAAACAAAGTGTAGTTATTGCTCAAATGCAGTCATCCATTGAAAAGTAAGGTAACGTGTCAGAAGTGCAATAAAGCGCAAAAGCTCAAAAGATTAAGATAAAGTAAACAAGATAATCAACTATTTGTCAAATAAGTTGACGGGAACAGTACCTTCCAATGAAGATCATAAAGCGAATGTTGACTATGCATTTTGCAGCAGCCGTTCTGGAATCCTCATCAAACCAATTTGTAATGCATCCAAGATTTCAAATTTTTGTTTGTTCTGTTAATTTCTGGATCTTTCCTTTGTACATAGTCTAATGCAAACTGGGAAATTTCAGGGGCCAAGAGGACCATCCCACAGCTTGGTTGTAAGATGTCTCTACCAACTACCATCCTTCACCTCACGGTCCAAACTCCATAGTCCAATACAAAGGGGTACAAGCTGAACAGGCCTAAGAAGGCCCCCAACCCCATCACCGACAAAAGCCGAAAAAAAAGAACCCAGCCCTGCTGGCCAAATTCTGACAAGAAGAGATTTCCTCCGCAGCTCACCTCTAAATTTCTAATCCCAAAAAGAACCCCATTAAAGGAAGGGAAAAGGCCAAAGGAACCCATCTCCAGACTCCAGTAATGGGAGAAGATCACCACCGAGCCCTCAAAACAGAACTCTATTACTGGGGAACCACTCCAGAGGACGAATACTACAACCTCCATGGCATCAAATCAACAAAATCCTTTTACACTTCGCCCAGAGGGATCACCCTCTTCACCAAATCATGGCTACCTCATAACAACCCTCCACGTGGCGTCATCTTTATGGTCCATGGCTATGGTAATGACATCAGCTGGACTTTTCAGGCAACCACAATCTTCCTTGCCCAAAATGGTTATGCCTGTTTCGCCTTGGACCTTGAAGGCCATGGCAAATCCCAAGGCCTCAGGGCCTATGTCCCAAATGTTGACCTTGTTGTCGATGATTGCCTCTCATTCTTCAAATTCATTTTGTCCCAAAATCCCACCTTTCAAAACCTCCCCAAATTCTTGTACGGTGAGTCAATGGGGGGAGCAATTTGTTTGTTGATTCATTTCAAGATCCCAACTTTGTTCAATGGTGCAATCTTGATTGCACCCATGTGCAAGATTTCTGATAAAGTTAGGCCTAGATGGCCTATTCCTGAAATCTTGACAATTGTGGCAAGATTTGCGCCAACTTTACCTATTGTGCCGACAGCTGATTTACTAGAGAAGTCTGTCAAAGTCCCAGAAAAGAAAATTACTGCAGTATTGAATCCATCGAGATACACTGGGAAACCAAGATTAGGGACTGTTCTTGAGCTTTTGAGGGTCACAGATTACATTAATGGTAGATTATCTGACGTTAATCTTCCGTTTCTTGTGTTGCATGGCAGTGCTGATGTTGTTACTGATCCACAAGTGAGTATGGAATTGTATGAATTGGCTAACAGCAAGGACAAGACAATCAAGATCTATGATGGGATGCTGCATTCCTTGTTGTATGGGGAACCTGATGAGAATATTGAAATTGTAAGAGGGGATATCTTAAAATGGTTGAACGATAGATCATAGATGCTGAGATAAGAATGTAAAGTTTATTGTTTCCATGTTGAGATGAATTTGATTCATTTACTGTTTATGAGTCCAAATGGATGAATGTACTTTTATGCATAGCTATGGCTATAAAGTGCAGTGAAATTTTAGTGCAATCTATGATAGAATTTTGTTATTTGTTCCTCCATTGATGAGTTCTACATATGTAATTTGGTATTTGCTGCTTGACATAGCTGCTTTCTGCAGTGCCTGAATTTAGAATGTGAAATTCCACTTGTTCTTGAGCTCTGCCTAGAAGCTAAATTGTTGATGTGGCTTCAAAAAGACACAGCAGAATTGGCCAGACTTCGATCTATTCTAAGGAAAAACAACAACCAACATATTATTAGCACATCTTTGGATTCAAAAAGGGGGGAATAGATGAAAAGCGACTCCTTTGTTTTCTGTTTACTGTCTACAATTATCGGCGATTAGTGTTAACAGTAATTTGTGGAAAATGTCCTCTCAGAGTGCTTGCAAAATTTGCTAATCCTGGTAAATCAAAGATCGCCTGTTAAGTTGGATGTATACTGGGATCTCTTCATTTTTTGTTTTTTATCCTTAGTCCATCATTCCACTGATTCGAAGGGAGTTAGAAACAGGGGTGCCACATTTACAATGATGAGAATTGATTCTTGGTCGCTGCAGTGTCTAGAAGCAGAGTAGCATATGTCTTGGCATATTAACGATTACTCTCCATAGATTGGTTTTAGGACTCAAGATCAATTTAGATGAGAAAACCATCTTCTCCTTGTTAGATACAAGCAAATTGTTATGCAGATGATGCTTTCCTTCTATGTGATTGTTGTCTTCTATAATGGGGTGAGCTCAGTAAGGGACCTGGTCGGGGGGGAAGATTCTTTATCTTACTTGGGAGCTGCAATGACTTGTACAGGCAGAAATACAAACTTGCACAATTTTATTTACTTGTATAATAAGCACAATTCTCCAACCACCATTTTATCTTGCATACATTATATCAAGAAAGTGTTACGGTATTTTTGTACAAAAGTTATCCCAACTAATCTTCTATCCAAACACGCTCGCTGCAGCCTAAAAATCCAATCTTAATTCACTTTACGATTCTAGTTTGTCCTTTTAAACTGTAAAATGTTTTGACCTAGTGCCGAATGCTCATGAAAGACTTTACCCATGCCAAGCTCATAGTATTGCTTAGGTATCACCTAGGATCAATGTTGACCTGCATTCTTGATCATCATGAAAAGAAGAACATCCAGTCTGGTGTTTAAACATGCATTTGACTTCTTAATGACATTAAATTAAGTTAAAATTTCACTATTGATCAAGTTCAGTTCGAGTAGCCTGGTTCTTTCGTCCTGAATTAGTTTTCCTTTTCCTTCATGAGTTCAGCTTCATAAAGGAACACTAGAACTTGTTGAAACTTGATTTGATCGGTTACGGGATCATTGAGAGAACTCTCATTGAGACGAACTCAAGTAAATTATTTGCGTGGATAATTTTGGATACTAGACATTTTGAGGGCAAAAGCAACTTGTAAAAGAAACTGCAGACAACAGAAAAGACATTGCACACTTGAATTCATTTATATGCAAAATAGTGGTAAAATGGGATATCAATCTGGCAAAAGTGGAGACGACTGACAAGGGGCAATTATGTGGGAAACTAACAAGAATGGGGAGAAAAAAGGCATGCAGAATTGTAAATGCACATCTAAATCTCCCCCGAGTCATCTAATGGAACACTTGTATGGACTCGTAATTGTTCATATACCCCTGCTTTTAAGGCTTCAACAAAAGGGATTTGAAGATCAATTAGGAGCCTGGGATGGGGAGAGAGATTAATATTGGCTTTGCATTGTCATGGCTTAAGCTTGTCAATAGTTAGGAATTCAAAGCTCAATATTTGCTAAACGCAACCTGCAACATGGCAGATTTAGTTATGCCGCAAATTGTGGTGTTGTTTTCTAAGGGGAGTCAGAAAGCAAGGGACGTGAAAAGATGATGGCCTTAAGAGTAACAAGGTTTGGTGTAGAATGTCCTTTTCAAAACAAGAAGTTTAGGTATGGAACTAGCATTTTTTCACAGTGGGTGAATCCCAATTAACTAAAGCTACGATTCTATGCTATATTTTGCTTTGGTTACAAGAATTGGAAGTCTGTGGCAACACCACCTCCACATCAATACCACCATGTATTTGGACCAATTCGAAACTTGTACAGAAAGAAGATAGTGTATATTCTTCCTCTGGATGGCCCTATTGTCACCTTCTCTAGGCATTGTCCAAAGTTCATAATGTTTTTCACGTTTCTCAATTGAAAAGGTGTGTATCGGAGCCTAACTATATCTTGAGTTTGATTCATTGGTGATTAGAGAAGGCTTGACTTGTGAAAAATCACTCTTTAAAATTGTGGACCAAAATTAGCAAGTCTTGAAAAAGATAACTATACCATGCATCAAAATTCAATGGACGAATCATAATGTCCATGAGGTAACTTGGGAGCTTGAAGAAGAGACATGAAACAAGTACAATAGTTATTTGAATCCCAAGATACGTTAAGTTTTGAGATCAAAATTTGGTTACTGGTGTTTTAGAATTTTGAAATACATTATGATATTAATTTACTTGTGCAAGTTGTTAAGTGTGAGTTTGTATTCCATATTGGATATTTTACAAAAAGTCTCTCTGCTTGGTGAATATAAATATAGTGGGCTCAAATGACTTTGAAGTGTGCCAAAGGCACCAACCTACGAGAGTTTTAGGGGGCCTATACTCTAATTTAGGAGAGGCTTTTAGTTGGGCATCAAATCAAAAGAGCATCCTTCTGTCACCAATTGGTTGGATGGATGTTTCCTGTGAGTCCCATTTAGGTTTAGTTTACCTGTGGTCTTAAGTCTTAATCTAACATTTAAATTTCAGTTAACTTTTGAAAAAAACAAATCAAATCAAAAGAGCAAGTTCATGGGTTTTTGAGCCATTAACCCTTTTGTGCTATTTAGACTCTTTTGTGTTTTCAATTTTAGATGCTTTCGAACCTAGACATTATTCCTTAAGGTTTTGTATCGTCTCTTTTGTACTCTATTTTGTTATAGTAAATTTGCTACCCCTTCACCCCATTATAGTAAATTTGCCATCCCTTCACCCGTGAACATAAGTCATTTGACCGAACCACGTAAATTTTGGTGTCTCCGTGTTTGATTTACTTGTTATATTATTGCTTTTGTTGGGTTGCCAAAAGCCTAATTGCTCTCGTTGGTCAATTTTTTGGAACCAGTCCTAACACGGGTGGACAAGTACCTATAAACCATTTATTGGACATGTGATTGTATACCCCTTTTCTAATTTTTTGAGGATGGTGGAAGATAATGATCGAGTTTGGGGCCACTAGAGTAGGAGTGAAAGCTTGTTTTGGCATAGCCTGTGTTACAGTTGATATGGATTGTGACTTAGAAATTAAGAATATGATATATGGTTGTAATGAGTAAAAATGATATGGAAGTTAATTTTCTATGGATATGGATTTGGAAGTAAAAATGATATGGATTTGCGGCCGACAGAACTAAGATCCTTTTGCCTTGGACCTGTAAACAACAATGCAAATTCTTTTGTCTAACTCTAAGAAGCCAAGAATTTCATGCAAATTGGTGGTGTGACTTTGGCCAAAGCAAGAATTGATGCTGGCAGCACCCAAAGGCCTTCACCACATATCAGTCCAGAAGCAACTGCTGGAACCATCAGCTCTGCTTTCTTGGAGTTAAGTTTGTGCAATAGGAACACAACCAAACTTCCAATACACATGTCAATTGCGACGTATGCCCCAACTAAGAAGGGCAGTGCCATGGCCATTGGCACTGGCATCCATTTTCCAATCCTCGCCGGAGAAAGATCTTTCACTATATTGATGCCAACTGCCAAGGCAAAGAAGGCATAACAGAGATCCAGGCAATGTCGCGGCAATGCTGAAAAGCCTTCAACTCCAAGAACGGCCATGTTTCTGTAAATGATAGCATAGGGGGCCTTAAACTCGCCGTTGGGGTTTCCAACATCGAATGCCTTGTAGAACAGGAAGAAGCTGAGGGGTGCAACCACACAACCTATAGCTGTGCCAATGGCCTGGCTCAGAAACATTGCTCTAGGGGACGTGAAGGTTAGATGTCCTGTTTTGAAATCTTGCATCAGAACACACGAAACAGAAATGACCGACTTCATGAGACCTGCCCCAGCCAATCCTGCCACAACACCGTGTTCCTTTCCCACCAATGCAGCAATGAGAAAAAGCCCTACTTTACCATAATTGTAGCCCATGTTCAAATCCGTCAAACCGGCTCCATAAGCATTGCAGAAAGCTAATGATGGAGCGAATATGTATGCTATGACAACATAGTACCACTTGAGCGCAGGAAAAATTAAGGGAATGGCTATTGCTGAAATGATTGCCAGTGGGATATACCCACACGCTGCTATCCACATTGGAATTTTTTCTCTGATGAAGACCTCATCTTGTTTCCCATCATTAATGACATCGTCATTGTTACTTTCCTCTGCAAAAAGGAAATGTAAAGTTTTCAGAGTCTTTTTATTGCACAGGATCGTCCTGATTTACATTCCAGGAGTATAATGTTCGATGAGATGCTTGAAAATCTCTTTAAACACATAGCCTAAAGATAGGCGTGGCGTGAATAAAGTTTAGGAATGAATGCTTCCAGGTATTATAGCCTTGCACACTTGTACATAACTTTACCTGAGCTGATTTTTCTCCTTTGGAACTTGACATACATGCTACAAAGCGTGATACAAGTTATCTTGATGAAATTGTATAGCCCATCACCTAAAAGGAGAGCAATGGGGATGAAGACCTGCCAGGAGATCATATTTGAATTGAATTATTAATCCAACATGACATCGAATCTCCATGAAAAATAGACATGCTAAATCCAGATGCACATATAAATGTGTCAATGTTCGGATATCTGTGGAAGAAAGAGGGAGAGAGACCTTATAACCATTAAGACTTTTCATACTGCCTTCTGGTATTCCTTCCGGGAACCAATGTCCTTTTTGCTTTTTGATGAGTGGCCACATTATGCCCCATGAGAGCACTGAGCCAAGAAGCATAGACAAGTTCACAACGTGGGGACAGATCATTCCAGTGCCCACATAAGTAAAGCTAAAATCAAAGTAGAATCTGACCAGAAAAAAGATCGTAGTATTAGCAAGTCAAACGACTTCAATGATAGGAAGAAAAAAACTGTAAGTGCTGCTGCATCATATAGACATACGTTTGCCTCTGAGCTTGCAATCCGAATGTAGGAAACGTTGAGAATCCGCATTCTCCTTGTCCGGAATAAAACCACTGAAAAAACCCCCATAAGAAACTCAATGAGAACATCTTTGTGAAACCTCGTACCTGCTTTCTGCACAGTCAAAAATTATATGTCATCATTACCAACATTAGTTTTTTTTTTTTTAATTAGCTTATTAAAAACAGAAAGAAAAAAAAAAAGCACATATTTCTATACTTGATAGCTTATATGTATATTAAAGAGAGAAAGTATACTTAGCCATCTTGTCACCCATGGAATGAAATCCATTGATCAGAATAGCAGTTGCCGTGCCACTTGGAAAGGTCAATTTGTAGTCTATTATCAAGATCTGCAGACCAATAGGAACTCCTAAGACTTTTGTATTATGGTCCAACAGCAAAACAATAGCAAATGTGTAAGAGGGGAATTGGATGTACGCGATGAATAGCCTTTCATCACTTGGTCAACCATCTATATCGAATATACAAATAGAAGTATAATAGTATATCGATGTTTCGCAGAAAGTTGAGAATCTTCAAAAGTCGCAATCCATTTCAGTGCAGCTAATTAAAGAGTAGGACACAAATCAGCATGATGAGAATACAACTTTGTATATTTCTCCCTCAAAAAATAGAGGAAAATGAGCCAGAAGATTGTTAAATTTTACGAATTGCGTCATGTCTGATGTTCAAATCATTTAGGAAGAGGAGCAAAACCAACAATAAAGACAAATGCCATATTCGTGTACAGATACCTTTCGGAGTGGAATCAACACGAAAAGACCAATGAAACAAACTGCAAATAGGTAGCCGGTCATCCAACCAATCCCAGGTTCCTTGTAGCTGCCCGGAGGATTTCCCTCAGTGTTTACTCCTGTCTGTTCATATGTCTTCTTACTTAGAGCTAACAGATAAGAACCAAATCCGCCTAAAAGTCCAAAAACAAGTCAAAAGGGATAGACAGATAGGGACAATAGTAAGAGAGTGGATAGACTAAACTCATTGTACTGTATTACTAAGAGTGCTCTAACCTCCCATTGTAATGCTGTAACACGCAACTGCACATGTTTGTATCATGGTGTTCTCCTGCGGCGTGAAGGGAACTGAAACTAGTCCAATCTTTCGAACCAGCTTTGTCCATGTACGAACAACGATGAATGCAAGAAGAGCAGCAGAGACATTAAGATGTGGATTAACACCTGTCGTGAGGTTCAGCTTCATAACTATGATGCTGTAGATGCTCCCTATCAATACACTGACGATGACACCTCGGACAGTGATCTGCTTCTTCCATGGTTGAAGCCTCCTCTGAACCTCAGCCGCTCTCTGCAGCTCTTCCAAGTCCTCTCTCTCAACCGTTTCTTCCTTCTGGTGATGATTCGTCTTTTTTTCAACATCCATAGCTTCTACAGGAGTAGTATTCCTCATTTTTAATTTCAAGAAAAATCTCAATGCCGTATAAGAGGAGTTAAATCCTACCAAAATACATGTAAATTGTGACACATGGGATTTTTTATAAGAATGATTGGGCTGTCATTTTGTTGATAGCTCAATGGTCATGATATGCATCCTCTACTGTACACGTTTGGCCTTTCATGCCGTCGCGCCCTTTTCATTGACTCTCGTTTCTCCATGTTACTTGAGGTTGAGGTAGTTGTGACTTGTGATAATGGTGG
The DNA here is from genome assembly GCA_013103745.1 of Gardenia jasminoides. Lineage (NCBI taxonomy): Eukaryota > Viridiplantae > Streptophyta > Magnoliopsida > Gentianales > Rubiaceae > Gardenia > Gardenia jasminoides. Next base: position 4,877,758 of record CM023095.1, read on the forward strand.
AGTAAAGATGATTCTTCCTCCATAAAGTTGCGTCTCTAGAATGTGGGTCGCGGGAGAGCGACAGGGATAGCAACGATTCTCAGTGCGATGTAACAATGTTTTAACACGTTCGACCTGTGGATAAGTTTAACAGACTTTAAAAGAAGTGTTGATCAATGATAAAAGAAGTTGTACTTTGATTGATGAGGAATGAAAATTACATGGTTCTAGTGTTTACAAGCTCCATTTTTTCACCCCATTTCAAGATGAAATTTCATTCCATTTCAAGGTGAAACAGTTATTTCAAACCTTTTTCAGTTGCAACTTATTTACATGTATTTCCAAGTCATTTACACTTAAAGATAAGCTTGTCTGAAATGAAACCTGTGGAACCTCATCCACAAATTGCATCAAGTGTCATCTGATTGGTCACAAGAGCTGAAGAGATTCCTTTCCTTGGGTTGATGAACAACTTGATCATCAATAAATAACATAGGTAGACGAGTTGGGGGGGTGGGGTTCACTTATTACCTTCGTACGTAAAAGTTGCTTGTTTATCTGTGTACTAGAAAAGAAAACCTTGGATTAGTCGAAGATGTTCTGGTTTTTGAAGCAACTTCCAATGAAAGAATTTCCAGAGGTATTTGGATTTCGGGTGATTGTAAATTCAGTGTAAACTTATAGGTCCCCTCATATTTTGTGTCCTTTGAGCTTCAAGCAGAGTTGAATAAATCAATTATCTGTCCTAAATCTCAAAAATATAAAATTTCTTTTGGGTATATTTGTCCTTGATCTAATTAATTAATTCCCATTATCGACTATGTTTCATTTTCTTTAACGATGGGTACAGCCTTGATATATTGCTTACTTCCTGGTTGTCAGCATATATAATTATATATATACACACACATGAATGGAAAATCTTATACTAAACAACATATGACCTAAACTAGGATAGAAACAAACTAATAGATAATTCACCTTCTTAATTTTAGGAATTTTCACATTTATGTCTATGGTTTAGTTATATTTGTAATTTGTGTCTATAGTTTAATAATATTCATAATTCATAGTAGGTGAACTCTATATAATTACCTTTTTTTTTATTCGGGTCAAGCAACAATGACACTGCAGTCTTTAGGAGCACCTGTTTGTCATGTAGCATTCATATATATCATCATCACATATAGCCTCTGCCTAACACGTAGCATTAAAACTTAAACATCAATATAAATGTTCATAAACTTTTTTCAAACAGCAGACGCATAATTTCCATTAAAAAAATGAAAAACAGCAGATGCATATATCACAATTTAGTGGGGGAACCAGATAGGAATAAGGGTGGATAATTATCACCCCCTCCCCCCAATTTAATAATATTATACAATAATCTTAAAATTTTTTATGATTTTTTAGTTTGAACCAAATTTACCCCCCTTGAATTTTATAAAGTTCTCTCTTTTAGTTATATTGCCCCCCCCCAAATTTTAAAAAAAAAATGCATTATCATTTGAAGTTTTATATGTCCCCCTTTATTCTATATTTACTTCGTAAGAAAATAAAATTTTTGATTGATTACCTCTAACAAAAATTTTGGACCTATTCCAAAATAAACATTAATGACACTCTAATAGAAAAAAAAGGATTTGGCTTTTTAAATCAAAGTACATGCTATATTTCTTACATTAATCTAAAAGCATAATTTACGTTGAAATTAATCGTTGCACCCCCTCACCGCAAGGTCCTAACTCCGCCACCAGTACAATTTCTTTTTAAACTATGAACTGTATTATTTTAGATGGTATATCATAAGCAATCTCGCTTTAGCAGCCTTTAAAGTATGGATAAGGAGTTTATGTTTCCACTTTTAATTATAAACTTCTTCCTCACCATATGATTGTGGAATATAGGAGTTATATAGATGGATGGATTCGGCAGTAGCCTGTAATTCTGTGTTGGGCACGCAGTCCTAAATTCCATTTACTGAAAGCGTGGTTATTTTTGGGATTACGGCGACTTGTAAAGAAATATTTCTGATACAAGTATTTTTAATAAAAGTACTTTTAAATTATCATAAACTCGACTCCTTAAATTATAAGAAATTAGTTACCAAACACCATTTAATACTAAAAAGCAATTCCCTGTAAGCGCACTTCAACTCTAAATGCGGCCTTATTAAATTTGGCTTACGCCTCTTGGGGGGGGGGCAAAAATTAGTAAGCACCACTGTGTAAGTCTCTATCTTGGTCTTTGTCGTGGAGTCTCAATTTAGTAGATCAAGACTAGGCCCTGCGTATGTCTTCCACTTCCTTTGAGCTAATTTCACTTGGCGAGTTGGCGTGGACTAAAAAGCAACTAATAGGACGACAAAAAGAAGCAAAGGACACAAATGATTATTTTACTATAAATCATGGGTCCTAATTATAATAAAGCAGAAAAATCACCAGAAAACAGAACTTACTATAGCTCAAATGAGGTAAATATGAGTATGGTACTGATAGATAAGATAAAAAAACTAATTGTGACAAATAGTGTGAGTGAGAGATCTCAAATTCAAATTCTCCAACTTACACTTAAAAAAAAAAAACTAATGTAGAAGTTCAAGGGAGGGAGATAGTTATCAAAATACGGCAAATTGCAGCCGGATAGAAACAAGGAAACATATCATCTTGCTTGGATTGAGGTTTTTTGAAAAAAAAATTTATATTTTTTATGATCACATTTTATGAATACCTTTTTATCTTATGTACATTAAATCATTACAATATATTTTTTTATAAAAAAATTTAGAGAGGGTTTGGAATACAGCTGGCTCTCCCTGATTTAATTTGCCCCTCGGATGCACCGTTTAAGTACTCAACTAGTACTGATGAACTGAAAACAAGGATGTGTCACTCAAGAAAAGGTCAAAAAAGACAGGCTCAATAATGTAAAGTTGGACTTTTTTGGTAAAGGCCTCTAGGACACTTGATGGCCTGAGAAAAGATGCAAGTCAAGTCCTACTCCGCAAGGTGGTTTTGCCTGTCACCAACGTTGAACTTGGACAGCAACGTCAAATCAAGAAGAATTTGCACAAAGGAATTAATGCTGACTCAACTGATACTCCCCTACTATAGTCCATTATGATTGCTAGACAGATGATTTCACAACTTTTGGAATTGGATTTTCTGGATATTAACCTAAAATATCAAAAGCACAACTGACACGAAATTAAATTAAACATATTGTATTAAGCAGCAGATGTCTTGTCCAAAATCAACTACGCAGTTGCTCCAAAATCCAAAATGGATAGATTTGCACTGTTGGCCGCCTTGTCCTATCTTAATTTGCCGTCATCCTTTCTAATACAAAGTCATCTTTCTAGTGCTTCTCGTCGGTCCATATTTTGCCTATCCTTTAGAAACAAAAATTTTAAAAATTTCGCGATTCAGAAGATAGCACACTGTTTTGCAAAAACCCATAGTTTTGAAGGTCAATCCTTTTATTTTTGTCCAATTAATTAAATTTACATCTCATAAGTTTAAGCCAAGTTACAAGTTAAATTCTAGAGTTTGACCAAATTACGTCTTTCGAGACTTGGGATATCTTTGGACAGGGTACGTGAGATAGCACGTCTAAAAGTGTATGTTCTCTTTTTTTAAACTCCAATCTACTCCTTTATTTCTTTGGGTAGGGTAGGCTAAGTTTGGAAGTTGAGATTTGAAGAGAAATGAAGGGAAAAGAAGGGCAATTTAAAATTTTCCCTTGTTCAGGAGTTTTAAATGGAAAGAAAGAAAAGAAAGGTGGATGGAAATAGAAGAATAAATTGGTTAAAAAACTTTCCTTCTAAAAAGGGAAGAAATGGAAGAAAAAATTAATTTAACCTTTGTAAGTTCGTTGAAAATGTCAACTTTATTCATAAAATGTTAAACAATAAAATCATAATACCCAATATGTTCAAAATCATTTCTTTTCTTTTCTAATCTCCCAATCAACATGAAAGAAAACCATTTCTCCTCTTTTCTTTTCTAAAATCTGAAGTCTGAAATCTGAAATTTGAATCTATTAAGTGATTGAATTGTTTAGTACTAAATCTAATATATTTGAATGTATATCACATTAAGTGATAAGTGAATAGTTTATTACTTAATTTTGGGAACAAGTTTTGCCTAGAAAATTCAGTGCTGCTTAATTAATTCAGATGTTCTATTTTCGATTATCAAACGGTCTGAATGCGTTAAGATCTAAATCCATTAAATTTAAGTACTGAATTGGGTTATCAAATGGGGTGAGATTACTATGTTGAAAATAGGTTGGGAGGTGTCCATTGTTTGTAGTATATTCCATTGTAAATTTGTTCTGACGCGAGACTTCACCTATTATTTAAAGAATCATGGGAATGCCTGTTGTGAGCACCCGTATGCCCTAACCATTGCCGATTTATGTACTTACATGTTTTGCACGAAACAACGACCGTTTTTGCCTTGTTTATAATTGTGTCAAAACCCTACCCGTGATAAGCAAAATTTTTGCTAAAAATTTAGCACTTGCCACATATGTTTAAAGTACTAAAATAGTGCTCACTATCTAGCAATAGTGCTAGAAAAATATGTGGGGAACAAAGTATAATGTTACTTGAAATTCAAGGGCTAAAAAATAAATAAACCTTTGCACCTTAGCCCTTTACTAAAAATAGAAAATGAGGTAAAATCTTGTCTTGTTTTCTTCTTGCCTTGGCCGAACCTAAAAAAGTTGGAACAAGTCTTGATTCTTCTTGAAATTTCATCCGCAAGCATGACAATGCAATCTATGAAACTTGTCCAAAAACTAAGCTATTGAGTAAGCAACTTATGCTTACTCATGCTTGGCTTTCTTGAGCTATAAATACATGAAGAGTTCAACACTTAAACCATTTGCTTCCTTGAACCTGTTAGCCGTGAGCTTGAAGAAGAAAAACCAGCCAATGTAACCAAATTCTACTACTACTAAAACTAGCTTGAAACCGAAGACAAAAGGACTTGAATCGTTCTTAGATTTCGCTTGGCAATTTCTTCCACTCATTCGTGCTTTGTAGAAGGTAACTCGAGCTAATAAATTTTCCTTATTCTTGGCTCAATTATGCACATAGGATGTCTAGCAAGTTACACATTTTAATTGCTGAAAAATTTGCCCTATGAATAGCCGAGCATGCTTAGATAATTCCAGATTTGATATACATGCCATACTTGATCGGCTAGAGTGCTTTAAGCTGTTCAACAGCCATGATTTTGATTGAATTTTTGGAAAACCTTGGTAAAAAGATGTTCCAGATGCTGAACTATATGTGTAGGTGGTTGTGTAGTGAATTCAAGTGAAAACAAAAACGTTTAAAGAAGTAAAAAACACAACTATGGCAAGCACACAGTTTTCGGGTAATAACAGGTTGACAAAACTAGTATCAGAAAAACGCTTATAACTTGGTGTAGAAAAGTCAGAATTGAGTGCCATTTATGGCATTTGAAACTAGACTCATAGAGATTTCCAACGGTATAAAATACACAATCTGATTTCTTTCCTAAGAACTGCAGAAACCTATGAAATTACCTGATTTTTAGAACCTGCAAACCAGTGAATAACCCTTGAACAGGTTTATGATGAAATTAAGCCATCTTCTGAACTGAATTTGTACATAATTTCTTCTAGGTGTTTGTAGTACTCTAAATCTAGTTTCCAACGGTATAAAGTGAGCAGAAATTAGACTTGTATAACTCAAGTTATGATCCATGCAAAAAACTGTGACGGATAGGCTATACTGTGCGATTTCTTTAGTGGAATTGCCGAGCCTGTTGTGCGATCCGTTAGCGGAATTGTCGAGTCTGATGTGCGATCCATTAGCAGAATTGTTGAGTCGGATGTGCGGTCCATTAGCGGAACCGCTGAACAGAGCATGCCGACCGTTGGCGGAGTTGTCTAGACCGTTAGCGAAAATGCCGACCCTCGCATGCTAACCCGTTAACGGAATGACCGACCCTCGCATGCCAACCTGTTAGTAGAATGACTAACCTAGCTTGAGGATACATTAGCGGAACCATGTACCCTAGCTGACCCCGTTAAACAAACAACCGTGAACTTGATCATACAAACCGTTAAGTAGGCCTGTAGATACCCTATTGTGCTCGAAAGGTTTCCAACAAAACCATGCCCAAATTTAGCCTAAAATGGCGGCCAAAACATTAACCTGTCAAATAGAACCGGGCGTGCTGACGACCTCTGCCCTGGCTCGAGCGCAACTACAGAACCAGTCATTTCCATGCCTATCACACGGAACGACTACCCAACTGGTATCGGTACGGGCTGACATCCATACCTAATCAAGTGCCTGACTAACCGATACGTTGACCTTCACCATTAACCACTGGTGCCGACTAGTGTCAACTCGTGCCGACTAGTGTCTACTAGTGCCGGCTGATGTCGACCGCTACCGGTCACGTACGGAACGTGCCGACTAGAGCCGATCACATAACAACACCACATCCCACAACCCGCACAGTCCCGATACCGACTTGAACCCCGAATGACCCTAACACTTGACTGCTTGGGGCAATACTTGACTAATAAATCTCACCTGGATCCAAACCAATCACGATCACCATCCGATACCCAGCACTAACTGTTACCTATACAAGTCGAACCCTAAATATTATCCCGACCTTTGAACTAATCCTAACTTACACTACTAGCTTGTTAATAGAAGTGAATTGATCAAAATTATTTTAACAAGAAAACTTAACAAAATTGGTTAAAGGTCTAACACTTGATTACTCTCATAATCCGACCAGGCATTAAGTGGGACGCTGGAAAGAGGAAACCAGAACCAAACTACTGAAGGCTAGGGGTCCTTTATCTGTTTGATTGTTTACCTGCTATTTATAAAACGTGCTACATGCCTGATTGCTATTTTGCCAATTATGTGAAACTATTTGAAAAATAGGGTAAGTGTGTACTTTATTGCACTCACCTTAAATGATATCACTTTATGTGAATTACTTGTGTATGACTGATTGACGCCGTTGTGTACTTTACTGCAACTGGCACTACTGTTTCGAGATCCCAACCCCATTGGCAAGTTGGCTTGACTCTAGCCAGCACCGAGTTATGTCGGGCAAGTTAACGAACCCTAGGTATTGTTAAAGATTTACTCGAGAGTATTACCGCCTATTGATTGTTTGGTTTTCGGGCCCAAAAATTGGAGAGAGGGGACTGGTGACAAAAGACTATTAAAACTGCACCGACACTATACCGAACTGCATCCTTTTACTAAAAGTGTTATTGTTGCTTTCTGCTAAAAGCAGAAACAGCTACGTGAAAATACTGTGATATATATATGCTATTGCTATTGACCCCGTTCAACGGGCGTACATGCTAAATGTGCACTTGCTATTTATGGAAATAACCTCTGAACTGTGTTTACTTGATTGTTTGTTGGGACACTCACTAAGTGTTTAGGTTACCCCTTTTAACTGTTTCCCCTCCCAAGTTCGAAGCTTAGTTTGGCAGTCCAGTGATAGCAGAATAAACCTCTGCGGACATATTTTTGAAGACAGTAGTTACTTGTACATTGATATTTAAAATTAGGATTCAAATACATCTTTTGGATTGTAAAATAGATGCATGTAAGTTTGTGATTCCTTTAAGTATGAATTGTTGATTTCCTATTACGGGTGAAGTTTGAATAAATTATCGAACGACTAAATGAGTCCCGACAAGAGTCGGGCAGGCAATCCGCTAACCCCTCTGCTATGAATTAGGTGAAGGTGGGGCCGCCGCACCGGTTTATCCTTGAAATTTTTTTCCGGCTCTGTTATGGTTCTTCTTGGTACTTTCGGTGGCGAATTTTGTTATTGAACCATCATTTCTTTCTTGTTGAAGGAACCTGATACATAGAATGTCCCCTTATGACAAGTGATGGCATTTATCTCTTAATAAGATTTACCTTGTATGGCTGCAGTGTACGTGCTAACAGTTTTCATTTCATTAGCAATGTATCTTTTCTGACTTTTCTTTTTTCATTTTAGAACTTCTCACTTTTTATCATCCCTTAACATATTCTTTTGAGCAAATTGTTCAAAATGTCATCGAACTATCCCATTTAGCCAAAATTGTTACTAAATTTATTCGTTAGCCAAAAGTGTCACTCAACTAATAAAAACATGTATTCCGTGTCATTCCGTCTCCTTCAGCCGTGAAGGGAGACGGAAATGCTATCACGTGCGCGGCACGCTTGATTCGTGAGGGCTAAGATAGTCAAAATGGCGTCGTCGTATCCACATCCAATCTCCCTCACCATCTGCGAAGTCGTCGTATCCACAGAAGCGAGTCTATTCTGTGCATCTTCTCCAACCCCCCCTCCAAAAAATTTAGATAAAATTGACGATGTCGGGGAGGAGTGTTTGATCTTGTCGGCTGCGAGCTTCAATTGGGTCTCATTCCCCACCAAAATAATCACAGAAGTCCATCAAAAGAGTCACCTGCCTAGCCAATTTGCAATGCCCACTCTACATCAGGACAATGAACATAACTCATTCATTCCAGCGAAATCTCAAGAATGCATCTATATTTCTTTTGGCTCAAAATACTACCAAAACCAAGCTATAATAAACAGAGAAACAAAATCTGATCTTTATGCTTAAAAAGCATACAAATCAGTATAATTTCATAGGAAAACGGATAAAACAAAGACCTGCTTACCCAGAAAAGGAAGGGAAGAAAACCAGTGTAGAAAGGAACAGAAACAACACAAGATAACCCAGAAAACAAAGCATCCAAAAATCCATACTGGTATTTCTGCCAAAAAAATAAAAATAATAAGAACCCAGAAAAATTTAAACAATAATGTATCTTTCCAAACAACAATAATGCATAAAAATGAATTTTTTTTTTGGTGGGGGGCGCCGGCGGGGAGAGGTGGTTGCAGAGGTAAGCAAACTTGGATCTTTAGAATAATGGGAGTGGCAGAGATGACTTGTGAGAAACCCAAGGTTGAGTCAAAGATCTAATTTTTCTTGTTGAGATGCAGCCCAACTCGCCCTTCACCACAATTGTAGCTACATTCTCGCCGTTGTAGAGGAAGCCATGTGCTTTTGTATTCCATTTATCATCTTTAGATTTCTATCCCATATCAGATAATTTTAGCGTCTCATCTAGTTCATTCTAATCGTTGTGAGTGGGTTCATTAGTGCGCTTATATTTTTTTTACAATTTTACCCTTAAAACCCTAGATGTGCAGTTCACGTGAAATCCATTCCGTTTGCTTTAAAGCTCCAATTTCACGGAATGCTACAAAACATGCATTTTGGTTAATTGAGTGACACTTTTGGCTAACGAATAAATTTAGTAATAATTTTGGCTAAATGGGATAGTTCGATGACATTTTGAACAATTTGCTCTATTCTTTTTAGTCTTAGCTACTAATCTTAACAGCTTAAACATTTTCCCCCTAACATTTCCGAACCTGCCGTCTCTTTACTGAGCAGCGGATTGCAGCTCAGCTGCTCAATGCATTAATTAGATTCCTTAAAGAAAAGATTTTTTTTTCTTTTTGGGTATCTTTTTTTATTGTTGAAGATAAGAGAGAGCGGAAGACAAAATGCTCAAATGAATCATGCCTTGCATCGATAGCTGAAAAGCCAATTGCTTTGCTTGATTACTCCATATATAAGGTAAGGTCATCACTGTTCATTCCTGACTCCTCCTTGAACTTGGGAAAGTTTTGATTTTGCTTTCCTCATCATTAATCCAGTCCCAAATGCACGTTGAGCAAGCTAAAGCTGTAGCCTTCCGCTACAAAATGAGTCGACCTTCATGGGAAGCCTGAGCCAGCATGAAATAATCGGTTAACATCTTCCAAGAAAACATCCACCACTAATCCATGGAGATTATGGAATCCAACAAGATTCTCGTATTTATTTACTAGAGAGGAGTATAATCTTCCCAAAGGAGCTCGTTAATTAAGTGATTATAGTCAACAAGTGGAACCTTTTTACATGATTGTCAGTTGACACGGGTGGATTTTTGCCAGTTGATCAGCAGCTGGGCGACAACGAGCAGTTGTAAAGAATTGTATGCTATACTACTTCGATCCATGCACGTAATATTTGTTGCTATATACACTTCCAACAAGTATAGGATGAAAGGCAGGTCTAAAGCTAAAAGAAGTCAATTTCATCCATAAAACTAATTGATCAGTTGGCAAAAAAAATAGCATCAATATCATATCAAAATTCGTCAAACAAAGAAACAAAAGACACTCCAAAAATGTGCATGGCAAACGCTCAAAGCCGTGAGACATTGGCTGATGTGATGAATCATACAATAAAACTAATAAGATGAAACGTGAGGAAACAAAAACTTTGTAGAATAATTCACTAGTTTCCCTCTAACTACAGACATGCATGGACTTTAAGTCCTAAAATGGAGACAGATAACTATGAAACCTATTCTAATTGTGTTATTAAAATATGATTCAACTCTATTTTCTAAACCAACTTTCACACCAATTTAATATGGTCACCAAATAAGAAATATGACAGATAACTATGAAACCTATTCTAATTGTATGATTAAGATATGATTCAACTCTATTTTCTAAACCAACTTTCATTCCAATTCAATATTGTTACCAAATAAGATACACACAACTCGCTTATTGATTGGTTTAAAATATGACAACAAAAAGAGCGGCATCTGGAGACCTTCAACTCCAACTCCAGTTGGTTTCCTGTATGAATTCAAACTTGAGGTTCCAACGTACGGCTTGCACGGCTTTTATATTTGTATAGTAGTTTTATGTTTTATCATCCTTTAGTTCTATGACCAGCTCTCAACCTTGAGTTAATTTTTTGCTCGGCTCATATTCAGACCCACTCCAGTTGATCTCCATTCCCCTACGGATTCCAACTCTTATTCCAACAGGTTTATACATGCATGTATGATACAATATTTATTCCCATGCGCTCCATAAATACCTAACAAGGAAGCTCGATCGATACTACGTCCTACCATTGTTTGTTTGCCTGTTCGTTCCTTCTTGCGGAGCAATAATGGCGGTCAAGGGGGCAATTTTCGTTTCCTTTGTTATTGCATCAGCAGCTTTGCTTTTTGTTTCTCCTCCACCATCCGCTGATGCTCGTCCTCTGACTCCCTGTCACTTTGATCAAATCAACCAACTCGGGGACTCCATCTCAGACGCTGGGAATTTGATTAGGGAATCTCCGCTTGGAGCCACTTACCTTTCGGCAGAGCCCCCTACGATTCTGCCTTCTTAAGCCACAAAGCCACCGGCCGTTGCTCCAACGGGCTTCTTATGATTGACTACATTGGTAAAATAACATTCTTTAATCTCCTCCTCTCGCTGTTAGTTTTTATAAATATTGCCCACCTCTTTCTTTTTTCCTTTTTTTTTTTTTTTGAAACTGTGTTTAACGATTCAAACTTATTTTGATTATTATCATTGTTTTGGTATAGCTTCTTCTTGTTTTGAACCAGCACTTGCTATAGAATTTTGCTTTTCATCAACACAGTCAATATTTGTTTTTCTGTTTCGGGACATAACCTGGTTTTAAAAAAAAAATTTTTTTTTGGGTTGTATCGACCAAGATTGTCGTTACAAACAATTTGCATGAAGGCCAAATTAGTAGCACGCATGATGGAAAAATTGAAACTATTCCGGTTTTGCGTGGTATAAGGGAATTCATATCATCAATTATCCACTATTACTACAGTTCTCAGCTACCTCATCTGAGAACCATAACCATGCACAAATTTTGTCCCAGTCACTTAGTTATTCGTACACTTGACCCTACAGCATAGTATCATCTGCTGTCTTCTACTGATGTTTAGTGGTGATTCATCTATGTATGTTTTCCAATTTTTTTTCTTTTTTTCTTAAAGAAAATATGCATGGAATTGGTAAGGTAGGACGATTGTCACCACCCTGGAATTATACTTTCTGCTAGTTTCTAACCATTATTCCTAGTCCTGAACTAGTGTTTGAACTTACCAACAAGTGAATTGCCCTGTTTATGAAGCTATAATATCAGCTGACTACGTATTTGATGTGTTGTTTTAATACAGCGCTGGCATCGGGTCTGCCTCTTGTGAATCCTATCAAGGATACAAAGGCAAGTTTTAGGCAGGGAGCAAATTTCGCAGTGGCCGGTGCTACAGCACTATCATCAGCTACTCTCGCTCGTCATAACATTAGAAATCCAGTGACCAATAGTTCCCTCGACGTACAACTCGAATGGATGAAAGATCATTTTCATGAATTCTGCGGCAGCCTGAGACGTATGCAATCATTTAGTTTCTATTCAAAATTTCGCAGCTGTTTACATCAAATTTTTTGTGCATGCACTGAATTTCTACCTTTGTTCCCCGTTCCTTTTCTTTTTTCTCTTTTTTTTTTGTTAACAGACTGTGAACTGAAGCTGCAAAACGCTCTCTTTATGGTGGGTGAAAATGAAATTGGAGGGAACGATTAAAATTATGCATTCTTTAGCAACAAACACGAAGATGAAATTCTAGATTTGGTACCTCAAGTTGTTGCCTCAATCAAGAAAGCTGTTGAGGTTAGCTTCTTCATCCCTCGTCTTCTTATCAATAGTATTGCTTACTTTTAATTCTCCCCCCTTTAATTGCTTTTCTTTTTTTTAATTTATTTGTTTCATCCCCCCTTGTCTTATCCATGATTTATTTATTTAGAGGGTCATTAGCTTTGGAGCAAGGAAAATCGTGGTTCCTGGGAACTTTCCAATTGGGTGTCTGCCAGTTTATCTTACAGGCTTCAACACAGACAACCCGGATGACTACGACGAGAATCACTGCTTGAAGGGATTAAACAGCTTTGCCACACTCCATAATAATCTGCTGAAGAAGGCAATTACAGAACTGCAAAAGGAGAACCCACAAGTGACAATTGCATATGGAGACTATTACGGTGCATTTCAACATCTTCTCAACATGGATGAATCTAGAGGTAGGGTCTTCAAGTCTATCCAGTACTCAGTACCCATTTGACTTCTTTAAACCTAGTTCCTCTAGGAGGGTGTATGATTATGTGAAACATGATGGATACTGTGCTCTAATTTTTTGACTAGGTTTTGAGCTACAAAAAGCTTGCTGTGGAGAAGGGGGGGAGTACAACTTCAATCAGACAAGAATGTGTGGATCTGCAGGAGAAATTTCTAAAAATATTATGATTTTTAAATTTTTTCTGCAAATAGGGTGATTTGGGTGTAGGATTCAGACCAATGATGTTCGCATTTGCAAAATGCGAGTTCCAGTGAACTCGCATTTTGCAAATGCGAGTTTGGTGAAAAAAAAAAAAGAAAATGAAAAGCAGAACTCGCATTCACAGAATGCGAGTTCTAATGAACTCGCATTCCGAGAATGCGAGTTCTGCTGAACTCGCATTCTACGAATGCGAGTTCATTGGGAAATTAAAAAAAAAAAAGAAAATGTACTGCCACAAAATTTGTCAACATAAATAGGATGTTATAACCGACGCAACAATAAAGAAGAACACGTAGCCGCAAGAATAGGCCCAAAACCAAAACCCAGAATAAAACGGACACGGCAACTAACATATACCGTAAGCCTCGATGGCGTTGCCCCCCCGGGGACTGGCCCCCGACCGGCGTGAGACCCCAAGTGAGGGTTGAAGAAACATGATTCAAGGCACCTTGACATAGGATAAGAGCTAAGAAGGTTCGGCCCCAAAGCTTGATAATACTTTGGGAAATATAAAAAAAAAAAAAAATGTACTGTCTTATCTTTCTTTTCTTCATTTTTCTTCTTTCTTCCTATTATCCAGGGGACTGAAATCTTTGATAATACTTTATATGACTTGCTCGATTTCCTGGAATTTATATTCATTACTTTTCTTTTCAAAGCCTTCTTGAACATATAATTTCCTTGCTCATAAATTGTTTAGAGTATCCTTATATATTCAAAAGACATTTGTTAAAATTTGGATATGTAAAGTAAGGTTCGTTGTGTAAAAAAATTAATGAGTTTACATTTATATCCTAGAACTCGCCTGACTCGATTTTTGATTGAATAAACTCACTATTTGGCTACTTAGTTGAGGTATGCTATCCATTGAACACCAATACAACATTTCTTTTATAGGTTTATTCCTTGGACACTAACTTCCTAATGGCTAGATGGAGCTTGGCCAATGTTAATATTGTCTTGACAATTGTTCAAGTAAACTTAGCTAAAGTTTTGATCTAGTAAACTCCATAACGATTTGATAAACACTTGTTAATTTAGACGTAGTATAATAGTACCCGTTAGACATCTGTTAGGAAAAAAATTTATTTGCTACATTATATCTATTTGACAATTGTTAGAAAACTTCTTTTCCACCCCTAATATACTTACATAAAAAGAATCTATATGATTTCCTTTATTTCTTCACAAGAAACCTTTGCTCTCTTATCTCCCATACTCTTTTGCATGAGAAATTTTTAAAAATATTATGATTTTAAATTTTTTCTGCAAATATGATTTGGGTGTAGGGTTCAAATCAGTGAATTTAGCATTTGAAATAAAAAAAATATTTTTTTGAAGTTGTATTCTAAGAAGGCGTGTTTACTTTCCAACTTCTCATTGCCTGAATGCAACTTCACTTATAAGTAAAATTTATTATAAAAAGTAAATTTTTTGAAATCGCATTAGAATAAGAGCACGCGGGACTAGAAATACTTTCTCTTTGTGGTTTAAGAAAATACTTGATTGTTTAAAAAAATGAATTTTTTCCCCTCTTTATTTTTTCTTCTTTACTACTAATGATTAATTTGTTATGTAGTGAACATTAAGCGCAATCCCCAAACCCCAAACCCTACACCCTACTAAAACCGAAACCCTAAACCCTACAGGTTAGTAATCGTAATCCCGAAACCATAAACCGTAAAACGACAATGCCAAGGCCCTAAACCCTAAACCCTAAACCCTAAACCCTAAACCCCTAAACCCTAAACCATCCTAAGCAATGTTAACTATACACATAATTGTACCACACGGGTTCATAGTTTTTCATTTTACTACAGAAACAAGTTTAATTGTATGCTATGTACGATCAAATACAAGTGGAGTTACACTGAGATTCTCACAATTACTTGACATTGTTTTCGTCAATATAATCATCAAATGCGTAAATCATGACATTCACTTGTATAAGTCTAACAGCCACTGAGTTGAGCTGATTGTGCCTATAAAATCTACATATTTTGACGTGAAGCAATTACCGTATAATTCCTTAAATACGGACAGGCCACTTGTACCAAGATTTAGTACATTTTCCAATTCACAAAATACATTATCTAAACGGTCGGAGGTTTGCAAAGTGAATTGAAGTTCCACGTCAAAACAAGGGTTAAGTAGGTAATATAGAAAGTATATTAAAAATGGAATTGCAAATATCTATCTTCTTCCCAAATGATTACAAAAAAATTCAAACCACTTCCCCAAAATACCATTTTGTAGCCTTTCAATTCTTTTGCTTGTTCCTCTTTACATTTCAGTTTCTTAATTTATTCTCAAGAAAATATCACAAGTTGAATTTGAGACCTGATTAATAATCATTAATTGTAATTTTGTGACAAATAAAATCATTAGAAATTAGCTTTTGATGCCTTTTAAAACTTCATCTAAAAATGCAATAACAAATTCAAGATAAAATTTTTCTTTGAGATGAAGTTTTCTATTGGAAACGATGGAATAGAGTACAAGGAAGAAATAAAATAAAATAAAAAAAGAAACAAAAGAGGGGAAAAACAAGAATGGAAAAAAGAGAAATGAAAAGTTAAAATAATAGAAGGGTAATTCAGTCCAATAGAGGATTAAATGATAAAAAAATTAAAGATTAGGGGGTAAAGTAAGAAATGAGATATACTTTAAGAGAATTAATTGCAATTAACCCTTTGGGATATGGCATTTTCACAAATATGCACAACACTGGCACAATATGTGTGTCATCTTCAATTATCAAGTAGCCAACTAGCTAAGTACAGTGGGAAGCTGGACTTGCATTTATGTGGAGATCCTGAGACTGAGAGATGGCAAAACCGTTTATTATTGAAGTGCAGCATCAAGATATGAGAACGTACCACAAGCCTTTAATGTTGTTGGGCATCAAGAAAACCCTTGATCTACCCACCCTATTCATTCGGCCCCAAAGTTTGATAATACTTTGGGAAATAAAAAAAATAAAGAAAATGTACTGTCTTATCTTTCTTTTCTTCATTTTTCTTCTTTCTTCCTATTATCCAGGGGACTGAAATCTTTGATAATACTTTATATGACTTGCTCGATTTCCTGGAATTTATATTCATTACTTTTCTTTTCAGGCAATGAGAAGTTGGAAAGTAAACACGCCTTCTTAGAATACAACTCGTTGAGGGTCTCAGCGAAGTCGAGGGTCCAGGCAGGGGCAACGCAGGCTTACTGTATATGTTAGTTGTCAGATCCGTTTTATTCTGGTTTTGGTTTTGGGCCTATTCTTACGTGTTCTTCTTTATTGTTGGGTCGGTTATAACATCCTATTTATGTTGACAAATTTTGTGGTAGTACATTTTCTTTTTTTTTTTAATTTCCCAATGAACTCGCATTCGTAGAATGCGAGTTCAGCAGAACTCGTTATGAAGTTGTCATACATGATACATAAATGTCGTAATACACGATAAAAAAAAGGGACGGAATTAGCAGCAGAAATGGAAATGGAAATATGCAATAGAAATGGGAAAACAAAATTTGCATCAGAAATTGAAAAAAAATCAACACAAACGGAAAAAAATAATTGCATCAGAAATGGAAAAAAAAAAAAGAAAAATCAGCACAAATGCGAGTTTCATGAAACTCGCATTTGACAAATGCGAGTTTAGTGAAACAAGTATTTTCCAAATGCGAGTTTCACGCGTGAAAAATATAATCTTTTCGCTTTTTTTTTTTGTCCGAAATTTGCCTAACTCGCATTTGACAGATGCGAGTTTCACTGAACTCGCATTTATCAAATGCGAAAATCACAATGTTAGAAAGTCTTTTGCAAACAACCCCTCTTGTAGAAACGTTTTTTTTTCCATCACATTTTTAGAATTTCCTCGGATCTGCAGGGGTTACAGCTTGCCCTGATCCTAACAGATACGTCAGCTGGGATGGTATTCATATGACTTAAGAGGCTTACCACATAATGGTGGATTGGTTACTTGCTTATTTTCTTTGGAAGCTCCGCTGCTACAGTTGAACAAGTCTATGCCTTTTTATATTCTTCTACAAGCTCCTATCTAGTGTAGTTAGTTATATTTTAGACGGAGTCTACCCCTTTCTACTGTTTTCAGTCTAGGAGTTTAGTTTAGCCTGATGGGAAACCCTTTCGGCTAATTTCTTCAACAATTATGCAAGTACTCTTTTATGGAACTTCATTATTATTATTATTTGGTCATACTTAATTCGAGATGATGATGGATGCACTCTGTAAACTTTAATTTAGTTCTCTCCATACCTTACGTACGTATATGCTGACAGACATATATGCCGTTCAAGCAGCAGAACTATATGTTTTATTTGAGAAAAGACAGATAACAGCATACTTTTGTGCGTGCGGGCTGCATAGGGACGTTGACTCTTCAATGTTCAATCAGCTCACCGGTCTCTGCGTTCTATCCAATTTCATAGAATATTTTTCCTTCTTTTAACTTTGCCTCATTGGCGCTGCAAATAAGGAGCACAAATCACGCATTGGCTGTGGCTGTATTGTATGGAATACAAAATACGCGCAACAGGGCAAATATCAAGTAGGTCAATTTGCTCTTGCATAGTGTAGACTGAAGATAGAGTCATGGCGATAGCCCCTTTTTTTTTTTTTTTCTTCTTCTCCTTTCAAAAAGATTTTTTTGAATTACATCATAAATATTATTTAAATTTTATATTTATTTCACAGACATCATATCGTAAAAAGTACTATAATTTATATAAAATTTTTCTAAATAATTTTCTATCAAAATACTCATTGTTGTGTCTTTGTACGAGGAATACTTTACCATGTATTCATCTACACTTGTCTCTTATAATTTAGCTTGTACCTCAAGTGGCATAAGAAAGTTTTAAATGTTAATTTCATCTCATACCTTTTAACTAAATTCGAATTCTCACTTTGGTTTCTAAATTTTAAAATGACATGCTTTAGTCACTAAGTTATATAGTTTATCATACTTTAGCTAAGGCCACTGAAACACTCACATAAGCAGGTTGATCTTTCTTCCGGGTGTTGGTCAAAATTTTACCTCCCATCACTTTCATTTACATGATTTTTTTTTAAATCTAAATGGGTGCACGATGCACCCACCTGATCCGTGGTGATCATTTACTTAGGTAATACTTTCCGTCAGAGTCAGAGAAACTGTTGTTAGGAAGAGTTTTGGATAATAACGTAGAGGAATTGATTTGCTAAAAAAGAAAAAGATTATTTAGAAAATTTTTAAGGACTATATAATATTAGTTTTTTTATTATGTTTGATGCATGTAGGATAAAAAAGATCGTTAGACAAATAAAAAATAATAATTAAAAGAATATGTTTATGATGCAAAAAGAAAATTGTTGCCAAGAGAATTAAACGCCGACGAAGGCTTGAACCAGTTTCTTAATAGGAGGGTTCCACCTTGCTCAAGGGATCGTCCTAGGAGGGATGGATGCGGGAAAGAGAGGGAAATAATTGTCATGCCCTTTGTGCCAAAAGTCTTCACCAAATACTAGTAATCACCGGCTGATGTTGGTGCAAGTGGAATGGACTTGCATTCCTTAACCGTGAGTGATCGGATTCGAAACCCACGAAAATGGAAAAAACAAAGTTGGGAGAGCTCCCCCCTCAAAAGCCGTTCTCAGAGCCAAAGATTTCGCTACTTTCATCGCAATTTCCCTTCCGTGGAGAAATTTTGTTTCTAAATAATTTTCTGCTCATTCACACTCGAGCAATGGAAACACTGGTCTGTGGAAGTGTCAAATAACCATCATGAATAAATGAATCTGCTATTCATTACTAGCGTCCAAGAGCCAAGTACAGCTGCTAATGCTGCACTGCTTCGGGGGGACTTCAGATGCCTTGCCAGATCCTCCTGGAAAAAATTTCAGCAACTTCGTTGAAAGTGATCATGATTCAGCTCCCTCCCCTCCTGACATGTCATTAGAAGAAAGCACGGTGGATTCTAGAGCATTAGTTGCTGTTCCAGCTATGAATGTGGAGGCCCTAAGCGTGGTTCCTATGCTGAAGTCTAAGCGATCAGAGGCTGCACAGCGTCGCATTCGTAGACCATTCTCTGTTTCTCAAGTTGAAGCTCTAGTACAGACAGGCTGTTGAGAAGCTTGGCACAGGAAGGTGTGTTTGCTGAAACTTAGCTATGTTTTGTTAAATCCCTTTAGAAACATATTTTGCCTACCCTTTAGAAACAAAAATTTTAAAAATTTCCCGATTCACAGTATAGCACATTATTGTTTTGCAAAAACCCATAAGTTTGGAAGGTCTATCTTTTTTATTTTTGTCCAATTAATTACATTTACATCCCCTAAGGTTAAGCCAAATTACAAGTTAAATTCTAGAGTTTGACCAAATTATGTCTCTCGAGACTTGGGATTTTTTGGGTAGGTATGCGAGGTAACACGTCTAAAAGGGTATATTCTTTTTTTTAAGAGTCCCAATCTACTCCTTTATTTCTTTGGGTAGTTTAGGCTAAGTTTGAGAGTTGAGATTTGGAGAGAAAGGAAGGGAAAAGAAGGGAAATTTAAAATTTTTCCTTGTTTGGGAGTTTTAAATGGGAAGCAAGGAAAGAAAAGTGGATGGAAATAGAAGAATAAATTGGTAAAAAACTTTCCTTCCAAAAAGGGAAGAAATGGAAGAAAAAATTCATTTAACCTTTGTAAGTTTTTTGAAAATGTCAACTTTATTCATAAAATTTTAAACAATAAAATCATAATACCTAATATGTTCAAAATCATTTCTTTTCTTTTCTAAGCTCCCAATCAACATGAGAAGAAAATCATTTCTCCTCTTTTCTTTTCTTTCATAACTTATCATTTCTTTTCTCTTCTCTCCTAAACTCCCAAACTTAAAATAAGGAGCCCTTTAATTTAATGAGATGATTTTCTCATGGGAGTTAAGGGGTGGATTACTATGTACATTTGGAAAGTAAAGAATTGAAAATTGATTGTTAATACCTTTTCAATTGTAAGCAATATCCTTTTTGATAAAAATCAAATTTTGTTAAAAAATTATTGAAAATTGTCCAACACAATTTAAGCTACATCATTGTCCTGATAACAGGTTAAATAGACACAAACCTACCCAAAGAAATAGAGGAGTAGATTGGGGCTTAAAAAAGGAACATGCCCTTTTAAACATGCTATCTCGCATATCCTACCCAAAGATATTCCAAGTCTCGAAAGACGTAATTGGGTCAAACTTAGGGAGCAAAGATCGCAGCTTATTCAGTTATTTGTTAATGAAAAAATGGACAGGAACGGCATCAAAGTTACCAAATATGTAACACAAGTGTATTAACTAACCTTCATTGAATCGCAAAATCAAACCAATTTCCAGAATGTGACATTTTTTCAAAATAATTTCTAAAGGTTGATGTGTCTCAAACATTCTCTCGAATGGTGAAAACAAATTTAGTGAATACAATGTTTATTCAGAAAATGCATTTATTGAATGTGTTTTTTAATTTATATAGACAGATATTTCTTAAACAACGCATTCACTAAATATATTCTTCTAAAACCTTCACTATTTGAGAATTCTTTTAAAATGAGTAGCATGATTTGAGAATTTTTGAGAAAATCATTAACCTTTTTTTTTTTTTGCTGCAGGAGCAACTTTAGTTTAATTTTTTATCATCATCATTATTATTAGTTTTTTTTTGGGGGGACGGGAGGGAGGAGTGGACTCGGGCAGGAAGGAAACTCAAATTTCTCTTTCGTTCTTTTCATTTCGGCTCAAATCTGAACCCCCAAGCCCACTTTTAAGTCCCTAGCAAACTTTCAAGCTTTTATGAATCTCCTTGAAACTTGTTAGAATGAAGATAGTGTATCTCTTTATTTGGATCGCTCCCATCTTTAATTCAAGACAAAATTTAAGGCTTCTTAAACGTTATTTTAGGTCTCATCTATCTATAAGCCGTAAACATGCCTACTCAAGAAGGCTTAAACTTTCAACCTATTCTGGGCATTCAAGAGCATCTTGAAGCTAAAAATGCCTAAAACCAACCAATTGTTGGCCATTAGGCTACAATTCCACCTCAAAGGAAGCCAGCCCAGAGAACCCTAGTTGTGACTTTGTGAATGCAGCCAGACACCAAAGAAAGAAAAAAGTTTCAATGGTCTGTACATAGGTCAGCCATTTCAGTTTGGATAGAGTTGGGATACAAATTGATATGAACATTAACTGCCAGGTTTTAATTCCCAAAGCACCAAGCTGTTAAAAATTTAAAAATAATAATAATAACCAAAAAACAAGAAGGTTTAGAAAGCGAAAACTAACCAGTCTGGTTGCCAAGATCAATGTATCAACTGTATTCACTTCCAAGAAAACTAAAAATTAAAAATGAATGGCATCAACAGTGATAAAAAAGCGAGAGACAAGATGGAAAGTCACCAAAAAGAAGATCACTATATCAACCAATCACAATAACATCGTCAATTTGTGGTTATATTCAGCCAAAAAGGGCAAAAAGAACCTATCATTTACACTGCAACTTGAAAGAATCATTGATACCCAGCGATCTATCCTCATTGGATGAAATATGGCAGAGTCCCAACTCCTATACACAGTAAAGCTATAAGAAACCAATGATTCAAAAATTCGATCACGCAGGCCTTCAATGACGGTCCACATGATCAATCATAATATAAAATGTTGTCACCTGTTCCAGTTAGTCCTAAAGACCTATTTCAACAGCTCCCATCATTTCGCTTGCTAATAATGAGCATAAAGCCAAACAATTCTAAAAGTTATCTGAACCATCAAAAAGACCTCCTCAGTCTTTTCCTCTAAAGAGGTATTCTAAGTCCTGCATAGTAAGTCGGGTCGCCTGGCCACCAGTCTCATCCTCTCCAAATGCATTGGCAACCATCTCCCTCTTTTTTTGCTGGAAAATATAGGTCCCACACATTAGGAATACCAAAGATCATACTAATAAAAAATATAGATCAATTATTGGACAACTAGACATTTGAGATTTATCCAACAAGGCTTTACAAGTGCCCCAGGACAACAAAAGATAGGCAGCATTGTTAATAAAGCTCCAAAGGCGTGAAATGGGACTAGAAGGTTAGGAGTTTCAGAGCATATCCCAAAGATAAAGATGGCATTTTAGTTCATATCGAGCAAGAGATTTACAGATCCATCATGATATTATAGCATGAAATACCAGTCTCATACTTCTTTTTTCAGATGATAAAAAAAGAAAGAGCAAGTTGAACTCACCTTTACAAAGATTTTTTGAATTTATAATAACTTCCAACATCAACTTTTCCAAATTATTGTTCTATCTCTTAATCCTATACTTAAATTTGATCACCATTATAGAATGTTACATTTAACACTAATATTTCTAGGTCTTAAGCTATACCTTTATGGACATCAATGTATATACGAGATTTATGCAACATGACTTAGAACTTGAAGCAATTCAAAGTGTACCAAAGCCTCATAGGAGCTTGCATGTAATGATCACAAACGCCAGAGGAGGTTACCATAATTCAGCCCATAGAATAGATACAAAATGGTATTTATGACGGACAAAAACACTGGGCAATGGTATTTATGCAACATGACTGAAACAGAAATTTTGCAACCACCCAGAAGAGAGAAAATCGTGTTGAACACCGGAGAAATGGTTCACAGAAAGTTAACCACTCAAACTTCAATCCAGCAATTATGACATCTTGTATGCTGGAGATCAACATATGGGATGAAATCTAAGAAGATACCTACAACTTAAAATAAGTCAATACCTGAAGGGCCAAAATGCGATCTTCAACTGTGTCTTTCACAGTCAACCGGAAAACTGTAACGGGTCGGGTCTGCCCAATCCTATGAGCACGGTCAATCGCTTGATCCTCAGTTGTCGGATTCCACCAAAGGTCCAGAAGAAGAACATGGCATGCCGCTACCATGTTCAGTCCAAGACTTGCAGCTTTCAAAGACATAATCATTACAGACACCTACAGAAGTTTGAGATTAAAAGCTAGGAATAATCAAAAGGTGAAAACACAGTTTGGAAATCTGCTTAACATATCAACAAACCTCAGGAAGAGTATTAAAATCTTTCACAGCTTTATCTCTGGCAACAACAGACATTGTTCCATCAAGTCTCCTATACTGAATGGAAGAATCCTTCAGACAACCTTCAAGTAAATCAAGCATTCTTGTCCACTGGGAGAAAACAATCGCTTTTTCCCCCACTACTGTAACTGAACCACAAAAAGCTTCATCCATGCCTTTTATTTCTTCTTTACTACATGTTTTCTCATGCAATCCTCCTGAATGAAGACTTGATGTATTCTCTACACTAGAAATTCCTTCCCCAACAGAACCTGAGGAACTAACCCGTGAAAATTTGCGTCCTTTAGTCACTGACTGCAAGACCTCAATAGCAGCCTTAATTTTTGAAGAATCATACGCGCAATCAAAAGAACAACTAGAATTGCTTTCCAAAGTAGTCTGATCAGATAGAGAACATCTTAGTGTTGCCACAGAAAATACAGAAGATCTGTTAAGATGAGCTTTGCACTTTGCAGTTGGGCAAAGGGTGTCATCACCATTTAGATGCTCACATATGCACTGATTGCAGAAAACGTGTCCACAGCTAGTTACAACAGCATCTTCAGGGGGATCCTACATGATAATGAACTGTGATAAATAACAAAATCTGAAACAGCAAGAAAGTATGGAAAAACAATTTAGACAAGAGTACAGCAGCAGATGTGCAGTTACACTTCAAGAAAAATTACTGAAACAATATAGAGGAGAGTATAGAATTATCTAGCCTAAGTGTTTAGGAAAAAATTTTAAACTAAAAAAGAGCATTAACTATAGAGCCCAAGAACTGTCACCAACAAATAAACAGAGATTTAAAAAAAAAATGTAACATGTCTTCTTTTCTTTCTCTGAGAAGAAGCCAATGATTCTCCATATCATGTCTTCCTCAGCCTAATTCTCAGCAACATAGAAACTTATAATATGTTTTAACCAGGACATCAAGTTCCTAAACATCCTAGTAGGAAACATTCTCCATCTTGGAAAGAGCAACTACCATCCCACAACCATTAACTGCTTAAAAGAAAAAAAAAAAAGAAAAAGAATAACTTTATGCACTACTGAAAAATGATTTTTATATTTTGTGTAATGCTAAGAAAAAATTGAAGCAATTTCCCTAGCAGGCAAGCAAACAGAAACATATCAATCAACCACAAAGTGAAAAAGAACAACATAAAATAATGGATTACAATCTAGAAGAAAATAAAGTAAGGAACTCATATACCAAGATCCTTACCCAAACAATTCACTAGTAAATCCTTTGCTTTGACTAGAATAAAGATAACATTAAAAAGCATCTCAATAGCCAGGATTTAGTAAAAATACGAAAACTATATTTGAGAAGCTCACTGGAGACTTATGTTTAATTAACCACTAAATACATACCATATTTACATAAAGATTCTTAAAATGCATAATGCGCTCATCATTTGTTGCTTGAGACATCATCTAAAACTATAGGGTATGAACAAGAATTATAAAATAATAATACTAATTAAATATATGAAAAAAAAAACCAAACATAAAGAAGACAAACAATTCTTAACCAAAAGTAGATGCAGAAGACCTGAAGGTTTGATAAAAGTTCGATGCATGTGGTCTTTGTTTTTCAAATGGATGAACCTCTATGCCTCACAAATGTAATTGCTATCCATGACCATCAACAATATGCCACAGCCGATAGGACATAAACAGATTATGAAATATCTGAAAAGAGCTAGCCAAAAAGCTTCATCATGCTCAGAGCAAAGAGCTGGAATGGACCCACAGTATGATTCATGATTTCCAAACTCAATTTCCAAAAATGTTCTCAGTTTCAAAATATTTATTTCAGCAAAATCTGTGTTAGACACAAAAAATACTGTAGAAATGCCAATACTAATGCTGCATTTCTCTTCACAGTGGAAGATGGACTTGTTTGCAGGGCAGTGAAAGATGGGCCACGTAAAATAAGATAACACAAATGGATACATATGAGTTCAAAAAAGACTACTGCCAAAAAGAAAATCATTAACCAATCCAAAAAAGGGTGAAAGAGCACCATATCCGTAAACCATAAAGAAGGATCAGGAATTAACAACATACGCTGCATAGACCACAAATTGCTAAGGAAGCTTCAAAACAATTCAGAAGATGAATTTGCTTCTCCTGTGGTAATTTCTTGGCCATATCAAGAGAGGATATTGAGTTTGAACCAGAAGCAAATCCCCTAACAAGGAGAGGATGATCACAAGCTTGTCGAAGTCGCAAAAGCATCAACAATATGTTAACATAATTCTGCTTTACAGTCCCAGCAGCTGCATATTCCTGACATAATAGAAATCTGAAGATTAAAACTCAAGAATTGCAGAACCACCAATGCACACAACTGTATAATTAAATGGACACATACTGCAAACTGAGCACGTGAATCAGCCTCAAGTCTGCAGTAGAAATCTCGCTCCTCCTGCGTGAAATCCACTTTACACAGTTTAATTGTTTTAGGTGGAAGGCGGATGATTGGTTCTCCATCAAGAATAGTACCTTGACAAACATCATCAGCAAAAATGAGACAAATGATACAGAACTACAAACTGATAGCAATCATATTCAAGATATTTACACAACAGAGTGTAGTAGCTACACATAGAACTATAACAATTGTTTTAAGAGAGTTAATTTTTCAGTAAAGGCACCCAGAGCTGGGGGTTCGGAGGACCCCCAGGGGGATGGGAGGGAAGCCCACTACAGAAGAAAACCTATCTATGACATCTCTAAGTGCTTGGCCAAAGAAATCTGCAAATGATAAGCAATCTCTTAGAACATATTCATGAAGCCAAAATTAAAGGCTCTTCCAGACCACCTTTGACTTGTTCTATGTTACTGTGAGTCCCATTGAAAATCCTGTTAGTTTCTTTCTCACCAGAGTGAACAAAAGAACTAAAACAAATTACCAACTGGTACGCAAAATGCTTTCCACAAACAAAAGAGCCTGAGTAGGACTCTCATATCTGATTAACAGCAACCCATTATCCTTCCTCCCGCTTCAGAACAAATGAGTACAAAATACAAAAATGACTAAAATTATAGTAGGATGCATCTTCGGTTCCCCCATCCCAACCATCGTTTCTTTCTCGAGGCCTTTTAAGACAATGACTCGAGCTCAGTTACTTGATGGAGAAACCAAGAAAAGATGCAGCAACATATGCACCCAGATCCACATATCTAAACATCGCTACAGTAGAATTATAACTGTTGAAACTTTCTCCGAAACTATCAAGGCCATTTATTCAACTAAACAAATGTAGAACATGTGTCAATCAAAGAATTTATGCCATTTGAACTGAAAAGGACAGGAGTGCCTATCAGAAAGAGGAAACTGAATGATTTCGATAATTTGTTTATCCTAGTTAATGTTTGATACAAGTTGACATAGACGAGGCAATCATTAGATCATTTCTAACCACATATGTTCTGTTCTACAAGATATCTTAGTAACCAAAAGATAGCAAAAGGAATACTGCTTACCATGTAACTTCCATCACAATATCAAACTATTTCATTTCACATGCCATCATGTAGAAGATTAATACCAAGCTCTAAGTAATTTGTTAGTGCAAGAAAACATGAATAATGCTCACAGTAGTAAATCGGCAGCTAAAAAGTTTCATCAGCGATGAGGATACATATAGTGCATATGTCATATTCCATCTGTCATATATTTGCTAATGCTGACTACTAGAAAAATTAAAAGTCATAAGAAAGGATAAAAAAATTGAACAGTACGAGTAATTCAGAAACCAAAATAGGTGAGGCCATATTAAGCATTTAGAGAAGCTTATTCTAACCTTTGGTGCGACGTAGCATGATGGTTCTGAGCACAGCCTGCAACTTTTTGTACCCATTTGGTGGATTGTCATGAATCGGGGTCTTTATTCCAGAACAAAATTCTTTGTAAATCCAATATGGGTCGTATTTTAGAAATCTGAAGTAACTATAAAGATCATCAATTGCATTCTGGATAGGTGTTCCTGACAAGCACCACCTACGTTTAGCACGCAGACCCCAACAAGCCCTAGCTACTTGAGTCCGGTGATTCTTAATGCACTGAGCCTCATCTAGTACAACTCTAAACCAGCCCACAGCAGCAAGCGGACGATTACACAGCGATTCACCATTCAAATTGTCCTTAGATTTAGATGACTTTTTACTAGTGCTTGGAGGATACTTCCGTTTTTTACTAGATGAAAGCTCCGTCGGTGACTTTGTCTCATCATCTTCTTCATCAACCAGGGGTTGTTTTGGCACCTCCATGCTTACTATTGAATAGGTTGTTAGCACGACATCATAGTTGGCCAGTTCATAAGGATCTTTTGTTCGATTACTTCCATGATAAACCAGAACAGATAGGCTAGCTTTACTGCTGACCTTGTTTTGGAGTTCCTCGAACCACTGACGAAGGACACTTGTTGGACACACTATGAGGGTTCCAGCAGCCGGTCTATGTTTTGCATGAACAGCATCCATCTTTTGCCCATCATTTGGTTTCCCACCATCAGACCCAGTATCATCATCATCATCATCATCATCATCATCCAAATTTAATGTCTCTGCCTCACTTTCTTTCCCGTTAGATTCTGCAGAAGATGGAGACCTCTCTTTTAGTATGAGTGCAATTGTTGAAACTGTTTTCCCAAGTCCCTGCAAAAATTTTCATCCACCCAGAGCCAAAATGAGGAAAAACCTTGTGGCAACATCACCCAAGTATAGAAGGCAGAAGGGAGAAAAATAAGAGAAACCAGGTATTGACCCTCAAAAGGCAACCTGATCATCAGCAAGAAAACCACCAGAACAGCGTAGAGCACCATTCTCCTTCTTAACCATCCACGATAAAGCAATGCGCTGACCAGAAATCAACAAAAGCCTCTTGTTATGTTATACACCAAACCAGAGTTTGAACAGAGAAATAATCAGATTTTAGGCAAAAAAACATGTGGATATTTGACAAACAGAAAAAAGAAATCAACTATGCCTGGGCAGACATTTCTTCAACGCATAAGAGGATCAAACTGCTAAATTTTGCAAACAACAAAACAGACATTGATACAGAGGAAAACACCATCCCCTTCCTAACCATCGCAATAAAGCAATACGCTGACCAGAGGGGGAGGGGGGAATCATTTGTTCAATGACAAGACCATACATAGAGAAACAAAGCAAAGACAACTAAGTACCAAGCCTAACAGCAAGAAGCACTCCTTCGAAAGAGAGGGTTTTACACCATATCTCAAATTGAATATTCTTTATGCAAATCATCTGCCTACAATGAGCTCCATGTCCTTTCATAGCCGAGGTATATATAGTATTAGGCACAAGTAAATATTACTTCACTAGAAAGATGTCTCCTGTAAGACATCAAACTGGCTACTGAAACAAAATAGCATCACACTGAAAATTACACTGAATGAGTTGTAGTAATACCACCTACCTGCTCTAAGAGAGCTTGTAGTAGTCAAAAGAACAAGCCTAACTAATGAATTAAAGATATTGGGCTCACGAGGCCCCAACATTCCACATCAGAAGGTATTTTAGTCCATGCATCATAAAAGGAAAAAAACAACATACAGATGAAAAGAAAGAAGCATCCAACCTGATGTTTTAAAAGGGGAACTGCCAAAAGTCCCTCAGGGGGGGCATCTTCTGATTTCGGCTGACAAAGATCCTACAATAAAAGCCACAAAGTCATGATAAAATTCCTTAACACTGAAAGCAGTCCACAAAGAACCCCATGTACAATTATCAGCAGCATATGAAGGTAGTAATATGGATAGCAGGAAACAAGTGCACTTGCATTTCTTTAATGCCTATGCTCAAAATCAAAGGAACAAATTTGAAAAAATGCCTGGCTCCACATGCTTCATGTATAGTTTCAAATTTCAACAGCCCTTCCAACATGTGGATGCCAATTAGTTAATCTACCAACCGATTATGCAAACTTAACCAAAACTACTAATTCTGATGCTTCTTAATAATTCAGATAACTCATTCTAACGTCCTAGTCTACATGTATGTGAGATAGGACAACATGCCCAAATCCTAAGGCCTCATTTGTTGGGCTCAAAAGTAAAATAATACAGCGGGTATAATTTTGTATTTTTATGAATTTAATCCTATACAATCCAAGAATGATTCTGTTGGAATCACACTAAGATTGAATCTAACCATTCCGGTGTTTGGTTCGATATAATGATGGTGAAGAATTGAGTTCAAATTGATGTAAAAAGCCAAAAATTGACAGTGTCTTCTAATATTAACAGTAGCCAGGAACTACGGGCTCCTAAATTAAAGTACAACTCTACTCCCCTTTTGTCCCATAGAATTAGTGAATGTTGAACATACTTGTAGTATTTACTTCAAATTTTGAAGTCTACATAAGGTTATTCCAATATAAACTTGTAATACTCAAGATAAAATTGTTAAAAATGAACTGATGAATACAAGGACAAGTTACAGAGTAAGTTCTGTGACCATGCTGATAACCAAATTCGCATGGAGACAGTATGGTGTTTGAGTTGTGGTAGAAATTTATAACATGAATAAGGAAATTTCTAGAAACAAAACCTTGTAATGATTGCAAATAGACAATGCAGTTAAGCGAACCCAAATAACGAATCTAGAGAGACCATAAGAAGGAAAAAGTAGAAAGAAAGGGCATCAGAATGAAAGTTGAAGATTAATTGTCTCATGTTTTTTGTGCTTTCCTTTGTGGCTAAAATCCTAGGAAAGGGAACATGTCAGGGGTAACCATATTTTACCATTACTTGCTTATCAAAATGGAATCAGTTCACTTCCAATAGATCAATAAGTTCAACCAAACCCAAAAAACTGCTCATGCTACCAGAACTCACCTCCAATGCAGCTCGAAATACAAAGCGCTCACCATTTGCCTTCTTTTGTCCGAATCCAGCAGAATTAAAGGAATTACAAATCACAGTACTCTTTGGAACAAAAAATGGCTTCCCACTGAAAGCAGAGACATTTAGTCGTGCAGGTCCACTAATATCCTCCAAAATACATATATCTTCATCATCATCTATGCTGCACGTTTGAACTGAAGAATCACTGCGAACCTCTTGGCCACATAAACTGGGCTTATTCTCTTTTGTTATATTTGCATGAAGAAATTGATGATTAACTGTACTGGATACAGGCACGCCTGATGACCCTGAGTTCAGTAGATCCAGATAACGATCATGAAAAACTGAACTAGGATCTCCAGATGCAGTCCCATCATACTCATCAAGACCCAGCCTGGGTCTTTTAGATTCATGGATTAAATTTCTTTCATCTTCTGGGAAAAACTCATGGTACTCACTTGAGTTGGACATCCAATAACCTGACCCAGATGGCCTTGGCCCTTGACCAAAAGACAGCCCAAAAGTTTCAGCAGAAGACTTCATACTGGTTATATCAATGCCATGCTGGGATGCCATGACCTTAGAAGCCATTAGCTGGTTCAGTTTTGCATCATTCATTTGCTTCATGGGGAACTCATTACTCAATCCAGAAAATGAACCCCCATTGCTTAAAGAAGCATAGTTTACACCCACACTTGGGGAACTAAGTCCCTTGGCAGCCAGATCCCCAGGCATGAGAACCTCCCAGTCAGCGTCGTCCGACTTCTGCACATGATTGGACATCACACAGTTTGAGCTTGTATCCTGAGTCAAATGCTCAACGTTTTCCGTCATCATGCCAATCATCTTATTATCATTGTTGGGCAACAACGTCAACCCAAAATCAGATGGAATAAACTCATTTGAAGAACCAGAAAGTGACGGATCAACCAGATTAACAAAGACTGGAATGCTTGAATATTGGTCACTATATCCTGCCAATCTACCATTATATGTACTGGTCCCAGAAAATTCATCCATATTGGATGCCGCTGATACCTCCAACATGTTCTTTCTCTGTGATGAGGTGTCATAAGAATCTGAAAGAATTACAAAAACTAAATTAATCACGACCAAATTCAATAAGGAAGTAATGCATCCTAGTCATCAACAGAAGCAAATGATAGATGACAAACAAAGTAAAGCAAATAGAGGTATGGATACTATTACATTCCATTAGCAGATAGGTCACATACCTTCATCACATTGAACTCCTTCCAAACATGTAAGTGGTAATTCAAGCTCATGATTCCGCTGATCAACATTAGAAGCCTCTCCATTATCAGCAACATGATTACTGAAGTATCCAGCAGGAAAACTGAACGTCTCACTACAGTTGCGTAACTCATGATGTGTTTCTCTACAATCTTGAAGGCTATTTGACAAAGCATTATGTGAAACAATATCCTTATCCAGGGAGAAATGACCATGGCCCTGAAATGGTATCCAATCAGTCAAACTCCCAGAGGAACTATGAACTGGAGAGCCAAGCTGCAATCTCGACTCACACTTTGAGCCATCAGAAACACTTGATTTCTCAGCATAATCAGAGGAGGCATCCGAAATCCCGTTCCTTATATCAGATGTCGCAAAGTTGTATGGAGGGGAGAAAGATGTAGACGCTGATAAGTGATCGCTCGATAAAAGGGCTCCTTCATTATTCGCCAACCCTAGTGGATTCAGAAACAACCCTAATTGAGAAATTAATTTAAGAGACAAATAAACTGGGTGCATTCAATAGCATAATAAGTGGGCTATCACATGCAGCAACCGAATCCTGAGAACGGAATCAACAACTAGAAAATTAAAAAAAAAATTAAAAAAAAAGAAGAAGAAATAAAGATGCCCCAATAATTGACTATTCCAATTCGAAAGCCAGCCGACTAACCTTCTGATGCATCATTTAATGACAAGTCTTCTAGCTTTCCCTGCAAATTATAGCAGATGTTAGAAAACCAAATATGCCTGTGATGAATCAAAAGCAGATAACTAATAAATATAGCCTGCCTTTTAAAATTTAAATCGAAAGAGGAAGAGAAAGAAACAGGTCAGGGAGCAAGTTATAACATTGTTGGTCCAGAACATTCATCATGTCTGCTTCGTCAACTCCCTTTCCGAGATGGTCTTTTTCCCCTTATTGTTATTAGTTTCCATAGTTGCCACTTGCTCCCACTATTGCAACTTCCTCCACCACCCAAAGATAAGCTACCACCTCTCCACTCTAATCACTGACAAAGCAAGTAGTTGAAGAGAATCGGCTAGTTATTACACTAGCTGTCCGCCTTTCCAAGTAAATCTTCCTATACTTCCTGCCCAATCAGTCTCCTTTCACTAGACATAGTGCCACGATCCAATAAAAGCCATGACCCATATTGGTATAACGATGAGTGCAACCATCAGACCAATGAAGAACAACAACCATTATTAATTTTCCATGAAAGAATTAGACAAGTGTATTCCCCGATCACAATGTACATCAATGTTCTACCAAAGAATTCCTCATTGAATCACACAATCCACATTATACCACCATTTACTAGGATTCACAAAAATTATAAAACCCCTTACAATGAATTTGCCAAACTAAGCTCGTTCAGAGGGAAGTAAACATAACCGAAACTCAAAACTTTCCAAACAAAAATGCCCAAAAAGATTTTCAACTTGTACGGGCCAACAAATTCCTAAAAGTCTACTAGTAACTAGCACCATTCTAGCAAAACTTTGAATTAACCGCACATCCAACAAAATAAAAGAAGAAGGAAATCATCTACTGATTTAAAACTTTACCACAATGTACAAATTCGGAACATAAAAATTCCGCTCCAGCATAAACTAAACAAGTAAAAGTTGACATATTTACACAACTGAATAAACAAGAAGCAATAAAGTTGATCAAAATTCACCTCAGAAGAATCAGGATTCTCATTCAATATATCCAAGATCGTCCCAATATCAATGGTAAGGTCGTCTCGAAGATCATCAGCGTGCAACGAATATTCCTCCGAGGGCAAAATATTCGATCCGTCGTCTGCCATCAACATATCTCAATTCAAGTACTACGCTCATTCAAAATCGAAGATCCTTTGAGGAGAAAAAAAAAAGAACCCTAATCCTCCCCTCCTCTTCTCCCCTCAAAAACGACGACGTGCTTCCATCCCGCGTCCAGCTTTCCTCCTCAACCCAAAAAAAAAAAAAAAATTTCTTCGCATGTGCCAAGAAAAAAATAATACTAGAGTCAGATGGAAGTCGTTCGCCAGAACTTTCGCAGGGGTTTCAGTGAAGCCACCACCGCTCTTTTGCTTTTGCGTGTGTATGTTGTGCGTGTTTTTGTGGGTGTGTACTGCGTTTTTTTCTTTTTTCTTTCTTTTTGCTTTTTAGAATTCTTGCTTTCTTTCTTTCTTTCTCTCTTTTTCTTTCTCCTGTCTGCGGGGGCGTAAGCTAAGAAGAGGAGAAACCTGGTTGGTTAAGTTGTTTTTTTCGTTTTTTTTTTTTTTGGGGGGGGTTGGGGGAATGGGGAGGTCACAGGATAAACTATAAAAGTCTTCTGTATAAATCCGCCCGTCAAAGCAATTTTAACTGGAAAGCGTGGGAAAATTGGGGTGGGAATAGGAGACTTTTGGGGTTAATTGCGTACGCGTGTTGTCCGGGTCGAAACTTTCTTTTGGTTTTTTTTTTGGAAGAATTTTGGGAACAGATTCGGGGAAGTTGCATTGCATGACGGGCGTTGGCAAAAGTATAGGAAGGAGGCGCCGGGTCCTTGTGAGTGAAGAATACGGATATGGACCTTAATGGACTGATGAGGACTGTACAAGAAGAAGTGGTGGTTGTTTGGCTTATGGACTAGGCCAGAGGGAAGCATGCGGATATAGACTTATATATGGTATATACTCCGTCAACAAGCAGTACTACGAGGACTAGGACACAGCCAGTCAATGAAGGAAGAGGGGCAGGAAGCAACCGTTTCCGAAGGTTCATTGTCGAGAATTGGCAAAAAAAAAAAAAAAATGTAAGATCTAGAATTTATCTTGTACATCGTTTTTTACACCATGTGTAGGACCCATAAAATTTTGTTTTACAGTTACAAGTTGTTGAAAGTGAATTACATCGTGAACAAGTGGAGTTACCTCGTGTGCAGTTTGTACAGATTCGGCTCCGTGTCCGTCAATTTCTGATGTGTTTGGACAGTAAATTATTTGAGATAATTTTTGAAAAAAAAAATAATGTAGGAGTTTTTTGATGTGAAATATTTGAGATAAAAAAAATAAAGATGATTGAAGATATGTCGATGATGCAGGTAAAAACAATTCCAGTCAAATAATAAAATCGTGTTTGAATTTAGTACGAGTTTTTTTTTTTTTTTTTTTTTGGCTTCCTTCGTGTATTCTTGCTTTATCCACTTGCAGTTTGTTTAGTCAAAATTTGTGAGTATGATGAAATTTGGAGTTTTGTTTCATCGCAATGCTTCCAAAATTAAATTCTAGCATGGTGCTAAACTCCATTGTAATAAGCTAAATTAAAATATCCGCGCGGATATTTCCCCCTTGTAATAAGCTACGGAAACAAGAAAGGGAATAAACGCACCAAATCAATGTTAGACCATTAAATGTCTTCAATAACGATTGATGACAATCATTCCATAATTTGTTTTTAAGTTGGCAGCACAACTAGGATAGTAAAATATTCAAATCATCATTTTAAGAAGAACATTGGGCCATTCATGAGTTGAAACAACGAGCTTATATATTATATTATGTGTCCCATTTTTTATAGGTAAATAAATGTTCGAGCACATGCCAATTATAGGCGACTTGATAGATTATTGGTGCTAGATTGAAATAATTTTGTTTGGATATAGAGTATTTGAAATAATTTTTTGAAATAAAACACTGTAACACTTTTTTGATGTGATGTGTGTGAGATAAAAAGGTGGTTGGAAAATGTGTTGATGATGCAAGCAAGTAAATTTTGGGAGATAAATCCTATCCAAGCACATGTATACATGTTTTACGTTATCTTGTGATTTCATGTCTCTGAGATGATTCTTGTTGGACTCCGAGACAATACTTAATGATAGGTAGTATTCTTGAGGGAAGTTAATATGGGATTGGGCCAAAGAAATTTCGGGGGTGACACCATGATCAGAGCAATAATTGCCCAAAAATGAACCAAATTAGGCTTCCAAAATTTTCATTTTTATGATTTTGTCTCATAGTTGCATGATTGCACATCTTATGCTACCGTCAAGGACACATTCAATATGTTTGCAGTTTAAAAAAGATTAATCTTCTATACACTAATATTACATACACTATCACCATTAGATGTATGATAAATGATCTTATTTAAAATTTGAAATATAAATTATGTGTACAGGTTATGCATCCAATCGTGATCATATATATACTACCAATATATATAAGATTAACTTATTCAAAAATGGA
Source organism: Gardenia jasminoides (assembly GCA_013103745.1). Lineage (NCBI taxonomy): Eukaryota > Viridiplantae > Streptophyta > Magnoliopsida > Gentianales > Rubiaceae > Gardenia > Gardenia jasminoides. The sequence goes on from CM023095.1 coordinate 4,913,440, forward strand.
TAAAATAAATAAATTATATACATATATTATACCTGTATTAGTTTTTGTAAAGAACTTTGGTTTATAAAGTTACAATAATTTAGCAGCTACAATATTTGGAGTAATTATGAATAGTTATTACAAAACACTTTAGGTAGTTATAGGTAGTTATGTTGGCGGAATATAATTAGCTGAGTAAGATAAAAAAATATTTTATAAGGGTATAATTGAAAGTTCAAACAATGACAACAGCTATTTACACCAACTTATTGATTTTATATATTGTATAGATACTAGTGCTTTTTACACACTCGATGTGTGAATGTCTAATATTTATAATAAATGAATTATATATGAATTTTTCATTACTAAAGTAAACTTAAATTAGGAGCTACTTAATTAATTAAGTTTTGCTTAGACAGTTAAGAGCTACTTAATTAATTAAGATAGTCTATTCCTTATTATCAAACACGCATGAATATATTAAGTTCTAAACTCATTAAATTTAAACGTTGAATTGAATTATCAAACAGGGCCTTAGAATGAGCCAACTTAATTTAAAATTTAAATTTTGAATCTGTTAAGTTACTAAATTGTTGGTGCGTTTGATAAAACTGAAGTTTGAAAATTGAATCCATTAAATTACTAAATTATTAATTACTAAATCCGATACATTTGACTATATATCATATTAAGTGTCAAGTGGATAACCTATCATTTATTTTTTGGAGCAACTTTTATCAAAAAAATTCCATGCCATATAATTAATTCAAATATTCTATTTTCAATTATCAAACACGTCTGAATATGTTAAAATCTAAATTCATTAAAATTAAGTGCTGAATTGGATAGTCAAACAATTGAAATCTTAACATTTGAACACATTTTGCATTAAATGATAAGAAAACAGCTTATCACTTATTTTTGAAGTATGGTTTACTCAATTCTCGTTTAACCCAATTCAGTATTTAAATTTAATGGATTAAGATGTTAATACGTTCAGATGTGTTTAATAACCAAAAATAGAGTATCCGAATTAATTAAGTGGCATTACTTTCAAAAATAAGTGACGAGCTATTCACTTATCACTTAATATAATATACATTCAAATTTATTAAATTTAGTAATTAACAATTCAATCACTGTTCAATCATTTAATGGATTTAGATCTAAGAATTTAGAGTTTAGTTTATCAAATGCACCCTTAGATAACTTAGAGAAGCTTAATTAATATGTTCTAATTTTAGTTATCAAACAAATCTAAACATTTTAAGATCCGATCTCATTAAATTCAAGTAATGAATTAGGTTATCAAATAGGGTTTTTGTTCGGTATTTATTTTTAAACCCAGACCAATAAAAGAATTGGTGAAGTTTTTAGCCCATGGTTCCGCTCTTTGATTTATTTATTTTTTTAAAAACTAAAAATAAAAATGAGAATATAGGAAGATCATTCTAGCATGTCGATCAGCACGACCGTACCATCATCGTTCACGACTTCTCCCTTTCATTTTTCTCATATTTCCTTTTTTTTTTAATATTTCTTTCCACGGAGTATTGCTCGAAGCTCCCGAAACAAACCCAATACAAAAAACAAAACCAACAAAAGGAATACCCCAAAGTCCCAAACAGATGTTAATAATTTCAAAAAAAAAAGTTAAAAATTATAATTCATCAAGTAAATGAGATACGAAACTAAAACATATTTAAAGAAAAAAAAGGAAAATAGGAAAAAATCATCTATTTTTTCTCAAATTGAAAAAACATGAAGGATTCCTAACTTGACAAAGTTTTACAAAGAACACAACAGAAGAAACATGTCAAATACCATTCTTGATCATCTCATCTAGAATAACATCATGTTGAGTTTTATGCTTCAATACTTCCAAATCTATATCTCCCTCAATATTACCATCACCGTTACTGGTTTAATAATAAAAAAAGTAAATATACAGACCAGAAAATTTTGAGACGATGGTGGGAGATGACCGGTTGCAGAAATGGAGAAGAGTTTAGGGTTTCTAATTTTTAAAATTGTGACTATTTTTCTTTCAGCCGTGAAATAAAATAACCATTTCAAGGTTTGTTAAAATGCAGGTTTTGGGCTTTAATAACCAAAACCTTACAAATTTTACAGCCCAATAGACAATAGATGACAACATAGATGGGCCAATGAGATGAAGCTAAAAAATCAGCCATTACCGATTCAACTCGTTTTTACGAGTTCATCAATCAAACCGATTTTGACATTTTTTCTTTTTTCAACTCGTTGCTGGTTTTTACATACAATTGGAATGATGTGATGGCCGATTCGCGGTCGAATTGACCGGTCCAATCCGGTTTTAAAAACACTTGCTTAGTTTATTTAGCAAGATTTTGAACAATACAAATGAAGAAACATGCTCAATGTATAAGGGAAAAATAAATCTTCTATATTTCTTCTACAATATATAAACCTTTGAAAAACCAAACTTGGTAGCTGTTGTGGTATTTAGTAAGTGAACTAAAACAAAAATAACTATTCTAAGAAAACAATTGGTGAAAAGCATTTTGCGGATGGTGCTATAGAAAATCATAATTTTGGAGACATACATTTGCAAAAGTATGATCACTATTGGAAATGCATTTTGAAACCCCTTTTTTTTAATATAAGCAAAACTATCAGTGATCATACACAAGTCTACCAAGTGCATAAAGCTTATGTTTTAGAAACAACTAATATTGAGGGCACATCCAATGTAAGTGCAATTTAGAAATAACTATTATTGAACATTTAAATTTTATTTTTATATAAAAAATTATATATATAAAATTTTCATTAAATAACTTTGATCTATTAGCAAGGTTTTTTTCAATAAAATCATTGTTAATTTGGTAGTTACAATATTTAGGAAGGGTATGTTGAAAAATATCATTTGATGATTAGGACAAAAATTAGTTTTTTAAGAGTAAAGTTAGAAACTTGAAAAAAAATAAAAAAATGTTTACACAAACGAGTACTGTGCTCTTCTTTTATATATAGTATATTGTATGTATAGATGAAACCAATAAAGATTTAAAAATTAATCTTACTATTTAGAGTAGATGAGTGGCTCTATTTGATTACCATGTTTTGGGTGTGCACCATGTATTTCCTTATATGGCGCAACAAGAAATCCAATTTGGTTTAATAACTGGTTTTATCATTGTGTAAATGAATTTTCACACTTATAGAAATTCAATCCATCAAATTAAGTAAGGCAATCACAAAAATACAAGTGCAATGATTCTTGGGATCTAGGATGCATGTGATATAAAAGGATAATTAAACATATAAAAGATGATCAAAAAATGTGTTTATGATACAAATAAAATAATTTATGTATCCAAACACACCTAATATTAGGATTGCTAGATTTTGGGTTCTTTCTTTGAATTAAAAAATAAATTGATGGTTCAAATGCAATCATCATGATTTGGGCAGATTTAGTTCCAATTATTATTTGATGTTATTAGACATACACTGATATCCAATGCGATGGAATTTTTGACCTTAAAAGATTTATTCTATAAATTTGCATGTGAGGGATTATATCTTGGTTTCGTCTAGTCATTAATAACTTCATTATTTTTAGATAATAGTAGATAGGTATGATGTTCATAAGGAGTTCTGTTAAAATCAAAATAAATAGGTTTGCTTGCCACCCATACTAGAATAAATAGAGTTTTCTATAAGAACTTGCCAGTAGTGGAGGATACCTTAGAATTGTTGGAAGAACTTGCTAGTGGAAGCTTAGGTATACCCAGGGTATATCTCCCACTATAGATTACTTGCAGCCCTCAATTCGATAACGAGATTTTAATATTAGAAATAGTCTCCCTTTATTAATTGAGTTATCTTGTATTGGTAAACTAGTACCTATTCTTACCAAACACAAATTCCAGGGAAGCATCAAATAAGTCCTATCCTAACACAGACCTTTTCCTCCATATCTTACAATTAGGAAATGACTCGGTGCAATTGGAATTTAGTACAATTTATTTCGATTATTGTATATTTTACATTATTTGATGGACAATTATATTATATTATCGTATTTAAAGTAAAAGTGGTGTATATGAATAAAATATTTGACATATACTCGATACAATATTGTGATGCATTTATACATTAGAATGAAACCGCACAAACCGCAATTGTATTGATTCCTTGTACTTTTCAATTGGTTCACTTGACATCATTTTCCTTTTCGAGTTTTCTCCTTCCAGTTTCAGCCGTTCCTAGTGGAGTTAGAAATACACTTCTAATTTCACATGTAGACCAAATTGCCCTGACCCACTGCACAAATCACTGAAATTAACTCAATCTAACCAGTTAAAAAAGGTAAAAAAAAAAAAATTAATAGGAAAGTAGGAAAAAATTACAGCGGCTGCCATTTTTTTTAAAGTTAGCAGTGGAGTCCTCCTCCAAATATTGATGTCATTGCTCTGGTTTGTACTTGGCCAACTCGCTGAGATTGAATCCATGGTAAATTACTCATATTTCCCTCACCTTAAATAGAAGATTATGAGAAGTTATTCCATTTTTTGCTGACCCTTTATATACCTGTAGTACATATGAATTGTTGTTTTCTTGATCTTTTGGCGGTTCAATTGCTGCTGGATTGTCTGATTAAGGTCTTGATTAAGGGCGTAGGCATGAAATGGTAGCTAAGATTTATGAACATTAGGGTTTCTCATTCCTTTCTTGAGATGATTGGGTTTTGGTAGGAATAGTTCTAGAATCTTAAAAAGTTGCCTTTTTTCCCCCTACGGAGAACATGGGTTTAGCGACAGAAGGTTTTTGCTAGATGTTGAAAAGTTTGAAGTCTCAAATTATTTTGGGGATTCGTTAGATAGACTGGTTTTAAGAATTGTTCATGATTTTTGTTTTTTGGCTATATAGTCCTGATTAACTCTGATTAATTTGATAAACATAAGACCTGAACAGACTGCCCCGCAATGTTAAATAATATTATATTAAGGGGATCAGGTTTCTTAGCGGAGCGAGTAGTACTGTTGAGATTTAATATATTAGTTAATAATGATGAAGGCCTGGAGGTTATGATGTTCTGGCACGAAACACTAGTGTTGAGATTCAAGATATTGGTTAATAATGATGAAGGCCTTGAGGTTATGATAATTGTGGCACCAGTGCTGTGTTTCTAAGTGAAACAGATGTCCAAGAATTGGATAAAGTGCCAGAAGCTGAGGGTCTGTGTTCCTCATCCTAGAATGAGGTTTTGATTTTTCAACAGCTGAATCCAGTTCCTGATTCAGTTCCTCTCATTCTAAGAAAGCTGTTAAAAAAAGACTTCTTCAAAAAATGGATACATTTGTCTTTCATCAGTAGAGCAGAATTAGGAGCTGAAGATCGAGCTTTGTTAGTTACTTTATTCAAATTACATCTTCTTCAGTGGTGTTGTTTCATAATATACAAGATTAGGATTCTAGTGGCATTGCATCCGCACAATCGTTTAAAAGAGTTACGTTTATTTTGTGCTGATAGGCTTTTTTAGGATAATTATGAAGTATGGAGTATCACAAACAGGAATACTTATTGACTTTTGATAATGTGGAGCTAATTTATTTCTAATACATTTGTTTTCACAGGGTAGTTCAAAGAAAATTATAACAAAAGAAGAGTGGGAGAAAAAGCTCAATGATGTAAAGATTAGGAAAGAAGACATGAATAAATTGGTAATGAACTTCCTGGTGACTGAGGGTTATGTTGATGCAGCTGAGAAATTCCGAATGGAATCGGGGACTGAACGTATCCTTGTCATTTCTTCAGAATAACTGATTTTATGTGATATTGCACAATCATCAGGATTTCAGTTGACATGATTTGCTTTTCCTTATGAGTTTATAGCTGACATTGATCTGGCAACTATAACTGATCGGATGGCAGTTAAGAAGGCAGTGCAGAGTGGTAATGTGGAGGATGCAATTGAAAAAGTTAATGATTTGAACCCTGAGGTATGCTATTTAATCTTCTTAGTTTTGCTTGTCTCTCACCCATTGCCTTTTGGGAGTTTTATCTGGATAAACTAAACAAAGCCATCTTTAGAGTCTTGCCAACTTTGGGAAGAAGTAGATGTTTGTATACAGCAATAAGTTCTATATTCATGCATAAACTCATAAAGCATGAGTTGGATCTGTATTTTGACGTGTTTGTTAAGCGCATTATATACAATTGTGCGAATTGCCTACATTTACAAATTGTATATGCCAAGTCAAGACATTGAGACGTTTGGTGATTGCAAGCATGAAATTGATACATGTAGATGCAATTGATTGGTGCATGATGCTATTTCTTCTGCATCCTTATTCAAGAAAGAAATTAAGGGGAAAAAAAAATAACAATAGAAGAAAGAGAAAGGGAATTTTAAAGGAAAAGGTAGACTCTTGGTGATAAATCCCTGCACATGTTTCAGCGTAATTTTTAAGTTTGAATTGCTTTAATATACTTTCAAACCATGCTGTGTACTGTTTTTGATGACATTGCTTTATGAAAATTTAGCTGAATCATGTTTAAGTGAATGATGATGTATATGAAGACATTGTAAAATACTGCCATTAAAAATAGTTATTTAGACAGATCTTGCCTATGGATTTTTTTTTTTTGGAGGATAATATTGGCCTCACTATGTGAAACTTCTGGCAATAGTAATGAGGTCCTTCACATTCACAAAGAAGTCCTGTCCGCATCCTCTGCGATTGCTATTTACTTGATGGGATATAATAGAAGAATATTGCCATTTCTTTGGGTGTAATACGGACCGAGTGAACTTAGCATCTTTCATTTCCTTGATTATAAGTACCTAAATTGTGTCTTTGGTGGATTAATGTATTTGGTTTGATGACCAAAGTATTGGGATTGATTTTGGTTTGAGTATTTTGTTTCATGATATCTGTATTATCTATTCTGGAATCGAACATCGATTGACTAACTTTTAAAAGACTAGAACTGCTGATTATTTAAGTTGAATCACTTATTTGAAACTAAACAAGAGGGCCTATTGAAAAAGTATTTGTTGCTCATGATAGGTGCTAGCCAGATTTTTTATGATTATGGAGCCTTTGCAGTTCAGTATGGCATAAAATATGATTTATGTACTAGGCATGATACTGGAACAAATTTCCTTGTGCAATATTCATTTGACTGAAGATTCTGGTATGTGAAGGAGATTTTTTTTGGGTACTCAATGCTACATTGTATCTTTAATTTTAACTATGGTTTTGCCTTTTGTTTCAATATTCAGTTTCATAGTGCATTACTCCATTCATTATTTGGATATAAGTATCTCTGTAAGGGAGATTTTCCTTTGGAAATGTCTTGTTTGTTGCTTTTGCCACATGGTCCTGTCTAAGCACAAGCAGGAAACATGTAAAGTTTGCCCTTTTATTGCTTAAAAAACTGTTCGTTTCTGGAGGAAATGGTAAAGTATGTGTTGAAATAGAAAAAAGGGAACATATGTGTTTGCGCGCTTGAAGGCAAGTAGCATTCAGGTTCTTGGTTCAATTGAACTCATATCACATAGTAAGAGATCAAGTATTTTGTTGACAGAACAGATTTGACTGTAAAGATGTTGTACCTCTTGACATTACATGACACTAGGCTGAAGCTTAATGGAATTTTGTTGTGTAAAACATCAACCATGTCTTCCGTTCATGGGACAATAATTTATACTATAGTTTGAGATGAGAGTTCTTACAGCATCTCCTATGAATCTATCTCTTGAGTTCAACAATTTTGAAGCTGTGATGTTTATGATGTTCATTTCTTTGTATCAAGATATAATCGAAGATTTTCATGCAGATATTGGATACAAATCCCCAGCTCTTTTTTCATCTTCAGCAACAAAGATTGATAGAGTTGATCAGAAATGGAAAAGTTGCTGAAGCTTTAGAATTTGCTCAGGAGGAACTTGCTCCAAGAGGAGAGGAAAATGTAATTCCTAGCTTGTTATGTAATGTACTTTTTTATGTTCTCCTTCATTTACTAATTCCACCAAATGCTTGTTAGTCAAGTCATTACTGCTTTTCTACGCCATAATTGACTCAATTTCATCTGTCTTGATTTTGGTTACATTTTTGGTTAGCTTGATTTTTTGTTACATTTTTGGTTAGCTTGATTTTTTAATTATGAATCTTAATATTTTTGCATTATTTGTCTCAATACTTGACTCTGACTAGGGCAGGACATTTTGCAGCAAAGCTTTTTGGAAGAGTTGGAGAGGACCGTTTCACTATTGGCTTTTGAAGATGTGAATAACTGCCCTGTTGCTGAGCTTCTGGATATATCCCAGCGCCTTAAGACCGCAAGTGAAGTGAATGCAGCAATCCTTACCAGTCAAAGCCATGAAAAAGGTTACTCTCTATTCTCCTAAAGTGCTTCTGTAAAACTTGATATGATATTTGGCAAACATACAAAGAATGCCCACGTCTTTTACAAATGTCTTTGATTATTTCCACCTCTGAAGTTGACATAGAGTTTCAGTTCTTACAGACATGGTAAAGGCTTACTTATCTGTCCTAACGTCAGTGTTAAAGTCATAATCATGCTCACTGATGTGCATTTATTGCTATTGAGGTTTCAAAGGTACAATTTTGAAGAGTCTACTTAGACCTGTGAACGAAATAAGTTGAGCCAAGTGTTAGATGGGTATATTTATGCTTGGTTGGCAATTAGTCAAAAGTTGAGTAACTCAGAAACTATCAAGTCAAAACTCTGTTCCAATGTCAACCATGAGAAATTGTAAGCAAGCTCTTTCGAAGCTTATTCAGCTCGTATAGTTAAATCACATTATGCTTTTTTATCTCTTGCTTATCTGACAAAAGTTTGAACATTTTAAGTTCAATTGTAACAGCATCAGAAGATATGAGACTACCAAAACATGAAAACATGAAAAAGATATGTACATCATTAGAAATGAGAATCCATATTCTCTACGAAACAACTTAATCAAAAAGTCATACATTTGATTTCCAAGACTTAGTGGGAAGTGGAGTTGGCGTTCGAGTAAATTCTATTGTTTACAGGTGTGACAGTTTTTATGCTGACATATTTCTCTTGTGATGTCGAGGAGAGTGATTACTTAAATTTCTGTGATTCTGTTGTCACAGAAATTCTCTGATGGACCAGTTTAAGTTGCAAGTGAATTTCTGTTGTTCTTGTCTAATTCAATGTGTGATTTTAAATGGAGAATCCTTTTTCCATATGTTCACAAGAGATCAAGTGCATCTGAATCAGAATTCAGAATGATTATTTTTATTTGCTGAACTTTTTGTATATTCCATATTTACTGAATTGCTTTTGTGATATGGATATTTTATGTTATATTTGTGCATCTTTAACCTGTAAGATTACATATACCATATTGTTTGTCGCTATGTTTTAGAAGTTCAACATATTGTTGAATGTTCTCTCATGATGAGTGAAAAACAGATCCTAAGCTCCCAAGTTTGTTAAAGATGCTGATCTGGGCACAAAACCAACTTGACGAGAAGGCTGCCTATCCTCGTATAAACGATATATCTACTGCCACTCTTGAAGATCCTGGCGTTTGAACTTTGAAGGACACGAAAACTCCTTGATTGTTGATGGAAGCTATGGCTATCTGGCAGCACTGCTCATTTAACAGTATGACGGCAAAGAGCTGGAATATGGTGTATCTTTTCTTGGAAGAAAGTAGTGGGTTAGTCATTCAGGGATGTCATTTTCATTAATTTATACTTTTCTAGGGCAGTAGGTCTCTCCATAGAAAGCCTTGCGGCAGCACAAACTTGGTGCACAGCCAAGGGAAACAATCACGTATTGCACCGTTTGTTGCGAATGTGGATTCTTTGCCAATCTCATGTGCAATAAATGATACTTCTTGGCTCTACTTTCCTTTTACAGTATCATTATTGACGAATTTAGTTTGTTATCTAGTACAACATATGGGAACAGTGATGGTTCTCTTTGTATATGTCTGCATTTGTCAGAGTGGATATTAAATAAACGTGTACAGTCACTTATTATTCCAAACGAAAAGCATATCAGCTGGCTAAACCACATGGAAAATTAGATTTATGGGTCTCTCAGTCTAATGTTTATTGTTGCAAATACTAAGCTGTTTTTGAGAATAGGGGTGATTATTTGCTAAGAGGCCACGGGAGAGACCATATGTATTAAAGAATCCAAGTTTGGAAATGTTCGCAACTTAATCAAGAGTATAGCGAATAGGACGCTATTTTTGTACTCTTGCAGCAGGTAGCAGAAGAGAATCACAGAGAAAGTACTGTAAAAGGAAGATAAACTTGGAAATTAACATGAACTCGAGTCATAGTAGGAGAAAATGTAGAAACACAGAAGGGCATAAGAGTTAAGACTCCACCCAGATAATATAAATCCAGGTAGTATTAGTCTTGGAAGAGCAAGGAAGTTTAGAGTTAGATGACTGCTGGTAAAATACTGTTCTTGTTTTCTCTCCTGATTCATAACAGCCGTCGTCAAAGTTGAGGGCATAGCTCGATGGATCATATTGGAATTTGAATTGCTGTTTGCCTCTTCCACCACCACCAGCAGCGTTCTTGATAGCCTTCTTCGCTGCTGCTCTTACTCTCCAGAAAAGGCATCTCCACTGCTTCTTACTGTAACTGTTCACCCGCGAGAAACTTCCTCCCAATGCCATCATGCTAAAAGTACACCGTATATCTTGCCTTCCTCAATATCTCAAAACGAAGAAGAGCCAAACCGTAGTTTCTGAGCCAAAACCATGCAAAGGTACCCTCTTTTTGCCACCTGAATTTCGATAGTGCACTACTCACCACAGGGCAGGCGCTTGAAATCTATCTTTGGCTGAAAGTAGAAGCACGCACTTCGTGGTCAAGAATAAAGGACAAACATTTGGGATGTGAATTGGTAGGCAAATGCTTCGCTGGATTTTGTTTGATGTGGTTCTTGAAGTTCCTCCCAGAGGGGAAAAGGAAAGATACTTCTAACAAAGTTCAGAAAGATAGAAACCAAAAATGACTTGCGATGTTACGTGGGAAAGACCCTTTTCTACATTTATATAGAGCTCGAAGAGAATAACAAGAGAAAAAGCTTCCAAGTTTTAGTTGATGACACCGGAAGGAAGGAAGGACAAAATAAGATGCAAATGCGTGTAGTTGTGTTGTCATTTAAAGGAAACTGCGGCCTACCAATTGCAGGCTTCCCCACAGACCACAGTGGCACTGTTTTTTCTTGCGTCGGGAGACTCAAATTCCATGATCCAGAGAGAGAGAGACAAAGACACGGACAGTCTGCCATGGGAAGAGAGCCCTGCCCTTGAAGGCTTGAAGCATCACTATCATAGTTGTTGTTAAAAAACAGTACAACGTTGCTTTTCTAGCTTCCTTTGCTGAATTCCTCGGCAGTTAAATTAATCAAGCCTTCTTTTCTATCAGTAGCATGTGCAACATTGTGTGGAAACTAAAATCACCTAGGCGATGAGGGAGTTTTGAAGAGTTGTTCAGCTGATATTTCGGATAGCAAGGAGTAATCAACTTTTGACAAAGATTTTGAAGCTTTCGAAGGCTTTGTTCCCTGTTGGCATTCTCATCTTTCACGTGCAAATTTAGCTAGAATTAGTTGTGGCAAGGTGGCTAAATTTTACTACTAGTTACATTCTGATAATACAAAGGACTCACTCATTCCACGATCTGTAGTTAAGCACCAGCAGATTTGTTGGTTTTGTAATCATTCCTCTAGAGATGCAATACTTGGCTTGGCAACAAATCCTTGTACAAAGGCTGTTATTTAGTGCCACTGGAATTTGAAGTACGAGTTTCTGTAGCCTAATTGTATCAACAGTCCACTTGACCTGTTCTACACTTTAAACTTCAAGGCAATTCAAGTCAAAAGTTTAAATGCACAAACTGTAGTCCGTGGTGCATGGGTTCTACTGGGCATTTCCTTTTGTATTTACACACTTGCCTCTTGTTTGGATGTTTCCTAACAAAAGGGGGAAAAGAAATGAAATAAAACACTTGTTCATCTAAGAATTTGGTATAATTTTGTGTCCCACCAAATTATGGGTTTTTAAGTCGTCAAGTTAACTAGTACTTAAGAATAATTGAGAATCGAAAGAGCGTAAAATTTAAAGAATAAGGATGTGTAGATGCAAGAGGAGCAAAATATAAATTGTGAACTTGTACACTACACCGAAAAATGTGCTTTTTAAACAGCAAATTATTCTTGTTGCGTTACTAAATAGTTTCTCAAGTAATTTTTTTTTTTTTTGTGTATGTAGATTTAATGAAGACTACATTAATTATAAATTGTGCACGTGTACATTACAACATATAATTTATGCTTCTTACACTATAAAATAATCTTGTTGCATAATTAAATAGCTCCTCCAGTACCAAGAAAAAATTTTGGTTTAGTGGTTAAGGTTGAAATCCTAAAAATTAGAGGCTTGAACTTTGTTTTTTTTTGGTTTGGGGGGCAGGTGTATCCTCTTACTCAGTTCCTCACCTTCCACGGATCCTTGGACATACCTCAGGGAAACCCATCCATTGGTTTTTACTTGGATGTGACTGATGTGATCACTCTCATCATTAAGACTAAGTGACACATCTATAATTGATCTATATTAGTAAAAAGTATTTCAATTTCCACCTACCTCTTCCCTTTTTTCTCAATTATATACTATACTGACTTAGGCATTGGAGCTAGTCTAAAGGACTATCCCCACCTCTTTTTGGTATTATATTTCTCATCCGTGTAGGAAACCTACCCGAGCCACCTTAGAATCCAACTCAGGCAGATCTTAGCTCGTATAAACTTCAAATCCTTATTCTTCCTTTTACTTCTTAAATCTCACTCCTCACGTGCCTCCATAAAAATAAAGATAAACTAAGGGGGTGTTTAATAAATAGGTTTTAACTCCCACTATGAATTTTAAATTTAATTATACCCATATAAAATGTTTGGTTGGGGTCAATGGGAATAAATTAATGGGAATGATAGGCCTCTTCTATGGGTTTTTTGATTAACTACCTGTTACTAGGGAATCATCTTAGTTACTCATCCTATTCTTCTTAAATCATCTTAATTACACTTTTATTCCCATTAAATGCAAAAATAAGAAAATAAAATGCTACTATTTCAACAGATGGAAAGAAAAAGAAAAGAAAAAAAGAAACAATGAAAAAGAAAAATTATAAATTATAAAATCCATTCCACATTAACAAACACACTGTGGGTTTTTATTAAAACCCATTATCATTGACCACTCTATGATACCGATAGTGATAGTGATAGTGGAATTCGAACCAAACGTCTCCTAAATAGTTTATCAAGTAATTTTGTGGTGTACTTAGAGCTATGAAAACCAGATTACTTACTAAAGCCAACACCTTTGGAGTTTGGGTGACCAATTATCATGCAGGTAAAGTGGATGGCAAGGTACTATTATTAAGCTAATACAACCAGCCAAAATTCATTAAGTTTAGGAAGGCAGATTAGCTGGAAATTCATTATTTACTGCCTCGAGTAAAGTATCATGTGAAATAATCGGCGAGGAATCTCCTTCATGATCCATCAAATCAGAAACCCTTTCTGCCTCCATGACTCATTTGTCTCCAACAAAAGGTAATATAAAATGCTTTCAGAATTGTGTAGATTTCAGTACATTTCTTCTCATTGTCTCCTTGCAGTAGCCAGTTTGGACTTCGCAGATTCTCAATAAATTCTCTTCTGTCCGATTTTTGGTCCCCTTTCCCGTGGCCCTATTCCCACTGCCTTGATTTACCCTGGTTAGTGGTTAAGGGTGTGAACCAAAATGTTGACTCTCAATCCGGAAGAATCAGATCAGTCATTTTGTGATTCATATCCAGATTCGTTAATGTAATATTCCATATCCAAATATTTGCATTATGCAAATCTAATCAATTGAATAACTAATATGCACCTGATTTTCATTTAAAAAAAATACAAGTTTCAAAGACAAAATAAAATTTAAATGTTTAGAGTTTTAAAAGTATTATGCACTTGATTTGCTGTACTTTTATAAAATTGTTTAGTCCAAATTAATCAATACTTTTTTTTTGTGTTGCAATATAAGAATAACTTTCATATTTTTGTTGTTATTCAGATTCAAACAACTAATATTAAATATTTCATCTACAATTTTTTTTATTCGTAAATTATATGATAGTATGTTTAAAAACTTAAAATCATGTGCAAAGAAAGCCTATTTTGAAAGACGACGTAGATATGAAAATAAGAAATAGGAAATAAAAACTATTAAAAACTAATGGATTTAATGTATAAAAAATTTAAATAAAATAAAAAATATTTTGTGGATTAGATCGGACATCCACAGGTCACAAAAAATGATATTCAAATCCAAACCGCATAGCTTCTTAATCCGAATGTGATCTAATCAACATATGATTTCACTGATCGGATATCCGCCATTTTGGATTGGATTCGAATTGGATCACTGGATTAAGGTGCAAGTGTGTTTGGATAATAGATTATTTGAGATAATTTTTTGAAAAAAAACACTATAGTACTTTTTTGATGTGATGTATGTGAGATAAACCGTAGTTGAAAAATGTGTGAACGATGAAAGCAAGTAAAAGTAAAAAGGAAGGTGAAAATTTGAAAGAAAAAGAAAAAAGAGTAGGAAACAAAGGCAGGCTGTACATTTGAGACCGGACCACTCATGAGACCACTAACCATAAAAGCCAATTGAGGAAGATTGAAGAACTATGAATTCAATTTCTGACGTCCTGGGCCCTGGTTAGTGGTTCTTCACCTTCCCTACACATTGGCTTCTGTCATCGGCTGGATATAAACGCAATGGTGTACAGCAAAACATCTTTGGAAGCATATAAACTCCTTTTTTCTTTTGTTGAAAATTATATATCTATTGTAAAAATATAATATTGCGAATTAAAAGTGACACATTCGTACATTGTACTAGATAGAAATAAAAGCAATATATCACAGACTGGAGGGCCTCTTTTTTTAATTTTTAATTTTATTTTTTGGACAAAAAATGCAGGGCCTCAATTATTGGCGATATTCCTTTTTTTTTTTTAAGTTTAAGAAATTCTCCAAGTCTCACAAGTAAAGCAAAGAAAAAAAAAAAAAAGAAGGAACGTTTGAAAGATGAGAACAAATTAATAATATTAGGCTACTCGGCTTTCGTCAAAAAATTCCTTGTCAGCAATTTCTTGAGGCCGACACTGGGTATTAGTTTTGATAGTTAAGCTCGATTGACTCAAAGTCGGCTACTGTAATCCATTAGCATTCCGGCCCAACGGCAACCAGCCCATTTAGTACATTACTTCGTCCATATAGCAACAAGGAAAACCAAGACAAATCTTTGGATTGCAAGTGTACGGAGTTTTTATAGAAAAATATATTGTAGTATTGTAATATAGAAAAATATATTGTAGTATTGTAATATATATAAGATAAAAAAGTTAGAAAATATAGACGGAGAGTTTTTATGTGAAAATTAGCATTCCAAATAAGGTTTAATTTTTCCTAATGAAAACTGGTTTTTTGGCTAATGCAATCATGTGCATAATCCTGTTTGACATCAGTTTAACACAGCAATTAATCCAATTTGATATCAGCTTAATACAGCAATTAAGAAGCACTTCTTACTCTCTCCTTTAGGGGGGGAAAAACCCGAAAAGAAAATGATGGTAGAATTTGAACAAAGTTACAATTTGATAGCTCAAACGCCTATAATATTTGAACTTAAAACTATCCACTTGGCCAATATTTCGTTGCTCATATTTGGATGGATCCGGTTTTCAAAGATCCAATAGTTCAAATTGTGCCACATCACATAGGGAGGTAGTATGGCACAATCTAGGTCATTAGATCGTTGAAAACAAGGTTTACCCAAATTTTGGACATATTTTCATAACTCGATTAGGGCAATCTTGGGCTTAACATATATGAAGCTTGTACTAGGAGCTACTAGACATGCTTTTCTTCCTTTTTCTTTTTGTTAACTATTCATTTGGCTTCTCTAATGATGTGGAACTATAATTAAAGCTAAGTGGCATGCACATGTGACACAGAAAAATGGGCAGCCAGCAGATAGTTACGACTTTATTTCGACAAAGCTGCATCAACACAAGATTGATTGGTTCCCTGGTTGCATGTCTTGCTTTCCCAACCCTCAAGCAATAGCAATATCCATACTGTTCTAGAACTGCAGCTTCAATATAGTATTTGGTTTAGGATTTGCTTTTCGCCCCAAAAGTTGATAAAGAAGATCTTTGAACAAGAGATACTGAGACAACATGTTGTAGCTCGACTAAAAAAGTCAGTTTCTTGATGAGCAAACCTCGATGATGTCTATCGCCGGACTGAATTATTCCTGCTCATTTAGACCCTAGTAGAAGTAATAGTGAGATTTGGTGTATCTTGTATGGATTGGATCCGTCTTCTTTTTAGGTACTTTTTCAGAGTGGTTCATGCGAAAAAAAAATAGTGCATCTATAGCCAACTTAAGTACTACACATTTAAGTAATGAACCTACTTCAGCCCTCAACATTTTAATTATGTTCCAATTAAACATGGTTGATTTCATAAATAAAATGAAATATAATGGAGGGGTGATAGAAAGATAGGGATAGAATACCATGGATTGATTAGACTTGTCTATGATTTGAGGTCGTGTGTTCCTCCTCCCCCTCCCCCCCAAAAACACAGAAAAAAGGTTGTATGTTCCCAAGCATGATTTTTGTACTACTCACTAACAGTATTTTAGATGTAGTTTGCAATTTAGCATGTGTCGGCAAACCGCTAGCCCTTTTTTTTTTTTTTTTTAAATTTAACGTGTCGGCCAATATATCTTTTCTAGTAGAAATTATCTTAATTTGTTTCCTCTTTTTTTTTTTTTTTTTTAAGGAAATCTTCATCCGGTGCTAAAATATCTTTGTTCACGTTCAAATATTATGATAATTGTAGAGTTATTTATGTGTCTGAGTTTGTTCAAATTTTAACAAGATTTCACCCTTTTTTCTTTTGGGTAGGAACAAGATATCACTTTTACATGACCTTTTTTTTTTTACGGACTTTTAATGACAACCGAGAAAACGGACTGACTTGTTTTGTGTAACACATTTTAAGCCAGGACCAAATGTGTACAATCTTTCATCCATGATGGTGTTAACTAAAAAGGAGGAGGGGAAGAACCCTTTTACAAACAAGAAAAATCTGCTCAGAATTGACAAGGGTGAATTAAACGATAATAAACCTAGACTTCTTGGTTGTATCGAACTCGAGGATTTGGATTTTTGAACCAACTCAAGCCCATTCTAATCCTGGCAAATGGTATGATGCTTGCATGATCCTGATTTACAAGCAGTGCCTTTGTTCCCAAAGTACTAATTCTCAAGAAATACAAACAGATTGACTATAGTAGATTATTTGGGATAATTTATTGAAAAGAATATTGTATCACTTTTTTGATGTGATGTATGTGAGATAAAAAGGTAATTGGAATTTGTGTCGATAATGCAAGCACAAATTTTTAGACAAATAAGAGCAATCCAAACAACCATATTATTCTCTGGTCCTTACTTGGCTACTGCCACCACTAGATTTTTAAGGAATGCAAGAGCAAATATCATTTGAAATCCTTGTTACTGATGTGGACTTGCACAAGCAGATGCAGGATGCAACAATTTTGGACGTACGACATATCAGAAGAAAATGAATTTAGTCAAGATTTTGTCCAAGTTCTTGTAATCTAATCCAATCCGATGATTACAATATAAAATGTTTCCAGTAAATCTTAGCAGGAGTTCTAGATATTTACATTACAATGCGTGGATTCTAATACACCATCCATAATTTTGCTCTTATTCGATGCTGACAAACAATAGCCTCATTGTTTTCTTCGCCATGTTATTCTGTTATCTTACAGACTTCCCTTATAACTAGTCTGAAACTGCAGTGATACGATCAATCCCATATACTGCAATCCCCCCCAAAACCACTTCAAGCCCCTATCATGGGTTCCCTCCCCACTACAACACCATCTTCACCACCACTGTCACCGGGAAATTCTGCTTCCGGTCATCGAATTTACGCCTCGTTTTGCTCAGGGGAGGTAGAACCTAATCTAAGTGTCTCGAATTGGCTAGAGTGTTACGACCCTTGTAGCAACACATGGACTTATGCTAGCTCAGTTCCAGGACTAACTGAGGACCATGTGTTAAAGGGCTTTGCCATGATATCAATTGGAAGCTCAATTTACATAATTGGAGGGAGAGTATGCCGCAAAGGGAGAGTAAAGAGTTCATATGAATTCGATGAAAATTTAGACACAGATGTGGAAGTACTTTCAAGTGTATTATGCTACAATATCCACACTGAGGAATGGTCTAACTGTGCACCCCTTAGTGTACCTAGATATGGTTTTGCATGCGCTGTTTGTGACAACAAGATCTATGTTGCTGGAGGGCAGTCCACATTGGCTAGTGCTAGAGGCATTTCTTCTGCTGAAGTGTATGATCCCCTGATAGATAAATGGACTCCCCTGCCTAATATGAACAGATTAAGGTACAAATCTGTAGGTGTGACGTGGCAAGGGAAAGTCCACGTGGTCGGCGGATTCGTCCAATCGTATTACATCGATCGCTGTTCGGCTGAGGTGTACAATGTACAGAGTGGCAAGTGGGACCTTGTCTCAGGGATGTGGCTGTTGGATGTGCCACCTAATCAGATTGCTGAAGTGGATGGCCATTTGTTTAGCTCTGGGGATTGCCTTAATGCATGGAAAGGTCATGTTGAGTTCTATGATGGGAAACTCAATATATGGAACGTGGTTGAAGGGTCACAACTGAGAAGATTTCCATCTCCAGTTTCCACATATCATTATGGTGGTGAAGAAAACTTTCGACCCATTCAACGGCTTTACCTAACTATGGCACCAATTGGAAGTCATTTGTATTTCTTGGCTGGTTATAAGGTGCCAGGGGAATCATCAAGAACAATTTCAACGGTCCATTCATTTGATACATCTGCAGCAACAACAGATTATGCATGGAGGAGCTTTGAGCCAATTGAAGAAGAGGGAGTGAGAGAGCTTTGCAGCCATTGTTGTGTAGTCCAACTATCTTAGCTCATTTTGGCCATCTTCCGTGTAACAAGTTTTGGTACCCGTTATGGCTTAATTTTGCCTAGTGTTTGTGGAACGCCTAGGCCATCCCTTAGTACAAATTTCCAGGTTATTGAATAAGGTTATTAAGAAGTTAGAATGCTAGAACAACTGTTTCAAATATGCTCTTTTTATCATGATAATACCGTAAATATGGATTTATGTAATAGGCTAAGCATTCATGCTTTAAACTCTTGTTGTGATGAGGGGAGGATTAATCCTTTTCTTTAGTGTTTAGTGGCACTAGCACATAAACAATTTGGGTCTTTACCCTTAACTCTGTAAAGTTGCACCTTATTAATAAAGATTTCTAATGTTTCAGGAAAAAAAAAAGAATAAAGTTTTCCTCTACTCTATGACTCTATGTGTTCTACGTAACTAACTGGGTTTAGCTTCGTTGGCCACCAGAGGAGGGTTTAAGTCCCTCCACCGAGTGTGCATGGAGAGATCGAACCTCCCCTCGTACATTTGAGGTCCCTTAAGTACATTATTCTATATTTCAAATCCAATCCAACAGGTGTCGTGGGTCACTCTTTTGGTTCAAAGGTGGCTCAGTCTCCCCTATCCCCTATAACTCAGTTGGATCTCCTCCTTTCCTTTTAGAGTAGAAACAAGCATAAAAGCAGTAGAATGTTGCCATCTAACACACACACACACACATAAAAAAGAGAGAGAGAAAGAGAGAGAAATTCTACATTGAGAATGATCATGAGGGACATTAGAGAGATTTTCTTCTTCGCAATTCCAACTCTATACAATGCAGCCGAAATTTGTGACCGGTACTATGTACGTCCAAAACAGGAATAGGATTAGCAATTTAAATCATGATTATGTCATGTCTGGTTACTTACCAGCAACTCATTCATAACCTTTGGATGCAATGTTCATCAAGTCAACCAATGATGCTGCCTCCCAAGGGCCTACTTAAGAGTAATCAAACAGTGTTCCCAGTCCTTGATTGTGTCTTTAGATGTCTTTCTAAATCTATGCCCCAGATTAATTAAGACAATTAATCTTTGTCTTCTTTTTTTTTTTTTTTCTTTCTTTCACTCAGTTTGGCCCTACAGTTTGAGACTAGATGATACTAAATCAGTTTTTATAGCCATGATTATCTCCTTTTCAACTAAGTATTTTATATCATTCTACTAGCGATCAAGAATTCATTCCATTAACACAAATGAACACCCCCCGCGCCCCCTCACCCCCCCAAAAAAACTCCCTCTTCTTTTGGGCCCAAGTTGTCCCCATGAATGGTCTGCATCAAAAAATGGTCATATTGAATCAAATAGGGGAATCAGGGGAAGTCACAAAAGACCAACTCGTAAAAAGGACTTTTACAAGCTTCCAAGGACCCAACCTATTTTTACTTTCTTTAACTTTTCTTCCATGATCCCTCATCGAGTACCACTTCTCTTGACCACATGAAGAAACTGAATCCTATGTCTCAGTAGTAATTCTCTGTCCCATATGCCCTGTTTTCACCCTCTTTGGTATTTTGGCCTTTTGACCATTCCTTCCAGAAAACTATAGCCACATAAAATTTTGGCAAAATCAATCAAGCCCTCAAAAAGCAAGGATATGATTATGATGCAAGCAGCTTGGCCCCCAGAGAACATGATGAAGGAACATGTCTTGGGCCAACATCATTTTTATTCTTTTCCGCTTAAACTTGGGCCAAGACAAGGGTTGCGTTTGGATTCCTTGTTTTTGGGGTTGTTTATGAAAAATAGCACTGAAGCATTGTATATGTGAAAAAATGTTACTGTAGCTGTATTTAGAAAAATAGATTTTTTTATTTCTTTTTTCTTTTTCTTTTCTTTTTCCTTTTCTTTTCTTTTCTTCTCCCCCAACCTCCCTCACCCCCTTCTTCTCCTGTGGCCTGACCGTGACCAATTTTTTTCTTTTTTTTCTTTGGCCCTCCTCTCCCTCCCCTCCCCTCCCACAGCCTCCCTCCCACTCCCTCCATCCTCCTTCCCAGGTCACCCCTCCTCTCCTCTCATCCCTTCCCATGACCTCCTCCCTCCCCTCCCCTCCCCTCTCTCCTCCTGGATCTGGGATCAGGATGGGAGGGGGGGAGGAGAGGGGGATGGGGAGGGGATGGGAGGGGAGGGAGATGAGAGGAAAAAAAAAAAAAAGAAGGGAGGAGAGAAGAAGAGAAAAGAAAGAAAAAATAAAAGGAAAAGGAAAAGACAAAAGAAATAGAAAAAAATATTTGTGTTTATTTTTGGAATTATTTTTGGAATTGTTTTTATTGTAGCATTTGGAGTGTGAAAAATAATTTATCAAAAATAAGGGAAAAAACAAGGAATCCAAACACAACAATTTGTGGCTTCCATTTAAATAGAGGCCAAGTGTGAGGCAAGCATCTATGCATCTTTCCATCCTTTCTTGCTCATGAAAAGTAGAGAAAGCAAGTACCCTCTTCATCCAATCTTTACTCAGTAGTAGTCATGGCCAAGAAAAGTGAGAAAAGGGTATTTCACGTGGACCCTTATGAGCCATGGATGACCCAGGAGCTCAGCCTCACACGAGCCACCACCTGACCCGCCACTCACTCATAGGTCCACACCATCTGACACACACTCAGAAGCACAAGACAGACTTAGCCCCCAATCACAGAGAATGAAACAAAAGTCCCCACCTTCCATCCTAAACAAACACTTTCCCTGCATAGTCACTTCGTAGCATTGAAATTCTATAAGAATATGTGTGAATGTATAATAAATGATGTATATTTAGACTTTCTCCTAAAATATTTGGTTTGTTGAAGGTAAAAGTGGCCCTATATTCAAAATAATGACTGCATTTTGCATGTGAAAAAGTATACACTTTGCACCGTCACGTTTAATGCTTTTGTTGTCCAATTAGCCAACCTTTTAAAGTTCAATTTCTACATTTTTTTTAAGGTGAGAGTAATTTTAGCCTAAAATTCTTATTTGTTCAGCATAACATGGTAACTTATCGGTGTAAAATGAACTAGCATTATGGTAGTTAAAATCGCTTCAAATATATTTACCAAAAGTATTAGAATGCATAAAATAAGTTTGTCTGACCAAAAAATTGTCACGAATAACATAACACAAGGATGTTAATGGTTGAGTTTTGATTCTATTTGCATAGCAATCTTTGGACAAAATTTCAACATTACGCTTCTCAAGTTCAAATGTAAAATAAAATAAAGCTGTGATAATTATCATTTACTATATAACACGTGCAAAACCAAGATGCATGTACTAAAATTACCATTTACTATTTGATTTCATTTCTCACAATTTGCACCGAATATGATGGTAACGATCGTTTAAATAGTTCAAAGGGACGGGATGAAAGTGAGAGTTTTTGAATTCGATAATTCTCGCTTGCCCTCTCGACAAAAAATTGCAAAGGACATGAAAAGAGGGGAATAAGAATAAAAGAAGAAAACACGGACTCCCACAAAAACCGTTTCGGCCCTACTTTCCGCGGCCGTAAGCCCTACCCACCGAACAGTCGAACACAGGTCAGAGTCTTAAGAGGAACCTCTAAGAGTCCCTACGCTAACCACACGCAACCCTCACGTGCATTTGCTGCTCATACGCACGCGGGCATCCCAATTCTTTTTTGACTCATCTGGCGCGTTGACTACGGGACTAAACGATCCAACGGTCCAAGTTGGTCTGATCTTACCGGAGGATCTGGACCGGTCGACTGGGGAGACAATCCCGAGAAATAAATGTCCCATTTGTTGGGGAATACCTGAGACAGCCGGGACTACATATTAAGAGAGCTGATGATGTATCGAGTAGGAGATGAAAAATAAATGAAGTTTTAAACTTTTATTTTTGACTTTCCTAATTTACCGCTTTTGCAAAAATTAATAGATAACAGCGGGTGAGACCCAAATGCCACGTGGAGAACGATGATTTGGATATCTTTGTTGACAGGTGATTAAATAGTGTTTCATGGGGGGACCAAAAGAGAAAAGCCTTTCCTATGATGGAGGAAAAATTATGATCATTGGTGAACATTTATTAATGCTCAAGAAAAGTAGCACTCATATAAGGATTATAATTATTGACAAAGATGTATATATATATAATGATTGTAATTGAAAATTTTTTATTGTATTATTTACTGTTAATATTTTTTAATGTGATGCGTGCAAGGTAAAAAGTGATGAAAAAATGTGTCTGAAGAGTAGTAAAATTAATTTTTTAAAAATAATTACATCCAAGTGAATCCATTAGTCTCTATTTTCTTTCTTTTATTTTTGGGAGAATATTGTATCCATGCTAGGAATATAAATCGTAAATGCACAAAGAGTACGAGCTAGTTAAATTGTACATGTATGAGTTTAGCCATTCTTTAGCCATTCTCTCTTTCTTAATTTAGTGGAAAAGTAGTTAAGTGGATAAAGAAATGTGAAAGGGATGCAGTAGCTCTAACATAATGAAGGCTATTAGTTTAAATTTAAAAGTGGAAACTAGAGTATTTATAGAGTCAATAACATTGCATCATACTAAATCATAAATTGAATTACTGTATTTGTTTAAATAAATACTAAATCATGATGAGCAATACTTCAATAACTAGATGAATCAGCTCCAAACCATTAGTCGTCATATAGGCAATTCTTTTTAGCAGGAAAAAGTTTGGGTCGGCTTGGCTTTAATCACTATTACAAGTTAGGATATACTCTCGGAACTATAGATTACATACAAGAATTCTTACAAACCGTCTACAAACACGTTCTCATATTAGGAGCGGGATTTGAATAGTCTAATACACAAATATCATGCTTGCAATAAAGCCCTCAACCTGCCATGTCGGACGCCAAGTCATCTTGTCCAAGTAGGTGGGCACCAAAATTTGCTTTTGGCTAGGAGATTAATTGTAAGAGTCCTACAATTCTAGGGACCACCAATTTTGCGCTGCATGTTGGATGTTCTATGGAGGTAGCTTAAATACTTTCCTACTACTTTGTTGCAGATAATAGAGTACTACTTTAGTACTTTCCTCTCACCCACTTCCATAATCTCCAAAAAAATTCTCTACAGCCTCTCTGTCTCAGATATTGCTGAAATTTAGTATTGGACATTAGCAGATGGATTTAGGCCCATATGTTTCACTTTTACTCCAATAATACCCCCCAAATCATCAGCATCAGCACCAGTGCAGGACATTTGGGTCTGAGGGTACTACTGTAATTTTACTTGACCAAGGAGGAGGAGACAATAGACAAAAGGGGGAGTTATTGGGCTGGGCCCCTCAAGATTAACATTTGTTAATAGAAAAAAGCATAGTAATGGAGCTGGCCGGGCCCGTTGGTATAACTAGTGGACGAATTAATTGAATGTAAAAGTGGTGCTCTGGAGTTGATTATTGATTGGGCCTTGACCTCTTTCTTAATTTAATTGTTTTTTTCTCCTTCTTTTTCGTCTTTTGTTTTTTTCTGGGAAAGGTGTCCTCTCATTTTCTCTGCTGCATTTTGGGAGCTGAAAATGAAAATGAAGCTGTTTGGGATTGGGTGGGTCAACACCCAATCTTTGCTCCATATTTGCCAGAAACATGCTTCAGTAATTGGGTGCAAGAAAAGCTTATTAGTCTATTTTTTTAATGTCCATGTTTTGAAAGTAATATTACATCATTTCCTTTGGAGCCATTGGGAGTGTCTATTCGTGTAAGATTAGCTTTGCAATTATTGGATTGATTGTTGGCTGGCCTTAGAAGTACAGGACATCCCTATTTGGCTGCCACAACAAACCACAATTCTTCTCATACTTGGAGCAATGAGGGCTTTCTGATAGTTTATACGTGTGGAAACAACTAACTTTTACTCCTGCAAGTTATGCATTATGCATATGTTTGTTTGGATACAAGATTATTTGGAAAAAATATCCGGATTAATATTGAAACACTTTCGTGATTATGATGTATGCGAGACAAAAAAATTTAAAAATAAAAAATTGATTTAAAAATGTGTTGACGGTAGTAGATTTTTCATTTCCTGGAGAGGGGACGGAAGGGGAGGTCAGCGTTAAAATTGACCAATCCAAACAAACCAATAATGTTTTCATCATATTTATGAGTTTCTCCGTGTAGCAAATTCTGCAAAAAATCTGTAACTTGAATTGAGGGATTTGACGAAAGATTTGAAATCCTCTCAAATCCCTCTAATTATTTAGATTATTTAAAAAGTATATGAATTTGTAAATCACAAATTATTATAAGGTTTAAAATGTATTCTGACAACTGATGAATCATAAATTTAAAGGCCTCTTAAATAATCTAAACAACTAGAGCAATTTGGGTGAATTTTAAATTTTTTGTCAAATCCCTCTATCCAAAGTAAGTCTATTTGGATCTAATCTGTAGATATCACAAAATTTTGAGGGATTATTGTGTTAGTTGGGAATGATAAAGTGAAACATTTGCAGAGAATCTAACGTACTCTTAGGCATATTGGTTTTTACTTTTTTCCCCCTCGAAACAACTAGGATGTTGGAACGTGACAATCCTTTTTGGATAAGAGAATTTATTTGGCCTTTTATAAAAATTATACTATAGCACCTTCAGTAGTAAAAAAAAGTGTCCATGAGATATAAAGTAGTTCTTACAGAAAGCTTTGAAATCTTTTTTAAAATTTTTTTCTGAAAAATGCCTAAACAAGTGGAGCCATAATTGATAATAGTACCACCTTGTGCCTTATTTTGGTACAAAAGCAGCCCTTAGCAGAAATAAGGTGAAAACTGAAAAGGGGTAGGGGAATGTTTCCAAAATTATTAGCTATACATCCTGCAACGCTTAAGGTGTTGATTGGATTGCCGTTTCTTAATAAAAAATAGAACATAGCTTTCAATCACTTTTTATTTTATATATATCAAATCGTTATGTATTTTTTCACACAGCTTTGAAAAATAACGATCCAAATAAATGGGACCAAGTGTGCGCATGCCTAAGATAAGTGTGTCAAATATTAGGAGGGAGAGTGCAAGTAACTTCTTCTTGGAAAGTCCTAAGAATCAAATTAGGCCAATAAGGCAGTACCTAGTTAGAGCTTAAACTAGTTGAGTTTTATTTATAGCACCCAAGCCTTCAATTAAGGGAAGGTGTTTATTGGGGCGGTGGTGGGTGGGGTGTTTGTAATTGGAAGGAGTAAAGGACAGAGTACAATAATGCCAAGAAAGAGTAATTAGTAGCAGTAGATCAAATTAGTCCAAAAGTTAAAAAATTCTTTAGGCTTTCCTACATTCAGATGTCAACACACAAACAAAAACAGTAGTGATACAAACAAAAACAGTGATACAGATGGTTTCTTATTTCCAAAGTTTTCAACTTTTTTTTTTTTTCACTGCACAGATAAATGACTTGACGGAAGAACCATAAAACGCACAAACCATAGCAGTCTAGCAGAAGCCTTCCTTACTACTCAGTCCTTGGCTAACTTCTCTCCGTCCAAATTCCAAAGCTCTCTCTTTTTCAACATCATCTGTGTCTAACTGAAGCAGCAAAGTTGTACTCTCTCCTCAGTCCTCACTCTCCTCAGCATTTTAACCACTGCTCTTGCTTCAAAAAGCATTTTCTAGTCAAGCTTCTCATTTAATTCCCCATCTTTTTAAACTGCCATAACTGTCTTGTTGCATATGTTCTCTCAGTCTTTTGATCACCACATTATGTTTGTGATTGCAACCCTTTTTTCCTATTTGTGAAATTTGAAGGTGTAGAAAAAGGATGGGAGGAGGAGGAGGAGGAGGAGCAGAAGAGGGAATGGGTTGGCCACCAAATGGTGCGCCACTTTACATACAAAAAGATGATCACTGGAGGCATTTTGATAACTCAGTCAATGCCGTGTCTTTTGGGTTTGTGGCCACCGCAATTCTCATCTCAATGTTTCTAGTAATGGCCATCTTTGAGAGGTTCCTCAGGCCAACATCATCAGCTTTGACACCGTCTGCTCAGCGCAGACATCCTCATGACATCGAGTCCCGTATCGGGTTTGCTGGAAAACTTTGTCATCCATCACCCAAAGTAAGTACTTTTTAGCTGCTTGTGCTATTTCTCGTCTTGTCTGGATACAAAAAGTTTTCTACTAGCAGTCAAAGAATGCCCATAATAAATTTGTGACTCCTGGGATTTGGTTGGAGTGCTTTGTTGGCTGTGTGGGCTTGCCTGGCAGTATCAAGTATGGATGAAAGTTTTGATTTTGGCAGTTAATGCTTATTCTTGGTCTGACAATAAGTGTTTTCGTAGCTTATGGCCATCCCCGTTAATTTTGGAGGTTTGGCACTTCTGCTGCGTCACAATTCCATTTGTACTTTTTTTGGACTACATCACTTCTCTTCAGCCAATTGGTTTCTTAGCCATTTTTGCTTCTTTCATTCTTTTTCTGCTTTTCTTGTTTGTGCCGGTCAAAAAGTCTTTCCCTTTCTTCCTCGTATTTGTGTTTTCAGGTGTGTGTTCTGACCTGTTTCCACCATCATTTAGGTTTCTTTTAATTCAGGTTATCTTGAAGTAATTTGAATCTTTATCTATGGGAACCTTTTCTTGTTGGGTGTTTTACAATAATTGTTTAGAAGTCAATTTTTAGACTTCTCTTTTTTTCATTGTCTAGTTTCCCTTTTTCTTCTTCTCTCCCCTTTTCTGGTTTAGGTTGCTTCTTCATCTAAATACACCTCAATCGCTATGATGATTGGATTGTTACCAATCACGTGCTATTCTTTAATTTGGAATGCTACTATCAGTTTTGTGGAAATAACCTTCCGCCCTCTGTGTTGGGTGGACGGGGAGTTTGTAAGTTGATGGAACCAATACGGTGTCTTGTTTCATATCAGAATGTATATGAGGTGAATTTCCAAAATATATTTCCCCCTTGTTGGAAAATCAATACTTCCTCTGGGATGCAATACATTCCAAGAACATGTAAGGATTCTTAGAGCTTATGCAAAGAAGCTCGAGTTCTTTAAGCCTTGTTTCAGAGAAAAATTAATCACTGCTTCATAGTATCTTAGCCTGTGTGCATTTCAGCGAAAGAATTGGCAGAAGAAGAAAAAGGTTGAAGGCATATAAGAGTAAAAGGCTGCATTGACTGCTCTGGACAATTTTTACCATTTGAGATTCTTGACAAGTCTGCATGTGCATGTTCCTTAAGTTTGTATGCCCCAGAAAAAACTCCCCCTGATTTGATATTTTTTTTGTCAATGGCCCATCAGTGAAGTTGTTAGCTGGTAGATTGCTACCCATTAATGAGATTTGGGACTTTATGCTTCATGAAGTTCCATCATTCTGGTCCATTTTTGGCCCACCGCCTGTACTTAAATCCCACTTGGCCCATCACCATTAATCTTGAATTTCTATTCTTCTCTAATCTGTTTGTTTGTCTTCTTAGGATGTGCTTTGTTCTTTAATTAAATTCTAGTTGTATCTTGTAAACATTTTAGTAATCTAGAGTCACATTCCTAGATTGTACTGGTTTCCCAGCATGGCATTTAATACAGAGCAAATTGTGTAGTTTGTACTGTTTAGTGATTTTCTTTGCTGAATTGTATGGACAATGATGTGCTTACAAACACAAGCATTGTGTCTAGTACAACTTTTACTAGTTTCGGGTGAAATTTTTTTTCCACATTTACCTACTCCCAATAACCTCTGGCTTCAACAGTAACAGAAGTAACATTTTGCCTGGATTTTAGTGAACCTGAAACAAAAAAGGGCCTTCCATCTTCTCTTCCCTCAGGCTTGCGTGACAATTTGTGTTCCTTGGGTCATAATTGGATGCTTATATTTTTCTCTCCATGGTTGCATTTTTTACAAGAGCACGAATTTGCTCAGCATCCAGTTGCCCTTTTTTCATAATTGCTCAGTAGAAGCAAATAGAGGGAGCCGAGGTTCTAGTTCTGATACTAAGTTAATCAGGTTATAATGGTCACCATCCTGTGATGACCAAACTCTACCTGCACTCCACACTATCCACTTTCCTTCATCATTTTGTAAACGCTTGACAATTACCAAATGACCATTGGTCAAGTAGTAATAGACACCAACTACTGGGGTCGGCCCAGTGGTTAGGGGAGGGCTCTTAAGGTGTTTCCAGCTACTTCGAATCCTATGCCTAGCAGTTGCGGGTGGGGAGGCGTGGGAGCGTTAAAAAATAAAAAAGGAAAAAGTAATAATAGAGAGCTACCTTTTGAGTCCTCTTTTTATAGGTAAAATATGCTGCTTCTTTGATAAAAGCATGTTTCTCTGTTCTATGCCTGTGCAATTTACAACAGATTGTTCAGTAACTCCTATTTGGTATAAAATTTTTGATGCCCTTCCTGAAATACACTTTTAGAAGTTCTCACAACCGTCTTTTTGTTGAAATATTTCAGATGCCTATAAGTGCCAGAGAGGTGTCTGTTCTGATGCCTGGAGAAGATATGCCTACCTTTATAGCGCACCCTGCTCCTGTGCCTTGTCCTCCTGAGCGAATTCGATGGCCTTCCCATCAACATTATTCGTTTCCAAAGAGTGCCATGGACCCTAATTCAAGTACATCCTCGGGCTCAATGTGACAGCAACAAGCTTCAAGAATAAAAAGGGCTCAAAAGTTTCCATCTTTACTATCACTTTGCAACCAACTGGTGCAGCAGTCGCGTGCATGAGTAAAAATGGTTGGTGAATGGTGAATACAAGTTGTGCCCTTTTCCCTACAGGCTCTTCAAATGTTGTACATAGCATTTTGGCACGAGTATCTGCAATTTCCTTGTAAAAATATGTAGGAGGGCTTAGCATACATATAATTCCATCTGTTGTCGAAATGCTGCATCATCTTCAGAGTCCATTCAAAGCCTCTAGCGAGAAGGATCTCTACTATTCATTGCCATAAGGAAGATTATTTTCTTCACCTTGAGTTCACTTGAGAGTGTTCTTTCTTGAGATAAGCCGATGGCTGCGGTGTATTTACTTCAAGACTGCTGTTGTTTAGCTATTTACGGTTGCAGCTTATGATGACATTATTTAGTTCGTTCTTACTTCTTAGGAATCTGATTTGGCTCGAGTATTGTACACCACCCCCTCCTTTCCCTAGTTTAGACCATGCTTTGAATCTAGTCCAGCTATCTCCATCCTCCTCTCCCAAAAGTGTATACCCCTTTCTCAAATGTCCAGCTAGCTGCTCAATGGTGATATGTAGTTTAAAAAGAGTCCACCTCACGGCATTATTAAGTATGGATACAAGCATGGGAATCTCTAAAATAAAAAAGGTGAGTTATCTATTAGTTTCTTTCCGTCGTTGTCTCACGGTATAGGGCTTTTCTTTTAAAACAGGATGGTTTTTGTTTATTATTATTATTATTTTTTTAATAAGGATGGTTACTTTTGACAAACAGTTTACGTGATTTGATTATTCTTGTTCTCTAAATATTATTCAGAATTTCAGATACCCATAATTGACGTATTTGAAATAGTCAGGCAGAAGCCTGAATCTTTTATGCTGAACTAGGCGTTTGAGATTAAATTGCAGTCTCTCTCTTGTGATCAATAGTTCTATATCATAATGCATAACATTTCGTATTGGATTAAGTTTTCATCCACTGTCAGTGTAGTACATTTTTTATACTAACAGGTGTAGATGAATGCCACCTATGCAAAAGGTGGATTTCAAATTTGAAATTGGATTACGTGGCATACATCTGTACCCGCTCGTGTATACACTGACAGTATATAAAAAAATTACTCTTTTGTATTTAGAACCCCAAAAAAAAAAAAAGAAAAAAGAAGATAAGCCCCTACAACCGGTGTTGGGCATGATCATAACTCATAAGTTTTGAAGGCAAATCACTCTAAGCTACTCTTTTCAGCTTACCAAGATAACGAAGCACTTTTCTTAAAATCCATATTATTCTACGAACAAGACATAAACACAATATACACGTCTAGTATAGAAAAAGTTATACACTGATAGTGTATAAAAAAATTATCCTTACTGGATTACTCGATATCC
This sequence comes from Gardenia jasminoides, assembly GCA_013103745.1. Classification (NCBI taxonomy): domain Eukaryota; kingdom Viridiplantae; phylum Streptophyta; class Magnoliopsida; order Gentianales; family Rubiaceae; genus Gardenia; species Gardenia jasminoides. The sequence continues at coordinate 4,944,570 of CM023095.1, forward strand.
TGACACATTATTCAAACTACTAAATAAGAGAACTATTATAAACAACAATGGGTTTGTTTGGATTTAGTGTTTTTGCCCCTGTTGTTGAAAAACTATTTTTCACATCTCAAATGTTACAGTAATATACCAACCAAAAACAACCCTTTGTTTTTCACAATATTCTATGTTTTTTTTTCTATTTCTTTTTTCTTTTCCTTTTCTCTTTCCTCCCTCCCCTCTTCCCTCTTCTTCTTTGCCGGCGATCTTTTTTTTTTTTTTCCTCTCTCTTCCTCTCCTCCCTCCCACCCACAGGGAGGGGCAGGGTGGTGGGGGAGAGTGGAGGGAGAGGGGAGTGGTGGGGGGAGGGGGGAAGAGGGGAGGGAGGAGAGGAAGAGAGAGAAAAAAAAAAATAGATTGCCGGCGACCGGCGTCAGTGAAGGAGAAGAGGGAAGAGGGGAGGGAGGAAAAAGAAAAGGAAAAAATCTTGGAAAAGAAAAAAGAAATAGAAAAAAATCCAAATACATTTACGGTAATCCAAATACATCTGAGAATTGTTTTCACTCTGATAATCTGATCTTTTTTGAAAAACTAATCAAACGGACCAAATAATAATATAAGCAGCTTTCAATTTGAAAAAAAAAACGGCTTTCATTAATATTTGCCAACATGCTGAATAATAGGGCAGGATGTCATATTGCAACTCCTAGTTCTTGCTACTCAATCTTGGTCTCATATTGTCCATAGTAGGGCTATCAACGAATCGAGCTCAGACCTGGACCCGACCCGAACCTGGTCTGTTTTTTCCGAGTATGGGACAAATGGTAGACCGGTTTATTCGGATCCGACTCGGATCCATTTTGTCTATAAATAAAACGGGTTGGATGTGGATTTATATGTTCTGACCCGTTTTGGAACCAAATCCGATAAGTATAATTATTTTAATAAAAAATTATATATTTATTGAAAATTGCTACTAATCTACTTGCTTTTAAATAAAAAAATTTCTATAAATTAAATGGTTATTGAAATTAATATTATATTAATAAATTTATATATAAATAAAATTATTATATTTAATTAATTCTTAAAAATGGGGTATACTCTACCTGGATTCGGATCCGACCGAGTCTAGATTCGGACCTATATATTGAGACCCGTCTGGATCCGGATCCTTTCATCACATATCGAATTCGGATCCAAAATTACTAATTTCGATTCGGACCCGACCCATTGACACTCCTAATCCACAGACAAGAGGGTGGGTCTGGGCGAGGCGAGGTCATACATGTGGCAGAGAACAGCTCTGATGGGAAACCCATGTAGATGGGCTTCTTCATCGTCTAGCCAAGTTTGCTACTGCAACCCAGAAGGACAATACTGGTTTTTTGAGCTGCTTTTCTTCATAAACCAAATTGACACAAATAGTTCCACTGTGCTCCAGTTGCTCTTGAGTTCTCCTTCCATGAAAAGAGCGGATTTCTCACAAAAGCTTTTCTATCTTCCCAGCTAATAACCCTCTGCGCTGAAACATATAGAAAACAACTTAAACAAAAAAAAAAAGGGTTTCTTAATCTAAAGCCCAATTGGCAAAGAGAGCATGCACTTGTCTTGTTTGTTTCCTTTCTTATCGGATCAAATTATGTCTCACGCTAGACGAGAAGTAGAAGGTCTCAAGACCAACTTTAACTGGATCCAATTTAATTGGAAGAGATAGTAGTTGTTTGTTTCCTTTCTTATCGGATCAAATTATGTCTCACGCTAGACAAGAAGTAGAAGGTCTCAAGACCAACTTTAACTGGATCCAATTTAATTGGAAGAGATAGTAGTTTTTTTTTTTCGATTGAAACGATATATCCAATTTTAACTTGCTCTTACTCTACATTAAAGGAAGGGGTGGATTCAAAGGGGTCAAACAAAGTCCCTAATAGGGACTAAATTGTCACTGGACTAGATGAGTACCTACCTACTAGTGAAACTCCTACTAGTGAAACTTCCAAAATATTCTAAGTCGAAATACAGGCCATGAGATTTGGTCTGAGAGCTTTAAACTCTTTTTGGTGACCAACTTGACTAAGCCAAGTTGGTTAATTGGAAGAGATAGTTAGGTGACCATAAAATTCTTGTTCGACTCTCGAGCCTTTTTTTCCCCCTCTTTTTGTCTTGTAATGTTTGGAGTCTCCTGTTAGATAGGGGGAAAAAAAAAAGAATGAAAGAAAGAAAGAAATTTGAAGTGAAAATCACAACTCTGCAATTTTTCTGTTTTGGAGGCACAACGAGGTAACCTCTAATCAAGAGAACAGATAGAATTCTTGTGGGCCGGTGAGATCAAGCGCCAGCATGGGCCAAGGGACGCTGGAAAGAAGTATGCAGCCCCTGAATGAAGGAGGATTGGGGTTGATGGACCTTATCCCCTGAAATACCTGCATACCACTCAAAACTTCTCTGGAAACTGTGCGCCAAGAAGGGTACTATATGGGTCAAATGCATTCATACTTATCACCTGCAACATAAATCCATTTGGTCTGCAGCGATTTTGCCCTATTGGGTATGGAGGAAGTTGCTTAAATTGAGAAGTATAATTCAACCTCCTGTTAAACAGATCACTGGGACTGCAACAATACAAATTCCTGGTAATGACCAATGGCACCCACTAGGATCATTATGTTAGCACTTTTCTATTAATGTTGGCACAAAAAAAAGTGCACATGCACAGCGGAAGCAATTTTTAATACATATAAAAATATGTGGGAAGAGGAGAAGAATAAACTCACAAACGAATTCTCAATAATTTTATTAACTCAAACTCAACAATAACAATGTCTAGTCGTAGCCTTTCGCTCAGAACGACTCACAAATAACTTGGAGGCTTTCCCTCAATTCAACTTTCAGACTCAACTCACTCTACCAACTAATAATCTAATAGACTAGTAGTATTTATAGATGGGAGAACTTCCTAAACAAATACAATTATAAAACAATTATAAACTGAAACTCACTTGGACTTGATTTGGAGATTTTCTAATTTAATATGGAAACTAAACAATACACAAAATAAGAAACTAAACCAATTAGGAAACAAAATACTAAAGTAGCTTGGTTTAATTTTTCAACAATTAACATTCTTAGGTGCTTTGGATTGATCACGAATTGATCCTGCTGCAAAACATGCATTCCAGACAAGAGCTGGAGATAGTCTTATGGGCCCGAGTTTACTACTGTGGTGAGACTACTGCCTCAACATACCCCCATTGAGTTTGTATCTCCCCCTAATGAGAAAGACTACTACACTGTTTGGTTGCCTAGTAAGTCTAGAAATTTAACTGTGAAGTCTATTTTACGTGTTATTCGGCAAATTAATCCTACTATTCCCTGGTTTAAACTAGAGTGGGGTAAAGGATTCATCCCGAGATTTTTTTTTTTTTTTAATCCTCTTGATGTTATGTAAATGAAGGCTGTGCCTGTAAACACACCCGAGACAGGCTAAGGAAATGGAGCTGCAATGCTGAAGAGACTATGGACCATGTGTTTTTTGACTGTAACGTGACTCCTGTGGCCTGGCAAAAAATCCAAGCCATGTGTTCTGTTTCTAGGAGAGCCCGTCCATGGTCTGTGAACTTGGTTGGGTTCGCGAGCATTGGAAGTCAAATTCCTTTCTTGATCAATATGTTTACTATGTGTGGAAAGCTTGAAATGAAGGATTATGTCACAACAAATCTGCATCATCTGGCGTGAGCATTGTCATCGAAGCCGTTTGACATGTTGTGCTTCTTGGAAGGGAGTCATTAGGACTAAGGAAAACTGAGAGCTAGTTCTTGAATGGAAATGTTTTGATAGATTTTAGCACCTGTATAGATTATATTAGTGTAAGAGTATGGAGGTAAGAACTTACCAGTCCTTGTCAATAAAATTTTCAAGTTTACCTGAAAAAAGAAAAGATAACGGATTGAACGAAGAATCATGAATAATTGAGAATACACATACAAAGAAATTAACAAAACAAAAAGTGCTAAGAGCCAAAAAAAAGGCAAAGTTATGAAGCAAATGTCCACTTCTTGTACCGGGAAAACTACATGCTTGAAATTGATGTTCTAATCCACACAAAATTCCGTTCGTCCTATTAAATTTCATTCATCTTGTTGAGACCATGTCGGCCAAGAAAATGACCCAAAGATCAGTCCAAAAGAGCAGTTTACTTCAATGTTTTAAAATTCGGACCGGCCAGTGAACCGGTAGAGGTGGCGGTTCGCGGTTCAACCGGTCCGACCAGCCGGTTCACCGGTTTCCTGCCCCCGTTTTTTTTTCCTCTTCCCTCCCCTCCCCCCTCCCCGCCACCGCCGCCCCCACCCTCCTCCCCCCTCCCCCTCTCTGGTCACAAGACTGGGAGGAGGGGGGAAGAGGGAGGGGGAGGGGGGAGGGGAGGGAAGAAAAAAGAAAAAAAAAAGAAGAAGAAGTCATGGAGGGAGGGAGGAAGAAAGAAAGAAAAGGAAAGGAAAAGAAAAGGAAAGGAAAAGAAAAGGAAAAGGAAAAGAAAAGGGAAAAAAGGAAAAGGAAAAATTAAATTTATCACAAAAATTTTTACACATTCAAAAATAAATTTCTACAAATTTCTACAGTAGGTTACGGTAAAGTTTTCTACAAACACCCAAAAAATTCATTACCAAACGGGCCCATGAAAATTGAACATAAATTTTCAGAAATTTGATAAATGTAATTTCTTTCAACCATACAAAAAAAAAAAACCTGAAAAAATTTGAAATATTAGATACATTTTTAACCGAAAATTGGGAAAACAAAAAAAAGAAAACCAATATCAATAAATGAAAAGAATTCGAATTTTCAAATTTTTGTACTCATTTAACTTCAAAAATACTTGTTGCTGTGGTGGTTAAGACACTTGTGTCTTATATATGAGATCCCAAGATCAAATCTCACTATGGCCGGTTCGCGGTCTGACCGGTCGAACCGGCCGGTCCGGTCCGGTTCTGAAAACACTGGTTTACTTGTCTTCTACCTGCTGCAGTATTGACCCAGAATTTCTATCTGGACGATAGTCAATATCAAACTTTCTGTCCTGAGACCAAAAGAAAAAAAAAAGAAAAAGAAAAATTCTATATTAAGTGACTTTAGTCACTTTACGACTAAGTAATAGAAACAAACTAAAGGCCACCTTCTTGATTTTAGACTTCTTGAATTTAGAAATTCTCATATTTATATCTATCATTTAGTAATATCGTAATGTACAGTCGCTTTTTGTACGTGGATTAGGGAAAAAAAAAAAAAAGAATATCACCATCAGATTCATAATATAAAGGAAGGACCATGGATCCTATTTTGCTTCCCAAAAACTGCAGAAAAAATTTCTCAAACATTAACCCAAAATCCAATCCTACCTCTCGCGATTTCTGTACTCTGTTTAGCTAGGTTGCATTTTCTGCAATAATTTTTATGAAAAAAAAAAATATAAGTGTGGTAATTTGTTCAACTGTGTATTTGAGATGAAAACAAAATGTGGTCAGAAAAGAATGTTTCAGAAGCTTTTTAAAAGACCATCTTTCTGAAAAGAAAATAAACAGAGAACAAGTGAGGTTGAAAAGTGAAAATCTGGTCTCACTCGACAGTCTACTCTAGTTCGAGTCAGTCTTTTACGTTTTCACCCATTTGTCCTCATGAGTTGTCTAGTCATATTTGATTGTACAGCGTACCAAAACCAAATGCTAATTGACCTGCTTTTGACAAATTCTATTTTTTGAAACATCAGTAGTGACAAAAAAGCGTTCATTTTGCAAAATTTCCGACTCAACCGGATTTAAAATGTGAGCATAAGCTTTACTTCAGCACATATTCGAACTTATATATTAATGACAAATGCAGCAAGCCTGCAACCAGTAATTAATATACTGAGATATCTAAGCTGTGTTCCTTCTTGGTCAATCTTTTTGTGCCATGCTTCATACTTCCTTTTAGAACGCAAGGATCAACCAGGGATCGCGTAAGTTGAATTTTATTGAGTTGAAATCGATTCGTGTAATTCTTAGTACATTTGAAGTAAACTCATGTAATTTTATTATAATAGCCAATTTAGTTATTGAAAAATAAAAGTTGATATCTAAATTACTTGAGTTTGCACTAGAAAGTTATAAGAATTGTCAGGGCTATCAATGAGATTAGATTAGGGCTGCAAACGAGTCGAATTAGTCTCGAGTGGCTTGAATTCGAGTTCGACTTGAATTCAATATTGATCGAGATCGAATCGAGCTCGAGCAGCTCATTTTCATATTCGAGTCGAATTCGCGTTTGGCTTTCTTAGATTCGATAGTTCGCGAGCCGACTCGAATAGGTTTGAATATATATATATATATATATATATATATTATTTTTTATTTTTTATTCTAATAGTGAAATTACATATATATCCTAATTTTTTATTATTTCTTAAAAAAATAATTATTTTATTTATTTTTTAAAAAATAAAATAATTATTTTTTATTTTTTCGAGCTTGATTAGACTTGAATTCAAACTCGAGCTTCATTTTGAGAGTTCGTCGAGCTCGAGTTCAATGAAAAATGAATTGAGGTCGGTTCGATAAGGTCAAAGTTCAACTCGATTCGACTCATTTGTAACCCTAAATTGGACTACCTTGACTTTGGTCTGTTCAAATCAAAAACATAACCCGCTAAACCTAAACTTTAATTTGATCAAGCAGAATTTATGTCTAAATATTAGGTTCAAACTAAATGTGAGTTGAGTTTGAACTATACTAGGTTTTGGTCCGATTAAGACCCAACCCATATATGAGTATAATTATATATATATATATGTATAATATAATATAACATCTATAATTTATAATTATATATTACATAAAATGTCAATAATTTCTATATAAATTTATAGTAATTTATAATTATAAAATATATATTATATATAATTTTGCACTTAATTATATAAATTTGGGCTGAACCTAATTTGAGCTCAAAGATCATATAACAGTACGAGTCGAGTTTGAACCTTTCAATCTGAGCACGAAGCCCAAAAACCCAAGACCTGAATACTCGTATAATTTGTGAGCGAAATCTGAGCTTGTTAAAAACTGACTTAGAAAAACCCAATTGACACCCCTAATAATTATACAAACCAATTTGAGTTGGACAGAACTCAACCTTTGAAATCCCCGAACTAGAAAGTAAAACTCTTGAGGCAACAAAAAGAAAAGGGTAATTTTCTTTTTCCCGAGGGGTCCAAGGGTTCAGCATCATTATAACCTCTAGAAAAAATTCAATGATGGCCCTTGACGCAGTTAATGGTACTGGAAGAATGCTGCACTTTTATTTTATGGTGATGAGAGAATAGTAGTACGTAGCTAGGCAGCATTTATGGTTGTATATTGTGAATTCATTTTCAATCGGGCTGGCAAAATCCAAATGGGGTCCAATGAGCTGCAATCTCATTGACCTCGTCCTCCTCTGTTTGGAAATGATATATTTTTGGAGTGCATCCAAAACAGAACCGATTCATCCTTAACACCAAAAGCCATTAGAAAACAGAAGATTTGGTCATCCCATAAATAAGAGTCTCAAGCTCACCTCATATGGGATAGGCAACATCTCACCATGCTCGGATCTCAAGCTTCCAGTACTCTTGAATTAGTTATATATCTTTAGCACATGCCTCCCCCACATTCCAATATTTGACCAGCATTCATCATCCATATAGCAGAGCATCAAATGAGCTGTTAGCCTCTCACTACTAAATTTAGTTATCAGAGGTTTGAATATTCAATACAATGCACAAAGTAACTACTGATAGATGATCCAGCGATAACATCTGTTGTTTTTTTAATTTTTGTTTATTCGTTGGGTTTGATGGGATGATGCAATCATGTTTTGACCTTGACAGAAGACTAATGAAGGTCTTACCATTCATAGAAGATCGAACCAACCCCACCCACGAAAAGTGGGGGCAAAAAGAAGTAAAACTATTCATGATTGCATTTTCTTGATAGATTTTGAGGAAAAAATTTTACTATAATACTTTTTAGAATGTTTTTTTTTTTTTGGATATAAAGGTATCTCGACTTAGGTCGGACTAATCCCCTACGGCTGTGCAGAGCTCGCTCCCAAGATGCACAGCAAGTTCTAGTGGGGAGTCAATTATGTGACCTAGGGCAACTATCCAAAGACGGTCACCGTCCAAGCTACCCGCTGAGAGTTTTTAGAATGTGATATATGTGAAATAAAAAAGTGATTAGAAAATGTATAAAAAAAATATTGGTGAAAGATCGAAAAGCTCTCCCTAAAAACATAACAATCCACACAATTTGAAGGCCTTATTATGTCATACAAGTTCTTGGAGAAGTTGTATGCTCATAATCACATTGAGATTAGTGACTACATAACATAGGATTTTGGTGGCAAGAGATTGAAAGAACAGAACACAAGAAGTGGAAGGCACTTGAGCCTCTGTTCATTGGTGTGGTACAAGAGGAAATCTATCGCATTTGCTTGTCAATGGAGCCAAATAGTACAATTCAGAGACATCTGAGAGGGGATTTTAGAAGTTCTAAAAATCTGACAAATCTTTTCCCTCCAAAGTTTTACCTTTTGACTTTTTATTTACAATATGACAAGATCAAAGGCCATAGATCAATTTCCAATTTCCAGAGGCATCACTTTTTTCCCACCACGTACCAAGAGTAACCTCCAGGAAATCCCCAAATTACAACTCCAACCACAATGTCTATTACAGAAAAATAAAACATTCCAAGGACACAAGCGGATTTTCAAGGGACTCATTGCTTGTCGGTGGCCACTTGTCTTCTCTACCGTCTCTGTTACTATAACCGAAGTTGCTGTAGTGAGCATCCTCCGCCTTCCGGATCTTATCACCCACTTCCGACTTGACCCGACCCGGTGACTTCCCAGCTGCCTTCCTGGCGGACCCATTTCTTGCCAGGCCCATTTTAGCGCCACCACCTTCCGAACGCGTCGCCGGGGACCTGGACCTCCGGCCAGAGTTCTCTCCACAATCTCTCCTCTGGCCATTATTAGCCACGAGCCCGCGAGAATCTCTGCCGGATCCGGATCTGACCCGCCCCGGAGATGGTTCGGACCTCTTCGACGGCGACCTTCCGGCGACCCTTTCCCTCCTACAATCCCCAGACAGCGACCGCTGCCGGAAGGATCTCAGCCGGTTACCAGTCCCATCATCGTCATTCTTCTCTGTACAATAAGTAGCCGTGGAAACACTCTCACTGAGAGTGCTGCAGATCTCAGAAGCCTCTTCAGAAAGCTCCTCCGGCTTCAAAACCATAATGGGTTTCTTGAACTTTTCATCTGGGATTTTTGGAGCAGTAGTTGGTAATAAGGATTTGAACTGTTTGATGTCATGGTTCTCGTGACGTGCTCTTACGATGGTAGGCTTCTTGGGCTCCGAGGGAGTTTCTGAGAGCACTTCTTTAACTGATTCTACTTCGAGTAAGGGGTGGGAAGGCGGTGGAGTTCGGTTTTGTCTCGAATTGTGAGGAAGATCTCGAGCTGAAGGTTTGCTGTCATTGGCAGTGCTGAGACAGCACCCCATCTTGAGTTTTGAGTGAGTAGGAAAAATTCAGGTGACCTTTTCTTATTGGTTTTTGATTGGACTATTTGAATGGTTAGGGCGGTAAGATGGTGATTGGAGAAAAAGACTTGGAAGAAAGAAAGGGAAAGGAGAGTTAGTTTGTTTGGGACCTTGTGGAGGTGAGAGATGAGGATTATTGGAAGGAAGAAAAACAGGGGTGAGGTGAAGTTGGTAAGGATTCTAAGGAACAAGGAGTTGTGATTTGTGACTTTGGATTTGGTCCCAAATGAATTGGAAGATGGGGTCAAAATGTGGTGTATTTATTGAGACGACAAGGGGAGAAGTGGCATTAAACCATGGTTTGATTGATGGGGTTATGGAGTGGAAGGGAGGGAGTCAATTATGGTGGGAATTGCGGCGTCATCAAATTTATTGATGGTAGTGATCAAGTTCATTCTTGAATTAAATGTTTGAATCATAGCTGCTGCTCAACGCTCAAGCACACATATAAAGTTGGGGGAGGGATGGGTTGGGTAGTTTGAGAAAGGAAATGTAAGTGAGAGATTTTGATTTCAAACTCTTTCACTTATCTAAAAATAAATAAATAAGCCTAAAAGTTTTCCTCACGTTAAGGGTTGAATGGACGATTTTGTTTAAAATGCATAAAATATAATTTTATTTATTCATGAAGTAACTTACTTTCAATAGTTTGTAATTATAGAACAAAATTTTATAGGTCTCACACACAGTGTTAAAATTGATGTATAAGATGTTATTTGAATTTTACTTCTTTTTTTTTTTTTTTTGTGATTTGGGCCTTACATAAATGTGTGTGTGTATGCCAAATCATGACCGTCAACCTTAGGTGCGGTGTTTCCCTCATGGTTTGTAAACTTAAGAAGGATCGCCTTGTGCTCTGGATTAGTGTGAAATACTATCATTATAACGAGAATCAACAGTCAAATCAAAAATAAAATTTTATAAAGCAATCAATAACTAAAATTTACTAGGGGCCCTTTGGACAATCATTTCCATGTAGCTTTGGTTTGACCAACAACATGTTCGTCGAATTGAGGGTTAAAATAGAATGAATCAAATAATTTTGTGTCCAGCATGAAAAATGTAGGCATCTCTTTCATCAAATTTGATCATACACATAACTCTGAGCAATGCGATAAGCGGAAAATATTTAAATACTTTCGAGTTTTTTTTTAGAACATATAAAATATATTCATATTTACCTCTTTAGTTTTTGTATGTCAAATAATGATTAAATTTGGCAATTAATTAACTTTGACTTGTGGCATGTACGAATCAGATTTGATCATACACATAATTTTGGAACAATGCGTACATTTAATACTTTCAACTTTTATGAAGAATATGTAAAATTTAGAATTAATTTTTCCTACGCTGACAGTGTATATATTGTTAGCATTGGGTGAATGACATTTAATTTTTACATTTCACAAATGAAATTCAATTTTTGCATATGTGTCGTTGATCCAGTACTAATAGTGTATACACTGTCAATATATATAAGATTTATCCTAAAATTTATTTACCTCTTTAGCATTTTTTAAAATGTCGTATGAATATCTTATTTAGTTATTTAATTAGCGATGACTTGTGACATGCACGTGGTTTGCAAGCATGTGGCGTGCACGCAGTTGCATAATTAGGATAGAAAGTCTCTTATTTTTTGAGGGGGAGAAAAATATTTAGGGTCTAACATAAAAGCTTTATTTTGTTTCTTCTTTTTACATGCTCAACCAAGGCACCAATTGTATAACATTTGTTCAAACACATAATATTGGAGCAATGCAATAATGTAACACTTTTAAGGAGAGATATTAACCTTAGCCTCATTTAAATGTTTCGGAATTAATAGTGTTTTGGAGCTTGTACTTTTTAACTATCGAGGATAGATATATTTAGCCGTATTTGAATGTTTCAGATTTAAAGGCTTTTGGTTTTAACATCAAATAACCATAACATTTGGTAGCTAATTAACTTGGACTTGTGGCACTTACAAAGTTGCATGCCCCGTTACATGCATAACACATAATTTTGGGTAAAAAATCTTTCGTGTGTGGAAACAAACAAAATATTTGAGTCTAATGCAAGAAACCTTTGTTCTTTCCTCTTCATACATGTTAGATCAAGGCATCACTTCTATCAATTTTGATTACCCACATAACTTGCGCTTTTGAGTTTTGCTGAGAGAGATTAAACTCAGCCATATTTGGATTTTTTTTGGAGTTGAAATTTTGTGGGAGTTTTTGTTTCTAAATAACCCTAAAATTTGGTACTTAATTAACTTTAACTTGTGACGTGTGCGTGATTCATATGCACGTGGCATGCACGCATAGATATAATTAGGGTTGAAAATCTTGTGTGTGTGTAAAAACAAGCAAATTTTTTTGGGTCTAATATGAAAAATGTTTGTTCTTTCTTCTTCTCATATAGATCAAGGCATCACTTCCATCAAATTTGATCATAGACCATCAAATTTGATCATAGACATAACTTTGGAGCAATGCGATAATATTTAATACTTTTCATGACTTTACCGAGAACATATAAAACTTAGCCATATCTACCTCTTTTTTTTTTTTTTTTATGTCGAATAACGAATAAATTTAGTAATTAATTCACATTGACTTGTGGCATGTGCGTATCATATTTGGTCATACACATAATACTTTCAACTTTTATCAAGAATATATAAAACTTATTTAGCACTTTAGTTTTTATTGTTTATAATAACCATTAAATTTGATAATTTAATTATATTTGACTTGTGGCATGATTGTGGTTTGCATGCACATGGCAGGCACGCATATGCATAACTATGATAGAAAATCTTATATGTGAAAAATCAAACAAAATATTTTGGTCTAACACGAGAAAGTTTTGTTCTTTCTTCTTCTTACATGATGGATCAAGGCACCAATCCCATCAAATTTGATCAATTACATTCTTGGAGCAGTGCGATAATATTTAGTGGTTTTGACTTTTAAAGAGAGATACTAAACTTAGCTATATTTGGATGTTTTGGAATTAGAAAATTTTGGGAGCTTTTATTTCCAATGTCAAATAAATGTATTAACTTAGACTTGTGGCATGCGCTTGATGTTTCGGAATAAAATGTTTTCGGGAACTTTTATTTTAATGTCAAATGAACATAAGTTTTGGTAATTAATTAACTTTGACTTGTGGCATACGTGGTTCATGTGAATGTTGCATGAATTTGCAAAACATAATTAGGGGAAGAAAATCTCGTGTTTATGGAATGAAACAAAAATCTAACATGAGAAACCTATTCTCTTTCTTCTTACATGATAGATGTACCAAGGCATAGCATCCATCAAATTTGATTAGATACATAATTTTGGAGTGATGCTATAGATTCTAATATATACTTTTGACTTTTGTTGAGAGAAACTAAACTTAGCCATATCTTTATTTTTTGGAATTAAAAGTTTATTTGTTTATGGACTTTTTCCGATAGGCACCCATTAATACACCTATTTTAAATCCTACCCAATCTATCATGTATATATACATTACTAACAATTACTGCCCTCCATTTATATACTTTTCCTAATTAATCTTATATTTCTAAAATTCTAACACCTGGAATACATCTTAACAAGTGGTTAATGGGCATCCATTAAACAGACCTTTTGTTTATAATGCCAGCTAACCGTTAAGTTTAGTTATTTATTAACATTGACTTGTGGCATGTGCGTGGTTCGCAGCATAACATGCATGCACATACATAATTAGGGAAGAAAATCTTGTTTCTGTAAACTGTGAAGTCACACAAAATATTTTGAGTCTAATATGAGAAACATTCATCAATTTCCCCAAATTAATTTGATCAGACACATAAGCTTGGAGCAATGCATTTAATGCTTCTGACTTTTACTGATAGAAATTAAATTTAGCTATATTTGAATGTTTTGGATTGAAAATTCTTGGGAGTTATTTTTTTAAATGCCAAACAATCATAAAATTTTGTGCTCAATAAAACTTAATTTGACTCGTGACATGCGCGATGGTTTGTATGCACCATATATGCACATGTAAATATAATTGAGGTAAAAAATCTCGTGATTGTAGAATTAAACAAAACATTTCGGGACAAACATGAGAATCTTCAATTCTTTCTTCTTCTTACACGATGAGCCAATGGTATCATAAGCATCAAATTTGATCAGACAGATAACTTTGGAGCAATGCTGTAGAATTGATTTTTTTTTTTTTTTTACTTTTTTATCAAGAGAAGTTATACTTAACCATATTTTAATGTTTTGGAAATAACAGTTTCTGGGAATTTTTTATTTTAATTTCAAATAACCATAAACATTGGTAATCAATTAACTTCGACTTGTGCGATACAAGTAGTTTGTATGCAAATGGTATATATGACTGGGAATTTGGGATGAAAATTTTTGTACGCGTGGAATCAAAAAAAAAAAAAGAATTTCGGACTAATATGAGAAACCTGTATTCTTTCTTCTTTTACGTGACGGACCAAGGCATTACTCCATAAAATTTGTTCTAAAAACATAATATTGGCAGAAATTAAACTAGCCAAATTTGGATGTTTTGGGGTTAAAGTTTTATGTTTTCAGTGTTATATAGCCATAAAATGTGGCAGTCAATTAATTTTGACTTGTAGCATGCGCCGGGTTATAGGTGTCAAAATGGGTGATTTGGGTATATTTAGGTAAGTCATAATTAGGTAATGGTTATAATTGAATCAACCCATTTATACCCATTTATTTTAAATGGGTATAAATGGGTACCTATGTATACCCATTTTATAAATGGGTATGAGTATACCCAACTACCCATTTATGACTTGTTGGAAATATTATTTATTTTTTAAAAGATTTTTCGCATGGTGTTTGACAATAAATAACGACATTTTATTGTTATTATATTGGTAAGAAATTCAAATTTATCTCCTTATCACTCACTAAAATTTTGAATAAAATGTGTATTTATTTTTAAATGGATTAAATGGGTGAGCCAACTCAACCTATTACCCATCAATTAAATGGGTATAAATGAGTACCCATTTATACCCATTTAAAATTAATGGGTTGATTTGGGTAAATTATTAATAACTTAGGTTTGGATGAGCCAATATAAATGGGTTGTTATTGACACCTCTACGCTGGGTTTACGTGCACATGATATGCACGGGCACAAACATTTAAGGTAGAAAATCTCATATGCATATGAAGGGAATCAGATAAAGTAAGTTTCGGTTTGTCAAGAGAAATTTCTATTCTTTCTTTTCTTTCACTGTGGACTAAGACATCACTTCCGTCAACTCTCATTAGACACATACATTTGGCTCGACGCAATAATAATTGATATTTATTTAGCCATACTTGATTTTCTTTGAAAGTTTTTGAAAGGTTCTTCCCCCCCTTCCCCAACCCCTTCTCCAAAAAAACCTTATAAGGGAAAAAGGAAAAGAGGAGGGTTTAAGAGTCGAGCCAAGAACTTTACAGTCATTTGACTAATGCTCTTGCCAACTAAGTTGAGTCTTGACAGTAAAAATTTTTGTTTTTATGTCAAATTATTATAAAATTTGGTAATTAATTAACTTTGACTTGTGACATGCACCGGTTTGCATGCATGTAATATGCATGCACGAAATTAGGGTAGAAATTCTCGTTTGTGCGTGCATGTTTGTGATATATGTGTTATGCGTTCAAATTCGCAGTCTGGTGTGGTTAGAACATATGCCTCAATTGAGATGTAAAAAGGAAAGGGGAAAAAAGACTAGATAAGGTTGGAAATTGCACTCATATGTAGTTCTTGTGTGTGGAACAATTTACCAATTTTTTTTGTTTGAAATTTGATATATTTTATGACACTTATGGTATGTAAATGAAATTTTTTGTGAAGAAGAATTAAACTTACTCTCATTTAAATCCTCTGTAAATTAAGGCTTGTAGCTTGGTGTGAGACATTCACAGAATTGGTCAATCAATAAGCTTCAAATTAAACGTTGCTTGGTTTGATCTGTTAAAACATATTGAGTCCGTTTGGATTGATATTTGCTGGAGTTTTTATTTAAAAATATATATATACTGTACCAATTTGAAGTACATGAAAGAAAAAGGTGATCAAAAAAAATATTCACGAAAAACATAAAAATTTTTGAAGAAAAATTGCATTTTAAACAAACCAGTATTAATGGTTGCCCACCATAGCTTGGTCCACATCATTTATCGTACCATTCCATAGAAAAATATTATAGACTTTGGGTCATCATTTCGGCTTTTCACATGGAGTTCTGTCAAATGAATTTCTTTGGGTACCATTATTTAGCAATCAAATGTCTCTTCTAGTAATACCTAGGATCCTGAAGCCATTGGAATTATAATCTATAAATGTTTCTTTGTCGATTTTTAGTTGAACTAGTTCTTATGTTTTTTTTTTCCTGTGTTTCATCATTAAACGTAATCGTTGTCGGAATTGTTTAATGAGTAGCGCATGTTTTCTCTAATTAATATTCCAAGTATGGTGCAGTAGCATGATGTAGGTAACAGTATCCCATCTGTCCATGTGATATTATATATATTAAGGAAAAAATGAAAAAGTTTTTTCAAGTCACTTTCTTTTTTCTCCTAGAACAAGGGCTAGTTGTCTCTTAGGGTCATTTATGCAACAGTCTTCAGGTAAAAGCAGACAAAACTGATTGTGTAGCATTTCTAATCAATAACTTCATTTTTTTTTTCCATTTTGAAGAATGCGATTGCCCATAAAACTATGGTGTCTAAGCTTGACACATATACAAATTCTTTGAGAATTATGAAGCAGAATGTAAACACTTCCAACACAAGCTTTATTAAACTATTAAAAATCAAGGAACATGCACCATCCAGCACTTTTTGTGTCATAATTTCAAGATTAATGCTCTTTTGCTTTAATGTATAATTGTAATCAAAGCATTATGCTGGGAATTATGGTGTGCATTGATGTCCAGGAGCATGCATGGTAAACCTTAGTTTGTGGATTAGTTAATTAATGGCCAAAGCATCACCATTAAGCACCAATGGTTAGTCAAGGTTTTGAGTGATTATTGGATGCTTTTATTAACGAATTCTCATTCTAGATTTCTAGTCATGATAATTATCACCAATTATGAATTAAACGTGTGATTTCTAGTTGAACCGGATCAATCGACGCAATTCGGATAAAGCAAACGAGATTATCCTTTTCTTTCCGAATTAATCATTTAGCATGATTTTATTATGATTACTCCTATGCAGTTTGAACAGAAAATAGTACCTTAAAGATGATATCTTTTTTTTTTTTTTTAAAGATGAAGTAAATAACGTGCATGCAGAGTCATTAAACTATAGAATCAATAAACTAAACTAGATGACTAAGTTTTATTCTAGAAAATAATGAACAGGTATAATACATATGGAACTAGGGCACATAACAATAATGCAGGGGCTCTGCACCTGCATGTTTAAGCAAGAGTTACAAAATTGATGAATGTCAGAATGTGTGAAGGCCGGTAGTTATGTGATGCCACAAAGATTTGAATCATGCAGGAACAAAGGCAAACAAGGGTTCTGACAGAAGAAAAAGAAAACAAGAAGAAGGCACATGGAGTTGTGGAATATAGAGGTGGAGAGTGGAGAACTTGCTTGGGCGAAATTGAATGCGTCAGTAGAGAAAACAAGTAATGGCTTAATTTCTCTTTCTTACTGTATTAATGTTAAGCATATGCAGTTGACATCTAAGAACTAATGATGCAAATTAGAATATTAACAACAACTCAATGAGATCCAGCAGAAAATTGATCCAGATAATGCAAGATTACTGGAAGATAAGGATCCATATAGATTACAGTGCAATAATTAATACTCTGGTGATTACAAGTAAAATGTGGCACTAGCATATGAGTTTTAGGGAGCAGGCAAAGAAGGGGTAGATGGAAGATTAAAAACCACATTAAAGAGCCCATCTTGCCAAGGGGACAGGATGGCCTATAGCTGGGAAAATGGCCAGAAAGGCTCAATCAGCATCAAGCCTTTGTCTTGCAATTAAGGTATAGCCCACTTGATGCCTCTGATCTATCTGGCCTTTCTCCAAATGTAACCTTCACTCAGGGGACTTTATTTTCAATCTTTCTTTAATTTTATAATTCTTTCTGGACATGTTTAGTACTCTTACATTAGAATGAAGGAGATCCCGGAGACCTTAAATGATGTTTGATCCAAACTAATTAAACCTGAAAGTCCACAAAAGTCACACAAAAGTGGGACAGAACTAAATAAGGCTCTAAGCTTGAGCAACAGCAGTTCTTGCCAAATGATCAGCAACCTGAGTCAGCTGATCCAATCCTATACTAACAATATATTAGCCTTTACTAAAGTGACAAGGAAATGAGGAATGCAGCTCATGGATACACTATGTATTACTTCTGTTCCTTTTCCTTTTCTCGTAAAATGGATTTTTATTATTCATTTTTTAACCACTCCCAAAAAAATATTAAATTAAATCTTAAATCTTCTTAAATGATAAATTAAATGTTAAACAGTTTGTTATATGTTTTAGAGCCCTTTATTCTAATTCAAAGCTTTAAATAGTTTATCTATTACCAGATATAGATGACTTCAATTATCAGCGAAACAGGCCACAATATATTCTCATGTAAAACTATAAAAAATTTGTCTAAAAACTGTCCTTACAACAACGGTTAAGTGGTTACAAAGTGTTAATTTTCTGGAAAATGAAGTTAAATTGGAACGAAAACAAAAATGTATATGAATATGAATATAGTTGTCCAATAAATATGAGCGTGTGCATTGTACAACCTATTCTTTATAAGCTTTTTATTGCTATATATTTGGTGATTTTTTCCTCTATGTTCAAGCCGGACGAATTGTAATTGGAGAACGAGCATAATGGGCGAGAATTTATCAACTCACCAAATACGTATTGTTTCAGAGAGAATTTATCTCTGGCTTGCAAAGTCAACTTAAAACTCTTTTCTTCTCCGACTTTCTTAAATTTCAGCACAGATGGCTCTACAGAAATAGAGAGCCCAGCAGGTTGGCGCAAACGGGCAGTATAGGCTCAAGGGGCTGAAGTTCTGCAGACATTTGTGTGGTTCACCTGGTAACGAACGAAATTGCAGTTTGGTTGTATCCCCTAGCACAAAGGACACGATTTGGTCGCACATGCCCAGCACCCTAATCATATGGTGTTGCTTTTACATCACCAGCCTGATCCTGCATTGGATTCCTGGCATTATCTCTTGTTCTTGCTGCATACAAGATAAGTATTCTAATTATTAGACCAAATAATGTCAAATTTCTGAGGTGTAGTCATTGAATTAATTAAGTTAACAATGACGAATCCGGAGGCTGCTCCTTTTGTCCGTGTCTCTCTAATTTCTCGGCGAGTCTCTCCTCTCGGATATGACTCAAAATGGTAGCTTCCGATCCAATGATGATTTGGTCGAGTTGGAGATTTTGAATTATGTATGATAAGTTAGGTGTAATTTAGGTATTTTAACAAGTGACAAGTGCCATGCATACGTTGAAAAAAAAAAATCCAACAAAATATGCCAGTTGCATTTGGACGTTGCTCTAGTTCTGGCATGATCCCTTCCAACCCGTTGTCGCTAAATCTCTGCGATTCAGGCCAAACACTTAGCAACGATGCAACGGAAACTAATGGATTAATCAGTTGCTTTAACTAGGCTTCAAAAGCCAGATTGGAGGTAGCGGTAATGGGATTTGGATATAATGCATAAAAACTGTTCTTCGGTAGAGCTATTGAACAGCCCAGAGAAGTCTCACCAGTGTCGAGAGTGGCTATGATCATCCGAAATTGGCCTTTTCCCGGAGTGAATTGGGTTGAACTGCGCCATCAGAATTCTCCATGTCAAGCAAATTCCATGAACGTGTTGTGTTTGTGTGCAATCTAGTGTCTCCATTCAAGACGACAGAAACCGCGTGGCGGATGCCTTAGAGTGAAAATTTAACACGACCAAAATTGTGTGAAGTTACATGAAATACAATTGTGAATGAAACAGTAAATCAGCAACCAACAAACAACGCCCATAATAATGAAAAATTAAATACTACAGAATGGGATTAGGGGTTCGCAAGTTAGGACTTTAATGCAGAGGCTAATGAAGTGAACAAATGCTTAGGGAAAAGCAATGATTGTTTCCCGAGAATAATTTTGTGATTACTCCTATCTTTTGCTCTTAATCACGTTTAATCACGTTTTTTCAGTAAGTCTTATACCCACAAACCCACAAAATGATCCGATGTGCACTTTAAAAATTTGTCCATTCAACTTGTGCAGCCCTACTACCATGGTAGAAAATTTATATATGTGCTAAAGATTCATGCTTGCAAACTTTGCGGCTTCTTCCACCTCAACAATATCAGAAACCATTTATATATATGCATCTGATATGAGTAGAGTATCGCATCCTTAGCAGCCTCTTTGCTGCATTAATCAAGAAGACTGTTTTTAGTAGAGAAACAAAAGAAAACGTGTAAAATCAACTAGGAAATTCTCCTTCAACAAGCAAGAATCATGTATTATGTCCCAAATCTTCCCAACAATGACCCCAGAAACTCATGGTGTGAATCTGTCACCCGATCAAAATCATCAGAAGTTGCTTCTGGTCCATGAGAATGTGCTTCCAAGTATACTATAGATGAATGGTTCATAAGTTTAAAAGAAAATTTAAAAAAAGGGGAAAAAAAAAAAGAAGACAGAGAATGAATATGTCAAATCAGACCTAACTCGGACAGCCATTCAAGCCCCTACATAGTTTAAATCCCGTTTAAAACAGGTTGTGAAAGTGAGAATGGAGAGTTACAAGTGTTATATATAAATTGTGATTATCAAAGAGTTTTGGGACGAAGGGTTTTGTATAACATGTTTTAGTCCTTAGATTTTGTTAGCTATTAGACACCTGAATCTAGGATTCTTCCCATGCATGAACTCTTTTCCTCCTTTGTCTCAAGAATCAAGATAGTTGTAATTCATCTTTGATACATCAGTTCTACAGATTACCGTAGATACTATATCCTCTTTAACATGATTGTGGCTCCAATCAATCCTCTCAACTCAAAATCTAATCAATCCTCTCAACTCAAAACCTCCCTCACTCAAAGCCAATTTAAAATGGGGACAAAGAATATCAGCGAACCACGTAATTTTGGGCTGCTTGGGCCAATATCAACTTTCATTTGATAAAGGAAAATGATCTTTTAAAGATCGGCATATGAGGCCTTAAGGTTTCAGAACTGAGGTTTGGTTCATTATCATTTTGGTCATACTAGTTTGCCAACTCCCCGATCCGCATGTGATGAAGTCTAACTGGTCCATAAGAAAACCCTCAAGTCTCATTACTTAAGTTGGGGCAAAGATGGTGGAGTTTTATCCTTCGAGTATATTATCTGTAGAGGGAAAAAAATCTTTGTTCATTGGTATACTATGTTTTAGACCAAATTTTGAGGGGGAGGATTTGGATTCAAGATCTTTCACTTTTAAAAATAAATAAATAAACAAATAAACCAAAATTTGTAACCTTAAAAAACCAACATCAACTGTCTTTCTTCCTTTCTTTTACGTCAGAGAAAAATGCTCTGAGAAGTGTGGAGAAATCCAATTTAATCATCGCCAATGACACCTAAACTTTATTTGATTAATGGGAAAGTTAAATAGAAAAGTGAAGTAAAGGAAATAGAAAATCACTTTATTGTACATGTTTGTTTAATAAGTAAAATTTTGAAAGAGAAATGAATAGATAGTTGTAGTTGTTGTAAGTAAAAAAAAAATGTCACTACCTTTCTTTTTTTGGAAATCGTGCAAAATTTGCAAGAAGTCAAAAAGATTATAGAAAATTTTTCTAATCTTCCTCTAAACATATACATAAATAGGAAAAACAAAAAACTTCCTTCACATTTTCATATTTTTTCTTCTTTTTCTTCCCTCGTACCATCCAACCTATCCCAATCTCCCCTTTTAACATTTTTTCTTACAAACAAATACTAACATGAAGTCATCTAATATCATCAATCACTAGATACTACTCAATTCAACATACATCCGGCCCAATTTTATCAGGTGACATTTTCAAATAGATGGCTTCATTGGAAGAACAATCCGCTTACTTTTCAGATTTGAGAAAAGAAGATGTTGGGTTATAAGTGAGGAAAAATATCCATGTTGGCTCGAGGATCGGAGACAAATCGGTTTATATATAAGTAATGGCTTAAAACTTTATAGCTTAAGTTTTTTGGTTAGAATTGGGTTCCTGATTTACATATTGTGCTCTTTAGTGTGTTTTCTCAAGATGTTTCTCCCTAACAAGTGATATCAGAGTTCTAGATTATGAGACTGGGCTACTCATTGGTAAATGGATTCTTCTCGAAATTGGACCGGTGAAATTCTCTTTTTGATGGTGGACCAAGGTGCCAAGGAGGATTCATGAGTAAGAAAAAGTGTCTCACATTGATTTGAGAATTGGAGATAGAGCGTTTCGTATAAGTAAGAGTCTAAGATCTAATAGTTTAAACTTTTGAATTAGAATTGGATCGTGACTTACATATTGGGTTCCCAATTGGAGATAGAGCAGTTCATATAAGTAAGAGCCTAGGATCTAATACTTTAAACTTTTGAGTTAGAATTGGATCCTGACTTACATATTGGATTCTTTAGTGGGTTCTCTCGAAGTGTTTTTCCACAACAGAACGATGTATTAAACTTTTGAGTTAGAATTGGATCCTGACTTATATATTGGATTCTTTAGTAGGTTTTCTCGAGATATTTCTCCCCCAACAGAAGACGATGTATAGAATCCCTTATTGTTGAAATGACCACAAATATGGAGCGTGAAATCATACATACTTGCTGTTCTTCTAGCTGAACAAGGGCCCAGCTTAAAGGTCAAAGAAATAGCTTCTCGAAGCTTTATGGCCGCTTTCCTTTCAAGTTTATAGCAATATCATTCGGTCCCATTAACTCCATTGTGGGAACGGCACATGCAAAATGGGAACCTTTACTCGCTAATTACAATATTTTCGTTCACTAATAAGTTATATATAAAATATATAGTCATTTTTACTAATGGATTTGAATGCATAATAACTCACATTTTCTTAAATTCTAGATTTTTAGATGTATTTTTCATTTACACCTGTTAGCATAAAAATATATTTGCACAAGCAGCATTAAAAACAAATTTATTCGTATGTATGCACACAATTTCGTTCTAAAGTGCGTAAGATCTATATTTTTTATCTCTATTAGCTGAACACCGCCAATTGTTATGTCCAATCCGATATATTAGACTTATTAGTAATTTAGCAATGAGAAGGTTTTTCCGATTTGCATTGCTTCATTGATTAATATCACCCACCCAAACTTTTTATTACCAAAAAAAAAAGAGAGAGAGATTAATATCGAATCATATCATGAGCAATTCCCAACTTTATTCTTTTTCGTGCCATTTGTAGATACGATAGAGGGTTCCCATATTTTTTGCAACTAAGACCTAATTTACCAGTGAAGAATTTATTCAACAGAAGAAGAAGAAGAAGAAACCAGAAGAATTGACGTTGAATTTGCTAAACCAACTCCAAATTAATTCTCTTGAGAATTTTTTTTTCTTTTGTCTATTTAAAGGAAAAAGCTTGACAGAAGGTAAGGTCTAACCAGGAGATGCGTTTCAACTTTTTGTGTGGAGGAAGCCGCATGCGTTAAATTATGCCTCTCAACTAGTTTCGTGGACTTTTGGGCAAATGTCAATATTTAGGTCCCATTTGATAATTCAGTTCACCACTTAAATTTAATGGATTCAAATTTTAACACGTTCACACCATTTGATAATCGAAAGTAGAACATCTAAATTAATTAAGTGACACTGAATTTTCTAGACAAAATTTGCTCCCAAAATTAAGTGATAAACTGTTCACTTATCATGTAATATGATATATATTCAAATATATTAGATTTAGTACCGAACAATTCAATCACTGAGTAGATTTAAATTTCAGATTTCAGATTTTAATTTTTAGACTTCAATTTCATCAAATGCATGCCCGAATACAGTGAGAAAGTCAAGGAACCTGATCTTATATATCAAGTTTAGACGAGTTTAGAAATTGGGTTAGGTGCATTCTTCTCGTAATGTGTAGGGGAATCCCACTGTCTTACTCCAATCAAGGTGTGTTGATCAATACGCCAATAGCAAATCTTGTGAAAGTTGCAAACAGGAAAATCGGCCTAATTGCGTGAATTTAGCCAATAATTGAGCCACCAAATACACCAACATATTCAACACCTTGGCTACTTGACAAGAATGCCATGTGGTCTCTACTTTTACCTTTTTCCTTAAAATCCCTACTGTTGGTTGGTTATGATTAAGTAAATGGAGTGATAAAGACGCAGGATTACCAAAAATTTGCAAATTTAGGTGCTTGAACATGTCCAGCACATATGACAATGACCTTATTGTGTCATCAACAGGTGGATTTGTTGCATCAGTACTTCATCACACTTGAAATAGAGATTGATACACATGTTTGCAGCAACCAAGCACTGAAGGGTTCCTTCACACTGAAACTGTAGAAGTTTGTTGATGGGTCACACCATGCTATGAGATAGTAGTATCTATTAGATCCTTACAGGAGATAAAACCGACAACTCCTGCTGTTCTTCTGGTCAGCTAGAAAAATGGAAGATGGACAAGATAATTCTAGTTTTTCCTTTAGTTTGTAGAAAGTGTGATACTGATCATGTTATAATATTGTTAAATATCAAAAGCGGTTTCATCATGTTTGGTTTGTTCTAATTTACCTAAAAAATTTTAGTTGCATCATCGACACAAATTCCAATCATTTTTTTATCTTACATACATCACATCAAAAAAATGCTACAGTATCCTTTTCAACAAATTATCCCAAATAATCTACTATCCAGACTCCTATATTGTACATGAGGGTGGAAATCTACTCTAGAAACAAAATCACAGTGATCATAATTTTGATCTTACACAAACATTTATCGGATTATTTTTGCTCAATTAACCTCATATATACTCTTCAAAAACTCGTGTTCTATGTGTGAAGTAAAAGTGTTTGAAAAATGTGATCATGGAAAATATAATTTTTTTTAATTTTTTGGCAGAAAACCTCAATCCAAACAAGAGTCATGAAAGGGCACTATGTATGTATGTAGCTAAAATGTCCAGATTTGTCAAAGCTCAGCTCGTTTTGAAGTCTTCTTGCTCACTTCTGGATTATGCATTCTAGTGCTTGATTTATTAAAAGAAATGGACAATAAATAATTGTCAAGTTTAGGCCCTGTTTGGCAGCTAAGTTTTTTGCCAGGTTTGTATGCTACTAGTTTTTTACCTATTTTTGCTACAAGAACCTTAAAAACTTCCAAAGTTTTAATGCAAATTTTTAGCAAGTTTGTATAAAACTTGTTTGTTTTCTACATTATCTGCAAGAATCCTCAAAAAACTCCCAAAATTTTTAATATAACACCCCCAAAACACATAAAAAACTTCGCTTCCAAAAATTTTTTCTACAACTTCTACAATAAGTTACATTAGAGTTTTATACCTACTTCCAAAAAACTCAGTTGCCAAACAGGCCCTAATTTGCAAAACAACCTGTGCTTTTCTGAAACTTCACTAATTATTTTAATTTTAAGAAATTTGGAAAAGAAAGGGTATCCCAACGAGGAGGACCGACTAGCCACTTCAAGCTCAAGATTCAAGAATGATTTCAAATAATCCCAACATGTGTCCAATTTGCTAGTTATTTTATCTTTAGTGTTTACCTGCTTTCGAATCAAGCTTTTCGCAAAGGCAATCAAAAACGTGTAATTATTGAGCGCTTTGCCAAAGCTGATTTGGGAATCCAAATGATTTTCAGTCTTTTGGTTTTGGCTTCATTTCTATCTATGCTTCGAAGTAAGATTGGTGAAGCTCAAATCTGGAAATTAATGGATTTTCTGTTTCTTGTGTGCAGTCCATTGACTCTGTTGATAGAAAGTTTCTTCTAATAAAGTTTCTTCTAATATGCCTCCCAAAAGCACAAGTTGAAGCATATAAACAAATGGATATATATTTTATACGCTGGTAATGTATACACTAGATTCGGATGTATAACAAATTAACAATTAACCTAAATTTAAATTTAAAAATTTAAATATTGTATATGTGTTATGTAACGGATGGTGATAGTGTATGCATTGTGAGTATATACAAGATTTACTCTAAATAAACGATGATTTTGTTACAGAAACTCTAAACTATTGATCCCACTTTCTCGAGAAAAAATAGTCATACTTTTTTTTTTTTCCAGTAATCTGCAATAGATCCGTCCAATTTATATCCATGCACATGCTTAGCTCATACTTTGAATTTTCTATCTCCCCCTCATGACATCTAAGTGATGTGCTGATATTAGAGCATAGAAACTTAACTGAGAGATAACTGAGAAGCCACAGTTGATGTCATTTACGTTTGGTCCAAACTGATTTAATGTGGTGCTCACAGCGGACTGCCATACAATAATTGTCTTCATTTGCCTCTAGGTTACCATTTGATTGTACACAAAAATTTAAAAAAAAAAGCATTATGAAAAACATTTAATGTAGATTATAAATCATGGGACATGCTAAATCCCTTCCACTTCGGTTCCTTTCTCTAAATTTTCTGTTCAAATTCAGTATCCAACTCAAAATCACATCATTTTACTTGATAAAACGGCTGGCGTGTTTTACTTAATAAAATTGATAATGTGTCCAACTTAATAAAACGACGTGGTTTTGAGTTGAATACGAAACTTAAATACAGGATCTGAGCTGATACCTCTTGAAAAGCATTCATATGTAGGAAGTTTAAGACTTGTTTTCGCTTTCATTCGTCGATTATTTTCAGTAATATATGTGATTTAAATAAGTAAAAAACGACGTGGTTTTCTTTCGACTTAATAAAATTTGGTGTTTTCCTGATTAATTAAGTGTTTTACTTAATAAAATTGGTAACGTATCTAACTTAATAAAACGACGTGGTTTTCAATTATTTTCCTCAATTTCACATATATCAAACATGGTGGCATGATAAAATATCTCCAAAAACACTTCAAGAAATTTATATATCATTTCAAAAGAAGGGTTTTCTTAGGAATTTTCCAATCGATGGATATTATTGATGCACAGTCGCGTGGTGTAGTGTGCTGCACTTTTTAGTTGCTCTACACTACATGGTCAACAGTAGAGTGAGACAGCACTCAGCGGAAGACGCTTTTAGTGATGGCGCTGTCGCCTAGTTCACAGTCTCCAACGTTCCAACAGGGTGAAGTCAAAGATGATGACTCCACTCCATAAGTTTCCATCTGACTCTTCGGAACTATTAAGATTTATTGTACCCTCTTAAAAAAAAAATTTAAACTTAAACCCCTTATGCCTCAACGGTACGCTCCATGATTGATATTTAAGAGGATGTTTAACCATCCTCCGCCACCTTTTAATTCCTCACCACAACATATAATTATAGTATGTAAAGATTTGTAGAAAATCTGAAGCCTTGATTCCCAAACATATATCCACAACAACATTGGATATTTTATTCCTTTCTTCTCGGGTTCTTTAGCCTTTCTCATTACTAGTTAAGCAGACCAGTATATTTTGTCCAAATCCCAGAAATTTAAGCACTTTTTCTATTACCCATTAATTTCGTTTTGGCAGGTTAGGTGTCTCACACCGCCCTCATGTGTATTCTCCATCACAAGTTCTAATTTTTAATCGCTATTACATTTGCAGTTGGTACTTTTTTGGGTCTGTGTTGTTATTGTGGTGGTTGCTCTTGCTGCTTTTGGCTGGTTATTTGAATCATTGCAGAGTTTTGAATAATGTGTGCTTTATGCAAAGAAGCCTTTTAGACTTATCAAATTAATTGGGTTTTGTGCTTGACTAACTTCTTTATACCACAAGTACTTTTTCTTTCTTTCTTTTTTTTTTTTCGTGGCCACTGTTAACTGTGCTAAAGACTGTACTTTTTACGTTTTTTTTTTTTAATGTAGAAAGAAAGATTCTGAATTCAGGCTTTTGTATTTGTGGTTCAAATTTTGTGTTGTTTTCTTTTTGGTGTTAAAGTTCAGGTTTTTGAGGGTCTTGTCGAAGTGTTTTGACGACCTGTGCTGAAAAGAAGTAGAGTTGGAGAAAACTGAGAGAGCAAAAATAGAAGTGTTCGAGTTCTGGGGTGGCTATAAGCCTGTAACTCCTCATGGATTACTTGGATAGCAGAAAGTTTGAACTTTTTCTGGTTTTCTTGGCCGTTTTTGCTGTGCCAACTTGCAGGGGATTCACAGACATTCGTGATGGTAAGAATCACAGATCGCATTTTTTCCATTCGTGTTCGCCGTACTGTGTTTATTTCAGGTCTTTGTGTCTACATGTGCTTATTGTGAACTTAAATTGAAGATTTTGCCCGTAGTTTTGATGCTAGTTTCTGATTTGAAAATTCATGTATTTTAGCTTAATCTTAATTGGACGTTTAATTTTAGGAATGCCTCTCTCTCTCTCTCTCTCTACCCTAATGTATTATCTTCTGATAGCGTTCTTGTGTTAGTCTATGCAATTAACAGTTTATATGCTGCTTTGGGCAACCCACCGCTTGCCGGGTGGCTTCCAGTTGGTGGAGACCCATGTGGATTTGCTTGGCAAGGAGTGCAGTGCGTCAATGCCAATATAACTGCAATGTATGAATCAATGCCTTTCTCACTTTTATGGCCTTGTGATACGTTATAGTGACAAATTCTGGTTTCTGACCTTTTTTGGTTGGAATCGATAGTAATCTTAATGGCCTGGATTTGGGAGGCGAACTCAGTCGTGACTTGGGCTCCTTTGCTTCAATAATACAAGTGTAAGCACCAAATATTCATGTGAAAGTTCAAAAAGTAAATTTTACTGTTTCTTGAGTCGGGCAGGTTACTGATCTATTCTTTTTGAGTTTTATGTATCTTTTGTATGAATATCATAAGGGTTGCATTTTTAGTTCATTTCTGCTCACATGAATTGCTGCATTCATAGATGCCTAAACATTCAAAAGTGTTTTACAATTGATAGATATTTTTGGCTTTTGTAAAAGCAGAGACCTTGGTGCCAACCAAATTGGAGGCAGTATACCAACCAATTTGCCTTCTACTCTCCAAAGCTTGTAAGTTTGAAGCTTCTGTCTCACCTCATTCGTAACAGAGCTGAAAGGAATATAAACTTTTTTTGAAGAATTAAATGTGGATGACACTAATTGACACATTGTCTTCCCTCTTTTTGGTAGGTCTCTTTCTGATAATCAGTTGAGTGGAAGCATCCCAGATAGTATATCCTTGTTGGGTCAACTGACAGACTTGTGAGTTCCCATAATATCTGGACATGAATTTTTCACATTGCTGAGTTATCATCGTCTTCTTTTCTCTTGAATGCCATCTAATTTTCAAATGTTGTTTTCTAGGTCGCTGGGAAACAATCATTTAACGGGAGAAATTCCAGATGCCTTTCAGCAGCTTACTGGCTTGACCACTCTGTAATTCTTTTATCGAAATCTACATACACTGGTACACTAACTGTCAATAGAACTTTTCTTTAGCTTAAAAGTTTCTTTGTTTTAGGAACTTGTCTGGTAACACGCTGAGCGGCCAACTGCCATCTTCAATGGGAAATTTATCCTCTCTTACAAAGTTGTAAGTTATTTTCTTGGATGCATTTCTTATGAGGAAGGTATCATATCACTATTATTCGCAGAAAAGGATCATGACAACTAAGTCCAACAAAGCATATGCCTGCAAAAACAACTTTGAAAATTCATTTCTGACAAGTACTATGGGGAAAATACCTGCTCAAAAGCAGTTTTATCAAAGTTATTTTCAATTTAATGCGATCCTTCTATTCCCTGTTTGTTGTGGGAAAAGAATGCTGGAATCATATAATCTATTTTAACATCTAAAGTACATCGAATTGGGAAGCAAATAGTTTGAACAAGAAAGAGAGCCTGTTTCAGTGAAAATCTATGACACATCACTACTAATAGGAGTAATTAAACAGAAACGTTAACGGTAAAAATTTGTGCATGTGAATGAAAAGTATTAGAAAGTGCTTCTGGTGGAAATTTAATCACACTCAGAGGCTTAAAGAAACGGAATAAATAGGTTAAAAGTGTTGATTACATTAAAAATCTTCTTTGTCTTTAGCATTCAACAGTCTATTTTCTTGTTATTTGCAGGTACTTGCAAGACAATCGGCTTTCTGGGATTCTTGATGTTCTAGAAGATCTTCCTTTGATTGATTTGTAATCCTCTCACCTTAACTTTAAAATTAATCATCGGCTTCAAGTAAATTGCGTTTTACTAGATTATTTAATTTGGCACATCTTCAATGTTGTGCAGAAATATAGAGAATAACCTCTTCTCTGGGCCGGTTCCTGAGAAATTAAAGAGCATACCAAACTTCAGGTGAGAAGCATTATCAATGTTTTGTTTCTTTTAATGTATGGTGCTACATGTTATTGTGTTTTTTAATATACAGTTTATTCTTCGTGTGGATTTATTGATTTCTAATTTGCTGAGGGTAACGATTTAAGATCATCATGCTCCCTATGTTTGCTGTAGCAAGCTTTATCAAGCAACATGACAAAATTGATTTCTCCAGGGCAAAGTTAAAATTTGAATGAAACCCCTAACAAACTATGGCTACAATATGCGCTGCTAGCCAGCTACAATTGGAACTGGTGTTGCAGGATTATGGCTGACTATGAATGTTCTTTGTTGATTTGTTCCTACAAAAAGATAAGCTAATAAAGATACTGAACCTTTTTAGGAGATAGTGACGTAATAGTGACACCTGCTCTACCTTGTGACCGTGTCAAAATGAAAGATACTTCTATTTATCATTTTAGTTGGCTGAACTATTCTGTTCAGGCAAAAAGGG
Source organism: Gardenia jasminoides (assembly GCA_013103745.1). NCBI lineage: Eukaryota > Viridiplantae > Streptophyta > Magnoliopsida > Gentianales > Rubiaceae > Gardenia > Gardenia jasminoides. The sequence goes on from CM023095.1 coordinate 4,975,126, forward strand.
TACCTTTAGTACAGCATTTGTCCAGTGTTCCTCCTCGTGCTACTGGTTCCAGCCACTTCAGCCAAAAAATGTAATTCCCACATGTTTTTCGTCTAGTTTCTCATATTCCATTTCTCACTTCTCTACTTCCTATAACAGTTATCCTTCTATTCTCCATCTCACCTACTGGCTCGTTTTTGGTCTTTCTGTTCTTACTTGGCTTGGCTATGAAGAGTTGAAGACAGTAGCCTGTATGGCTTTCTAGTTACCAGTTGATCTGTTATACAAGCTATTCTTCCATTTAGTATTTGTTTTGACTGCTTAAGGGATTCAAGTCCATGATAATATTATCTTGCACTGATGCTAAAATGTTTCCATAGCATCATACAAAACTACCATGATGGAACTGACATACTTATTAGGATTCTAACGCCATGTATATAACTGTTGTTGATAATAATATAGGTTCTGTTAACGTTTAAACTAAGCTAGAGACTCTTATCTGCAAAATTGTGGAGTATTTGGGAGTCTCAATCTATTACTATTGGTTTATCAGTTGACATGTAGTTTTGTAATGCAGAAAAGCTGGAAACCCATTCAACACCTCAATTATTCCATCACCACCAGTATCATCCCCTTCACCATCTTCATCACCATCACCATCTGAGGCATCTCCTCCTGAACTAGCCCCGGTGCAGCAAGCAACTGGACCATCACTTCAATGGTCTCCACAGACTGGAAGTACTGGAGGCACAACTAAGACATCTAAAAGCATTTCATGGATTGCTATTGCAGGAATAATTGTCATCATAGTACTTGCATTGGGGATGTGTCTTCTCATGTCTTGGTGCTGCAAAAGGAGGGAAGTGGCTGGGAAACTAGCCAAGCGGCATGAAGCATATCCGTATCATGGCCCCAGCGCAAACTACAGGCAAGATTACTCATTGCAAAAGCCTGATTATCAAGCAGAGAAAGGTAAATTGTTTTCCATGATAATAACTCCAGTCTTTGTTAGTAATTTATGCTTTATTAAGCGTCTATGTTGTTGCCACATGACTGACATCTTTAGGGCTCTGAGCAGTGACAAAAGAAGCAGTTATGAGGCCAACAATGACCTTGTCAGAAGGTAATCAGGGCAAGAGTGTCAGCCGTAAGAATGCATTTGAAACGCAGAAGGATCACAGAATAGACATGACACGGATGGATTCAAGTGGGACAGATTCTAGTATTCGACCACCGCCACCACCTCCTTTTCCACTTCTACCTTCAGAGAGGATCACTGCAGATCCTATTTTGCCTTTGATAAACCGTAGCGGACATACCATTAATTCTGTGAAGGCATTCACTATTGCATCTCTTCAACAGTATACAGATAGCTTCTCTCAGGAAAATCTTGTCGGGAAAGGGATGTTGGGCACAGTATATAAAGCAGAGCTTCCCAATGGAAAGGTAAGTACTGAATAGCTATGTTGCATGGACTCTGTGGACAAAGTTCTCTCTAAAGAAAGTCAGATACCCATGCTTTTTAATTAATTCTCTCAACCAAAGGAATTGTGAGGTGATGACCTTCTCCGGTACCCCATATTAATGTTATGTAAAGTGAAACAGAAGAAACAATCTATTGTTCGATGATTGCATTCCTCTACTGTATGCCATCTTTTTTTGTTGATTTTGGCTTTCCAGTTCTGAATTTTCAATCAAAGTAAATTCTCAAATCATTTGATATGTTTTTGCATGGTTAAGCATCTGACATGCGCAATGAGTGCATAAGATGTGTATTTCTCATGCTTAGAAGTAGTTTAAACCTGCTTTTATGCCCATAGTTTTACTAGAATAGGAGTTCTGCTCATAGTCTTTGTCTCCCACAATGATAAATACAAAGAAAAGCACGTATCTAGGATCAAATATCTCTAAATCGAGATCTCAGGCTGCCCTAACCTGTCTATACTTGTTCGTTTGCTTATACAATGGCACCACTATGCTGACTCATCTTATTGCGTCAATGAACTGTCTTAATCGTTAGCTGCTGGCTGTCAAGAAACTCGACACTGCAATATCCAGGCATCAAAGCGACAGAGACTTCATTCAGCTAGTTTCTAATATCGCTAAATTTCAGCATGTGAACATAAACCAGCTTGTGGGCTACTGTGCGGAGCACAGACAGCGGATGCTTGTATACGAATATTGTGAAAATGGAACACTTTATGAAGCACTATACTTGGATGATGAAATCAATAAAAGGCTCTCTTGGAGTACTCGCATCCGGTTGGCCCTTCAAGCAGCTAGAGCCTTGGAGTAAGTTGATAACTACTAAATTGATTAGGAGAATAGCAAACAAGAAGTCGAACCAAAAAGACGATAACAGGACAACAATTTATTGTTTGTGCTTTTGAAATGATATATCGCACATATTTAATACATAAACAAATGTCAGATTTATACTTCATCTTCTCTGTTCCTGTCGCATGTACCATTCTGTTGTTGTGCATACTTTGTATATTTGCTCTAATCTTCTATTTGCACAGCTGAGAGTTTTCTTGCTGTTTCATTGTAAAGGTATCTGCATGAAGTTTGTCAACCTCCAATTGTTCACCAGAACTTCAAGTCTGCTAATATCCTCCTAGACAACGAGCTTTCTGTATATGTTTCAGACTCTGGCTTGGCGCCTCTACTATCATCTAATTCAATGGCTGAGGTATCATTATTGCAAACACCTTAGTCAAATTAAGATTTACATTTAGGAGGAAGTCTTAGTTTGTTATGTCAAGAAGAAACCTGTTTAAACCATTTACTTGCCTCATAATTTTAATTAACCATTGCATAAGTAGTTGCGTCTGGTTGAGTGTAGAGTTCTTCTGATCATCAGTATGTTTACCAGTTGCAAGCTTGTGGATATGGTGGCCCTGAACTTGAATCAGGATGCTACACATATCACAGTGATGTTTACAGCTTTGGAGTTGTTATGTTGGAGCTTCTCACAGGAAGAAAATCATATGACAGGTTAATAATCCTGGAGTAGAACCTCAATATGATTTTAACTATCAAAAGTTTGATTCAGAATGAGAAAAAACTGATCAGTAGCCATTGGAAATTAATCTTTCAGGTCACGTCCTCGAGGGGAGCAATTTTTGGTTAGATGGGCAACTCCTCGGCTTCATGACATAGATGCATTGTCAAGAATGGTTGATCCTTCTCTGAATGGTGTATATTCTTCAAAATCTTTATCTCGTTTTGCTGATATAATTTCCTTGTGTATTCAGGTGAGTGTCTCCATTCATGGTTCTTTTTTCTCCTCCTATATCTAGTGTTTTCAATAAAGATCTAAGGATTAGAAGTACCAGATTTATCATACTTAATGAGAGGACCTAGGTGAAAATCATTACACAGTATGTTGAGCATTACCATTCACATAAACGTATGATGGCTGGTGTGTCTTGTTTTGGTTTCACATATAATTCAATAGCGGACCAAAGATGATTTTGTGATAAGAATGCACTCTTCTAAGAGGGGATCATCACCAGTTCGCTTGACGTTTTTCGAGAAGCTTGACGAGGAAGAGTTAGCTTAGATTTTGGTCCATGCTCAAGAAGTTCATTACAAAAAAGAAGTCTTCCATTGAACGAGAACTTTCAAATTCTAGATTACATTTACTGAAAGAACAGCTAACAACTAAACTTGTTTTAATTGATGTAGCTGTTTGATATTTTTCTTCTGATGCAACTTCATTGTTGGAAAATGCAGCCGGAGCCAGAATTCAGACCGCCTATGTCAGAAATTGTCCAGAACCTCTTACAAATGGCACAAAGGAATTCTTGAACAAGATATGAGAGCCTACAATCTTTTATGAAGCTCTTGGCAAAGAGTTACATTCTGAATTTCAGCTCTCTTTGTTCTGCTAACCTGTCATGCATGACATACGTAAGTAGTAGTTTTTGTGAAACTCTTCTAAAACCCTTGCTTTTCAGCTCTTGTATGTGGAGCAGCAGTTTTTTCTAATCCAATTCTTTATATTCTTTTGTCCCTAATTGTATTCATCAACTGGGTACGATATTGAGATGTATCTTTGTTTTCTTTGCACTTCAATTCCCTAAAACACATTTAAGTATGCTTTGCAGTTCTAATTGTAAATGCAACAGACTTGTCTAACTTAATCTGACCTTCAACCCTATCTACAACTTCTAGTCCACAAGAATCTGGGAATGCTCGGATTAAAGCACAAGTTTCTGAAGTGATCTTTGTGATCAAAACCAACAAAATTTTTTGAGTCTACATGTACACCATAACTTGGATTAACCTAAGGGTATTATTAACATACACGAGTCTTGTGGGATGATCTGTGTTTTTGAAGCTAATTACTTAATCATGACTGCACCTTTAATTGCCTTCTTCCACTGGTTTCCAAACATTACGGAAGTCACAGTAAATCTAATGCGTTTAAGTTCAACTCCCAGCCCATGGGAATGGTTACATCATACTTTCAACATGTTTAATCAAACCATTTGAGTTAAAAGAGAAGAAAATATAAAAATGCTCCAACACAAATTATAAATTATTCAAGAATGATTGTGTACACCATAATCTTCTTTTACGCGGTATAAACTATAAAACCCTTTTTGTAATTTGTAATAAGGATTAACCAAATTACTAAATATTTGAATTTAGTTCAATTTGATAAGAATTCACTCGAATTTGGTTCGTCAATTAATCAAACAAAACTTGAAAAACGTTTTATGTTCGATAGCATTCAAATTCAATAAAAGACTTGTTCAAATTCAGTTTGGCAAATAAACAAGCTAAACGTGAATAAAATTTTAAATTCGTTAAGATAATCAAACAAGTTTGAATGCTAGGATGTTTAACTTAATTAGACATGTTTATACCCCTTATTGAACTACTTAATGATGAGTTGAACCAATCACCTCTCCACCGGTTGACACCCAGTCCGGGTTGATAACCATTACGGTCCAGGCCAAATCAGAACCGGAAGGTCCAATGCTGCTGACGCTAACTTCAATCCGACGTCGTCTTACTTGTCTTTCTCCCCGTTTCCTGCAGAAAACTAAAAACAGGCCAGCAGCAGCTGCTGACTGGGCTCAAGTCTGGTCTTCCTGTTCAGGTCTTTCTTTCCTCCATTAAATTTCCATTTTCATTCTTCCCAGCAATTCAACACTGGAAAAAAAAAATCCTAATAATAATAAACCAAATTAGCAGCTGCTAAATATTCCCAATTTTTCTTTCCTTTCTTCTTCATCCATTCCGGTCTCTCTACGCTGGGCCCCACACTTCTCCAGGTTCCCCTCCTCTCTCTCTCTCTCTCTCTCTCTCCCACACACACACACAGACACGGAGTTGATAACAATGGAAGCATTTACACAGCGCTATATACTTTTACCTGTATATGTAGCTATTTACGTGTACAGACATGAGTAGACATTGATCGAGGTGTTTATTCTATGTTCGTTCAGATTCTGAATTTTTTTTTTTTTAAATTTTGTGTTCGATATCGAGGAAAAATTTAAAATTTGCCTTTGTTCGGCTTTGATTTGCTTGGTAATTTGGACTTATATGAGCAATCAAGCATGCATGATGAGCATGCTGGTGAATTTTTTTTTATTTATCTAAATACTTTTCTTGATTTGCAGGTCTTGGGATTCAGGAATTTTGGAGCTAGGGTTTCCTTTTTTTTTAGTTGAAAACAGGTTTTTTCCCCCCCTGCCTTTTGTCTTTTAGGTGAAGTTTTCTACTTTATCTGCTTTTTGTGGTTGAGGAAATTTGAGAAAGAAGAAAACCTTTTCCTTGCTGTAATTTTGAGAGAGAAAGGGACTGTGTTTGTTTAATGCTGCACTAAAAATAGTTTACTTGAGCTCTTGGTGGTCTGAATTGAAAGGCATCAATGTAGGCTGAGCATCTGGTTTTGATTTTTCCTTTTCCTTTGTTTTTTTTCGTTCACATGTTGATCTCTGCAAAGAGTTTAGGGTTTGGTACTGTTTTCTGCATTTAATGCGGTGAAAATAATTGGTTGCGGTTAAATTAGTGACTTTTGCTAATTTCTTCTGCTTAGCATGTCTTGCCTAGCGGGTTTTATGCATGTCGAGTGTACTCTACTGGAGCTCGACGAAAATGCAGGTACTTTCTTTGGGGGTAGTGAATCTTCTAATTGTTGATTCAGAGCATAGCGATGGTTGGGCAACCTATTTATTTAAATAATCTTCGATGATTCTGCTCTAGCTTTGTTGTATTTCAAAATGCTTATCATGTTTCTCATGCATTCACACATTTGTTAGTTTCATAGCTTGTCATCTGCCCTTTCTTATTTTTTGTGTGCACTCCTCTTTAAACGGTTGCCTTTTCAGGTTGATCATTTCCTCGGTCAGCATGTGACGCTACCATTAAGTTTATTATTGAAGATTTTTTCATGGATCATTCGCGTTCAATTGCTGGTGCCAGTGAGGATAACGTAGGGATTCCTGATGATCTGCGTTGCAAGAGGTCGGATGGCAAACAATGGAGATGTACCGCAATGTCTATGCCTGATAAAACTGTATGTGAAAAGCACTACATTCAGGCGAAGAAAAGGGCTGCCAATTCTGCACTAAAAGCTAGTATGAAGAAGAAAAGGAAACCCATAGGTGAAAGTGATAATTACTATGAGAGTAAGAGTGATGATATGGATGTACCCCTAGTTAATTCCATAGCTGGGGATTATTCTGGTTCAGTCTCCGGGAGGAAGTACAAAGAAAAATTAACGAAAGTGCAAAGGAGTTATTCGCCTGAAGCACCTTCAACGAGAAGTGTCAGTCTTCGGAGTTCTCTCAAGTCAAATGACGAGTTGCAAAGGGATGGTATTATGCATGAAGAGAATCGAAGATCATACAAGACACCACCACCTCCTACAATTGATTCATCTAGAAGCAGATCACAGAAGATGTTTGATTCTAGTCCTGTGACAGTGAGTCAATATTTTGGCTGTTGCAATGCACTAAAGAATAGTTGCTTTTGCCTTAAATTTCTTGTCAGATATGTAAAAGAATGTTACAAAGATACGTAGCATACTTGTTAGCTAAAAACCATTATACATATTGTTCATCAACTAGTTTGCTTCCTGGTAAGGTTCCCATCGAAGACTAATCTTAGGTTATGGAATTCTCTTTTATCCATGGACTCTAACATCTCTTGTAATCAAGATTAACTTGGAAATATCTTATCATGATTGTGTAGACATGGCACTCTTTAGGATAACAACGAGTTAGTACGTTGGATATTTGTGGATTCCTCTTTGTGTCAATTTCCTGGTAAGGATGGTCCATTGATGTCTGTTTATGGTATAGAAGCCTAATAACTGTAGCCAGCATGGCAAAATAATAATAATAAATGAAGAGAAAATTCTCAGAACAAATAGTTACTTGGTAATCAATCCTAAAATGAATATGCTTTCATCCTCGTGATGTATGGTACATCCACTTAGGATTTTTTTTTTTTTTCTAGTTTGCATTTGTATAGCTCTCTTTTTGGGCCATATTAAATTATTGATGAGGCAAGAACATGAGTAATTATTAGATACTAAATAAGCGGTATTGTTCTGATGAAGTGAATGTCAAAACAATTTGTATAAAAATTGTTTCCAACTTAGGATTTTAGAGTCAATCTCTCTGATAATTCTGGCTTGGTCAAATTTGTTCTTGTTGACAGATTATCTTTCTTGCAAGCATGTGTTTTACGTTACTCATGATTAGCACCTTACATAATAGGAGACTTCTGACGGAAGCTCAGAATCTTCTGATGATACTGGCGGGCAACCCTGCCATCAGTGCAGAAGAAACGATAGAGACAGGGTGATTTGGTGCCTTAAATGTGACAGGAGAGGATATTGTGATATCTGCATTTCGACATGGTAGTCAGGACCTTTTTGTTATGAGATTTTTTTTTTTTTTTTCTGAAATGAAACATCACTAGCCTAACCATTAGTTCTGATCTATCAGGTACTCTGACATCCCAGTGGAAGAAATTCAGAGGGTTTGTCCAGCTTGCCGTGGTAGTTGCAGTTGCAAGGTGTGTTTACGAGGAGATAATTTGATAAAGGTATAGTTCTTTTTGCTGGCACTGCTATTCATAAGTTCTTCCACACTGTAAAATATAGCATCCTTCACATGCAGACAGGTTACTTCTCACAAGAATGCAATTTTATCTAAGTGCAGGCAAAGATACGGGAGATACCTGTACAAGACAAATTGCAGTATCTCTACTGCCTATTATCTGCCGTGCTTCCTGTCGTTAAGCAGATCCATCATGAGCAAAGTGCTGAGGTTGAGCTGGAAAAGAGGCTACATGGTTAGATATTTGGGTTGGTTTAGTTAGATCCTGTGTCCATTTTTCTACATATTATGCCTAACAAATCTTGGTATTTCATATCTTTGTTTGCAGGAAATATAGATCTTGCCAGGACCAAATTGAATGCAGATGAGCAGATGTGCTGGTACTGTTAACAATGTTGTGCTTTTCTGCTTTTATTCTTTTCTTAAGGGTCCAATCCGTTTGATTGATGTGTACATGTTTCTAGTTATACCAATGCACTTTATGCATGCAGAGAAAACTGTCTAATAATATGTTATTTTCTCTGCAGTAATTTTTGCAGGATACCTGTAATCGATTACCACAGGCATTGTCCACATTGCTCGTATGATCTTTGTCTTAGCTGCTGCAAAGACATTAGAGAAGCATCCAGGCTTGTTGTTGAGGTAAAGATGGAAAATCAGATAGGAGGTGAAAATAATGACAGAGAATGTGCATTGGAGGGAGTTGAATTATCTAATGTCCAACTAAATTTGCTCAGAAAGTACTCTGGTTGGAGAGCGCAGAGCGAGGGCAACATTCCATGTCCACCACGGGAGTATGGGGGATGTGGTTGCTCGGCATTAGTACTAAAGCGCATCTTCAAGATGAATTGGGTTGCTAAACTGGTAAAGAATGCTGAAGAGATGGTTGGTGGCTGTAGAGTTTATGAGTCTGGCAGTGAGGAAAGAATGGGATTTGATCTCAGGCTCTTCCAGGCTGCACATAGGGAGAATGATAGCGACAACCTTCTATACCATCCATCAGCCCAAAATATCAAGACTGAAGGGATTGGGGACTTCAGAATCCACTGGAGTCGAGGAAAGCCTGTCATTGTTAAGGAAGTTTGTGATACATCTTCGATGGCAATTTGGGATCCTGAGGTTATACTGAGAGGAATTAGAGAGACTGCAGAAGAGAAACTTAAGGATGCAAATAGAACTGTAAAGGCAATTGACTGTTTTGATTGGACTGAGGTAAATTTTCAGCGAATTAAGCACAAATTAACAGCAATAGAACTCCATTCCCCCAACCCCCCACTCCCGAAATATCATCTATTCTTCCATTTATGGGTCTCTTGTCCACATTTTGTACGTCTCTCTCTTATGGCTCAATATAATGACAGGTTGATATTGAACTCAGTCAGTTCATTAAAGGATACTCAGAGGGTAGATTTCATGAAAATGGTCAACCAGAAATGTTAAAGTTGAAGGATTGGCCATCTCCAAGTTCTTCAGAAGAGTTTTTAATGTATCAGAGACCTGACTTTATAATTAAGCTTCCCTTGCTAGAATTTATCCATTCGAAGTGGGGGCTTCTAAATGTTGCTGCAAAATTGCCTCATTATTCATTGCAGAATGATGTAGGCCCTAAAATTCAGATTTCATACGGTACATGTGAAGAACTCGATAGAGGTGATTCTGTTGAGAAGCTTCGACTTAATATGCGTGACGTGGTAAGTGTTATATATTGCACGTTTCCTGCTTTAAGTGTCTAGTTCCATCAGAGAACTACTTTTTATTTTCTCTTGGTTTGGGGTAGGGTTGTATATCTTTAGGGCTTGTTACGGTTTGATTATTTTTTCTGATTTTATATTCTATTTTTCTAATCAGTTTTTCTATGTTCTTGTTTGCTTTTGCATCTAGATTTTAGATAATTTTAGTCAAAAAAGCTAAAGTTTAGAATCTAGCCAAGAGTAGCTTTAGCTGATTCTGATTATTCTCAATGATCACTTTCCATAATCAGCTTACACAAAATCTACAGCAGACTAGAACAAGCTGTTAGATGATTGCCTTGTTTGTGATTTGTATTGTAAAAATTCAGTACACAAAACAAATTATGATCCAATTATTTACTTTGTTTTTGGTTTTGTGACTTATAAGAAACATTATTTGTTAAGTCCTTGTTTTGTTGTTTTATCTTTTCCTTTGGTGGGGCACAGGATGTGTAATGTGCTCTTAACTCCCATTGCTTGGTATGTCAATGTTGTCAATTGATCAATGATTTGGATTATCATTCCCCTGCTTTAATTAGGTCTTCCTACTGGTGCATATAAGTGGTGCTAAACTAAAAGGCCGTGAGGGGACAAAGGTTGAGAAGGTACAGAAGACCATTGTAGAATCTGAGAGAAGAGAACCATCAGGTGATCCGCAAATGAGTTTGGATGGTAATTCTCTGAAATCATTGACCAGTGGACAAGATAGACTGGAAGAAAATCAAGATATTTTAGATCCCGATAATTTTGAGACTGTCACGGATCAACACACTAAAGCTGTTTCTCCTACAGAAGAGGAAACATTCAGTGGTGAGGAATTGAATGCATCTAGTGATAATAACTGTGAAAGTTCTCAACCAGGAGCACTTTGGGATGTTTTCCGTCGACAAGATGTTCCAAAGCTGATTGAGTATTTGAAAGTTCATAACAAGGAATTTGAAATGCTTGACGGGAATGGGTTGGAAAGTGACTTTGTGAGTTCCTTTTCCCTTTATGTCTTCATCATTAACTTCTGAAGCTTGATAATGAATTCATGTTGGCTAAATATACATTGCTAAATCCACTACATTGATCTCAGGTGCAACATCCTCTTTATGATGGCACAATTTATTTGAATAGTCATCACAAGCAAAAACTAAAGGAGGAGCTTGGTGAGTTTTGCACTGAGATGCTATTTTTAATTTTCTATGTCCATTTGCTGTAGGAAGTAGTGTCAATTATCTACCTAAATAGCTTACCTATATACTTTCTTTGAACTGCATAGAGTTCCGCTATGTCTAAGCATTTTTCATTTTGGTTCTCTCTTTCTTCCAAATTATATCTCTTGCCAAGGTTTGAATAGTTTGTTTTAGTACATTGCAGTCCTTAAATGCTTTTTTCAGAGCTGGTATTTCGTCCAGGTTGTAGTAGCTTTGTTCTTTCCTCTTTTTTTTTCCTCTTATTTTCTTTCTTCTTGGCGTGAAATTTGGAATTTGTGTTACTAGTCTGCCTTGTCAATGACCAATCTTTCTGGTGAACTAATATGTGAGATAAAGCTTGCTTGTTCTCCATTGAAGGAATGACAAACTTTTTGTTCATTTAAAATGGAATGTTGGCGGCATTTTTGGACTTGTGACGCATATTCAATCTTGGACAATAAAGAGTTTTTCTAAAAAGTTTGGCTCCAGGTCATTTCTTAGTAATTTCTTGTGATATTTATTATTTGATTTGGGCTACTATCTCTTCTTTCAATATCTCTCTGTGTCTTTGTTTGGGTCTGTTGGTATAGAATAATTTAAGGAATTATTATATCCTTCAGGAATTGAACCCTGGTCATTTGAACAGCATATGGGGGAGGCTGTCTTCATCCCAGCTGGTTGTCCTTTCCAAGTGAAAAATCTTCAGGTGACTGTAATCAAAATTTTATTTTTTAGTAATGAACCCAAGTTCTTCTTGTTGATTGTAAAGACAAGGACGTCTCTTGCTTTGGCTCAAGCCAAGCTGATACTGAGTTGATATTCATGTCACGTTAATGTAATTACCAAATTGTGTCATCAGATTATGTCCCTGGTGTCATGACCACTCTTTGTCCTACTTGAATGCATCTCACAGCTCGTAGGAAATAGGACGTGCTATTAGTATGTCCTTGTTCATGTCAATCATCATATCTCTTGGTGGTGATTCTCATTCTTTTAGCATTTCCTACAACTTGAGCAAAGAAGCACAAGTTCTGCTTGATGTTATGTTTGGGACTCGATGTACTGTAATTCCAGTTAGCTTTAAAAAACTTTCCCCCACAGAATTTTTTTCAAAAGACCTATTGAAAGGTTGAATTCTACTATTATTTCTTTTTGCAAAAGTAGTGTTGAAGTGGTTTGGTGTTTTAAGAGTCTCTAAACAACATCCAAAGCAGACCTTTTGCCTCACACATTTTATGACAACCTAAGAAGGTTGGTCTGTTATGGTTGCTTGTGAATAGCATAGCAGTAAGCAAGATGTTTGAAGCTTTTGCCATAGGCACCATTTTGAAACCTCACCTTTTGGTTGGAGGTTGTGATATTCCCAGTTTAGTGTAGCTGTCTTAGATGCTATGAGCTGCAGCACAATTTTAGCAGCATGGAAAGAGCCTTAAAGAGCTTCATATAATTGATTTCTCCTGTTCATTTGTCTTAAAATGGTTGTTTGGGTGAATTAAATTTCCCTTTCATAATCGTGTTCACTTTGCAAATTTGCAGTCCACAGTTCAGTTGGGTCTTGATTTCCTTTCTCCAGAAAGTCTAAGAGAGGCCCTTAAGTTGGCTGAAGAAATCCGTGGCCTTCCCAATGACCATGATGCTAAGCTTCAAATACTGGAGGTTAGGCAAGAGATTTTTCTTCTGTTTCCGGTGCATGTACTTTACGGAATCTTTCATGTGTATCGTGGTGCTTTCTCTTATGTTATACTATGAAGCAGGTGGGAAAGATATCATTATATGCTGCAAGTTGGGCCATTAAAGAAGTTCAGAAGTTGGTTCTCGATCCAAAGTAAGCCAATTTAAGATGTGTACTCTTTAAGTTCTGATATTTGCTGCCCTTTCATTTTAGTGTACACAATTGTAAGTGATTTACCAGTGTAGCTGCATACTTATTTGTGGGATCTGATATACTTTCACTCTGAGCACCAATGGTCATTAATTTTTTCTCCAGCTGGCAGTGGGGACAATTCCAAAACTAAATATTAAGGCTATAGCTTTTATGTTAAATTTTTTTTAAAAAAAGTGTCCTTCCTTCATGTAATTGTAACCTGGATTGTCTGATCGCAACTGGGAACTGCAGGCTTCCCCTTCTCTGGCCTCTCCTGGGCTTTTGTTTGAAGGAAAATTAATAAATAAAGAAATCAAGAGTGAAAAAGACAGCGGGGCAAGGGAGAGTGGGATTTTGTACTTTCTCCTTTCTGCAGTTGGTTCATTGGGACTTTATGTTTCCTCTGTTGCAGACTTGGTCCTGAGCTTGGATTTGAAGATCCAAACTTAACTGCATTGGTGTCGAAAAATTTGGAAGAGATGGTTAAGAGAAGACAGATCTCTTGTGTATAAATTAGTGTACGAGTTTAATGTACAAGAGCAGCTAGGAAGTAATTACTTCAATACTTCTGTATATAGTTGTGTGTATGTAGATCTTTTACTCCTAATTATGAAACTCTCGGCTACAACTTTGAAATGTATCATCTTGAGCGAGTTAGTTTTGGGCTGGCATATATGTATTAACTTTTATGAGTGAATATCATGAATTTAAAGGCCCAAGTTGGTCTATATTGTTCTAGGTCTTGTAGACTGTTGTGGGAAGGGAAAATATGATATCTAAAATTACATGCAGGTATTTTGTCAATCATTTGATTTGTGAACTAAACATGCCTGGAAGTGAAATTGACTGCTCAAGTCTCTCCTTTGGATGTAGATTGGAAGATCAAATCTCCCCACCTGCATGTGAGATGTCTTAAGTGCACCAATTTATCTCAAATCCAACAAGTGTTGTAGGACACCGGTTTGGTCCAGAGGCGTTTCAGTCCCCTCTGGCTCAGAGGTGATTTAGTCCCCTCTTACTTCATATGACCCAGTTTGGTCTTCCCCTTCCTCCATAGAGTAGAGTAGTAGTAGTCATAGAATGTTGTGATTTGAAAAAATAATAAAGAAAGATGGAATATTGCAAAAGAAGCACCAAACCAACATGTCAAGTTTTGCTTTTGTTTCAAGGTTCGTACCTGGATCCTTTGTAGAACCATGGAGTAATAATCTCCGTTACTGTGTGCTGCGGCTGTTTTAGGTAAGTGATAAGGTATCGTCAAGGGCAGGGAAACTAGGGTCACAGATATATCAGTCGAGTCCTGTAAAAATTGAAACTTTACTCCCAAATATTCATCATATGATCTTTGAACACGCACTAATTAGGCTTTGAACTTTCGACATTGGTGGGTGTCAAGTCATATAGTAAATGTGAGTAGTTCTGTTAGGAAAAAACGTATGCAGGCTGTTATTGTGGGCAGTGGTACACTAATTACTGTTGTCAGGAATTTTTCACTAACCACCAGAATGAATTTCTCAGCTCATCTGGACGCTGGACAAAGAAAAAATAATGCATTGGCCTGCTTTATCCTTTGTTCCACTGAGCAAAGTACATGATACAACTTGTCAACCAAAAAAATTCCGGATGATCTGCCTACATCTAAGATGCTCCTTGAAGCCCTTATTAGGTACTGCGATTGTGCATGGTTTCTTATATGCTTTGTCGCTTTTATGTTTCCTTCTTGGTCTAATGAATACTACTTTATAACTTTACAAGGGGAAAAGATAGAGGGGAAAGAGAGAATCTGAAAATAGCTGTCTGCCAACATAATAGGATGTCGGAAGGTTTTTTGACTAAACTAGTGAATTATCCGCGTTAGATCGTAATCCTTCTATTCCTTATTCCTAATTAAGTGTCCAAACTCATATTCCTTTTTATCTGTCCTTTTATCATTTCAAGAAAGCATTTATGAAATTCTTTTCAAATTTACCCTTGTTTATATTCTTAACTTTCTTGAGTTGGGACTATAAGAAATTAAGTGTAGTGTTTGTAGCATGAAATATAAAAGTATTTGGAACTATGAAGAAAGATAAATGGTAGTTTTGACAATTCAGGTAAAACCTTATTGAGTTTTAGAAACTAAGTAAGTTTCTTAATCCAAGAGATTCGGTTATTCAAAACAAATACGTCGGAACGGAGGAAGTACTTCTTTAGATCTCAATCCATAAAGTGCCTGGATAATACATTACAGCTAGTTATGGTTACACTTCAATTTTCTATCTTGTAATTGACTGAATGGCTAACATTGGGGGGAACAAAGGAGATTGGGCGGCGAGTGTGGACAAAGAATCACCTTGTGCTACACATGAATCACCAACCTATTGACAGAAGCCACTGACAATCTTGTGCATAAAATATCTGTTGGGGGCGGCCTTTGTCCTAAATCCTTGAGACCCTTATTTTGGATTACAGTAACATGGCAAATTTGCTAAATATGGTCCCTTTCTACATCCTCTGCCACTGCAATTCGTCATTGCAGGATTCTAGTCAAGGCTTGTAGGTGTGAGAGATAAAATTACCCATTATCTTGGAGATTAAAGTTGTTTGAATTGCATTTTCTTAGAGGGTTTTTAGTAAAAAAAAAAAAAAAATTATTGTAGCACTTTTTAGGAGGTGATGTACGTGAAATAAAATGGTGGTTGAAAAATGCATATAAAGAATAGTCACGGAAAATATAAAACTTATGTCCAAAAAGTAACAATCTAAATAGGGCCAATAACCATGGAAAGGAAGGAAATACAAGAAAAAACATAGAATTTCTTCAAAAATGTTGAAATTTTGATAGTAGAATAATTGTCTCCCAAGACAACAAACAAGAATTGTGATAGTGATAGTTACCACTCTATCAAACAAGAATAACGAAAATTAGAATGGTAAATATGATACACTTCGAGTCTGTATGTAGCGCAAATGTTGACCTAATAGAATAATTAGATTCAGCTATTTGAAGTAATTATTTGGTCAATTGAATGGTACGAGTTAAATAGTTAACCCTCCATTTCATTACCTAATTTCACCCATTATCATTACGACTTCTGACTTTGCTTTCTGGTTTCTTTTGCCTACCCTATGTAATTTGCTTGATACTTTCATGGACAAAAATGATTGCTCTGTCCTACAACGTCAATGTAAAGCATTGATTTAGTGGTCATTGTCGCACCAGATTTCTACTAACAAAGATTAAAAAAATGAGATTAACATGCAATCTTCATCCTATAAGAACATGTTAGAAGTGCTGTGCAATGACTTTTAAAACCTCCAATGATTGATCATAGTTTACATGATTCGTCCTGCTGGGTTGACAGCAGCACTGATCAATCATGGAGTTCCAACACTAAGAGAAAGAAAACCCTATTCTAGATTCTTGGACTAAAAGTCTGCACTATGTCTACCAATCACGTAAGCTTAAGCCTCGTGCATGAGAAATCTAATCCTTTCTATTTCACTATAGCAGTGAATTATTAGAGAAGCTATAAATGTCTTGTTTGGACTGTTAGATGATTAAGCAAGCCGTGTTGTCCCTATACTAGACTTAGGTTGGTGAGATTTACTGAGGTTGTTAGAGCCCATCTCTTTCATTAGAAGTTACTTGCATACGTAAAAATTGGACTACATGATTAATCCTGATTTGTGAAGGAATCAAGTAGCAACCCTACATATACTTTCTTTTTTTTTTTTACCTCCTGCCTTTCTCCATTTCCTTCCTACCTTAACTGTTAAATCCAAAATTCGAACCCTAAATTTAACAGTTGGGAGAGTTTTAAACACCTTCCCCCGACCATTAAGCAAAGTCCAGTGATTAACCTTATGTATACTTGGTTTTATGCATGCTTGTATTTCATGCAAGCTTGTATTTGATATTTTTTACCATAAAAGGATGGTTTAAATTTTTTTAGACTTGGTTTCGAGGAGGCAAATACTAGATATTTTATCTTTCACGGTCAAACTCTACCATTTTAAACTTCTAGCGTGGAATGACGTGAATTATTAACTACAATATACTTTGAGAATTTGTGTATTCACAAAGCATAAAAGTTCGGAGTAAATGATAGCTTTCACTTTCACTGAGTGAAATTGATGTTTTGTCCATTTTTTTTTCTTTTGACAAAAGGAAGAGTAGGCAAAGAAATTCGCACCTAGAAGTGTATTCTTAAGAGTAACACTAGGAGTAACTGATGATGAGGCATAATCTTATGGAAAAATACTTCTCCTACAACTACCTTTAACAACTTTTTTTTTTTTAATAACCATCAAGTATGCTGTTTTACTTCTTTTTTCTGTTTCATTTTGCCTAGTTTCCAACATGAAAGATGCAGCTTATTTTCCCTAAAAGACAGTAATACACAACCAATAGCCTTTTTTAATCTTATTTGATGCCTAGAATCAGTAGGTAGATTAAGGGGGTGTTTGGTAAATAGGTTTTAACTCCCACTATGGGTTTCAAATTCAATTATACCCATATAAAATGTTTGGTTGGGGTCAATGGGAATAAATTAATGGGAATGATAGGCCTCTTCTATGGGTTTTTTGATTAACCACCTGTTACTAGGGAATCATCTTAGTTACTCATCCTATTCTTCTTAAATCGTCTTAATTACCCTTTCATTCCCATTAAATGCAAAAATAAGAAAATAAAATGCTACTATTTCAACAAATGGAAAGAAAAAGAAAAGAAAAAAAGAAACAATGAAAAAGAAAAATAATAAATTATAAAATCCATTCCACATTAACAAACACACTATGGGTTTTCATTAAAACCCATTATCATTGACCACTCTATGATACCGATAGTGATAGTGATAGTGGAATTCGAACCAAACGCCTCCTTAATCTACATATTATACGGTATTTAAAAAAAGAGGTTTTAGAAGTATAGAAACCTCGCTTTCTAATAACTTAAAACGTAGAGTTTGATCAGTCTGAAATACTATCTATTAAAGCCTTAACCAACAAGCAGCAGATGATACTATTCAACAAATTAGATAGATGTTGTGCTTTAGTACGTACAATACAATATGGAAAAAAATGGCTAAAATTTAATATGTTAATCTTTTCTCTTATTAATCCTTTTCCCTCTCTAGGATCATCAATACTAAATGACTAGAAAATTCTTTTGTCGAACTTCCTTTACCTCAATATTATTAGGCAATGCACAAGCTACTCCATAAATGCACATATATTTATGGAGCAGTTCGCGCATTACCTAATAATATTTATCAGATATTTATGGAGCAGCTTCTGCATTACCTAATAATACTAAGGTATAGGAAGTTGGACAAAAGATTTTTCTAATATGTGCAATTGATTACAGAAACATAATTGTATGTTTAGACATCACATTCGATACTAATTGATGGATGCTGACTAGTCCTGTAACATAATTTTCATGCGAATTGGTGTTCCCTTAGTAGAAGTGGAAGTAAATTGACAGCTGATGATAATTCCTTTTCGTTTCTTCTTTGATAACACAGGTGATGATAATTCTTAGAAGTGGAAATAATACTGCTGATTTATGCTAATTTTTCCTCCCTTGGCAAGAATAGAAATTTCTTAGTAACCATGAGATGAAGTTCAATTTATTGACTTGTTATTCAAGTCAATTTATTTACTCAAAACTGAACTCCTGCTTAGTAACTTAATAGAACGAAATCAAAGGCCTGCAACTTGCTCTTATGCATATATCTTGACTTGGTCCTTTTACAATCTTCACCATGATTCAGAACCAGGAATAATCCACTCTTAAACACTTACTGATATATTTTTTTTTTTTGAGTAAGAAAGAGAATTACATAAATTAAATAGCAGTTAAGTATTTGCTACAATCATTCTAGGAAAGGAAACTCCTCTCAAGTCTCAAGTCCTCTAAGCAAATGCTACTTACAAAAGAAGGAGATTCAGCTTACAAAAAGAAATCTCCAATATATATTGTGCATTGTTTCGCCAGTGTATCCGCTACTCGATTTGCTTCTTTGTAGACGTGCTTGCCTTGTTTATATTGTACTTTTCTATCGAAAAATTTCTACGTTTTCTCTGATCACATTTTCCAAACATATTTTTATTTACGTCACATATCTACAGTATATCTTTTTATGAAAAATCCAGAAAATAATAATCCGGCAGAAACTTACTTATAATTGATAATGCCAAACAAAAATATCACTGGCAATGGTGGTCACATCTTTGTGTGTGTGTGTGTATTCCTTCCCAAAGCCTTCTCAAGAAGACGAAAATTTACCAATTCACTACGTGGCTTGGCTCACAAAAGAGGACAAAAGGAAATTGCGACGTGGGTGCATCAATCAAACAAGTCAAAGCAAAACTCCCTCCCTCAAGTGCCTAGCTAGCACACAGGACCAACGATTATTGACCACCAGAGCCATGGTTGGTGGTCACGATCTCAAGATGTTTATGCAAATCATCAAATTGGAAAAACATAAAAAGCCGACACAAATTTTTCTGATTGACGATTTTTTGGTCATTTAAATTGACTCCCAAAATTGTTGGAGTTTCATCCTCCAAACAAGTAGTTAACTATTAGATTAGACAAAGTCAAACTGCGCAGGGAAAAATTTATTTGTCTAGGCTCCAATTGTTGAATATCGAGAAAATGTTTGGATACAAAATTTTTTAATTTATTTTCCTACTTACATCATCGATACGTTTTTTAATCATCTTTTTATCTCACATATATCACATCAAAAAAGTACTACAATATTTAAATAACCAAATAATTCTAAATAATCTACTATCCAAACAAATCAATATGTCGATGAGTTTAGAAGGCCCTTTTTTGTCATTCTTTTAATAAAGGATTAAAACTCGAATTTATGGCCTCTTGAGTACAGGTGAAAAATCTTATCAAATAAGTCATGTTCAGTAAAGTAAAGTACTCTATAAGTTGAAGTAAACAAAAAATTAAGTAATAGTCTCATAGATTACGTACACTTTTACGAAATTGTGTTGACACTTCTTTTTAGAGCATAAAAAGATGTGCAGTCAGCCTTTTAACTCTTCGCAGTAGGATCATATGATCGTCGGCCTATATAATTACTTAGTTGAAGTCTCATTCATATTTCATATTCCTTTCAGAGAAGGGGGAAAAATCGGATGTACCAACAACTATGGTTGAACAGTTAAATTTGCGCCTAGGCTGTTTGGATAGTAGATTATTTGAGATAATTTGATTATTTAAATATTATAATATTATTTTAATGTGATATATGTGAAATAAAAAAGTGATTAGAAAACGTATTGATAATATAAATAGGTAAATAAGCCAAATAATTAGCTATTTCTATGACAAAAATGTAATGAATTTTAACCAAAAAAACAATTAAGAGATTAAAAAGGGATCATAGAATTCATGGCAATTGCTCTGTTACTTAACCCAAAAAAAACATTTTTAAAATTTATTTGGATAGTGAATTATTTGTTAAATTATTTGATTCGATCGTCAACACATTCCCCAATCACCTTTGTATCTCATGTACATTACATTAAAAAAAGTGTTACATGGGTTTATTAAAAAGTTATTTCAAATAATCTACTATCCAAACACAACAAATTAATTGTAAAGGTCTACAAATAGATAAGAATGAATTATAACTTGTTCAAATATCATCACACCTTTTAGGACTATTGTTTACTATTGTTTCTTTCTCTTTACTTAGTTTCATATTAAAGTTTTGTGCTTTGCGTAATGAGATGATTATGGATAATTGTGATGGAAAATTTGCGCCTACAAAAAGAAAAAGAATAAAAAGCGATGCTCAAAAACTGTTCGGAACAAAACAAAAAACCTTTCTTCCCGTTATATTTGCCCTTTTCCTCCTCTTATTCAAGCATCAAAATCAAATTCAAAGTGCCATTTCTATCCCTGCGGTAAAAAACATCTCTATCACGTCGGAATGGGATGAATTCCCCTCCTCCTCCTCCGACCCCAATAACTTTTCTCTGCCCAGACTCGCAGTAAAAACACAAGCCGTGGACAATGTGCTCCCAACCCCCACCCCCCGCCATCAATCATTGTCTGAACACACACAGAACACACACTTCCACTCCTGTCCTCTCTCTCTCTCTTTCCCACCTTCCCTACATAATTAAATAATAGTAGTATGACAAAAATAAATATATATAATCACCGCTCCTCCTCCTCAAGAATAAATTGAAACCAGAATATTCTTTCTTTCTTTATTTTTTTTTTCAAACTACATTTTGGTTCCTTGAGGAGGCTTTTCTTTGCCGTGTTCTGAAGCTGAAACTTTTTCTCAGCAGATTACTGTAATCTGTCTTCAATTTGCATGGCCTCTTCTGGTTAGGATTTCAGCAATAAATCAGCTCTGGAAATTCTTCTTCTAGGGAGTATTAGTATATATAAATTCTGCATACTTTACATGTAAGTTTCGTGCATATACTTTGGCTTTCTCCCCCGGCGCCCCACCGACTAGATTCAGCTCTTCCATCAGCAGTAGCAGCAGCAGCAACAGTGGCGGGCACGACGGCCCCGTTTCGGTCACCGATCTCGTCGTCCTCCGAGAAATGGCCAAGCGTGGATATAAATTGCGTATCCTTTCTTTCTTTCTCTTTTTGCCTTTTTTTTATTGTTTTTTTGACTCGTACATTTTCGAATGTGGGTGACGTCTGCTTTTAGCTGTATTCCTAAATTCGCTGTGTTTTTAGGGTTTTTCAGTTTCTCTTTAATCGCAAGTAAGTTAGTCATTAAGTTCACCAATTTTGTTTAATGCTTTGTGCTGCATTTTCTTGATTAGCTACGAATTTTGTTTATTTTTTCAGCTTAATTGCCTTTTTTTTTGGGTTTTCTTTTCTAGAATTAGAGGTTAACTATAGCAGATTGATTTTGAATGAGAATACATGGCTTCAAGTTAAGCCAGAGATCTTTTGGATTTAATTTATTTTTTGAATTAGTTGTTTGTTCTTGACTAAAATTATTGAAAAGAGGAGTTTGTGGCACATTCGGGGAATGTAAATTGTTTGAGGATTGGGAAGAAGAACTTTCGGCAATTCATAACAGGCGGAGATGATCAAGTGGTCAATCTTTGGTCTATTGGCAATCCTGCGCCTTTATCGGTGAGTTCAAGATTTGCTTTTTGACAAAGTGCATCTGCAGTTTCTTTAGAATTATACCTGAACAGCTAATAGGAATTGTATCATGTTGTGAATATGAAATAAAAGTGAGCTGTGAAAAGATAATTTTCTTCCAAGTTCATGTCTTGAATGCATATTGACTGATATTGGAGCAGAATCAGGTCCCTTTTCCAACCTTTTTTCTGTGGAAAAGGCGCTTATTCTGATGTTTTTGTGTGACCTTAGGGGCGTTATTAAGTTGAAAGGTTATTTAGATTTGTCACTGCATGTACTATATGTAGTTGTAGTTTTCAGATTGTTATAGTCACGTACAGAACATACTCATTTGCAATCATTTTATGATTGACTCTTGCTGGTGATATCTTGTGTCATTTGATCTACTCATGCTTCACACTGAGTGTCACGTAATATGAATCAGCTGTAAGAAAATTTTTAGTCTTTTACTTAGTGCATAGGATGTCTGACATGAGTTTGGTCGGATATGCATGCATCTTTCTGTTTCAGAAGAGAAGAGATGTTGTTGGTCTGTAGTACTCTCTCTCAAATGGTAATTTGAAGTGCTAGCTGTTAGGAATTATTGGTGAGGTGTGCTCTATGTGCTTTGCATTCTGTAATCATTGTATTAGCAAATGAAAAGTAACACTGCTTGCTGGAGCTGCTTTATGCATGATCATCTTCTTTTCATTATCTACTAGGAATATTCCTCTTGGGCTTAATTAATGCGTTAATTAATATGTCTACATTGCATCATTTTGCCTAATATTATCAAATGATGCAGATTTTTCAGTGTTCCTTTGTGTTTGTCGTTGGAAGTTTTAAACTTATAGCATTATTGTGAAAAGATGGGTGGATTTTCTAATATGGATTTTACTTGTTGAATGTAGTCATTGTACAGTTTCCTTAGCTATTAATTTATTGTGTACAATTATTTGAAGTTGTACTCTTCCAAAACCATGCAGAGTCTTTCTGGTCACTCAAGTCCAGTAGAATCTGTAGCTTTTGATTCTTCGGAGATCTTGGTGGTTGCTGGAGCATCATCTGGTGTAATTAAATTATGGGACCTTGAAGAAACAAAGAGTATGTTAATATCTTTTTGTAGCTTATTTTTTACCCTAAGTCTGCATCTGGTGAGTAATTAACGGCTTGGCCATTTATTTTCCATACTAGTGGACTGAACTTGGTTCTTGTATTTGAGATGGTTTGCATGAAGAATCTATTAAGCAAAGATGGATTTTTTGACCTTATGACGTAATCTAGATTTAGTAATATATCATTAACTCCTTCAGATCGTGTTTTATGAAGTGGTTTGTTGATCTAGGCGTCCCATTTATTGGTGTCATAATACTCAAGAGACCTGATTAATGACTCTTTCCAAATTGAACTTCAAATACTTATGATTACCATTAGTAATTGTTTGACTAAAATATCAGCCTTGTCATCGAAGATTGTATTTCCCATTTCTTGCTGTTATGATACTTGAGAAACCTAATTAATAATGTATTTGGAATTGAACTTCAAACGCGTAAAACTGGCACCATGTATTGTCTACTGAAAACATGACAAACAGGCTACTGATTTACATATGTGGAGAGGAAACAAGCTACTTGCTTGACATGAAAGCCTTGGTCGTGCTTTCATTCATCACCCTAAAAATACTTGACATTTGATTGTAATGTCTTCTGCCATCCATATTGGGCCTTGTGCTTTATTCCAAATTGTTCCCACATGCATGCATGTGTTTTTCACCAGAAGTCAACATGCCTTGTAGTACCAGTTATCGTGCTTTCTAAGTGTTAAAGAAGGATTTTGTGTTGCTGTATCCAGTTATGAATGCATGGATACAAAACTGGCTCATTTTTCTGGAAATGTTCTTGTCAGAAACACCGCGACTACCAATCTAGTGGACTCTGAAGTGCAGTCATGCTGGTCTTTAGCCAACACAATATGGGCAATAACCAGCATACTGCCTTGAGATCTGCCAATAAATTTCTTTGACCTCAAAGATGGGCATCTGTTCCATTTCCGTGTCGTAGAGTAACCAGTGACGTGCAGAAAGCAGTTGTAATAATTTGTTCAAACTTCAGAAGTTTTAGATATTTAATTATTTTTCTGGAACTATTATCCTGTTGTCAGTTTTGCTTATTTCAATTATCTTAAATATATGCAGCTTGGTCTCTAATCTAGTTACTAATATTCTTGAAGTGTAGTGGTTCGCACTCTTTCTGGACACAGATCCTATTGCACTGCTGTAGAATTCCACCCCTTTGGTGAATTTTTTGCATCTGGTTCCATGGACACTAATCTAAAGATATGGGATATCAGAAAGAAAGGATGCATCCATACATACAAGGGTCATACTCGAGGGATTAGCACTATAAGGTTTACTCCTGATGGCCGATGGGTGGTTTCTGGTGGATTTGATAATGTTGTAAAGGTATAACTAAAGGTTGTTTTCGGATTGTATCTTCTTTCTTTATCTTTTGCTTGGTCATAAACTCTTTTACTTTTGGTCAGATATGGGACCTGACAGCTGGAAAACTTTTGCATGATTTCAAGTTTCATGAAGGACATATTCGATCAATAGACTTCCATCCACTTGAATTTCTTCTGGCTACAGGTGAACATGTACAGCATGCATGTCTTGGAAGAAATTGTTCTTCTGCAATTTGCCTAAAATTTTTCTTAACTTACATCTCTATTTCTATAAGTATATATGTCTTCCAATCATTTGAGGTCAATAGACCATGACCTTAATTGTCAGCCATTTATTTGCTCTATATGGATTTTGCAATTTATCCTACTTGTGATAAGTTTGGGCGTTGATTGAATTGAATAGCCTTCTTTTTTTGGCTTTTATTTGCACATTATTATTTTAACTAGTCATGTAATATATTCTCTCAGGCTCTGCGGATCGAACTGTTAAGTTTTGGGATTTAGAAACTTTTGAAATGATTGGGTCTGCCAGGCGTGAGGTAAGCTTGCATTTTTGCAGTGACAGATATGGATTTGTGATTATTTTGCCTCACTTATTTAGCACCTTGTTATTTTCGCATGCTTTTTTGTCTGCTGTCCGTTGAACCGTTATCATATTATAGGACTGAAACCTTAATTAATCTGAAGAAGACAAAAGAGGAAAACGAGAGGGTTTATTTACTCATAAAAATGGTAAATAATATATTAGAACTATTGTTTCTTTTCTCATTGGGCTTCACCATTTTTGCCCACCCTTAGCTCTTGCTCTTAGTTTCCTGCAGCACTTAAAGCAGAAAATGCTTTGAAAACCAGGTCTAAGTCCTTTGATCATCTGCTTCTTGACTTAAGATCTCAGTTTCTGGAATAATTAATTATTTGGCAGGAGAACTAGGAGAGTTCTTTATGAAGAGTATTGCGCTGTGGTTGACATTTTATGACAGTCAACTAAAGTAAATGATTGCTGACACCTTGGATTTACAGAACAGCAGATGCTTATATGACTCATGTTCATTCTGAATATCTGTAGTGACCAAAGGTTCTCAGCCTTAGTTCTGACTGTTACTTCCCTTTTGTCATGAAGTTCTGGCTGGCACTTTATTTTTGTTTCTGTCGTGCACGTAAATTGCTAGTGACTTGATGAACAGGCTTATGTTTTGCAGCTCAGTGTCC
This sequence comes from Gardenia jasminoides, assembly GCA_013103745.1. NCBI lineage: Eukaryota > Viridiplantae > Streptophyta > Magnoliopsida > Gentianales > Rubiaceae > Gardenia > Gardenia jasminoides. The sequence continues at coordinate 5,000,756 of CM023095.1, forward strand.
TAGGATTTAGTTCTGTTGAAATGTTGGGTGGGACTGCCAGATTGCATTCAGTGGTTAGATTTGGGATGCTGATGTAAATGCAAAATGTTCCTACAAATTTATCAATAATAACTGAAGTGATAAACTCCATGATCCTTACTAAGAGTGCATGAAAGTGATGCGGTGTTGAGTATAAATGCAGTTAGATGTGAAATTGCTTGGGCAAGGCAATGCCATTACTAAATTGCCTATAAGATGCAGTAAGTTGGACTAGATGCTTCTCATTGTACGCATAAGGTTCAAAAAACAAAAAAAATGCATGATGTGTCTAAAAAGCATGAACTTCTTATGATTAATTGAACTTTTTAGGCATTCTGTTGTAATTATTGCCTGCCATTTTTCTTTACTTGGAGTCCATCAATTTCATCTCTCTTCTCTTTTCTTTTTTCTTTTTTCTTTTTCATGTTAGATGGTGTATATGCCTTTGATTTATGCTTGATGTGAATTGAAGCATCCTTGAGACAGTACTTTTTCAATCAAAAAATAACAATTCTTTTGTTCCTCAGACTGCTGGAGTTCGGTCCATAACGTTTCACCCTGATGGAAGAACGCTATTTTGTGGATTGGATGATAGTTTGAAGGTTAGCTCTATCCTGTGGAGTTTTCTAATCTGTTTTCTGGTTAGCAAAGAAATTTTTCTCATATTATTATTATTTTTTTGACAAGGTGTATTCATGGGAGCCAGTAATTTGTCATGACTCTGTTGATATGGGATGGTCAACACTAGGTGATATGTGCATCCATGATGGTAAACTCTTGGGTGGTGCGTATTTTCAGAACTCTGTTGGAGTTTGGGTAGCTGATATTTCGGTAAATGACCTATTTCTTTTGCTCTAATCTATTCAACAATTTACTTTGTCTAATCATGTGCCATTGTATTTCAATGGTTGTTGCTGATTTGCTACATCACCCTTTATGGTTGGGGTACCTGACATTCTTTGGGATTACATATTGTATATAGATGATCTCTATGATACAATAGTTTGCTTTTTCTGTCAGCTTATTGAGCCATACGGTGTGGGTGCGAGACCTGAGCAGAATGGCCCTCCCGAGCAGAAATGTGAAGGTCAAGAAAATCCTTCTGAGAGATCTGTAAGCCATAGGAGGTCCAATTCAAGTTTCCGCAGCATGTCACCAGATATTGATTCTAAAGACATTAAGAATATCTATGTGGACAGTAAGTTGATCTCTCAGCGAACAATGACTGATCTTTTTATGTTTAATCCATTTTTATGCTTAATAAATGACTGATGTTTTTTGATCTGAAAATTGCTAGTCATATTCTTTGACCATGTTATGTATGATTTGGTTTTCCTTTTGGCTGGAGTTTGGTGGTCAATTGCAAGCATGGAGATTATGCTTAACTTGGTTCTGTTGTTCATGATTGTTTGGCTTTGATGACTGTATTGTTTCTGTTCATAGTGCCACTGGGTGTATGATTGCAATTTTTAGCTAAGAGGCTTAGTATCAAATTAGTTATTTTTCCTGTAAGCCTTCTTTTCTCCAAACTAATATGAGGTTGTTTTCGTTGTTTGTCATGGACAGACTATACTTGCATACATGAATACAAGTTCTCTTCTTACCGTGTGCAATAATTTTTTTCTTTTGCACTTTCTTCTTCTTGCTAATAGCAAACATTTAATTTTCCATTTGAAGCTGAAGCTTGTAATCCTGTTACTTCAACAAAAGTTGGGTCTCTCGATTCTCCAAAAGTTGTAGACCCTTCTGAACCAAAGGAGATTACAGCTATGGCAAGTCAGAAGCAGGGCTCTGCAGTAAAGGTGCATGCAAAGACTAATGTGTCAGGGGATGCCAAATCCTTCATTGTGCCTACAGTAATACCTCGTGAATGTCCTGATGCAAAGGATAAGGCTGGTTCTAGAAGGGAATCTTTTGCTAGCAGTAGGGCCATTGCTGGTACACTTAAGCCTTCCCATATCCGAAGGTCATCGAGTACAAAGTTTGATATGGAGAAAATCTCAACTGCATTGGAATCCAGGTCTCTAGGCAGTATGACGACTGCGGTGCAGCCCAAAAAGGAAGCAAACTTCAACAACAATCTCATTTGCGACAATAATGTGAAGGATTCCTCTGAGGGAGAAGACCTGAGCATCAAGAATGTTGGAGAGAAGATAGAAAAAGCCAAATTGCTGACAAGACTGTCAAATCAGGAAAATGGTGATGTTCTTTTATGTTCAACATTGTAAACTTTATATCTTATTACAGGACCTGTGTGCGCATAGTTATTTCGATAGTCTCTTCTGCTTTTGTGTTAACTATATTGTTTCCTAAATGCTTACATTATTGCTTCAAAGACCCTGTATATGATACATGGTTGTCTTTTATGGAATTCAGTTACTTTATGCACAAGTGGGAGTAGAACCTCTAGGGTTGGCCCAGTGGCCAGGGGAGGGCTCTTAGAGTCTTCTCCACTGCCTGGTTAAGGGTTCAGATCCTGTGCCTGGCAGTTGGGAGTGGAAAGGCTGTGGGGAGGGGTGGGAAAGTTATATATATGTGTGTGGAAATAGATACGTGCTGTTGAAGAAATAGTTCCTACGAGTGCCTTGTAAAAGCAGATTAAGATCCTGTATAATGCTCTACTTTTCCTAATACTCTGTCTGGGGAAGTACAAGCTTGGTTAGTACTTAATTTTCCCACAAACTCTCTTGTTCCTGCAATATTGTTGCCTATTTATTTGGTTTACAGATTTGCTTTTTCTTCATCTGCCTAGACTGTGATTTGAAAGTCATGATGGAATATTGATGTTTAATGGGTTTTGGGATTCACTCCTCCCATTAACTCAACAAAACTGAGCAAAGAATGATGTTATGTTTAATCTTGGTTTTCCCGTTGCTACAATCAAACCTGATAATGGGGATATATTTGATTATCATCCAAAACTACTACTTCTGTCCCACTGACAGAAATGCAAAAAATTACCCAGAATGATTGATTTCACATGTTTTCTGTGTTTCAGGTGAAAAGCCCCAGGATTGCGACAAAGGGGTTATTCCTATTAGAGTTGTGAATGGAGGTTGTTATCTGATCCAGTTACATTATTACATTTTGAAAAGACTAGTGGTAAAATACTGATTTTTTTGGTGCTTAACATGTGCAGTGGCAGTTGTGCGAGGTAGGACACGCAGTCTGGTTGAGAGATTTGAAAAAAGAGAGGAATTGAGTAGTAATGAAGCTCAAACGCCTGACAAAGCTCCTAATTTCAGTAGCAAAGAAGCCCAAATGCCTGAAAAGCTCCTAATTTCAGTAGCAAAGAAGCTCAAACGCCTGACAAAGCTCCTAATTTCAGTAGCAAAGAATCTCAAACGCCTGACAAAGCTCCTAATTTCAGTAGCAAAGAAGCTCAACTGCCTGACAAATCTCCTAGTTCAATAACTGAGGCACCTAAAGCATCTTTGCAGGTATGGCTGTTCTTATATATGGTAATTTTAAGTAGAATTGAGCTGACAAAAGTCTTCTGGTGCTGTTCATGTTGTGATATTGATAGTTAGGAAACAAGCTTTATACGAAACTGACTAGGTATTTTGAGGAACTGGTATTTAAGGAGAAGTTGCATACCAAGAAAAGCTTTTGAGCATATTTTTGTTATTGTCACGTGCCTACACTTCAAGTTCAGTATGGCTGGGACTTGCATCAAGACCATGTGTCTTGGACGTAACTGTGTAATGAATACTTGAGAACTTTATGGAGTCTTTGAAACAGTACCATTTAACTCGAAAAAGCAACATTTCTGGTGTCTGGATATTTTCAAACCTCGAACATGAATAAGCTAATACAGAATTTGTTTTTAAACCTTTTTGCTTCAATTTAGCTTCTTTCTTTTTTTTATTTCATTTTCTCCTGGAGGGGGCACACGGGGTACAGGAGTACATGGCTATAAGCTTTTAGAATTACTCTGAAGTTGCTTTTGCATTACTATTGAATTGTGGGTTAGCTCTTTCTTTCTTCCGATCTACCTAAACACAATTTTCTCTTGCAATACAGCTACAGCTGCATTTTTGCTTCCACCAATTTTGGCATTCTAATAAGTGTGGCATGATTTCTTTCACCATGATATGTTACTTTCTATATGCTTAAAATTGATTTGAGACAGTTGCGTCTTCTGAGTGCCATAATTGTATTTTAATGGCCTGTGATAATTTTTTCATTGTCACTATTGTTCGAGGTGTCAGAGACAATGTTAGCCAAGGTCTGGACTATGTGTTAAAATGGAATTGACAGACTTATAATCGTCATGTTGTTGAAATCACATCATCTAGAACAGTTTAAAATGGAATTGACAGACTTATAATCGTCATGTTGTTGAAATCACAACATCGAGAACAGTGGTTTTGTCACCTCCCTCTCTCTCTCTCTCTCTCTCTCTCTCTCAGAGGCATATCATGATGCTGACATTTCTCTCTCTGTGGGTTGCATGTGCACACACATCCTGATGCCAACATTTCTCCTATTCTTTTGCATTCTTTTTGGGTACCTCAGGCAGACAGTTTATTTTTAGCTGTTTTAGTTACTGGCTTCTTTAACCATTTCTAGTTGAGTTGCTTTCTTCTTTGTTGGAAAAGTTGCAATTCTCAAGAATTATCTTCTACTGCACTCAAGTTGGCTTTTCATGAGACACTGTGATCATTTAATTTGCTGTCTGCAGGATAATAATCCACCAAATGCTGGAAGGGAGTCAGATACAGGAGATAATCATGTCATTGAAGCACTGATGCAAAATCATGACGTGCTATTAAGCACATTTCGGTCACGCCTGACAAAGTTACAAGTAAGCTATTTTGTAGACTTGCATGCGATGCTGCTGTAACTTTTGAAGGTTTAGCTAGATTTATAGTTGAATTCTTTTTTTGTTCTCATTGGCCATGTGTTGTATTGTATACATGAAGAGGACAAATTGTCTAAATTATATTCATATGGTAGATAGATGTCATATGGTAGATAAATTACATTCTGTCTTCTTTGCAGGTGGTGCGGCATTTTTGGGAACGCAATGATGTCAAAGGTGCAATAAATGCTATGATGAAGTTGCCTGATCATTCTGTGAGTATCCTCCACATAGATCATCTGTTTGATGTTCTGCTTTTGTTTTTTTCCTGTTTGTTCATCATATCCGGTATCTTGTGGCACAGGTGCAAGCAGATGTAGTCAGTGTTCTAAAGGAGAAAATGGGGATTATCACCTTAGATCTTTTCTCATGCTTACTACCTGTGCTTTTGAGCTTACTGGATAGCAAAGTTGATAGGTTAGTCTAATGGCAGAATTTTGGCACAAAAGGACTCTCTTGTTTCTCAGCCTGTTCTTGCTCCTTTATTCTCTTGTGTTTTACATTGGAATGCCTATCTAGTCAAAATCCATTTATATCTGATTCTAAACAATTAAAAACTGGATAGTCTCCTCGAAGTAGAAAATCCAACTTCTTGCTATGCTTCTATTTTTCTTTCTCTTGTTCATTTTTCTTCCTTGTGGTACTCTTCTTGGTTGAGTTAACCCGTCTACTATGTTTCTTAGAATGTCAAAACTTGGACGCCAATCTGTTTATATTTCTAAATTTTGGGCATTTTCCAATCTAAATAGTTGGCTCCTCTGTGGAGCTGGTCCGAGATATAGCTGAGAGTCTTAGTAGTCTTTTGTTGACAATATTGCAGATTGTTGGCAAATCAATGATCTGAGAGTATGATCCACTCAAAACTAGTTCCTAAGCTGGTAATCAAAATTCATAAGAAATAAATTACTTGACCAAGAAAAAAGGAAGATTGACATTACATATAAGCATTTTGAAAGGTGATAAATGAAAAGAAACTGATATTTCTACAGGAGAAAGTAATTGGCACTGAAATATCTCGGAATAGTGAAGAGTGGCTTCTGCAAATGGAATCTTTTATACATTAAGTATGACAAAAAGTAGAGGAAGGATGTCTTTCTTGGAGAATAAACTGCTGCTCATTAGCCTTGTTGTCCCTATTTTAGAGAAAGCTTGAATTTTACTTTTCTTTTTTTTAGTTATTGCTCTTGAAATTGGTGCGTCAGATGCTTTACTAGTTAAAATTATCTCAAGAGCCTTTGTTAGTTGGGTGAGTGACAGGCCCTTGTTACCTAATTTTGATATCTCAAATTTTGCAGCTGAAATTTTAATGTTTTTCTCACATGTAATTTCTACTAGGCATACTAGTGTTTCTCTGGAGATGCTCTTGAAACTAATTGCCATCTTCGGTCCTTTAGTCCGTTCAACCGTTTCAGCACCTCGTGGTGTTGGGGTTGATCTTCATGCAGAAGAAAGGTAAAATTCTCGACCCTACGTGACAAATGGAGCTTCAGTTTGCTCTTGGCAACGCTGCAAGAAAAAACTGAGCATGATTACGTGCATCTAATTCATGAATTGTATGATAACAGACGTGAAAGCTGCAAACAGTGTTTTGTCCATCTTCAGACTGTTCAGAAAATTCTTCCATCACTGATTCAGTAAGTCTTTGGTCTTTTGCTTTGTGCCTTTGGTGGAGTTACACATTGCCATTCTGTCCTGCTTTATTGTTGTAAAATCTGGCCAATATTGCTGTAATGTTTGACACATGACATTGTCAATCCCTCTCCTTGTCAAGTTTTAACTCTGGAAGGATACTTTCATTATAAGTAGTTTATATTTCTCCTTTATCCTGTAGTGTCTCTGCTCTATCATCTCATATATTAATACTCCTAGCCATTAGCTCCTCAGCTGTCTTTTTATCTGGATCTTCTTGTAGGAGGGGCGGTGTGGTGGCAAGATGTGCACATGAACTAAGTCTTGTTCTCCAACAACCGTAATCTACTTTTCTATGCGGCATTGACTTCAATGAAGACCAAATGTACTGGTCTTTGCTTCCCCTTAGATAAAATCTTTTGCGACGGCCTTTTTTCACACGAGGGAAGCAGCACAATTTTGTCATGTTGATGTCTTTCTCTGGCAACCTTTTTTGAGTCCTTTTGGCAGCTATACATGCAGCTTGATCCTCCATGCGGCAAAGCTTGAGAAGGATTTTGTTCAGGTGTCAGTCCTCAATATAAAGGTAGTAAATTTCTCTTAGTGATGCCTTGAAAGATGTGGCTGCTGTAGCATACATACATGTATACTCGTGGTCTTAGTTGACCTGTAACTACAAGTCAATTTATGTAAATGCGCTTGTAATATTTAATGAGATGTATACAGCCCCATTTATCAATGAAATACATTTCCTATCTTGTACTCTCACACGTGGAAGCGTGATTCTGACCATCCCTCCCCTCCACCTCCAAAGAAAAGACCAAAACAACTGCCTTACAAGTCCTACTTGCTTTGACAATTTTCTTAATAGTATTAGGCTAAACTAGTATCACCGATGGCCAATTAAACAAGCTATTGTAATAATGGGTTCAACTTTCACCTCTAATACAAATATGAAGAATCACCAAAGATCCATAATTGGTAGAATCTGCTCTTCCAAAGTACTGTCAATCTCAGACCTGTAGTGCGGAAGAGGCTGTCCAGGTTGGAGTTTCTTGTTTACTATTCAAGGGAAGAAAGCCCTTTTGTCCATATAATTCACAAGAGCCTATGTACAATGCGTCTGCTTTAAGAAAGAAATGCAAACAAGTATGTTCATGCATAGATTCGAGAGCTCAAACTAAAGCAGTAGGCAATGAAATTTGTAGAGTGGTAGCTCTCCAACCCCAAAATACTTGCATCAGGGATGAAAACAATAGTCTGAGGCGCAGGATGCGTTGCATGGAATGCCGGGAAACTGAAGAATGTATATCACCTATTAAATGTGCTGTTCTGTCTCTGTTGAACAGTAAGGATCTTAAAGTTGGAAAAGAAGATGGAGCTAGAAACCTGATGTATCTAAGTGAAAACCTCTGCTGCATGACAGGCCCTGAAGCCACAACCACAGCCTTAACTCAAAGTTACTTTGTCCCTTTGTAACTGACTCACAACATGCCCAGAAATTAACCCAAATAACCAGGAATTAAAATGCGAAAGGGCGGATCAGACAAGTGCGTGCACATATCGGACTAGACAAGTTTAAGATTCAATCCAGCTACCGGCCTTCTGTTTCTTAGCACGCTTAATTCTTATCATATTTTTCATCTGAGTTACAGTACTCCATACTTCATTTTCACCATGTATCTTGGATAGCATTGCATACACCACAGGATGGTCTTGTTCCAATTTATAAATTCTGCTAGCAGCAGACTCACCAATTTCCAAACAAGAATGTAGGCCACAGGCTCCAAGCAATGCCCCCCATACGACCACATCAGGCTCAAAAGGCATTCCCCTGACAAATTCCTCTGCTTTCTTGAGCTGCCCAGCTTTTCCATACAAATCCACCATGCAAGCAAAATGCTGAATCTCTGGTTTTACACCATATTTTGAATTCATGGAGTTAAATATCCGTTCCCCCTCTTCAACCATTCCTCCATGCCCACAAGCCGAAAGGACATTAATAAACGTAATTCCATCAGGGTTGATTGATTCCTTCACCATTCTCTCAAATTCTTCCAATGCTCTTTCAGCAAGACCATGCCTTGCATATCCACCAATTATAGAATTCCAGGAGACCAGATTCTTTTCTGACATGGATTGAAATATATAATATGCTACCTCAATATCCCCGCACTTCGCATACATTTCAAGAAGGGAAGTTGACAAGATGACATCAAGCACTATACCAAACTTGAGGATACATGAGTGAACTTGATTGCCTATGAGAAGAGAGAGCAGCCTGCACAGGCATCTAGCACGCTTGAGAATGTGAAGTGATTAGGCCTAGGCCCCGAGTTTAGCATCAAGACAAACAATTCCAAAGCCTCCAAAAAATCCTCCCACTGTACATACCCTTTTATCATTGCAGTCCAACAAACAACATCATTTTCATTCATCATATCCAAAACAGAGCGAGCTTCACGAAGCATCTTATTCTTGACATATCCATTAATGAGAGTACTCCACGAGAAAGCATTCTTCTCGGGCATCATATCAAATGCCCTCTTAGCTTCACAGGTTAGCCCAAACTCCATAAAACCAAGAATCAACACATTCCAAGGCGCAATGTCTTTCACCAAAATCTCATCAAACACTCGACACAAACCTTCTCTATCACCCAAATCTAGGTAACCTCTCATCAATGCTGACCCAAGAGAATCATTCAGATTCAATCCCGAAGAAAGCACTCGACAGTGAAGCTGAGGGGTTAAGAAACTGTAACCCGTGTTCAAGAATGCGCTAATCAAGACTGCAAAAGTAAGCTCATTGGTTTTCTCGTTGGCCCTAGTCATTTTCAGGAAATACTGGTAAGCCTTTTCTGGGTGGTTGGCCTGGCGGAAGCCAGAAAGCATGGTGTTCCACGAGACAACATCTTTCTGGGGCATTTGGTTGAACAACTCTTCAGCACGTCGCCAACGGTTCTGCCTCATGTATCCACCAATTATTGAGTTCCAGGAGACAGTGTTTCTGGGCTCAGGATTTTCATCGAAAACTTGGCGGGCAGCATTTAAATTTCCGTTACGGAGGTAGCCGTTAATCGTATTATTCAAATTCAGCGCGGCAAGAGTGGAGAAATGGTAGCGGGAAAGGGTACGAATGAACATGGCATCCATAAAATCAGCTTTGCATCCATAGAACTTTACAGAAAGGGTGAAATCGAAGTCTTCCTTCTGCAGTTCTGCTCAGCCGGATCTTGTACTTAGCTCGTTACTCCAATTTAAAATATACCAGCAATTTGATTTTTTTTCCCTTTGCATTTCTTTGTTCTTTTCTTAACACTCATTCTGAGATTTAATTTTGTTCTATATCAAAGAAACAGAAAAAAATATTTGAACAAGTTGTGTGATGCTTTTACTAGAGACATGGTATCACAGCTGGAAAATGGGAAGCTTAGGCCAATTTCTCAAAGATAATCATGAAAAAATACACAAAACTAGGGATGTTTTGGATCCCTTTCTTAATCTAGGATCGGTGAACTGATTGTGCCCTCTTTCGTTAATTTGATTAATATATCAAATTTTGCAATTCACAAACGATCTGCATTTATTTTTATCTATTTATTAATCTATAAATCTTAATACAATTAAATAACAATTTTAATCCAATTACACGTCCCACATTAGAACTACCCAAAAATTTTAATTCGCACACATTGGGCAATTTTAATTTGTACACTGAGTTTCACTAATGTTTTCAAAATCTCACTTACCTCCTTGATTAACATTTCTTGTAATATTGTAACTCATTTGAAAGAAACGCAGTAAAGATAAAACTTTCGTTCCAATATTACCTTGTATTATCCTACTTATAAAACTTACAGCAACAATAAAAAATAAATCAATGCTAAACTTTTATAAGTTATAAATTTCTTGACGTAAACTATTTATTTTAGTTGTATTGAAACAAACACAAAAATTACACCTTGAAAAAATTACAACATGAAAATTTTATACTTATAAAGAGACTATTTAGTTATCAATGCAACTTAACTACATCATGTATTAAAACATTTTTTTCAAAAAGATTTTTTGAATTCCTTAATTATAAATGTTCATGAAATTTTTTAAGATATTAGTTAGTCACTAAAATCCTCTTAAGTGATTGATTTTGACTAGATTTAAATTATTCATGTCCTTTATTATCCTAGCATGACCTTGATGTAGAGAAATATGGACCATTATTAGATAGAAATTTTTTTAATATATATTTTTTATTTTAAAATTTTATTTTTGGTTTGACTTTTTAGTTAAATAGCTATCAAGATCAAGGGTGATGTTATCAATTTGTGACTTTTAATAGAAATATTTAATCTTGATTATTCTGAAATAGCTATCATGACTTTTTTCATGATTATTCTGAAAATTTTGCCTCGAAGAGAGGCAAAAACCAGGGAAGCGCCTGAATGGGATATTGTGGATTCTACTTCTCAATCTTGGAATACACTTTCGATCGTGTATTTCAGGTGTGTATGTTGGAAATTTTTAAAATAAAATTTCACAATATGATTTGGTTTTAAAAATTTTTATTAAAAAAAAGTGTAAAACAAACTACATCAAATGCGCAACACATATGATGTAAAAAACTTTATATATATATATAATATATATATATATATATATTGTTTTGCACAGACCTTTGTTTTAATTTTTTTTTTTTTACATTTTGTTTGCAAAGAAGTTAACACTCAAAATTTATTTGGTTTTGTGATTTTTCCCTCCTCTCTCTCTCTTCCCTTCCCTCATGATTATTCTGAAAAAATTGCCTCGAAGAGAGGCAGAAACCAGGGAAGCGCCTGAATGGGATTTGTGTGATTTACTTCTAAGAAAAGGAATAGAGATGGAGGAAAAAGTTTTCAGGCTGTGTAGTTTTGGTGTGTAGGTTAAAACTTTCTAAAGTAGGAAAAAATAAATATTTCACAGCATGATATTTGATATGATATCCTTCTAGTCTCAGCTTCTACAAAATCAGGAAGGTATTTAACTGGTTTTCTATATATGCGTTTCCACCTTATGATTAAATAAAATCTTGTTTAGAACCCTAGGGAAATGTATCATTCTAGATTATCTATTTGGCTTATCTTATTAGATACGTGCAATTAAAGCTTTGTATTTGTATCACTACTAGCCACATGGGGTGATTTTTATTTTTAAAAAAAAAAAAATTTCCCACCTTAAAAATTTTAGCCCGCCGTGGAGGAATCCGGCCGGTCGGAGCCACAGTTTCCCAACCTTTTTTTTCCCTTTCAGCAATATATGAAGAAATTAGCTGAAGAAATACAATCATGTAAGAGGTGAAATTTTACACTTTACATGTGGTCAAGAAGATTTTTTTCTTCAAGGCAGGAAAACAATTTATGAAATATATATACATATAGCTAATATATTTGGATGTCTTGAACTAAGTTTTAAAAAGAAACAAGTTATAGTGGAATTGGAAAGTCCTTAGGTTGTTAGATATGGCGAAGCTTTGGAAATTACTTTCAAACAAAGAAAAAGAAGGGAAGAAAGAAGCCAAGGGAAAATGTACGTTCTTTAAGACATGACCACATAAAAGCCTCAAGAATACAGGCAGCACAAGTAATTATATGAGACCTTATTTAAACTTCTTGTTAAAAATTTACGTCTGAGTGAGGTTAACTAGACGTGGATTTTAGAGAGTTTAGTTATAGAATTTAATTATAAAACTGATGGAGTCTCTCAACTATTGATGTAATTCATGTGAAAATCTTGACCAACATCTGCATAACTTAATAGAGTATTCTCAAACCACACGATGTTTCCAGTTGTTTGCAAGGTGGTCTCCGCTCCCGAATCATGCCCCCTTTTCTTGAACTGGAATGAAAATCATATGGCTTTCAATTGATTATTCAATTATATGTGTGGAGGTTTCCAAATACATATAGCTGAGTTGATGGTTCTTCTGAACATTTATACCATATTAAATAGTTGATGCTTAGCAAGGTAGCTTGTTTCCATTTTTGATAAAACATAATTTCATTCTATGAAATCTACGTTAATGGCAGCAAGTACATTGAACATGTCACGGATGCAACTAATCCAGAAAATCACAAGATTTAATAGACGTAGCAAGCAAACAGCAAATATTACACCGTGAAACTCCAACAAATTTGATAAATTAGGAATAGTCTAATAAATATCCGGTGCATGCAAAGACTATCCAATCTGCTATTCGACTGGTTCAATCTCAAAACTGATACTGAGACATGACGAGAGGTGATTTAAAAAAAATTCCAGATCTAACGTGTAACTGTGAAAAGACGATAGTTTATTTCGTTAAAATTTGCAAACATGCCACCCAACGACATGATGGATGGCTTTGCATGTCTTCGATTAGGGTCAGCAAATGTGGAAGGCAAAAGCTTGATTCCGTGTACCAAACAATTGACATCGAAAAACACGTGACATGTCTTTAGGCTCAAGTTCCACGCAGAAGTTTGCTCTTAATCTTTCACTGGACATGGGAAACGATTGAAATGTGTTCATTTGCCAAAACTTCTTGATTATACCTATGAGAATTGATTATATCAAGTCAATGACAATTCTGTATTGGATCAAGACTCGAAGATTCTATTCTATTACTCTTCAATTCCTTAGAAAAGGTAAGTAGTAAACAGTGCTGTTACTTGCTAATTCAGGTTGCAAATATCAAGGATGTTTTTTTTTTTTTTTTTACCATTTATATCCTTTCAAACTCACTTTAAGTTTTAGTAAATATGTTTTAACCTCTCATCATTTTAATAAAGTAAAATTAATCCAATACATTTTTTAAGTTACATTTCTACCTCTATATATATACTATATTCTTTAAGTCAATTTATTTATTAAATATAAAATTCTCTAATTTATATATAAAGTCATAAATTCAATTTAAGAAAAATTTTTATATATATAAAGTTAAAACTACCAATTTGAGGGAATTTTATATATATTATTTTTAAGAAAATTTTTTATATACTATTTTGACTGAAGTTTCTCTTAATATCACCTAGTACCCCTGAGGTTTTAAATATATCACTTACCTCCCTTATTATTATTATTTGTGTAACAAAATTTTAAAAAACCCTAAACTACCCTTTTGCTTGCTAAATATAAGTACTCCTAAATTACTTTGTTTATTCCAAGAAAACTATCAACTAAAAAACAATCTACAGTGGTATTATAACGTTACAGTACTATAGTGATTAAATATAAATTTAGAAAATAAATAAATATTTATAAATAAATACATGTGTACCAATTTAATGTGGTCAAAATTAAATTCTTATGAATCTTATAATTTTTTTTGCAATTCTTTTCCAACCCATATCCAAGCCTTTGAATTGTACTGATCATTATAAAAATTAACTGAAAATAGATAAAGAAACCATATCCTACTCTATCACAGTCAGAAAAAGTAACAGATAAAAAAATTTTAATTTATTATAATTTAAAAATTGCATGGTCATCCAATAAAAATGAGCAAGAGAGAATGTTGGAGAAAAGGGAAAGAGAAAAGGTGACTTTTACTTCCTTTTTAAAAGATTTTTGAACTCCATTTATTAGATATGTGAATTATATATCAAGTGAAGGTTAATATAGTCTTTTTGCAATTACTAGGGGAGGTAAGTGATATTTTTCAAATCTCAAGGGTGCCAAGTGACATTAAGAGATACCTCAGGGGAGGTTTCTGATATTATCCCTTAGTAAAATTGTAATTTGGACTATCCAAGGTGCAAGGTGTTGGCTTATGGGTGTTAAAAAAAAAAACTGAAAATAGCAACCAAAAAAAAAAAAAAGAGCATGTCTAGATATCCATGAAGTAAGATGTCCTTGATAAAATTGGAACGACAGAGAGAATATTACCATGATCCCTGCGCAAGGATGAGATGCACAAATCAAAAAATAGGCTAAATTTTTTACGATGAAACGGAGTATAATTAGTAAGATATTTCATCTGTACCCGACACATTCACAGACAAATAAAGGTGGAAAATCACTATTAATCTTTAAAAAAACAACCCTCTGTCATTCATGACATATGGTCCACGAGTTAACCTTTGTCATTCGTGACAGTTTGGAGCTTAACTGTCTTTTGTGACAAGTTTCTTTTCATTTTAGGTGATTTTTCTTAGCAGAGAAGCAATTGATATTTTGAAGATGAATTACAATTTCAATGTAGCTCTTGTAATATCGTATGTTAACACAAAATCCAATCATACCGTAAAGTTGAAAGGTGAAAAGCCATTAACGATTGCTCCTTCTCTCACCGTTTTTGTTTTATCTTCTTGTGTTTTCATTTTTAATTTTAAAACTGCCAAGTTTTCGCAGATTTTTACAACATTTATTTCACATTCAGCATCTTGTCCGTTCTGATTTTTGGTTGTACTTTTATGTCTTACTGCCCCCTGCAAGACAAGCGATCCTAGGTGGCAATGTTCATTTGAATTGGGGATATGCATGTCATTAAGGTTCATCAGCAGGGACAAATATGGTAAGAGAATCTACCTGTAAAAAGAGGCCCCCCCCCCATTATTGATTGATAATTCCTCCCTTCCCTCGTACTAGAAAGAGACAGAGAGAAAAAAGAGGGGGAAACGAAGAGAATTTCCAGGCTAACCCCAACTCAAAAAAACAAAACAAAAAAAAAACACCCACCAAAGGTGTACACACCACTCCATTTTCACACACACACACACACACAGCCAGCATCTCCTTCATCCATTTCTTGCCTCCCTCTGGACAGTGGATACCCATCTCCACCGATCCTTCATTTCTTCGTATAAGTATGTATATCTTTTTCTCCTTCTAGAATTCGTCAACCCTTTTTCTTCCCACCATTTAAGAGGTTAAATTATCGGTATATTCTTGTATTCTTCTTCTTTTTTACTCTGATGGAAATAGGGACAAGAAAAAAAATCTGCCCGGAAAACCACCTTCCATGGCCGAAACAACCATTTCTCTTCTAACCCGTCTCCACAAAACCACCTATAGCATGCTTTACAGTCCTCCTCCTGTCTTCAAATAAATTTGTCGAGAACCAAACACGCCCTTGTCCATCTCCCTGGTTTCTGCCTTTCTAACGTTTGTAGAATTCTGGAAATTTCGAGGTTGTTCTGTCTCTCTGCCTTTTCCTTTTCATTTTTTTTCTCCAGAGAGTGAAGGGTGATCACTAACGTGCGCCGGTGGTGCGCATGGTAAGAAGTTGAAATTCGAAAAGATTTTGAGAGAGAGGTAGTTGTGTGCCCGTTCGTTTTGCTGGGGTGGCAACTTTTGATCGCCGCCGTACACGTGGAAGGTGGAGATGGGGGCGGAGGCAATGGTGGTGGGCCCCAAGAAGAAGAGGTGGGGCACATGGGAGGAGCTTATCCTGGGAGGAGCTGTGTTGAGGCACGGTACCCAAGACTGGAACGTCGTCGCTTCCGAGCTTCGTGCCCGCACCCTCTATCCCCATTGCTTCACCCCTCAGGTCCTTTCATTTTCATTTTTTTTTTCCCCGTTCTTCTTCCTTTTTGGCCTCATTTTGATTTTTAAATTGTTGAAATGTTAATATTACTAATTTTCCTCGTACGTCTCAAGGAATATTGGCTGCCTAACTAACCATTTAATTACGATATTGATAGATTTTGTGGGGCCACGTCTTAGAATTTGATAATACGAAATTATTCATTTGGCTAATATAAAATTAATTATTAGGTAGAGGATAAACATGAGCCGCGATTATGCCTTGGGGCTTAAGAAAAGTGGGGACAGAGATTAATAGCAGTATTTGTTTATTCTTGCATGTGCCACGTGGACTGAGTAATTTATTGCAGATTTTCTTTATAAGCCCGCTGATTTCTCTCTCTCTCTTTTTTTTTTTTTTTGGCCCCCCGTTTTGGAGTTTCAAATTTATTTATTGGGGTCTTCTTGTATTTGGTTGTTATGTGAGAATGGGGAGGCATAAATCCGTAGCTATCCGAGTCATGAATCATGAATGATTAGTCAATTTGGAGTCTATTTATGGAAAGGTACAAATTGACTCCTGGGTGGTTAAGGAATGAGGATTAAGGAATAACATAATGGATTGAAAATAATCATTTTCTACAGAAGGTCCAAGTCTTCTTGGACCCCACATGATTAAAAAGTGGATGCGATTTGGTCATATATAATGTTATGTTGGGGATGGTATCAAATGTGAACCTTGTTCTGTGGCAAGGAATAATACTAGTACAAGAATTTGTTGAAAACCTAAAATATTCCCCAATATCGCGACCATCGGCTGTGGTTATGGCTTAAGATTTGCAGCTACCTTTGTAAAAAGTGATTGTCACATGAATTGTTGTGATGTTTGTGACTTTTGCTTCATTTCTGTACCTTTGTAATTGTTGACATGGAATTGGTTTTCAACTTTGGAAGTGATGTGATCCATTTTGTTGGTGGATGATGTTATTTGGAGAAATCATGGGCCTGATCTTCATGTTCGGTAAAAATTAACATGTGATGTTAACAAATTTTCGGAGAGAAGGCTTTCCCGTTAATTAAGCGGTTTAGTGGAATTGTAGAAGGAACTAATTAGATAGACTAGGGCTGGGAGAGCAATGCCTTGAATGCTTGTACCCTTCTCAAGAAAATCATCAATCATGCACACAGTAGTGTATCCACTTATGGCCATTGGTTTCTTGGTTGAGTTTGGTAATTGGCTCCCTCGACTTTGAAGAAACTTACAATAGCCTGGAAAACTTTAAGAGTTTTTTTACACTCTTGCCCCATAGCCCCTCCTAGAATTAATTATCACTTAATAATAATCAAACAAAGAATTTCATATAATTTGAAACCAAACACATATTATCACAATTAGTTGCATTTATCGTCCCTAATAGTTATTAGTTTGATATCTAAAATAATTGTGTATTTGGTGGAACGTTGTTGACTAAAACTCATTAAATTTGTTATTCTCATGTGTGTTAATTAGGTGCAATGCATTATTTCTTTCAGCCTCATGTATATGTTCACAGTTTAGTTTGATTGAGCTTATGGTCGATCTGACAAAAACTTCAATTTGAAATGCAGGCCTGCAAAGCCAAGTATGAGGACTTAAGAAGGCGTTATTCTGGTTCCAGGTAAGTGGGACTCATTGCTTTTGATTTATTGAATAATGGTTATTCGATTTATTGAATAATGGTAATTCAATTATTATGCACAGATTTATAAATTCTGGAGATTACTACTAAATTTTGATTATTAGAAGTAACTTTTTGGCATGTGTCCTTGTTTTTCTAGTAAATAGAGGTTTTTTTTTTTTTGTGTAACAACTGGCTCTATTATTCTTGCAACATGTTTAAGCTTCTGGGTGTATGGCATCAAGACTGATATACCCTTCCTTTCTTGCGTCCACTCTGTCTCTTACATTTTCAAATTTTTTTTTGGGAAAAATAAGAGCAACTAGGAATATAATGAGATTCATATTTGGGTTTTGATTTGTTTCTATTACTTGCTTGGTGTCCTATATCAGTGCTTGGTTTGATGAGCTGCGAAAGAGACGAGTTGCAGAACTGAAGAGAGAATTGGAGAAATCTGAAGACTCAATTGGGTTAGTGAACTTTTTTCTCTCAATTCATGTTGGTGCTGGTGAAATTTGAATTCTAGTAACCAAACTTCTTTCTAATCAAGTTTTTGTACAAAACAAAACCGGTTACCGATGTCCTCTGCTGTACAGCAAGCAACCATCACCCTAAAAAACCCAACCCACCCCTCCCCCCCCCCCTTCTCCGGGTGAAAAGATAAAAGAATTGGGAAAGGACAATTTTGTCAAATTCATGGAATTCTTGTACTTTTTTATGGTAGCATTTCAATTACATAATAAATATGAACTATTAAGTAACTTTTCAGCCCAAATGGTGTTTCTTACTTTGGTTTGGTATTGGTATTATGAATAGTTAAACGCATAGGGCAGTTCATCGAGAAAGAGTGAATACGTGACTCCAACACATAAGTTAAATTTAATTGAAATTAACATGTAGGGCCACTTATTTTGATATATAAAGTATTAAAAAAGAAGCAACCTTACTAATAAAGTTCGTGCAAGGGAAGCTTTAGTTATTTTGAGAGGGACAAGAGTGGAGTCTTAAGACATTTAAATAGAGTTGGAGGTAGTGTGTCTTTGCAGTCAGTGGCGGAGCCAGGACCCTATGGTAAGAGGATGCTATGGTCAACTTTAGCATAAATCATGCTCTTAAATTTTGTACTATGTACTTTGATTTGAAAACCCAAATCCTTCTTCCTCATTAAAAGTGTTGTCAACGTTTAATATGGAATAGGTCCAAATTTTTTCTTTTAGATGTAATTAGTAATAATTACCTTTTTTTTAGGGGGTCAATGTAGAATGAGGAGGGAAATATATAGAACTTAAGAGGATACATCCATGTATAGAAAGGAATTTTCTTAAATCTAAGGAAGGCAATGCAACTAAAGGAAATAATTTTATAAAATTCAGGGTTGCAAACTCAAAAACGTTAAAAAGTTTCAAGGCCATTATATAATTTTATCAAATTTTTTTTTGGGGGGGGGTTGCAATTGCCCTCCCTCAGTTCCATGTGGCTCTGCCACAGTTGCCAGTCCAAGTTATCACCTTACCTGGTGTTTCGTGTGGATTGGGTGCTTCAGGTTACAAGTAGATTGCTTTACAAAACGGGAGGTGTAAGTAGAGAAACTGTGCATCTGCATATGATGTAGTTTGATGTATTTTTACTTTTTCAGGTAGCATGTGATGTTCAGGTTTAGTTAGTGTCTAACTGAAAATTGCTCTCTCTCTCTCTCCCTCCCTCCCTCTCTCTCTCATCATATGTTCATCATTATCATAGTATTAAATTGGTTTTTGTTCTTAACTGCAGGTCGCTTGAGTCGAAAATTGAGATTCTCAAGGCTGAGAAAAGACACTCCAACAAAGCTGATTGTGGCTCTAATGGGACTGAATCACCTGTTCCTATTTTAAGATCAGATGGAAATGAATCTTTTGGCAAGGAGACATCCAAGGATGGACTTTCTGCCAGTAGCTTCACCCAAGATACAGGCATTAGCTGGTCACTGTATCCACAGATTCCAGTCTTAGTATCATGTGCAGGAACAGATATTAAGCAAGAAGTTTCAGCATCTTTGGAGGAACAGAAGTGTTTACACACAAATAAGCTGGTAGAGACTGGCAATATAGAGGGAGGGACGCTGAGGAAAAGAAGAGGTACAAGGAAGAGGAAAGATTGTAGCTTAGAAGCCAAAGAAGGAAGCATTGGTGAGAGTGACAACCTTGGGTCAACTAATGTAGTGTCTAACTCTCACTGTAAGGAAACTTCTACAAGTGATTGTGATCAGACTATCAGGCTTCCCAGTAGAGATGGCAACACCAAAGGTGCATGTCAGATGAGAAGTGATTGTTTGATCGGCATTTTCAATTCTATTGCAGAGTACAAGGTAGCTTTTGTCTTTAGACATCGGCTTGATAGTCAGGTAATTGCTTTAATAAATACCCTAAAACCTCATTGGTTATGTCCCATAACCCTGTTGCGCAAATCTTCTGTAATTTTCCAAATGAATTTATATCTGTGACCTACAACAGAAGAGAGCAAGATACAAGAAAATCATCAGGCAACATATGGATTTTGACATGATAAGATCTAGATTGGTCAGCTGTTCCATCCACTCAGCAAGAGAGCTCTTCCGAGACTTGCTTTTGCTTGCAAATAATGCCCTGGTGTTTTACTCAAAAAGAACACGGGAGTACAAATCGGCGGTGGCGCTAAGAGATATTGTACTGAAGGCATATCGACAGCATTTCAAGGGCTCTTATAATAAAGCTTCTTCTGCATCCCTTCCAATGCGATCATTGTATAATCCTCCCGTGAAGCCGCGGAGTGCACGTCGTCGCCCAAATCAACCCAAACAATCAACTAAGTTGGATAAAGCTGAGAAGGTTGTTGCTAATACTCCCAAGGTACATCCTAAACCAAGTGATCCTGATGCTAATGTTCCACTTCAATCGTTATTGATGACAAAGAAAGGTTTAAAACGCCCTGTGAAGGTAAAAGCTGCATCAGCTAAACCACAATCCAAGACTCCCCTACCGAGGGACAAGAAAGCTGCTCGACATCGGTGAATATTTGTTCTAGTATTCTTGTAACATGTCTCCCCGGTTTTTGCATCAACTTTTTGCTGTACAGATGCTTTCCTTTTGGCAAATGAGGTTAGGTAGGTTAGGGTAACTAGGTTATATCTGCTGGCAATTCAAGTGAAGAAACACAGTAGATATGAATGAACTGTTCATAAATAGTTTCAGAGACACTTTGCTTTTTAAACTTTCCTGGTCTTTTGTTTCATCATGCAAAACTCAGAGGCAAGGCAAGAAGATGCTTTAAAACTGGCCATTGTGAACTGCGGTTTGATGGTTGTCTTGCCTTTCTTTAGCTAGTTGTTCCATAATACATGGTCTAAATAACCTGCTTGATCTCCACAAGCTTTCTTCTCTTCCCGCTTTTTCTTTTTGGCGCTATCCTTTCGACACATCTACATCCTCGAGAGTAGCTATATTTACATACGGACCTGAATGGCTGAATACTGCATCTCAAGTCTCCATGCGAGTGAGTTGATACTTTATCCAAATATATAGGAATCTTTATTTATGACAAGAGACAAACTACGAACTGTGGAGGATATTTCTGAGTTAAAGTAAAATGAAGTTCATATCAGAAACATAATTTACTATGTAACTAGTGAACTAGAGGAAAGTATATGATCTGATTAGAGAACCATGCCCTCAATACACATCCCTCAAAAGATATAGTGATTTTTGTTTTAAATATTTGAAATTGTTATAATCTAAAAGGTTAAAGCCTTGTTTGGATTGCCATGATTGTCCAAAAACTTTTACCTTTTTTACTAACACATTTTTCAATCACTTTTTTATTTATTTCAGATATATCAAATTGTTATTATATATTTTTCTATAAAGGCTTCAGAAAACAGCAAGTCAAATAGGTTCTAAAATATTTATTTTACTATTTAAAGGTGAATTTGATTTGAGGGTGTGATACTAAATTGTAGAATCTCCTGAATTTTGATTGTGACAATAATCAATGTTTATTTTACTATTTCTGCCATTTGATTCAAAAAGCTAGGAAGGGGGGAGATGGGGGGCTGTTCTTGCTCAGTTCAACTATGGTAGAAAAAATCTCCACCACTTTGGGCTTTTAGAATGAAACTTTTGGGCCACGGTTCAATTGGTGTTGGATTAAGTGACCAAGTGTGCCGGCCTGTGAATGGTAAGTATCATCAACCGAGAACGACCGTCCGGCTTAACATTGAAGTCTGGCTCCAGCAGCTTTGTGTCGTTTTGTGTGGACATTTAGGCCAGTGTACAGTACCCATGGGCCACTAGGGAACTTTTAACTCTTGCGTCTTTAACAGGCTGATCTGCACTCTGTAAGTAAGTTAAGTGCTGCTAACATTGAAAAAGTTTTCTGAACGCAGACAGTTTTACGAGTCGTTTAGTTCGAATTTTGTCGTCACTGTCATTGTCACTGTCGATATTATAGAATAATCAATGATAATAGATTTTAATAAAAATTCATAGTATATTTGTTAATGTATGAAATAGATTTTACAATTTATTATTTCTCTTTTTCATCATTTCTTTTATTCTTTTTTATTTTTTTTACATTTATTGAAACGATAAGCATTTTGTTTTCTTATTTTCACATTTAATGAGAACAGAAGGGTAATTAAGATGATTTAAAGATCTATCATTCCTATTAATTTATTATCATTAATCCCAAATAAACATTATAAATGAGTATAATTGAATTTAAAATCTATAATTGAGATTGAAACCAATTTACCAAACACCCCTTTATTGTTCTCCAACCATATTAATAGCTTCGATTCATCATTTCATTAATTGTCCAACGACACTACAGCGGAATCCAGAACTTAAATGCATTCATTCATTTAATCCCTGAGCCAATGAAAACTCATGTATCTTTCTGTTTTTTTTTTTTTCAAGAAATGAACATAGATTAGAGGCTAAAGTTGCTTGACAAGATTTAAACTGGGTATGGTAGCAAAAGATTAGATGACCATATTTGGCATGTATGGCAAAAATGTGTAATTTAGAGACATTCTCTAGAGCCATTCCTCTTAAAATATGTTCAGAGGTATTCCAGAAACACTCTAAATAGTAAATACCTAAAAAAAATACACCAAAGAACACTTACAAACATCCCAAGAAAAGTTTCAAAAACTTAAGGGCACCTCAAAAATACCACATCAAGAAAAGTTTCTCGAAATACATTTTACAGTAAAATTGTTAAGAGAGCACAGATCCTTCTTATTATGTACTTTTTATCAAAGTCAGTGCGTGCGTTGTTACATGGGATTTGCAGCATTCACATGACTTCTCTGGGATTTGCATAATCAATCAAGATCAAGGCCTCTACAATTATCCATAAGGACCATCTCGGTTTTAAATTGTTGTTGCATTTCTGGATTCTAACTTTCCGAGAGTAGTGAATTGGTGGTGATATTAATGAATTTGTTTCGAAAATTACATTTAAACTTTAAAATTTTAAATTTAAATTTAGTTTGAAATGTAAATAAATGTGAGAACAATATTAGAAAAAGAGATCGAAACTAGTTTTGATTTTAACAAGATGACAAACAGTCTGGGATATGTTAAAATAAAAAACATGACACTTTCAATGGAACGAAGAAAGTACTGAAACTAATGTAAATATTAATATAAAAACGCTAGATACTAATTCAATAACATGTAAAGAACAGAATAAATTTTCTCACTCATTAAAATTTGTGTGCAAAATTTTGCTATGTTAGTGAGTGTGACTGTGTGCATTATATACACATCCTCTTTTTTTTTTTTTTTTTTACACACAATAGTAGGTGTTTACACATCATGGTGTAAATTTGGCTCCGTTCAAGAATGGCCACCGGACTCGTGGAGCCGCAGCGACCCTTTCCCGAACAGAAGCCACGTGCCCCAACAAGAACCCCGTCTACCGCCAGCAACCAGCTGCTGGTATTTTTTAAGCACTAATTACTAGCACTATAAGTTACCACCGTATCCCAAGGTCGTGACTGCAGCAAATTTGGCTCTCATTCCGACCATTTTCCACAGGCTTAACTTAACAACGTTGGAAGTTGGAACCACTTCCCCGGTGACCACACATACGAAACACAGTACATAAACTAGTCGACAAGATAGTGGAAGAAAACAGGAAAGGAGTAAGAATTCGTGCATTTTGGATTTGTATAATCGTGAGTGGAATCCAATTGTCAAGATGTGACTCAATCAGTTTGGTGGGACAAAGAAATTTTGCCTTTGTGTGCCAATTGTGCCTTCGAGACACAAGAGTATGTATATACAATTATTATCTAATGTATTGGATGGCACTAAGAATTTCATTTCATTTCATTTTCCATTGAGTAGTATGAGCACCAAAACCACTAGGATTAGCAATTTGAACCGCATATAAGTATTAATCAAGCCAAGCCAACCACTTGTTTCAAGACAGATAAAGACTTTTGGAATATTGATGAACCAACAAAGTTAATCTTGTATGGCCAGGCATGAATTGATGAGTCAATTACTAGGGATTAGTTCAACTAAGCACATAATTAGTTGCACTACTTTTGGCCATTATTAGTTGCCTTAAGTGACTGAGGATACTTGGCATGTTCATAATGGACTGGTGGTGCTGTACCGGCGGCAGCCATGGGAATTTTCTGAGTAATGATTCAAGAATTTAGGGGTCAAAACCAGTTAGCGGTGCAAATACGTTTGGTGGTAGGGCTTCATGTCAAAGTGGCTGAGCTAAGCCATAGACTCTCGGACTGGATTCTAACAACTGTGTCGAGTGAGAAATGAGAATGACCCATTGAAACTGACGTAGCATTTATATTGAAAAGATAAATAGAAAGATACATGAGAGATGGAGAGAGAGAAGCAGTCACTTTTGAAAGTTTTATAAACTAAAAGATGCAAAAGCAAATTTCATCCCTCATGGATGGACAGCAAAAAAAAAAAAAAAAATACATATATATATATATATATATGAATTTATTTGGAAAAAAACTGGAAAAGTATTAATAAATTCTCATAACACATCCCTATGGATAATGATTTATCAAGATATCAGATTCAAGTCCCATGGATGGAGAAAAGCAAAATATATATATAAAAAATGAATTTATTTGGAAAAAACTGGAAAAAGTATTAATAAATTCTCATAACACATCCCTTTGGATAACGCTTAATCAATATATCAGATTCGAGTCCTATGGATGGAGAAAATAACGTTAGAAGAGTTATCCCAAAAGGGATTTGACAATGCTCGATTTCAAGTTAGTTGAGACTCAAAGGGATTATTGGGCACTAAGGGGTTTGCATCAAAAAAAAAAAAAAAAATCCCTCAAGTGGATTTATACATGTAACATGCATGGTTGGCCAAAAACCCCCCTTTAGTGTAGATTTTGCCTGGCAAAACAAATGCATGGAATGGCCTCTTTCCTTGTGTCAACTGTAGATTTTTGTCGGAGTTCATTTGGTCTCCCAAATGCCATGTGATCTAAGCAGCTGCATGCAAACAAGCACCTAGAAATGTACCCAAAAGTCACAAGGTTTAACAAGATCATGATCATAGCTTTCAAAAAAAAAAACAAGTCATGATCATAGACTCGATTCGTTTGTAGACATGGGTAATTCACAGGATCTGTGTGAGACTTCTTGTTTTAAAAGCTTCAAATGGAAGATCTACAGATGAGTCGGACTGTTTTACGCCATGCAATATAGGATTCTGGCTCCTTCAATCTTTTCAAATTAATGCTGATCTAAGAGATCTATTGCTCACATGATCGATGTGATCATCATTTTTGGGTCGTTCTTGGTGATTTCAGCTTTATATGTATACGTGCTATTCATCTTTCCTAGTTTCCTGTCTCCAATGTTAGAGGAAATAAGCCAGTCAAACAAGACCGTTTGGATTGCTATTTTCTTAAGTTTCTATAATAAAAAAAAATTACAGTAGCGATTTAATGTATGTGATGATAAAAAAATGATTGAAAAATATGTTCACAAAAAATATGAAAACTTTTATAGAAGAAAAATACTAATCCAAACAAAGCAAAGTGCTTTAAGGGAAAGAAAAAAGAAAAAAAAAATTGTATTAGAGCTAAAGAAAGTGTAAGGGCCCGTTTGATAACCAATTCAGCACTTAAACTTAATGGATTCAGATATTAATACGTTTAGATGCATTTGATAACTAAAAATAAAGTATCTAAATTAATTAAGTGGCATTGAATTGTACAGGCAAAATTTGCTATCAAAATTAAGTGATAAACTATTCATTTGTCACTTAATGTGATATACGTTAAAATATATTAGACTTATTACTTAACAATTTAATCATTTAATAGATTAAAACTTCAAATTTCAGAATTCAATTTTTAGTTTTTCAGATTTTAGTTTTTATCAAATGCACCCTAACAAAGAAACGTCTAACGACTCAAACTCTCCCTTGAGTCAACTATTATAGATTTTTATCCTCCTACACATTCTTGTTGATAAACATATATTTGATGCACATAATGCTTCTCTTTTTGAAGTATAGTACTCCACATAAATTAGTAATGATTGTTTTTTTTTTTATGAGCATATATTGGTATTTGAAGGTATTAAATCATTGTTGAATTTCTGTTTAAGGGGTTGAGTGGTGGGGGCGAATTTGCAAAACCATGCGCTCATTTGGTTACATCCTTTGCGAGTTTTGACTAGCTTTTTTTGTTTAATTTGGTTGATAAGCAAAACCATTAATCTAATACTTGATTGTTGATCTGCATTTTAATTCAGATATTAAGAGGCAAAAGAAAGCAGAAGACGTATAAGTTGAGATCCATTTCATAAAATTCACTTTGTTTCATTTTCATATTAAAACCAAAATCTAATGGACTAATTTGAGGACATTTTAATTGTATATGTATTAGACAAATTTTCCATTGGCTTTGGTTGGTTGTGATTACAAAAGCTACTAGTTACAACTTCCTTTTGAAATAGGCCCCAAAAATTTAATTCAAATTTAAATTTAAAAAAAAAAAACATTTCAATCTCCGTTGATTCGTGTTCTGGTACACCCCCTCAATCTTATAAATGATTTGGTACTATCATGTTTTGATGAGGAGACCTTGGATTTGGCTTGAAGAGAAGACCTTCTCTGCAAATGGTTGGCAAACCTAACACAACCTACTAATGATAATCATTGATCATATAAGACCAAACTTTATTTTTAGTGTTTGCCTAAAAAATGATTTTTGGCACATTCATTAATGGTATATATCGAAAGGATTCTTTTCTTTTTTTTTTTTTGGGACCAGCTGATAAATTATCTATTCATTTCGTGTACATCACCTATATAATCTTCCTTTTTAGTTTGATAATTTCCATAAGTGAATTGCCAATTTTCTGTGGATCGAAATTTTTGTCCAATACTTTTAGATTTTTAAGCCCATAAATATGAAAAAAAAATGTTACCTGCTTTGATTTAACTTATGTGTGATTCATCCAACCGTGATGGTGTATGTATTAATAGTGTATATAAGATTTACTCGTAACAAGAGTCTAGAAATTATGAATAACGCATTTTCATACGTATTATTTCTAGAAGCAATTTGGTAATATAACAACATTAGAACTTGATGTACCCCCCCTTTTTTTTTTCTCTGGTTGATGAAACGAAAGCTTAATCAATAATTAATGTACTAAATAAAATAGGAAAACAAAATGACATTTACATCCCAGAAACCAGAATTATATGAAATATTAAAATGAAGTGTAAATATATCATTTGTCAACAAAAATATGCTCCAACGTATTTGGAATTTGCCAAACATGACATGACCCCATTGGTATTTACAGAGCCCTCTTGAGTTGTCACTTGTGAGGTGGCCCATAGGTCTCCTCCAAACTCCCAATTCCTACCATTATCCACATTTGGTATGTGATTAATGGACTCCTTTTTTTTTTTTTCTTTTTTCTTGCTTGTTACTGGCTTCACTCCTACTCCTGACCTGTTCTTTTGGGATAAAGACACAGACCCACAATTACACTACTACTTGTCTGCAGAAAATGCATAAACGATAAAAAGCGTGGATTTTAAGTCTTCGAATAATTCTAAACGGACACGCAAACCATAATTATCAAATATGTGTATCAAAACGACTGGCAGTTACTATGAAGTATGAACTACTTCAATAGGGAGACAACACACACATGTTTACAAGTCAAGTTGGAAAAGGGTTGGTGGATCTGGTGTTTAATTGTGTTGAAAAGTTTGAGTTTTCTTCTCAATTCACTTAGAAGGATAGATTGATAACATTTGAAAGTCTTGGACGCTATTTGATGACCCAATTTAGTATTTAAACTGAATGAACATGTTTGAATGCGTTTATTAATGAAAAATAGAAGTTCTGAATTAATTAAGTGACATTAAATTTTTTAAACAAAAATTACTCCAAAAAGTATATGATAAGTTATTCACTTATCAATTAATGTAATATATATAATCAAATGTATCTAATTTACTACTTAATAATTCATAAGTTAACGGATTCAAATGTGTCTCATTTATTACTTAACAACTTAATGGATTCAAACTTTAGTTAAGATTTCAATTTCAAATTTTAAAGTTCAACTTTGTCAAACGCATCATTAGTCGACTCACTCACCTCCTTAATTTTATGCGCTCATTACGTGCAAGTAGAATATAAAAAAAACATTTTGAATATTATATTAAGTATTATTAAATTTTTTAAGCTACTGATACAGCACCGAAATAATAGAATTTATGGCTACATAAATTATTGAGAACAGCTCTAGATGTGGTCCAAAAGGAACTACCGTAAGGAGCTCATTAAATTCGAAAATGTAGTAAAGTAACCACTTTGACGGATGTGGTATTACCATGTATTATTATTTTGAAAGCAAGTGTTATTGTTTAATGATTCCTCAGTTTAGCAAAATGAAATCTAAGTTATTTGTGTGATTAAAAATTAAAAAAAAAAAGAGTAAAGGTACTCAGAAAGTAATAAGCACTTAATACACCTGCAAAAATGACATAGTACTAAACAAAAATTAAGGTTAGATTAGCTACCTCCTAGGTGGCTATAATATAGTGGTACTAGTAGTACTACCACCACTTTCTCTGTATAACAGAAAAATACTAGTCAAATAAAACTATACATATTATTATACTAGTATAGTGTATCTCTCTGTTAAAAAAACGTATATATATACAATTATCCGGGGAAGGGTGGAATTAGGCCAGACTCCAAAGGCATGCTGTGACAGGTGTCCCCTGCGGCTCCATATTTCTAAGCTCTACTGCCACTTTCCTCTTGCTTTCCTCGTCAGTAGTAAAGATTGAGATCGGAGAGATCCTCGTCGTCGTCGGCGACGAAACACACACACTCACACACTAGCAAGTGCACTGACACATAGTAAAATACATTTATTCTCTTTTCCCCCTTTTTTGTCCTTTTGGCCCTTCTCACTAAATACTTCCCGCTTAAAAGGTGCCGATTCCTTCTCCATCCCCGCCTCGTCCTCCTTTTACTCTTTCTTCCTTCCTCCGCCCTTTTTTCCTCTTTCTTTGTCTATGTTCTTACACCATATTTATTCCCTTTTCCTTTTTTGAATTTTTTTGGAGGTCGGGAAAAAAAAACCCAGTTGTAGCTAACTTTGTTGAGCTTAAAATTAGTGATTTTTGAAGTCTCTAAGTTATAGGTACACTAAAAATACACACACTAGGACGACTCAGTGTTAATCAAGTTGAGTTCTTGCAATCCGGCTTTTGCTGGCCGGAGGAGGAGGAGCTCGTTCTGTTTTACAGCTGGAAAAAAGTTGAAAGAAGAAAAGGGATTCATTGACAGGGTGGTGCAGAACTTGTCACGTGTGGATTACGCCTTGTTTTCTAAGGTATTTATTCGCTGTTTTTCTGGGATTATTTTCTTCTGTGATTCTTTTTTTTTTTCCTTTTTCTCCCCCCTCTGTAACGGCGTGTTCGTGATATTGGGATGGAAATATTGATTAAGCTGAGATCCATGGATTAATTTAAGGGGGGAGAGAGAGATTAAAGCTGTCTCCTTTTTTAGTTTATTATCAAGTTGTTATCTTTATCAAGTGGGAAATAAAGAGTTTTATCTTTTTTTAGTGTTTATATTTTTAATTCACTAGAAGCTAGATACAAATGTGTTAAAATATTGATCACTCAAATTTATTAAACTTCTTCATAGAAAGATGGCGTGGTATTGAATTTGAACGGTTCATTTTTGCTGCTTTTGTGCTACGTGTTCATTTCTCTTTTTCCTGCTTAATACTAGTTTATTCTTTTTTTTGACCCTTCTTGGTAGTAGTAGTATTATCTTATTAGCCGTGTAGGAGGCAAAGAATAAAAGGGCAAATATATTTCTTTATTATTTGGAGTTTTTCTTCTCCTATTGACATAGCAAAATTGGAACTGGTCTGACGAAAGTTGAAGACTTAAGCAATCAAACACAAGATTGAAAACAAGAAAACATGGTCAAATTTTACCTTTTTTTGGTGCGATTATTATTATCCTTATTATTTTTGTCCCTTCCACGTTTGGATCGTTGAGACCAATACATTTGAACATCCATTTAGGCTGACCAGTTTAGAGCATTTTTGCTACCTGTCGGTAAGTGGTAAAGATAATGCCCAGGGTAATTTATTTCTGCCCTCCCCACTTTCAAACGTCCATGTGAGCTTGTTGTTCAGTCGGCAGAACAAAGTTGTCTTAGGAACAGTTTGACCAGAATTGCCTCATTAACCTTGAGAGACACATTGTAGGCTTAGAAAGAAATGTATATGGAAATTTGGATTATTATAAAGACGGACAAAGGTAGGAAGGAATAATTAAGGACATTATTCATATGTCTCGATTATTTCTTGAATTGCCTTTCCTTCCTTTATGGTTCTTAATTGTTCTAATTTGACTGAAACCTGTGTTAAAGGGTTTGAGTTTACGTGATATGTCATCTTACAAATTTGAGGTGATTGATTGTTTTAAGAAGTGTAATTGTTTGATGGAGAAGGACAATGGAATGTCTTTAGTTATTGTAACTGAGTTAAAAGTTGTTCTGTGTCTTTTGGCTTCAATTTTCTTCCATTGATCCTCAGCTTGATGTGCATTTCTTGCAGCTTGTTATGAGATTCTGTAAGCATAATAGTTGCCTATGAGGGCATCTAAACCGTGGTGGTGGCTGCTGAAAAAGAGGCTCTCCATATTTGATGGGGTTGGTTCTATGATCCATATACTTCTGTTCAATTCACCGTAAGCTGAGTAGATGTGACTACAGACTACTTGAGCATTGCACTTTGATGACCATGTAGGAATATCATAACTGTTACACTAATGAAGTGGTGATGCAGGGAATATGTGGAGCAAAGATGAAACCATTGCCATTTATGGGTGTTGTCTGTACGTTGATGTTGTTCGTTGTGTATAGAACCACTAATTATCAGTATCGACAAACAGAGGTATGTAGAGATGTTGGCTTAAACGAGTTTAAACCATCACCAACATAATTCAAAGCAATTAGCCATGGCACAACCCTAATCTGATGGTGCTATAAGCTTGAGGATCAACCCACGTGAACCTAATCATATTGCAATCTTCTAGTCTCTGTTCTGGATAAAAATTAATTGGAAATTTATCTGAATTAATAGTTGCAATGATCAACTTCTTGCTTTCCTGTTCATTTCAAATTGCGTATTTTGTGCCACCCTGACTGCTAAATGTTACATACTTGTTTTGTCCTAAACTCATTTTTTCTTGTATAGAATCTTTACACCTTAGGACCTTCTGTGTTCAGTTTTCATGTTCCCTGTCCTGTGTACCTACTTACTCCCTGTTTCCCCTTTTCTTGTCAGATGGAGTCAAGATTCAACCCTTTTTTTATGCTAAAGGTATAAACTTCTGCATATGTCATGCAATTCTTTTCCGTTGCTTGCTTTGATGGTTGTGTTGCATTATTTCATTAGCAGTAGGAATTTCCTTGAAGTTTATTAACTTAATAAGATCTGGTTGGGGCTTGCATTATTTCATTATCAGTAGGAATTTCCTTGAAGTTTATTAACTTAATAAGATCTGGTTGGGGCTTTTTCTAGGATTCTGGTATACCTACTACGAGTTTGAATACATTACCTCGTGGCATCATTGAAGCCAGATCAGATCTAGAGTTAAAGCCCTTATGGTCAAGTGATAGTTCAAAAAAAGAGGTAATTATTCTTGGAACTATAATTCAGTAGCTCCTATTTCTTCTAAACTATGGCTACTTGATTTATCATAAACTGGTCATTGTTCATGTGCTTGAGGTTGATCCTCTTTCTATGCTGAACATCCTATATATTTTCAGCTCAATACCCCCAGTTCTCAATACTTATTGGCTATTCCGGTTGGTATTAAACAGAAGCGCAATGTTGATAGAATCGTACGAAAGGTATTACATTTTGTTGGTGCTTGATTCCTAGAAGTTTAAATACTCTGGATATATTTGTCACCTTATGTTTTTTGTATTCAGTTTCTTCCAGAGAATTTTACAATTGTTCTTTTCCACTATGATGGCAACGTGGATGGTTGGTGGGACCTTGGATGGAGTAAGAAGGCAATACATATGGTTGCCTTCAACCAAACCAAATGGTGAGGGGGCTTATAATGAAGTATTTCCTAATCGAATAGCTCTTGGATCTAATGCATTGTTTGAAATAAGAGATACAAATGTTCTACCCATTAATTGCTAGAAGTAGTTTAGATTTATTTGTGGGATTTACTGGACCGAAGTTTGTAATTTTCATGCCAAATCTTGTTGATGATTTATGCCTGCAGTGTTACCTCAAATAACCCCTACGTATTGGTGTAGCTAGACTTGGACCTAGTATATCATTAAATGGCTTCCTCTTTCCTCTGTATTAGTACTATTTACAGTTTGCACAATCTTGTGGCATATACAGAAACTTGAACAGGCTGAAAAGAATAGGGAATTTGTTAAATCTTCTGATCAAGGGTATAGATAGATTAACTTTTGCAATCCTGGCGTGATGATGATGATTTGCTGGCTGAACTTTTCTAGTCCTGATGTGTGCTGGCTGAACTTTGAATTTCCAACTCCACGGTCTCCTTATATAGACTACGTAGCAAAGGAGAATGTGCATAAAAGTTCTTTTTTGTGGTTCTCAGTTAAGAATTTCTTGCGATTTCAGGTGGTTTGCAAAGCGCTTCTTACACCCAGCTGTTGTATCTGCTTATGATTACGTATTCCTGTGGGATGAAGATCTTGGGGTGGAGCATTTCCACCCAGGAAGGTACAGTTGTTGCTCTCGTGCTGTATTTTGTTTGTCTTCACTTTCCTGATGTTTTTCTCCCGAGAGAGGTTTGTGTTCTTTTTTTTTTTTTTTTTTCCCTTTTCTTTTTTTCCAGTATCCTCAGAGAAAGAAAACAAAAACAGCCTGCAACCATCTTTTGTGCTTTCTTTGTAGAATGGGCATCTATTTCCCATCTCTTAGGATCACTAAACTCATTTTCCATCGGTACTAAAATGCTTTTCTTCTCCGTCAGTGCCATGTATGCTTCAAATGCTTAGATTCTTTAATTTACATCACTCTTGTTTGTGGAAACCCTATTCTTAAAACTCTTACCCTCTCTGTCAGTGCCACATATGCTTCTTGTATACAGGGATGAACAACCCTTAACTTCTCTCCTCTTCCTATGAACTATGGTCTTGCTTCAGTCAACAAAGATTCATTTGACTCCTACTTAGACGTCTCTAATTAACTATTTTTGGAGTGAAGACTTCCAAATGTGTAACAGAGCAAAGCTTTGGTTATAGCATTGCAGGGATGGGAGGCCCCATTGTTTATGAATTTAGGCTGTGCTGTAGTTGTGTGCTTTTCTTGGTGTTCTTTGAGGAGCGCTTGTGACCTATAAAAGACTATATGGAGTTGGTTTTTACTTGTATATCTTTTTTCTTCTTAGATACTTGGAGATTGTAAAGTCAGAAGGACTGGAAATATCTCAGCCAGCTTTAGACCCTAATTCCACCGGTATACATCACAGAATTACAATACGACAGAGATCAAAGAAGTTTCACCGGTGAGTTCAATTGTCTGTTTTATGATGTTAAAGTCACCTTATAGATGCTTTTAAAGGTGCTCATGCTTTAACTTACTGCAGAAGAGTCTACGAAACTAGAGGCAGTACGAGATGTTCGGATGCAAGTGATGGGCCACCATGTGCTGGGTAATTTTTTTAGCTGTCTTCACCAACTGTTACCTTGTAGTTAGCTAATATTCTCACTTGTTTATTAACTTATGAGTACCAATGTCTTATTGGTTAATTTTCCATGCTTCTATGAAGAAGGCTTTTACAAATTGCTCAGTTTGAAGTTGAATTAATTGGTTCAAATTTGCAGATTCGTGGAAGGAATGGCTCCAGTCTTTTCAAGAGCTGCATGGCATTGTTCCTGGCACCTAATACAGGTGAGATATTTAAAAATTCCATCTGCTTCACGTAGGTTTTACTTCAACAAATTTTGACATGGTAAATCGTAGCTTTATTGCAGTCTGTCACTGAGAATCTAATGATTTATCTTGGTATGCTTTTGATTCAAGCTATACTTGTGTCTGTGGCTTTTTGTCCTTTATTCATGTTGAGAAAATGAAATAATTCTGATGATTGTCTTAGATTGTCTCCCTTGCTTAGCAATTTATGAGTTTGTGTTTGACCTGTTAAGGTTCATATAATTCCTTGAGAATTTTATGTCTTGAAACAGGTGAGTAAGAATTTTACAGTGTATTCTACTTTTTCTTGTGGCTTTTTTTTCCCTGGTTTCCCTTTTTGGCTGCTACTGTGAGGAAAGATGGATGACATTACCTGTTTCTATTACACTCTGAAACTTTGATTTTTCTTTTGATTTATGAAAGTTCTGGTTCATTGCTTTTTTGGCAGAGTGATCTTGTTCATGGATGGGGAATGGATATGAAACTTGGATATTGTGCACAGGTGAGATGTTAAATTGGGTTATTCTACAACATTTTGACATGATAATGTTACAAACTTTGTGTTCCCTTTGCTCTGTTCATTACATATGTATTGTCAAACTAAAAAAAAAAAAAATTTTGTGTATGTCCGTGTAATTTGTAAAACAAATCAGTTTCTCCTAGACAAGAAATCTGCAGTACGTTTTTCTCTGTTACTCCCAATTTTTCTTACCTGTTTGGCTTGGAAAATGTTACCATTTCTTACATTGTGAAGTTGGTTGCTTTCATCTTGCATCTCCATTGCTGCAAAATTGGATGTGCTGGCTAGTCAAAGTAGCTTGTTTGAGTTTGTGGCTGTAATACTTAAGCTACAGGATGATGGCATCTTTATGCGAAGTTATCATCAGATTGAGTGTGTGAGAGAGAGAGAGAGGGAGTGAGATCTCTCTCTCTCTCTAATGGGGATTGGTTGACATGTTTTCTTAGGGTTCTTATGGTGGTTGCATTCTTATAGGGTGACCGCACGAAAAATGTGGGAGTGGTTGATAGTGAATACATAGTTCATCAGAGTATACAGACATTGGGAGGGAAATCTGCAAAAAAGGTAATCTACCTATTCACTTCCTTCTCTTTTCTTTTAATATACCAGGTCATTATTTCATGACATGGCTTCACATATGCTACCATTTTTCATGCAACAGCTCACATCAATATTAAGTTACTAAATTTTCTAATTCTGTCTTTGGGGCGGAAGTTTTCGATCATTCATAAGCTGCTTCACTGTAGATATTTCACTTCTTAGATGTTTAAATTGCAGATTATGAAGAACTTTTAAGTTTTCCGTCTTATTTTTCCTTAAAATTTTTTTTTATTGGATTCTGGTGATTGGGGTTATATGCCATAACAGTTTGGTTTTAAGTCGAAATTAAAGAACCATTCCCTTTTTTCTTTTTTCAATCGACGCAAAAATAGACTTTAGAGCCTATCTTGGAGAAATTGACTTCTGGTAAAACCCAGCCTTGGCTTCTGGTAAAATTCAGCCTCGCTTAAAGACCGATAAGTGGATTTTCACTTTCAAAGTTCTTTGGAAAGATAGACTACAGTATCTCAGTGCAGAGAGAAGAGTGAGGGGCACGTTGTTTTTCTGATTCGTGATTTGTGATGCTTGGTTTATAGACTTGTTCCACTGCAAAATCCTTTCTGAACGAATAATATATCAGATACCTATGTGGTCATTTAAACTTCAAATCACCTCATAATTTTATAA
The DNA here is from genome assembly GCA_013103745.1 of Gardenia jasminoides. Lineage (NCBI taxonomy): Eukaryota > Viridiplantae > Streptophyta > Magnoliopsida > Gentianales > Rubiaceae > Gardenia > Gardenia jasminoides. The sequence continues at coordinate 5,036,659 of CM023095.1, forward strand.
TGACAAAATCTTCTCTTGATGTTTCTGGATCTAGCATGACCTCCATTATCAGGTTTTCCAGGTTCTCTTCTTACCCTTTTGTACCAAATCCCAATTTCAGTGACCATCATTTTCTACAGCATTATCCAAAAAGCTGGATTAGGGTGGTAAAATCTGCACCCATTAGTGCAAGCATATGGAATAGTTTATCATTCCACCTGTCTTTACAAAGAGTCTGCTGCTGCTGTGATGAATGTTATAAGACAATGGATGGTTTGAGATAATGAGACTGGGTAACTGTGGAGGAGGAAAAAGGAAGTAAGGAATCGAGACTCCTAGATAAGTTGATTTCTTTAAAATGGGCTTTCAAAAATTGATTTTCCATGCTTTATGAAAAATAAATTAAAAGGACAGAATATTGTTACTTTCTTTTAAAAATGAAGTTTTGGTAAATAGCCCCTGAAAATTTGCATACCTGCCCTCAATTATAAAATAGCCACCATACAGAAAAAGAGATGGCATCGAAGTTGAAATTCCAAGAGGTGCAAGGCTTTAAGGCTTAGCCTAATTTTATGATGACCTAGTGGAATTAAACTGCCTGCATGCTTTAGGATTATTCCAGTACTTAAGTTATTCACTGCACTATTCAGCCTTTAGTTTCCTTTGTGTCATATACTAGAAGTCCACCATCTATCATCAAAATTTGCTGGCTATTTGACTGATTTGCAGTTTTGTATACTGATTCTATCTTGAGTGAGTGAAAACACACTGGCAGTTGCTACTAAATCCAGTGAGTGAAGACACTCTTATAGTTGCCTGTACAGAGGTGGTTCACCGAATAACTGAAATATGCCAAATCTATGAATCTGACTTCCCACATTAATGTAGTTGTTGCCTGCATGTGAGGGTGACTCTTGTTTGAAACTTTGATTCTCAAAGTGCTGCTGGGCTGATTAGCCTACCCCAGCTTTGTATCTTTGATAAGACAGACAGTTTCAAATGGTTGAGCTAGCAGTTGAATTAGATATAAAATCAATATTAAGAAGGTGCTAAGGATACAATGGTTCCATTAAATAACTCCTAATGCTTACATAATTTTTACATCGTCATGTATTAAAGAAGAGAAATCTTTGATTATGTATGAAACAAAGCACTGAACCAGAAGATCACTTTCCCTCATCCAGAAGTTGCCTTTATATGAATAAATGAATTTTGACATATTGGTAGTGCCACCTAGTTTTGCTTGCAACTCAGTGTTAGGTTTTTGGTCGGGAGGAGCTTACAATTTCGGGTCTTGGATCTGAGCCTGATTTGTTTACCATATATACTCTTATGTTTCCTTGCTTTCTAACAAATTCAAAAGGTAATGATAGTCAAACATTGACATTCATTGACAATGTTTGATCTTTGTGCAGACCTCAGTTGCTGGAGGGTCAACAAAGGTATAGACTATCTCTTATGGTTTGCTTCTTTACCTTGTCCTTCATTCTTTGGGCTGTGCATCTCGCATTTACACGTTGGTTCTTTTTTGATTTCAGAGGCAGCATGAAGTTGACGTACGGTCTGAGGTGAGGCACTGGATCATTGATTTGCTGCTTTCATCAGTTGTATTCCTGTTTCTCTTGAATCCTTGTGGATCTCTCTTGAGAAAAGACCTTAAGATCATACACATTACCGTGCAGTGCTTTTCCATAGAATAAAAAAATGCATGCCCCCTTAATGCTGTCATTCTTCTTCTGCACTCGTGCAGGTTAGGAGGCAATCAACATCAGAGCTTCAGACATTTGAAGAGCGGTGGGAGCGAGCCATTAAAGAGGACAGATACTGGGTGGATCCATATAAAGGAAGCCAAAGGAGGCGGCGGCGACGCACCAGAAGACGGGATCATAAAGCTTAGCCTTAGTTTGTCCAATCACTCAGATTCACACCCTGTAGTTCTTAGTCTGTGCAGGCCATAATGGATATCATTATTAATTCATTGTTTCAATAGCGTCATTATTTGTACCTTTAATTCATTTTTTGCTAATGTTACACATCATTGGGGGTATGCCTAGTTTCTGTCCTCACAAATTTTCTTCCATGTCTAAAGCTTCATGAAACAGATTTTGTCAAGGGATATGTAAAATTTTATTTTGATGTATATTTTATGACATCAAAACCACAGCATGTCATTGGAAAATCATGACTTAGTTAATTCTATTATTCGTGCTTGCCATGGCTAGGATGGCAGTTTTCAGTTATATTGACGATGTTGTCATCTGCTTGTTCTGTCAATGAATGCAGGCATTAGGCTAATTGTTTGAGAAGACTTGCGAATGCCTTTGGGATGCAATACTAATGGAAAATTGTTTCACAATGTGTCTCTAATACCCTGTGGGTTCTGATACTCTGGAGTAGTAGCCAGGACAAGTGTGCTCACAGCTCATATTTGCAGCCCACGATATGCTGTCTCAAGGCCTGTCTAGTCAAGAAAGCAAAGGGTATGGTGGAACTGTATCCTTCTAGCTGGTTTTGGGAGAAAAGAAGAAAAATAAATAAAATCAGAAGATATAAATGAATAATTGTATTCAGATATGGATACTCTCCAGCAGATGTCGTATACCAATTACAATCTAAAAAAGAGTAATCCCTATTTTAATTTGAAAGTCAATAAGATTTATGCTTTTTGCATTGCGAGATAAAAATTTTGAGTCCAAATTTATTTATTGTGTATCTTGAGAGCGTATGATAAGTACAGAAAACAGAGGGGAAGAGTACACTATGAATTTCAAATATTATCATGCACCCTTGAATTTAGAAAATTTTAGGAAAGCAAATTCAAACTCTCGGAGATAATTAAAGAGGGGTCGTAATTCTTAACAGCATAGAATAGGAGAACCCATAAGATTATGTTTCAGACCATGCATATTTGTGTTTGAATTTTTTTTTTTGGTTGGTTTACAGAAATTTTCATAAACATAATCCAAGACTCTCTGTTTGTGTTTATTTTTTTTTGTTTTTATTTTTTGACTCTCTGTTTTTTTTTTTTTTTGTTGGTTGGGGGGGGGGGGGGGGTGTTTGGGGGGCGGAGGGTTGAGTAATTCAGGAGGAGGTAATGTAAGTGAAAAATCTTGAATTCGAGACTTCGGCGGGTAGCCAACTTAACAGGTAACAAAACGAGGGATCTAGTCATCTAGAAGAACTATGTCGCAGGAAATATGGTCAAAGGGCCTAATAACCCAAGTGCTCCCCAAGGTTGCTTTTGCCCATCAATTCAGCTATCTTTTGTGACCGCTACTAATTTTTTCGTGGACCGGTTGGGTGGTAAATTAATACCCATATTAAATTGAGTATCATCCTATTTTTTTAATCAACAATAGCAGTTTCTTCATGACCACGCATTTTGACGAAAAATAAAATAAAATAAAATGAAATTTTGTTTCAGAAAGATTGATTACCTTTTAATCAGATTTTCGACGGTTTCAAAATTAGTGTGTTGAAATAGTCTAATTTTATAAATGAAACTCCAAATTATTTGACATGAGCTCTTCATCAATATTTAAGAAATGGGACATAAAAATGACTTTTTTTATTAGAAAAGTTTGCATATTATTGTATATTTAAAGGGAATAATTTCACAAACCTCACCTGAAGTTTATAACATTTGTAGATAGTTCCCTTTTAAATTCAAATATTAGAATTACTTACTTCCATTAGTTGTTCAATTGACTACCAAACCCTTTGACACTATTCCCTGCTTACAAATAAATATTTAAAACAAAACTATGTAATTAGCCACTTAAGCTTTCCCGTTTCTTGATTCCTTATTCCTCTTTCATCTCTAACCTATTGAACTCAAAGTCTTAAAAATCTCTATGTCAAGCCTCTGTCCTCTTCCCTTCAAATCAGTGCCATAATCACCACTATCACCAAATTTATAACACAACTATGTAATTATCCTCCATGAAGGACCCAAAATAATATCAAGTATAAACCCATAGGAAAAACTCACAAAGATGAATTAAAGAGGCAAAGGAAATTTATTCACTATTAATTGGATGAAACGGGCTTGCGACTGTACAAGCAAAACGATGGAAGGATACTCCAAACAATACAATGATGGCCAAGGGTTACTGATCTCTTTATGATATATATATATATATATGTACCCGAAATCAAGACCACTTATATATATCTATCAAAGCCTTGTTCAACTACTAATATGTGCATTCGGAACCCAAAACCAAATCAACTACTAGTACTAGTAATAGAAGGAAACTAATCCTACGTGGCTAAAAAAACAAACTATTGCTTGGTTTATATTTTTCCTACACTCCAAAACTACTATCTTTTTCCCCATCCGTGTCAATTGCTTCCTACCAACAACGCTAAAACTAAAATTTTCGGTTACAGTCTTGAAAAGTAAAAGTATGGTAGGGTTTAAATTTTGAAGATTAAATAGAAGAATGACTCCTCCAAATTTTTTAGAAAAAATCATTCAAAACATCCCCTATATTTTGTTGAATAAAAATTAAAAAAAGCTTGGAATTTTCTACAACAAATCACTTTCCAATTTTAACAAAAAATCCAAATGATTCTTACTTTTGCATTTGCTTGTATTTTAATTAATGGCCTTTTTTCTCCAATTGAAAATTGAAAATATCGGACATATAAGTTTGTGAAGATGCCAAATTTGTCAAGAGAACATGACCATGATTTCTCCAACGTATTAGTGAATCCCTTTTCATCTAATGGGGTATAATTGATTCCATTTGTTTTTGAAGCACGTCACTAAGCTGGAATAGCTCGTATCCAATGATCAATTGTATATATTGTTCATTCCAAATGAATTTCATCTAACACCGCCAAGTCATTAATGATTGAACATTCCTTGAATATTAAGGTAACTTAGAATTGGCTAGAGCCTTATGGACTAATGAAGAATATATGAATCATTGGCTAACTTAATACATGGAAGATAGTGCTATAGCAACTAAAATTAACTGGAGAATTGTTATAGAGTTCATTTAACTGGAGAATTGTTATAGAGGTTAAATTGAGTTAAGGTTAATTTAGAGTTCATTTTGTTAATCGAGTTGAGTTCGAACTTGAGCTTGACAGTGTTTTAATCGAGTCGAGATCGTTACTACATGTATGCTCAAAGCCTTAAAGGCTGCGTTTAAACCACCTTTAAAAGCTTTCCTGAAGTTTTTCTCAACAAACCATTCACTTAAGTTATAAACGCTTGCAATCATCTTAAACTTACGAATTTTTGTTTCTATTTTAGAGCGATTAAGTCGTTGTTCTTCTGCTTTCCTGTAAGGATCTTCTTCCAGAATTGGGTCAAGAAACAATTTGCATTTTAGTAGTATTTGATGTCCATATGGCGATCTGTTAACAGTTGGCAGTCAAATGCCTTTATTTGCAGAAAGTTTTTGGCCTCTTCACTTTCTAGAACTGGCCAATTTCACAGAACAAATGTGGAAGCTAATTAATGCAATCTCAAACTCCCTTTGTTTCAAGAAAAACTCAGCCGATGGTCTTCCGCAGCTCAGCAGTACCATTTTACCTCCACTCATATGCCTGTTGCTGATCTTTGGCTTTCTGAGGGTCACAACATTTGTTCAAGAAACATGAACCAACAGGGCAAATGTGATGAGCCCGTTTGGATTGTTATTTTCTGAAATTTTTGTAGAAAAATATGTTATAGTAATTAAAAAAGTGTAAAGTAGAACGGTAATTAGAAGATATGTTCACGAAAAATGTAAACATTTTCTAAGGAAAAAAGACTTTCCAAGCAAGATCGATCATCTTAAAATATCAAGGCTGAACAAATAGTGCACTCATTTGCCTCAAATCAAAAGTTTCGATCATTCTAATGGAGCGTCTAATGAGTACCTGTTAACACAACTAAATTACATTCAACTTATCATATAAATATGCTCAAAAATGGTAAAGATTGTTATATTTTAAACTAACAAGACTAAAATGGTAATTTAATAAATATAATATATTAATTTTTAAATTAATTTTTATTGAGTCAAGTAGCTCGAAGAGTACTTAATTAATGTATTTTTCGATCGAGATCGACTCGATTTTCTTGTCAAATAGCTCGAGTTGATTTCGACCGAAGTCGAGTCAAGTTCGAAATCAAGCTACTCGATTAAGCAAGTCAAGTAGCTTGAAAAAATTTCACCCCTACTTAAGTCTTAACGGGTGCTCAGTATACACTCGTTAGCCAACCCGTAGAAGTTTATATAATAATCTGGCTGGTTATACTTAACGCACGATCTATGCATTATGGGACTTCTTGACTCTTGAATATACAACAACTTCGAGGTCACGTCAACTGCTATATTATTATTTGGTTAATTGATTCCTACATACAATAAAGTCTAGCTTTATCTCAAAACTCACACACCTAATCCTCCTATTTTCTATACTCTGTGGCATCTATCACCAGTAAAGATCATTTTGTATTTGTAGGCACCTATTGGAGCAGTTGAATTTAGAGGCTCATCAACACGACTCATAACTATCTAACTACCTCGTTATCAGAAAGAAAAAGAATTAAGGAAATGATAAAAAGCAGTTCAACGTGAAGACAGGTTTAAAAAATTGTTCAACTTGGCTTTTATAGTACTAGATTAGCAACAGTTGAAGTTTTACATTCCAAGCCTCATTCCAATGAAAATACACATAAAGTACTTAAAAATAAGAGGACTCCATTTTGGTACGACATCACTTTCTTGTATTCCAAAATTAATGTCATTCGTGTAGAGTATAAACACTAATGCTTGTTAATGTTCTATGGCAATTTATACTTTTTTGAGGAGTTGGTAAACATAATAACGTATCCAAAAATATATTCCGAGTATGGCTTCTTCTTTTTTGTGATCGTCACATAATTATCTTACTTTTTTTTTTTGGTTTTTTTGGGTAAATAGTTAATTGATTACAAGAACAAAAAAAAAAAAAACTAGTTAATTGATTATAAGAAAAGTATTCACTCGTAAGAAATTTTGGAAATCATGAAATTATAACGCGTTTAGCATTCGCTCGTAAGTTTAATTTGCCACAGATGTAATTTTTTTCAAAGCAAATATGCACCTAGATTGGCTCTAAGAAACACAAATAATAAGTTGTGTAAGAATTCTAATGGGGAAATACATTGGTGGAACTTTGAAGACAATTTAGATACGCAAATCATATAATCGGTAATAGTACAAAAATGAATATAAGGATAAAAAGTCATTTCTACCGTTGAAAAAGTTTTTGGACATCTCAATTTTCCATTTAAGCGCAAACTTCTCTTTAATTGCCATCCAAACTATAACCTGCAATTATGTTGTAAGAAAAGAACTTTTGGCCAATAACTATATTTATACTACTTGTCTGACCAAATAATAAATGTTGAGAAATTGTACAAAAAATTAAATAAATTTTGGAATAACGTATCATTTCTACCTTCCACCGCTACTACCAAACCTAAAATTCAAACTCTAAAACTGATAGTGGAGAGAATTCTAAAAGCCAATTAATAATAATTCACAGAAAACAAAGACTTTATGATCTACCAAACTAATCCATCAATGGTGTATAGAAATTCACATGTGAGATTTAAACACATATAGCATAAACTTGGCCAATTCTTTTAGCAGTTATAGATTGGCAAATTCCAAGTTTGGCCAAATATATAAAGAATAGAACGTTTAATACAGATTCTGTTGTGGATCACAATTTACATCCAATTTTATAGCATAATGGTCTCAATTTGTAATATCTATGTATATGGATTGCGTTTTCTGAAAAGTTTTTGGGAAAATATTATTGTATTTTTTTTAGAATGTGATTTATGATAAAAAAAAGTAGTTAAAAATGTGTAAAAGAAATATTTATAAAATAGAAAAATTTTCTTGGAAAAAATAGCAATTGAAACACTTCTAGGGTGGCAAAGTATTTATTCCCCAAATTTAAAATTGAAAAAAAAATGAAAATTTACACAGTTCTACATTTCCAGTTTAGCTGTAATTTAATCGGACAAGATAGAGAAGAAATAGGCATTAGATTTCTAATGTTTGTCTTATCACAGAATATTATTCCAAAACAGCACTCTTGGCTGGGCTGACCAAGCAGCCAAAGGGGAGGCCAAACCTGCACGTTCTCTTTCTTCCGGCCTTTTTCCTTCCTCGCTTCCTTCTCAATTTCACATCTCCGTTGTAAAATTCAATGCTAGCTGTGAAAAAGTCCAAAAGGGTCTTCTCTATCTCTCTCTCCAGCCCTTAGACGCCTCATATATTTTGAATCTTCCAAAGCTCTTCTTCTCAATTTCTTGCCTGCTAAGCTTTTTGCTTTTCTTTTTTATTTTTATTTTTATTTTATTTCTTAGAAAAGTATACTTCTAGTGCTACTATTATCAGATCTCCGTGAGCCCAGTAGTAAACAAGCTCTCTACAATGGCCGGCCGTTATGATCGGAACCCTTTTGATGAAGAAGACGAAGTCAATCCCTTTGCTGTAAGTTTGCTTCCTACTTTACCCTCTAATTTTGTACTGGTTTCCTGTTTTATGTAATTATGCTTGAATTTGTGGGGTTTCTTGGTGGTTAATCTTGTTACCACTTTGTGGGTTTTGGATTTTTATGTGCTTTCGTAGCCGTGAGGTTTTTGTGGACTGTAAGATTCTTGGAAGTTGATAGCATCAGCGGTTCTATCCTGAAATTTGGAATTTTATTATTAGTTTCTCATAATTACTTATTGTTTTCTGGGTTTTTGTCCAGTTAATTGCAAGTTTTCGAATGGAGTTTATGTACTTTTAACTAGGTTGACCTTTGTTTGATTGTACAAATTGATCTTCAATTAGAGCTGAAATCATAAGGATTTTGCTTGTTATTGATCTGCGAGAAGTTTCAAGTGGGTGGATGGGGTGTTTTCTTCTATTTTCAAAATTTTCCCTTTTTTGGTCTGAAAGGGGGGGTGGGGGTGGGTTTTGGAGATAGAGAGTGGGCTTGGGGGTGGGTGGGGAAGAATTTTGCTTCATATAAATGAAGAAGGAAGACGTATTGGTACTTGAACCATCGATAGTTGTAGGAGGCGTTGAATACACGAGTCAGTTATATGTCTGCTGATTGAGGTTGGAGGATTATAGGTAGGATGAAAAGTGATGCTGTCCCCTATTCGTTCATATATAGATATTTGATATACTCCTATTCTTTCAGTACTGCCACCCAAAAAATTTATGCAGTAGAGTGACAGTACTGGCACTGGAGTTCAGAGAAAGAAGTATGATAATTTAGATTATTGGCTTATATGGTTTCAGTTCTTTGACAGTTGGAAAGGCCTTAGCAATTGAACTAGAAAAGTGACTTACAGTGTAATTTGTTGAGGATGAGGCTGTGTTGCTATAATTCTATTTATGCAGTTCTAAGACGAGTCGCTTTACCATGCATAGTCATTCAATATGATTCACTGAGTTTGATGACATGTTTGAATTTATGTTTTTCTAACTTGCTTTTATGTTCAAATTTGTTGCAGGATGGAGGGAAATCATCTGGCCAATCTAAATTTAGTGGAGGAGCATTTTATACAACAGTAAGTACATCTTTACGCCTTTAGTTCTTCAGGTGATATAGTTAAAATGGTCCATTTTAAGTTTGTGATGAATTAAAAGGTTGTATTCCCCACGTTTTAGAGCGATATAAGATGGACAATAGTCATGCATTTGAACTATATCCTAATTTTTTATAAAGTCAGTATTGATAAATCATACTAACTTGGCTTTGTCTATTTACATCGAAAGGATACTTTTGGCATCACATTTTACGTCCTTCAATGCTTTAGAGGAGTTTTTCTAGTTCCATGTTGTGCTTCTGCCAGTGTTATGAATTCATTTGTTTGTGCAGATAATTTAAATGAATTAATTATCTTGTTATTAACTTTTTTCTTTTCATTCTCCATGTATTGATACAAGGGTGGTGATGTCCTCTCTCTCTCTCTCTCTAACTATCTCTCTCACTTGATTCAATTATCTTGTATAATGTGTTACAAAAATTTTTTCCCCTTCAAACATCCCTTTTCCATTTCGAAGGAAGTGAGAAAGCTCATTAATGCCATCTATCTTTCTCGAACTTCAGTCTGGCAGTGTCCCTGCAGCAACAAACTCAAGGCTTTCGCCTCTTCCACCTGAGCCTGCTGATTTCTATAACAGTACTGCCTCAATTGATATTCCTCTGGATAATGCTTCAGTACGTCCAATCCTTAGAATTATCACATGATACCTTATGTTTTTCAATAACATGTAGTTATGTCTAATTTTATTCTGTCTCATTTAGGATTTGAAAAAGAAAGAGAAGGAGCTGCAAGCTAAGGAAGCTGAATTGAGGAGAAGGGAACAGGTACTTATTGACAGAGAATCTGCAATTTGTTGATCTTTGCCTGATGCACTCTATATGTTTCTGCAAGATGATTTTTGCTCTATTACTTAGTTTAGGATTCTAAACAAATTACTTCTAGTGTATGTCGGTTTCGTGATTCTCCTCAAGCATTACCATTTATAATGTTAATAGTCCAGTTATGAATTTTAATGCCTATAAACGTGTTTCATTATTTTCAAACAAGAAGAAAATGGGATTCTTGGTTGTTTCATTGTGTAAAGCCTGGATCTCTTGTTAGCTTATGACATGTTTTGGAATATGATGGTCTTGTTGTAACTGCTCATTATTGTGTCAGATAGCTTTTTGCATATATTCTTCATAGCTTGAGAGTATCTCTAAACCCTTGATTGTACTGTATGAGGCAACTATTCGAAAATTTTTATAAGTTGGTACTAGAGTTCACTAGAGATGTTTTGGCGTTGCATTATCAACTGGTTAAAGGATGCAAATTGGTTCTACCCAACCAACCTTTTCTGTTACCATCCATGGATTTTCTATAAAAAATATTGCAACAACTAAATGTCTCATTACCATATTCAAATGGCTGCTCAAGTTTTTTAACGCTCTCAGAATGCGGGCAGAGACCTGAAATTTTTGTTACCTAAAAGGTTCCATTTGTGGCCGTAGGTGCAGTCCTTATGGCAGTTTCACTTTTTGGCTGATTGTCAACATTGACCGAATTTCCTTCTTTCTCCTTGGAAAACATTGATGTTTACTTTCTAGTTGCTTCTAGTTTGATGGATTGCTAACTTGTACTATTTTGATTTATTGATCCTCTGCAGGAAGTAAGGCGGAAAGAAGAAGCTGCTGCCAGAGGTTCTTTCTTCTCTACTCCTCCTCCCTCCCCCTTGTCCCTTGTTTTAATCACCATGTTGTTACCGCATCCAATTCTACCTGCCTTTGCTTGCTTGGTGCTCAGCGGGGGTGACACCTGAGCTATTGTGGCTAGTCCGCTAATGTCTCTATGTGTAGTTGAACCTTTTGATGGTTTCTTGAACTGGGAGAACATAAGTTTGTTGCTGGTGGCAATCTTCCTACTTATCAAACAAGATTTTGTGTTTTCAACCCCAAAAAAAAAAAAAAAAAAAGGGAAAAAGATAGAGAGATACAGAGTAAGAATTTAATAAAGTAGAAGAATGCATATATGTCCATTTTGTCTTTTCAAAATGTCTTTGACAGGTGGTCTCATCTTTAACACTTTCTCATGGATGATGGATGAAATTTATCTGTCAATCTTTGGTTGCCCATTATTAATATGGGGTTGACTTGTCTTGTTGCCTTGCAGCTGGTATTGTTCTTGAGGAGAAAAACTGGCCACCATTCTTTCCCATTATCCATCATGACATTGCAAATGAAATTCCAATTCATCTTCAGAGACTTCAATATGTTGCATTCACAACCTTCTTGGGTACGTCGTATTTTGCTTAGCCTCCATTGAAGTTTAAGTGATTCACTTAAATACTCAATGTGTTCATGAAATTATTTGTCGTCATTCTCGCCACTGCTGGGATACCTTTCTGCTGCGTGTGAAATTTTTTCCTTCCCCCTTTTATATACTGGGGAGGGGATTTGGACTGGAGTATATTGGAAGCTTATTGGAATCATAGATATCAACTTTATCTCCCATATATCCGGCTGAGTGAAATATTAAAAGAGGAAGATAGCCTTTAGAATTCTTTTTAACATCACTAGGCATTTATTTTCAGGTTTTGTAAATATTGAAATTTATTCTGGCCTGAAAATTCTTGATTGGGAACAAGACTGGTTATACAATGGAAATTCTTTCCCGGTCATTTAAAAGGATTCTAAAAACACAGGCTTTCCTGATGAGTAGGTTATATTACTTGTCTGAATCCATTTCTGACCTAAATACCTTAATACAAGGTTGAAAATTTTGTAATTGAGCAGATGTCCCTACCTATTTTTTTTTTACATTCCTTTTTTCTTTTTTTAATTTTTGTGTTGAGATCTGTGGAAAAATTTGTAACTGTGCATCAATCAACATCTTGGCCATGCTAGTAACCTTTGATGAATTGGGACTGGATCTCATTTGATTGTTCCATTTGCAATTTAAACCTGCAGATTTGCTTTTTTGGTTATTACCTCCACTTAATTGTATTTGTGCTGAGCAGGCCTTGTAGCATGTCTTTTCTGGAATGTCATAGCCATTACCACAGCATGGATTAAAGAGGGAGGTTCGTCCCTGAAAATTTGGTTCCTTTCATTTCTTTGGTCATTTGTCTGGTTCCCATTTTGTCCTGTGGTGTAACCTTTTCAACATTCCTTCTTTGTAGACCCAAAAATCTGGTTTCTTGCTATTATATACTTCATATCAGGTGTCCCAGGAGCCTATGTGTTGTGGTACAGGCCACTATATAATGCCTTTAGGTATGCAACTTTTTTTGTTGATTTTATTTTAGCTGCAGCATTACCATTTATTCTGTTGAACATATGGGGTTAGACAGTCTAAAGTGTCCGTATTCGTTTCTTGACATTGTTAGGAAGTTATCCTTCAATGTGTACTGTTGATATGGGTGGTAGTCAGTTTGACTTAAACCAGCAAAAATGTAGGGGTATTAGATTGGATGTACTAGTTATACTATAGCTAGCTTGATAATTCTTTTCTGTGCTATGAGGTTATGAATGTTGTTTTGGTGCGGTTACATGAGGTTTACCCTGTGCTTAAATAAGGCAATTGGGAGGGTTAGGTCGGTTATGTATATGATGTTTAAGTTTACCTGGATTGATTGGTTTGAGATTTTACCTTTCACAACAGTAACATCTGGACCTTTCCTTTATCGTCAGTTTACCAATTTCACTCGAAGATTTTTCTTGTAATATTAGCAGCACATTCTTATTGCAGGACTGATAGTGCTATGAAGTTTGGGTGGTTTTTCATGTTTTACTTGGTCAGTGCATTTAATTGTTTCCATGATTCTGTTCCACATTAGTAGGTTATGTAAATATGGCTGACATCCTGCCCTTGTTTATAGCTTCACATTCTCTTCGTTGTCTTTGCTGCGGTTGCTCCACCAATAGTTTTCAAAGGAAAATCTCTAGCGTAAGTTCCTTATTCCATTTGTTTGAGCTCTTGATCTTGATATGTTAATTACGTGTCTCAATTTTTTTTTTTGCTAAAAAATGGTGGAGAGAGTGACTCAAAAGTTTTAAGATTAGTATGATTATTTCAAAATTGACAGCTAATCAATATGGCCATTCATCACTCTGCTGATCCCCCTCCCCTTTCATATGATAAGTTTACCTGTAGGGCTATCAATTCTAGTGCTAACAATCTAATATTGTGTGGTTTTTTGGAACAGGGGTATCCTGCCAGCTGTAGACCTCATTAGCAAGCAGATCTTAGTTGGGGTAAATGTCATTCTTATTTTGCTCTCTTGATCATGACTTACAACTATGTAACTCTGCCTTAAACTTCTTTATGTATTGTATCCCCATCTCATCATCTGGTTCTCTAATTGTGTAATAGTAGCAGAAATTTTGGAAGATGTTCATATTTGCATTTTCTCCTTAACAGGTCTTCTACTTCATTGGGTTTGGTCTGTTCTGTCTTGAATCAGTTCTCAGCATTTGGGTTGTTCAGGTTTAAATTTGTTGCTTGTGCTTGAAGTTACTCGGTTATATTACATTTTCACCCTTCTCCTTCCCTGTTCTACCTAAAGAGTATGAAAAGAAGGAAAATTGTACTTAATTCTTTCTGCTGGCTCTTGCTTTCTCATACTGCAGCAAGTGTACATGTACTTCCGAGGCAGTGGAAAAGCTGCAGAAATGAAGCGAGAGGCTGCTAGAGGAGCGTTGAGAGCTGCAGTGTAATGCGTCCAACTGTTCAGCCTACTGGCAGTCGGTCATCAGGTGTTGGTTGGGGTTACTGTGCTTTTATGGCTCTTGAGAGCAGTGGATCTTACATCTACTCGAGTGTTCATTTTTTGTTTAGTCATATTTGTTTTTACAGAAACTACACTTAGGACTGATTGTTGGACATATGACAAGGTATACCAGACCTGCTGTATGCTGAAGCTATAGACTCTGCACCTCTGTAAATTTGTCGCTGAGATTCAGTTTATTCAATTTAGTCTCATTGAGCGCTTTGTGTTAGTTTGTTCTTGACTTATGCTATAGATAAAGGTAGGTTTCATAATGCCCCTTTAAGAGGGCATCTAAACTGCTGACAACAGATTATTGTTAGCCCTGTTTGCGTAAGCCAGTAGGTTTGAGATGCAGCATTTTCGCCCTCTGGTTCATTCCAAAGGGCATATAGCACGAGGAAAATGGATGGGTATCCATTTAAAGCGCGTCAATCGGCGGATAATCATGAATAACTGTGTCAATATACATCTAATAAATATTTGATTGCATAGGACATGTGTCAATTTTCAATGAAAGGGACAGAGGAACAGAGAAAAAATACGGACGGAGACGATTTGAAACCGTGTCGGGATGGGGACCTTTTGCCCATAATAATACGTACTCCGTACGGTGTATTATCCAGTAGTATCCGAAGTTGGGTGTGATGAAAATGATGCAGATACGCGAATGCACAAGGACATTAATGGAGTACTTTAAATAGTGATCTTGTTGGCCGAAGAAAAAGTTTGATGAAGAAATCGTACTATTTATTTTTAATAGACAAATAATAGACAAAAAACACATAGGTGTAAACATGCGCAATCAAATGTTGAGGATGATTCAGGTGAGATTGGTGTAGACATGGACACAATGTCACGATCGAGAGTTCGTAACCATGCATTAGCATAATTTTCTGCCAAATGTCATCGGTGATTAATTTTATTTATTTATTGTTATGTTTTTCCTATTGCAAGTATAGGAATATAATTGTGTTTAGTTCAGTTAGAAAATATTCATCGTATTATACAATACACATTCGCACGTATTGTCCAAAACACTTTTCCATATTTGTACATTTCAAAAACATTCTAAAAAATGTTTCAATAATTGTATAAAACACTTAATAAATTTTTAACATAGAATACTTCATGAATTATACTTCAATTTTTGAAAAATTTTAAAATTTGAATGAGGATAATGACACACATCTGAGTCATATACAAAATAAGAGCAATGGGTCTCATAATAAATGTAGATTTATACATATTTATGTAATGATATGATAAAATTTTAATAAATTTAACATCCTACATACAAAAATGAGTTTAAAATTAGTATAAACATAATACAAATTTTGAAAACTGTAGTAATTTTTTTTTTTTTTTTTGCATTTTTAGGTCCGAAATCTTCAAATGCATCGGTACTATTTCCATACAAATTTATATGCATAATTTTGCCTGGTATGTACTTTTATGCTGAACTTTGAATCAATTTGCAATACATTTACGTCTATTATCTCTCATATAACATTCGTCTCATTATTTTACCAATTATGGTATTTATATAGGATATTATATAAATTTTTTTAAAAAAATAACAGTGTAGCACTTTTTTGTAATTTGATACGTGTGACATAATAAATTGATTAAAAAACATATTTATAATATAGTCAAATACATTTTTTTAAAAAATAAATAACAGGATATTCATACAACCAATGGGAGATAATAGCAGAGAAATGCGAATGCAAACAAGGCGGCAACGCAGATTGTCGTGGGCGGAGACAGGCAACTTACGGTGGCCACTGGCCATTGGTGGGAACAATTTCGGCGTAGAAGTCTTTGTAGTCTCCAGCAAGAAAGCGCGTTTCCTGGGAATATAATCCTTATTTTGCCGGTAGCCCGGCATTGGTAATGCCAAGCAATAAAGCCATTTTAGCCGGGAATGATTCACACAATCTTGTGATGATAAGACTTCGAAGAAATTGATAGAAACACCATCCTCATCATGATAGTAGATAACGTGCAAGTTGAAAAAAGATTATCTTCGGCATATACATATATATATATATATATATATATCCCTTGGATTACTCATCAGCATTTGCCTGTGGATGTGTGGGTTTTTGTCAACTTCTTATACAGCATTACCCAACTGTAATGCTGACTTTCTAGTTTCTAACTATACCGACTCTCCCAAGCCTCCAACCATTGATGATTTTTTATTTTCCTGAAACATCCTGTATTGTATTACCATTTGCGTACAATATCATAACAGGGATTACAGAAACTGCAATTTTTGGACTGTAGCATTGTTTGGATTGGAGTTCTCCACTGAAAAATTTTACGTTTTCCGTGATCATATTTCCCAATTATCCTTTTATCTCACATACATTAAATTGCTACAATATTTTTTTTAATAAAAAAATTTAAAATGGTTTTTTTTTTTTTGAAAAATTTTAAAAAATGACAATCCAGACAAGAAGCGAGCTTTCCATTGAAGTTGATTCCCTTGAATCGCTACATTATATCTAAAGCTTTCCACTGAAGTTGATTTCCCTCCACTTGGTATAACAGGTCTTAAACCATTCCATCCATCTTTAGATGCGTTCAGGCATATTCATCGAGGAAAAATTCATCGAGAAACACAGCCCGTTTGGATTGCTATTTCTTGAATAAAAATATTTTTGTAGTGATTTAATGTATGTGAGTTAAAAGATGATTGAAAAATATATTCATGAAAAACGTAAAAGATTGTTGGAGAAAAATGGCAATCCAAACAAGAATCTTTTTTATTTTTTTTATTTGGGAACGTGAGAAAAAAAAATCAAATGTGAAATCAAAAAAATTATTCCAACCAAAAAAGATCAGAAAAATACATATTATATATTCACAACTTATCGGAACAGACAGAGTCACATTATATCTAGACACCTTTTCAATTTAATTTTACTATTTTAAAAAAATTAATACTTGAACCACCTGATATTGAATATTCCTAGCACTCATTCTGCAGCATCATTTGGTCTTTAATACAGACAGAACGAGAAGCAAAAAAGAAAGGTGATGGTGGAATTTAAAGGACAATGCTTTAATACTGAGCCAAACGGACAAAAAAGTTAAAAGATGTTCCATCTTTACTTTCTATAAATGCTACCGTTAAATTTACCAAGTTCAGTTCCATCCTTGGCAGCTCATCCCTTCTTCTCGTCATTCTTTTACTTTCCTTTTAAGATTCAAATGATCCATTTTCTTGTGCTTGTCAATCCCAACTTTTTTTTTTTTTTTGGTAATTAAAACTTTGGATGGGTTCAGCTCCGGTCACCACCACGGGTTAGGACAGGCATCAGGGACTATAGATCGTTTACAGATGTACTCACGACCTTTTGTGAGAAAGTGGTCCGTCCTTACCAACTGAGTCAACTTGTATTGGCTTAATCCCAACTTCTTTAGAAAAGGAAAACAACACAAAAGGTATTGTAGTATTCTAAAACATTTCGAGAGGTCAAAAACGTACTCCTAATGTTCCAATTATAAGACTGATAAAAGGTTGTTGGTTCTACCACTACACGGACTCTTCGTATTGCCACAATAGATGAACCATTTAACACATTTGACACATTTTTCAGTCGATGACAGATTAACACGTGAATAACTTGCAAATCATGATCTTGACCTCTGTGATCTTGAAACCTACTCCAGTAAACATAAGCATCTACAAATGGACAGACTAGAATGATCTTATGCTCTGTTTGGTGCAAGATTGGAGAGTGTTTGAAGTCCAAATTTACTTCTTGTGTAACGTAATGTAGATTGAAGTGCAAAAAGATCTGTTTTCTCAAAACACATTAGCACTGAAATTCAGCCAGAAAAAGAACAGTCATATTGCAACTACTAGATTTTACAGATCTTGACATGAACAAATCCTACAAGATTTATCTATCTATGGCAATTAACTATAACAATTAACACCATACGTGGGCTCTAATCAAATTCTACTCTCTAGCTTATCCGATTTGCAAACGGGATTTTGCTTAGCCAAAACTGCACGACCAAAACTCTTGAAGTCGAAGTTGCAAGCATGCTCCTCTGGATACCTATGAACGCAGCAGAAACTTCCCCCGCATCTGCTGCAACCAAAACCGATTACTCCTACCCTCTTGTTGCAGCACTCGCATCTTTTCCTAGACCTACAAACTTCTGCTTCTGCTTCACCTTGCTTATCAGCATCACAAACCGTAGAATCGTTTCTTGCTGAAGGAACAGGCAGAGCAAGGACAAAATTCTTGGCTGCTACTTCTGCAGTTTCTTCTACTTTTTCTTCGAGACGACCTTTGTAGCACTTTGAACACAGATTTTCGGTAGCTGGGCTTCCATAGAAACCGCACCCTCCGGCACACAACGGTGGATCCATAGCCAGCTTTACCCTCAATCAAAGTATTGAACTAAATAGAGCGATGGTGATGGTGCTGTTCAATGATAATATGTTGGATTACTTTTTGTTAAATTTGTAGGGCTGGACGGGGTTTTGATTCGTTTATGTAGAGTTAAAAGAGCTATTTCTAAAGAATGATGGGATTAGGAAAGCAGAAATTGTTTGGTCCCTTCCAGGATTAGGCAATAATCCTTTCCCTAGTAGGATTTTAGTTTTGAAAGTCTTCAAATCTCCAACTGGGCTGTAATTATCCATTCGATAACAGAAGAAGTGAGACGGTGAGGATCCTTTCTGGAACATGGATAGATAAGGAAGGTTTTCCAGTCCTTAATCCATTGAATAACATCCAAGGTTAGAGAAAACCAAAATCACAACCGACATCAGAGTTGGGAGTAACCGAAATCAAAGATCTCACCAGTCTTTTGTCGTCTATCTTAAATTGGAGACTTGGTTACAATTTAAATTCTGGTTAATATCATGACCCAATCGAAAGTTAGCTACGGAAAATAACAAAGTCAGCAAACATCGAATGCGTAGCAAGAGATGCCTTGCATTCCATCCATGTACCATTAAACTCGTTACAAAATCAAGAAAAGAAGTAGAAAACCAGCTTTAATGAATGAAGCAGGAACAATAGACCAAACATCCAACCAGCTAATCTCGATCATCACTTCATCTTTACAAGAAAGTAAAATTAAACCTTCAAGAATTAAAATTGCCAAGCATAAATCACTCCAAGAAAAGACAAATATTCACACCCAAGTTTACCATAATACCTCACAATATCTCATTGGCTGAATAATTAAGTTCACAGAGTCACACATTACACCAAGTAACATTACCATAAGTTCACATTACATAGGTTTTTTTCTTTATATATTCGTATTAATACTTAAGATGCTTCTGAACTATAGAAAAACTCACTAGGACTTGCAACAAAAAGCAGCCACCATTCCATTTTCTAGTTTAGAAGTAGTAGTAGTAGTAACAACCAAGCCAACCAAGCCAGCCAAGCCAAGCCATAGAGGAGCCCAAGCCATAGAGGAGCCACCAGCTTAAGTGCTTAACAATAAGCAACACATTTCTTGCAATCCATGGTGCAGCCACCGCCACCGCCACCGGCGCCGTACCCTTTTCCGGATCGGCTGAATGAGCTGAAGCACTTGGCGGGACACGTCAGCTTCTTCTTGTAGCAGGGGCCTTTCTCCTTGCACACAATGGTCGGCCTTATGACGCCACCTCTGCCGTACCCTCCGGCCGGACCTCCAAACCCGGCTCCGTACCCCCCACCAACAGTTCCGACCCCGGGTATGTTGAACCCACCTCCCGGTCCAAAGAACCCTCCATACCCGCCGTTGTCATCACCACCTCCGCCTTTGCTCTGCTGGTCGGGTCGCGCTGCGAAGGAAGAGGAGGCCGTGAGGATCAAGATGGCAAGGATGACAGAAGTGGCTGCTACGGAATTCATGATTTTGGAGGAGAGAAGTTTCTTGTTTTGTGGGATTTTTGTTTATCTGACGTTACGAGTTAATTTTGTTCAAAGGAGCTAGTAGGAGAACACTAAGGCGAAGAGGATTTAAGTAGTAAATGGGAGTTAAAAGAGGCAAGCATTTAAGATGGGGGAGAGTGAATAAACTGACAAGTGGATGGCGGTTGGGGCTATTGGCACCTTTTCTTTGCATGAGCTGTGTGTGTCTGTGTGTGTGTGTACTGCTGCGGCACTTGGTACAAATACAATGGCGCCATTGTGCTGAGTCTGTTGTATTTGGTATGAGAATTGATGTATTGATGTACAAATATGCCTTTGTATTTTGAATAAGAAAAAGTTTAAATGAATTCGGGGTCAATTACTATTACAGATCAGCGCACGCTTCTGAAACTATGAGTCGCTTATAATAATTCTTACAAATAGTCTATCAATATAACACTCACGATTATCAGTGAATTTTCACGGGGTCATAAGTTACTTACAAGAATTTTTATAGATGACCTACTAATACAATACAACGGTAGGATTTAAACACACGACTTTCTATGAAATTGTGTTAAGTAGCCGACTTGTGTTGATGATGTACATACATGTACGAACTCGTGTATGAAAACAACAATTTTTACTATTGTGCGTGACACAAATTCTTGCAGAAATGTATGACTGATAATAGTTAAGAAATGAGTATCTAAAAACGTAAAATTGGGAATCCCTAAATTTAGTATTGATATTTTATATTGGTAAATATTTTACGTAGCGAATGATGATTGATTCTCCCTATTGCAGAGAATTGGCTGCTAGTGGAACTTGTACATTAAATCTTATAATTAACTACACACACCAATCAGGCAACCTGTTCGGACCAACCACTAACTGGCAGTGTGACTATTTGTGTGTAAATGAAGGGTAGGTTGGGGAAAGGGAACATTAATTATTGACATTCTTGTAAAGAACCATTATGCTAATAAATAGGTTGACATTTGTTGGATGTTTCCCTTTCCTTCCCACTCCACTGTTCCTTGTGCGCGTTGTTTGGATAGTTTCCAGTGGGCTTTTGACACCAGAGGGGCTACTTGTGGCTGGGACAAATGGGTTGAAGGTGGTGGTGGAATTGGTCCAAGTGTGCTATAGTGGAAGGATGTGTTGTCATTATTATCCAAAAGTGTAGAAATGACCCTTAACGAAATTTGATTGGTATTTTGCTCTACGTTTACTGTCCTTAAAACTGAGGATTGAGGGCTCGATTCATGTCTGAATTTTGTTTTCCTCTTACTTTCTTCCCTTGCATTTCTTGCTAATACAACATTTTCTTGAAGAAAAGATGGTGAGTGTAGTTATGCTGCTATTGATCCATGAAGATCGGTTTGGCTGCATTATTTTGTTGTGTAACGTTATAGGCATCTCAATTCGGTGCATAGGCACTTGGTGCAGAGTTTTGGACTGCGATATGATGCAGGGAACGCATCCGAGGAGGAAGAGGACCAGTCTATCTCTAGGGTTTTGCACAATTCCTTTTGTGTCGAGCTTCCACTAGGAAGATATGGACCATACTCTAATTTTTTATTTTTAAAATTAGAAGTAATGAAGTATCGTGTTATATAAGTGAAGACAATTGTAAATTGGTAAGAATAAAACTTGATAAGAAAATTGGTAAGAAATTTTTTTTTGTACGAACTTTAGGAAATAGTAATTCAAACGGTTCTTATGATGAATCTCTAATCATTGCTCAGTCGTGACACAAAATGAATTGAACCCCACAAGTCACCTTTGTTACGTTTGTAGCAGCTAGTTCTAAGTGAGAGTAATTAGGACATACTAGTTGTTGAAGAAATTCATGTTCCATGAAACTTTAATAATATGTCTAAGCACCAAATTTTTGTGCTTATGACTTCTTATCTAATCATAACATTCCACAAGACAGATATAGACATTCTCAGAGTCTCAATTGAACCAAAAACAGAAGAGGCGGAAAAGGCAACAGGTAACTTGACTTACTCGTCTTGGTTCGTTGAACCAGAAATTTCTTTTAAACTAGAATGGGACGTAGATAGCATTTATAATTAAGTTACTATAAAAGGTGAAGTGATGCAAGGGCAGACACTTCCAGTTCCAGTGTCATTACTTGTTTGAATGGTCCAAATTCCACTCTTTTTCTTTGTCTACTGAAGATGACTTTTTTTTCCCCCT
This sequence comes from Gardenia jasminoides, assembly GCA_013103745.1. Taxonomy (NCBI): domain Eukaryota; kingdom Viridiplantae; phylum Streptophyta; class Magnoliopsida; order Gentianales; family Rubiaceae; genus Gardenia; species Gardenia jasminoides. Next base: position 5,059,022 of record CM023095.1, read on the forward strand.
TCTCACAGTGCTTTATTGTACATAGCAAAATTTGAACTAGTATAAATTTAAAAAATAAACATCATGAGGTGCAAACTAATATGAGATCCCATGGTAACCTCAATAGATTGCTAACAGCTAGTTGCCGTAAAGGTGACTGTTATACCGACCAATGTTTGTACAGTGGGAAATGGCTTGTGTCCCTTAATTATGAGATCTCAGGTTTGAAACTCATGGAAATAGAAAAAATAACGTTGTGAGAGTTTCCTCCCGCAAGGACCCAACGCGATTCGAACAGGATTAGTCGCAGATTATAAAAACTAAAACGGATACGGACACCTTGTGGTTTATACCAAAAAAAAAAAAGGTGATTACTATCTTGACTTGAATCTTATTTGAGGGTCAAGCAAAAAGTAAAGGATAACCTAAGAAAATATGAGAAAAAAGCTCCTGAAACTGTTTAAAAATTGTCAAAAAGAAAAGCAGAAGACAAAGTTAATTCATATTCATTACATTCTTCAATGACCTTGTCTAATATATCTCTTAGTGCAAGGGTTAAATGGGGAGTACATGTTTATTCTTTGTAAAAATGAATTATTCAGGACAAAAGTCTATTAATCGATGGATAACACTTTTGCAGTATGTAAACTAGCAAAAAATCCCTTTTAAAGCATCTAGTGTGCTTGTGCCTTGGACACTGTTTAGAAAATTATTTTTGTATTATCTTATGTTAAATAAATAGCCCCACTTATAATTAATTTCTTTCATATATCAATCAAATTCAAAGAACTTGTACGTGTGAAAAATAAAATGTAAATATAACATGGAAAAGAAATGGAAACATCAGGGGCCATGAATTTATCATAGCCGTCCAAACCGTATACTGCCAGGGGAGAGGGTTGACTAGAGAACTAAAAACGAGAACAGAGTATTCAAAGCTAAAAAGAATCAGATTTCGATACATTAGATTTAGGGTGTTAAATATTTGTACTTTGAAAGGTCCACTATCAATGCACATGGCATAAATTCTGACCTAACGTTCAAGAGTGCAATCAAGACTTCCTAATTAAGAAGAAGGAATTTGGTGAGCGGGTATCAAAAATTAATGATACTCGTACATATTGTCCGGCAGACGATCAGGAGATCATTCAATGAAAATGAAATTGGTGGATGTAGGGTTGATTATTTAAGAACCCAAACTTATTTGGACAGGATGGATATGTAAAATATGAGATTGGATCTACCTGAGAGAATAATACTCAATAATACCTATTGATATTATGGGTCTAATTGGGACCCTTACGGAAGTCTCGTGGTTTTTCTTTTCTCCAAAATCTAAGAATAGTGGTTTGCCTAAAGGTCGAAAACCATCAAATTTTCCAGAACAGTTAATGGTAATATGTTTGTGTCTTGTAGTAATAGTGCAGGGTTGTTTGTGTGTGTGTGTCTTTAGCACTAGATGACAAAAATACTACTACTATACTAGTAAGTGTGTGTGTGTTTGGGTTTATTTTAGTTTTTGACTTTAGTCGTTTTGTGAGGTTTCCCATATGTTAAAACTAGAAAATTGGTCGTAACTAGTTCTTATCTATGTACTTTTATTTGCATCAAAGTTGGTATTTTATGAATTTCACGTTAGTAAATTTTGTTTAGTTTAAAAAATTATCACACAATATGTATATGCACACAGAAGTATATAACTTTTACAAGGTAAAATAAACTAACTAAATGATGTTAAACAGAGGAAAAGCAACATTGAGACGTTTGATCAAAGAAAAAAAAGTTAAAAAAATAAAATAAGAATTATTGGATATTTAGGCGGTATTAAAATGAGATAGACCCATCCCATTTTAGTACCGCCAATATTGATGCCATAATCAATATTAGGCCTGTTTAGATATAACCCATATTTTACAAGTTGATTAAATCTAACTCAAATTCCGCCCGTTTGCCATCAGGTAGATGATGCCCTTTGTCACTCTCCCATTGCAGTTTAGGTCCTTAAATTGATTATTCATTTCATTGAAAAAGCAAATATGTGAGTTGGAATGACCAAAACCCTCCCTTGCGCTTATGATTCCGATTCCCATTCTTATTCGGGAAGTAGGAATCATGTAGTAGAATAACAAGAAGGGCGGAGGCACTAGGTCACTGGGGAGCTGGAGGACTCATATAACTGCCTATTGAATTAAGCATCAATGCAGGCAGACAAGGCTCGAAAAGTAAATTCATTGTTTGGACTGCAGTTTCGAAGAATTTTTATATTTTTTATGACCATATTTGTCAATCACTTTTTTATGTAATATATATCAAATCATTATCGTAGATTTTTTACAAAAATTTTAAAAAATAAATCTAAACGAACCTTCTTTTTTTTTTTTTTTTTCTCAATCTGATTCTAGAAGTCACATGCATTTGTTGATTTTTTCGTGAGCCAGTCTAGGCTGCATTATGGTCAATCAGCTGTCATCAATGGGCTTTAAATTTTGTACCACTATACCAACTAGACCACACGGTTCCTATATTAAGATGAGCAGATGAAGTCAAGTTCGTCCGACCCCATTCATGGCCATCTCTGATTAAACAAGTAGCAGTATTGTAGACTTTTTTCATCTTTTTGTTGACTAAACCAACTTGCTGCTGGAGACATCATCTCATGTGTCCATACGTGTGCCTGCCTCCATGCATAATTTGCATAAATTTCAATGGCCCTGTCGGTTCCTTTTACTCATTTATTTAAACAAATTTGACTAAAAATTAATTTCACTGGTATCAGAAAATCTTGTTTGAAGATAAGGGATGAATGTGACGTAGGAAATGTGTTAGACAAATCCCCCAAAAAATTTCCCCAAAGATCTGCTCCTATGAGTCATTTTGCTTTCTAGCTGGAATGCAGAATCTTGGTTTGCATTGAGCTTGACATTTTTTGTACTTATTTTTGGGTCGAGTTGTTGATGAATCCACTGGTATGGGCAAAGTTGCATTCCCAGATGACAGAGACAGAACTGCGCTTGTCAAATATGGCTACTGCATGAAAATGAAGTCCAGGCGCCCAAAGTGTATTGTACATACTACCAGTAAAAGAAAAACTAGATTGTCAAAGCCTTCTGTGGATGGTTTGGACTGAGTATTTCAATTTCTTCTCAACTTCAGTTCAAACTATGGTTTTTGATACTTCAGATTTCTGGGATATGCATATGCTGAATCAGAACATCAGAGTTATCCTCTTTCCTGGATCAGCACAACAATTTAATAATGCTCCAATCCTTTACATGAGAGAATGGGAGAGCAGTAGACATCATGACGCACTAGTCCATGTGATTAGTAACTATCATTTCGCAAGATTGAGCCCATCTGACCTGGGAGAGGCAGACAGTCCATATATAGTGGAAAGGTACACTAGTGGCATCACACTCAAGTCAATTCTTGTTATTGGAAGGAACTTAAAATTAAGGGTAAGATACTTATAATCCTTATAGTTTTACGTAACGCTAGAATATCTCTCTAAAATTTCAAAATAGCCACTTAATCCCCCTATTAGTTATGTAAAGTATAAAATGGATGGAATGTATAATCAGTTACGGCGCTTATACCAAATGTATTCTAAAAACGCGTGTGATAAAATCTTAATATCCACACAATCCTCTTATGCTTTGTATAAATATTCATTTTACCCCCTTGTGAATTTTTACAATTGTCTACGTAATTCTCCTATACTTTTATATAAAGTGATTAAGCTATCGATTGATTTAACATTTAATTAATGGCATTATCGTTATTTCAACTAGCAATATTACATAGACTATTTTTCGTCAAATTTTCATTTTACACAAAACCATAAGGCGATGAAGTGGACATTTTAAAACGTTAAGGGGGTCATACGGCAACGGACAAAACTATAGGGAGTTAAATATATTTTACCCTAAAATTAATCATTCATATGTAAAATAGGTTGTTTGGATGCTAAAATATCCTAGCATCCTGCAACTCAACTGAGAACAAGATATCAGTAATTACAGAACATCCGGTGGCAGCTTCATACCAAAAATTATGGATTTTATTTCTCAAGTATTTTACAAGATATATATTTTTTTCGGGTTAATCACAATTAATCCCCTTAAAGTATACCTCATTTCTCATTTTATTCCATAATCTTTTGTTCGTTTCACTTTATCCCCTATTGGACAAAATTATTCCCCCCCCCCCCCAATTATTCTAAACTCTTGTTGTTTCTCTTTATCTTTTGCTTTTTTTCTTTTCCCTTCTTTCCTTGTTTATTTTCTTTGTCTCTTTCTTCTTTCTTTAATTCTTTCTTTTCCTCACAAGAAACTTCACCTTAGTGGTTGAAGTTAAAAAAATAGGAATTGTAAAGATCTATCTTCTATCCAATTGATTACAAAAATATTCAAAGTAGTTTCCCGAAATACCATTTTTTAACCTTTTAATTCTTTTGCTTGTTCCCCTTTACATTTCAGTTTCTTATTTTATTCTGAAGAAAATATCACAAGATGAATTTGAGACCTGATTAGTAATCATTAATTGCAATTTATGGCAAATAAAATCATTAAAAATTAGCTTTTGATGCCTTTTAAAACTTCATCTGAAAATGAAATTACAAATTCAAGATAAAATTTTTCATTGAAATGAAGTTTTTGATTGGAAAGGATGGAAGAGAGGATATGGAAGAAAGAAAAAAAAAAAAAAGAGGGGAAAAAGGAGAATGAAAAAAGATAAATGAAAAATTAAAATAATAAAAGGGTAATTCTGTCCAATAAGGGGTTAAATGATAAAAATTAAAGATTAGGGGCTAAATTGAGAAGTGGTATACTTTAAGGGGATTAATTGCAATTAACCCTTTTTTTTTTCCTTCTTCTCGATAGAAATTTGGACAGAGGCTAGACGCCCGACGCCCGTAGTTTTGTGGAACAGGATAAGTACTAAAAATTAGCCCTCAGGAAAATACTGAAAAATGGGCCCTCAGGAAAAGGCTGATCTTTATCTTTCCAAGAATAGGTTGCCCTTGAATATTCACATGATGATGACTATTCCTTTTTTGGTAATAAAAGGATGGCTTAAAATAAAAAATAATTAAGTCAGTACATAACAAATTTGCCTGGGGAAAGAAACACCCCTCAGATCCTTACATGATGACTACTCGCTGTGTAATATGACGACTATTTTTTTTTTTTTTTTGGGTTGGGGCTGCAGACTCTTTTAAGAGAGGTTGATTACATCACGAGGATGAGGAAATAATGAAATTCCTAATTGGAGATTAAGACTAGTTTTGCATGTAATATCCTCATACATGTTACCCTCCTCGTAAAAAGTGGCTAAATTTGCATTGCAGTCATGATGATCCGCTAGTTTTCGAGTAGGGGTATTCATGGATCGGATAACTAGTTCATTTGTAATTTTGTTGACCATATATAACCGTGATCGATTAATCTTTGGATAGGTTGGGTATAGGATAACTTAAATTCCTTATGTTTATGATTAAAAAATTAGATTAATAAGCACAATGATACAATACATGGAATTATTTCTATTTAAGGCCAACTCATTCAGACTTTTTATTTTATCCTTCCATTTCGAATGTCTTATTGGTGGAATTTTAGAAAACAAACCGTTTTCTTTCTTCTTTTTTTTTTATAAAAAAGAAAAAGGAACAAAATGAAATTTTTTTTGAGATACAAATCTTTTACAATTGAAGGATATTGATTCATATATCTAGATAATTATGGCACATGTGTAACATGCATACATACAGGATGAAGACATGAATGTAACACTCAAAAGGAAAAATATTTTATGTAGAAGTTACATATAACATTACCAAAATTAGTGTCAAATGAGCCATTCAACTCTTATTAAAAATCATGTATTTAAAGTGACAATAACTATAAAAGATTATAATCCTAGTAAATGGCCTCTCTTTAATATAGCAATAAATAGTTAAATAGTTATGGGTTGAGGTTTGGGTATCAATTACCCTAATCACACTCATAAATATGCAAGTAGATTCAAATGACCATGGTTTTTAAATGTTTAAAACCATACTCTAATCTATGTTTTCAAGTAGATTCAAATAAACTAACCGTTTCCAATACTCTAGAATGGTTGCCCTATTTTTTCAATTTGGACCAATTTGATTTTCTCAGCTTCTCATTTTTTTTTTGACTTTTTTAGCCTTTAGCTTCAAAACAAACATATATATCTCACCTCCAATTATGATTTCACTTTCTTCTAACAACCTCTGTCCAATTTGCTAAAAAAAAAAAAAAACTCTGTCCAATTTAATAAATTTGAATTATTTTTTATGCCTAATGTAGATTCAATTGTTACATTAGTAGGTTTATTACTTTGCTAGAAACTAAAAAAAAAATTATTCATGAGAAAACAATTGCTGCAATTTTTTTATTTGTCTTTAATTGAAAATAAATACACAATTGCAGGTGTATAATCATTGTTAATCTTAATCACTATTTTAAATAGTACCTATCATTTCTTTAATTATGCGAAATATACCATTTGATGAATATTATCACATTATAATAAATTAAGATGTGTAGTAGTTGAATATTTTGAATACAATAATTGTTTGAAATAGATATGAATAACTATGCAGGGATATTGTTATGAATTATTTATGCATTTTGTAGAATAGGATTTCAAAAAATTATTTATACATTTTCTAGGTTAATGATAATCATAATAACAACTATGATTCTGTGCTAATCCATGGACGAAATACTAATTACGTATTAAATTGAAATAGCCGTTGTTTTCCCTACATTGATCAGTTACAAGTATGCTGTCAGTTGGACCTAATTGCTGAGTTCTGCAATGTCCAAATTTAGGCCCAATTAAAAAGAAATATATTGGATTTGGACTTGGCCTATTCTTTTTCAAATATTATGGCTTAAGCTCGACCCTTTTATTTCATTTCAACAATTTCCTATCTAAAGAATTATATTCTTCTACATATATAAACATTAATCACTATTATACATTTATTAAATAATAGTAAATTGTTAGATAATGAGTAATTGTCTACAAATATCAAATTTAGTACTTACTAAACTCTTGTGTATAACCTTTTGCATTAAATATATGGATACGCGAGCCAAATTTATATTTCGCTTAGTATTTCCAAACTCAGCTCATTTTAACATTGGGCCTACTATTTTGCCCAATATATCTAGCCAATCCATAGAGACTGTCAGCTCATCTCATTAATTATGTGGTCAAAAGGTCTGAAATCGGACCAGCTCGGCCCTATTGACAGCCTTAGTTCCAAGAAAAGACACTTCTCCGCTCCCATTTTGTTGAACCCAAAGTGCCGCACCAGTTGAAGGCCAGAAAAGCAATGCCCATAACTCGGTTAAACCACTTGCTTACGGGACAGGTGGGAGTTGCTCAAGTGCACTATAGAGGCTCCTGCCAAGTATTTAACTTACAAAATATAGGCCGCAAATGACTCGAATTGCTTGCTAGCGAAGCTTGACTCAAGTTCGAATAACACCAAGTTCAAGGCTAACTCGAGCAGTTCATATATAATGTAAAGCTCAAGCTCGACTTTGACCTCGAACTTGGTAAAATTGGTTGAGATTGGCTAGATTAGGTCAAAATTGGACTTGACTCGACTCAATTCGTTTACGGTTTACATCCTGTTTATGTACTAGATTGGGTCATTAAATTTGAAAATGATTTTTTCATTTTCTTTTCGTGAAACAGCAGCATTACTGGGAACCCATGAGAGCCTCTGGGAACAAATAGTAATTTCCCTATCATTTGTACAAAGTACCCCCAGGGTCTTTAACTTTTCTTGATCACTCAATTACAATGCACATCAAAGACTAGAACTGTTCCAGCTATCTTCCACAGCGCTCAGGATCTTCTCATGTAATCCAGCTCCAGCACAGGCAATTATACCCCGATCAAGACCTTCCAAATATATGCCTTTGGAAAAGTCTAGTGGCTGTCCTCCAGCATCAGTTACCACACCACCAGCCTCTTCAATGATTACCACTCCAGCTGCATGATCCCATATCTTCTCCTTGTAACCAGTCCTGGCAAACTTCATGAAAACCTCAGCATCTCCTCGGGCTATGGCTGCATACTTCACCATGCTATACAAACGTAATGGTTGGTTCCTGTACAGGATGAAATACTCCATAATTTTTCAAACTCTGTAAACATGTGTCTCTTGTAAGCATATAATTAGTAATGCATTAATCCATAAGAGGTTTGGTAAAATTGCAATGCCTTAAACTCACTAAGAAAAGATTTTCACAAGATTTATCAGCCAGCATCACATTTCATAAAGTAATTAAGAGGAACGGAAAAATGTATGCACCTCATTCCAACACTATGTGCTAACCCTGCTGTGAAGGAATGACTAGAATTTGCCTTCTCAACTGGTTCACAGAAGGTAGCCATTGCAGGGTTGCCAATGGAGGATACTTTAATCTGCCTTGCGGAGTTTGGCCAAACAAACTTCTTATCTCCATGGAGTAATGTCTGCATCCAGGCTTTGCCACTACCCTTCCTAGCATAGATTACAGACCCCTTGGCATAAGCTTCTGATGTTGGTGAGGTCAATCTAGATAAAAGTCTGCGGTAACCATTTTGATAGCTCAGCCAATCCTTCTTCATTGGGTAATTTGGGCATCCAAGTACTCCTATGACAGGTTCTCCATCTTCTATCAATGCCAGACCAATGGCATACTGATCCCCACGTACAAACCCCAATGTGCCGTCAACAGGATCCAGAACCCAAAACCTTCCACTTTGGCCACCTCTTGAGTTGCATCGACTGATTGCATTAAGAACCTCTCTCGTATCAAGAGGCCTCGATGGAGTTTCCAGTCCCAATAGTGGGGCTTTGGCTAAACAGTGATTCACTGTTTTTACCACATTTTTCAGTAGGTCAGCTGATCTAGCCTTTGCGAGTACCTCAACATCTTCTTCAGCAACAATTGAAACATTTTCTCTGCCAAAAGCCTCAGAAAGGACCCAACTTATTGTTGCTTGGACACTCCAATCTGTTTGCATTATATAAATATGACAAACTGAATTAGCAATCCTACCTTACCTCATGGGCATTGACGAAGAAAGAGATGGAACATCTAGATGTTCTATGAAAATTGAAGATATATAATGGTGGCCTAATTAAATAAGGGAAGCGTATACTTGACAGAAGGTAAACGACCAACAATTTTTGGAAATTATTTCAGATGATTATGCAAAACATATACCTATTATAGAGCTTCCCATCAAGGCTTAACCACTTTGAGACACAGCATATGAGTAAAAATGGACATCGGCAAGATAGCATTGACTTTATCAGCTTTGCACAGGGATACATTTTTGGTGGTATTATACATGAAGACTGTGGGATCTCATCAATTCCAAATTAGTACCTCTAGCAAGAACATAGTCATTAACTTTGACAAACTTTGAAATGATTAATAAGGTGAGGAGGGGGTTGGGAACAGTATGTAACTTTGGACGAACCAGTCATGTGTATGATTTTTTGCTTCTTTATTACTCGCAGTTGCTTCATATGCAGGGCACTTTATAAATTCATAAACCAAATTCCATCAGATGCTGAATTTACATGAGCAGCTTTTCTGTGGAAGAGGGTGCAAATTTGCAGGTAGTAAGAACAGCATATTGTCATACACATAATTTCACCTAAACTCCTATATGAGAAAAGTTGTCCTTTAAGTTTATCACTTGCAATAAATATTCCAGTTACAAGCTGAGGAAAAGCACCAAACCACTCAAAACATGAATTTCACCACTGCAGCCCAGTAGTAACTTGAAATTCCTGAAAGTTAGAGACTAAAACCCACAATATTTCAGTGTGATTTTCCCAGGAACACAGTAAAGCAACAACGTTAGCATAATATTCATTTTATATGGCCACTGATTAAACTATGTCAATCATGTCTCCAGTAGTTTGTCATTTAATTAAAAACAACATGCTTCTGATAGTTAAAAAAAAATGACGAATTTCAAGAACAGCAGAAAATAACGGATGACTAAAAAGACAACAGAAAATTAGCACAGATCATGAACAGGCTCAAGGAGAAACCAGACCCGTAGCTGTGCATACACCATTCAACACCTTATAAGTTAAAACGTAAATCTTGCAGCAAAGTTGGCCAAAAAGATAGATGACTTACAGAACCTTCTATAGATCGATTTTAGAAAACTTGATTTCCAACTACCAAGTGCTTCAACAAGCAAAAATGAAACCAGGATACGTGTTAGTTTTTTTACAATATTAACGAGCCAAGAACATGCCCTTTTACCTTGAATTAAGTCAAAGTAGATGATAAACATGTAAAAGTTTTGCCGGACGTAATTTGCAGCTTGTGAATAAAAAGAAGCTTCTTGATAAATGGAGATAGCTCATAGCAGTTCCAGAAGTTTTCACAACATTTAACTTGTCAAGGACAAGTCAGAATTCCAGTCTATAACTGATAAATCAGAATTAATTAACTGATGAACGGGATATTAACTTTTCTTTTTATTTTTGTTTTTCCACAGCAGAACAGTCCTTTGACCAATTCTTAAAGTTCTATATATCTCCCTACATTATAATTTTGAATACTTTTTCAAGTTTCAACCACCAGTACCCCAGTCACTGTCACTCCAATAGTTACTAGGTTGGGCCAAATCATGATCTAAAGCACCAATACCCTCGACAGCATTTGATCTCTTTCGTTTTTCAGCTAAGAGAGAACACTGAAATTGAATCTTGTTCGTCACAAAAAATAAATTCTTATACCTCAGCACGTGTAAATTCCACCCCTCCTTAGCAATTAGAAAATCAAACATGCAGCAATTGAGTGCAAAACTATTAGATAATGTTGCAACTTGACCCCCATATTGACTCCCAATACATATTCCAAAATCCACCGAATGTTGTAACCCATAACACCCCACACCCCCCCACACAAACAACAAAAAAAAAAAAACCAAAAAAAAAAAGAAGAAAAAAAACCCAAAAAAAAAATTCTCAACCTACATTTTTTAGCAGCCTAGCCTATTTTATTCAGCAGTGTTTCAATCCAACACAAGGAAAACGACGTTAATACTTAAACCATATGGGGCACCATCTACCACACGATCTATCAAGTATGAATTGCAGCCAATGAAAGACAAGAAACACAGTCAACAGTCAAATTTGAACAACTGCCCATCAGTTAAGGAAAGACGGAACATTTTTTTCACCTGCAACGGTGACAGGAGAGTTGTCATCCTTGGACTGAACTTGTTGATCGGTTGACTCGTGGGTTTCAGAAACCAGACATTCTTGAACTCTTTGACACAGCATGCAAGCCATATGCACTGCTTTAACAGCAACTTCCACTTCTTTGGAAAGCTCATCCGTTGTTTCTGATGAAAATGGTGTGTCAAACTCCAGCCTGTTGATTTCTTCCATCGTCGAAGCAGAGTGATTATTCTGGCTGGACCTCGAGTTCAACAGACAGACAGTTAAGTTGGTTAGATTCTGGCGATTATGCTTCTTATCAGAAAAGATGGGAAATCTTGCCAAGTGGGCAGGAAAGGAATCACTTCTCTGGACTGAGGCAAAAGGAAATTTGGCAGCAAAACCTGAAGAAATGGTGGGCATTTTAAAGATGAGATTTGAGAGAGGGAAGTCTACAGGAGAGCTTCGCGTTGGAAATTATGGGCTGGAACGGAATTTGGGTTAATTGATTCGATGTGGATAGACCGATGGAGGGATCCCAATTTGCGACCTTTTTAAAGGGGTTACTTGGAACATTTCTGGCCTTGTTGTTCTTGTCCTGTTGACACACTGTATTACGTAAATAAATAATAACTTACAATACCCCATAAAGGGGAACTAACCAAACGGTGACAAATACTCGGCCTTTTTTTTTTTTTTTTGGAAATAAATATAGAAAGAGAAGAACTATCAAAGTCTGATGCAGGCCTGGCACCGCCCCACCATGTTAATGTTAAATATTTCAATCAATCTTTAAAACACCAAAAAATATACATACATACATATATACACATATATATATATATATATATTACCAAATTACCTTTCCTATCTTCTTGTACTCTATAGCATTATAGAAACTAATAAATATTTTGTCGTATTTATGGTTTTAACTATATTTTTATCTCGTATATATCATATCAGAAAAGTGCTACAATAGTATTTTAACATAGTTTTTGAAATAATCTTTAATCATAACATACCTACCTACTTTTTCACATAATAACCTTCTAAACAATTCAACCCGATTGATTTTTATTTTGTTCTACTAGTTAGGGGCGTGTTTGATAAAATTAAAGTTTGAAATATGAAATCTGAAGTTTGAACCCGTTAATTTACTGAACCATTAAATAGTAAATCTGATATTTTTGAGTGTACATTACATCAAGTAATAAATAAATAACTTATTACTCTATTTCAGAGCAAATTTTGTTTAGAAAATTCAATGCCGTTTAATTAATTCAGATATTTTGTTTGTTGTTATAAAATATGTCTAAGCATGTTATAATTTAAACCCATTTAACTTAAGTGTTGAATTAAATTACCAAAGTAGCCTTAGTCTAAAATGATAGATTGTTTTAGTCAATGAAACTACATAGAGTATCCACTTTATATTTAAAAGTACATCCATGGCATTGTTTAGTGATCAGGACAATACTCAAAATAGGACATTATTGTAAAAGTAGCGACAAGTATTAGCATAGTAGACGCATTCTAAGTGCACTGCCTGCCATTTACATTAAAACTTGCAACGTGCAAATCTAGATCCTTCAAAATGTTCATTTACAATCATAATAAAGATTGATCAAAATATGTATCATCCACGGTGGCTTAAAATGGTTTCTCTAATTTATTCAATACTTTGTGTGAGCTGAGAGACTAGAAAGCTACGGTTGAGAAAATAGATGAACAAGATAATCCAAAGGCAAGAAATGAGAAACTAATTGAAACTTGAGAGTCACAAGTGGCCACTCATTATTATTATTATTATTATTATTTTTGGGTTTGGGTCAGTCGATACTGTCTACTCCACTGGACCACTGCTACTCCTACTCCTACTCTAATATAATCTAAGGGGAGGGGGAATCTAACTATGTCATTAGGGAATTGACGAGAATTGAATCGCCATTAGATCAGACAAGTACCCCACACGTCCATACGAATTTGAAGAAGTCATGTAATAGTGGCAAAGTGATGAAAGGACCAATAAGTGGCCATTTATTTTACTTTGGTTGTTTTGTACTTTTTTTTTCTATCTTTTATTTTATAATCTTTATGGTTCGATTCAACTTCAAGATTCCTAAACAGTTTGATGCGACAAGCCAAACACCACGTAAGGGTGACTTCACTTCTTACGGCTGGACGATGCTGTCAAGAGTCAAAAAAAAAAAAAAAAAAAAAAGAAAGAAGAGGGTGCAAATGTGGATAAGCTGCTGATGAGAGATCAATTCATCATTACAGAAAAAGGAAACTGGACGTGCTATTGAAACGGAGGCTCTAAAAATCCAATGGGACGGTGCCGTAAAGAAAGAAAACCCTCCGAAACGGGGAGGGGATTACTGCTGCCACAGACTTCAGTTTTAGCCTACAATACACATCTGGAGTGGCCAATACAAGTTGGCACGGACCACTTTTTTATAAGAGGTCGTGTGTGTTTAAATCTCGCAATCAACTTGAGGGTTGTGTTGGTGTTCAAATCTCGTTGTCAATGTGAGGGCTGTGTTGGTGGGTGATCTGTAAATATTTCTGTAAGCGATCGTGGTGGTGACTGAAGTTGCTGTGTTAGTGGGTGATCTATAAGTACCTCTGTAAATGATCGTGATGATGATCAGAATCGAACCCATCCAAACTTTTAATTACAAAAAAAAAAAAAATCTTATTAATGATATGCTTAAGTTGTGAGATCTTGTTAATGACATGCTTATGCTGCAAATTTATGTATCATGATCCTTGAGGCATGCCCTAACAGCGTGGTGGTGACTGGAGCCAAACCCACCCAAACTTTAAATTACAAAAAAAAAAAGGCATCTGGAGTGCATTAAGTTGTGAGATCTTGTTAATGATATGCGTATGCTGCAAAATTATGTACCATGAATTATGCTACAAAAAAATTTTGTTTGGATATGTCATTTTTTAGTTTATTTCCCCGCTTATATCATCAACACATTTTCCAATCATCTTTTTAACTCACATACATTACACCAAAAAAGTGTTACAGTATTTAGATAACCAAATAATTCCAAATAATAATATATCCAAACACCCTGTCATCAAGGCCAATCATTAAGTAAATTTGGTGCAATCTTCCTGTCATTCCCATAGTGTATGAGACTGTATTGTAATTGTCCGATGTAGTAGTTATCACTATTTAATCTACACTCGATTTGCGATTGACCGAAATGCTCATAAGCAGAGGCACCCTTGGAGTCATAGAAGAGTGGGAATGGTAGGGACAAAAGAAGTTGTACATCAAAATTGGCTTAAATACATGTTGCCCCCTCATAATTAGATGTTAATAGCAAATCGCCTCTTGTATTCATGAAACCTACAAATTACTCCCTGGTGATAATACTCTAATGTATTTTGATAGTAAAAAGTTGTTAGAATATTATTCAATGACCTTTTGTCTTTTTTACTTTCTTATTTTTGTTTACATTTCTTTTTCCTCCTTCTCAATTCCTACCATGAAATATAAATTTACACAACAATGTGCTAAATATCTTATGAAAAATCTAATTGTCATAAGAAATTAACAAGGATATTTTATTATAAGTAACATCTACTTTACTAACAAATTCTTGTTAAGCATCATTTGTTACTAAAAAAAAACTTAAATATTTAGCATAAATATTTTATTTCTATTTTCTCTCTGTCTTCTTCTTCTTCTTTTCTTTATGCTTATTAACAATTCACTTAATTATATTCAGTTATTTTCTGTTGAATATTTAACCATCATAAATTATTATAAGAAACTAAAAAATATATATTTAGCGATAGTATTTTATGTAACTTTTATTTTTTTATTAACATTTAGTGCATCATAAACATCTTACTAAGAATCAATGCATACTAGTGCAACATCAACATTTTGTCAACAATTAATACACAACAAGAAACTATTAAAGAAAAATAGAAGCCACTAAAATTTTTTATTAAATATATTTTTTTCTCATATCGTATAATAATTTACAATAGTTATATATTTTACATAACTAAATAACAATAAGTACACATACTCATCAAAAGAAATTATTTACAAGAAAATAAAAATTATGTTCCATCAAAAAATATATTATTCTTAAAATTTGTATATCATAGTCAACACGGAGGAGGAGTGAAAAGAAATCTATATATAATAGGGAGAAAGAAGAAGAAAGAGAAAATAAAAAAAAATCATCTAGAATGTCTTTTTGCTAGAGATGTATATTTGACTACTACTCAGTAGGGGACAACTTATAGGTTTTGTAAATACGGAGGTAATTTGCGCCTTGACTCTAATCATTGGGTTAATACGTGATTAAGTTATTAAAAAAAATATCATCATATTCATGGAAATATTTTATCGAATGCAAAAGATAAAGCACTTATGCGACTACTTATCCAATGTCAAGAAATTAATTGAATTCCATGCATGACGATATCAGTGACGGAATACCATCTCCCACGAGTATCCTAAAACCAAAACGTACGTAGTTAAGCATGTACACCGTTGAAGAATAAATAAAAAGCACGTTAATTAATATCAATTATCAATTAATCTACCCGGTATTGACTTCGTATTAATGTACATTTTTACGTTTGTTTCCACACAAATAAAATTCGTTATATAATTTATTTGAGCATTCCAGTTGAATTTTATCTGACTCTGCCTAATTATTGTAATTCTTGCAAGAGAAATTCATCTTTTTTGTTTGGTTTGGGCATAAAAAGAGAAGATAAAGCCAATGTTGTTTGCAAGGATTAAACCTTAAAGTGTTCCCGATTTAGGGAGGTAAAAGGTAATATTGAAGAGCATCCAAATTTAGGAATTTAGGGGATAGTGTCAAAAAGTTTTATTTATAGAGAAGCCAATCTCTTTTTGTGTGTGTGTGTGTGTGTTTATCTTGTGACTTAGAGTATATAATAGAAAACATTTTCTCACAAAAATTGATACAGTTTCAACAATTTTGGTGTAATCATGAATTTTAACGGTGTACACCAATAAAACATACACCAAATCTTATACAAAAAAAAAAGGGCACTAATTAATTTGATTTTATAAGAATTCAATGGGAGATTATATAATCTCTTTTGACTATCATACACACAAATGAAATTCATCTTTAGATGGTGAAAGAAGTGTTATTGACCCTTAGATTAAATA
Organism: Gardenia jasminoides; assembly: GCA_013103745.1. Taxonomy (NCBI): domain Eukaryota; kingdom Viridiplantae; phylum Streptophyta; class Magnoliopsida; order Gentianales; family Rubiaceae; genus Gardenia; species Gardenia jasminoides. The sequence goes on from CM023095.1 coordinate 5,075,407, forward strand.
TTATTAAATGTTTAAAATTTAAACTATTTATCTTCGGTAAGAGATATAAGTTGAGCGAATGGTACCCAAAAGAAGTATAGAATTTTTCGAATTTAACTAACCGGACATAATTAGATAATAAAACTATTATAAGTTACAACTGCCCGTTCCCTGTTGTGACACATTGATTACAATATACACTACGTCCAACTCGCCTAGTTGATCATGCACTCAATCCTTTTTTGAGTATAACCACATAATAATGGATAATGCATGAATTGCTGTAATTTACAGATTGAATATTCAAATCGGGTGGGTCAGGTTCATGCGCTATCCTACTGTAGTTGCTTCTAGTAGTTATTTCTACTAGTTAGCTTGCATCTTAACTTTATGCAAGTCTAAAATTCTTCTGCGTGATTTTTGCTTATCAGGTTAATTTTGCTTGAAAAGGAGATAATAATGACTCCATTAGCAAAGGTTTCTCAGTTGTGGTGTCACTTCTGTCTTAGAGATTTAAAACGTTGACATATTTTAAACCAAGCATATTTAGAAGTTTGTTAATTCTAGAAGTTGATTTATTATTTGATAACTAGGTCAGAAGTGGCGTCAAAGTCCATATTTAAAAATTTGTTAATTTTAGAAATTGATTTATTATTTGATAACTAGGTCAGAAGTGGTGTCAAAGTTCATTTAGCAAATTGAGTTGAGATATGTTTTGGTATTATAACTAGAATAGGAGATTCATGGTTATATTTTCACTGCGTGATCGTTTTTGCTGCATGATTTATTGTGCTAATAAGAAGTATGTTCTTTAGGTCTTTAACACTACATGATGGCTTTGTATATGATAAAACTGGAGTCTGAAATCTGAATTAATTAAGTGATTGAATTGTTAAGGACTAAATTTAATACATTTGAATGTGTTAATATCTAAACCCATTAAGTTTAAGTGCCGGATTGAATTATCAAACAGGGTCTTAATACGCCTCTGGGTGTGTGTGTGTGTGTGTCTTTATTTCCTTCTTTGTTTCAAATCCAATCCAGCCAAAACATGAATAAATAATAAGAGTAAAATTCATATTTGCGGATTGAGGGCCGAAATTGAGGCTCTGCGTGATGCTGTCTTTTGCTCACTACTCCGTCATCCATCCTGGTGAAACATTTATTTGTTTCTTTCTTCAAGCTATGAAGATAACTCCAATCTAGAGAGTCACCTCACTCTCTGATCATTTAATCAATCAAACTATCACCCATTATTAATAGCTCCCAGAAGGAAGTATAACTTCGGATAACCACAGATATGAAATCTGCGGATGTGAAAGGGATTCTTGATCTGAGAAGATGAGCAACATTCATGTTTACTTTCGTTTTCAGATGGTGTCCAGGGCAATATGACAGAGAAAAAACTGGTGCAAGTGCAATGGTACTATTCATAGATGGATACATACCTCTTAAATTGACTGCTTTATTTGATTGTCTGCTGATATTTGTCACACTAAATAGCACCCTTGATGTGATTTGATGTGGATAATGCTTGCTTTTTCTTTGAACAAGTTGGACAAAATGTGGCTTAACATTTAGGGGATAACTTTAGAAAGCTACCTAGTGGTTTCTGATAGTTTCAAATAGTGCCTTTTTCAATTTCAACGATTACGGTTGCACCCCTTTTTTTCATTTTTTTTTCACGGCTAAAAAAAATCTACCTTTTTTATATTTTTAATTGTCCTTTAATTTCATATATATCATATTGTGAAAAAGTACTTATTTGAAATAATTTTTTGAAAAAAAACACTGTAGCACTTTTTTTTGATGTGATGCGTGTGAGATAAAAATGTGGTTGGAAAATGTGTTAATGATGCAAACAAATAAATTTTGGGAGTAAATTTCCTATCCAAACAAAATTTTAAATAATATCTCAATTTAGTATCCTATCCAAGCACACTCCTAACTTGTAATATAAGCCAAGAATACCTAATGAATATCTAAAATGCAACACATTAAACTTTTTAACTGTGAAAAAAAAAAAAGAAAAGAAAAGAGCTTTGAAACTCAAATTGCCACCACACTCAGATGTCATCACCACTCTACTCAATTGACATCAGTTTTGAAATTCCGTCCCCTGCCTTGCCACCTCCATACTTAATCATCTCTAGAGGAGCCACGGAAAAGGTCCACAATCAATGTTGCTGCAGTCGTTGTATTTAACCCCAAATCAAGAACCAAGTACTTTTTTTTTTTTTTTTTGGGGTAAGAAGAACCAAGTTCTTTACGAAGAGATTCACATTTCTGTTCTTTGGTGCACCACATTTGAGTGCCACAAAAGTTTAGCCCCCCAAAAACTACACAATAACATGATGACCAACCAATTACAGCAAAAAATCTATAATAGAAATAAAAATACAAACTGCAATGAACTTATAAACCTAACTACATAGAAAACCACACAATTGAACTTATGAAAGTCATTATTGAAGGGATTATGATCAGAATTCTTGAGCTACACTATCCACACTCATCATTGCTTAACCAACTTCACTTTGCTATCCTCGCTGCTTGTGTATAACTATTAACTTTTGAGAGTGTGAAGTTTAATTTTAGCCAGAATATAATTACAATATTTAAATTCTAGGCGAATTTTTTGAAGGATATAACTAAAATTTGTGAACTTTCTAAATTCCTGTCCCAATAGTGCTTTTGTATTTTAGTAGAAGCAAAACCATACGACTCTTGATAATAGAAAAATGAAATCAAAATTATGTTCATATAATTATCATAATATTGAGGGTTAATTACCATTAATTCTCTTAAGGCATTATCTCATTTCTCACTTTACACCCTAACGTTTTATTTTTATCATTTAAACCTCTATAGGATAAAATCAACTTTCCATTATTTTGACTTTTCATTTATCCTTTCTCTTTTCCCCTTTTTTTTCCCCCTCCTTTATTTCTTTTTCTCTTTCTTCTTTCTTTTATCTTCCCTCCTTCCCAACAAAAAAGTCATCTCAATAGAAAATTTTATCTCAAGAGTGCAGACCCATCACTTACCTCATCCTATTGATGGCTACTTATTGCCATTTGTAAGACTAAAACTTCTCTACCACCGTACCTCCCAATTCCCTCCTCTCCAGACTCTGCATTTATCTCAAGTTCCCCTGCCCCATTAAAGTTCATGTCCCAAAGTCAACATTCTCAGTGTGGTAATCCTTTTGCCCCATCTTTGAAAAGGGCTGCATTGATTCTGCTTTAAGCCCCAACGGAAAACTTGAGTTTTTGAAAGGGATAATTTCAAAACCTCTCCTGAGATTTCTCATAATATCACTCAGCTTCCCTGACGTTTTTAAAATCTCACTTACCTCCCCTATTAACTTGACAAGACTATATATTCCTATCAAAAGTCACAAATTGATAACATTACCATTGATCTAATGACTATTTAACTAAATAGCCAAACCAAAATATAAATTTTAAACTAAAAAAATGTATATTATAAAAATTACTATCTAATAATGGTCCATAATTCTCTACATCGAAGTTGTACTAGAATAGCAAAGGACGTGAATAAATTAAACCTAGTCAAAATCAACCACTTGGGACGATTTTGGTAGCTAATTAATATCTTAAAAAACTTCATAAACAGTTCCAATTAAGGAACTGAAGAAACTTTTTTAGAAAATATAATTTAATACAATATGTAGCTTAAGTTGTATTGATAACTAAGATAATTTCTTTATATGTACATATTTTTCAAGGTGTAAATTTTGCTTTTATTTCAATACAACTAAAATAAATAGCTTGAGTCAAGAAATACACACTTTATAAAAATTTAGCCTTAGTTAATTTTTTATTATTGTTATAAACTTCATAAATAGGATAATACAAGGGTAGTATTAGAATAAAAGTTTTATCTTTCTTGCATTTCTTTCAAATGGGCTAAATTGTTATAAGAAATGTCAATCTAAGGGAGGCAAGTGAGATTTCAGAAATCTCAGAGGAACTCAGTGATATTATGTGAAACCTCAGGGGAGGTTTCTGAAATTAGCCCTTTTTGAAAATTGGTGCACAAGGACCAAACCCACTGGCCCGTGATCTATAAATGATGGAATTAAAAACAAAAAAGCATATTGTTGCTCTTGGTGTCCTGTATGGAGTTTGTAATTAGTTTTATGGGTGAAGTTTTGAAAGGTATCAAAAGCCAATTTTGATTTTCTATACAATACAATGAGTCACAAATCGCAATAAATGATTATTAATCAGTCACAAGTTTATCTTGTAACGTTTTGTTGAGAATAAAGTAAGAAACTAGGATGGGAAGGGTAAAAAGCAAACGATTTGAAACATCAAAAATAGTATATCGAGAAGGGATTTGAATATTTTGTGACCATTTGAAAAGCAAATAGATCTCTGATATTCCCCTCTTTTGCTTCAATCACTGAGATGAGATAGCTCATGGGAAAGAGCAAGAAGTGAAGAAAGAAGAAAGTAATAGAAACAATAAATGAGGGAAAACGACCAAAGGAAAAAATACAAAATAAAGAAAAAAAGAAAAAAAATAAGAATTTAGAATAATAGAGGGATAATTTTTGTTTGATAGGGGAATAGGGGATAAAGTACGACGAAGGGAAAGAATACAAAACAAAGAAAAAAATAAAAAATAAGAATTCAGAATAATAGATAGGCAACTTTATTCAATAGTGGGGACAAAGTAGGACAACAAATAATTAGAAGGTAAAGTAAGAAATGGAATATACGTAAAGGGGATTAATCGTGAGTAACCTTAATAGTAATAACTAAATGAGGAAACGAATCTAAGAGCCTCTAAGCCGAGAAACTGATGATGTTTTTGAGCCTGTTAAGGACAATTGGCATTCAAGGCTGGCACCATATCTCGTAGCCCATGGGCCCATCTTTCCGCGGCAGACTTAAAGCTGCTGCCAGCCAAGGGAAATTGGATTCAAGGGCCATACGATGTGTGGATTTATATTAAACACTGTTCACGGGTGAAGTATCCCTTCGGAGCCGGCGCCTGCTGCTTTTGTTGATGGGCCAAAAATTGGGCTTGAATTGCACCACATCTCATGAAGTGCGAAAACGAAGATCACCACTTTCATTTGGATTGGAGTACTTTGATGCAAATTGAAGATTTTTTTTTCTTTTCTTTTGATAAGTGAAAACTCTCGAATTCAGAACATTTTTTCTTATGTAAAATGAAGAAATAAATTTATGCAAATGCCAGGATTAAATGATAAGGACAAGTACTAATTCAAGAATTGTTATTTAACAATTTCTACATGCATCAAGAGAACCGTCTTCACTATATTGGACCGTGATTTTGCATTATTCTCTTTTCTTTTCCAATTTTGACTTCATGACTTTATTGAGGCAAGCATCATCCTATTCATATTTTGCTAATATTAATTCAACAATACGTCGCCCGTGTTGATCATTGCCTTTTCCTTGTTTAGCCCAAAAATTATCATACAAGAGGATGTGAAATATGCATCACGATGCATCATGACAACGCTTTTTTGTCTATTGGATGGAAGTTGCGTTAGTGCTTAACTTCCATAGTAATGGAATTAAAAACGTGACACGCTTTAGTGAAGTAGACATGGATAAGGATAAAAGCTTGCACCAGAAAGTGGAGATTGTCTATTTACTTGTACGATTTACACTCAAATGGACTGGATGGCACTTCTTGTTTTTAGTCATCTTTGGGATGGACGAAGTAGCCAGTGGCCGATCAAACGTGAAAAATAAATGTGATATAGGTCATATCAATTGTTATCAGATTGGGACCTGGTTACGTCAATAGGATGACGATTTTAGTTTATGACGCGGATTGATGATTTTATGGTGGTATCATTTTCATCGGGTATGGCTCCAAAGTTTAGGGCCATGTGGATGACATTTAAACTTGGAGGACTGCATCCATTACTTGTGGTTTGGATGCATCTTAGAACAGTCGCGTAGAAACTACTAATGGAGTGGATTCTGCTTTAATACCCACAACAATCTTAATTAGTTTATTCTCACGTTTTAAGACCCCTAATTTAATAACTAAACTTAATGGATTGAGTTTTTAATATGTTCGATCGTTTGATAATAAGAATTAAAACATATGTATTAATTAAGTGGGAATGAATTTTTTAAACAAAACTTGTTCCAAAAAAAGTGATAAGTTATTCACTTATTACTTAATAGATTATATATTCAAATGTTTCAAATTTAGTACTAAACGGTTCGATAATTTAATACATTCAAATTTTAAATTTCAAATTTCAGTTTTCAAACATCAATTTTATCAAATGTTCCATTAACTAGCTTAGTCATGAATGAAAAGATGTGTTTGGATGCAAATTCAGGACAAAAGCAAATAAATGATATCAATTAGCATGCACCATGCTGATTACCCCTTCCTTCTCCCACCTCCCCCTCCCTCCAAAAAATCCCAAGAGAAAATCCAATCTTTTTACAATTAACATTTAGCTTTTGTCAAAACGTTAATGATTTAAAGAGATCAAGCTCATTTACATTGGGCGAAAACTTACACAAAGATGAAGGAATTATTACATATTAAGTTACCATAGAGCTTTAGTTTAGTGGTGTTGGAGTCATCTCCAGAGTTGTGAACCCCAGTCAAAACCTAATTTATTGAAAGAAAGTGCGCCAAAAGCTCTAAATTGTGATAATAGCTAGGGCAAGTAGTCTTTAACCAAAAGATCTAAATTGTGATAATAGGGCAAGTAGTCTTTAACATCTGTTAATGGACGCATTATTTTGTGTCAACAGAATCAAACCATGATCAACAAATGTGTTGAGGCAAAGACATTAGGCAGCCAACCTATACACAAGAAGTAAAGTGGTTGCTTAATGTGCTTTTCCAAAAGGTACTTAGCACTAATTTGACCTTCCAGAGTTCCACTACACCCACTCACTCACTCACTTGGCCTCTAGAACATTTCCCAGAGCTGTCATCATCTTCCTGAGATTCAAATAAATTGAGGACCCGAAGAACTAATAGATACTCACACAGACATGGCAGCTGCAGCTATGGCAATAATGGGAACTAGCAAAAGGTTGAATGGTGGGGGCAATTTGTGCAAGAGACATAATTGTTGTGGGCGGCCAATGCCGAGGAGGGGTCAGGTGAAAATTGGCATTATATCGAGTTTGGCCTCTTCTTTGGCTGCTATTTTCTCCCTTGGAAGCTCTTGTGCTACTCCTCAGAGTTTGGTATCCTCTCATAGCAAAGTATGTAATCTACGAAGTTGCCTTCTTCTGTCCAAAGATTCAAATTGCTGTTTGATTTGAGTATTGATCACTGAGGGAGATGCATGCCCTTGATGTTATTATTTTCTTGTATTATTTTGCAAGATCACGTAATGAAATTATCCAAATGCTAATAGTTTTCTGTATCTTGCAGTTCGCATTATTTAGATCAGTCTATACAACTCATGCATTAGCTCAGTTTGCAATAAAATATCATCAAAATGTCACTTTGGACTTCTCAATGCGATTAACAAAAGTAATAAGCTAGTATTAATTTGCAGCAATAGCATGCCCATCCAACTCAGAACATTTCATATTTGCTTGAAAGAAGAAGTTAATGTTAATCGGAAAATTAATCACATACACTGGATAGGCGTTTCCTAATAATCTAGCAATTTCTTCCCTTTTTTTTATTTTATTAAAAAAAGTTTGGATGAATTTGACTCTGATTATTACTACGAGTCAAGACACGTCCTATAATCATATGCTACTTATAGGGGTTCTTATGTATTGGCTAATAACACAGTACTCAAATTGACAGTGAAACTCGAACGCATGACTTTTTACAAGAAAATAAATAGTGCATTCCTCGGGATCAAGGGTGGAGCCAAGACCTCACAATAAGTGAGGTCAAATTTTAGTACAGTAAAACTTACGTAAAAAAAAAAAAGAACTATTAGCATTACATACAAATTATAATTGTATCATTTGAGTACTCATTTTCTTAAAAAGCTACAAAATCAATTCATTATCAATTTTATTAAATACATTTTTCCAATGTACGTAACTGAACCTCTTGATTTTTTTTAAAAAATAATATGTGAACTTCCATCAATTTGATCTTTTACGGGTCTCTTTTAAGAAATTTATCTTTAGTGTGTTATATATAACTTAATTTTGTATTATAAATATAAAATTTAGTATTCATTTGAAAAATTTTTGTTTTTCAAAACTTTGAAATTTGAAAAATTGGTTTTCCCACTCCACTCAAGAAAGCTCATCCCTTGTTTTTGAAAACTATGGAAGAATTTATTATTGAAAGAACTTTCATAAATAACTTTAAATAAATTCAAAATTCTTGTAGCGGTAAGAATTATAAATTTTCAATTGTTTGGGTTCAATGTATGTCGAAAAGAGAATTTGATAAAACTTAGTGTGGTCAAATATGATACAACTTTAAAATTTTCCAAACCTAAAAACTAATTTTTCAAAATTCCCACTTGATTGAATGTGGCTCCGCCACTGCCCGGGATCATACCACTTCCATTCTCTTCTAATCGTGCACCAAACTGGGAAACTTCTCTCTCTGTGTGTGGAAAATTAATACAGAAATAAAGTAGACAACCAATGAAGCTAAAGCAGAGAAAAACAGCCAAAGAAGCCAAAGTGCCTACTGGCCTTTTTCAAATAAACACTTTTAGTAGATCTTTTTCCAGGTTTTTTTTTTTTTTTCATGTAGCTGTGACCAGATCAAGAATCTAACAATACGGAAATACGGAGGGAATTTTTCGATGCTTAACTGTGAAGAAAACACGTAATGAAATGCAATCATGACATATACTAAAAGACCACAACCAGGATACGCAATGTCATCCATTGAACCTTAATCTTTTGATTTGGATAAACGACTTTGTTCGATGTACTTACTATTTAAGAATTCTAGTTGTTTTAAAATATTGCAGGCAGGATTAGATCTTGTCGGATAATATAATTGATGGAAATCATAAAATTTGACCAAGATCGTCCATTTCTTGATGGTAAGAAATGACAGTAACAATAAAATACCAGCACATTACGTACGACAGATCTTGAATGCCCATATTTTTGTATACTTCAAAAAAAAAAAAAGATTCTTTTATGTACTATGTGTTATATAATAGATGTTTGTTTGTTTAATGGGATTTATAATGCAATGATATTGGGACTAGGCTTTGAATGTTATAGTAATGAAAAGTAAGTAATCTAAGCTGAGCCTATTTTTGACCCCTGAACACAATGAAAGAAGTAGTAGCTAATGCTTGTTTGGATAGGGATTATTAGTCTTTTTTTTTTTTTTCTTACACTATCAACACATTTTTTTACAACCACATTTTTATCTCATATACATCACATAAAAAAAGTCTACAGACTGGCACTTTTTTGAAAAAGACTACTTCAAATAATATACTATCCAAACATCACGAAACGTTTTAATTACCATCCACTACAAACCTTACCGTGTGAATTCGTGTGATTGAGTAAGTGAGATTCAAAGTGAAGAGTTTGAAGGAGAGAATCTTGTAGCAATTCAAAATTTCAAGGTGCAAACTGCAAATTTTTCAGTACCGCTCAACCTAAACCGACAACCAACCCCTCCGGCCAAAAAAAAAAAAAAAAAAAAACAGATGTTTAAAATGTAAGGTGTGGGGGTAAAAGTAGCACGTGATCCTTGTGCAAGTGTTGGACAAACCAAAACCACAGCCAACCGTTTGTAATATTGAATCTCACTATTTAATAAATGTGTCCTGTTCTCATGGAGTGATGGGTACTGTGATAGTACAGATTCCGCGTCAGATTGTCTCTACACATTGTACCCTTTGCTTCAATAAAACATTTTTAACTACTCTCGTGATTTAGATTTAATTTTGCAAGGATCATGGGTAGCATAAAGTGCCTATCATTTGATTCGGACTTGCAGCAAGAAAACAACAAAGGACAACTTGGGACTTGGAAAGTGAGGTTAATAAAAATAGAGACCACAAAAAAATTTGATTTTTTTTTCTTTTCACAAAAATTCGATTTGAGTACCAGTTACTTTTATCGTCCTAATTACGTTTAGATTTATAAAATTTTGATAAGTCTGAGCACCGCGTTTAAAAATACAGCAACTGATTAGGATTTGAGTAAGTAATTAGCAGATTAGAAGCTCAAATATCTGATGACGAGTGATCCAAATAATCAAGAGAGATTTGAGAGAATTTTAAATCTTTCGTCAGAACCTTTCAATTAATGCAGCCAAAAGTATTTGATTCCTTTCAATTTTCTACATTTATGTCTTGGTTTACAATTGCTAATAGGCATATCAGTGTATTGGGTTTTACTTCCGTTATCACCAAATAAAAATTTATAGAATTGTTAAAGGATCGCCCCTGATTTAGTTGATGAACCTAACTTATCCTAATAATCACTTATGAAGTACAATAGATAGCTAGGTGCAAGACACATATTCGATTATTGGATTTGGTAAAAACGCAATTCAGAACTAGATGTATAAAGGATAACATTGGCCACCTCACACTTCTTATCAAATTCCAATCAATTATGTTTGAGTAGGATCACACAATACTGAAAAGGGTCTATTTCAATTAAGCCATCCAATATACGTGGTATGTCAAACCATTCTACCAAGATTTTAAACTTTTGTCAAAATAACGTCTCAGCTGCAATGTTTTGTTGATTAAACCACTCAGAAAATTAATTATTTCATTGTAAATGCTAAAATATTTATGAAATACATCAATTTGCGCCATCTTAGCCTGTCTAAATTGACTTACTATTCTAAATTTAGACAGCTTCATTGGCACATCTTAGATGTTCAAGGAGGAAAACTCCAAAACAAAATAAAATAAAATGAGACCGTGATTACTACATGGCTCTATTCACAAATATACATATTTGGAGAGTTGAATTGAAATTAATCCCCTTGTGGGGCAGCTCAGTTGGTGGACTAACCTCAATGCCAAGCTTGAGGTCACCAGTTCGAGTCTCACGAGTATCGTACCATGTATCTTGGACAGGCCCTGCATAGTCATAGAGGATTAGTCTGGCCTAATCAGGATACCCCTGTGTTAATAAAAAAAAAAAATTGAAATTAGCCTATTTCGTGGCATGGGGCGTGGTCCACGGCCAAATGGAGACGGAATACTGGTCAAAAGGGACCAGTATGAAACGTAGAAGGTCAAGTTCTGGTCAAGTGAAAACTTAACGGTCCAAAGACTCCAAACTAGAGAATTCATTTGTCTAACGTAACTTTATCCTCAAATTTCAAACACTATTATTTTTTAGTTTAATCAGATGCCAGTCGTGACTTTTAGGGGATTTTGGCTACATCATCTCTTGTGTCTGCTATACACTTGTCACTTTTTTTTTTGGTCATATGTTTATTTGTAACTCAATTTACTATTAATGTTAACTTGACGTCATCCTCTACTTAACAAGTTTCTACATTCTTTTTGACATCATAGATGGTGCACCACTGGAGAAGGAATTTTAATAAAATTCTATTACTATAGTATAAAGAAATGAGTGATTAGAATTAAATTTGCGCAATGTATCTAAGCAGGCTTCCAAACCCTCAAGAAACAGGGATTTGCTCCACCATGTAATTAATAATATCTTAAATTTGGTGTAAAAATCTTTTTATGTACATCAGTAAAAGAGATTTTCACTTTTATTGACCATGCAAGATGCAGGACATATAACATCACTTGTCTTCTCCTTGGCCTGTAGTATTTGAATACTTTAGCAGAGAGCTGTCTTTCAAAATCCTCAGGACAGAATCACCAACCCATTTTTCTGTAGTATTTGGATGCTTTAGCTAAGAGCAATCTTTCAAAGTTGTTAGGAGAGAATCACCAACCAAATTGTTCTCCTGACTTATTCATTTATGTTGATTAACATACAAAACGCGAAATCTTGCTAGTAAATTTATCAATATATTACAAATTTATACCGACCCTTAATATTTTTTTAAAAAAATTGGAATCCTTGTACGAAAAGTAAAATTTTGCTTCTCGTTTATACATTTAAAAATTAATCTGGCAAGACATTAAAACAAAGAATGAGTATTTTCTTTTCTTTTCTTTTTTTCCCCGAAGTGTAAATGAAATGTTTTAAATTCAGAATCTCTTATCTACAATCCCATCTATCTTACCATTCAATCCAGCCCTCCTCCAAAAGAGTGACCACAGAAATAGTCTAGAAATGTCTTGTTTGGATCGAGGTTGTCCGCATAAAATTTTTTACATTTTTTATGATTATATTTTTTAAATACTTTTTTATCTCATATACGTCAAATCGTAATAGTACATTTTTGTACAGGGAATTTAGAAAATGACAATCTAAAATAGAGTAATTAGAGGCACACAGATCCCCTAGTTGATGGAGAACTCCATTCACGGAACCTTTCAACGAGAAACACTTTAGATTCAATGTACCAAAGAGGCTGCGATTGCCACTCTATGGCTACTGTGCTGCAAGTTGGGATGGAAAGAAAGATAAAGGTTAGATTTAGACAGAAAGCAATCATGGCCCATGCTATAGTAATAATGTTGAAAAGGGTGACAATGATCCCCACTTAAACTAATGCCACCAATAAATAATAATAAAGAACACGTGATCCTTATGCAGACTTCGGGCACATTGCGTTCTGAGCAAAGATACCTTCTGCTTTTCCTTGGGTTCCCAATAAGATAATCTTTGCTTAGTCATGGTGTTGAAATCCCCAAAGTACAAGAATGCCCTAAATTGCTATGGTTAGGGTATATTAGACAGACACCAATATATATTAAGAATCCAACTTGGCCTTGTTATAATCTAACCTCGTATTAGATGTTGAGGAAGGTTAATATCAAGATTGCTGGTAACATATCCAAAGAAAAAAATAGGAAACTTTGTGTGATGTTCAATGGATAATTGATCCATCCATATGGCTATATAAGGTGTTGTTTGGATTGTCATTTTCTAGATTTTTCATGAAAAAAATTATACTATAACGATGTGATGTATGTGAGGTAAAAATGTGTTTAAAAAATATGATCACAAAAAACGTAAAAATTTTTTAATAAAAAATTGCAATTCAAACAAGGCCGCTCCTTTATGCAATAGGCAATAAACTTTTGAGTCTATATGGAAGCAATAATGCCACCAACCAACAAAACCAACAAATGGCCAAATAATTTCAGATTATTCCATTTGCGTTTGCTGAATGTGGACAGAACATCATTGCCTGGGCTTTCCGGTTCTAATCAGAGGAAGAGGGCAAAAAAGAAAGAAAAAAGATATGTGAACACTAGAAGGTCAAATTCGTCAAACAATTTTCAGAGTCCCTTTCTTTTCCAGCTTGCTGGCCGTGGAGAATTAAAAGTAGGAATACTAATAATTGCTTTTTGTGGCATTATAGTATGTGTAATTATCCCCAAACTTGAGGGCAATTGCCAACCTTGAAGCCTTTATATACCCCCGCTGCTTATCCATTCCACTCGTGCCTTACTCAAGCAAAAACATACCAAGAAACTAGTAGAAAACTCCCAGCTCATCTTAGCTTACTCAAAACCAAGAGAAGCTTCTAGCATCAAGAAATCCTAGCTGAAGATAATCAAAGATGGCAGGAGGAGTTAGAAGAGAGATGATCAACGGCAGGAATATTTCAAGGAGGCATGGCGTTTATGGGCGCCAAATACCAAAGAGGGGTCAGGTGAAGGTGGCTATAGTCTTGGGTTTGGCTCATTCTTTATCATCCATCTTCTCTTTTGGTGCTCGTTCTCAATCGTGCCGGAGAAACCCTTTGTCATGATTTCAAGAAAATAGCTTGGCGATTGAGAGAGATTTGTGAGAGACGGGAGTGAAGTTTTTCCTTTTTTGCCGGTTTTGTTAAGAGAGTTGTGTTATGGATCCGTGAGGAGAATTTGTTTGTTTGCTCCCCTGTATCCAGCCACCTCTTTGTAAATTTTTGTTTGTTATTGAGTTGTTCTTTCCTATCTCATCCCAATTGGTGCTTTCCCTTCTACTAATTTCAACATGGTGATCAATTTGAGTTGGGACATCTGACCTCTAATCAATCAACATATCAACTGCCTGATTCTTCCGAATGCTTGCAATCATCTAAAAACTTTCAGTGGTAGAAGCTACATAAAAGTGTTAATTGTTCCATTGGCCCTTGTTCTCCGATTCTGCGCAGAAGAGATCAAAAGACATCCACACATGCACCCCCAAATAAAGAAAGAGAAAACACAGAGAGAGAGAGAGAGAGAGAGAGAGAGAGGGGAGAGAGGACAGAGGGGCCAGCTTGGGTTTTTCAAAATGTCTCCCAGCTCAAAAAATCTTTGGGGGAAATGGGAATTAATTCAGTCAATGGTCAAATTTGGCTGATGACTTATACCAATTATCCATTGAATTGTGTACTGGTCAATCCGGAAGTGTGAGACTGCTAATGCTAAATGCCATCGCAAGGCTAAATTTCATTTGGACGGAATCGAATTGGCGAAGTACATCGGAGCCCCACCGCCCTGCCTGCAAACCGGGACGACCATGATATTCACCTTGAATTCCTACTCATTCCGGAGATTCTTATGTAGATTGTAAACATGCCACTCTATACATACATACACCAGAAAAGAGAATCAAAGATGGGAGAAAATCATCTATGGTGGAAGTAGTTTTTGTTCATACTTTATTATTATTTAAAAAAAAAAAAAATATAAAGGGAGTGGTTATTATGTAATGGCTGGAGTCGTATTGGAGCTTCAACAATAATATTCCATGATATAATGCCACTAAACAAAAAAAAAAAAAAGGTCAAAAATAAATTAATTTGGGTGCTTGATATCGTAAATTAAACAAATTCGAATCCATATCTCAAAAATTTCTGCTCTGATTGGCTGCTGTAACATGATATTAACTATGATAACTAATCGGTAGAAGTGGTCCAAAGTCAGCTAATAGGTGCCTGCGGGTAAAATAAGATACCTGATTACTATTTCGATATAAATGATTTTTAATAGGTTCACCCTATTCTTGAATTGTCTCTGCCGAAGACTAATGTAGTTGCCCAGTTGACAGCCACATAAAACCTGTTCCTCCAGCTTACCACACGAGTGAGGTAAGCCGACCGCCACATTAGCCAGCTGAGAAACCCTGCCATGGATATGCCCTTCGCATCCTGCCAATATTGAATATGGATCAGCACCAAATCAAGTTGGTCACGATTCCTCAAATACAAAGCATCATTAAGTTGCTTAAACACCCCATTACCCACCAAATCTCCCCAGCCAAACAACACAAAAAAAAAAAAGGAAAAGGGGGGAGAATAATCTTTTGTCATTTGGCTAGTGGGATATGGATGCTTGGGGGAAAAAAAACACAAACAGCTTCTGAGCTTCATACGTCCTAAATCCAAATCAATATGGTAGTAACTTCAGAAGTAGATAATGCCAAAGGTGACTGCAGATGTGATTCGAGGCAAGACAACGTTATTAGACAGCAAATATGTGAAGATTGCAGAAAATGATATGCACAAAAAAAAAAAAAAAAAAAAGACAGAATGGGGATGTCTTGTGTCCTAATTGTGATAATGCAGCCACCACAGCTTATCCCTGGAGTTGGCTACTGAGCTTAGGACATGTGATACACAAAGAAATGTAAGAAAAGAGAGGGTTGTACTTTCAAGCAAAAGGCATATAAATCCTTCAACTCCTCATTTCAAGAAAGAAGGCGAACACCTAGTAACTTCTTTCATAAATTATTGCAGGGACCAACTAATTAATCTGTTTTTGCACATGTGTGATTGATAAGGCTTGAGATAAATTAATAACAATTCTAGAGAGTGTGCGTGCTCTGTGAGAGTGAAGATTGCTTCTTTCATTTGAATTTAAGAAAGTGGAGTTCTAACAATGATCATTACCTTGGACTGGCGAAGATCAACCAATGCCTTGTACCGACCTACAGATGCCATGCTTCCAAGATGCTTATAGACGAAGGGCTCCCCCAAAGGAATGTCTTTCATGGATAGTGCCTTGCCACCATTTTTTGTGCCGATTTTATTGAACAACTCAACAAGATACTTCCCTTCCCTTTCTGCCACCTAATTAAGGCATTGTACAAGTGAAAGAAGTTAACACTTCTTCACATCCTGAAAATATCTCGAGCACAAACCGCTACAGATACCATTTGGTAATCAGGTGGAAACGCTGTCAATTTCATGCAACCTACTGAAAAAACTTCATAACATTTCGAAAACATACAACCTATGCACATGTTTAGAGTTCCATTGGGAGTCATCAGAATGCACATCGAGGCTCCCAGACAATTTCACTCCAGTATAAAGGGATGTAGTATCATATACATTAAGCAGGACCTAGCAAGTGATGGAAATTTGAACACACGTACGCAAACTTGGCTAATAATTCCAATCTTGCCTAGTTTGACTCTTCAATTTCACTTTATTAACATCAAACTGCTAGCATAATCAAATGATGCTGCTAAACACTGCCAAAGAAGCCGTTTCTTCGTCTTTTCCTGCTTTGTAGCAAACAGACTCTGGTCCTACGACTTGCATTTTCCCCTTTACTGATGAAGTTCTAAGACTTAAGCACAAGTATGTTGTGCATTATGAACAGAATGGACTCATGTTTCAAACTATTACATCGTCATCATTACTGATATTACTACAGTTATTGCCAGCAAATGCAGACTACTATTCTGACCACAATCGAAAGAACAAACTCAACCTGTTCTTAACGTTTGTAGCATTTAGTTGGTCATAAATATCATAGTGTGCTTTTCATTTAATTCATCATAATTAACTGATCTCATTGCAATCTACTAAAAGATCAGATTGCACCGTGGAGCCAAGTTGTTGCCATGCCATCAGTCAAGCCTAAATATTGTACTCACTAGAGAAGAAGAAGGAGAGCATCTAAGTACCATTCAGAACTGAAGGCTTAAAGGACGAGAAGCCAACAATAAATAACCAGAAAAGATAAAGGGAAGGGCTTTGCAGTACAGAAGTTAATCACAACTACCAAGAGCAAGCAAAAGGTTTGACGTGCTGAACCTGCGCTAGTGCTGGAAGTACTTGTCTCCCTGTTTGTTCAAGAAAACCAGCACAATCTCCAAGTGCAAACACATCATCAACTGAAGGAACTTGCAGCCATTCATCAATACCAATTCTGCAAATGCAAGAGATGATATCATAAGGTCCACCATTACTCTAGAAAAGGAATGAAAGACCAAAAACCTGACACAGTGAACATGCATCAAATTGTACCTTCCACCCTGAGACTTGGGCAGATCTAGAGACTTTACAAACTCAGACGGACCAACTCCTGTAGACCAGACAAGGAGACCATACGGAACATCACTTCCATCGCTGAGGACTATTTTCTTAGGATGCACTTCTCTTACAACACCTCTTACAAGGCGAACACCACACTGCTCAAATTTAGGAAGTTGTTAATATTATGCAACCACCAAAAAAGTCATCATCTTTCAGGAGAAGGAAAGATAGCTACCTTTGTCAAGTGCTTTGTAGCATACTGTCGTAATCCAACATCAAATGATGACAAGATCTCATTCGCCTGCAAGAAAGACATGACAGAGTAAAAGTTCATGCTGAGGCCATCCACTGACATCTAGTATATTCAGACTGGCAGAGAAATTGATACCTCAATGAGAGTAACACGAATGTAGTTTTTGACGTGAGCATATCGCTGACGCGCATCTCTCATTATAAAATCACTCAATTCACCACTGAACTCCACCCCAGTAGGACCTCCCCCAATAACAACACAATGTAAGAGGCGCTCCTTTTCTTCTTCTGTAATGCCTGTGAGCATGCATGTGGGTGGTGAGTAATTTCTATCCTCATGGTGAGATCATATCCAGCAAATTTGTATAATAACCCTTAGGTTATAAATCACATAACTTATGCCTACACAACTAAGATCATGTACAATTCTTTTCCTCATTGACTGTGCAATCAGTCAGTTTAAGCTGCACAAGAGCAACTACCATGAAGATCTCTGCTGTAATCAGCCAAAGAATAAGAATATTAACCCTGAAACTCAAAATCTGCCATCCATGCACTCTATTAAGCATAAGAACTATGATACATTAGCACTTTTTTGGCTAAGCTTAAAAGATAAATTTTGTGATGCATTTCAATCAGTCAGGACTAATCATAAGACCAAAGTTCATGTGGATATTACACTAATAGTGCACCTCTATACATTGAATTGATGTCATGTATAAACTAGTACCCTGACCTTTACTATTACAAATAGTTTAAAATCACAAATTTTTGAAAATGATGGAAGGGACTAGAAATGCTGGTTATCAGACACCTAATAACTAGATTCTATTCCCGTGTCAATAATATATAGATTTGACATCCATATATGGTAGTCATCTTAACTTTGTTTTCCTCTTGTAGGAGAGTGATGAAGGGAGTAATCACCTGGGTTTTGAGAGAGCATGAGGTTCAATAGAAGTTTCTTCCTTATTTCTTGTGCATGATTCACTTCTCGAAGAAAAAAAGCATGTTCCTTAACTCCCTTAATGCCAAAGGTCAAGGGCTCGGCTCCAGCAGCAATGACAAGTTTGTCATATGCTACTTTAAACTGGTAGGGCTCATGAGGCAGTCCACCATTTTCAATAGTCTGACAATACACCTGATAGACAAATCAATGCAAACAAATTAAGAAGGTTTTCTCCATTTTAGTGATTCAATAGCATGGAAAGGAAAATACAGAGTGTATATGCAAGTAGTTCACAATACAATGCCATTCTGATCCTCTTATTCACATTTTATGAAGAAAATTCTAATGGTCTCAGAACAGATTTTCTGTTCTCGTTTGCAAATTGTAAACTGAAGGTCTGATTTCAAGCAACATGCGAGTGCAAAAGTATTCTTGTCCTGGATGTATATTTGTTTGCCATATTGATTCTTTATCAGGATGCTTTGGTGATATAGTTATTCTATACGACGTTGTGATATGCTTATAAAAAAGAAAGGAACAGTGCAGTGCAGGAAAATTAATTTACCTCATGCTTTTCTGCGTCAATGCCAGTGCAGGAAGCCAGGAAGAAATAAGAATTAGGATCTTTTGCTAGTGCTTCCTGAATCTGACTGACAGGCTCGGCAACTGAACGGAATTCCAGAGTACCAACACAGGTTGATGCAAGTAAAGGAGTGAAAACCATGTGATTCCTCGGTGATATGCAAACAACATCATATATCTTGGTATCAAGCCCCTTAAGCAATCTACACGCTGCCCAGCCAGAGCCAAGAACGACCACTCTAGGTTTTTCGCCTGGCTTTGTGGCTTCCAGAGTGGGATACCTGGTGCTTTCATACTCTGAATCAGACTCTTCCATGACTCTCTGTGCATGAGCAAATTGATGTTGAGGGGTCATCCTCATTCCTCTGTTCCACATACAAGAGTAATCTACCTTTCGGATGTTTGAGAGGTCCGAGAAATTGCCGCCTCCTCTGACTTTTGGCATGTAAGGTGAACGGCTCTCTTGCACTGATACCCTCTCAAATGGTATATCCCTCTCATTGGCATAACTGTGAATGACACTTCCAGATCGTCTCAACCCACTCCTTGAAAACCTTGCTAGTGCCATTCCAGTCAATGGAGCTGATACCCCGGGGTTCTTTTCGCACTAAAAGCGAATTAAGCTGCAATGATCACCTTCAAATTTCAAATTAAGTCTTAAGCAATGATCCCACAACGCAATTATATAGTAATAGCAAGTACAAAGTCAGTTCCTTCCAAACGGAAGAATAGTAAAGGACAAGCACTAAGACATTTGGCGTTCCAAAAAAATGGTCAAGTCTAGAAGATTAAAGCAAGACCATGTTGGTTTCTAAGACCAACATGACCATTCGCCTGAGTTTTTAATTGGTTGATGGCAGATTCAAACAAAAAGATGCTTTGTAATATGCCATAGAAGGAAACAAGTTCAAACAGCTGTAATTGCTCCTATATTACCAAGAGTACATAATATTTATTTCTAGGTGATTATTAGTGAAATCTCAGTCTGATCGCATACTTAAATCTTCGACAGCGGAAAGAAAAGAAGCGGAAAAGTATAATTTAAACACACCAAAAAAAAAAAAATCAAAAAAGAATATGCCCTTCATACCGTGGAGACAATCACATTCAAATTTTAGTGTGGTTTTGAGATTTGGAAGATCCAGAGCCAAGATATTATATAAATGAAGGAAGTGCAATTTCTTTACCTGCAATCGACTGGAAAATTAAATCGAATATCGTTGGTGCTACTTTTTTCCTCTACCTGGGAAATGATTATTAGCTGCAAAGGAAATCACGCCAAGACAAAAATGGGGTTAGGCTCCTCCATGTGACTGTTCGGTTATGAATTATGCACCAAATCGAATTCCACAATGCAAGGGTGGGCAAATTTCATACATCAGCTAAAACCTATCTTAAACCACGAAACACGTTACGATACTCAGAAAATATTGGACCAAAATTTTGCTAATAAAATCATGACGAGACATGACTTGAAAATCACAGAAAACAAAAAGCAAAAAAAAAAAAAAAAGCAATCTGCGTAAGGCATTTCGTTAAAATTGCTCCAAAAACTTACTCCAAAATCCCAAAAATCAAAAAATCCAAGAGACAAAGAAAATGCAACTGCAGATAATCGTATATACACAAGAACAATGATACACGCAATACACGTAGGGTCATACGCACGTGTTTGTGTCGTTACACTTTCACAGTGACGGACATTACCGATAGCTGAAGCAGCGTTTGAAGAAGAATGCTGGTGGCGGCGGCGGCTGCGGCTTCGGCAAGGCACAAAGTCGATGATCTCAGGAGCGGCAACGTTTCAGACAGAAAACCGAAAAAAGTTGCTCGCTATTATAACACTATAACAATTCTTATATTGCAATGTTTTTTAAATACTAATTATATTGCAGATTCTGAGCCTTGAGGAACAAGAAAGTTTTGATCTCTCTCTCTCTCTCTCTCTCTGCTGAATTAAAAAATTGTTAGCCTGCACGAAGATTCAGGCTGGAATCAGAGAAGTAGAAAACATGGCATGTGTTTAAATAATCGTAGCGGAATGATAGTAAATATAATAGTAGTATTACGGTGGAAGAAATGAGATTTCTTCTTCAAAAGGTGGCGGTGGAAAGGGAAAAACGAAGCAGAGTTGCCATTTCCGCGAGTTTTGGAGGTTTGAGACGACGTCGCAGCGGCTGTACTTTACTTAGTTTACTACAGTCTACAACTACTTTGGAAAATCCACGAGGCTTGCAATTTGGTCTTTTGACCGTGGACTCATTCTAGGGTCTAATAACACGCCGTCGCGCTGTGACTTGAGGGCTCCAACTAGGGTGGTTATCGAGTGGAGCCGGGCTTTAATAGTGTATCAATCGAGTGCGATTTACACGAGTAAAAGTACCTGAACTTGAGTTTTGAGGTCGAACTCATCTAGTTTTTCAAAATTGAGTTCGAGATCGAGTTTGAATTTATTTTACCTTGTTTGAATTTAACCAAATGGAGTTCAATCGAATTCAATAGAGCTTTCAAATTTGGTTTGTTAGTAAATTTCATAATTTACAATGAATAATTGGTAAATGTACTACTCATAAGACTCAATGTGTACTCCAATTTGGGCTTTTTTTTTTATTTACCTTAATTATCTTATCAAATAGATCGAACTCGATTTGAACTCGATCAACATCAAGTTCGATTCAAACCTCTTTTCGAGCCACTTGTGAGCTTAGAGCTGAGTAGTTCAATTAATTTACACCCCTAGCTCCAACGACTAGGGGTGTGCAAAAAATCCGAATACCGAATTATCGACCGAATTCGAATTGAATTCGGTAATTCGATCGGTAATTCGAAAAATCCAAATTTAAATATATCGAATTCAATACGAAATCGGTTTCAAGAATTTTCAATTCGGTTTTACCGAATTCGAATTCAATTCGGTAATTCGGTAAATATTTACCGATTTCATATTCGATTTTCCGAATACCTAATGTATTGAAAGATAAAATTAAATGTGAAATGCCTAATTTGGGTTAGAAAAATTCATATCAACTTTGATAAAGGCAAATGCATTTTTATTTGCTTTGATGCTCAATAATTTGGGGATTTTGTTTGATTTAAAACTTTCTAATTTTCTTTCCATTGTGTTTTTGATTAATTGTTTTATGAATTCGGTTAAATCGGTAAAATAACGATTTCTGAATTGAATTCGAATTGAAATCGAAATCGGAAAATCGGTAATTCGAATTCGAATCCGTCGGTATTTTTCTTTCACCCTACCGAATACCGAATTCGAATTCGATTCTCACCCCTACCAACGACCTAGTAAGGAGTTGCTGTTATACTCCTGAAAAGACACTTTTGACATCTCTAATTTAGGTTCAAATCAACCTTCCTTTTTGATGTTTTGGGTCTTGGCATCTGTCTTAGGAATTATTGGCGAAGATTCGATTTTGTAGTTCCGAGAATATTCTCCGAATATTTTCGTACATAATTTTTTCCCCGTTTTATTTTAGAGCGTGGTTATTGCAAGGAGAGGATTTGGCCAGTTCTGAGATTTTCTTGACCAAGACTACTAATAAGAAGACCAGTAAAAACGTGAAGACAGCTCAAAAGCATTCTGTTTTTGGTATAAATAAAAGTTTTTTTCTTTTTTCTTTTTAATTTTGAAGTACAATATTATTATAATTGGTCCTTCACTGAGGGAAGGAAAGGAAGATGGATTTATCTAATTTACTGAGATGCTCGAAAGGAGCTCAATAACCTTCAACCGTACTCTAAAAAATTCTAGAGAGAGAACGCAGTCAGGATTCAGGGTTCAGAGTCTCAACGTGTCAAATGAAATAGTCGGTCAGTCATTGGAAAAACGTTTCAACGGTGCTTAGTTGAATACTTGAATATCACGTTGGGTCCTAGGTCCCGCTCCCAGACATCCAGGAGGGAACCGCCGCCTCTGATGTTTCCATTCTCTTTTGGGTTGCCATCACATAATATCGCATTCGAACTTGGGAGAAGAAATTGCAGAAAAGTACAAGTTTTGGTAAAAGTTTGGTGTGAGCGGTGATTTAATCACTAACGATTGGGAGCCATTCCTCGCAGCTTCCAACAGCCAAGGTATAAACAGGTGCAACTTTTTAATACCAACAGCCAAGATAAATGTTTTGAATAATCGAATTTTTTAAATTAAAAATGTTAGTTAATTTCTAAAACTCAATAAAAATTTTACCTGAATTGTTAAAATTACCCTTTATTTTTATTCATATTTCTAACTAGTTTTATGTTTAATACTACAAACACTACATTTAATTTCAGGGGCAACTTTGGAGAGATTCATAACTGCTTTCTTGATATATAAACACTACATATATATATATATATATATATAGACACACACACACATATACATATGTATGTATGTGTATGTATATGTATGTATGTATATATAAGATATAAGAAATAAAACAATCAACAAGCTTACAAGCTAACTCACTAATAATGGGATTAGACCGTGTTCTTTGGTTTCTATTCATAATAATTTTCAAACGAAGGTAATTGGCAGAAGGATTTTTCTAACAGGTGCCTTGTGCGAAATCGTTAACACACCTACAATTTATCTAACTTATCATATATATATATATACACACACATGCGTACTAACAATTATTACTTTCCCTTGCATTTACATACTTTCCATATATAATCTTAGCTACCTACTTTGTATTTATTTACTTTCCTTAATTAATATTACATTTTTAAAAATGACTTCTAAAATATATCTTAACGAGTGCTTAATGGACACCCGTTAGACAGGCCCTTGGCAAAATAATACTGCTGAAGTCCTAGTTTTGTGGTCCGAAATCCCAGTCGTCGTCAACAATTAGTATTAATCGGCAGCATAAAATTGATCTCTTCTCGAGCTTCTAAAATTGGGCCCAAACAAATTGATCTGTGAAGAAATCCCCCTTGATGACCTTCTGCAGCATCTTATGACCCAAACTCTCACAAATGTAAGGAGGCGATGTATCCGTTGGGTTGGGCCCAAACGATTTAATCCGTGAAGAATTTCCAAAGCGCCAGCTATTTAACTTGAAGGCAGTTCTGAACGAAAAGTACATCCGACGGCACTTAAAATTTTTTAACACATGTCCGCAAAGAAATTGTGACCTTCCTTTGATGAAAATGTGATTTTTTTTCTATCCAAAAAAAAAAAAAAAAACCATCAATAAATGAACATATCATTGAAATTTTAGAGGCTTTTAGGAAATGCGACCATGAGTTTTTTTGATTCAGTATGTAACTGATCAAATTTCTGTTAAAGTAATAAGAACGTGTGCCAGCATCTCAAGCAGCATTTTTAAATGCCATAGATGGGAAGATCGTGCTTGTTTGGATTGAGGTTTTCAGTAAAAAAATTTTTGCGTTTTCGGCGATCACATTTTTCAAACACTCTTTTTTTTAACTTCATCTCAAATCGCTACAATATATTTTTTTTAGAGAAATTCTAGAAAATAGCGATTCAAACGAGACCTTATATCTTCCAATATAAGAGATCAAATGAACAGTGGATAAAAGGAAACAACGGAGATTTGCAAATTTTCAACATAGTAAATGTTTATCTGAATTCTGAACAGGAACTTAATTCTATAAAGTATCTTCCAGAGCTACATCTAGCTTTACATAATTTAAGGTCATGAACGAATTGTTGCTCACTGCGGATGCTTTCGGACAACGTTATTGTTTGTTCTATCTAAATTCAGGCAATTATAAGAAAGCAGAAATACTAAAAATGATCAGTTTTCATATTACTACGGATTCTAGGAAGGCTGGTTTTGGTGCAGATGCCTCTTCAGTTAAATTAAATCTAGCTATTGGTTCAAGAAAGAACCAACACAATCAGGTTGCTGCAAGGAAATCTTCTTGAGAACGGCCAAAAGCTCGATTGAGGAACATGGCCAATCGAACTCCACCCTGAGCTATTCGTTTCATCACCAGAGGCAGTCTGGAATTGAAGTAATCGTCTGTAATCAAAGAAGCCAACCATCATTTGTCCGAATAGCATTATTCTTTCGACTTAATAAGCAACAACAGATGAAATGGAGCTTTAGTTTTGGAGAATTTTGGAGGATCAAATTATTTGTGAATACCAGACAAAGTCTCTCCGGCCTCAACTCCCTTGTAACCCCATTTGCAAGCAATATTGATACTTTCTGCTGCATACCTGTGTTTACAAGGGAAGACATCCATCAAGAATTAATGCCAAAGTCTGCCTTGTTTGGATTGAAGTTTTTTGTAGAAATTTTTTTTATGTTTTTCCGTGATCAAATTTCTCAAACACCTTTTTATCTTACATATATCAAATTGTTACAGTATATTTTTCTATGAAAAATTCAGAAAACGGCAATCCAGACAAGATCTAAGTTTTGGCACCAGAGAGAGAGCAGAAGAAGCAGAGTGCCATCTTCTGATTAATTATGTAATTTCTTGGCTTGGCTAAGGAGATTCACAGAGAAAGCTCACTTGGTTACACAGGTATGGATATCACTGCAGTCCCTCCAGGAGTCAAGATCATCAGACCAGATTCCCTGTTCCATGAAGCAATCTACAAGTTTAGTTAATCGAAAAAAATGGCGCTAAAGTAAAATATTTCACATAACCTTTATGAAAACGATCCGCCCACCTATAAAAAAATGGATCTTTTCCGGTGAAAATTTACAAATTCAAACGTTAGAACTTAGGGTGCGTTTGATAAAACTAAAGTTTAAAAATTGAAAACTGAAATATGAAATTTTGAAGTCTACATTCGTTAAGTGATTGAATTGTTAAGTACTAAATCAAACATATATGAATGCATATCACATTCAATGATAAGTTAGTTGTTAATTACTAAATCTAATATATATGAATACGTATCACATTCAATGATAAGTCAATAACTTATCACTAACTTTCAGTAGCAAATTTTGTTTAGAATTTTCAGTGCAATTTAATTAATTCAGATGTTTTATCTTTGGTTATCAAACGTGTCTAAACATATTAAAATCTGAAATCACTAAATTTAAGTGCTGAATTGGGTTATTAAACGGGTCTTACGCCTACCACATAATCATTTTGTGCAACAAGTTAACAGTTAGTGACAAATTCAATTTAGATCACTTTTCTACGTAGGACTACAGTTCCACAGCACCTGTCTGATACGCAGTTTTCTTGGTGAAAACTACTCATTGCAAAAAAGTGAACTTGTTGGACAATATAATTTGATGTAACACAGTAATTTCTTGTTTCCACTTTCTAGTGATGTTGCATTTTCCCTTTAGTGTTTGTCATCTGAGATCTATGAATGCAACAGACAGGCAAAGCCACGCTCAATATGTTAACCAAGCACCCAAATTATGTGTTACAAGTAGGATACAATCCAGTTTATTTACATACTTACATCTGTAAAGTTACTTTCTATGTCTTGCTCGAGGAGGTCGATTTCCTTCCCATAGTAATCTGCAGCAGCTGTAAGAATAATCTCTCTGTCCCAGACCTATATGCACAGATGTTAATAATACGTGACAGTTATCTTCCAAATTGTTGATTTCCTGGCAGATAGATTATTGGGAAATAAAAGGTGACACATCAAGAATAGATTGATGTCAATACTCACATGGTGCAGATTTGATTTGTGCCTAAACCAGCGCAAATTTATGGTGTTGCCTCCTTCATCACTTGTAAAGCCTACATGCATTGGCTGAGAGAGCAAAATGGAGCAAAATGCAATTTACCAGCAATCAAATACAACGGCAACATGACACTTAACTAATTGAACAAGAGAAAGATAAATTTTTTGATCAGACGTCGTACCTGATGTATATCTCCCATAAAGTGTGAAAGAAATAATAGGGCCTCTGTCATATTATCTGTGCTCATTGAAAGACAAAATTCAGAATCTGCCGGGTAATAGCACCCCAGAAGGGTAGGAATAGCTTACAATTTTTCTTGGAATCTTACGTCGTCGATCAGAAGATCCATGGCGGTAATGTGAAAGCTGAGTAGTGAAATTCTGGATGGCACCAGCAACACACATATCCTCAACTCCATGTTGATCATGACAGTCCCCTTTTTGGCCAAATCATGGTTACAATATAAGTGATGTTATTTTGGTAAGTTTTGAAGAAGTTCCATAAAATTATGCTTACTTTCATAATCAAAGTTGCAGGCATTATCAGGGGTGTCAATGAAGTGAAGAGGGCTTGTCCAGCTATACTTGTGCCAGTGTCTTACTTGATCAGGCCACACACACAGGGCTGACAAGTCCCCGTTAACATAGTCGGGCAACAACTTTCTGACCGCATGGGCTGCATCAGATTCCAGGAGACTCTATTTTCACAGGAGAAAAGTGTTAAAATCGAAATTACTTTCACCATATTCGTCTGATTATTCCTCTTATTTCTGGTGTAATGCGATTAACCAATGAAAATAGATGATCGTACACATAATTTCTACTTAGAACTTCATCTGCCTTCCGTGTAAAAGGGCTTAGAGCTTCGAACTTTGCTTTACCTGTGCAATTTGGCATGTCATGATATGACCCTCTTTGCTCCATGCTCGAACACCAGGATTTGGACTGAAAGCAATAGAAAGAAAGAAAATGAACAGTACTGAGAACAATGTCGACAAGATTTTGAAAGTTGTCATTTTGACGGATGTTCAACTTGTTTTGTGAAATCCAAAGCAGAAAGAAAGACCAAACAAGACAGGTTAGTTCTATGTATAATTCCATGTGATCATCTCCTTTCTGTCAAATTATATTACTAATTCAGGGTTCTCATTGAGTGCAAGCAAAAACCTCTACAATATTCTAATGTGAATTGCAAGTTGATTTTCATTATAAGCAACAAGGTGATAAGCATATTTCAGGCGTCTCAATCATCAAGACGAATGTGAAAGGAACTGAGTGGTTACAATTAGAAAGCAACAACCCTTGGTCTGGTTTGCTTTATGAAAAAGTTGACTTCAGAAGGAATATTGGTTGTTAATTAGGTAGTTGATCACTTCTTGACGTGAGGGAAACAATATATCATTAGGGAGGATGCAGGCCGTGGTTCCTTTTCGATGTTCATCTCCTTAGATGCTGCGTCCATGTCTAGTCATCTTCATTCAATTAGTTTGCAGTTGTTGAGTGTAAAGGAAAATTTCAGCCAAGAAACGCAGCGACATTTCATCTCCTCATCAGGCTGGTCGGGAAATAAATTATATACAGCACAAAAAACAAAGGGGTAGCAGCCTCCTAGTATACCCAAAAAATAAAAGATTATTCAGGACGAGATTGATTTTTTTTCTTTTGATAACAAAGAATAGCAATTTTATTACCTAGATTGTTGGAAATCGTTTAATACAATTTGCTTGACAAAGTTTGAAGGGAAGTTCCACAGAGAATCAATACGCTCTACTGATTTAGCGTGAAAAGCCAACTCATGTGCAACCTTATTTACCTCTCTAGAAATCCAATTGAAAGCAATACAATTGCCATTTAACAGTGATGCACAAATATCTTCAATGATTGGACCAATAACTGGGTGATCATCCTCCATATCCTTCTATCCTATGGATTACTGAAGATGCATCACTTTCAAAAATGCAATTTGCAATCATTAGGTTCTTTCAGGACTAGATTGATTATTTAACGTATTGATTTGGAGGCTATTTCAAGTAATCAGAGAACTTGCTGTTGATGGAGTTGGCCATGTTTTGGAATGACAATATTCTAAGAATTGACCAACCAGAAGAACAATTTGAAACCACGTTTGTCTGTATCCGATTGTGTAGATCAGGACGAATAGGAGATGTTGACTGGACACCATAATGACTTTCCTCAATCAGAGCACCTCCTTTTCTTAGTCCTTTGACCATATAAACAATCCAGTAAAACTAGTTAAACGTACATGCTTCTTCCAATAATTTAGTGAATAATTCATAAAGGTTTGAATCGGCTAAACAAGTTGAGAATTATTAAAAAGTGTGTTGGATGACAGTCCAACTTCTCTTAAGGATAACCCCTGACAAGGCTCAAAAGTACTAAAAGCAAGACAAGGATGATGAAGAGGAGATTGCCTACCCACAAGGACGGAGACAATGTACAGGATACGATTAATATCATGATAAACTACATGCAAAACTTAGCCATTTGCAGAAATTACATCATAATTCTTGTGAAACTTCATTTTCACCTAGAATTGGAGGCGTATGAAAATCAGTTCTGTAGCACATATCAAGTGTCTAATGAAGGCATAATTGCGAGCGATCGTTGAAGTTTGCAGAAGCTAGCATACTTGAAAATATTCGATTTACATACTACTGCTAGCTTATATTGTTGTGATGTAATAATCTGTAGGCATCTTTGATGCAGCTATAAAGAAAGTGAAGTGGCATAAAAACTGTTCAATTCTTTCAAGATAACATGGAAAAAGAGGAAAGAAAAGGAAAAAAGGAACCATAATTTTGTGATTAGCTTTTGCATTCAACTCCACAATACCTCTAAACTAGTCAACAAGGACAAAATACATAAGGAGCATAGGGACCAATCTGTTTGACAAAACCAAAAAATCAAAAATACACTAACATAGGCGGGATTAATTGCCTCTTGTTAGCTTAAAAAAATAACCATAAAACTAATGGAGTCGAATGTAGAGAAGCATTTACAGGTCCCTTGGATCCACAGGCATGAAATAAAAGCTCTTTTTTTTGGTTGAAAAGACAATCGCCAATAACAATATCGCACTTTTTCTTCTGTTTTATTCAAATTGAAAGTCATAAATCATATGATACACCGTATGACTGGTCAACGTTAGTTGACAAACAGGGAGGGTGTAGATTTGAGTTTAAAGGGTTTTCTCGAGGTTTCTAACAGTTGTAGCGACCTCCCTTGAGGTTTGGAAAATTACAGAAATCTCCCCTAAAAAGTATGCCTTAATAACAATTGATGGTGTAACCAAATAGGGTGGTAGGGATCAAACTAAATGTAGGGGTGGCAAGCGCAATCGCTGGTGGAAGCAGCGAGCTGGCCCCCATCAAGGACCCATTGCAACTATTGTCATTGTCGAACGATTTCATTTAGTTACAAACTTATATTGTAACTTGATATATTTTTTTGGATCACGTATATTTTGATAAGTTGGGTAGTTTTTTATTTAATTCTAGTTACATATTTGCTTAACTTGCTGCTTTACAAACATATTCCAATGGTTGTTCTAGACTTTCTTCAGTTTCTTCTTATTTTGTTTAGCAATCCCGAAGGCAACCAAGTATTCTTTCAAATAATTTGAGATTTCCATTCTTGTTATCATGCTCGACAAGTTTGCCATATTTCGAACTGTTATATATATATATATATATATATATATATATATATATATATATATATATAAATTTGTAGTCAATTCACTGCTCAGATATCCCTATCATAGAGGGCATACCCAAAGTTATTGGTGCATGCATTAATTGGTAACTTTTGGGATCCTGACATCTCAACATAATCAATCCTCTTGTACAAACATTAAATGTTTTGATTGTTGGTAATTTTGTTTTGCAGTTTTCGTAACTTTCTCTATATAAACTCTAGAGTTTGTTTCTTGCATACAGATGGAATTGTAAAGTCTCTCTTTTATTTATTTATTTATTGCATCTCATCACCCGGAAACAGTGTGGATCAAGGTGTACTATAACGGTAGAGTAATTATTTAGTTACCAAATCTATCCACAAATACTGACAGCTTCTGTAGGCAATTTCCTACTCAAATTATTTTATTGCATCTCATCGTCTGTAAATAGTGTGACTACTATTTAGTGCTAAGTGGATCAAGTGTATTATAATGGTAGAGGAATTGTTTAGTTTGGTACTATTTAGTGCAAAGTGGTTCAAGGTGTACTATAATGGTAAGGGGAATTGTTCAGTTACCAAATCTATCCCTAAATGCTGAGCAGAGGATTTTTGGATGTTTTAAGATCATCCTAACACTGGTAATAGAAATTTGTTGGCGGATATATAATAGGGCATGAAATCAGAATGGAATATAGACATAATTAATGTGAATTACAGTCAAACTCCAAGGCACCACTTGCTGCAAGCCAGGGATTTATATGGATAAATTGTTAAAACAATACAGTATTGCCTCTGAAAGTAAGTGGAATAGAAATCATGTTGCCTTCTTATCATGGTAACTTACCATATTACTGCTTGGGTAGTATTAAGATCGTGAAATGCCTCTCAACCTTATTATTGCTGGGGTAATTATTAATGCAACTACAATTTACACATACATGCACACATATACAATTTACACATACATACACACATATAGGGCAGGACGTCTTTAATTAGAATTCCATCTCTCTGCCACCCACTGAGATAGAAAATAGAAAATAGAAAATAGAAAATAGAAAATGTACTTAGTTTGGGTTTTTCAAGTTCTAAACGCAATAAATGCACTATATGCAAATGCATTAATCTGGTGTATATTCAGAAAATCACTCCATAGGAAAATAGAGTATATAATACTAATCCTTCTATACCTTATCTTAGGATTTAGAGGGATTTTATGTCCCTTCTGCTAAATGACAATGGTTAGCGTTTGTACGGAGCAAAAGCGATGGAGTAACTGTTTTGAGATTTTTCACTCTAGTTTGGTATGATAATCCGACTTTGGCAACTAGGTAATTGCTAATTCCTTTTCCGTTACAGTAATTAGTAAATAATTACCCAAGCAGTAATATGGGATTTTGGGTTTGGTAAAATTATGAACGTGAAATGCCTCTAAACCTTATTTTGAGGTTTGGAGAAATGTTTATCTATTTTATGGAATAATGGGTTGGATAGAGGGTAAGAAGATGAATAAGTTTGATGTATAGCCTTATCATTCATTATGCAGGCACTAGCAAACTTGTACACAAAAGGTAAGAGATAACCTAGTTCAGCCTTTTTCCTAATATACAAAATGTGCAGGAGGTATGGAAATGTGCGAAAAGTGTGTGAGCGAGCGATCGGACACAATCAAAACGGACACAATCAAAAAGTTTGGAGACAAGAAGGAAAGCTAAAGAGAAGTTGGTAACTATTGTACTCCAAATGAACACTTGATGATTATGATGAAGGGTCTTGGCCTATTTATAAGCAAGCCCTTAAGTTCCTAAAAAATTCTACAAGGCTCCACCACTAAATTATACAAGAGTAGAAGAGCTCTTAAGCTCTTTTATATGCAAAGTTCTAGGCTCTTTTACCATGCTTAAGAGAACTTTAGAGTATTTGGAGGTTTCTATGCTCTCCACATGCTTCTAAACACTTCTACAAAATCTTTGTACGTTGATCACAGTCCCTGTAGTCTTATTTTCGTTCATCTCCAAATGCTGCATTTTTCCCAATAGGTCTTAACTTTTCACAGTATTACCCATAAGGGTAGTACATGCTTGGGCCGGTCTTAGATGTATTCTTATTAATGTTTGGTCCACATGATTTGAAAAGATTAATTTTTTGGATAACTTTTTTATATACTGTCAATGTATAATTTTTTTATACTAACAGGTTTGGATTATGTCACATAACACAAATTTAAATTTGAAATTCAGATCATGCACATATGGTATGCATCCAAAGTTGCTAGTGTTAAAAAAATCATTATACTGTCAGTGTATAAAAAGTTAATCCTAATTTTTTTAGTAGTTAGAACACATATGCTTGAATAATATACTTGTGGTCCTTTTTGGATTGTTAAGCTTATAATAAAATTATAAGTTTATTCACTACTATTAAAATATAAAAATAATGTTTCAGTTATTTATTCATTATTTGATATAGACACACATACATACATATGCACATACACACACGCATACACATTATTAAAACAAGATAGCTAACTAATCACATTAAGGTGTCAATGTGGAGGGTTGGTTTCATACACTCCTCATCGACATTATGAGAGTGGAGATTTATATGTCGTTGACTACATTGAGAGTGTAGATTTAAGTATTTTTGAAGTGGATAGATTCATTGACGATGCTGGTGTCTTTGGTCACAAAGTATACTTTGGTTGAGAAAATAGTAGCTTTAAAAGGATAGGCGTGAGTTGAGAATTGTGCGGATATATTTAGAGGATTGATGGTTCAATTAGGGAAATTATTTTATATCTTGAGGTCTCACTTCATGAAATTCTGGTTCAACAATTTGGTTATGATCCTTATGAGTTTGGTGAGAGTTAAGAAGGTGCTATTAATGGTAAATATAGTATTCCTAATCATAACTATGAAGGGGAAGGGAATGATAATAATGCTGACGATAATAATAATAATGATTTTGATTCAGCTCGTGAATCATTCTTCTCAATAGTAAAATGGGATTATAATTTAAGATGATACTGATTTCCATGATAATGTCGATAAAACTATTGAATGGTTGGGTGTAAAACACCATAAGGAACTACAGCCTAATTCGACAATCAAAGTACAGGTTGATGACAATTTGGTTTAGGTTGAAGATAATAATATAGCCTCTGATTCTGAATCTAATTTTGAGCGTTAATGAATCTGGTGATGAAAGTGCTAGTAATAGGTGTGTTGTGTTCAACTCAAAGGACATTGACAATCCAAAATTGAAGTTAAGGATACTTTCCAGTAGACAAAAATAGTGCAAGTATCTATTACAAATTATCGTGTAACAGAGGATAGACCTTGTAAATTTGTAAGGCAGGATTTGGTGAGATTAAGGGTAAAGTGCAGAAGTGAATGCCATGATTGACATATTTATGCCAGAAAATTGAGCGGAGAAGGAAGTGTGCAAATCAGGATTTTTGAGAACACCCACAAATGTGGTTTTACCTATAAATATCCACTTGTAAAATCTGGATGGGTTGATAGAAAGTACTATGAGGAGTTTAGATCCAGTCCTAAGGTAGATTTGGAGCATTTTAGAAAGACAACGACAAAGGATAACAAATGTCCATTCTCAGAAAAAACAAACATATAGGACCTAAAGAAAGGCACTGGACATTATGTATGGTAGTGAAAGTGATGAATATGGTAAGTTAGGAGCCCATATGCATGAAATTCCAAAATCCAATCCTAGTAGCTCTGCCATATTGAAGACTATGGATGGCATATCAAAAGGGCAACAAAGGTTTCAAAAACTGTACATGTGTTTTCATAGAGTGAAGCAAGACTTCATAGTTGGGTGTAGATCTCTGACTTCTTAGATGGCACATTTTTGAAAAGAGCAGTAGGGAGAGTTCTATTGATAGCTATTGAATTAGATGCCATAGTAGAGGGTGAAATCAAGGGATTCTAGAAAGAAGATTTGAAAATTGAGAGAGATTATGAATGGATCATCATGAGTGACAAGCAAAAGGGACTGATTCAGGCCTACGACAGTGTTTTCACAAATGCAACTCACAGACTTTGTGTGCATTGTAACTTTTCAAATACTGAATTCGAAGAGGAAGCACTTAAGAGAGCGTTGTGGGCTATTACAAAAGCAATTACACTAGCATAATTTGTCAACAAAATAGAAGAAATGGTACAATCGACTTGGATGCAACCAAGTGGTTTGATGATAAACCACCAATTCAATGGAGTAGTGCTCACTTTAGCACTCATCCAAAGTGTGATGTCTTATTGAATAATGTTTAGAAATGCTTCAACAACAAAATTTTAGATGCTAGAAAGAAATCAATCATTTATATGATGAAATTATTAAGGCTATATATGATACAAAGAATTCAGCAAAATAGAGATATGGTTAGGGGGAGAGAGAAAGACTATACATATTGTTCTAGAATACTTGAGGGAATAGAAAAAAGAATGGACAGGGCAACATTTAATGTTTTTCTTTCAAGTCAAATGATAACTTGTATGAGGTTTTCTGTCCACATGGCGATCATTGTGTAATGAACATTAAAGAGCATATTTGTTCACGCAGGAGATGGAAGCTGACAGGAATTCCTTGTCCCCATGCTATCACAGCACTTTTGATAGCTACAAAAGATCCCGTATTATATGTATCTAGCTACTACATACTAGAGACATACTTGAAATGCAACCAAGGAATTATTTGTCTAATGAATAGGGAAAGAAATTATGAGAATACTAATATTCAAGGTCCAAGATCCCCTTTGTATGGTAAAGCAGCTGGAAGACCAAAGAGACAAAGGCAAAGAAGTGCAGATGAGGTGCAGCACGCAAAGGGAAAAGAGAAATACCAAGAAAATTAGTAAAATGAGGTAGATAATAAGGGGAAAATACTGTCTATAAAAAGGTCACAATGTGAGGTTTTGCAAGCTTAAAAGGCTGAACACAACACCTCAGGATTAGCAGCACTTGACCCTGTACACTGCAATAAAAGATCTATTGAACTTGACCCCAAAGACTGCAAAGAATTAGCTGACTGCATTAAGGTTTTGATTACGTATACTCTCCACGTATTTGAGAAGAAATTAGATGATAAGACTGTCAAATACTAGCAAATCTTTCATTTCATATGTTTTCATTGCTTAATGAAAAAAGTATGTCATACTTTCATTTTACTTCATTTATTTAACAGTCTATCAAAATGAAGTCGCTAAATATGATTGTGTATTAAGGTGTGATGTACATGAACTAACGAGTGCTCGTTAGAATACTCCATGACAATGTACCATAAAATATTATTTTAGAAGGTTTTTCATTGTTTTGCTATACAATGCAGGAGAAGGTTACTGCTGCAAATTTAGTATTACAGTTAAATGAAACATGAAGTGCCTTTAACCAAAGGGCGAGCCAATATCGCCTTCAGAATATCCATATGTGCTGATTATGGAAAGATTGAGTCGCCACTAATTTTTGGTTGAAATTTTAAATCTTAATTCGAAGAAGACAACAATGCAAATGCTAAAAGGCTCAAAACGTAAGAGGGAAATTGAACCATTCCTTTCTAATATGGAAGAGTTCCATAAGGTGATTTTAGGGATGCAAAAGTTCTGTAACTAGATATATCTACATAAAGACAGAAAATAAAACTTAGAAAGTTTAGCAACCTACAATAGGTAAGGAAACTTGGTTTACTTAAGTTGCAGATTTGGATTTACATAACGGGGCTAGTATTCCCCAGCTGCTGAACATTTATTATATATTCTACACATCCTGACATTTTCTTTCATTCTTTCGCAATTGATAGCTTTGGAGAGAAGATACGATTGAGAACAGCAGCCAAGCGGATGCCACTTTGAGCCAGTCTCTTCTCCACAACAGGCAACCGAGAAATGAAGTAATCATCTATAAGACCAGCAGTAGACAAAATTAGATATGTCGCTGGAAGACAATTTCAAGAACATGATTTAGCAGCTCAGGAGTCCAATTTAAGACATTTGTTAAAAAAACAAGGCTGTATTAGGCACACATGATCTACAGGGCACTGATCAAGCATCCTAATCCTCACAACTATATACTTCTAAAATCCCAAGGACAGAGAAAGGAGCAGTTTGAACTTAATAGCTGCTAATTGCTGATGCAATTCATTGACAGATGAAACGATGCATGTTAGAATTCTTTATGACATTAAATGACTTGGATGGATATTAAAAGACAAAAAGGAACTAATGCCAAAATCGATGTATCATGTAGGATTCATTTAATCTAATTAAAGGCCATGCTTTTGCTAAAAACATTTCTTTAAACACTACTTCAGAAGAAATAAGCTAGCTTTGGAGGATGAAGTTCCTGGAATAAAACTTCTAGAGGAAGTTTCTTATTTTATCTGCGCCTTCCTCATTAAAAAAGACGAAGGCTTCACTAGTCACTAAAAAGAAAGAGATGTATGCATCCAAATGTATTCACTTTGAAATAAAGGGAAAGAAGTACCACCTCCTAGAGTGCTTCCTGGTGTAGCATTTCTGTAGGCATACTTGCATGCGAGATTTACACTTTCAGAAGCATACCTGAAACATAGTACTACTGCTATTTAGATCACTAGGAAGTTATAACGGCATAGCTGATATAACATTTACCATCTAAACTCAGCCACACACAAGATGAGCTTCGTAATGGAAAATGTTAGGTCTCCAGTTTAACCCCTAGAGTCCCCAAGCTCAAGCAGATATGCATTACCTGACAGCATCTTTACCAGCCTAATCTCCGTTGAAAAGCCAAACTTAATATGACCTCCCTAAATTTTATTCCCCATATGGAAAGAGAACAGCCATGGGAACACTAATTTGGACGGTGTATGACATGCAAGTTTGGGAAGCACATATAATGGAATCAAGCATCGCAATGTAATTGCACATTTATAAATATAAAAACATATATCCTGAACATGAAAAACACAAAAAGTGATAGGAGTGAAAGAAGTACTCACGGATCTGGACAAACTGTGCTATTGCAATTCTCCCACAATGAGATATCAGCATTCTGTTACAAGAAAAGAAAAAAGATAAATGGATAATAATGTGTACATTGTGATAGAAAAAAGATACACAGATAATAATGTGGTATAGATTGTGACAGAAAACTGTCCACACAGTGTTTCACAATCAAGAAATGCTTACTCCCCCATACAGCACGAATTAGTTCCTTGCAAATCTAATCAAACATATACACTATATTACAACAAAGAGCATGATGTGAACAGAATTTCAAAAGAGGAGAAGAATATGGGATAACAAAACAGTAACATTATTCTGTCAGGATAAGTTCTCCATTCCAAGGCGAGCTTCTGTGTAAGTCATGAAAAGAATGCATTTGTGGTTATAGAAGACAATCCGGTTTTTTCCCTAGAATGAATAAGCTCAATTATCCACATATTCAGCAAGTACTACAGAAGAGAATACCGACTGAAATGTTAATTTTTTTCTACTTTAATTTCTGTCGCACAATGACTGTCTGTAATAGTGGATTAAGCAGGATGTACTCCTCCTGAATTTCAATAGCCTTGTCATAGTGCATGAAACTACTCAAGCAGTGAAGTTAGAAAAGTACAAAGAGAAGCATACTGTGATATTTTCTTGAATTGCTTGTATCATATTCGTGACATTGGAGTCATAATACGTCTTTAAAGCAGATTCAATGATCATAGTATCCCATACCTGAAAGCAGAGGAGGCAACATAGAGGCATTAATCAACAACTAATTCTAGTTTTTTTTTTTAAAGGAACAGTGTTTCATGGGCATCTTCCTAGACTAGTCACATGTCAAATGTGGCATATGATTAATTTCATCTGAATGAATTCTGCATTTTACCACAGTAGCTAGCTTGTATATTTTCCCAGCAATATTCATGAAGTTCAAAACCTGACGTTGGTAGAGCCAGATTTGATTTATGTGATGCATTCATGGTATTTGTGACAAAAAGGTGACAATCAAAGAAGAATTGAATGAGACTTTAGTCCAAATAATTTTGGTTAAGGACTTACGTGGTGCAAATTTGTCTTTCTCCGGTACCAACGAACAGTTATTGTGTTTCCACCTTCATCTCCAATAAATCCCACATGGAGAGGCTGCCATGCATGTTAAATTTGTCAGACAAAGCTTAAGGCCCTGTTTGGTTCCAGGAAACTACTGAGGAAAGGAAAAGAAAGAAATGGAAACTGAATCCCTTGAAAATCCTAGTTTTTTCTCTTGTTTGGTTGACTAAGGAAAATACTAGGAAAATGGAAAAGGAATCCTAGAAAAGTAATTCCTTTGTTTGGATTATGAATTTTTTGAAGGAAAAGGAAATGAAATTAAAACTAATTAAAAAAAGATGCATATTAACTAAATAATAACAATTATATTGAAATTTAATAACTTGATAATTTGAAATATATAGAAAATTGAAGTTACAAATGCACGCATTTCATACTTTCTTGGTTGATAACCACCCCATGTTTCAAATGAAAAAAGAAAAAGTAGCAAATATGAAAGAAACAAAATAACGGTAAAGTATTAATTAATATTTTGAATTTGACATGATTCTTTTATCCTTTATCATAATAATTGCTTAAAAAATTCTTTATTTTTATTATGTCACTTCACAGTTTTATATCAAACTTTTCACACTTAAGTAGAGCATTAGAAAACATGCAAAATTATTTGTAATTTATTAAATTGGGTTGCAAATTAAATTAAGTGAAAAATTATTTTAAATAACATTATCCATAACGTATCAAGAAACTTCCAACATACTATCATTAATGTAAATCTTAGTCTCAACTTTCACGTTAGTATCCGTTCTACTATATGTGAGTTTTTCTTTATTCTAGGTAGGGAGGGAGAAAAAGACTTGTTATGAGACAACCGAGATGAAAGTAAGGCATCACAGCAGATGAGCAGTAGGAAACTTCAGCCATAAAATTGCAGAAGATTACCTAGTTCTGGATGAGACAAGACATCAGTTTTTTAATAGAACGTCAGAAACATCTAAAATAAAAATGTTCAGTCAACAGTTGACAAGAACTCATGCTTTCTTATGCCAAGCAGAAAACTGCAACAAGAAACTACGAAAAAGGCCACCAGAGTATGTACAATAGCCTTTACTACTCAACCATGCACAAAGTACTGCACATGTACTCGGCATTGAATATCAGTGACCATATAGGTCCATTTTCACTCCCTGGAACAGCTAAGCGACATACACCAAACAAAATGTAGCACCTATGAATCAATCTAGGCAGCAAAGAATGATTCACCATATTTTACAACTAGCCAGAGTCTTCTACACTCAAGTGGACAAGCTAGAAATGCACGAGCTGCTGCTACATCTCCTGTCAAAGTTTGATAGACTCGCATTTGTGAAGTTTTACTCATCCCACCCACATTCTCAATCGCATTTGCTCTTCAGATTCTTAGCCTTTGCTCCCAACAGAGTGGAACATAGTCCTTTCCGTTTCTGGCAAGTTTATAAAGATTGTCAGCAAGCGTGCCATTAGACATGTAGTCGTATACAAGGATCATCTCCTTGTGTTCATTGCAGTAGCCTATCAAAGAGACGAGATGTATGTGGCGGAGCTTGGAAAGTGTTTCAACTTCTGCCCAAAACTCACGAGCCCCTTGTTTGGAATTCGGATTCAACCTCTTTATGGCAACAGTCTCTGAAACACTAGGAATGGGCCCTTTGTATACACTACCAAATCCCCCTTTTCCAATGACAAATGCATCGCTAAAGTTTTGGGTTGCTGCCATGATCTCAGCAAGTGAAAATCGACGACAAGATGATTCATCTTGGGCTGACAGTTTGTTTTTCCCTTCATTGAAGCTCTGTTCCCAACCTTCCTTCAAGTTATAGAGTATTATGCTTAGCAAGATGATTATGATTGTCATACCTGTTGATACAACATTGCTCTGGCCAAAGGGTGAGACCAAGTTTGGAATCTTCAGGTTCCAAAATTTGGACGTTTGTCCTGGAAATAAAGGATTTGGAGTCGCAAAACTGTTGTTAGGGTTGCTCAACTTGAATACCTCTAGTCCATTAACGAGTCCAAAAACCAACTCATCCACTGATTGTAAGGAAATCAAGAGATCATAATTCCTGACTTCTTTTTCTCCTTTCACTGTCACCAAATAGTCCCTGTATACTGGGATCTCAGTGCCGCCACTCCATCCAATCAAGTTAGCCTTATTCTCTGCTATGTGATTATTTATGTGGATGGTAAACTCCCTTTGCCTGTTTTCTGTCATTCCAGCATCGAAGTCACAGAAATGAAGCCTAACTAAGTATCCAAAGCCTAGATCTATAGGTATTTTCCATGTAAACTTGTACATCTCATTTCCCCTTATACCTCTTCCAATTTTCCAAGCAGTGTGGTAAAGCCTTGGTGGAGCAACAAATGCTGGCATGTTTGTGTACTTAATCCTATTATTCAGATGACTCACTTGATGAACTCCAGATTCCAGCAAGTATTTAGAGTCCTCACTCCATCTTCGAAACATGCCAAAATCTTCTATTGGGGAGATAGAGCTCCCTCCAATGTTCAGCCTCCAAATACTGAAGAATCTCACATTGCAAGTACTGAGGAATCTCACTCTAATCCACCTCCAAATACCACCTCACCTACTTGTTGGAGGTTCATTTTTTTAGAGAGATTTATTCCACTCCATCTCCAGATATCACCACACTAGAAACAAAATAAATTACATAGATGACTTTCAGTCACAAAAAATGCCTCCCATTCCAACCCCAGAAACAAATCTCTACATAGAACAGAGGGGAAAAATGTAAAACTTTGTGATCAAACGTCAGTTTTGCAATCCTTCTTCAACTATGCTCAGAAATTACAAACCCATACTAAAACCAATTTCTAAAATCGACATTTGTAAAGACCCAGGAATATCTAAACATACGAAATAATCAAAACCCTTCTAGTACCAAAAGCTCCCTTCGTAATGTCAATAAAATTACCAAAAGACAAGGCAACAAAGGTATGAAAAATGAACCACAAATAAGAAGATAAAAAAATGAAGAAATCGTATACCTAATCTCGCAAGTTTGACCTAGATGTAGAAGGAGCTTTCACGAAAAGGACAAGTTGCCCGGATGCTGGTGATGAACTGAGGATCGAATTGAGGTTGGAGGATGGTTGGAGGATCGAATTAAGGATCAGAAAGACGAGGAAGATGACGAAGACAGAGGATTGATATGAGGGCTTGCTTTCAGTTGCAAACTTGCGATGTTGAAGTCTCAAAATCGACCCGAATATCATTAACCCGTCTTAGATCCGCCCCTCTACCCGATTAGAATCCTGTTTCCTTCCGTTTCCTCACAAAAGTGTGAGGAAACGATTTTTTGGCAAATTGCACTACTAGTTTCCTCAGCAAATTCTAGGATTTCTTTTCCTGGGTACTTACTTTACAACCAAACACAGGAAACACTTTCCGAAAGAAATACTTTCCTTTTCCTCACTGCTTTCCGAGAACCAAACAGGGCCTAATTGATTGTTGTTCTTTTTTATTTGTGCAACTTGTGAAATAAAATTGAACTGTAAAAAGAAAATCATGCTCAATAATTTGCAGGAATGACTTAGTTGCACAATCTAAAAGAGAATAACATGGTATAGCATTAGATGCAGACTACTAAAAGAAAGTCACTAACATATTCCTGTAACTATTGAAAATTAGAATCCTTTACGTCAAATTGATCAGAAATATATTAGTCTTGCACCGTTTGATCCCTAACTAGAAGGGCTTCAGTATTACTTCCATCCACTTCACGAGGTCTATTATTCCAAAGGTGATAAAATGCAACAAAAAAGCTTGCTTGTCGCAAAGATGCAGCATATCAACGTGACTGCAACTTTGCAGTCATGTATTTATTAGCAGTACATAGCCCATGAATGGAATGTAGCTCAATTCCGCCCATCTCTTTGCAGTACAATTTAAGTGCCTACACAACCAAAAACCACAAACAAGGTACTTCCCACTACCACATATTCTCTCACTATTGGGGGGACACTGACAGAGGCCCAGCATAGTATTATTAGAAAGTAATTGCTATGAGTATCCTTTGAAATATGAGCACACTTGAGATAGCAGTTGTAAACAATTTACACATATGAGAACCATGCTAAATACGTTACGATATGCAGTACTTGTTCATGGCCATAGCCTCCCCAGACTACAATACAAGAAGCAGTTGATCGAAATTTTCCAAAAGTGGTAGAAGATTAAGCTAACCTGATGGACATCGCCAACGAAATGTGACAAAAATAGGAGCGCCTCTGTCAAGTTGTCTGTTATAGGGAGAATATTAGCTTGGATTCTTTATAAAAATTATGCAATAAACATGTTAGAAGTGTAAACTTACAAGTAACTTCAGAATCTGGAACATCTAAGCTGGATGTTAGTTGCATAGTGTAGTTGTATATTGCCCCAGTGACACACATGTGTTTATGACCAGCAGTATCATGGCAGTCTCCTTCAAAAAGTAGAAAGGGAGTCAGCCTTCTAGTCTACAGGTAAGGTAATGAAAGTTGGATGCACAATTTCTTCAAGAAGTAAATTTGTATTATACATGCAATGAAAAAAGAGATTTTGGTTCTCAAGGAGTTGTCACATTCAATTGAATAACAAGAATTGCTAAACAAACATGAACAGCTATGATCTGTAGAAATCCAAACATGTTGATGAAGTCATACATCAAAGGAATGTGAGCATTTGTTTCAAAATGTTTTACACGTTGCAAGAAGGAATAAGCTATAATGTTTCATCTTTGGCAAAATCAAGCTGGAATCTCAAGAAAGAATGCATTGTCAAATGCCGATTTCCAGAAATACTAGCAAATGGTAACAGATTCCATGCTTTAAGGGCATGGCACCTCCTCTATCTGTCAGCAGCTGAAAATAGCCTCACAGGATTTAAAATTTATTAACCGTCAAAGCATTAGTACTGAAAATATGATAGCGTACTCCCAGTAGTAAGCTCACCAATTCATTCACCTTGCATGTTCAAAGTACTATGTCAGGCAAACATCATCCTCCTACAGACATAAAAGCATCACAGAATTGGCAGGCAACAATAGTAAAATAGATAAATGGTTACTATTGCTAGCAAGACAGAGTGAAACTATGGCAATTATCAAGCGATAGTAGTTTCCACATCCAAGAGCTAGAAGTAGGGGGCTATTGATGCAGTATCTTAGTTCTGTATTTTCATGCCAAATAGAAAAATACAGTATAAATTATGAGAAAACAAACAGGCACTGTGACTTACTGCAGTACTTGTAGTTACACCTAAAGTCAGGCGTG
The DNA here is from genome assembly GCA_013103745.1 of Gardenia jasminoides. Lineage (NCBI taxonomy): Eukaryota > Viridiplantae > Streptophyta > Magnoliopsida > Gentianales > Rubiaceae > Gardenia > Gardenia jasminoides. The sequence continues at coordinate 5,119,165 of CM023095.1, forward strand.
TCAACATAATGCAAAGGCCTGCTCCAGTGATAGTGGAACCTAATCTCATCCGCCCAGAAGCAGATAGCAGAAAGTTCTCCTTCTGCATAATCTGGAAGCAATTGTTTCACCCCTGCCAAAGCATCTTCTGAAAGATATCCCTGATACATATAAAGCATTTCCTGTCACAGTGCTGAGGGGAGGATACCTAAGATAAACTATCAGTTATTCTCACCACTAATATGACCATCATCAGCATCATATCTGGGTACACCCAGAGTACTTGTGTGTACCATCCTCAAACCCCGCTGCTTAATCAAAAACCAACACAAGTACCAGTCTGCCCAGACAAAAAGAAAAGCATCTTTGCTCTACAGTAAACTTTTTCTTTTTCTTTGGCATTATATATTGCTAGTTGGAATAAGGTCTGGTCAATGAAAATGTAACGTCTGATAAATGAAGTTACTAGGTTTACCAAAGGCATGCCTGCTAATACTAGCACGCTACTCCCATATTAATATTGATACCTCATGATCATGGGACCTAATTACGGAAATACAATACAATGACACTCCAGTAGCCCCATCGAAAAGTAGTATTGTGTCTCGGAGGACAAAAAGTTAGACATGCTAATGCCCCCTAAAAAGTCCAAGATCTTTGGTAGTTCAGATCAAGTGAATTGCTCAGTTTCTTGGAACACCACAGAAAATTTATCAAATTTCTTAAAGCCAGCATCATCACAAAGTAATCTTTGGCAAAAGAACAAGCTTACCACCAAAAATATGACTACTTGAATTCCATCTAGTTCGACAAATCAATTAGATCCAGAAAAAGGAGACTATAATATTTTTCACCGCATTTAAGGCAATTTGCAGATTACCTACATTCTCTTCTTGCAATGTCCTGATCTGAAATCACTTGATCCTAGACTTCAACTCTGACAAGAATAAGTTTAACTCACTTTAACCAGCTTGATAACCAGATTAACAATTTGCTTGATTCAATTAGCCCACAAGTCAAAATAGTATCAAGAATTCATTTACTTGGGGTGAACACGAAAACATTAGAAACCCATTTAATCTTCACATAATACTGAGGTGGGACTAGAATTAGAACTCCAACAGCATTGCTGCTAAGCCTTAACTTAAAACAAGCATTAAATTTACCAAGAATAAGGCAATAAATTGGTTATAAAGACTGAGTTTTTAATTTCACCAAGAGATTATAAAGAAAGAAAGGAAGAAAATTTACCTGGGCGATTTCACAGATAACATTATGGCCAATTTTTCCCCAACCAAAAGTTCCTGGAACTAATAATGATAAAAGAAGAACGCATAGTACCCTTCCAGTACACCATAGCTCGTGACTGATCATGTCTTAATGATGTGTAAAAGCAAACGACAGTGGTAGTAACCAGTAAAGCAGAAGAAGCAAATGTGAGAAAAATCAATTGATGGAAAAAGCTAAACGATGACAGTCATATATTGATTTTCCTGCAGTGGAGGAGATGGGTAAAATTAGACAACGTGGTTCAGGAGATTTACACAGATTTCCAGCGGTTTATGATTTTGGGCCTTAAGATCTTTGTGGATATCATTTGAACACTTGCGACTTTTATTAGTTGAAGGACTGGCTTTAGAGTGAATGCCCAAGTCGTTTATTGGGACATCTGGATGACAAGGTCTTGTCATACGGAATTTTTCGTAACTTCGTCTGCAAATTCCGTCGGAAGTTTCGTAATTGCGCCTGCAAAGTCTGTCCTCGTACATTTACGGAGCCCATGGCAAGTTGACAAGGTAGTCTCATCACTCATGAATTATTTGCAGACTTTATGTCGACATTATTTCATGGGCACCTAACAAAAGTTCCACATTTTCACACATAAACCTTTCTTTTTCTTTTCTTGTGTGTTTTTGTGTCAATAAAGGTGCTTCGCATGGGAGAGTAGCAATCAAGGAGCACTGGCCTGTGGAATTCTTGTGATGGACCAAGGGATAGACATGACCAGGGATTTTTAAAAAACGGATGGTTTTGATTCTTTGAAAAGGTAGAATATGAACTAATCTTTATGAGGCAGGTTAGGTTATGATTCATGAATCTCTGATTCCGATCCAGTTACGGTTTTGACTTCTTTCAGTTTCGCTTTCAGCTCCAATTTTTCTAGTTACATTAAAATACTTGTTATTACAAAATTAATTTTAAGTAAATATAACAACAAATGTAGAAAAAAAAAGTGAATTTTTTTGTATTATCATTTGATAAGGAAAAAGAAAAAAATCCTTATATTCTTGATTTAACAAATTGCTATTTTTTAATTTAGTGATGGTTATTTTCTTGATTCTTTAAAAAAATAACTTTTATCAATTTGTCATAATAGTTAGTCAAACTCAAAATATCATAAAATACTAGTTTAATGTTTTGATTAATTTAATTTTAACACTTTGACTAGATTGGATTTGGATCTAAATCATTTATTGCTATATTTACTAATGAATTAGAATAATAAGTTGGTGGAGTAAAACAGATGCTACTGATATTGAATGCTGACTATTAAAATTAAATATTAAATTGAATCAACGAGATCTAACTACTCATAATATAATTGTATTTTTAGACAGTTTGAACGGATTTTGAACCACCGGTTTCGGTTCCGGTTCAAGGTTTTGTGAACCTGAACCTTAACATTTAGTCACGATTATGGTTCCTGTTTTAGTTTCTCAAACCCAGTTTCAGTTTCGGTTCAACAAACTGTCAATTCGATTCCAGTTCATATCTGAATCGTAGCCACCCCTACCAATGGGACATTCAAGTGGGTGATTGAAGTTACAAATGGCTAAGTTTGTCATGAAATAAATAATGAAGTCCATGATTTTTGTTAATAGTGTGTTGATAAATTGAAATTTGGAATCTGAAATCTGAATTAATTAAGTTACTGAACTGTTAAGTACTAAATCCGATGATGCGCTTGAGTGTATATTATACTAAATCCGATGATGCGCTTGAGTGTATATTACGTTAATTAATAAGTGAATAGTTTATTACTTTTATTTTGAAGTGAATAGTTTATCACTTTTATTTTGAAGCATATTTCGCCTAAAAAATTCAATGCCAATTAATTAATTTAGATGTTTTATTTTTTATTATCAAATATATTTGAACATATTAAGATCCGAACTTATTACGTTTAAATGTTGAATTGGATTATCAAATAGGGTTTAAGTTTCCGATACTCAGAGGTTTGCAGCCAGCGGATTGTGAACTCTTTAGATCTCTTTGCTATGAAATCTGGAGGAACAAGAATGAAGCACTCTTCAATGGTGGATCCCGTGATCCTCTCTCCATGGTCAGCTTTGCGCTTCAACACCTTGCAGCTTTTAGGGAAGCCAATGTTCTACTGTCGCCAACTTCTCCCTCTGATCGCTCACCGGGGTCTTTACCTCCGCCTCTGCATTATAAGAGATTAATTTTGATGCTTCCGCATCCTCAATCGAAAACGCCGTTGGTGTTGGTGTAGTTATCCACAGTTTTGACGGTTAGATTATAACTGGCCTTTCAAAGAAATGGGATTTCTTAGCCAATGCCGATCATGCAGAGGCTAGTGCTGCAAAGCGATCTCATTGGCAAAATTGCTTCATATCCCAACCTACATTTTGGAGGGAGATATTCATTTTCAGTTATTAATATTATCAAAGGCACTGAAGACAGCTTTTCAGATATTGATTTAGTAATTGAGGATTTGGACTGGTTCTCTTAGAAAAGAAATATTATTGATGTAAGTTGGATTTCTAGAGAGGCTAATAAAGTTGCGCATAGTTTTGCTTACTTTGCAAAACATGCCAATCTTGCTAAATTCCTATGGAATTCCCCTCCAAACTTTGTCCAACAAATGCTGTTGGACGATTTTCAGCAACCTCGTTAAATAAAATTCGTCGTGTTTCCTATCCCAAAAAAGAAAGGGGTCTAAGTTAGAAACTTGTCCTTTATTTTAGTATTTAGTCTCCATTTAGTCTCAAATCTCAATATTAAAAAAAAACTTACTTAATTTTTTTTAGACGACAGTACCAGAGTATCACTTAATTTAGGTAGTATTGCATCAAGATTGTAGAATTTAGGATGGAAAGATCCTACAATCATGGTCACTATCTAAATGGTCTTGCTAATTTAAGGTAAAATTTCAATATCTGTTATGATTCGGGTCAAATTGTGATGATTCATATAGTAGCTAGGATATGATCCGGATCGTGATTTTATCAACATTGATGCAAGCTATTTAGAAAGCCATAATTGTAGGCTTGTAGCAAGTAGCATTTGTCCTTCAACTTTTGAGGCTTTTATACAGAAGTCACTCGTGAGTGTTAATTAGTGCCACTGAGGTGAGATAGCCAGGTAAGAGCGCAAAAGAATCACCAATGAATCAGAATTACCACTAAATGACTTCATTTTACTTCTGCAGTTGTACCAACCACGATAGCCTACATATTGAAGTACAATCTTCAAAAGCTGATGAGGCTTTGTTTGGATTGCCTTCTTTTTCGTTCCTAAAAAATTTTTTTTTGGGTAAATTACATGTAACCCTCTGTGATTTCGACTGTTGCCACATAACCCCTTAATGTTTCAAAATATCCACTTCACCTCCTATAGTTTTATATAAAGTGGAAATATGACGTAAAATACCCTATGTAACGTCGTTAGTTGAAATGAAAATAATGCCCTTATTTAAATGTTAAATCAATAGATGGATTTACCAGTTTATATAAAAGTATAAGGGAATTACGTGGACAATTGCAAAAACCACAGGGGGTAAAATGGATATTTATATGAATTATAAGGGGTTGTATGGATGCTAAAATTTTATCACATGCGTAACGTCGTAACTGATTGTACATTCTGTCCATTTTTCACTTTACATAAAATCATAAAGGGATAAAATGGACATTTTGAAACGTTCGGAGGGTCATATGGCAACAGTCAAAATTACAGGGGGTTATAAGTAATTTATCCAAAAATTTTTGACATTTTCTTGAACACGTTTCTCATTCATCTCTTTACCTCACATACATTAAATCGTTATAGTACATTTTTTTACTAAAGCTTAAGAAATAGCAGTTCCAATGAATTCTCAATCAAGATTACTTATTAAATAGGCAGTTCTACTCCAGGTGCAAGTGGAGATAGAACAAACCTTCGTGGGGTTGATTTTGGTATTTGCCATTTGGAAATGAGACTGCATTAGCAGCACATTGCTTCCGTTTTTGGACTAGGATACAGATTTGGGGTACGTGATACAGTTCGACTGTGAAATGAGAATGGTGTATATAATGCCTAGAATCTAGAGATGTATATGTATCAATACTTTCATATAGTTTACACCAAAAATATGCTTGAAGGTCATCCATCATCTGTAATTTTGCACAAATCTGTACTGTAGCCTTTGAAGTTCGAACCGTCGAGTGCTTGGACGTATTTAGTAGCTAGGTCACTGGAGGGGTTCTCCATGCAGGTGTTTTGTAAATTAAACATCTGAAATCTGCTTCATCTGCAAAAAAGCGGACAGCATTTTGGTAAATGGAAATGGTTGATTGATGAATGATGACAACGGTTGATCATGAGCTGAAAAAATAGTTGAAAAGCTCTACTTCCTTACAAAAAGTGCCAATGATCATCATGGGATTTGCTTTCATTTACTGTCAACTATGCTTGTCGTAGTACACAGTACAGCAAATTCACTGATTCAAACCCTGAGAGAAAATGAAAGCATGTTTGAACATAAAGCACTTTGACATATCATGCTTCAAAAGACATTGAGATATGTAAGCTAGAGACACTTATCTAGCTCAATCCTTAAGAAAAATAATTACAACCCAACCGGTAACTTTTTTTTTTTTTTTTCTTTTTAAATCCAACTGGTAATGTTACTACAGCCTTTAAAAATCGTCCAAGAATTAAAAATTCTTGTTCAAATCTCAGTAATTATGAATCTATACTAATCATTCATTCATTTGTGGAGCAGTTTTGTTATCACATTAAACTTCTATAGACTAGTTGCCATCCCATCCCTTTTCCCAGTTATCTTTCTCTAATGAAAAAAATGGCTATTTTGGTCCCTTATCTTTGGGGCCTTAGTCAATTCAGTTCCTTATTTATTATCATGATCATTTTAGTCCCTCATTTTTTAAAAACAAAATCTAGAAGCTCTAACGAAAAATTGAAAAAATCTAACAAAGTTAGTCATGTGCATAGCATGTGTATCGTTAAATATAAATCAGGGTTAATAACAATTTGCCCTTATGAACATATGGAATAGTCACACTCTACCCCCTTGAACTTTAAACATATACATTTTGCCCTTTCACCTGTTAGGTTAGAGATGATGTAGTCAAAATAAATAGTCAAATGATGCAAATAGCCATATTTTCATAAAAAATTGACAAACATACCTTTGTCTTAGAGGAAAGAATATTTCAGGGGGGAAAAAAAGAGTAAGCCTATTATATAGAAAGCACTAGGGCTAAAACTTTCAAATAGTATTAAGAATTCACTCAAGAAAGTCAACGAAGCTTCCCAAAAAGTCACCTTTAATCGCTTGATCAACATATGATTACTATAGAATAAATTAACTAAAAGGATGATTTAGTCATACTTGGAAGTGTTGCAGCTAATATCTCAAGGCAGAATAGTATTAAAGAAGGGTTTTTAACCCTAATTATGAATCAAGAAAAAATTCAGGTTTTGTTCAATTTCTTATTTTCCTTTGCCATTCGTATGCTTAAAATTTCTTGACATTTTCATGGTAGTAGTAGTAGATAGACATGGATATAATCAGAGGATGTGGATTACTTATATTGATTAGGATCAATATGTTTCTGTATCTATTTTTATTGGAAAAAATATGCTCGTAATTGAAACTAGTAATGGTTATAATATGATATCAAGTACATATTTTCTTTTGGCATTTGGTGCATGTCATCTGTTTGTTCTGTTGGTTTGGAAAGATAGAGATATTGACTCATTTATAGTAGGGTTGAAAGAAATTAAAACAATAGTTTGAAAATTGACCACTGGAAACTTATAAACCTAAGGTTAATTTGGGAATAGGCAAGGTTAATTTGGAAAGAGAAAAATTCATATGGGGGGTTTAAGATTAAATAGGAGAGATGAGGGGACAAAATGTATATATATAAAGCTTAGAGGGCAAATTGTGACTACTCAGTAGGTTGGGGGGCCAACTGTTATTATCCCTATAGTTAATTTGGCCAACTATTTTCAAAGTCGCATCCAATTGATCAAAGCTCCCAAGATGAGGGACCAAAATATTATTTTTCCCTTTTTAAATTTGGTTAAGTTTACCGGCATCATTTCCAATTGTCCACCTCCAATATTTAGATAGACGAACAATAAAAAGATCTAGTACCCCTGTGACAAAGTTTTCTTTTCTTCTTTTTGGTTTCTATATTATTTTCTCTTTTAATCATTTCTTATATATAATATATAATGGCGGATTTTTTTCCCCGTATATTATGTATAGACATAAATGTCTTTAAACTTAAGAATGAAAAACAATTCGAGCATGAAAATTCACATTTTTATAGTTAAAACTTAAAAGTTGGGTGTGTTTTTCAAAACCAAACTTTTAATAGTTAAAGTGATTAAAATCTCTTGGAAGCCATAGTACATTCATAATTTTGTACCAGTCCCTTATACTAAACCAATCCATCCTCACCCCAAAAAAAAAAAAAAAAAAAAAAAAAGAAAAAACCCACCCTTCGATTCCCCCCACCCGAACTAGATATATATTATTTTTTTATTTTCTATTTTTAAAAACTTATGGATAGGGAACAAGAGTCAGTCCAAAATTGGCCAGTCACACACACACACACACACAGAGTCGTGTAAGATTTTCTAGCAGTGTCCTATATGAATCCTCATCAACAGGCAGAAAAAACCTTTGTCAAAACAAGCACTGCTTCTTGAGTAACATACTGAGAAGAAAAACCAAGAAAACAATTCAGGAACAATGAAGGCTGTAGTGATCACAAGCCCGGGTGGCCCGGAAGTGTTGCAATTGAAAGAAGTAGAAGATCCACAAATCAAAGATGATGAAGTCTTGATCAAAGTTGCAGCTACTGCTCTCAACAGGGCAGACACCCTTCAACGCCAGGGTAAATACCCTCCCCCTAAGGGTGACAGTGAGTACCCTGGTCTTGAATGCTCTGGTACCATTGAAGCTGTTGGCAAGGATGTTACTCGGTGGAAGATTGGTGATCAGGTCAGGGACAAATCTTCGATAACATTTTCAGATTAATTGGACTAGGAATGGATTATGGTTGATGAAGCATTTCCTGTCATGTTTTATGAATAATTTAGTGGGCTGGTTTCCTTTTCCTGAAATTTGATTATGTTGAGAATAAAATTTGAAACTTTAGTCTCTGGAGGGGATTTTACTATATTATACGCTGGTGGATTTTATTGGATTTTACTTTTAATAGAGCAGGCTGTGTACCTTGTATAATTTTATGTGACTGCAAATTATTGAGAGAATAAATTTCATTCAATAAAAGGAATCGAATAAAGTTGCTAAAGCATTTACCTTGATATTTAGACTACATACTAATTAACTGGGTTGTTTTATTTTTCTTGAAGTTTTATGGTCTTCAGCATAAAGATTGGAACTTTATTAGTTTCTGAAGAGGACTTTCCTGAATTATGTACACTGCATTGGGCTGTATGTTTTGGCTGGCTTGAAACCGCTTTAGAACTCCTGGTTTCCTTATGCAGCCATGAAGCCTAAAATTTTGCGACTACAAAAGAATGAGGCTAGTAGTTCAGTTGTGTATATGTTCTCATTGATATCAAATATTTGACTTTGTCTACTTAATTTTGAGGTTAAACTAGGTTGTAATGGTTTAAGAGGACTGTCCTAATTGCATCAGGTGACTGGGAAGAATGAAGGGAGTTTTAGGATTACTTTTGGAAGAGAGCTTGCTGGTATCTTTTTTTATAAAGGAAGTGATTGAATGAGTTAGTGAGTGATTCAGGACAAGAGTTTCTAGCCTTTTTTAGTAGTGTGATGGCATAACCTCTAGGCGTTATAGAATAAGTTGAAATAGATTAAGATGATGTGGACATTTTGCAATGACATTTGGCAAATTTACTGGATAGCTCACTGGTAGAATTATGTTCATGATAATCAATCATAAAAAGAAGGATGTGAGAAACAAGAACTTAGTATGGAACGAGGATATCAAATAAGATGTGGTCAAATGTGATTCAATATAATTATTGAGTGTCAGAGAGTGTAATATTAAAAAAAAATTTTATGTTGCCAAATGTGAATGGGCTGATAGGCTTTTACAGTTGCACTTGTTGGATTTTCAAGTTAAACTTCATGGACTCTGGAGCAAAAGCCAACTTTTTGAATACTATTGCCTTAGGGGAGAAATTTTCATGAATCTTTTGTTATTAGGCCAATTCCTGTTTTGCTAGCATATTAAGTTACAAATTTCTAAATTCCCTACCTAGCTTGAACAGGATCTTACCACAAATAGCTAGATTTTCTCTCTGCCTCTTTCCTCTCTCCCTTTCCTCCGCCTCACACTCTGTTATGTGTGACAGATAACAGGAGGTTTTCTAAATTGAAGAATTAGATAGGAGTCTGTCTTATATCTTATGGGTTACTGGAATTTAATTCTTCTGGTGGTAATATGTGTGCAAGTACAGTGATAGAAATGGCTGGATTTATGCAGGTGTGTGCTCTTGTCGGTGGAGGAGGGTATGCAGAGAAAGTAGCTGTGTCTGCAGGACAAGTTCTTCCAGTTCCGTCTGGTGTTTCTTTGCAAGATGCAGCTAGTTTTCCTGAGGTAGCTTGCACTGTTTGGTCAACCATCTTCATGATGAGCCGACTTTCTGCAGGGGAGACTCTCCTGGTGATTCATAAACTGAAGCTTCTCAATTAGTATTTTTTCTAACATTTCCTTTTATAAACAAGTTTTATTATTTCTTTTGGGGATATAATCTGATATACCTTTAATGTCACTTATTTCCCAGTGCATGTCAGTGTCAAGGAACCTATGGTACTTTGCGAGATTGTGTACTACGATATTTAGAACACAAAAAATTAGTCATATTGGAAATACTTTGTCCTTTTGACACCTAATTTTACTACTTTGATTATACCAGTAGGGCCCTGGCATAGGAGTTATGGTCATCTCCAAGTTCTTTTAATCTTTAAAGTTGGGCTCAACTTCAAATAATTAGTTAGATGATAGGATGAAATCATTTCAAGGTGGTTGATTGGAGGGGAAATATGTGTGGTTAAGGGATTTCTCATCATTTCTACATAAGCTTTGGTTTAGTGAACCATGAATCTTTCATAATATGTGATGCACCAGGCTAGTTAAATTATATATTTCTTTCCAGGTGCATGGAGGTTCTAGTGGAATTGGTACATTCGCCATCCAAATTGCCAAATATTATGGAGTAGCCAAAGTGTTTGTGACAGCAGGTTGACTAGGTAGTCTTTTCTGTGTATATACTTCATATAGACCCTTGGTTAACTGTTTTCTTGTCCACTAGGAAGTGATGAAAAACTAGCTGCTTGCAAGGATCTTGGGGCCGATGTTTGTATCAATTACAAGACTCAGGATTTTGTAGCCTGTGTGAAGGAAGAAACAGGAGGAAAAGGTTTGGAATATGAACTTCTACTGTGCATGGTTGACTATTTCTTTTGCAGTTTCTTTGGCACGCATTCATTATCGTTATCGTTATCCACATGGGGTTATAAGTACTTCTACCCTATTATCCCTTTTTGCATTCCTGTGGAGGAAAAACTGATTCTATGTGCTATGAGATAGGTGTTGATGTTATACTAGACAACCTTGGTGGGTCGTACTTCCAGCGGAATTTGGACAGCCTGAATTTTGATGGGAGGCTTTTTATTATTGGCTTTATGGGTGGGATAGTAACTGAAGTGAATCTTTCAGGTTTGCTTGCTAGACGTCTCACAGTGCAGGGTATGTTGATCCTCCCTGTCTGATACACAGTTTTAGTATCTATATGATTTTTCTTTTTTGTTAACATTTCTTCTTTTTTTTTTTTTAATTTAGTTTTGTCCTAATGGTTGAGGGCATGTCTTTGAATTGCAAGTATGAATGGAAGAATTTGAGGAAATAAAAATGAGGAGATACATATTTATTAATTCTGACCAGCGTGATTGAACAAAAATTACACTAGTTGCTTCCAACTCTACCTAATGGACCTAGGGAATGTACAACCCTGAAAATGTGCCTTGAAGCTTTTCATGCTTTCAAATTGCAGCATCTCATGGAGCTTTTGTTGCATTTCCATTTACTTTTTTGGAACTTCTGGATTTTCTTCAGTCATATGAGAATTGTGGCTGATATGGCAACTACACAGGAGTAGTAGGGCGTAGGGTAGGGAATGGCATCCAAAAGATTCAAAGAACCAGACTTGATAATCTTCCATATCTGACCACCTCTCAACTCCCTGTCAGAGCCTTTCTGTTGACAATTGTAAACTACCTGCAGGCCATTCTCTGCCTGAATTCTAAATTCTGTTCCTGGTCATCTCAGTGCATCACTATCTATTTTCAGTGACAGTTGGGTGAATATCACATGATATGTTGCTAAGGCTATTTGTATGCGTGGATAAGTTACAGCGAGGAGGGGCACTGATATGTTGCTACAGATACACGTGTGCGCATAAAGTTCAGGGAGGGAAAGGGGGAATGGGATGGGATCTGTTGGTGAATGTTCCATTGATATGTTGCTATGGCTATGTATATGCATGCATGAAGTTCAGATGTGGTGGGAGAGTGAGACTGTGCAAACTGCCCTGTGGGGGTTGAATGTATATATATTTGTCCATCTAGTTAAATATGAAATTCACCGAGGAGACTTTCCTTGTATTTTCTGAATCAAAATTGACGACTGAAATCTTTTATGTTCTGCTGGTGACTCATTACAAGACATAGATCAAATTTTTAAAGGAAGTCTCCTTGCATGGTAGAGTTCTGTATGACATTAACTCCATAAAATATTCTGTTGCAGCTGCTGGATTGCGCAATAGAAGCAAGGAAAACAAAGCTTTAATCATCAGTGAAGTGGAGAAGAATGTTTGGCCAGCAATTGCTGCAGGCAAGGTGAAACCAGTAGTCTACAAGAGTTTCCCATTAGGTCAAGCCTCAGAAGGTCACAAGCTAATGGAAAGCAGCAAGCACATTGGGAAGATACTCCTTGTCGTATAATTTGTGCTTCTTTACATGCGGATTATCTCATATATTAGCAGTGCATAATGGAAAAAAGCTGAGTATGTTTGCATGACAAACTGTTTGTTATAGATAGCAAACTTTTTACTTCTGAATGACTATACCACGGAACAGCATGGGGTTCAATGTGATCATAGAAGCACGTACCTATAGGAACTGCCATCATTGAACTTAAGCCTCAATGTGCTTAACCCTTAATATGGGTAGTGGAGCAAAGCAACATAGAATGAAACTTCAAGGATATGATTTTTTTTTTTTTTTTGTATTGAATAAAGTGCACTGCATCTTTTTATCATTTTCAACTAGATTAGTGCTATTAAGCCTGCCTTTTTTAAAAGCATATGCATTTCCTGCTCTATCTGTATTTCGTTGTATAAACTAAATAAATGTAAAAGCTGTTGCATTTTTGGCCTCAATGGTTGCTAGTGGAGAAGTTTTACATGTTATTCATTCAAAACACTGACCCAATTTCTCATTTGTGGAGAATTCATTCCTCTGGTTATGTCTGGATTTCAGTGTTCTAGGTTTAGGCAAGACAGAGATGTAGTAATGTTCAAATTGTGGTGGTGTCCCTTTAGAAACTTTGTTGAAGTGCTTAGTGCCTACTTTAGTAGGGAGACCTAAGTTCTGGACTCTTAAAAAGACTTGAAGTGGCTCAATGCAATTATGTATAACTGAAATTGCCGGGACCATTTCCTGGCAGGGTAATGTATACATAAGCCTGTATGGTGTCCTCACAATTTTATGCTTTTCACAAGCACAAGAAATATCGAAATTATAACTTGTAAGACAAACATCCGTTCGTGTTAAGTCTAGTAATCATTAGAAGGATTATGTCTCAAACACTGCAAAGAGCTTGAACTGCCACCCTTTTCAGCACCCCAGGACAGGAGTCTCCGAGGTTAGCTGCAGAGACCGGAACTGAGCATTGCTGTTTGCCCACGCAAGCCTGTGGTGTCAACATTGAAGCATGTCAAATACAATCTTAACAGACAAAGCAGATTAATGGAGATTCTCCCAGGTGAAACAAGCTCAAAGTAAAGAATAATTAGTGCTCGAAAGCTTTGCCAGGTATCACAATTGCAAAAGACTCAGAGTAAGAATATCGTAAAATCACCAATACATGCGTCATGATAATTGTGCTGCATTTGCAAAGGACAAGATCGGCTCTTTACAAGGACTAAACACAATGGTTTTAAATTGCCAAGCTGCTGAATAACTGGAAGGCTGATAGAATTGATAAAAATCCTAGTAAATACAGGAATCTGAAATCTTCTCACCTGTTGATAGATGGATGTCACATTGACATGACAACTCCCTTGAACGTATGCTCCACAATCTCCTTCAGGAGTTCCAAAGCTGGCAAAGCGAATTGAAGCTATGTGCCAACCTTGGTCACAGGTCAGCCGAACTTGAGGGACTTCAGACGAAAATCCTACTTTTGGGTTCCAGGTATCAGAAGGTGGAAGGTCAGCCTCTGACAAACGTGCACAGATTTCTTGCCCAGTCCGCGTGACAAGAGAAATTTTTGAAGGGTCACCTCCTGTCTCTTCGTGGAGAACAAGTATATTCTCACCCGCATGTAACCAAGGGCGTGGGATATGGTACCTTAACAGAATTTATGTCTTACACAATTAGTCCTGAATTTGTCTCCTTATACAGAATCAACCGAAGAACAAAAAATATGTTGGCACTCAGTTTTAAACAGTGCCAACTGCTGTACTGCTCATAGATCAGACATACATAGTGGATAAAATTTGATAGAACATCAGTGAATCAATTTCAGAGGCTATATGTGTGTTCGAGCTTACAGTGTTTGAGTAGGCTGGCCGCATTTCTTCAAGCATTTCCACGCATTATAGCTTCCTCTGTAGTCACAGTTGTTGGTGCAGCCAGTTGATGGAGAGTGATAGGCAGGCCAGTATCGCCCTATACTCTGACCATTTACCCATGCTTGACCCTTCCCCATGCTGGAGAGATCAACAGATACTGGACCTTTTCCATCAGGAGCAAGGAAGGTGGCCTGAGAGAAATAGAAGCAAACTAAGCACACTGCAGAGGTATTTAGCATATTTTACCCCTCGTCCACTATTTGGGAAAAACTTCATTTTACCAATTACCATGCCAGAATATTCATCCAATTTCACTGAATTATACCAAGCTAAAAAACAGGAATGATTTCTCGCGCCAGCTGATGTTTCTGCTAAATCTATTATCAGATTACAGCTATGCACACGTTAACTTTTGCTCTCTCTTTTTCAACTAAAACAAGTATTCTAGACCAGAAAACATCATCCACATGACTTACCTTGTACCATATTAGGCTCTGATTGGTTGGTATACCATTTCCCTTTTTCCACAATGAACTATTTTGAAGATTTACTTTATATAATCCAAGGGATTCTCCTTCCAGTCCCACCTGAAAATAGCATGCCAAGTCCATAATTGGTCAAGTTTGCGGCATTAAACCCAAGATAAGTTATCTTTTTCACAGTTTCCATGAACAACAACTCAGTAACTTCTGGCAAAGGAACATAGAATGATGAAGTCACAGAAATTGTGGCAGTCATTTCTTCGAGGCCAAACGCAATGTTGGACACTGAAGTCGCCAGTGCATAAAGTATTTGCTGATTTAATAAAGCTCCCATTCTCAAAATCTACTATTACATTTGTGAGAATGTTACATTCAACATTCATCCAATATCACTCAGTCAAAGCTTTAATCATTCACCAGCATTACTTCTTGTACCATTTCATATGATTGTGATCTGTTATACATAGAGGCATTACTGCACTTGCCTTTCCCACTTTGGCAGACTTACTTTTGACAACCAGATCCTGTTTCTTGATGCTCTATTTTATTTTATTTTTCTTTAACTTTTAACTGAACTCGAATCTACAATTGTAAATGCACATAAAATCTAAGATGGTTCGTCCATATATATTATCCATTAACAGGGTTGGACAGTATATATTGGAGTGGGAAATCATACAGAGTGATCATGGTTTTTTCTGGTTAACAAATAAATGAAATAAAGTCACATGATCAATATATTTAAAGAACTTAATCATATTATCTATGTCAGTGCAATAATATCAATACAAACATTGAATAAGAACAATGGATGTTGAAACATACTGAGTGAGAGTAGAGGTAAGAACCTGATACGTCCATCTTGTTGAAGAAAGATTTTCCTCAGCATTCTTCAAACCAGTGAGAACAACAGAATTAATTCCTGCGCCTTGAATGTCAAACCATGGTCCATAGTTCTGGCGATTTGTTTTAGTGTCAGAGAATCGCTTCAGGATATAAAAGCACGAGACAGAAAATGCCAGAATTTATGTAACATTCTGAAATTGTTGGTTAATGCAGACTACATCCTGCAATAAAGGAAGACAAAAGTCCATGCCAGGGACCTCAGACAGCTTTTTGTAAGTTAATTTTAACATGCAAAGCAAATAATCCTGTTGGAACGGTTTGCCTGTACTTTTCACATGGTTTATAATGGAAAGGGGGAGTCCATCGCGATTTCCCTTGGAGACATAAGATAGATATAGTCTTGATCTAAGAACTTATTATGTCAGTCTTCTGGCAACTATGCCTTCTTTTCCTCACTAAGATTACACAAGGGAGGGGGAATCCCCTAAACAGCTTTATAATGAAGGGAGAAAGAAAACTGGCATCCCAGAATCAAATCACTGTACAAGAGGGTAGCATTCTCGTCATGTGGTATGAATATTAAAAATCCTCCTCCACATGAAGTTTGGGAACACAAATGGTACGGCTAATACCTAAAATAACTTTTCAAGGTGGGTGTCTTGTTTCTTGTCAAGAAAACACGCAGCATAATTTATTTATTTGGACATGAAGGAATCTAAGCTCAACCCAGAGGTAGACAATGCAGCATAAGTGCACTTTCAATTTGTTTCCCTTACCTGCAAATCATGTTTTTATCAATTCTACTGTTTGTCAAAATGAAAAGCAGACAAGGATACAATGAGATCTTTAATTTCATAACTAATCCCCAACCAAATCCCCCCCCCTCCCCCTCCAAAAAACAAAAAAAAGAAAAGAAAATTAAAGGGAAAAAAGCATACCTGCAAGCCAACAATCATGCTTAATACATCCAACGTATTGTTTCCAGGGTTGAGACTAATTTTCTTTTTAAGCACGAAGCTGGCATCATCATGATTACCATAACCAAATCCTACAAAAAAGACCAAATAAAACCATTTGCAGATACATATGCCTTCACAGATGTGCACTTTCTAACCAACATTTGGATGCCATACCTACAGTAGAAATTTGTATGATGATCGTGAAGGAAACTAGGACATATTTGATGTCATGTCCGTAAAAATTGCCAATTACAAATGTGACATTTTTGCATTTAATTAGTTAACATGTATGCAACCAATTAGTCATCTCATATTGGAAATTGAGTAATTTTATTGGAAGAGGATGGAAGGCTCAACATGTCAGCACTTACCAAATACATGGAATGTTTCATTGAGTATTTAGAAAGTAAATTGCTATGATAGACAGTCTTCTGATCTACAAGTAATATTAGCACTTAGAACTGCAAACTTGCGCTGGTCATCTTAATCAAAGATATAATGTAACTTTTAGAACAACCGAGTATTGCAAAATTAGTGAAGTCAAGAAATCTGAGCAATGCGTGGTTACCTGCTGGCTTCTTGTTCACGAAAACGAGTGCTGCATGTCCCAAACTTGCAATACTCAAGACCACATTCTTTTGATCTTGCTCAATTTTGTCATCCACATTTATACTGATGACAAAAAGAGAAAATGTTATTAGACAATTGTCTCGTAAGATGCAGAAAGAAATCGCGAAAAAACCTTTAAGCCTATATCCTAATTGTAATGATGTTACAAGTGCAAATAATTGCTTCTGGAAGTCAAACGCAGTGAAACTTGATAATTTGCTTCGGAACAATCACCACCCAGAAGAAACATTGAAAGATTTAACATTCTAACAAGTTTGAATCAATACCTGATCTAGTTCTACAATGACCCAGAAACTTATGTTTGCATTTATGGCAGTAACTTCTGCAACAAAGACACCACAAAATAGGCCACCCCAAAAAAAAAAAAAAAAAAAAGGCCAGCCATATCATAACCAGCAAGAAAGCTAGTGTACTAGTTACCTTGTTGTGTACCATAGAAAATCACTTGTATCTTTTGTTGTATTTATCTGCTCTAGTAAGCCTGATGCTGTAAATGAGTTGCTGCCCCAAATGCCCACTTTCTCTTCATACCAGTCCCATGCTGATGATACAAAAGAAGACTTACTTGTAATCGTATTACGTACAAGTGAAACATCATCAAGGGTCTTTAGTGACACAACCTTGCTCATCACCAAAAAAAAAAAAAAAAAAAAAGAAAGTTTAATCAACATAGTCATGAAACTGGGCAGCACTGGTATTGAAACATTAAACAAATTTCCCGAAATGAAATTGAAATATATAAAGAAAAATTCTCAGGGAAACAATTTAATTGCGTATTCCATGTGATACAAATCATAGATCTTCTCATAACAAGCATAATGCGTAAACATAATTTAAAGCAACTGAAATATGAAGATTCATGTTACAGACTACTAGGACTGAATCTCGTATTGAATATGAGACACTGAGGAACAGCAATTGGACTGACAAAGAAGAAAATTTTCATATGTGAACAAAATACATATATTACCTACATCATTGGTGATTGTGTGCACCAAAGTATTTTAACAAGCTATTGTCCTGTCAGCTTTCAATAAAAGCTTAATACATACAAAGACAAAGTAAAAAATAAAATTCGAAAGCTTCAAATGAATTCGCAAGTAACAGATTTTGGCTATAAAGTCTCAGGTCACAACGTAAATGTGCAGTTTAATTAGTGTAGTTCCTTCCGGGTGTGCTTTCAGTAGTTTTGAACTCGTGTATATGATATTGAAAAACTGTGAAATCAGTGGTCTTTTTTAATAAGTTTTTACTTTATCCTTGGCATTAAATGCTTTTATCTAAATCGGCAGAACCATAGACTCTTTACAGGTTAAGTGCAATTCGGTATAAAGCACATCAAAACCGACTAGACAACTCTGTTTGCTTGGCAGAATAGTCAGCAGTACTTGTTAACAAGAAAATTCTAAAACTGAAAAAGAACCTCCATTGGTTAATGCAACCAAGGGTTGAAAGCAGGCCATCATCGTAGCTAAACAAATTTCTCTCTTTGGACAGAGTGGAAGAGAAGAAGACACAGCGCTAGGACAATCTCAATTCAAAATAACTAAATCTTGAAAGAGCTGGAAAAATTTCTAAACTTAAGCAGGGCTGCGATTTAAAACTTGGCCCTTCTTTGTGTCTATCCTGCATATAACATAATGCAAGTGTTTTACAAGTTACCTTTGCTGTGTTGAAAACAACATTTTTGCAGTCTGGAAGAATGCTGACAGACCAAGCAGGAAGGAAATATGAATTCCCCTTGAATGTGACATTGGCATCTACTTTGCTATCATAGTTGGCAAGAAAGGCTGCACAATCATTTGAAGTTTTATAGAACACGTGTGCCTGATCAAACAAATTAATTCTGTCAAGATGATAGCATTACAAAGAGCACATTCAGCAATTTTTTCCTTTGGTGTCCAAGTCTGTAATTCAACATCATAAGCAAGTAACAGGACCAAGTACATATGAGGCAAAATCAGTCAGCTGGTAACCTAAGTACTCAGAACATCAGGGGGGATCAGAATATCCAGAAACATAAGCAGGTAAATGCATCATGATATCCATTATGTGTTCCAGAAGCAATACAGAATCTTCAGCAACCAAATTCTTCTACCTTCCAAAATAAATGCTCCTAACATCGAATGGTTCAAAGTCATTCATCAAAAATTTAAAGTAATACTGATCAGAGAGAAATATCTGTATGTTTGTATCTGACATTTGCAGTGACTTCCATGCATTCTGATATAAAACACATTCACGTCTCTGTATTAATTAATTTATATATTATGTGAAAGAGTTAACAAGTCCAGTTGATTTAGTACTAAAATACAAGTTAAGCTGATTAGGCTTATATCTGTTGTCGTTATTAATATGTATCCTGGATAAAGGATACTGAAAGGAAACATTGTGTGTCCTCACCAAAATTTAACTATTCAAAAATTAGTTATGCCTTTCAAAACATTATTACAAACTTAGCATTTTCAGTTTCTCACTATCATCGGTCATAAGGGAGTTGAGAGCATTGCATACCTCAAGGTTCATACCAAGTGATACTCTTGATGGATCTGCTTCAACCAAATAGTCTTCACAATGCTTAATTGCAATGTGCAAGTCGCGCAAGTGCCCCCATTTTGGCTGTCTAATAAAACCTGCATCAATTATCATCTTGTAATCTGACCAGTAACTGAAACTTCCTGGATGAGGATCTCTATCAATTTAATTCTTCTTTCAACCACATAGTTATAAAGCAGAAGAAAGAAATTCAGTATCTGTGGAGAAAATCACTGTAACATTAGTTATGCCATATCTTGGCAGGCAACTTGAACATGAAAACTTTGGCAAATATGAAGAGTCAGGATACTGAATTGTGAGAGAGATAAGAACAAAGAAAATAGAGAGATGACAGCGTACTTCAGTATATTATTTTTTTTTGGGTTGAAAAGATCAAATCAAAACTGACCAATAATGTAATGGGAGCCAGCAGCTCCCAGTCGATTTGGCATTTTGAGCAGGCACAATAAAGATTCACCATAATATGCTAGTGAGTCAATGAGGCAGCCAAGTTAACTATTGATAATGGAGAAACATAAGGAGACACCGAGATCTTATGATTAGGTGACTTGTTGACTGATAAGTTCAGTATCTGAAACAAACATTAACAGCATAAAATGGATCAAATGATGTGTATACCCAGGTGGCAATTCAAAGAAAATTTCTATATCAGATAAGCCTGGGGCTTTGTTAGAGTGGTGGTTACAGGTCAAACCCTGCCCCTACATTTCTATAGATGAATCAAAGAAGAAATTCATTGGATAAAAAGACAGGGAGTAGAGATGACAAAACTTCTCCATTTCATGTTAGTTTTCCTGTTCTGAGTATTCTGATGGTGGCTTCTAATGTGGGCAATTCATTAGTTCGACACATCCCTTCGTAAGACCAATTGCAATAAACAACATTTAAGAAAATTTACCATATTCATCCAATGGAGCATCATAATCATAGCTTGTTGCTATCAAAGGACCTCCTGCAGTTCGCCCGAAGTTGGTGCCACCAAAGTACTGAAAAAGAAATTAAGTTGAAGTCCTATAAAATCAAAGTTCAAAGCACCAGATTATTTTGCTGCTGTACCAATAAGTATACATATTTATAACCTACCATGTAATAGTTTTGAAAAGTGCCACCTTTCTCGAAAAAGCGTGCTACAGCAAAAGCAATGTCCTCAACAGGTCGATAAGGGATGGGATAACCAAATGCAAGAAACCTGCAAGACGGACAAGGTTCTCAGCAATTCTAACCTAAAGGCTAATGTAACTAAATGGAAAATAAGTCAAAACTAATCTACAACTGTGCCATTTGATAATTCATCGAGGGCATGAAGGACTCAGTGATCCAACCATCCAGGGTAATTTTCTGTCCAGATTGCTGGCTTGGAAGGAGAATTCGGGGTGAATCCATCACAATAAAAGCCATTGCAGGTATTTATCTGCATTATTAAAGTTTTTACTACATCAGCAAATTTTTATAGTATCTTAAAAACTCATGTGCAACATGTAATAAAGACATCAAATATGATGCTCAGCCACAATATTGGGCCTTTAAAACACTAGATAGCATGTATCTTTGAGAAATTCAAGAAATACTAAGATACCATTGTTAAGCACATAAGCTTAGGACAATAGGGGAGTGGTTAATCAGAGTTTCTATCACCTAAGCCAGTGAAGAAGTAGTTCAATATACAACGTCCTCTTCCATGTCCACAGTCATTCTAATTCAGAAACAGCATGACAATAATCAATGAATCTTGCAACTCTGGGCTGTTAAGTTCTTATTCTCATCATTTACCGACCACTCTTGAATTCAAAATTCCATAGAAAGAGGGAAAGCAACTAATGCTAGAAGGCTATGGTACAAGAGGAACTGCAGGTCCAGTGAGACTGAATAAACTTTAATATTCCTATGCTTATAAACCTTGGGACCTAACTGCAGGACTTGACATGTTAGGGATGTTAGGGGGTTCCATCGCCTACATATAGCTCTCTCTCACTGCTTCAGGCATCTCAAGATGTCTGTTACTAAATTAGTTGCCAAATCTTCTTTTCCTTGAAATAACTAGCTGCCAAATTGTATAACTGTCATATGGGATCAAACCAACTAGCTGTATGTATATTAACTATGTATACAAAGTTAATACCCTTCCAACTACATTATAATTTCCTTATATTTTCTTCTGTACGTAATTGGCTTTATGCTTAATGGCTTCTCTTTTGAGTGGGCTTTGATAAAATTCTTCCCAACTAATGTATTCCTCAAATGAACTAACATTTCCCTGAATCCCAATAAGCAAGAAGATAAATATGAATTGCACCAACCTGAATCTCCCAAAACTAACTTCTTTCAAATAACCAAGTTTCAATGTCTGGTGCATAACTAAAAATAATCTTTGGTTTGTTGAGCTTGCAGCAAACAAGTATATTGGTACTTGGTGCAGGGAAAATTCTTGGCAATGAAATAGTGTGAAACTAGTATGCATACAATTGGATCAGGTGCATCTTTCTGAGAACACATCACCCATGGGACCGTAGTATTTAGGCTAACAGCTGTTTCAGCAGCCCATTTGACGTATAACTCTCCACCAACTCCATAGGCATCCTCCACATTCCCGTATTCATTCTCTACCTGTTATAGAGTAAAAAATGTTGAAGGAAAAATGAGTAGCCATGGTACATTACAACAAAGAAAAGCCAATAAAAGGGAAAAAGAAAAAGAAAAAAAGAAAATAGTTTCATAGAACTTATTTTCAAGCAGTGAAACAGGTGTTACTAATGAATCATGATGTTTGGTGATTTCTTGCATAAAATTTAGGCTAGAAGCATGTCACTGAAATTGATACTCAGAAAAAGAAGTTAGGTCACTCTAAGGTTAAAAGCATACTATACTTCTACTTAGACAGATCACATGGCATGGTGCTTTCAGTAACTATATCCCCCTCCAACTGAGTTTCCAATTAAGGAACAATCACTAAATCTGCACAAGTAAAACATTACGCAGGAAGCACCAAGATGCACCGGAGATCAAGGCCTAGGTTAATTAGCATGCAAACTTTCGCAGGCTTAAAAGTCACTTTTCCCAACCCCAACACAAGGGTCACTTTTATAGTTTTCTGTTTCAATTTTTGGGCTCTCAACTTCTTCGGGAACCCAAATTAAGATTTGTTTTAAGGTGATTAAGTTGCCATAAACAGGATAGCTTCTTGCTCCATTAGATTATGGGAGCTTTTAAAAGACCAGTCTGATCTGGTTTCCAGCCTGCATGTTTGGATCGTAACACCAAAATATAGATAAGTTTTGGACTAATTAAAATTCCAATTTCTTACTCTTCTGACAATGTCTTACCATCACATTCCTAGGATACATGATCTTGTTACAGAAAGAAGGGATCAAGAAAACTTTGCGCTTGCTGTGCCCACAATATATAGTAAATACTGTCTTCATGACCGACTGATCATTCACACAATCGAGAAACAATCCAAAAAGCTTCATAAAGGAAGTAACGACTCAAGCCAATCAAGCAAACTAAAGAAACCATAAATTCAAAAGCCAATGCATACAATTTTCTTCTAGAGTCTATGACAGAGGCAAGAGATAACCACCTGTGCAAGAATGATTGGACCGCCTTGAGATGCAAATAAATTCTCATCTTTCATTAAGTTGACTACTTTTTCCAGGAAACGCTTCATTTCCCTCTGCATTGGTTACAGAAAAGTTTAATACATTTCGATCTTGAAGATTGGCCCAATTAAATTGGTCTAATCCTTTTCTTGCATTTTTTCATAAGCAAATCGAGAAATTAACTAGGCAGTGTGAAACAATTGAAAGATCTTTAGAAAGTCTGTGTGCCCATCAAAGCTAAAAAGTGTACCTTGAAAGGTTCATTCGAGGTCCGAAATTTAATTCCAGGAATAAAATGTAACCAAACAGGAAATCCCCTGTCCATGTCAAAAACAAAAGTCTTGAAACATCGTGTCACAATCAAAATTTAAAAAACATTGATCAATTTGACATCCAGAATTAATACTGCACTGGTTGATTAAGAACATAAACATCATATCCTAACCAGCTATTTCTATCACTACCTACAGACTTAAAAAAGTTAAAAAGAATGTTGCAAACAAAATGTGGAAGTATAATAATGGACTGAATTTGTTGCAGAATGAAAAGAAGAGTGCATAAGGATCAAACCCATAATTCCATTCAGCACATGCATAGGGGCCAATTCTTAAATGAACATAAAGGCCAGCTTCCTGTACTGTCTTCACGAACCTTACAAGATCAAATCTGCCCTCAAAGTAATACTACAAAAATATGAGAGAAAATCACAAGTCAGAAGAAAGATAGTACTCATTCTAACAACAGATGTCAAACCATGAAGTCAGGCAGAAGGCACAAACACAAAACAGAACTTTAACAACCAGAATTCCTGCATTATCACATGGTAATAACACAAGCAGTTGAGATAAAGTACTCCTTTTATCATATTCTACTCATTTCAAAGTACTAAACCAAGCAATCATATTTCTTATCAACTATAATCACATCAAATAAGTAAAGAAGAGTAATAGATAATTAGTTTTGTAAGTAAGACATGATTTACTTAATACCTGCCCTTGAACAGGCTCATGATTATTCCAGAAAACATAACTCTCGATCACATCCAATCCTCCTTCCTTCGCCTTGCTAATAATGCCTGGCCACATCTGGAATTCACCAGTAAAAGTAGCATTGCCTCAAAATAAGCCAAAAACAACAATTGCATATGTAATTACCAGTTCACTTAAGAAATGAAGTTCCAACTCACATCAGGTGTAGCTCGTGGATAATGTATGGAGCCTGACTGCAAAATCCTCCTCTTTCCATCAATAACCAATGCCTTATGATCATAAGTTACAGTTGTTGAAACCCCTCTTTCCCAATAACAGCCTTCAAGAACCAAGATTACCAAGAGAATAGTTATGGTTCTCATGTTCATTCTTCCCATCAGCATCTGAGTGCAACTAACATTCATGAACTCACACCTTATATAATGCTTTTATTTGACATGATTATACATGAAACAGCACTATAGTATCAATTCACAATAATTCTTTTCATGGAAATCTAGTTCTGCACATTTGTTTGGTTGAACAAAGAGGAATATATTCTTTTTTTTTTTTGCAGCCCACATTTTCAGGCCCCCACCTTTGCCTCCTCCTTTTGACATATTTAGAGGGACTATACCTTTGGCAGTATTTGAGATAATTCAGTCGTGAAGTTACTTCCGTTAGGCTGTCCACATTATCCATATTCTTGAGAATGAACGATGGTTCAAGAGATTGATATGTTATGATGATATTATGTCTCCCTTTTTGTCGCTCTTGCATTGAATACATTGGCGTTTGTTTTGTTCTATTTGGTGGAGCATTGGAGGAATGGAGGGGTGTGTGTGTGTGTCTGAGACTATAATTGCTACCTTACAAACTATGCAACAACAAGACTCCAAGGCCATAAGCATCCGACCCTCAAATTTCAATCTTGAACAGAAAATCTCGAAAGATTAATAATTTCTTACGTTGGGCTTGGGCTTTCTTCAACTCCACGGAGTTGTACCGGGATCCATCATTCCATACTCCAATGGATCGTGAGGGTAGTGGATATGGGCTTCTGGCCTTTTCACTTTTCACCCGTTTTTAACATTATAGTAACCTGTTTGTTCATAATTTGACCTGGCTTGGATCCTCCAAATATTCTGTAAAAATCAGATTGCAAAAAGTTTCGAAGTCAATATTTATCATAAGTAAACAAACTGAATTTAAATGTACAATGCAACATTTTTTAAGTTAGTAATAAATAGATTGGCCGAGAAGGCCCCATTTTCGAAGTTGAGAATTTAAGGTTAGGACCCTAGAAATATGAAATATTGAATTCAATTTCCTCTCTTCAATTACCATCAGTCTTATAAATCTAAATCATTCTCTTGCTTAAAACAAATTGAGAAAAGATATAAGTACATTGATAAGTAATTAAAAAAAGAAAAGAAAAGAAGGAGGGTTGAGGCACACGTGTTTGGATAGTAGATTATGGGATAATTTTAGAAACCTCCCCTGAGATTTCTCATAATATCACTCGGCTCCCTTGAGGTTTTAAAAATCTCACTTATCTCCCTTGAATTGACATTTCTTGTAACATTTTAGCCCCTTTGAAGAAAATACAAGAAAGATAAAACTTTTATTTCAATATTACCCTTATATTATCCTACTTATGAAATTTACGACAACAATGAAAAATAATTAACGTTAAATGTTTACAAGGTGTAAATTTCTTGATTTAAAATATTTATTTTAGTTGTATTGGAACAAAAAAAATTACACCATCAAAAATTTACACGTATGAAGAGATCATTTTATCAATAGAAACTCTATCATGTATTAAACCATATTTTTCAAAAAATTTCTTGAATTCCTTAATTATAATTGTCCATGAAATTTTTCAAAATGTTAATTACTCGCCAAAATCCTCCTAAATGATTGACTTTAAATAGATTTAAATTATCCATGTCTTTTGCTATGTTAGTATAGTGTCAATGCAGAGAAATATGAACTATTTTTAGATAGTAATTTTTTCTTAATTTACATATTTTAGTTTAAAATTTTTATTTTGGTTTGAATTTTTAGTTTATTTATTAAGAGTAAGGGTAATGCTGTCAATTTGTGACCTTGGATAAGAATATTTAGAATTGTCAAGTTAACAACGGAGGTAAGTGAGATTTTCAAAACCTCAGGGGAGCTAAATGATATTATAAGAAATCTCAAGGAGGTTTTTGAAATTATCCCTTAGATTATTTATAATTTTATAATAATAAATTAATGTAGGTAAGATAAAAAAATAATTAATAAATATGTTCACGAAAAATATAAAAAAATTTTTTGGAGAAAAAATGGCTTTCCAATTGAAAAGCTTAATAACAACTCCTTTCTTGATTGGCTCTCCTCATTAGTCCACTAATAACTAAAGCTAGCTTTCCCGCAATCAATAGACTCGTGCCAGTCAATCCATAAACTTCCTTACTTTTCAGCTGCGATGCTCTCACCGATTGATTGATGGATTCATCGCAATAACGAATCCAACACTTCCATTTATCTACCCCTTGCCAAAATAACTGATCGATTGATCAGTATAGCAAAGATTCTGATACATTTTTACTGTTTCTTGGTGGACCCTTTGGCAGATTCTGTTGATTGAGCACTGGTGTTTTTTTCTTGGTTATAGTTAGCTACCTAGCGAACTCACTCTTTTGAGAAAATGGACGTAACAAAGATGGATCGAGGCCAGATTACTACTCTGGGATCTGGGTTCTGCGTATTGCTCACCATCCATTATACTGTACAGCTCTTATCACAGCACCTGTTTTACTGGAAAAATCCCAAGGAACAAAAGGCCATACTCATTATTATTCTCATGGCTCCTGTTTATGCTGTTAATTCATTTGTGGGGTTGTTGGATTTTCAAGGTAGCAAGGCATTTTTCATGTTCTTGGACTCCATTAAGGAGTGCTATGAAGCTTTAGTAAGTCCATATTCTTGATTTTGGGGTGTTGAATTTTGAGCCTCTTTCAGTTGTTTGGGGCTTGACTTTTGCTTATTGAAGTTGAAACTAGTGCTGATAATAGTTATTTTTGCCCTGTCTTGTGTTGAATTTTAGGTAATTGCAAAGTTTTTGGCTTTGATGTATAGCTACTTGAATATATCCATTAGCAAGAATATAGTGCCGGATGAAATCAAAGGGAGGGAAATTCACCATTCTTTTCCTATGACTCTTTTCCAGGTAAGACTTACTACTGCTTTTTATTAACCCTGTTCCAGTGTAGCTTTGTACAAGACTTGCTGCAAGACGGTACAAAAATAAAAATGTAAGGCTTTTATAGAAAGAGTTAATTGCATAGAAATAGCATTCAAATTGTATAGGAACAGGAGTACAGTTTTCCTATATTAGCATTTTCGTGGACGACATTTTGTTTTGTTAGTGGAATCTTTCTCTCCTTGCTAAAGGTATTTCAAAACAGATGATCTTGACAACATGTGATCGGGGATAATTGAATTATGCAATGTCCCATTTGCATCAGTTCTAATTTATTTTATTTCTGCATATTTTAAAGTCTGAAACAAATCAAACAAAATCTTATGAGAGTCTTGTGTTACATCTAGTCACACCACACCATTTCAGTAAATCCAGCCATCTTGCAACTTAACATGGACTAAACCGTAACAAAATGTCCTGTATTCATTGGAAAATTATGCTGCTTTTTATGCACAAGTCTGTTAAACATTTTCTGTTATATATCTGTGTGTGTGTACTGGAATGAGGTTCAAACATGGTTTGACAAGGATTCTGGTCAGTTTCCGAGGATCATAGCATGTAAGAATTCTTTGTTCATAATATATTTTGACGAGCGGTAATATGTTGTACATGTTGTTTGCACTGAATACTGATTGTGCATTTCAGCCTCGCACTACTCGATTGAACCATCAAACATTGAAGCTTCTTAAGTACTGGACATGGCAGTTTGTCATCATTCGCCCTGTATGCTCCCTCTTAATGATAACACTACAGCTTCTTGGGATTTATCCCAGTTGGGTCAGTTGGACATTTTCCATCATTCTGAACATGTCATTCTTTTTAGCGATGTATTCGCTACTTGCCTTCTACCATGTCTTTGCTAAAGAATTGAAACCACACAAACCACTTGCAAAGTTCATTTGCATCAAGGGGATTGTTTTCTTCAGCTTTTGGCAGGTATGCCTTTCTGTTTTGCCTTCTCAAATTTTTGAATCTTTATCTGCATTTGTAACAAGAAGAAGTTGTTTTCTTGATGTGTATGCCTATAGTTTTAGGACAATGATCACCTGCAGTTAAACACAATGTTGAGTATCTTGTGATGTGCCACAATTTTGCGTTTTCTGTTTGTCTCTATCCTTGATAAGAAACATTACTCTAAAGAGAAGAGATTACCCATATGTAAGCATAATATGAGCAGACTATATACATGGATGAGATGTGAGCATCCCAATATCACTATGTTCTGATATGAGCATACGTGCATGCAGTTTTCTGACCCCATGGGGGTTAAATCAATTTGATGAATCTTTTAATACATGCCAGGATTTCAACTATCTGTTCATGTGCTTGTGAGACATGTATTGTTTCCAGAGAAGAGAGAATCCAATAATTGTGATAGGCATAAACAATCTCAATAACTTCACTAAACGGTTGTATCATTGAATTATTCCTGCTTAGTGCCCTAGTTGTTCGAGTGGTAATTGCTAGCCTTTCCTAAGGCAATTGCTTGGTTTCACTTTGTCTTGTACGACGATGTATCATATGTGCCCCAAAAAGAATGTCATTGTAGATGTTACATTAGCCATATTTTACCCACTGTTTAGCCAGAGAAAAAATCCTCCTCTCTCTCTCTCTCTCACTCTCTCACAGAGGGAGGGGCGGGTTGGGGTTTTTTGGCTCTAGAAAGACTGTCTTAAATGCTAAAACTAGCATGAGATTCTTAAGCAAATAGGCCTGAGAGGTGGGACATTTAATCTTCTAATAATTCTGGGATTAACTATCAGCATTATGCTTTAAAAGGGCAGCCATCAATGGTCAAAAAGTAAAAGACGTGAACTACTAGAAATGTACTGGCCAAATCCCATCCTTCTGTGAGTGCTATTGAACTCTCTGCTAGAAACATAAAGCAGAAGGTGAAGGTAATTGCTTCTTGGTTACAGCAATGAGCTGAGCATCTTTAAATTGTCTGACAGTTGCTCTTATACTGTATTTCTTTTTCCTATAGTCTTACTTTATAGCAGGAAATGCTGGTCTTTGTCGATGTTTATAAGCCACAATGCCCATATTAAGAGGGCACAGACTTATTAATTTGCTGCTATTCTTGTTGCCACATGTGCACATACTTTACATGCATTGTAACTTCTTTGGTTTACCTCCTAGATCATATTGAAGCTAGTCTGATGCTGTTTCAGATAATTTTGCTTGTTCAGTGCTAATTTATTAACTGCTTTCTTACCAACATATTTATCGTCTCTGTGGTTTTTTCTTGCCATCAGTTTATGCATATATAGTCAACTGAATAACATCCCCTCATAAATCTCCAAAGATGTCCACCTAAGAGTAGAACCAATTATGAATTATTGACAGCACAAGTGAGGGGAAAAAAAGGCTTCTTAAAACCCTGTTTCCCTCTTTTTACTATTTTTCCTTGATGCTCAATGAGATGGCTGTTGGTTACTAAAGCTAGTATTTCAACATATTTAGGGCATAGTGCTTGATATCCTAGCTGCAGGGGACATCATTAGATCTCAGCATTTCTGGTTAGATGTGGAGCACGTTGAGAAAGCTATTCAGAATCTATTGATTTGTGTGGAGATGGTTGCCTTCTCTGTTATCCAGCAGTATGCATACCATGTTGCTCCTTATAGCGGAGATGTGGAAACACTTTTGAAATCACAAAAGAAGTACGAGTGATTGGCTGTAGATCCAAGAAATTGTGAAAGAACATCTCGAGAAAGTGTCTTTTATGTAATAGTGGAATGTACCAGCAACAGTGGCATCGAGTGCAGGATCTTTTTATGCATCCGAATGTTTTGTCAATTTATGTACAAGGCACCAGAATTGAGGGGGAAAAAATTCCAACAAACCTGTAGTTTTCTAGAAACATAAAGATAAATAGCACGAAGGGATACAGCTTTTGCTGATGCTGTTGCAGAACATAAGCACTTCTGCATCTATATGTAGCATTACATTCTGGTAGACCGTGATAAATTGCAAGTCATACAAAATAGTGCAAGACATCCTGATAGTAGTTCAATGTTCTCCAAGTTAGCCAGTACTCTATATAGCGACAGCCACATCAACGCATTAACCTAATTGACTGATCAGAAGGCTTCTTGCAGTGTGCACCAGTGAAATTATCTTCTTGCAGTGTGCACCAGTGAAATTATGTTGGTCAAAACAGAAATTACAGAGAAGTTTCAGCTCGACTCCTAGACATCGAAGTCTCTTTTACTCCACTTCGTTGGATTTGGATTGCGGAACAAGTAGCACTAGACCAGCCACTAATACCTGTCATGCGGAGAAATAAAAGGAAAAACGCAGAGGTAAATCATGAGGAGTCACCATAAAATGAAAAGGCAGACATAATGTGAAACCAGAGAACAAAGGTATCAGCAAAACGAATAACCTTTCAACAGCATGGGCTTTCACAACCAGAAAATTTATTGGCTTGCTTCTGTTTATGATGCTACTGTATCATGCTCAAAACAGCTGATCTGAAAAAATTGAATGAACATTCAACTTGTAAAGCTTCAGCATCTATTGCCTACAGCTGCTAAATGTATGGAACTAGATAGAATCTTACCATCCCTGAATACTTGTGGGGGAAAAAATCATTAGAGACTGAAGATGGCGGAAAGTATTTTCAGCTTGTGAATGGTTTATTGAAATTTCAGTTCAGTTTATTCCATTGAAAGAGACTAAATGCTATCAAAACATGCTTGCATTGCAAGGGCAGCAAATGTGCTACATGAAGCTGATCAATTACATTTTCTCAATACGTGCAAGGAGAAAATATATAGGAGCTTTTTCTGAATACAAATTTTACCCTGTATAATTAACAATAAACAACTACAATCACCTGTTAGCTGTATTTCTTGGAACCTTCATAAGAGAAGAGGTTTACTGCATTTCTATAACTAATTTCAGCAAGTTCTTCCCTAGTCATATCAAGCAAAGATGCTACATAAGAGAGTACATGGTGAATGTTAGCAGGATGATTAAGGTTTTCTGTCTCCAAAGTTGATCTTTTGGTTTCCTTTTGAGATAGATTTTCACACAAGTTACCATCCTTGGAAGTTGAATCTTGATCAGTACTTTCAATCACAAGAAGAGAATCTGAATTGTTTGATTTTGGAAGAGCATCTGGGGCGTCTGTCTCTAACAAAATCCTATCATGAGGAACAGACTTCAACATTTTCTTTGCCTTGCTTTCCTTCATGGACATAAGAAACCCCGAAAAGGAAAAGTAAGCACCAAGCTTAGCAAATTCAGGAACCAATTCAGCAGAACCCAAGAAAGAATGCAAAAGTACGCCAGCAGGGAATGGTCCTTCAGATTTCAGTATATCAAGTAAATCACCAAAAGCTCGCACACAGTGGATGGATGCTGGTCTTTTCAACATTTTAGCAAGCTGAAGTTGCTGCCGGAAAACTTCAACCTGATCTGTAAAATCAATCTGCTTCCCACGTGAACCTTTGTCCAAACCTATCTCCCCAACTGAAGCTGCAGGATTAGCCTCAAAGAATTCCTTCAAAGTGTTCAGCCAATTGGGAGTTCTGTCAGCAACAAACCATGGATGGATCCCAAAATTTGGAATCACCGAAGGATGCCTATCACTCATCTCCTTAACCAAATGCCAGTCACTCTCACTTACTCCATTGACAGCAAAATGAGCAACCCCATTATCAAGCGCTTTCCTGATTATCTGTGGGGCCATACTGAACACCCTCGGATCTTGTAGGTGACAATGAGCATCGAACAGCTTCATCACGGACATGGAGCTGTTACAGGTATTGCTTGTCGGCTGTTATTTACCTACTCGCCCTTCAAACAGTTTATTCTGCTCCTGTATCAAACACTATCCCGTAAGCTAGATCTTGCGATAGGTAACCTTAACTTCCAAAATAGATACTGGGGCAGAATACACTAAGAAGCACAATAAAACATAAAGGTCAGAGAAAGAGCAACAAGTACTGGCAATACATGTCCCTGATGATTTAACTAGAGACAACATAAAGAGTTGCAACCAACGGAATTGCTATCAGAAAAGCTGGTCTGTCAAGTTAATACCATACAGTGTTCTAGTAATTACTGAACGCCCAAAAAAATCAAACTGCAAAAGGTAAAAGACAAAGAAAAGCAAAAAGGAAAGGCAATTGGCATAACAAGTAATCGAAACAGGAGAAGACACCCGCCTGGTCAATGCCCTGCAAACACCACTATTTGAAGCCAGAATACTCCACACCAAGAAGGAAGACGCAAAATCAAACTACAAAATAACACCAAGCCATTACGATACATCAAAAAAGGGTATCAAGAACCAACTTGTGAACAAATTCCGTTTGATACTTGCTGTCATTTCCCTATTGCCCAGTGTGATGCCAAAACCAAAACAAGATATACATGTTAGGGAAACTGGGAATCCCATCACCAAACAACACACATAACACATAAAATTGCTTTCTAGTGATCAAAATGCCCTGCAAGGACTGCTTCAGTACCATCATTGGGGTCCTATATTTAGTCCAGCAAGAGTTATAACTTGCTCTGCTGCAATACCCTCCTTCCCTCAACTTCTTTATCTTATGCTATACCATCTTTTTTCCTGGTTGTGTTAGCTTCAATGCTGTACTTTGCAATGAAAAATTCAGGTAACAGAAGGGATTTACAAATCAGTTTCTGAAACCCAATAATCCACAGACCATATGTTTAAATCCAAATACTCCATCGTTGAACTAGCAATCACTATTATTTGAATAAACCCAAGAAAATTTTCACCTTGTTCTCTTATTTTGATGGATAAAACGTCTGTTGGCAGCTGGCTCTTCGGGTTGTGAGGCTCGCAAGGCCTGGAGAAAGAGGTGGAGCCCGTACGACGTCGTCGCAAGGAAAGATTGCGGAAGAAATGGGCTTTGATCATGGGATGGGTAAGGCCTTGGAGGCTGATCTACTGAGACAAATTGCACCTCAGGTCTTCAACTTACCACTAATCAGCAATAATACATAAAATATTTTTACAATCCTATTTGAGGTCTTGTAGTTTCTTTTTTTTTTTTTTTTTTTAAAGTGTAAGTAGGAGATCTTGTTGTTTCCATTTGGCTTCTATTTAACAATGTTTAATTCAAGCGGGGCAATACTTTATGTTGAGAAATAGTCGATGAAGAATTTCTGGATTTTTTTTCTAAAATTTTTGTAAAATATTTATCGTTCTATTTTGGATACTAATCACAAATAAAAATTCATTTTAAACAAGTACTGTACAAGTTATAGCACAAAATCCACATAGCAACTAAATTATTGTACATAATAACTCGATATTCATAAAAAAAAAAAAAGATCGAGGTACTTGGATCTCACAATGCATACTCATGAGAACCACGTGGTATGGTAATGGCAATATCTTATAAAAATACATGCCAAACTTCTCCAAAATAATACACCATATTTAAGCATTTCACAAAGAAGAAAGGCAAGAAGCAGCCTTTTTATTCTCTGATAAACAGCATAAACACACAATTACACAAACTCACATACCAATTCAGTCTAATATCCATCACTTGCTCAAACCACTCCACCACAAATCAACCAAATCACACTCAGAACAAACAATTAGACAAGCAACAGATGCTTTTCAGACCATCCCATTCCACTCCAGGCAGCATTCCATAATCTCGGTGATTGTGGTCTAATTGCATCATTATTTGTTGAGAAGAAATGGTGCAGCAGCTTTCTATGCTTCAATTTGCAAGGAAATGTTTGAGCCATTGGGCTGATAGTTTTGGATATCGTTGTCCTCCATCATCGTAGTCCACATAGATGATGCCAAATCGAACTCTGAAACCCTGATTCCACTCAAAATTGTCCAGCAATGACCATACAAAGTAGCCCTTCACATCTACCTTATCATGCCTACAAGGGAAAAAAAAAGTAAAACTAACCATGTTAAATATTTATAAAAATTAGCCACATCTTTCTCTTAGGCTAAAACTTTATAGAAGATGGCTACCATAATGAAAAAAACACACTGATCTTGTTCAACATCCGAGAAAACATTTTGGTAACAGATAGTAATACACAAGGCTTCTTAGTTAGTAAGTACTGTTTGGCTGCTAGAACGCAGGACAGGTGATCATGGAGGTATGACACCCTCTTTTTATCCCAGAATGCTTTCCAACACGTTCCCGAGAGATCATCATGATCATCGATGCCTGCAAAAAAAAAAAAAAAAAGGTTCATTTTTACTTCTGTGCATATATGACTTGTCGAGTTACTTTCACTACTATATTTTTGTATATGACTTGCCATTTTCAGTAATGTAAATAGGTAAACTTTTATCTGGCATTTCATATCTGCTCTTCATATAGGCCAGAATTTCCCGAATCCCGTTTGGATATCCATAAATCCATCCAGAAGCGCCCTGCAATGAAATAATTGAATTTAAAGTCGTTATATCATGTATCGCTGCTGGCTTTGGTTTTCTGCATATATAGATAGAACGAATAGAAGGCACTATAAACTTGTGGTACATTAGTACTACTACTACTACTGACCTTGTCTGCACTAATGTAAACATAATTCGGGTCCCTTTCTGTAAAAAGAACAAATATGTATGAAGTCAAAGTGAGTAATTTACTTTTTGTTCGAAGTATATCTATCTAGTGGTAGTAGCTTTGGAGAAAACTCAAATAGTAATACAAGTAATGAATTTCAACTAACTATGAAATTCGACGCAATGGTCTGCAATATAATTTCCTTTACTCCTTTCTCTGTGAGAAACATAGTAAGTGG
This sequence comes from Gardenia jasminoides, assembly GCA_013103745.1. Classification (NCBI taxonomy): domain Eukaryota; kingdom Viridiplantae; phylum Streptophyta; class Magnoliopsida; order Gentianales; family Rubiaceae; genus Gardenia; species Gardenia jasminoides. The sequence goes on from CM023095.1 coordinate 5,154,319, forward strand.
TATAGTAGTTCAGTCCTATGAAGTCATAAGACCCTTGGATCAGGTATTTATCTGCAGCCATACGGTCTACTGGAAGGTGGCCCTGAGAAACATATTTCTCCATTGTTTCTGGATATTTTCCATTAACTAATGGATCCAAAAACCTGCGACGCAAAGAAATATAACTATCATGTAAACTTAATCTTCTAAAGTAACAAGTATTCCATTCCGTTTGACCTTAAGTTGGAGAAGAAGAGAACAACAATGTCAAAGTTGAAACCAGGAACAAAACTATTGGTTCTAATAAGTGATAATTGCATTAAATTTCTCAATGTTCCAAATTGATTAATTAGGTCTTGGATTTCGGCAAAATCTGTCATAATCACACATCTTCAACTCTTTAAAATGGTCAAGGTTTCCACCAAAAAAATAAAAAAATCAAATGCACTCACCATCCAAGCATAAAGTCCAAGGTACGTTGTTGAGCTTCCTTATCCTCCTTGCTATCCGTCAAAGGGATGTACCACGCTCCAACTAATGTGATTCCAATTTGTCCATCCTGATGCTATAAACACAGTAGACATCAATATTTCCCATCATTTTCTTGTGTTATATATATACGTATGGAAAAAACTCAGACATCTAAGATAGTGGCTCCAAACCTTATACTCGTTCTTGTACAATTCCACCGCCTTTGCATGAGCGAGAAGTAGGTTATGGGCTACTGTGTATGCATCTTTACACAGTTCATTTGCAACCTGAGTACTCGCAGTAGATTTGACACTAGTACTACTAGCTTCTGTTTTCTTAGTTTGTCCACCAGATGCAGCAATACCACTTCCTGATTTCCTATAATTTTGGTCAGATGAAGCACTCTCATGAACTGTAGATGGTGGTGGGGTAATTTTTCCAGCTCCCTTGTCTTCTCCATCTTTCTTAGGTTGTAAAGCTCGCTCCAGGGCATCTGCTAGTTGAGTCCGTTTAATTCCGAATCGACCTGTTTCGTACGTGTGCTCATGATCAGGATTCATATTCAGACTTTCAAGCAGAAGGTCAAGATCGCTTTCTTCCTTCCAGAACTTGTCTTTCACCTTCCCTTTAGCAGGTGCGAGATAATTTAGCACATATCCCCCATAGACGAAGGACCATGGCTCGTTGATGGTGATCCAGTGTTTTACCCTATCTCCAAATTTATCGAAGCAAATACCCGCGAACTCTTTGAAATGCTCACTGAAAGGCCCAACCCAGATTAGTAGTGACAAATTTTAGTAACTTGTACTCTTTCCATCCCATTGAAAGTCTCATGCTTTCTGGTTTGAAATGTCTCAAAATGTTTGTCGTCTCACTAAAATTAAAGTTACTTATTATCATTTTTATCAATGTTGTTCTCACCTTTAATTGTATTTCATGTTATAATCAAATTTTTGATGGTAAGTTTGGAAACAAAAGAACCAGCATCACAATAAATCTACTATTTTTAATAGTAAAGAGTCCTGAAAAGCGACAAAAAATATGGGACGGAGGGAGTATACGATGTGTTGAATTTTTTTCCATCAAAAAATTAAATGTACGATGAACTAGTCATTTGCGCAGGAGTTTTGAATTGCTTACGTGGTGTCCTCATTTAAGAAGCCTCCTAAGTCTTCCAAAGATTGGGGATGATCAAAGTGCAAGAGAGTGACGAAAGGCTGTATATCTGTTTACCAATTGACCACATCACAATAATTATAAGTAACAGACTACAATTGTTAGTGCTGCTGCTAAACAATTCGATTCCATAGTCACATAACACAACTAAGTCAGAATATTGAAGATATATATTAGTACCGTTCTCCTCCAGCTTGTCCAGAAGTTTCTGATAAAACTGAACTCCTTTTCATTGATGCTTTTTCATTCATTTTCTTGTTTTTCTGGGAATTGCTATCTTCACTCTCATTCCTTCGATCTGAAAATTCAAAACGCAGTTATTATGATCAAATCTGCTTGCTGAATAACTGGTTCTTGATTGATCCAAAAACTTTTGAGTGCAAACCAAAATATAAGAAAGCTAAGACTTGGTGGAGATCAAATACAATTTATACTTCTATCTATCCGACGTAAGTTTCTAACTGTATAGGTGCTCTTTAACATTTTTAGTCGCACATGTGATGAAATTTTATAACACGAACTAAATTAGTATTTCGAAGCACTAACTTACAATTCAATATTCTGCTCCATGAGACAGAGAATCTATAAGCATCAAATCCAATTTCCTTCATTAATCTCACATCTTCCTGCAATAGAACACAAAAGGGGAAAACAAAAATGTTTAAAGGAGTCATCACAAAGTAATGGTTCTCCACACTTGATGATTCTTTTGTCTAATTATGAAAAGCAGTAAATTTAAGTACCTTATAATGTTTGTAATGACATACAGCATCTTCGGTATACGGTGCATACAGTTCTGCCATTTTGCAACAGACATTAGTAAACAAACTGGCATTCTTACTACTAAAGCTCAATCTGATTAATAAAGTAGATGATCGTTTAAAAAAAATTTAAAATTTCAAGGCAGGGAAATTAAGATGTTGGGGGCCCCTCGCCATTCGAAGAATTAAAATTGTCAATTTGGAAATTATAAACTGTGCAGTAAACGCTTGAGAAAATTAAAGTCCAGTAATAAGATAATTCTTGTAATTTCTATATTCACCAAAAAAATAAAAAAGAAGAAGAAGAAGATAATTATCCAAAGACTTATCTAGCCTAGTGTTCAAATAATGCTCAAATCATATATGGTAGATATCAGAAAAGCCAATGACTCCTGATGTACATTGGAACGTTAGACAACTCAGGCGAATTATTGATAGAAAAATTTAGCAATATACAAGTTTGTCTTAGATAATTATTTCATGGCCAAAAAGCTAGCCATGATGAAAAATTAATAAGTGAAATACTGAAATTGCGTATTGTTTGACTACTTTTATCTTCGGCATGAGTATCCCATATGGATCTTTCTCTCCCGTATCCTTTTCCACAAGCACCTTCAACCTGAAAGGTTAGTGTCTAGTCAGTCAGTAGCAAATCACCTGCATGACTATATAGTTAATTGAAACTTGCTAGGAAATTCTAACAATACTGTAAATAAATGCTATTAAGTTGAAAAAGGAAATCCGGCATGTATACTTATATAAAGAGCATAAACCTGGAAAGCAGCCGTTGCTGAGCCAAATATGAAATCTGATTTTGAGCCAAAATCCGAACGTCGAATGAAACCAGCTGCAAATGCAGGGACGAGGATTTCAGCTTTAGCAGCCATCAACTGATTAATCTTTACTTGATAGCTTTTGCTATTAGCCAGATAAGACTGAAAGAAATTTGGCTTATAACTAAGTACACTATCTGTTGTTGCAAAACAATCTAAGCTGGGGTGCTTTTCTCAGTGTTGGCTGCCTATCCTATTTATAGGCCACTGAAGGGATTCAGCTGCAAATTTGCGTAATTGTGGGATCAATTATTATTACCATCCCGACGTGAAACACATGTTTTTTTTTTTTTTTTTTCTACCGAGCTTCGAGGTTTTCTTTTCCAGTTGTGAGTAGTTGATATCGCCATCTGCCGGACAAAAGCAAATGAACGATCTTCTTGTTTCATGGGTCCTCTGTAAAAGTTTTACACAGGAGTCGTGTACCATTAACTTTTTATGTACAAGGCATGAACACAATTTAAGGAGATATATAGGATAACGAATGGATGAGAATTCTTTTAGTGTATAAACTTCTACTTAAATGCGATAGATGCATCTTGCTGTGACAAGTTAAAAAGGTGTAATAATTGTTTACTTCATCAACAAAGAAGTGCTGCATCTTTGAACTTGTGGATTTTGTAAATCAAAAAATTTATATCCTCTTTTCTCATTTCAATGCTTCTTTTACTTCAGAAGCTTTTGGCTTATGAATGGGACGCGTTCCACCATTGCTGTGAGAGAAATTTCTTGGCACTAGCAAGGTATATATGCAAAATTCGGAAGACAAGTTTCTGTGACCAGTAATTTGGAAGATCACAAGCACTTAGATTGTGTTTGGATTGCATTTTCTACAAACACTTTTAGAGAAAATAATATTGTAGAATATTGTTGGATGTCACATAAGGTGAAAAGGCAGCTCTAAAATAAGAAAATCTGCATGTCCGACAGAAATCGAGGTTTTTAGTGATAATGCTTGATCTCCATCGAGGCACAAAATTGACAAAATGAAGCCAAGTCAGGTGACAAACATTACTCTTATTATGACCGTCTATGTATCTTCTCTAGTGCTGCTCCACTCAAGACCTTCGTCCATCTTCTCTAGAGCTGCTCCACTCAAGGCCTGGGAAGGGTAGATATTTTCCCTGTTGTGCAGAATAGCAATGTGAATACTAGTAACCAAATCGAAAAGCTCGACAGATGAATCATGTCGACAAAAGTTTTGATATGTTAGACATTTGTCCTTTACAATTTACACACCCCTTGGCATGCGTGGATCCCTATATTTTTTTCCCACTGAGCCAAGCGTGAGAATGGACGACTGGAATTGATTGGTTGAGAGGATGATGGAAGGATAGGACTCTTCCAGACCTCTGTTATCTTTTTTGATCATTCCCCCCCCCCCCTCCTCTCTCAGGGTCCATATGTTTGATGGCCTGTTTTTAAAAAAAAAAAACAAAATTTGTTTAATGCAACACTCTAAAACCCTCACAAATTTTTTTAAAAAGATAAAAAATACAGTAAATTGGGACCTATAACATAGGTTACTAGTAGTAGGTGACAGATGGTGGAGAAGGAAGAAGGGTGTGCTTTGAGAAAAATAAGATATTTTATATATTTTAGACGAGCATTGATACGTTTTTCAATATAACTATATTAAGTTATATTAAAATTTTAGACAAAGATTTAAAAGGCACACCGTTCATTCGAACCCTTTTTTATTGTCGCTATACGTTTGGCATTTTAGGATTAAAAGTAGTTTAATCTTAATAGGAGTATAATTTAGGTTTAGACAGAGAACACTTAATAATATAATAAAAAAGTGGGACAAAGTTCAGGGCCAACCATCAATGACTTGTTTAGGAAACATTTCAGGAAATTTTTCCCAATGAAAACTTATGTGAACAGCTTGTAGGAATTAGGAGCATCACGAAAGAGTATGAACATGCTTTTCTTTTTCTTTTGGAACATCTAGGGCTGGAAGAATATGGATCTAAAGAGACTGAAACGTTGCTCGGACAAAGAAGAAAAGGCTGAAATGTTTTCGTTTTGTCTTTTGAATGAAAAGCATGTGGATTATAAAGTAAAAGCTTTTGAGTTAAAACTTCGTCTCTTTTAATGGTTATGGAAAGAAGACGAGGAAATCTGATGGTTTTGCTCCTTTAAATCGAGAGTAGTAAAAGCAATCAGTCATATTTATTTTTTTCTCTTATACGAGTTTTATCCCTAAGCTAAAGGGCTCGATAGTTTTAACTTGTGTCTTTAGATTTTACACATTCTTAATTTTAATTAACTAATTAAGTGGTAGAACCAAATCAAGCCAATAAATGTTTCCTACAACAATCTGTCAGGATAAGTCGTCAACTCCTAATAACTACCCACAAATTCTATCTTCATTCTTATCAATTTGGATAGCTTCATGGTCTTAAAATCTCATAATTCCTAGCGAAAATACATTGAAACACATAATTTAAAAAAAATTAAAATTTTGTATTTTAAATTTATTGCTTAAGTTTGTCATCCATAACTTTGTCGCTTAATTAAGTTTGTGAGTTTTTTAAATATGATTTTGGTATTTTATAGTAATGTTTGTGAATTGAATTTTATTCTAAATATTGATGGTTATATTTGTTTTGTTATGATTTTCCTCACTAGGCAACAATTTTTTTTTTCTTAACCTTATCAAATTTTTTGTACTTGTTAGGAATTTATATATGTATATATGTGTGTCTGTGTGTGTATGTTTTGTAATTTTGATAACATTATGGTACATTTTATATTTTTTGAATAATTTAAAAAAATCATATTTTGTGGGTCAGGCATAAATGGCCCTGCCGGTCTAGGATAAACCACCCCCTCCAACTGCCTTCTCTTCTCTCTCTCTCTCTCTCTCTTTTTTTTTTTTTGGTAATTAAAAGTTTGAGTGGGTTCTGCTTCGATTACCACCACGGGTCAGGGTAGGGCTCAGGGACCATAGGTCACTTATGGAGGTGTTTATAGATCACCCATCAACACAGCTCTCACATTGGTAACGAGATTCGTCCCTTCTCTAATATGTACAAACTAATGCAACTACTAGGACAACCTCGTTCATAGTTAGAGGTATCAAAATGAATGATTGGGGTAGGTTTGGATGAATTATAATTGGGTAATAGGTATAATTAGATCAATCTATTTATACTGGTTTAATACATGGGTCAAAATGAATCAATCCATTTATATCCATTTAAGAAATGGAAATGTATACATCCAATTGCCCATTTATGACTCACTTAAAATTTTACTCCCTTTTTTTGGTTTTTGTTTTTTCACATGTTTTTGTTTGGCAGAGATTACGATATTTTTTATTATTAAATTATAGGAGATTCAAATTTATTTGCCTAACACCCATAAAATTCAAGTTTAAACATATAATTATTTTTAAATAGGTATAAATGAGTGAGTAACCTACCAATTAAATGCATTTAATTGTTTATCCATTTAAACCCATTCAAATTTAATGAACTTGTTTAGGCAGATTATTAATGGGTCAATTTGGACGAGTCAACATCATTGGATTATGACTGACACCTCTATTCATAGTTAATAAAGCCTAGTGTACAAATTTAAAAAAAAAGAAAAAGGAAAGTCCTAGTGTACAAATTAAGCAAGTTGTATATGTTGGAGGTGTTGGAATGTATGCCCTAAAACAATGATTTTTGTTTAAATACATTTCTAATTAAGTTTTGTATTTTATGAATTTCCATTTTATCTGTTAAATATTTGATATAACTGATAAAGTCCTTAGAATATTTATTAATGTGATGGTAGTCACAAGAGTTGATGACTATGAGATATCAATCACATTTATAATAAATATTCTTAAAATTCCCTAGTCGTAGTATTAATGAGACAGGGCATCATTAATACGGAAAGACTAGTACACAATTAGTCTCTACTTAATGTAAGTAGTGATTGTTCTCATCAACCAAGGTATAGTGATACCTAGGCTAATGTGTAGATGAATTATAAGGTACGAATTCATTGGAGTGATCCACACAGAGATCCCATTAGGATATCTATCAAGTGCCAATGGTTGAATCTCTTATGGAAAATTATGTAAATGATCCTAGACTTGAGATCACCATAGTATCTTGAGTGTGAATCACTGCCTTTTGATTCTATTGCTTGTTGCTCACCAAGAGTGACTTAAAGAATAGAAATTGGGGGTAGTGTGAAGCATGGAAAGATAGTGAGTGATCAAGAGAGGATTCACCACTCCGATAGTGGGAGTTGATATCCAGAAAGGCTATTAGTTGGAATCTAACCTTAATAGTCGACTACATTAGGTTAATTGAAGAATGTCTTCAAGTTAACCTAATCTAGGGTTAATTCCGGAAACTAGAAAATTAATTAGTCATTAGGGAATTGGCACTTATTCCTCATTCTCTGACTAATTGGATATCTATGGTGAAAGGATAATAATTACATAGTAATTTTTCATGGAAAGGTTTGGTCAAAACTCCCTTGACTAATTCCAAACACCTGGGTGGTTGTGATGTGTTGCTAGACACCGCTCACAATCTATAATTATGAATGAATTAATTATTGTAATTAATGATAAAATAAAGTTGTCTATTTTATCTAATTCTTCTTGAGAATTATAATTCATAATTATTGCCAGTGTATTTGGAACCTATTGGATCACACGCTTAGAGATTGAATTCTGGATTAAAATTATGTGTCCAAATGGAGATTTGGAAATAAAACTTTATGGGGTCTAATTATAAGGAATAAAGGATTCCGGGGCTATTTGAGCAAATAGGATAAAATAGTTATCCTATATTTGTTTTGATTTGGATCAAACAAGACCCTATCTTTTCTCTACCTCTCTCCTATAAATAGACAGACTATGTGATACGTCTGTAGAGACAATAACAACACAACTACGGTAACAACACAACTACGGTTGACAGAATAGAGAGAGGCTAGGGTTTTTGAGAAAGGCTATGGTTTTTGAGAAAAACCTACGTAGAGAGAAATTTCACACACATCTAAGATCGTGAAAAGATCCAGACTTCTCTCGCGTGGATTGCAGTAGAGGCAGGACGATTGAACTGCTGAAAGGGGTTAATCACTCCCTACAACGCAACAAGAAGTCGTTTCTAAGATTAAGGTAATCCTACAACTCCTCTTCATATGTAACCTAGGGTGATTCCTGGTGGGTTGTTGGGGTTAAAATTTTTGTTTTCCGCTGCGTCTGGTGGCCCAAAACCTAACAGGAGGATGGTAGATCTATGACATCCGGAATCATTCGCTCACTATGATTGCGTTACCAAGTGAACTTATATACCCCAATCATGCAATTTTTTGCGTATGAATTCCTTTATGTCAGGTTAAGTTCCTTTAAGTCTCTCTACTATCAATCGCTCAAATCTTGTTCAAACGCTGGAAAAAAAAAAAATTGATGGTGGACATGGACGAGATTGAAACTTTACTCCGACAAAACATAATAAAGCTGGTTCTTGCTCCTTTATCCTCTTTTCTCCTTGTCTTGTGCTTCAGATGGGATAATTAAAAAGGTGGTTAAACCCTGCAATTTCTTTCTCATCTATGCATTTCTCCTCTTAAAACTCCCTAACAGAAAAACATGGCATCTCTTCATCTTTCCTTTCTTTATTTTTTTTTTATCCAAAACAATCCGAACTAGGCCTTGAAACTCCTGAACCCTCTTCTTTCTCTTTGAAGGCAAATTAATTTTTCTTTCATAATCAGTCCTTTTGAGATTTTTGCAAAGTCCAATTTGTCCTCAAATACCTCCTCTGCAGTCTACAGCAAGTGCAAAACAGAAAATGCAGGATACCTGAGAGCCTGAAGTCATTGATACCTGAAATTAAAGCATCAATCTTCAACACCAGTTTTTAAATTTTTCGGACAGGCGGAGGGAAATTATGGAGTTGTGCATGAATATATATGAACATGCAGTAGTGTGAATAGTGAGAACAACATGGCTATCAGAATTTCACGTAAACCAGTGAACCTGCTGATGTACAACTGCGAAAACCACATATCTTAAGAAAACCATGTGAACCATTGAAGACACGTTTTTACATATCTTTAGAAAGCTAACTTGCTATTCTGATTTTGCGATTCTGGCACAATCAAACTTTACTCCTGCTGGCCTATTATTACTAAGATCTTAGCTGTCCCAGAATAATAATTACTTTTGAAAACTTAGCACAACATTTTACTATCTTTCTCATTTTACCATTCAAGAAAGTAACCATTCTCACTAATTGTAATCATCACATCTTGAGACGATGATTACATGTTTTCTTAAAAAGTTTTTTTTTTAACTCTCAAATTATAGGACAGAAGGAGTACTAATTTCAGCTAATAAACCAAGAAAGAGTGCATGGAACCGACACAAAGCCTAGAACTTAAATTTACCTCCATTTGAAATTTCCTGGGCATAGATTGGTGTATTTTTGGGGGTGAAAATATGCGAACAACTAGTGCCTGTGAGTCAATGAAGGGGTCTGATTTATCTATATGCTAGAAATACTACTGACAACAGGAGTAGGATTGGATGTACATTCTTTTTTTTTTTTTTTTAAATGGATGTGCATGTATTGGTAAAAAAATTTTAAAAAAATGTACATGAACTTGATCTATTATTAATCACTGGAGATGTGTATATATTAGAGTTTTTCTCATCGTTAGATTCAAGATTTGAATTATGTACCTAACAGTTGGGGTTGACAAGGGTGTCGAGAGGGATTGGAGGAATAAAAAATGATAAAAAAAAAAAAGGGAACCTGATCGACTATCACCCTATCCTTTCAATGCTCGTATCCTTGAAAAAAAAAATCAGGTGTTAATACATAAAAATGATACAATCATTTTAATGCAAAGGTCGAAAAGTTCTGCATTAGATTTTTCTCGTTTGTGCAAAATATGTACCTGTATATTTGTGTCTTTATGTACCGGTGAAAATGGGCGTTTTATGTAGATCGGTGGCGAATGCACATTGCATGGATTATGAATTTGCAATAGTAGAGGTGTGCATTGTGAACTTGTGTTTATATTTTAGGGTCAATTTATCTTGGATTAATTTCATTTGCACCATCTAACTATATTGGTCTGAAGCTTGGATTGCTACTTTTAGGATTTTTGTAAAAAAAAAAAAAATACTATAGCAATTTGATGTATATGAAGAAAAAAATGATTGAAAATTGTGTTTACAAAAAACAAAAAAAAAATTCTATAGAAAATGACAATTCAAACAAGGCATCAGAATTAGTCCTAACTCCTAGCAAGAGTAGCATTTATAACGTGGTTGTTGGTTAACAATAAATTCAACTATCAGACTGGACTTAATTAACAAAACTTCTTTATCATTGCTTGAAAGATTTGGAATCTTAACAAGCTTTAGAGCACTTAAGCTGTTAAATAGACATTTTGCCTTAAAGAATTTGCAAAACCTACTCAACTGGACACAAAGTCTAGGAACAGAAGCTTTACCACTTCTTCACATTTTTTGTTTAAACTCAGCAGATAACCTCAGCGAGAAACAGCCATAAGTAATCTAGAATTACTATCAGCCAAAATCTTATTGGGATTAATATGGACTCAGATGTAAAATCCAATGTAATTTGATTTTTGGTGAAAGATGGATGCTTTTAGATGAAATGGAAAACCGAGAAACATTAGTAATGCAAAATCTACACATTTTTGTTACCACTATTTTATATATATATATATATATATATATATATATATATTTTACATATACACACACACACACATATGTATATATCACAGATAATAACATCAGAACAACTTTGAACTATGAACCAAACAACAGATTATAGCAGAATTACTAATTCACATAACTGCCTGGCAATATTCTTAAGCATAATACATTGTAGGGCTGATTTATCTATTGGATCTTAATAATTACTTTTTGTTGAGAATAGTTGTGTGTATTTAGCAGGGTAGATTTATCTCTAGTCTTTTTCTCTTTCCCCTTCTTCCAGTGGGAGCAGAAAGAGAGCACACGATTGCCATGGCGATGGCGGAGGAACCCTTCATATTGCACAGACGAATTCATAATTTTGCGACAACATGCAAGAACGGATTTCAAGCTTCGTAGATGGTATTCCATTCCACAAGCTGCAATAATTATAAGACACTCGTAGTCATTTGCCCACTATGATTGCGAGTACAAAGTGGCCGTATATGCTCCAATCCTGCAATTCTGGAGATGAATCCCGTAAGTTGTCTTAAGTTCCCTTGAGTCTGTATATTACTTATCGCTCCAATCGTATTCAAACGCTGGTTTGCAGATCATGTATGTGTGGTTGGAAGATCATGAAAGAGACTGAAAATTCTTGTTGATCACCCCCCCCCCTCCTCCTGTTGGAAGTTTTTGAGGATGATGAATATGATGGATATGGAAGAGATTGAAACTTTGCTCAGACAAAATATAAAATGCTGGAATTTGTCTCTCTTACAAACTGGATTGGATTGTGTGGCTTAATTGGAGCCTAATCTTTTGGAAACATGTGACAAATTCATTACGTTAGTTCACACCTAAACCTGGAAACCTGTCAGTATTGATTGTGTTTTCTCTTGTTTGCTGTTGCCAACTTAAATTTAACCGCTACCTCATCAAGGTCATTTTCCATGGACATCCTCTTCATCCAGAAGTTTATGCAAAAGTGTGCGGTCATATGAAAATCTGACAAGCTTTCAATCTTGTGGAATTTTTTTTTTTCCTTTTTTGGGAGAGGACCACCTTGAGTGGTGGAGGTGTGGCAGCTGAATCCCTTGCCGACTTCAACTAAAGTATCAATTACAACATAATTATGTCAACTTACACAAACCAGTCCATTAATAATCTATCCAAACCTACTCATTAACTTTAAATGGGTGTAAATGGGCTCCCAAGTATACATATTTAATTGATGAGTAGTAGGTTGACTCGATTGACCCATTTAACCCATTAAAAAATAAATATACATTTTTAGTAAGTGTTAATGAGATAAATTTGATTTTTTTAACCAATGTAATAATAATAAAATGACATTATTTCTTGTCAAACACCATGTGAAAAATTTTAAAAAAAAAAGTAGTATTTCAAACGAGTCATAAATGAGTAGTTGGGTATATCCATACCCATTTATTAAATGGGTATAAATGATTTGACTTAATTATATCCATTACCCAATTATGACCTACTCAAACCCACCTAAATCACCTATTTTGACACCTATAATTTCAACAAATCCTTTTCTGTTTTTGTCATTTTTAAACTATGCAGTCCTACTCCCTTCAAATTTCACCTAATCAGAGAAGAAAGAGGACATGGAATCCAACACAAAACCTGAATTCAATCACGCCCATTTAAGAATATCTTGGGAAATAGATTCGTCTATCTATCAATTTGTATCTATATTGTCTTTGAAACTACCATGACTCTTGATTAGTTTAGAGCATAAACAAATGTGGACCTAATTCTCTATGATGCTCAAAATTTTTTCCTCTTGATTATTTGATAATTGGTGGTAGTTACAAGCATGAATTGTCCCTTGTAGATTTAATTAAACATGATGTATGTTGAAATTGCATGAACAACGTTCATACTCCCCAATTTTAAATGTCTCCTTGTACTCCAAATCCAATTCTTGTTTCAATCTAAAATTATTGATTAGCTACAATTTTAAAATGGTCAAAAATATTAATATTAAGAAAAGTGCTCTCTAGTAAAAAAGCAGTCCTTGTTTTCTATGCTTCATTTGTGTTGGAGAGAGCAACCCAAAGCGGCTTGCAAGCAATTCAAAAAGAATCTATATCTGTTGCAGAACAGAAGAGAAAAATGTTAGAACACCAACTGAAAATTGCTGCTACAGAACAACATTGACGAGACTACTTTTCAATAGAGCTATTCTTTGGTTTTTCCAGGATCATCCTGTTTACACACGGTGAGCAACATTACTTTCTCCCTGTATCTTGCCTGAGAGTGCTTAAGAAGATATATAATTTTGATTTCCTGTTGTGGTTTCGGGTTAATTTTCAATGATATCCTCCATGATTATGCAAGTTTAAGACTTTCTTTAGGAATAAAGTTTCATTGCTTGAAACTTGAAGTATGCTCCTACAGGTGCTAATTGTAGTCGGAAGCCCACAAGCCAATACTCATATGATGATTGAAAGATAGCATTACTAATAGTAAAGCCCACGATACTGAAGGACTTGAATCAGCTAAAGAAAGTGTTTACAAGCACAGAAGATAGCATTAATAATAGTAAAGTTAACAGACTGGCTCTGGTTACGGGCTGCTTACTGCATGAAATCCAATGGAAGCTTTGCTTCCTACTGTGGTTAACACTGGATGTCGATATTAATGGTAATGATCTGCCATTGATGACTGGATATTGGTTCAGATTGTATAAATTCCTCTTGTAAAGTTCGATTACAGAAATGAAATTGTTAATGGTTTCGACAAATATATATATATATATATATATATATATATATATATATATGATGATTGAAAGAAAGTTGGATAGTTCCAATTTCTAGATGCAAACTTTTAGTGTTTGGAAGCATATGTTAGAGATCTTTGGAGGTTCATTACGAGTTTTGAGCAAACTTAGGATATCAATCAGAAACTACTGTGTGGAAGAATGTTGTTAAACATATGAATATTTTCTGATCAGCAGATTATATATATCAGATCCTCCAAATAAATGCAAGTGCATACCAGACCACTTCGGTTTCAACGGACTTACCTTCTTGTTAGTATCATGCTGCAATCCTCTCATAAATGTTGTTATTAGTTTTATATGTAATGTGAAATACAGTTTTTCAAAAACAGCAAATCCAAACGAACCCATAATTTTGTGAGTTGAATATGATATTACGAGCATAGAATAGCTTTGGTTAAACATGATAGTACCATTACTTGCAATAGTTCGAGTAGTCCAATATCTAAAAGCCTCAAGGGGGCGGAGGGAGGAAAGATTAGTTCGAAAGACATCAGATATATCAAAAGACGTACCGCAACTCTAGCATCGTTTGATATATGAAACCACAATTCATCTCCTCTTTCCTCGTAATCTTCATTTGCTTGAAGCAAATTTTGGTGTAAATGGGAGTACTACTACTGCTGTGAGAGATAATTTTTTGGCTCTAGTAAAGCATGCAAATTTGGAAGACAAGTTTTGTAACTGATAATTAAGAAAATCACAAGCTTTGATTGCATTTTCAATGTACATGTTAACTAATGTATGTGAGATAACAAGATATTTCGGTTTATGAAAATGTGATTTCAAAACTTGTTCAGAAAAATATTCCAAAAAGCTTTCCCAGTAAACTCTTTTCCAAGCAGAACAAGATAGAGAGTGATATTTACACGTGGTGTGGACATTATGAACAAGACTGGACATGATTTTCCTCTTCTTTTTCCCTTATTTTTGGAAGTTTTTGAAACTACAGAAACTGGATATTTAATGGAGATTGAAACTTAGATTGGACAAAAAGAAAGAGGCTGCAATTGTTCTTTTTGGAGAAAAGAAAAGAAAAGAATGATGAAAATGATTGTGTGGCAATTTTGTAGAATTGAAGCCTTTGAGACATAAAATATTAATGATCTTCGAAGAAATTTTTTCTCATTTTTTAAATAAAAGGCTATCATAATCAAATTTATAATAACTTCTTTTTTTTTCAACAATATAAAAAGATTATCCAAAAACATTGGTCAACTTAACTATCCCAATCATGTAATGTTTCAAATTTTCATGTAATACTTAAAGTTATAGTACTTTTAAAGACAAAATATAAGCTTCTACATGAATCAAATGCGTAACTTCAACTTCGAAAAGCATGCGTCTGTTAGGAACTGGGGTAGCAAGCACAGCGGAAATTAAAAATTTTACCCCAGTCTCCCACTAGGATTCACTCTAGTTCTACGTATGACTTTACAGAAGGGGTTCTGAGGATTACCTTAATCCGTAGATGTTGTCTCTGACTTGCTGGAAAGGCTGAGACGACCCTTGTGCAGCAGTCCAGATGTCCTGCCTCCACTGTAATACACGCGAGAAAGCTTCTGGATCACTTCTTGACCGTCTCTACGATCAGTGTGTGTGTGTGTGTGAGAATGAGAGGTGCTAGCCTTTTCACTCACACTCTCAAACTGTCTGAGTATTTCTCTACGTTAGTTTTCTCTCTGGAGAGAATTTTCTCTGTTCTGACTATCAGAAGTATCACCTCTCTCCTATCGTAACATCCAATATTAATAGGAGAGAGAGAGAGAAGAAGAGAAACAGAAGGGAGAGGGATAGAGTCAGGTGGTTTGATTCAAAAATCAAACCACCGTAACATCTGATCTCTCTCTTATCCTTTTCTGTTATCTGACAAATAAAGGCTAACTCTTATCTTATCTGTCAGATGACCCCAGGATTTATTTATCTTTATAATTAAACCCCAGAAGAATTTATTTCCAAGTCCCTACTTGGACACACAATTTAATCCAGAACCTAATCTCTATGCGTGTGATCCAATAGGTCCCAAATACACTGGTAATAATTATGAATTATAATTCTTAAAAGAATTAGATAAAATAAACACTTTTATTTTATCATTAATTACATTAATTAATTATTCATAATTATAAATTGTGAGCGGTGTCTAGCAACACATCACAACCACCCAGGTATTCGGAATTGATCAAGGGAAATTCCGACCTAACCTTTCCATGGAAAATTACCGTGTAATTATTATCCTTTCACCATTGATATCCAATTAGTCAGGGAATAAGGAGCAAGTGCCAATTCCCTTAATGACTAATTAATTTTCTAGTTCCCGGAATTAACCTTAGATTAGATTAACTTGAAGACACTCTTCAATTAATCTAATGTAGTCGACTACTAAGGTTACATTCCAACTAGTGGCCTTATTGGATATCAGCTCCCACTATTGGAGTAGTGAATCCTCTCTTGATCACTCACTATATTTCCATGCTTCACACTACCCCCAATTTCTATTCTTTAAGTCACTCCTGGTGAGTAACAAGAAACAGAATCAAAAGGTAGTGATTCACACTCAAGATACTATAGTGATTTCAAATCTAGGATCACTTACACAATTTCCCATAAGAGATTCAACCATTGGCACTAAATATCCTAATGGGATCTCTGTGTGGATCACTCCAATGAATTATTACTCTATAATTCATCTACACATTAGCCTAGGTATCCCTATACCATGGTTGATGAGAACAACCACTACTTACATTAAGTAGGGGCTAACTGTGTACTAGTCTGTCCGTATTAATGATGTCCTGTCTCATTAATACTATGACTAGGGACATTTAAGAATATTTATTATAAATGTGATTGATATCTCATAGTCAGCAACTCTTGTGACTATCATCACATTAATAAATATTCTAAGGACTTTTACCAGTTATATCATATATTAAACAGATAAAATTGGAAGTTCATAAAATACAAAACTTTAATTAGTAATGTATTTCAACAAGTCAATTGTTTTTGGGCATACATTCCAACAGCGTCCCCATATTAGTTGTGCAAAACCTAATAAAAAAGTAGGCATATCACTAGTCTGATTTGTAAAATAGCCACAAAATATATATATATATATATATATATATATATATATATATATATTTGTAATTACACCTCTATCTTAATCTGGAAAATGATAAAGATAGAATCCAAAATATGAAATTCGTGTTTTTTTGTATCTTGAACTTAAATTAGTCACCACTACAATATGAACATAAAAATAACCCAGATATCAAAATTATTCTAAGTTCTGAACTTCAATCTCAGAACTCCAAAAGAATCGCATGCTTAACAACTATAATAAGAAAAAAATAGAACTTATAAACATTTATTCAATAGTGCATAACCTCACCAATCAAATAAGATGGCGCTGTTTAGAACATACATGCTATCTTGTGTGATAGGCAATTATACAACCCCGAACATTTAAAGCATTGGCACAGTAATTGATATTGATTAAAATTAAATACGACAAACTTGAGAGTTTGTAATACAAAGTATTCAAAATTAAGAGTTTAGGATACAAATTGTTCAAGATTAAAATTTAAGATATAAAATAAAAATAAAAAGCGATACAAATTTAGGGGTGAAAAATTGAATTAGTCCTTTGAATAATAATCTGTAAGGAAACAAATGACTAGACTACAACATTGATCAAATCAGAATCTTCCCTCCACTTCTGTAAGCAGCATTATCAAATCTAAGGATGTGTGGTTCTCGAGTGGAATTGGCTGGACAATTAAACACCTTCTTGTTTTCTTTGCTTGTCTCTTCTTTATGTAATTCTTAAAGTCCAATCATCTGTTCCAAGCACATAATCACTTGAAAGTTCAGTTTATTGAAGCTGCTTCAGTTCCAATGCTGGGCAAGTTTCATGTCCAATTTCCACTCAATCTGTCTCACAATCTAAAGAAGAATTGCTACATTGCACCTGTAATGTCTCCATAAAGTTTTAATCTGCCCCTTAATGTCCCCAAACTATCTAAAATCACCCAAAATTCTCGCATACACATATAAGAAGTAGCATAGTATATACAGCGCAATCTTGCCTCCTATATAGTGTTATGGCCTTTATGGTGGTCATCGGATAATAACATTTACTACTTTGCACTGCCCATATTGTTATTTGGCAATTAATGTGCAAAATCAGAACTGCAAAGTGTCC
Source organism: Gardenia jasminoides (assembly GCA_013103745.1). NCBI lineage: Eukaryota > Viridiplantae > Streptophyta > Magnoliopsida > Gentianales > Rubiaceae > Gardenia > Gardenia jasminoides. Next base: position 5,172,254 of record CM023095.1, read on the forward strand.
AATTTTAGTATTGTCTTTCGAAAAAAATACAAGTTGTCACTCCGCTAAAAGGTTGGCTCTATGTTACTTGATATATTTCTATTCTTTCAAATAAGTAAATAAACAAAAAAAACTTAACTAGAGAGCAAAAAGATAAACAAATAACTTCCCATCTTGATTATGGACATACAATTAGAAAGGTATTGCAAAATTTGTTGTAAAAAAGCTACGACACACATATACACATAGAGATAAACCTTAGTAGGGTTTGCATATATACAACTTCCCATTTTCTAACAAAATTGCAACAACCTTCTGATAGCATATATGTGTGTGTGCACATATGTGTGTGTTTGTGTGTGTGTATACTCACACACACACACATATATATTCACGAATTTCCAGTACTATTATGTATACCTTAGTTATACTGCTCTGCTTGTTCAAATCATACAAAGGAAAAGTTAATTAATGACACGATTGGAATAGCAAAATTTGACCTGACATTTTAAAGCTTCTCCCTTGATCATCAATCACAAAGAATGGTCGATTTAGGATAGAGATTTGGAAAGTCATGATGGTGAATAAAAATGTGCATCATAGGCAAAAACTTCAACATAATTTTGGAAGCAAAAGCTGTCGTTTTTCATAAAGGCATATCCGAATTTTTTTAATCCTAACCAAAAAACCATTAAAGATGTTAATTCTGAGATTTTCATTCCCCATCCGTCCATCTACTCTAAAATTTTCGCTCTTTGTGATCTTATCGTACAACTTGATTCTGGGCATAGCCATTTCTCTTTAAATATCCTCATAGGAATGCCAAGTAAGCTTTTAATCGTAACAGTTCCATTCTCTATCTGTTTGGTCATCTAATCTCAAATTTTCGCTTTCCATTACTTTATTCGACAATTTATTCTTATTCTTCTCATCCTGATTACTATTTAAAGTTGGTAAAATGGATCCGACATCTTGTGACGATTCATCATTCATGTAAACAATATTTAAATCTAGTGAGATGTGAAGAATTTCGTATAAACTCAGGCCATTTTTAAATGCTCTAAAAGCTGAATGTTTAATTAATGCACAAGCTACAAATTACAAACACTTAAGAGGTATTATCTAGATCGACATGGTATATCATATATGCAAGAATTCCCCACAAAGTGTACCCGATATTGAAGTGGAAATTTATCTTTCCTTCTATCAAACAGTACAAAGGAAAAGAAAAATTACTCTGCTTCCATTAATTTAAAAATGAACTACATTTTAGTCCCGTGAGTTTGGAGGTTGGAACTTTTTAGTCCTTTCCAATGTTGCTAAAATTTTCGGTAACTAAAAGTACATTTAGCAATAATCAGATATAGGTAAATGAAAAAGGCATCAACTTAAATTTTCAAAGGAACTAAAAGTACCAAAAAAAAAATGAGTAGTAGATGTTAAAATTGAAATATGCTCAGACTTTCTTGATATCATGGTCGCAGTTCAGGAGCAAGGTGACTACTGCCATAGAAGAGTGCCCATATTGGGTTGTTAGTAGCCTTGCATGCGTTAGGTTTTGGGGTAGCAAGCGCAGTAGAAAAATAAAAATTTTAACCCCAAAAACCCACCAGGAAGACATGACTTGTAGAGAAGAGGAGTTATAGGATTACCTTAATCCTAGCAGCGTCTCCTTGTGCCGTTGTAGAGAATGGTCAGCCCTTAAGAAGTTCAAGCGTCCTGAATCCACGCGAGAGAGAAGCCTACGATCTGTGTGTGAGGGTGAAGCCTACGATCTGTGTGTGAGGGTAAAGAAGGTGTTAGTCTATCTCTCACTCTCTCTTTTTGGTTTTTTTCTCTCTACGTAGGTTTTTCTCAAAACCCTAGCCTCCCTATTCTGTCAGTAGTTGTAATAGACGTATATATATTGATAGGATAGAGAGAGAAAAGATAGGGTCAGATTGTTTTGATTCAAAATCAAAACAACGTAATATCGAATATCCTTTTGTTATCTGACAAATATAGGATAACTATTTTATCCTATTTGCTCAAATAGCCCCAGAATTTATTATTCCTTGTAATTAGACCCCAAAAGATTTTATTTCCAAATCTCTACTTGGACACACAATTTTAATCCAGAATTCAGTCTCTAAGCGTGTAATCCAATAGGTTCCAAATACACTAGTAATAATTATGAATTATAATTCTCAATGATAATCCGATAAAATAAACAACTTTATTTTATCATTAATTACAATAATTAATTCATTCATAATTATAAATTGTGAGCGGTGTCTATCAACACATCACAACCATCCAAGTACTCGAAATTAGTCAAGGGAATTTTGACCTAACCTTTCCATGGAAAATTGCCATGTAATTATTATCCTTTCACCATCGATATCCTATTAGTCAGGGAATAAGGAACAAGTGCCACTTCCTTAATGACTAATTAATTTGCTAGTTTTCGGAATTAACCCTAGATTAGGTTAACTTGAAGACATTCTTCAATTAACCTAATATAGTCGACTATTAAGGTTAATCTCCTACTAGTGGCCTTTCTGAATATCAACTCCTACTATCGGAGTGGTGAATCCTTTCTTGATCACTCACTATCTTTCCATGCTTCACACTATCTCCAATTTCTATTCTTTAAGTCACTCTTGATGAGTAACAAGCAATAGAGTCAAAAGGGATCTCTGTGTGGATCACTCCAATGAACTTGTACTTTACAATTCATCTACACATTTGTCTAGATATCCCTATACCATGGTTGATGAGAACAACCACTACTTACACTAAGTAGAGGTTAACTGTGTACTAGTCTTTCCGTATTAATGATGTCCTGTCTCATTAATACTATGACTATGGAAATTTAAGAATATTACCATAAATGTGATTGATATCTCATAGTCATCAACTCTTGTGACTACCATCACATTAATAAATATTCTAAGGACTTTATCAGTTATATCTAACATTTAACAGATAAAGAGGAAGTTATTAAAATACAAAACTTAATAAGGAATATATTTAAACAAAAATAATTATTTTAGGGCATACATTCCAACAGCATGTTCATCCACTAGCTTTTCGATTACCCAACTGCAAAGCGAAGAAAATGATTAGTAAACTCAATTCATTGATTAATCATTAATCAAAACAAAAAGATGGAATCATAAAGCTTGAGATAGGGACAATTATACTATTTAAGAAGGTAGGGAGATATACAGCTTGAAAAGGTGAGGAAATCATTATTTAACCCAACCAAAATCAACTTGGATAAATTGAGTTATGACACAAAAACAAGCTTTATTCCAAATTAATAAATTTTCTATAGAAGTTGTGGATTGCACTTTATTCCAAATTAATAAATTTTCTCTATCTTTATTTGCTTTTTCCAAGCATCTTTTCTCAGTCATCAATTGCAATTTTGTCAGAACTAAAGGACTAAAAGTCTACAAGTTACAGTTTAATATAATACTTAATCATTGAGATTTAAAAAGTAGTAACTTAAATAATAATGGGACGTTAGTATTTTGCGGTTTAGACCATATCGTACTTATATTTTATAAATTGAAATACCATGTAAGTATGGAATAACCTTGTCAGAATCTGAATTCGTAAAGCACCAACAAATAGTATAATGAAACACCAAAAGAATACTCGTAAACAAAAATAAAGAAATAGCACAATGTTTATGATAGTTCTGCGAAGGTCCATACATGATACATCCACTGTGAAAAATTATTTGATTTTATCATAAGCACATTTTCAATCTTTTTTTTTTTAATCTTTTCAACCACTTTTTTTTTATCATACATACATTTTATTACAAAGAGCGCTATAGTGTTTATTCAAAATATTATTTCATATGATCTCCTATCCAAAACACAGTCAAAGATTTTACTTCCAAATGGAATATCTGTTACACAAATTTATTAACCTTTTCTTTCAAATGAGTTTAATTGATAAATTTAAACATATGAGATTGGATTGTTCTTCAAAAGTACTCAGGAGACCGAATTGCTCATCATTTTCTACTCACAAGGGATCGTAATTAAACTTTTTTTTTTCTGGGGGTTACAATAATGAAACTTTCAATGCCTTCTGAAAGTCAACATATTTTTCCTTTAGCCCATTTCAGATGTGTCCTTAAATTACTCAAAAACTCCCTAAATATCCTTAATTGGTCCAATTCTTGAAGCTAAATGTCTAGACTGTTTTTGGCAAAAATTACAAGAGACTAGCAAATCAGTTTCCCACCTAGAGCAAACAAACACAATGGACCAAAAGTCTATTTTAACCCTTATTAATAAACAAGGATCAATTTGAATACTTCTCCTGCATAGAACAAATAAATTGGATAGAAACAAATGGCAGGCGCCCAATTTCAAGACCCAACAAAAAGCGGGGTCGTATTGGAATTGACGAGGGCAGAGCCGCACACGCAAGCTTCGAAGAAACAACAGCAAAGAAGGAGCCGGAGTCGGAGTGGGGTTTTTAAAAATAAAAAAGTCAAATTGAGGGGACTGACTCACAACCCACGGCCCCCCACTTGGTTTTGCCTGGGCTGCGAATGTCTTCGCTTCCGTCTCTTGCTTTTCCTTCTCTTCACGCTCTGTTTTCCTTACCAATTTCTTGATTCTTTCCTATCACGAATCCAACAAGACAAAACCAAGAAAGATATCCTCTTTCTTATATTGTATGCACCTGCGCAGAGACAAAGCAAGAGAGAGTTTGGCAGCCCAGAAAGAGAAGAGCACCACGCCATGAATGGAAAAGCCAGCGTTTCCAAGGAGCTTAATGCAAAGCACATAAAGGTAAGTTTTTTTTTTCCTTTTTTTTGTTTATCATGGGAAATTGTCCAAGTTCAAATTTTTGTGGAATAATACGAGGATATAATTGTTTCTTGTTACTATGAAGCTGAAATTCATACCTGTATTCAAATTTTCGTTTTTTTTTTTTTGTTCCTTTCATCAGTATATATATATGTGTGTGTGTGTCTTCAATCATGCTGGAGTCTGTATATCCAAGATTTTGATAAAGCTTGAATTTTTCCATAACAGAGTAGTATGTGACTATGTCTTTTAAGTTTAACTAATGCGTCTTGGAAATTTCGATGCTCTGGTATCCCTGTTCAGCAATGATATGTCAACGTGCTCCATAAACATACATCTGTTTTCTTTCAATCCCATGTCAAGTTATTTGTTTAAAAATTCTGTTAAAAATTGAATCTTTAGGAACGTGAAATATGTCTTAAGCATTTATGACGCTGAAATTTATGTGGGTTCTGAAACTTTGATGTGTTAGGATTGTTTGAATCTGTATTTCTTCTGTTTGAATCATTGCTCTTGTCTTAACATGATGTGTCTGCAATTTAAATTATTTTTTTCCTATCTATTCATTAAGGTGTTAATTTTTTGTTCTTGAGAGGCATAGCAGAGCTATGGACAAATACATCATTTGTTTCTGTTTACAGTTAGATTTTAGTTTCAGAATTTAGGCTTTTAAGTTTCCTATTTAGGTTTGCTCAGAAGAAAAACATCTTTTCTTGAGATATTTCTTTTGATTTCCTAGAGGGTTTAGCATGTACTTGAGTTCAATTTGGGATGGAACATTAATGTGTAGCTAATTTGGTCTAATAGATTGATAGTCGGTTCATGACTAGTTTGGTGCCAAGTGTTGGACCTGTTTGGATACTTTTTTGCGGAGTTTTTCTGTAGAAAAATACATTATGAGGATTTGACATGTGTGAGATAAAAGGGTATTTAACAAATATGTTTATAAAAAATGTAAAAAATTTTCTATAAAAAAACGCCTTTTCCAAACAATACAAATATATGCCTTGGTGTGTTTGGTTAACAAACTTCCTATTTTTTTTAATCATTGATGATATAATACGAAATTATTCTATGGTCCATTTGGTGCTCAAAATAATTAGGCCTATCCACAATAATGAGCAAATGCTGGGTCTTAATTCAGTTTTATATATTCTATAGCTGTCAAAGGTTTATTAACCAATATTTCTTTTGGCATCAGGCCCCACGTTGGAGGTTGGAACTCAATTTTATAGCATTGATATTCTGCTATTATCGTCATACTTTGGTATAGCTGGACATATTGGGAAAGTAGTTGAGGTTGACATGCGCAAGTCCATAGTCCAGAGCATACAGCACTGTATTGGTGTATTTCAATTTATATGCTGGGAAAATTAGACTGGTGCCCCTGAAATAACTCTCTTTATTAAAACTTCCCGGACTCTTAATTGTGTTTCAAAACTAGCCCTTCCTCTATCTGTTTCTTTGATTTGGTATTGATTTGAAAGAGTTATCACAGTCTGAGTTTCCATCAGTGCTAAAGAAAATTAACATAACATCTAGGATGTCGATGAGGAAACAAACAGCCAAATAATGGATTGGCACAGAAATTTTTGCTAGATAAGATTTTACAGGAAAGGCAGTCATGATTGATATGAAGGAATATCATTTTCATGGATTAGACATATCCTAAACACTTGGGAGCTATGATGCTCTAGGCATCTCCAACATGCAGTTCATTTGATTTAATTCAGAACCAATCAATTAGTTTCATTTAAAGATTTGGGCTTGGCACATAAGTGTCTGGAAGTTGCAATATCAGAACCAATCAATCAAAATATGCCAATTTTAGCTTGAATTGCTTGCTTATACTTGAACCAGCATGTGAAATGTTTGTACCCTCCCCGGCCCCCCCACCCCAAAAAAAAATTTTTGGGTGACAATAAGGAGTTGGTTTTGCATCTTTTTGAAATCAATTTCATGTTAGTTTGAGCTAATGCAGATCTCCACAAACTTTGTGGCTATTAATCCAATTATGGAACATCATTTTCCTAGCAAAAGATGCAGAACAATGGCATATCAGAATGAGTAACAAATTGAATTTTTTCTTAAATTTAAAAAGGCATATGACTGTAGACAACTACAAGCATATTTGTTGGATCTATGTTAATCTATGTCTTCAACTGGTTTTTGCACTTCTGAATGCACTAAAGATGGAGTCTCTTCTCTATTAGATAGAGTCTGGTTCACTGATTTCTAGGGAAAAGTTTTGACTTTTCTGTTATCCAAATTTTTTTGTGCCAAGAAAACTTGAATCTCAGATATCAATCTGCAAGGTTATCCATGATGTATAAGCTGCATTTCATTTTGACAATAAGATAAAATCTTTATCTGTTGACCAAGTAGATACTATAATAGTCAAAGATGCCTCTGTTCTGTGGGAATTGAGGGCCTCTGACCTATAATCATGTTTTATCCAGCAAAATTAGAGCCAGTTATCTCTGGTATACTGAGGCTAAAAGGAACAGTTTTTACGTTGTGTCCTTCCAACAGATTCTTGAGGGGCTACTCAAACTGCCAGAGAACCAATATTGTGCTGACTGCAAGAGCAAGTATGTACCTGGGAGCTGTATATTTTGCAATTAATCTCAATAGAATTATTTCAAATATTAAATGTCATGCCTTTTTTTTTTTTGTCCTGATGGTACATTTAACTTCTGTGAAGAGGTCCTAGATGGGCTAGCGTGAATCTGGGAATCTTCATATGCATGCAATGTTCTGGAATCCATAGGGGTCTTGGAGTACACATATCAAAGGTGAGCGCATCATACTTGCATGATACATGGTCAAGATTTGGAATAGATGTGTATCATACTGTTCATCTGTAATGATAGTGCGATATTCACTGGAAATTTTAGCTCTTGGGAGTTACTTGTGCACCTATCAGATGGATAGCAAATCTTTTGCCCCTGCTACTTGTTTTGGATTAATTGTATTTCCTTAAAATGTCTTCAACACAATGGCTACTAAACTTTTTTAATTTGTTGCAGGTGAGATCCGCTACTCTTGACACATGGCTTCCAGATCAAGTTGCATTTATTCAATGTGAGCAGCTCTACTTTCTACCTTTTGAAGACTGATAAACTAAGTTTTTCAATGGTTCCTTTGGGCTTAACTTGTTTGCTCTTCTTTTCAGCAATGGGGAATGAGAAGTCAAATAGCTATTGGGAAGCTGAGCTGCCTCCAAAATTTGATAGAGCTGGAATTGAAAATTTTATCCGTGCAAAGTATGATAGTGGTTGATCGGTACATTGACCAAGATGCCAATGACTTTGTTCCAGCTTCATTGTGACTCCCAAGTGGTGGAAACTCTAATAGGCACTTATCCTGTTTCTATTTGTAAATGTCTTGTTAGGTATGTCGAGAAAAGATGGATCCCAAGGAATGGAAACTTTAGAGCATCTCCAGCTGTGAGAGAAGATAGAATTTTGGACAGGAAGATGGGATCTGGAAGTAGAAGTCCTGGATATCTTAAGTGCACAGATAATTTGTCGGAAGAGAGGAAAAACTCTAAGCTTCTGAATAATGTTACAAGTTTCCCCTCCATCCAAAATGACTCTAACCCTGTGCCTCCTAAAGTACCCGAACAGGTTAAAAGAACAAACTTAAAAGATGTTCTTTTCTTGGTAGCTTTGTTTGGCCCCCTCCCCCCTTCCATCTCTTTTTGTCCTTATACTTGTCATTGATATGTTTGCAACTCCTGAAGATCTTCCTTTTTATTTTTGTCCTCTTTTCCACAAGTCTGATGAGATCGGTTGAAGTCTGTTAATTTTATACATAGAGCCATAGCATGGCAGCAGCAACCTGTTTGACTGATTTGATAGTGAAGAGTAAAGAACGGTATTCTTTGATAGTAGTTGTGTACCATTTCAGCTTAATTGGTGCTTAGATCTAAAATAGTGAATATGTTGGAATCTTTTTACTTTAAAGTGAGTCTACATGAATTCTTGAATTTTGTAGGACTATAGTTGTAAATGGCACAGTATGTGATAGAGGAAGAAATCTTACAATGGGTGCAAATTGGAAAATTGGTTAGCACGTTTACGCCTTTGGAGTACTTTTATCCTTGTTGGAGGGGGTTGGGGGCAAACTGCTCACTGTAAAGTACATGTACGCTGCAACTTCATTTGATAGTGAACCTTCATGTGCCTCCAGCCACATTTACAACCTAATACTTGTCTGTCAGGAGACTTCTGAATTTTGAGTTCACTGAAGAGATACGGAGGTCTAGGATTTGATTTCCTTTAGAATGCCTTGGAAGTTCGGCCATCCTCTTTTTGCAATATGTTTCTTTCCTCTCTTAAGTATATATTTGAATGATCTGGATTTGGTAGCTTCCTTTTATTCTATACTAGAAATAATTGTTTCCCAAAGACTGACATGGATTGAGGGACAGATTGCTTCTACTGCAAAACCAAAAGAAGTTCGTCAGAAGTCGGAGCCATCAGACCCTCAGGCTAGGAAAGGACAACCAGGAGGCAGGGCCACCCCAGTGGAATCAGAAGCCAAGGTTGAATATGCTACTGATTTTCTTAATAAGCTTTCCATGGAGGAAGCCAAAGAAAATAACCTCAAATTGTCTGCTGCTAATAATCTTTCATTGGGAGGTTCGCAGAGTACGTTCTTCTGAGATTTAGTTGGTACCATGCAGGCATTTTTATTGACTACTCCCAACACTTTTTATTTCCTTTTTTTATTTTCTTTGGGGGGTGGTGATGGCTGTAATTCATGTCACCATGGAATAAGAAGCTGTTTATAGTTGGATAAGTCAAAACCTTTTTGCCTTGCATTAACGATTTGACTGTTTTGTTGCAGCTGGTGAAGCTACACAATGCTCAGAGCAACAGGTCCCATTTAAGGTTGCAGAAAACAAGAGCAAGTTGGACTCTGGTATTGAAGAATTACTTAGAGATTTTCAGTGGAATACCCCAGCTGTTGTAGGGAAACCTTTAGATGATATGAAGAATGACGCCATGAGTCTCATTGACAAGGTATATGACTCTTTGTGACAATCAGTTAAAGTTTATTCTGCCATGCTATGAGGTTCTTTTCTTTTGACAACAAAATTGTCAATGAAATAAAAAAGGAACAAGGTAACTCAGAATATTAACTGTAATTTAAGGTTCAATTCAAATTTTTTGGGCAATCCCTTGAAATTGTTGTCCTTGTGATGTATGTTCTTGGCCAAATCATATTTTTGTTGAGTGTTCATGTGCAGTTCTTGTTCTTAGTTAAGATTACATCTTAACTTCCTATGATTTTTTACAGCCTAGCGCGGTGTCACCTTTGCCTGTCCATCAGCAAAATACAATTCCGGCTGAGCAGCTGTCTAGTTACATGGCTGCTGCACCAAGGCCTTGGGGTCAGTCTGATTCAATTCCCAACAATATATATCAAACCACCTCCAATGCTCAAAACTGGGGAAGAATTAGTTATCAGGCTCCTGGAAGAATGGTTCATCAGGTTGGTCTCTTGAATGAATTCTCATAATCTGAACTTATGTGAACATCTTTTCTTCTTATTATTGTTATGTTTTTATGTTCTTGTACAAGATGGGAAGCATTCAGCCTTTAAACTACTATGCTGCTGCTCCTGCAAATCCAAATTTAAGGTAATACGAACTATAGACCTTCTTTTGCATGAATTTCTTCATCCATAATTGTTGGAGAAATCACCTTTAATATCAACTGAAAGATCTGAAAAATTTGAGATCATAGAATGACATCTAGACACAAAAAACAACTCAATTAAAAGGTGTCTTTCACCGTTCTTAAAGAGCCTTCATCACAGTCTTCATTTTTATTTGAATAGAGACCCGCAGTTGTTTTGTTGCTAAATACAGTGTGTGCCTTTTCGTTTGCTTTACTTCTGTTAATAGACAATCTCAATCTATTGCCAAGTTTGGCATAGAAATTCCACCTGAATCATTCTTCCAGCCTATCCAAGTATGTAACTGCATATACCCAAATCAAGTGTTCTCTTGCTCTATATCTACCAGTTTTATGAAAATTTGACGTACTGTAATCTGATATCCAATAAATGCAACTCACAAGAATCACCGTGAAAATTTAAGATGAAATGAAGAAAGTGCAAATTCCCGCAGTCCATGCATGGCATTCTCCAATTTACTCTAGAAATATGTCAGATACGTTCTTCCTTTTATAATACTTTGAAAACATGAAGATAGGCATCGTTCACTGGAAAGATACCAGTAATTTGAAATCAGCCTTTTGGACATAACTTTAACGCTTACAAAATTTGCCTTTTCCAGCATGTACAATGCAGGACCAATGGCTCCAGTTGGAGGAATATCAGCTGCAGGGGTGGGCAGGCCTTACTCAACTATGAGTGCACCATCAAATTACGACTTCTCACCTTTAGTGCAGGGAATGTTTACAAAACGGTGATCCACTACCCAATTCATTTGTTACTTTAGAGCACAAAGCTAGCATATCCATAGTTAAATGTCCCTTTTCGCTTGAAGCAATTATTATGATTACTGATGTACAGAATCTGCTTCATTCTTTTATATATCAGCGGATTGTGTGTTGCAAATATTAGTAATTTGTATGCTATATCCCTTCTTACGTTTAGGCATCTAGCTTGTCAATTCTTAATTCTGTTAGCATAAATCTTTCTATATACTAGTCTTTTACTATGTGAACTTCCAAGAATGATTTATGCTCTAAGTAAGGTTGTAAACAAGTCTAATCAATTCGAACACCCGAGTGTTTAAATTTCTTTGATTATTTTAACGAGTTTAATTTTTGTTCAAACGGAACTTGTATATTTGTTGAACAGAATTTGAACTAGCTTTTTATCAATCTTAAATGTTGTCAAACATAAATTGCTGTTCAAAATTGATTTGATTAGTTGACGAATCAAACTCGAACGACCTCTTATCAAGCCGAACTTAATTTAAGTAGTTTGATTCATCTTTTAGCCTTAGTGTTAACACCATGCTTCTAGCTTAAGTGGATCACCGGCAATGCGGGACATCAACAGCAACCGTTAATAAGAAAATAAAACATGAATGCTGTCCGATAAGACAGTAAAACCCCAACTGTTTTGTGTTTTCGTCCTCGGAAATATTTAGAAAGCAGTAAACAAGATTATATCAGAAATGGGGCAAAAGGAAATTGTAAAAAGCAATAAGCAAATACAGGAACCAAATTATTGTCAAAACTAGTTTCTGTATGTGTTTTTTCAAGGCAGAAGTCCTCCTTGGCACTCTTATTTCGTTTCCATAGCTTGATAACATGTTTGCACTGACATCTGTTTTACAAGCAAATGATGTCAAAGCCCACAATTGGGAGAATGGCATCCTCCTCCAACATAAAGAAAATGAAACTGAAATTGATTACATGGAACATAATTTTCCTTTTTTTGTGTTCTATAAAAGTTCTTATTGGAGTCTGCTTTATGCTGAATTATTTTCCAGAATCTCAGCTTTTGATACTCAATTACTTATTATCTAGGCCCAAAAGGTAGTATTCCCGGGCTTGCCCCGCAGAGCCTCCTGCCCCATTACAACTAGGGGCGTGTTCGATAGGAGAGTGTGTGAAATATTTGTTTACAGAATTGCACTCTATCTGACGTAATGTATGTGAAATAAGAAAGTGATTGAAAAGATAAAAAAAAATGTTAAAAAATATATTCGTGATGCAAACAAATAATTTACGACCAAATAACTCCTATCCAAACACACCTAGGGTAGTTTGTCGTCTCTAAATTTAATAAAGTTTTTGGATGTGAATATATCATATGCCTTCATTTTTTTTGTCTTTTGTTGTTTTTTTTACTTCTCATCGCTCTTCACACCCTTCTCACTCTCAACTATCATACACAAAATTAGAATTCTAAATTTGACAGTTGAAAGAATTCTAAGAGCCCTTTCCTAATCACTGAACGGTTCCATCAATTCTAAATATACAGCTGTCATGAACTTTAGATCAAATGATGTGAATCATTAAATAGATCAATCCATCAAAAACTACTAAGCAGCTAGGTAATTATGCATGTTTTTGACTAGTGGGTCACATATCTAAAACTTGTGTAAGGATGATTCGCTGGGAATTCTTGTGGAAGCTTCAAATGTCACGTACGCTTTGAGTAAAAATGGTATCTTTTCAAACTCAAAGAGCATGGAATATTCTTCCCCCCAACCCCACCCCCAAAAAAATAAAAAAACCACGCAGACATTTTTCTTAATTGCTAGCTGCATATTTGGCAGTGTTTTAGTAGACTGACGGTGATAAGGCCTGAAGCAGCTATATACAGCCCACTTCCAGTGTTGCTTTCGCACGGGAAGCTTCATGCTCCATTGACCAATTCGTATCCTCTGTGCCTAATTTGTCGTTCGAAACAGTGAATATATATAATTCATTAGAATAATAAGAAATGTGAATAAACTATATATATATATGTGTGTGGATGAAAGATCAATTGAATTTTTACAAAAATAGTTGTTCAACTCAGAGACATATTAGCCAGTATAACATATAATTATTCAAATAATCTTTTGGCACATTTTTTAACTTCTTTTGCTTGACAATTTTGTTCTATACAAAGTTGTATCAGTCATAGTTAATTTTTTATGTGCAGAATATGCATAACTTAAATAATTAGCTTAGCATGTTGGATTTGCTAATAGAATTAATCAAAGGTGTAGAATTTAAGTAAGAATTTTATCGACCCTTCAACAAGTTTCTTGTTTGAGTCATTGTGAATGATAGGTGTAGTTTTACCACAGGACGTAAGCAACTATCTCCCCCCCACCCTCCCAACAACCAAAAAAATTACTTCGATTTTGCAGAATTTATGGAATAGCCATGAAAAATCTACAAAATTTTAGGTTTTTGTCGTAATTTCCCCCCTCCCTCTCAATTCTAGGAAATGATTCTCCGTTGAATTTACACCCCCTATATTTTTAAAAACTCATATCCCCATCTACATTGCCCATCATCCCCCCTCCCCCCTAAATAATAACCTTAGGCATCTCTCCTTATGGTACAATCATTTCAAAGCTAATTAAATAGAAAAATTTTATACTACTCGAATAAGTAAAAAAAAATTCAAAAATAACTCAAAATAAATTACATAATTATAAGTGGAATATATTTTTTTCACATAATAATTAGACCATTTTTTAACAATAATATTGCTCCACTGGCCCAGGATTCTGGCTTCGGCACTGGTTCTACTATTCATCCTCCTTTTTCATGTTTAAAAAAAGAAAAAAAAAAAAAGAAACCAATTGGTTTCATCTGGCGGTTCTACTGCCATTGAGGCAACTAGGAAAAAACAGGGTTTGATGGATAATTCCCTGTAAATTCTCCTAGGATAATCCTAGCAGTGTAGAATAATATAATGCTGCTAAGACTTGTACATCCATCACTTTCAATTGAGAACAGGTAAATGGTCCGAGCAGACTGACTGATAATGGCGGTCAGTTGTTTGGGTTGAAGAATGACCCTTGACCATGAACGATTGCAGGCATCCTATGCATAAGATTCAAGAAATGCGTTCAAACGCCATTATGAAGCCATAAATATTACAGGGTCCCTTGTGCCTAAACTCAATTGCAGGTTGCCACATTTGCCTCGGGTCGACGTTGAGATAAAGTAGTCTTTTTCTTTTTCATTTCTACGTTTTGTGACTGAGTTTTTCAATCAAAACTCAACCGTGTAGATATTAATTTGAAGTGAAAATATTGCAGATGCTCCCTTCTTGATGGTCTAATAATGTCTTCAACAATTCAAGCCAGTTATTATCACAGTTTACTGTTACTAGGTTTTTATCTACTTACCTACTTCATTGAAGAGATAGATACATCTTTTTTTTTTCCCCTTCTATTCGTATGATCCACTATCCAGAAAAACGTGTAGTTACCCAGCTAAAAAAGTGTACCCTTTTCGACACTTGGGACTAGGAAATTTTTGACAGGCTAATTTTGGCTAATCAAGGTAGGTAGGTACGAAGGGTTGCTGTCTTTCTAATGGATAAGATGAAACTTGAAAGCAAGAAGAAATATATACCATCTGCTCCTTTCCTCTCCAAACAAAGCTTAATTTATTGGTCATTAATACGCATCCAAATGAAATCTCGAACATTAAGATAATTTAAGTGATAATAGGGTAAGTTCTGGCCTTGATTGTCTATTTATCAAATTCTGACATAATTCATTATCCAAAATGGTGTGTTATCCAGCTATAGACGTTAACTTTTCTTGTAATTAAAAACAGTACCTTTTCCGACACTGGGACTACAAAATCATTAGCAAGCTAATTTTGACTAATCAACGTAGATAAGGTGCCGGAGAAGATTTACTAAATGCAACCGTCTTTTTGACGGATGGATGAGATGAAAGCCAAAAATTACATCCTTCTGGCCCTTTCTTTCCTCCAAAGCTTAATATATATTAATCGTAATTAAACGGATATTGGGTCGGCATGCAACATCGTACCGTAACTTCTGGAGACGGAGACATGGAATTCATCGTAATGGGTCGGTGCCTCCTCTTGTGGGCAGTTATGTCGGTTGAAACGTAGATAACTGCCCATTACTGTCAAGGGACCCAATCCCCTATCCATATCTGTATACGGGATCGACCATTAAGTTTCACTCCATTTTTCAAACGTTTCGACCCCTATGATCTCAATCTCCTTGCGATCACGTAATTTCTTTATGTTGGTGCTCTCTTCCTGCATTTAACGCTGCTGCTGATGTGTTTGGAGAATGGTTGGCAGTTGAAGACTAGACGGAATGTTGTTCGTGGAGCTATCTGCTCGTTCACACAACAGCACAGCTCCTAGAATTCTCTCTGTATTGTCAGGTTGAGGATTCGGATTCTGAGTTTTGACAATAAAAGGTTGAAAGGGTTTGGAGGGGGGACAAAAGGTTTTTTTTCCAAAAAAAAAAATAATGTAATTGTTCTTTACATTTCTTTATCCACGAGAAGTCATTTGTGGGATTGAATTACAGGATTAAGTACAAGTGGTCCAAGCATATTCAGTTACGTGTGTGATAAATTTTATCCTGAAAGCTTGCCAAAAGTTAGCTTCTTTCTCTGTTTCTTTTGGTTGGAGCTAGCTCGAAGATCGATATACGAATTATCTCAATCACAAGATTCCATTCTATGCTTTTATGATATCAAAAAGGGTTACTATTCTATGTTTTTACCGTATTAAAAAAAAAAAGGGTTTCTATTCTATGTTTTTATCATATTCAAATAAAATAGGGTTTCTGTTCTATGTTTGATGTAGTTTGGTATAATTCTTAACAGGACGGTAAGATATCATGTACTCAATAAAAAAAAAATTCATCAAAGCTTTCTACATTCACGTGATCGAATTTCCAAAAATAGATTGAAATTCTAAAAATTAAAGGTTTTGAGTTTAAATCTACCTTTGCCCTCCCTGGTTTCTAAACCCACCACTTCCTTGTTAGAAAAGCAAATCTAGGCATTAGGTAAATCCCATTATTCAAGAACAAAGATGGCAGACTAATGCAGATAACACGTCTCACAGTTGCATATCCGTAAAAAATAAAGATGAAAAAGAACAGAGAGTCAAGTCTAGACAAGGCCTCAAGGACGTCCTTAGTTTCTCGCAGAAGAAAGAGAACCTTCCTTTAAATTCACTTTATTTGGACTGCTAGACGCGTGGAAGCCAGGTCCTCGTCTTTGTCGAGATGTAGACAGGGTAAACAGACCAAAGGGAAAACAGCCCCGATGACAAAAGATCGGAGATTATTATTGGCCACTATTCCACTTTGAAAATTATTCGAAGATAAGGTAAGTCTTTTCAGTATTCATTTCCTTGTATACTTTACAGATTCTAAGAAATTTTCTGCGCCACATTGCTTGACTTGTTTTTCTCGTATTACTTATATTAGCCTTTGTAGCTCAAAAAATAACAGCTGTGCAGTAATTATTGCATTAGATGCAACGTCTAAACTTCATGAGGGACTAATTTTACTCCAACCTCAGCCATGATAGTTCCTTAGTCTTACCAACTACTAGGCTTTGGAAAGAAGGAATCAACTACTATTGGAAGATTGAAATTAAACCATAAAATGAGATGTGATCTCCTAGAATGTCAAAGAAAATGTTTTTAAAACTTAAATCTTATCGCTCTAAACTCTTTGTACCGGCTTATTTCCTTAGTAATGAGAGTGATCAATCTTACCTTGAAAATAAAAATAAAAAAGCCCTTGAATGTTGATACTACTAATTAAAAGATATAAACACAGTTGAGTGAAACTTGTCCTTGAGTGTGTGGCGCTATTTTTAATTTAGGGCACTACCTATATTATAAGATAAATGATGGTGATGGTGCCATTATTTATCTTTAGATCGAAAATAAGGCAACAGCGGATTTTCATTACTTTTTTATTCTACGGTAGAAGAAGAATGAAGATAATGGTGCTGCATTAACTAAGAATTTTATATATATATATATATATGTAGGTATGATTTTTTTTTAAAATAAAAGTATAAGTGAATGTGATTTCGATCACTACTACGAATCAGAACATATTTTTTAAATCATAAGTTGGTTACAGAAATGCTCACCGATTGCACACTAGCACAATCCTTTTGTATTTTTAATATACATGTCGGTATGAATGACATGTCTTGTCAAGAAAAAGAAAGCCAAAAAGGAAAAATATAGAGAATTGTGATGAACGAAATTGCGTATGCTTACTCCATTTCCTAGGACCCGACAGACAGAGCCTTGAGCTTACCCTTTTTGCTCCTTTTGTGGGCTGTAAGCCGTCTTCCATTTTCACATAAAGGCAACGGATGATCATTTGATAAATGGTGGTGTCAATTTAGAAAGGGCAGACGGTCGGTTAGGGGGTCACCCCAAGAAGCCGGTGGCGGGCTAAAGCCGGGAAGTGGACAAAAATGTCGCTTTGCAATCTCAACTGTAGACAATGGTAGGGGCCGTAGGGGCTGTCTATTTTTGGTAAGGGGCCGCAATTCTGTTCTGTCAAGTACAGTGGACACGGCTGGTTGGATCAGCAACTGGCAACGGCACAGCTACAAAGCACATTCACCTTAATAGCTGTGGTTAACTGGGGATTGGGTCCCCCGGGATTTTAATATTTTATCCCTTTTTTGTTAACCTATCCACAATTGTACTATGGTTTCTGGATTTCTAGCTTCCTTCATCTTTGGGATTAAGATGTAATTATTATAATAAACTTCTCTGCTAAGTTGATTAGCCGTCCCTGACACTAAGTCGATCTCAATAGTTAACTCCTCAAGTCTTCTTTTCCCGTAATTTAAGGTAAGTGCAACTATTAGGTTCAATTTTTTATTCCAATAATTGAAACTAAGAAGGGTATGTGAAGAGATAAGA
This sequence comes from Gardenia jasminoides, assembly GCA_013103745.1. Classification (NCBI taxonomy): domain Eukaryota; kingdom Viridiplantae; phylum Streptophyta; class Magnoliopsida; order Gentianales; family Rubiaceae; genus Gardenia; species Gardenia jasminoides. The sequence continues at coordinate 5,190,459 of CM023095.1, forward strand.
GAATGACAAAAAAAAAATGTATATATTCATTGTGATCTAAATGTTTAGCGTGGCAATTAAATGCTTATCTTTCTTCCTTTTTTTTTTTTTTGGTACTAAAATGTTTGGATAAATTCGGTTCCAGTTATCACTAGGGCAATGCTGAGAATCTATTTTCATGTAAAACTTCACTAGAGTTTTTCCAAAGTTTAAAGGTTGTTCTTAAAGGTAGAGTGTAAAACTTCATTAGAGTTTTTCCAAAGTTTAAAGGTTGTTCTTAAAGGTAGAGTAGATTAAGTTAATCATTTGTAAATTGTCAACATTTGATAGATGACAAGTGGACAAACTTTTTAGCTCTATTGCTGGAATTTTCTACTCTAACCATGCATACTACCATAGACATCATTCTCGCCCAGATTTTTGAGCAAAATCTTAGACGTTAGTCACTCGAAAATCACTTCTGACTTTTGCGTTTTGACGAAATTAGTGGTTAGTAATTTTTCATTAACTATGACGTGCAGGCCTTCAGCATTTGGTGACACCAAACTTCATTCTTCAATAAAGGGTCAAATACGTAGTATTTAAGAACAAATGCTTCACTAAAGCAACCTAATTAGGCAGGTAAAAAGGAAACCTTATCCAAAGGGGAAAAGGAGCAATCTGATTTTCTTGAAAAGCATTCACTCCTAAATCCCAAGCTTCTCTTTGTTGACACGTAATTTTGGCTGACGTTATATATTTACAACCTAAATGGGGAATCTTTTCCAACAAACAAATTGATATATTTTAACTGGTTTACTTGGAGCTTGGAAGAGCCATACACTTTTCATAACAAAGGAGTTTTGAGGAGCGGTTAAATCAGTTAAAAACATAAATAACTGATTCAAAAACTTCCAATATTCAAATGAAAAATTAATCGTTGCTTACACCTACACCTTGTTTTGGTGAGTCTAGTACGCCACTAGTACGAAAGAAATTGGCACAATTCCGTAACTGGCGCAAGTAGATTTCTTCTTTGTAAACATAAAAAGATGCCAATCCACTGAGTAGCAGTTGAATACTTAATTTGAAAGTTTGATCAATCGGAATCATAAATGACTATGTTGACTCTATCTTATATTAAATTCTGATTCCAGTTCTAAAGTAGTTTTTCTTTCCCTTTCATCATCAGATAATAAGCATTTAATTATTTTATCCAAGACTTCTGGTACTACGTTGCATCAGTGACTAGTTTAAAATAAAATGCGTGAATCTCGTTTTTGCACCTCAATTGTTCTTACTAACATGAATTCTTTGGTAGGTCATGTCTTTATCTTGGAAGAAGTCATACAACATCTAATTTATATTAGATTCTGTTGAAATATCCCAATGTACTTAAAATATTCATCTTACACAAGAAAAGTGAATTTATATGCAACATACCCAATTGTATAGAAGTAGGTTTAATTGGTAATTACCTTACAAAAGATTATGTGTTCGAATTTCACTGCTGATGTTAGGGCTATGTTGGTAGATAATCAATAAAAGCTCTATAAGTAACCTATGATTCCAAAGGTGTGGGACCAGATCACCGGAGTAAAGCCTCGACTTTTGTTGAAGTGGCACCTCGGCCTACCCGAGGCCTTGTAAGACTAATGCCCCCCCTCGAATGCCATCCAGCACACAGCTATGGTTAGGGACCACCGTACGACCTTCTCGTCTCCACTTTACCACTGGTCCTCTAAGCACCTAGAATTTATCCATGTCTCCCCCTACGATTCACTAGGTAGTATAAATATGCTTACATCATTCCATTTTAGGTAACATGAATTGAATATTTAAAATTCTATTCTTTGAATTTAGACTCTAACTTAAGTATCAGAACTGACCCCGAGTGAACAAACCGCGCCTCTGATCTCCTTCCTTCTATTGTAGTATAGGTGTATCGTTCAGCCCATTTCCCGAGGCCTCCTACCTCTGCAATCAGAGAGAGCATACCTTATCTCGTAATGATAATAGGAGTAGAACCGCCTAAAGCTTTTTTCTACGTACCGAGAGAGAGAAAGAGAACCCAATTGGACAGGAGGATCGAATATTCAAAATAAGATTTTCGCATATCCTTTCACAAGTAGTAGTATGAAGTTTGAGCTTTCCACTGTGATTGACTTGTAAAGTCTGCAAGCAAGTTCGTCTATTCTCTCTTTTTGCTCTTCCATGTTCTGCACGTAAATACCTACGCGTTATTGACTAGTTCATATAGTGGCAGGATATTCCAGTATGCTTCACAAGCAAAAGAACAGAATCTTGGGCCTATGATCGAGAATATTCAACAGAAATGATTGCAAGAACCCATATGTGCAAAAGCCATTTAACGGGAAATTCTGCTGTGCGAAATTTTACAAATGCATGTTAAAGTTATAATTTATTATAGTCATAAAGATGCTTTAACTATGACCAACAATAATCAATCAGAAAAACTAAAGCTAAAAAATAAAGTAGTTAAGATTCTCACGGAAAAATTGCAATGAGTGAAGTCATTTCTCCATGCGAAATTGATCAGACAACCTAACTTTTTTTGCACTATAGAAGTGCCCATGCAAATGCATAGACACATAGATAGAAACACTAGATGGATAATTAAATAAATAAGTCATATTTAAATGTTAGTTAATGGATTTGTTTTATGGAGTCTTTGACTTTTTTGGCTCCCACCACCGTCCATTATCTGAGCTTCAAAATGGAAGAAAGACCACAAGTTGATGGAAATGGCATGCCCATGCGCACGCTCCACCAATTTGAGCACTCCTATGGAGTAAGGCTTAAGGTTTTTCCAGAAGGGAATTTCGTTTTAGTGGTTAAAAAAGCTAGCAAACGTTCATCTGTTATTCTTTCTTTCATTTATTTATTCATTCTTTATTTCTTTTCTTTTCTTTTCTTAATGACAATGCTAATTCCATATTGGAGGACACAGCCACACAAAATAAATTATTATTGCCCAGAATGAAAAATTCAAAGGGAAATCTTTACACCGATGTCAAGAATGCTTTGAGATTTCTGCTCTAATTTTAATTACTCGTGCATCTTTCTAGTTGAAGCTGTGTGTATTCGAACAAAAGAGACTCTCAATCAGTCGTTCTTCATACGAGTAATAAATTGATTATCAGAGGATTAGCTCCTTGATCATACATACTTCAAGTTGAAAATTAAGGAACTGAGTATAATTGTATTTTATGCGATTCCGTTCAATCATTGTACATATTTAAAATTTTTATATACAAATATATCACAATGTTATACTGAATAATGAATATATATCAAATATTTTATTTATATATATCACTTTTACACCGAATATAATCATGTAATCTAATTATACACCCAAAAAAATATAAAAAAGTATAATAATCCAATCGAACCGTACCAGATCCCAACCGACTAAACCCTCTCTCCTTCAAGCTTAGACTCGACTTCCTTAATCACCAGTTCTTAAAGAGTCGTTGCACCATTTTCTCCTCTCAGTGGGAAACGAGTGCCCGACATGCGAACTCGTGGACGTGATACATTAATCATTAAGCAAGAAATGATAGTGTACCAAATGCTTTAGAATTTTTACATGCCTCAATTTTAGAAATTTATACGTGATGTTCGGGCCGGGACCGGAGCCAATGCTCATGTTATTCTCAGTTGGTCCTTTGAAATGTGAACATGTTGAGATGGGGCTTCCTTAAATTAATATATTGAAATCCAAATTCTAAGTCAAGGTCAAGATGCCATACGCTTACTACCAACTAAAGGTATGGCTTTCTTTTAAATGAGTCATTGAATGCCTCTTGTGTAAAGAGTGAAACATGCCAAGATTGCGATTTAATTTTGTCTTCATGTTTACTGGATTTTTATTTAAGTGTTTTTCTAATGAGTGTTTAACGGATACCAGTTAATAATACATTTGAATTTTGCTTGACCTACTATGCATATATGCATATTAGCAATTGCTACTGAATTTTTTCATTTAAAGGTTTTTCTAACGGGTATTTAATGGATTTTATTAATACTACATTTAAATTTCATTTGACTTACTATGTATATACACACATTAACAATTAATACCCACCTTTACATTTGTACATATTTTCCTAATTAATTTTATTTTTTTTAAAAATCTAACACCTAAAATACATCTTAACGAGTATACAATGAGCACTTATTAGACAAACCGTTTATTTAATGGCACAATCTCCACCACTTGGTCAGCATTTGGTTCATGAGTACGCTAGCTATACAGTGATGTGATTCCTAGATTTCAATATTAACTAATCTAGTCAAAACTCGAAACTGCTGCCTTAGCTATATTTTCGGTACTAGAGGGAATAGGAGATAATCTACGGGAATTTAGCTAGTAGGTAGGATTGCCTGAAAAAGATGTACTAGAACTGTCATCTTGTCATGAAACGATGTGTCATCAATTTAAATATTTTGAAGATTAATTCTCATCTCTTTTATGATATGGACACATTCCTGTCAATTAAGCAAAGCATTGCATCTAAAGGAGTGCATGGAGCCATTCCAAGTGCTTAAACGTTAAGTAAGGATTGGATTAGTGAGAATTAACCAAAATGCAAACTCTTGGGTTTTTTATTTTTATTTTTCAAACTGAAGTAACAATAGATTTAACAATTAATAAAGCACATAGTTTTTTTTTTCTTTTTTTTTTCTGAAAAGCATTTGTAATAATTTTCCAGTTGGAAGAGAGAAACCCTTTATCTGTGAGGAGCTAAGAGGGCAAGAATGGTCGGTGAGGGGTGCACCCACCAATGGAGCCCGCCGGCACCTATGGGACCGGGGCTATTAGGATCCCGGCACTGGCCTGCGACACAAACGGTCTGTTCTATGACCGTTATGGCAGACTTTTGCAAATAATGCAATCTTAAAAGGATTAATTTTATATGGGACCCCTAGAAGTTATGCATATTTTGAATAAAAAATCCCTTAATTTAAAATAGCCCCATGGCTCTTGCGTATCCCTTTTTTCCTTTTGGTAAAATCAACCCTATTAAAAATTTTTGACTTTTGATTAAACGTTATTATAGCAGCATAGACCAATCAAGAACTCAAATGGAATAAGACACTCTGAGAAATTATAACATATCGTTTGTGCTTTAAAGCAAACTTGATAGATACATGAGTAATAGTTACTTTTACAACAAGTGAATGATAGCTTCGCAAACATAAATTGGCTCAATGAGTTAGAATTAACTACTTTATCGTATAAGATAGATTGTGTGTTCGAATTTCGTTTTCTATATAAGGGTTGTAATGATATGCAATTTGTAAAAACTCTGTACATGACTTACAAATTGAAATCCTAGCCGAACCCACAGAAACTATTATAAATAAAAAAGAAAAGAAAAAAGAGAAAGAGAATGATAGCTTCAAGTGACATGAAATGAAATGGTCAAAATAGTTAAAGTAACTTCTAATCAGTTTCAGGCTCGAGTTTGCAAGGTAAAAGGTAAAGGATGAACGAAATCTTTGTATTTGGAAAATTGCTACGTATGAAAGTTCAGACGAGTGCTTTGAAAGTTGAATACAGGAAACTATCAAGTATTTGCCTCGAGTCTACAGTGCTAACAATTCTTTGTAACGAAGTACGAAGAAATTCTTAGTCATTTTCTTCTCTTCCGAGGACAACTTTCGTAGTTTCGGATACAACTTCATTGAACAACTTGTTTGGAATCTTTATTTGAAAAATATTTATGTCTTACTAAACAAAGCTTGTAGAAATTAATAAAAATGTATATGCAATTTTGACTTGGTATGCATAATTTGACGAACTAATCTCGAATAAACTTTTATCGCAACTCACTTAAGTAATCCAACTTTTAACTTTTGAACAACTTGAATAATTCTATATTCTCCAAAAGGAATTAATTTACACCAAAAGCACAACATGTTTTTAGAAAACAAAAGGATTTTCCCTTGACAAAAGGTTAAAATTACAAAATCAACCTTGTGCAAAAGCTACCAACTGCCAATTTGTCTCTTAGTTTTTTTCATAATAAAAAGTATTTGATCCCCAGGACCACAACACTCCCTCTTGACACCCCACATCTAATGAATTCATCAACTAATTAATTAAAAGTGAAATCACTTTATCCTTAATTTGACTAATCTAATCACTTCATCTCCTCAGACGTGGGCCATCCCCATTTCCACTGCAAGTTGCTCCAACTCACCTCCACCCCCCAAAAAATATCCAACGGCCCTCATTTCATCAAATCCCACATACCGCGTCTCCTCTTCATCCCATTTCCCAGTCTCCCCACCCCTATATATCTCCCCAGCCACGCCTCTTCCAAAAAAAACCATGCAACCTGAGTAGAAAAGAAATCGCCGGAATCAAAGCATTATACGGCCACCACTGTCTGGTCCGTCGGAAACTGTAAATCGGAGAAAAAAAATGTCGTTTCCTGCTACGTTGCTACTTTCCCTGAAAATTGTCTTAATTTCGACGGGAGCCATTTCCATAGCTATGGGGATGGTGTTCTCTGTTCCATCGATTATAGCCTTTACCTGTCATGACCTTCCTCTAGTTTGGAAATCTGTGCTGGCCTTTCTCAAGCCTCCTTACCTCTACTTCGTCATCAACGGTATTATCATCACCATCGCCGCCTCCTCCCGCTTCGGTCACCATCACCAGTCCAGAAACTCTGCTTCCTATCAACCACGTGAGCGGCTGATTACTGTCGGAACGCCTCCGCAGTCTGATGTGGCGGCCGCGGTCGTACTGGCTCAGCGGGAGGAGGAGCTGCATAGGAATGCTGTCGAAGCTCCGTTGCCACTGTCACTGCCGCCCCTGCCGCCTGTGGTGGAGGTGTACGCTGCTGCTGAAGCCGAAACTGAAGCTGAGGACGAAGATGAAGATGAGAAGGTTGTGGAGCTGAAGCCTGTGGTGGTGAACGGCGTTCAATTTGAGGCCGCCGGGAACGATGATGTTGATGACCCGGCGAATGATGGATGGGTGGTTTCGGAGACTGGCGTCACTCCGTCGCAGGAGCTAGATTCTCCCGAGTCTGCCCTGGATCTTCTCTCGCCGGAAAAGGAGAAGCCGCTAACTTCGTCGAGATTTGGTCGCAGGAAACCTGTCAAAACCAGTCCTGAAGGTATCATTATCCAACTCAATTTACTAGTAAAAAATTCCCGTCTCTTATTTTACTCTTTTCCCATATTTTAAGTTCTACTACTCCTTTTAAGATTTCGCCCGTTACATTTAGTTTTGACTCTTCTCGCTAGATATTTTTTGGAGTGTCCAACAAAATAATTGATAGCATTGCTCGATTCTTCATGTTTGGATCTTTTTCTTAATTTTATACAGTTTTGTTTACCTTCCACTAATTTACTTTGGGAAATAAAATCGGTCTAATTTGAATTACCAGTACCTACCAATACCATGGGTAGCAAGTCAAGTCAACTAACTTTGTCGTACTATGTACAGTACTACTTCATTGACGACGCTATATAGGTTTAAATTGTGCCCTCATGCAACGAAATTGTCTTGTAAGTCTACATTCTTTGAATTGATGGTTGTAAACCTTAGCCATGTTTAAAGATGTCCTGAATTTGACCATCTCTAATTCAATACTTTCATGGAGAACTCTCCAAGTTTAGTTTGTTCTTTGCCTTTTTTTTTTTTTTTTTAATATAGACTAGAGAAATTTGTTATGTTTAGCTACGTTGGATGAGTACGAGCCGCTCGTGTACTGTTACACTCTCTTCTGATGCAATACATGTGAGATAAAATATCATTAAAAAATGTGTTTAGGATGGAAGTAAATAAATCTGTGCAAATAATCGACCGTCTAAATAAATACATTGTTTGGTAAAAATGATTGAACTTTGTAGCAGGGAAAATTAGTAGTGGTTGCTACCATATATGCACACAAGGGTTTCTTGTCTTCCAATTTTAATTGCTTTCATTTGGTAAAATAAGTTAGTATTTGGTCCTCATTCCTTTTTCTCTTTTCTTTGGCCAATTTGCAGGTGGGAGGTCGTTGAGGGTGGCAAGGCCAAGGAGGGAGGAAACGCTGGAGAGCACGTGGAAGATGATAATGGAAGGGCGTCACGTGCCGCTCACGAGGCACTTGAAGAGATCTGACAAGTGGGATAATCATGGCTGTGAGGTCGAGGTAGACCCATTATTATTAGAAGACCATGACTTCACTCCGGACCACGTGCCCAAATCAAAGACCTTCAGAGACCGCACCAATTTGGACGTCCCAGCCGCGCCGCTGGCGAGTGCAACTCCGGCGCCTGGGAAGATTGGAAAGGAGCCTTCACTGAGTCAGGATGAGTTGAACCGCCGAGCCGAAGAATTCATCGAGAAGTTCAACGAAGAGATGAGGTTGCAGAGGCAAGAGTCGTTGAACCAGTACATGGAAATGATCAACCGCGGGGCCTCTTAAAAATTTAATTGAATTGTCAATACTAATAATTAGTTTTAGGATTTTCCTTTTAGCAAAGAAAAACTTGACATAGAAAAAAAAGAAAAAGAAAAAAAAAAAAAGAGGAAAGTTTGTGCATAGAAGTTTTTGATTGACGTGTTAAACATGTTTAAGGTTGGGAGCTCAGTGATGTTTTCCAGATTTTTTGGTATATAGGATATATAGATATAGATAGGGGTCAATTTACACACATGAGGAAAAAGTTATGTACATGAACATACTTTTTTTTTTTGTTAATGTTTTACATCAATGAAAACTTAGTAGCGTATTAATGTAATAGTTTTCCCCTTTTTATTTTTTTGGCATCGTGTTAACACAATAGTTATTGTATACTTGAATTGGAGTATTATCTTTATTTAGCGATTATGCATATGTTTTCTTTTCCTTTTTTTTTTGTATATATATCTCTCCATTTATTACTATCTTTTGTTCTCGGCCTTTTTGTACACATTAGGATTGGAACTCGAACTGAAACTTGAGACTTAATAAGGTATGATACCATATCACTCCAATAATACTTGTCGACTTAATAAGAAATGATCACTCAGATAATGCTTGTCGGTCTACTTATTGTAGCGAGTTGTACTAGCTGCTAATACTGTAACAATAGTTCTTAGAACTCCTCCACTTTAGTATCTTGTTACACGAAGAAAAGATTGAGTGGTATAGAATTATTTTGGGATGCCAATTCTATTTGCAGTTATTACTATCACTATCTTTGTTGTGTGTTTTCTGCTGCTTCTTGCTACAGCCTAGCTTTGCTGATTTTGCCACAGGTGGCAACCAAACGAGAGAAAACGAGAGGGCAGGTGTCACAGTAGATAACCAGTTATGAGCCGTCAATCGGGATGCATTGCTGGGTCCTCTTTCATAGCATGGGCCATGGTTTTTAGGCTGTGACAATTACTAGTCATCGGTTAGGCCCGACAAGGAAAACAACTGGGCATTAGAAGTAAAGAAACATAATGGACCACTTGATCCGAAAAGGGAAAGAACTTAAATGGACCAACCAAGCCCAATATGGTCGACTTAAAATACTAGTACGATCCATAATTAACATCACATATTAGTGTGTTTGGATAGCAGATTATTTAGGATAATTTTGTGAAAAAAATATTGTAACACTTTTTAATGTAATGTATGTAAGTCCAAAAGGTGAATAAAAATTGTGTTAATGATACAAGAAGAAATTTTTGACCAAATAAGATCGATCCAAACAAAATTTGGAAATTTCCCATCAAGACAAGAACAAATTTCCTGGCATTGAGCCGAAGTGGTTTTGGTTAGATGTCTCCTTCAGCTTGTTTGGTGCAATGCATTTAGACTGGTTCGAATTAAAGTGTGATTTTGGATGGATTTGGTAAACATATTTTAGAGTACGACAAACTCTCAGTTGTACAAGATAAACATCTACATATTTTACCATTCAAATTAAACTTGCTCCAGAATTCAAATGAACCAAAAGAAAAATGCATGATTCACTAAACATTTTGAATATAGTTGCTAAGAGTACAATGGTTAAGGTTGGGATTTCGGGAATTAAAGATCCTGGATTCAAATTTTTGAAGCCTCCCTTGCTCCCAAAAAAAAAAAAGAATAAAATATGACAAGATCTCTTGGTTTTAAGATTCTTCAAAATAATTACAGATTAATACAACTTTCAGTTAACTGTAATGTTGTACTGTTGCATTTGACTGTGTAGCACAATAACTTAACTTGTTATATATATCTCTCTGTGTGTGTGGACTAAATGAATTATGAGCTGACATGCTGTCAACCTTAGTCCTTATTTATTATTCTCACGTCATAAATCACAGATTAATTAGTGAGAAAAAGAAATCCCAACAAGAAAAATGCAAAAAGAAGCTTTTTTTTTTTCCCGCATTCTATGGCAGCCTCCAAAAATTAAAAATAAAAAGAAAAAGAAAAAGACAACCCCCCAAAAAAATTTTTTTTTTTTTTTTTGGAAAAGCCAAAACACTGATGTATTCACTCCTGAAATCCCGGGTTATGGGCGGTGGCCTAAATTAGATAAATCCAAAATCAAGTTTCCAGCGGCGGTTTGTAGTTCTACGTCATGGTCATTGGAGCCATCAAGAATCCACATCAATTTTAACAAATTCTATCGGTGCTTCGAAGACTTTTGCCATGTTATCGAATCCCCAGATCAGTTACACAATTAAGGTTGGATTGTCTACTTTCTTCGCATGTAATCTTCAGTATCCCATAATACGCATATGATCCAATTTATGTCTAATCAAAAGTCATCATTTTCTAGTGCTTGCTTGCATTGGTCATTGGAACTATCAAGATCGAGCACAGTATTTCCATACCATTAGAACAGTAACGTAGATTAAATCGTGTTGGACGATTTCAAATAATCTACTTTTATAAAAAAAATAAATATATATATTTTCATGCCATGCTTTGATATTTCCTCTCTCTCTCTTGATCGGTTTGAGTCTAAACAAGGGAGTGAATATTATATTTTGGGTAAAAAATAGCATAGTTATTGCAGGTTTTTGTGGATATTAATCTATTTTAGGGTAGCACTCAAAAGTTTGATCAAGGGCAAGTAAGGTGCTCAGCCAGTTGAATTCGTCACAAGCATAGACATTTTCATAAAATATATGGTATGGTGAAAAGGTGAAATTGTTAGACAGATTACTACGTCTTTGGATCTAAAATAGGCCAGCAATATATCATTTTTAATAAGAAAGACAGACGGGTGGATTGCATATTGCAAAGGACCTTTTCAAAAGGAAAGAAGATTTTCCTAAAGATTTCAAAAAAAAAACCATAAGATAACTATATATCCCCATATGTAGCTTATTGCTTAGGAAGAAATGTTAGGACATGATGTCAATTATATAATCATCTAAAGAGCTGCTAGGAGTTTCTCATCTTTTTTCTTTATCTTTTTTCCCTTCTTTTTCTTTCTCTCTTTTTCGTTTTCTTTTTCTCTTTTTCTTTGAAATTCGTATATCTAATTTTTAAAGTGAAGACTAGCCCATTCATGAGAATCAGCGTTCAACAATTGCACCCCCTCAATTTTTAAAAAATTGTAGAATAGCTTATACAAATTTTAGGATTTTAAGTGTTACTCCAACCTTGCCTCCCTGAATTTTTGCTGTATTCCTTCTAACCCCACAATTGTTCCCCACCAAAAAAAAAAAAAGTGCTGAAATTTGTTTGAAATCAAGTATATTATATGATGCTATTTGTTTTTTTTTCCCTAATAGATTTATTTACTTAAAATTGAACTTTTTTGAGATTTACCACCATATGAGTTAAAAGAGAACCAAATATTCATTTGACAGCTCAATTGTGTACATATTATTCACCTACTGTGTACATGGACTAGATTCCTCTCTGTAGCATTGGATAGAACTTCTCTCCATTACACCTCAATAAATTTATTTTAAAAATTATTTTTGAAAATCTACTCCATTCATAATGTGTTTCGTTACTTGTGTTAGTTATATTTAAAACTTCAAATGAAATTGATCGAATTTTTCCATTTAATGAATCATTGCAATTTTTTCATAATTTTGACCTATTCTTCACTATTTAGATGTTTCATTTAAATTGAACATCAAAATATTCTTAAAATTTTTTTTTGTATGTTGATCTAGAGATCAAAAGAAAGCTAATGACACATTCACATAATTTTATAACATTATATAAATTTAGATATAAATAAATAGAGAGAACAATAGAGAAAAATCTAATGGAGAGGATCCTAACCCTTACATACACTAGATTCCTACCCGTTAGATGACCCGACAATTATCACAAACAATAAATCATTGCTGTAATGTTGAATAATTGTTGTACTGATAACAACTATGTATTTGTATCAAAAATTTACAAACCAACACATTATAAGTCTATAGTAGTAATATTATTATTACACCTCCTGAATAAAGGTCCCGACTTCACCACTGATGAGAATGTACAATTATCTATAGCTCTTTGTCCACAGGCTAATATAAGAGAAGAGAGCAGCTAAACAATTACTATAGATTTTAGCATAACTTACATCCGATGGAAGAGGTAGTCGTGTATTTCATCAAGATTTCAAAATAAACATGGCAGTAAATTTTTGTTTTAAGGAACGAATGTCCCCCAGTTCATAGAGTAAATAATATGGAGATTTATTCTTGCAAATGATGAATATCATGAAAAAACTGGGTTCATACAACCATGGTTCGCTGTCGAGGGTCGCGGTCTCGTCACCGTCGCCGTTGTTCCACATCCGTCGCTGCATATCGGTCAAATATCGGACGATCACATTATAGCATAAATGTTTCCAAAAAATATGAAAAATTACTAAAATAGAAAATACTACAGCAAACACATTTATGAAATTAAATTTTCTAAATACCTGATTATCATATATACTTAATAATTATTTAAATAAAGTAATCTGTAACCATAGAATATAGCATTAGCAGCAAATGATTTTACCATCAAGTATGCCTTCTAGTCCTATTTCATATGATATGAAAAATTAAATATAAGAGTGAAACCATCATATCTTATACAATACAATAAGAATAAGAGGAAGTAGTAGTGCTTAGTTCAAACAACAAAAGAAATCAATACCTATCAAATAATATTACAAAATACAAAGACACAAAGAAGCAAACATTTTCACCATATTCTCAATAAGCATTTTCACCCTATATTGATCAACTGCACTGCCCAAGTGATTGAACTCAATCTCCGAAAATAAGAAAAATAATAATAAATATCAATGAAATATTGAAATTCATGAAACATGTATAATTCTTAAATTCTATCAAATATAGTAAGAACATATATTTACTTTCTCTACATACCTATTAATACCACGTAGAATGACGAGCAGGTTCAAAATCATGCTCATCTCCTGGCCTATCATGATACGAATAAGGCTCTTGGATTTGATTTCTTTCATGTGAGTAGGGAGAAATGTATGAATCATATTGTTCATCTCTTAAATTTGATGATGCACTAGATGACCCGTGATCAAAATGTGGTGGATTTGATCTACATTCCTCACCTCTATGGTAGTAACTGAACCCTCGATAATGTAAACTATCAGTGGTGCTATTCGATGAGCCATAATTGTGTCCATGATAGCCAATGCTACTTGAATCAGATGTAGATCCCTCATGATATGTTCCAATTGGCCGATTATAGTATCCACTAGTAGAAACACTACTGGATCTCTGAAGATGGCCAGGTCCACCATATGATCTATATTCAGAATTATAACCAGTGGAAGGTGCATATGATCTCTCAAACTCATGTCCTAACCATCTAGTACCCAAACTATTATTAGAACCATAGGCTCTATATGAATGACCTATATTCAAATCTTGCATGTGCTCATGGACTCTAGAATATCTCTTGGAATTTGAGTAGTAAGATGAGTCATCTTCACTCGGAAATTCAGTTATTCTGTTCAAATGTTGTCTTTGTGCCTCTATACTAGGACGATAACCATGATCAGTGTCTTGAGTAGCATAATAGTTGTCATCTCCTTATGCCCATGACATACCAGTAGTATATTGGCTACCCTGATAGTTACCACCACCAGCACTAAAATTTTTTTGTTGAGAATCTCTTGTGTTTGCCCCTCCATCATCATCATCACCAGCACCACCACTGCTGTCATCTTCTCCACTGCTAGAATTGTTGGTAGAGGAAGATGAAATGGGTTTGGATATAACTTTTTTCTTCCCAATGCTCTTGTCTTTACTCATAGATACTTGCTCCTTATGTTTCTTTTTCTTAGCAGTTATGAATTTGGACAAAGGCATGTCACTGTCATGATCAATATGATGACCTTGTTCTCTCCCTTCATCATCATTGATGGCTTGATCTAACCAATTTAAATCATCTTCATGAATCACAGATGGCTCATTTTCTCGAACCCATTCATCTAATATATCATTTTCATCAAAAAATGTGATTCAAATCAATTGGATCATAAAAATCATCGGTGTCATTTTTGTACATCAAATTTTTCACTCTGAGCCGCATGTTGTAATGCACATACACCAATTTATGCAACTTTTCAATTGCCAATCGATTTTGAAGCTTTGTATGTATCAAAGACCACGTGCTCCAATTCCTTTCACATCCAGATGATGTACAAGTTTGACTCAGAACTTTAATTGCAATTTTTCTTAAATTAGGAGCTTCTTCACCATACATGTTCCACCATTCAGCTATTAAAAACATATAATTCAAAAAAATAAATATGATGCATATATAATAAGTCTCCTTAAAATTATATATGATGAATAATATAATGTAAAGGATAAAATTATAGTTATAAACCTGGTAAAGATGTACATCTTGCTTTAATTGCAAGTGCACTTCCAAACTCCCAATTTTGTTCACAAATATGCTTATCTAAAAATATCATAAAATTAAACTATAATTAATCTAAAAAATATAAAGCTCTGCAAATTAATAAAGTAATATTATACTTTTCTTTACCTCATTCATTGCTTTTGCTTGCACTTCTAAATCTGGTTCAAGCCTTTTAATTACTTCTTTCAATCCTCTTCGAACTTCAGGCGTATTAAATTCACAAGTGCCGGAATATTGAAGAACTGGATTTAAGAAATAGGCTGAACCAATGAGCAAAAAAAACCAAGTGAGAAAATCTTTAATAAAGTATATTTCTTAAAAAATATTTACTTATAATTGTAAACATACTTACCTGCTGCATGTAAGTCTCGGTGTAGTTGCCTATACCATCTGTCATCAATGATATCCCAATACTTTTGAAAATCTTTCACTGCACTTTGTATTGCCAATTTTGCCCTATCCATTGCCTCATATATAATGGGTAGTGTGGGTTTTATCCCGATCAATCACTTTTAAGACTTTCACTAGTGGCTCCATGATTGCACAAACCAGCACCTTTTTCCAAAATCTTTCGACAAAATCAAATCGGACACTTGCAGCTTCTTCCTTCTTTTAGAACTGTTATTATACTCTTCCCATTTATCTGAAGTGCACATTCTTTTCAATTCAGTAGCATGGCGAAGAATACTTTCCATTGCAATAAACTCAGTGGCAAATCTTGTTATACCGGGTCTCAATAATTCTCTGTTATTTGTATATGTCTTCATCAAATTTACCACTTTGTCGCTATTGTATATAAAACTGGTAATTCTCTTGCCATCTTTGATAGCCTCCTTTATTGCCTTCATCTGACCAATGTCTTCAAGCATTAAATCAATACAATGTTCCGCACATGGAGACCAAAACAAATGTCGCCTTTTTTTCATCAGTTGCTCCCCAGCTGCCTTCATACTAGATTCACTATCAGTGACTATCTGTATGATATTTTCTTCTCCTATGGAATCCACAACCTTATCCATCAATGAAAATACAAAACTTGCAGTCTTTGTCTTGTTTGTACAATGAACAGAACTATGATATATCATATCTCTATCACAGTATACCATGAAATTAATGATTGGATGTTTTGTCCGAGTACTCCAACCATCACACATGATTGTGCACCCATATGTTTTCCATTTTTGTTTCAAAGAGCTGATGTATTGCTCAACCTCTACCATTTCCTCATTTAGATATTCACCTCCAATTTGTTTACCTGTTGGTCCTTTAATACCAGTTCCAGCACTAGCAATTGTATCAATCATCGATTGATAATAAGGGCCACTATCAGCCACATGAAATGGTATTGCATTAAAATGGAAGAATTTTGAAATTGCCTTACCAACTCTTTTGGCATTTTCTTTGGAGAACAGATTTTTTACTGACTTATTCTTAGAGGGAAACATGTAAGCATCAACTCCTTGTGACCCCAAATCTCCTGCTTTAACTTTCAAACTCAGAGAAAACTCTTTTGCTTCCAGAGGATAGTAGATTAGGTATGTTTGAAGCCGCTACTCCCTACAATATAGCATATAAGTTTATAATATTTTTTTATCAAATAAATCTTATACTCTAAAATAGTATATGAATTTTTAGATATTTCTATATATGCACGTGTATAAAATTTGTGGATGGCCGTTCTCCAGATACAGAATGCCTATGTTGTTCTTCCATAAATGCCATGTATCTACTTTCTCTCATAGCTAGCTTGTAATCTCTTTTTTCCAAAATGTCCATTTCTTGTTCATCAATTTCAAAGATATCATTATCGTCATTATTCTCATCTTCATCCAGGAGATTGATAGATCGATGCAATGCTTCCTTTTTCTTTTTAATTGCAACTCTTGCACTCTTACCTTGACTCAAATGTTCTTTCAAAAGTTCTGTTATTTCTCTTGGAGCATTTGGACATGCCTCTACTTGTCCTGCTACATGTCCAATATGCTTTGTTTCATTCTTGTAATTCCTCCATGTACAATTTTACCACAATAATTGCACTTTGAAATCTTTCTACTATTGCCAACTGGAGTAGCATAATCCCAACCAATATCCTGATTCGAAACCATTATATCCCTGCATTGTCAAAATTATAATTTTAGATGTGATATTAAACATATTAATTTAATTATTGGGTGCTAATAAAATTTTTTTTCAATATCTACATATATTAATTTTTTAAGTCATGTTTAATGACAAACATAATGTACTAATCTATAATCCAATCACTTAATTTTTTTAAAATTAATTGGAACTTATAGTTAAATTGTTTATATAAAATTCAATCATTTAGTTTATATTTGTTTTCATAAACTTTTCTTGTACTAGTCATAATGTTGAATGCCTTATGTTTTATATTGTGGTTGCACTCTATCTGAAGTCCTATTTCTAGAACAAAATGAAAGCAATACGTAACACTCATCTTTTTTTGGTTTTGCTTAGTTTCAATTATTTTGCCTATAATTAAATTTAACACAAGAAATAGAAATGTTGAAAAATAAATGACGATTATCAAAGTTACATAATTGTAATCAGGAATGTGAAGTGTAAATTTATTATTTATTACATGATAAAACAAATAATGACATCCAGTTGTCAATTTAATCTAACTAGTTATATTATTAAGAATATGTAAAATAAATTTGTAAATCACATAAATAACATACTTTATTCTAAATCTAAAAAAAAATAGTAAACTAGAACTAATATCATTAACAATTACAAATAAATAAAGAAATTAATACAAATAAATTATCAAACCTTAGCTGAATTTGGTGGCTAGTTTTTGCTTCCCAATAATAGGCCCAATAAAAGTGGTCTTCAAGACAACAATTACCCTTCAAAATTGAAATGCCAAATCCATGTTTTAAAACCCATAATACTGATTTATATTAGAAGAGAAAAGCCCAACATTTTGGCTTAAATTGGGCCAAATCCAAGTCCAATCTAATTAACCCTTCTTCGGTCAATATCTGCCTCCTAGTTAAGCCTTCCCTCTTCCGCTTTCTAATTGACACTTCCCTCCTCGTTCAACAGAGGCGAAGGCGTCTCTTGGTTGCTCTAGAGGACGGACAGAGAGAATAGACAAGGCTGGAGATGCAATTGAAAGACAAATTTTTGCCTCTGTCACACAAAAAAGAAGAAGAGATGAGGGCGAAGAATTTTGAGGGCAGCTCTGAAATTTGAGGGCGAAAACCACAGCTCACACGTTTTATCAAGAACAGAGGCAACGGAGGTTGGAGATGAGATTGAAGGGCAGATGTTGTTGGCTATTGCTAAAGGTAAGTTAATATTCTCTCAATTGGCTGTTTTGTTTCGAGGCAAGATTTTTCCTCTTTCTTGTTTGAAGAAAACCAGAGCTTGTGGTTGTGGGTCTGTAAGTAGCTTGTTTTATTGAATTGGTGGGGTTCTTGAAAGCTTGTTTTGTCGAATTGGTGGCTTCTGAAAGCCGGCAAAGCCTGTAAAAAGGCTGTAAAGAACACACGTCAATTTAGCTTTTTGTTTTTTGGGATTCCTGAGTTCACTCGGATGCGAATCGGCGAGTTCGTCCGATTTGGTGTATATCTCGCCCAATACCGGCCGGTATGATGCGAGACATCTCGGATATAGGAAAAAATTTGATTCGGGTCTCGGAATCGTACCGGAATGCTCTGTTCCGGTTACAATATGGCGAACCCTGCATACAACACGCATCCTGCTATTGAGTCTCCTCTTTAGGTATCTATTCCAAATCTCTAAACGACTCGTTAACAAAGAGTGGGATAATGATCATGATAACGAGAGCAACAGTTCCTACTATAGCAATTTTAGCACGCTTTCTGGCTTCCATGTCATAATCCTCAGGCCGGTCTAGCAATTGTGCCACCCCAGTTGGCTTCGGCCTGAAGGAATAGCCAGCGGCCACATGGTTTTCCCCGCCCAAGCCGCCGCTCTTGCTCGCCTTCTGACCTTGTCCCTCAACTAGAGCAGCCATGTCCAAGAATGTCTGATGCAGCTCAACCAAATTCCTCTGCATGTTCTTCGACCCTTCACGCCTTTCTTGAACTTCTTGGAGAAAATCCACTATTCTCTCTCTCCCATGTTCTTGGACTGCCTCTTCTAGATAATCATCAATTCGTCCGCTGGATGCCAAATTCTCGATGGTCTCTATGTATTGCTTTTCTCCCGTGATTGAGTAGTATTTGAACTCGACAGTTTCTTTGTATACTGTTGCCATTTTGACTCTCAGCCCTTGAAATTCATCCATCAAGTCCCTCAGCTTTTTTCCAATCCCCATGACCACGGAAATCCTGGTTCGATCAACGGTATTAGCGGAGGACATGTACTCCAGAGCTTCGATTCTTTTCTTGAGGGATTTGGCCAGCATCAAGGCGTGGTCAACATCTGAATCCATGCGGGCTCTGAGTTGTTTCATTTTTGCCGCATCCGGGATGGTTTTGCTCTCCTCGTTCGTTTCATTCAGCCTATTGCGGAGCTTCTCCATGCTTTTCACGTCTTCCTTCATGATCTCCACTTCATGCACAAAACGGTCGAGATGGCCAGCATCATTTGACTGCCTTCCACCAAATTCCATTCTGTCCCCCGAAGCCGCCTGATCCTTCTTCAAATCCGTGTACTTTTTGAAGGAACCAGACATAAACATATCGGACAAGTTTCCTATTTTGATTGATTGGGTTTTGAGTGTTTTGCAAGATGTGTGATCAAATTCATGCAAACTAATTACAGATGGATTTGCTAGGCAAAATCTTTGAAATATTTCTTGCTCTATTTGATCAACATTTCGTTGCTCCCAAAACAAGCTTCATCCTCCTCTTCATCAATCTTTGATGAGGAGGAAGAAAGGAGATGAGAAACTGAATTTATTTGACCAAGAAATGGTTAAAAAGTCATTGTAACTGGAATCTTGGTTGGCATAAGGAGCCATGGTCAAGGTCACAAAAGCGACAACGAATTTAGCAAGATTTTAGAGTCTAACAACCCATGTTTATACAGCTAATTTCGATTAATTCAACTACTCTTGAGGTTCTCATGGGTACAACACGAACTTGGTGCTGCCTTGTCAAAATGGAATTGGTCTATGTGCGTCGTTAGTTGTCTAAATTATAAGGTCCATTTTAGTAAATGAATCATGAAAGACGTATCTCAAGGCTAGATTAAACATTATGAAGTAGCATTATGAGGTTAAAGCTTTTCATAGTATTTCATCTATAATACTATATTTAACAAACGTTCTTTGATTGCTTAAAATGACTAGCAATGGGTAGATATTATGCTAGATCTAAATGGTTAATATGTAGTTTTGGAGAAACATTATAAGTCTTCACAGAATAATTGATTATCAAAGTAATGGCCTAAAATTAAAAGAATTATGACAGTCTCTTCTTATTCCCTATTAATAGTATCATGTGTTAAGGTCATGTTCTTAACAACTCAAATTTTGTTGGGAACCTTAGATCTTGTGTCATATCGTTTATGTCAATTGATCGACAACTAATGAGTTTTACATGAATTAAACTCTGTTTAAAGTCTTTATTGATCTGCTTCTTTTGAAATCGCTACACTCTTAGTAAATAGCAAAAAAAATTAATCAATTGGAGTTGTTTAATATTCAAGCTTTGACCATATTACCATAAAATTCACATAATATGCTTGTGACTTACTATATTTAGGTGCTTTTCTCCCTTAAAGTCGCAAGAAAAATATGTGTTTGCGATTTCTACAGCATGGATTAAATGATGAATTTTACTAGATTTTCAGTCTCTCTCCGGCTGAAAAAGAATCAAGATGAAGTCCACAACTATTCACTTGACTTGGTGTAATAAGTCACTGCAAGTTAAAAAATTATGGTTTTGGTAAGACTTGAAAACTATCAAGCAATGTTGACATGTTGGTGAAGGTGCTTATAGTTATTGAAACTCTGTTAGTAACCGAAACAAGTAGCTGAAACTGTAGAATACTAGTTAATGTGATGTTATTAATAATTTGGGAATTAGAACACAAAATAATTACTAAACATCATCTACATTCATTTTCTAAATAATCGTTCAAAATCTATATTGTAGTAAAATTAATCATTTGATCTAAGCATTAAAATTGCTTATAAATAATTTGTCTATGAGTTTTAAGAAAGAAACACAACTATAAAAAGCATATTATGTAAATTGCATAAAGTCATTACATTTTGTCCATCACGAGAAGAGCTACTACCTTAAAAAGCAAATAAATAAAGAGCTTAAGGGGTGCTTAATTGATATAAAACTCATTGCTTGTTGGTTTAACTTACCTGAACTATAGGGAAATATTATCTGATATGTTATATGGTTTCTGCAAGTTAATCGACAAAAAAAAAAGGGATTTACCTCAGTTTTAAGCTACATTTTAATTCTTGAATTGTTTGCTTTCTTTTGAAGTTTGTAGCCCTTCTCCTCATGGAGAGAACGTAAAGACCTTGAATTGGTTAACATCCAAATTTTATCTACACAATCATGGAATCCACTTGGTATGCTTTCTTCCTTGAACTCATAATAGTTATCTAAAAGTGTTTCAACCTTGGATTAAAGGATTAAAGTTTTAACACAATTATAGTTTTTTTCAAGCTGAAGATGACGTTTTTTATGAGTATTGAGTTAGCAAATGAATCAAAATGAAGTCACAATTTGGTATCCAAACGGAGCAATCTCATTCAGATGATTGATTGATCCGCTATCTACAAGTTTGTGAAACAATTCATCCGCAATCAACATGTTTGTGAAATAATGCCTGCGATATTTAAGAGACATAAGATTGCCCAAGAATCCAGCAACACAACCTCCCTTGCTGCAATATACCATGTGTGCTTCAGAAAAGCAGCTTAAGAAGCACCCATCTCAAATTCTAGAATAAAACTTAATTGCAAGAGCCAAAAGGATTAAACAACGCAATTGCTCTATACTCAATTTGAAAAACCCAAAAAAAAAAATTTCATTCTTTAATTACATTGGCAGTATGTTCTCACATTCAGGGCAGTAAAGCGAGCTCCTAGCCAGAAAAAGAGCAGCTTCAACCACAAAACCTCTCCAAGTGCACCTAAACACTAAGAGGAAAGGAAGGCCACGATATCCAGATAGTTATCTGAAAAATGAACTACTTGTTTTTGCAGCGATAGAACTACACCCTACCAGTTTATATACAAATATGTAATGCCAAATGCAGATGAATGTACACTAAGTCAGACCTGCCTCTTCCACCAAACGACTAGCTCAGGTACTCACTATATGACAGCACGAAAGACACTTCGCCTACCTGAACAACTAGTTCAGGTACTCCACTGCCTCTTTTGACGAAGACAAATGCGGATCAGACTCAGTTCTCTTGTTACTGCTATGAAGAGCAATATTACTGCTGCTATGTCTGATTGCCAACTAAACTTCCTCTACCACTAGAAGCTGACAACTTCTGCTGCCTGTTATGCCGCTCCCGTGTCTCCAGCATTGATCTTGGGATGTTACCAGAACAAAAACTTGGTGACAACTC
This sequence comes from Gardenia jasminoides, assembly GCA_013103745.1. NCBI lineage: Eukaryota > Viridiplantae > Streptophyta > Magnoliopsida > Gentianales > Rubiaceae > Gardenia > Gardenia jasminoides. The sequence goes on from CM023095.1 coordinate 5,212,832, forward strand.
TTCCTCCTTTTCTGGCTGTATATTAAGGTCTATTTGACCTTTAAACGGCAATGCAGAACACATCGTCTCATCGGGGTTGCCAATACAACCCTCATCACTTACCACTTCCTCTTTTGGACTTTTGTTCACAAGGCCATTAGGCGCTTGTTCAGTCAACTCACACATCTTAAGCATTTGATCGCTCGTTTCTGGAATTTTCTCAGTTAGATTTTTCTCCTTTTTCAGCATCATGGTATTATGACGGCGCTTCAAGGATTTGCAGACAACGCAGTCACATGGTTGCTTATGTTTGGGTCCTTTTCCACTTGGGGGTTGGATGCACACAATGCACGAACAACCAGCCTTATGGCGTGGGTGTTTTGTTGCCGCCTGGGATGCCGGAAAGGATCCTGATTTTTCCTGTATGGCTAGATTGGCAAGTGCATCAAGCCCTTCCAAAGCCTCAACTGAGTCAGGATCCTGCTTAGGAGCCCTTATCTTCTTAGAAGCAGCTGCAGAGGAGTAATGTTATTTATTTGGAAAAGTAAGAGATCATAACAACACTAGCACCCGTCTAGAAGACTAAAGCTCCTCAAGTGTGAAACAGACCTGGGTTTTTGATGCAATGAGGAGAAGGAAACAAGAAAAAGTTCATACTTTTGTTAATAGCAGGTAATAGGTCCTGAAGCTTCTCCACTGATAATTCTTGAACCGCTGAACAGAGAGATCCGCAACAAGTTGAAAGGATCAGTAAGATTCCAGGATAAGCTCACACACAGGACAATGGAGCTTTAGGCTAATGTGCCAAATAAAGTGGGATACTTTGCAACCTTTTCATGTCAAACAGAGCAATGTCCCAGAACGGTCACAAGACAGAATATTCTAGCCTGAACTTAATAATCTATCAGGTTCAAAATCACAAATTGGTAATATACTTTTTAAAAAGCAAGAAATCTGATTCAAGAGACAAGGATATCGAACTTGAAAGATGCAAGAACTGGATAGGAGAATATTCTACAAGCCAGACAAACTAATAGTATTAATTACTACTATGAGCAGCTTACATCTAACTTGTTAAGAAACCTGTATAAATTGTGAGACTCCCTTGGCGATATTGACATGGTATTAATACATATCCATATGACCAAAATTAACACAATAAAGTTCTAAATTAATGGAAGTTTTAGCTTCCAAACCAGTTTAATATTGAATAAAGACCTAAATTTTTGTGTCCAACAAGTTAGAAATTAATAGGACACATGTACTTTCAGCTGATATCCCAGTTTAAGCTCAATCAAACTCAATCATGCACCGAAAACAGATTAGGTCAAGCTTGACCATTGCAGGATTCAAAAGCAGAGCTCTCGAAACAACTTTTAAACAGATGAAACTTCTTATTCCCTCCATCCCACAATATAGGCTTACTTCCACTACTCAGACTAAGAAGTGTATATTAATATACTTGAAACGATCATTTTTTTTATTAACTAAACATTTTTAATCAATACTTTTCTCATGTACCCCTCCATTAAACCAAGATGATTCATATTATTTCATTCAAACGAGTGAATCATGTTCCCAATTCATTCTTCAGACATATCACTCTAGAATCTAGAAGACCATTTTCAGACCATTGATAAAAAATAAAATGATCAGAAGTACACTTCTTCATGCCAAATTCTTGAACTACCTCACTGAATCTCCCAAACCAAGCACGAGGGCTTTGCTTCAAACCATATAATGATTTTCGAAGTCTACAAACCTTATCAGACTCCCCCTGAGCAACAAATACAGGTGGTTGCTCCATATAAATTTCTTCCTGTAAATCTCCATGAAGGAATGCATTCTTAACATCTAATTGGTGCAAAGGCCAATTATTAGTAGCAGCAAGAGAGATAAAGAGTCGAACAAAGATAAGTTTTGCTACGAGAGAGAAAATGTCTGAGTAATCCACTCCATACACCTGAGCATACCCTTTTGCAACAAGACGAGCTTTAAGACGAGCAACAGAACCATCAGAATTCATTTTAACAACAAATACCCATTTGCAACCAATAGCCTTTTACCTGGTATGCAGACAGACCAAGTCCCAGGTACCATTATTATCTAAAGCCATCATTTCTTCCTCCATAGCAGTCCGCCAACCAGAGTGTGCCAAAGCCTCAGACAGATTTTTTAGGAAGATACGTAATCTAAAGAACCAATAAAACAACGGAAAGAAGGAGACAAATGTTCATATGAAGCAAAAGAAGAAATTGGATAAGTACACTGTCTTATACCTTTTCTAAAAGTAATGGGAAGATCAAGATTAGGATCTATAGATGGAGGTACCGGTGGAGGACGTGAGTCTTCGCAACGAGAATATACTTGAGTGATAGGCGGTCTTGTAGGAGCAGATGAATTGACAGTAGTTGTAACATGGTAAACTAAAATGTCATCATCCTCCCCCTTATCATTGTAGACCCTAGATTCGGGAAAAAATGGATGGGTTTCAAAAAATGTAACATCAGCAGAAACCAAATATCGATCCAAAATTGGAGAATAGCACCTATACCCTTTTTGAAGATGAGAGTAACCAAAAAAGACACACTTGAGAGATTTAGGATCTAATTTAGATATTTGAGAACGGATATCACGAACAAAACAAGTACACCTAAATATACGTGGCGTAATAGGAAACAAAGGTTGGGTTGGAAACAAAATTGAATAAGGAATCTCACCAGCAAGCACAAATGATGGCATACGATTAATTAAGAAACAAGCTGTAGAAACAGCATCTGCCCAAAACTGCTTAGGAACCTTCATGTGAAATAGGAGGGCTCTAGCAACTTCTAATAAATGCCTATTTTTCCTTTCAGCAACACCATTTTGTGGTGGTGTGTCAGGACACGAAGATTGGTGAAGAATTCCGTTTTCCAACATTTATGAACCAAAAGGTTGAGAAAAGTATTCTTTTGCATTGTCACTTCGCAAGATGCGAATGGACACATTGAATTGTGTTTTTATTTCAGAACAAAATGAGCAAAAGATATTGAAAAGATCTGAACGATTTTTCATTAAATATAACCAAGTAACACGAGAATAGTCATCAACAAAGGTGACAAAATACTTAAAACCAGATTTAGATATAATTGGACAGGAGCCCCAAATATCAGAGTGCACTAATTCAAAAGGGGACGCAGCCCGTTTATTGACTCTAGACAAATAAGGCAAACGATGGTGCTTGGCAAACTGACATGACTCACAATCTAAATGAGATAGATTTTGAAAAATTGGAAACAGCTTCTTTAAAATAGGCAGAGATGGATGACCCAAACGACAATAAACTTCAAGAGGTGTCAAGACAGACGAACATGCAATTGGTCTCGACACTTTCAGTGAAGGAGTTTCAAGTACATAAAGGCCACCAGACTCACGCCCTCTACCAATAATCTTCTTCGTCGTAAGATCCTGAAAAACACAATATTCAGGGAAAAATGAGACAAAACATTTAAGAGCTTTTGTAATTTTACTGACAGAAAGAAGATTAAAAGAAAAATTAGGTAAACATAAGACTGAAGATAAGGAAATGGAAGATGTAGGAATAGCTACACCTGAACCCACAACTGAAGTACTCGACCCATCAGCCAAAGTGACACACGAAAGATTTTTATTAGAAGTAAAAGAGGAGAGAATACCTTTATCACCGGTCATATGGTCTGTTGCACCGGAATCAATAACCCATTTATTAGATGATGACACAAGACACGTAGTAGAATTACCTAAATGATCAAAAGAAGATGAAGATAGAATACTAGAAGAGGATTAACAGATTTCTGTGAGGCCTGGTACTCAGCAAAGCGGGCAAACTCATCAGCAGAGACAAGTATGGATTTGTCAGAAGATGAAGGCACATAGTTGCTTTCCTGGTTTGCAAAATTCGCAAATTGGGAATTTTGTTGAGGTTTGCCATGAAGCAGCCAACATGTACGTATAGTGTGACCCGGTTTCTTACAGTAATAACAGACCCGTTGATTTGATTTATACTGCCCACGACTAGCACTTCCACTGTTTTGAAAGTCATGGCCATTTCTGCCACCATTTCCACCATTATTTCCTCGCTTATTTCCTCAACCAATCCCATTAACATTATTTAGGCTCACAAGGGCACTAGTAACATTAGAGGAAGATCGAGATCCCTCAACTCTTAATACTCATGAAAAGGTGTCATGGAGAGATGCAATTTCTGGATTAGAGAGGATTTGTGTTCAAGCACCATCAAACTCAGTTGGCAATCCTGCAAGAAAACTCATAACAGCCATTTGCTCTCTTTAAGACTGTTGAGTTTTTATATCAGAACTAAAAGGGAGAAGAGAATTTAACTCCTCATACACCTTTTTAAAATCTATGAAATATTCTGTAAGAGATCTTTCTTACTTTTCTGGACGATAAAATTCCTTACAAACATCATATACACGGTTCAAATTTCCCTTACCAGAATATAAGAAAGCCAAATAATCCATAAGATCTTTAATAAACTCACAGTGATTGATCAAACCAATTATCTCGTTGTCAATGGAATTCCGAATCTGCAAAAATATTTTTGCATCCTTTCTGAGCCAAGCCTTCTTCTCGTCACCGCCTGCAGGTGGTTCATCAGTGAGATGATCATCTTTGTCAATGCTACGAAGATATATCCGAACAGTTTTACTCCAATCCAAAAAATTCTTTCCATTCAATTTATGATCAGTAATTTTTGATGTTGTGGGAATAACATCAAAAATCACTGTTCTAATCTCTTTACTACCTATCATATCAACCATTATAACTCGCTAAAAAAATTTCAAGTAACAAAGGCGAAAGATTCTAAAAGTGACTCAATAAGGTCACGTCAAGAAAGAAATCGATAATAGAGCTCTTAGAGCTCTGATACCATGTAAACTAAGAAGGAGAGAAAATCTACTTTCATCATATTCATAAAATGTACAATACATACCTATTTATACTAGCTTAAACTACTCTAGAAGATCTACTTAAATCTTTTAGTATCTGATCTAAATCATTCTAGAATCTAATCAAATATCATAATTATAATCAAATCAAATCAAATCAAATATTTACATTAATATCTACAACAATAAAAATACTATTGGGGTACAAAAAAGATGTCATCCCAACAACCATACCATCTTATGCTTTATGATAGTTGAAATAGTAGTAGTACGATACATTGCCAGAAGCAGGATTATCTAACCTTCTCAGTCCCCCACCCTTCAGAAAACACCAATGCAACACCACTTAATATCCTTTCCAAATTGATACCAGTTGTTTACCACGTGTTGACCATTCCCATTCCCACTCCATCCCACAGAGGGCAAAAAAATGAAAAAAAATCCTTTTTTGCACTCAGATTCCATGATTAATCATAAGCAAAGAACTAAAAACCCACAAGAGGTATTCGGGAAATATTCAAGCACTCCGAAGTGCTGAAAAATAATTACCTACATCACCAGCTTGCAATTGCATAGACTGTATACAAGGAGTTATCCCTTCTAGAACATACATTCTGCTATTGTTATTGGGCCAAAACCGAAACTAGAAAACCCATTCCTTCCCTTTCAAATCTTGTACTTTCAGTGGCAATCCCTCTGGCTGAGAAATTGGCGGAAAATAGGCCTACATCATAGTACATATGCTTCTAAGAAATGAATACAAGGTAATATTTGTACAGAATATCATAAATGAGCCCACATCTAACAATTAACAAAGAACAGTAAGAAACACTTCCAGGCAGTAAAAAGTGCAAGTCATATACTTTCAAAACCTAGTGACAGTGTTAGCCAACAGTAGTCAATGTTCAATGTAGCACATCGAGAAATGAAGATTCAGCTAAACTACATTTACATACAACCCAAACATAGGCTACAGTGTGCAGATGCCGCTCTAGAAAACAATTAAGTTACAATCAAAATGCTAAGAACATCCAATCTAGGAACCTAAAAGATCAGAAACTCTTAAAAATTTGAAAGCTGAGCTCCTACTAAGTACTTACCTCAGCACATTTTTTGGGGAGCACTAAGCGCCCTATCCGACCAGCATCACTCGCACTTAGCATCTTCTCAAATAAAGGTGTAATTACCGTGTTTGAGCTAGATGTAATTAAGTCAAAACAAGATGCTTAACTGCAGGAGTCAGCTTGACAACTCAAGCATCTAAAAATTATTTATGCATTAACAATCTCTGATAATTAAATGTTTCTTTGAGAAAGTTTTTGTCATGTCTGCATAAAAGGAAAAGTTTCGACCCAAGAACAAAGTCCAAAACTAAAGCAATGTCAAAGGTGTCACAAAAACTTATCGAGATTTTTCCATCATAAGGATACTCTCCAGATATCTGTTGCAACTCCTGATCAGTTATTCGGGGCCAATAACGAGGAAGCAACTGACTCCGTGCTCGTACCTCTGGTCTGGCCCGTCCATTGCGTGGTTGACCCTCAGACAAATCTGCTGGATTGTGACCACATGGTTGTTTCTCAGATGGTGTTGGCTGGGTTGTCCGTTGAATGAGAGTGCCAGATACTTTAGTATGATTCTTGCTTTCATTTTCCAATGCAGAAGCTGTAGCTACACTGAAATCTGAAGTAGATGGGTAGCCAGTTTGTGGGGAAGCATTCGAAAAAGGAAAAGATTGCTCCTTACCCATGGCTCCTGCAACAAAGAATTACATCGGTGGACATAACGTTAATTTCCATGTATCTGTGTGCTACGTAATTCAAGTGCATCTCTGAGCAGTGAAAACAATTACCAGAAGTGTCACTCCCAAATTCTGAAGAACAAATCCTCAGGCTCCCATTCATCAGCCGTTCAAAAGATTCCTCCTCCTTTTTGTTCTCCAAAGAGGAAGATAATCTTTCATTATGCTGAAGCCTATCAACCCCACCTGATACATCAAATTCAATTGGCACAGAAGCCCTTGGTTGCAACTCAGATTGGATAGCAGAACCATTGAACAAACTAGGAGCTTGACGCCAAGGTACGGGACCTGAACCGGCTATCGGACTCCAATTTTTGACAGATATATCTTTAATTCTTTCAGGCTGTAGAGGAAGGAACAATGAAGGCGGAGGCCAAGCTGGATTGGGTGTCTACAAAGATAGATAACAAGGAAGAGAATGAGAACCACAAAACAATATCTTAGACAGAGGATACAAAAGAAACACTGATTATGGTTTAAACATTCAAGTTGTGGATAGTATGGCATTACTGAATTTTCAAAATTATTAATTTAAACCAGTTTCTAAACTATATAATTAGAGGAAAATCAGACAAAACACAATCAGATGAAGAGGTTACTTTTTCAAATGCTTAAACTTGCACAAGCTTAGAGATCCTAAGGTGTTACAAGATATAGCAGAAAAAGATACTACAAAATAAATTATTGGCCAAAATTTCGTGCCAAGCTAGCTATTTTACTGATAAAAATCACAAGTGCTTATTGCCATGGACTAATTTTTATACAGGGGAGCTGTTTACACTACTAAGCTCATTACACCTGTCTAAAGATAAGCAGTGTTCAAGTTTTGAATTGGTAAACTGGCAGTACATAGACGCTCAATGAGCATGATACAACTGTCTAAATGATAGATATGTTCAAGTGATAAATTGGTGAAAGGATGGTGAATATAATTAGCTCATGAAATCTGTCTAAAACATAGACAATAAATCCAATTTTTAGGATTTCCTTCATTAAATCTAAGCTGTCTATGCCCTTATCAAATGGTTGCCACCATACTTCCTAAATGCTTAAAAGAGTGCAAAGGAAGCTATGGGAAGTAATAAATGACAGACAAGAAATGTGGAATTCAGAAACCATCAAATGTTCTCTCTAAGACATAGACAACAAATCCTATTTTTAGGATTTACTTCATTACATTCCAGCTGTGCATGCCCTGTCAAATGGTTGCCACTAAGACTTCATAAATGCTTAAAAGAGTGCAAAGGAAGCTATGGGAAGTAATAAATGACAGACAAGGAATTGTCGAATTCAGAAACCATCAAATGGAACAAATGACTCTTACCAAGATGAAACTTTTCCGCGCACAGGTTATGCACTCAATTCCCCCAGCATCCAGCAGGACAAACATATGGAAAGAGACTATGCATCCACAATGTATTTGCTGCATTTGATAATTTAAGGATTTAGAACCCCGTTCAAGAACAAGGATGGAGCTTTCAAATTTGAAAACAAACCAAGTCACCATTAGTGAGGCAGAGATCAACAAAAGTTACTTAGCCACAGGATCTTGTGGTTATTTCACTGAACCTAAATTCAAACCCTGGAAAACCAATGAATATCTGGCTCACCTTCCCACAAGATTCACAACATCTCCAGCCAGAAGCATCAAGATGAAAAGATTCACAGAATTTTCCATCCTCATAAGCAGAACTACAATCAAATATAACTCTTGTCAGGTTCAAGGTATCTATAGAAACAACTTTAAGGTATATGAAGGGATTTTCAAGAGAAATAACTGAAGCACAAAAAAGTATTTAAGAATGATCTCCAAATTGCACGATTGAAGATTGTAAAGTCCCTTATACATTCAGCGTGACATTGGTTTTAAATTCTCTTCATAGGTGGGAAGTCCAAGAATTTTCATATGTGCAGCCATGTACAAGTCTAACGAGTATCTGAACCCATGCATGAAACCACCATAATCCACACAAGCGAACATATAGCACCATTTCCTATACAAATGTTATTTGTGCACCCAAAAAAAGCTTCTTGCACACCCAACTATGCATTTGGCCTACTGTACATGCTTGTCAAACAATCAGCGAAATACCCTTCAAAAAACTGTACCCATTAAATTAAGAAATGTGTCCAACAAAAGCCCCAGAATCCGTTGTCCTAAGGTATGATTCTTTACGCCCCACATATAAAAAATGTAATGTATCTTGCAACCAGTTTAGCACCTCACGTTTCAGAAAGGAAACGTTAATTGCCTTCCCTTCAAAAGCCCAACCCATACTTTTTCCTCAACGTTTACGCTATAAAGAAAAGACAGGCATACTCCAATATCTGTTTGCTCCCTTTTCCGGATATGTACATTTAAATCAACCAACAACTAAGCAAGATGACAGCAAGTCTCATAATGGCAAGAATACATGACCATGGAATAATAATAATAATAAGTAGCTTGTACTGTCAACACAATTTTTACCCCAAAGATGAAATCTAAATAACCAGAGGATTTAATTGATTACAATCTGTATATTATAGACAGCAACTATTTTAACCAACATCCTGCTGAAAAAACAAAATATACAGATAGATGTTATAGTAATTCCAACAACAGATCCTAGAAGCTAAAAGGTAGAATGGCAGCAAAAGAAATTAAATAAGACAATTACTAAAGAACTACATAAAGATCTCAAAACTTGCAACTGGCAAATTCAACTTTGTTCACAAATTAAATAAACTGATACAGTTATCCCAACCTATTCACACAACAGCAAACAAAAATCTATTGTTTCCTTGACTAAACCACAACAAAAATGTCATGTGATAGGAATAGTATTGCCACTTAGTGCCGCTTTAAACCAGAGCGGTTGTGCAACTCCAAGAGCTGCTCTAAAGATGCCAAAGACCACCTATCATCTAACTGAGCAAAGACTTTCTGATTAACGGAGTCAATGATAATGTTAATGTTACCAAAACCATATATTTGATGACCATCTTGCATTCTTCCTGGTTTTGGCTTAAAGAGCAAACCATTCTGCTGCGCATGCACTTCAATAACTTCTTTCAAACTCATCTCAAGTCCACTACTTCCTTGCAGCTGAGAAGCTCTTTCTTGAGCCTGAGCTGCAGCTTTCTCAAACTGCCTTTGCTCACGCACTCTAAGGTAGGATATGTTCTCTCTCAAACCAGGTTGAACCACTTCCATACCTTCAGCAGCTTTGTTCATCATGTCAAGGCCAACACTCAGTCTATGACGAACATGCTCATTAGCTAAAAGTTCAGGTGGAAGTAGATCCTTCCAGCCTAAGTACCACTTAGTCACTTCCTCAAAATTTGGACTGGAACATAACCAGTGATACAATACTTCTTGCCACTTGTTGAAAAAAATATCCATTATGTGAATCATGTGATGGATGGGAATAGTCGTTGCCCAAATTCGAACCCAATAGAACTGATCAAGATTTTGATTTGCTGGGTTTATTTGGAACTCATGCATGACAGTCAACAATTTGGGAATTATATGCCGAACCATTAATTTTTCCCAACTGACTGAATCAAACACAGTCTTCCAAGGTGAAAGAATGTAGTATGCTGACATATCACTGGGATGCCAAGCATGCAAAACGCTTTCCAATCTATCACGAATTGTGTGGTAGCAGGCCTCTAATCTGTGTCCCAATAACGGAAGCCATGGATGAACCCAAGAATGGATAGGAATGGTTTCTCGACGTGGATCCCAAGAGTCCACAGCAGCTGATAATTTTGGCATGACAATTATGTCCAGAATTGTCTGAACAACAGGAATTGGCAGCAATTTTTCCCAAGTATCCAGAAATCGAAGCATTGGCTCAGGATCTCTTGCCTGCCAAGTATTGGTGCCAGATATTCTAACAGCAGGAAACACAACTTCCATAATCAGTTGCGTGTAAGGAGATGAACTGTCAGAGAAATTTAAAGAGTCTTCTTGCAAAAGGGACTTCCATTGGGATACTATTTCTTGCCCATGTGTTGGATTCTGAAGAGGGTCCCAATCCTGAAATACTCTGATAAACAAGGGCAGGGCATATGAACATGCAATGCACGATAAATTGCAAAGTTTATATTCTTCTCTATGTCGTTTCTGCATGTCCACAAATAACTTAGCCAAAGAATCTAGACTCAGTGTTCCCAAAGAGCTCTGCTCCCCTATCTGCTCCAATATAGTAAGTATATCTCCCATGTTATCAAGCTGCTGCTTAGGTCTTGCATGCTTGGTTTTGAGTTTCCTCTCTTGCTGCAAACTTACAACTGTCTCCCTCTCATTTCTTAAGTCTCGATCAATCTTCTGTATATCTAATTCAGCTAAATCCACAATCAGTTTAATATTGTGCTGAAGCTCAGGCATTGGTACATCATTCTCTCTTGCTTTCTCCTCAGCATTTAGATTTTCCAAGTTGGTCAGGACACGAACCTGAGGCCCCCTCATGTCAAAAACTTTCTGCACAACTTCAAGGCTCTGCTCTTGCTTCTTGGCCAGCAACTCCTCAGCTGTAACATAAATCTTCTTCTTAATCTGGGCTTGCTTGGACCAGAGCTTCTCTTTTGACTGAACCTCACCAGGCTGAACAGGAGGAGTCACAAGCTTCTCTTCTAATTCCTTCAGTGCTCGCAGATTAGTCTCTTTGTAGTCATTAAAACCCATCCCCATATTCTTTGGTCGCAATTTAGCCTCAATTGGAGCCAAAATACCTTGTTCATTTTTGCCCAAACCCCCTCCTTTGTAACCCATCTTCTCCAACAATTTCATCCCAATACCCTTCGTATGCTTCTCAAAGGAACCCACATCGCCTGGCTCGGGTTCTTTCCTCCCCAATCGAGAAGACTTTTTAGCTAACATTGACTTCTCCTTTTCCCTCTCACGTCTCAACCGAGCTCCTTCTTTGATCTTTTTCCCAAATGTACTAGGTAAAAAGTCATCCTCATCATTTTTACCACCATCCTCCATTAACATAGTCATTTCCTTTGATGCAGAAGAACTTGCACCAAAACCAAGCCCAGCTGACACTGGATGACCGTCCCCCTCATAATCTAACTTCTCCTCTTCTAAATTTCGATCAATTTCCTGATTGGGCATAACGGTACCAGTAGACACAAAGCTGACAGGCTTACTAAAATCAGGTTTCGAGGAGAGTCCTTTATCCTTCCTCCTCTTTCTCGAAGACCCTAAACCCCCGTAATCATCAGAATCACTATCCCCAGAAGCAAAAACACCATACAAAACATCATCTTTTGTCTGTGTGCGCTTGTCTCTACGCTTTTTATAGTAAAACTCTCCACCAATCCATTGCCCATCCTCAAAATCATTCTCCATCCCAAACTTCTCCATTTCTTGATAATCATCCATTTTTCCTTTTTATTTTTCCTTCAGCCAGAAAATAAATAAACAAAAATCCAGAATTAAAAAATCAAACCCAAATACAAATTTAAAACACAAAAAACTGAAACGAGTTGGACTAGGGATCGGGGTAAAAGGCAAAAGGCGCAGAATTAAAGAAAACAAAAGGCAGTAGAAAAATCCCAAATTTTGCTCTTGAAAAACTCTCAAATCTCCACAAATTAAAAGCAATATCAAATAAAACAACAAATAACTAGGTTATATTAACTCTATTACCTCAACAAATTGCCTTCTTAACCTCGAGAGGTCTTTGCTACCGGCGAGAAGCTTTGCGTCGCTACCTGAGAGGAGCGGCGATCCAAACACTATCTGTACAAATATAGGCAGAAGCTAAGAAGCTGAGCAGAATTGCTTTCGGATATAGTAAATGGGCTATGGGCGTGGGCGTGGGCATGGGCATGGGCATGGGCTACTGCTGTAGACTGAACTTAAAGTCTTATCTTATTCTAAGTTTATGAATCCAAATTAATGTCATCCATGATCTTGGCAAAGAAAGTAATTGACTTCCACCAGGATAAGACTAGCAACAAAAGTAGCCACAGAAAACTCATATAAAGCTCAATATGAATTAACCAAGTTACATTTTATTATTAGATGTGGCAGGACCTAGGAAATAGCTTATTAGCGAGAATCGGCAAATTAAGGGTCTAGTCCTACTGTCCTAGCTGACATGAACCAGCAAGGCTAAGAAATGCTTGAGCATTGGCCAGCAAAATTCCATTTTCTTAGCATCACTCAAAATTTTGAAACTAGCAAGCAAGTTTAGGGATGAGGATTCAGTACGTACCTATGATGATACATATAGTTTTTTTTCCAGAAAACACGGGGGTAAGAAAATAAAATACCTGAAAGAGGAAAAAAATAAAATCCCTCAAATGCAATGGGTGACCGGTGAGCCGAGCTGATCTGAGCAAGCGACGCGGTGACCACTAGTCCCAACTCCCAAATCCCAATTGAGCCCCGAGATTGGACGAAGATAATGAGAAGATCGGAGATGAACGAACCGTAAACGACTAGGCGTAGAGGTGGAGTCGTGGAGATGAGCGAGCGACGGCGGTGAGCGGCAGGCGGCAGAGCAGAAGTAGAGGCGACAGCCGGCAGAGCAGACGTAACGTAGGGTTTTTTTTTGGGATAATATCAGAAACCTCTCCTGAGGTTTCTCTTAATATCACCTAGTACCCCTAAACTTTTAAAAATATCACTTACCTCCCTTACTTTTGTTATTTGCATAACAAAATTTATTAAAATCCCAAACTACCCTTCTGCTCATATTGCTCATTTTGAAAATATCCTAACCGCTTTGTTTGTTAAAAAAAAAATCACCACCTAAAAACAATTTCTACTCGTACCACTATATCACAAATCTATAATTCATAAAAATAAAAATTTTAAAAATAAAAAAATTGTAAAGAAATATACTAGTACCAATTAATTTATATATTTAAAACTAATTCATTATGAGCCATTTTTTTGCCTAATATCTTCACAACTCGTGACCCAAATCTTTAAATTGTACTAATTCATTATAATTAAATTGTACTAATTCATTATAAAAGTCAACTCAAAACAAACAAAAAAGCATACATTCATATTCCATATTATCACAATTAGAAAAAAATAAAATTTAATTTATTACAATTTATAAGTAAAAAATTGCACAGCCATACAAAAAAAAAGAATAAAAAAGAATTTGGGATAAACAGAAAAAGAAAAAAGTGACTTTTGACATCCATTTATTTGATATGTAAATCATGTACCAAGTGAAGGTTAATATAGTCAATTTACAATTGTTAAGGGAGGTGAGTGATATTTTTAAAACTACAGGGGTGCTAGGTGATATTACGAGAAATCTCAGGGGAGGTTTTTGATATTATCCCTTTTTTTTTTTGGTCAGTGAATGAGTGAATTGGGAATTTGGATTGGGAATTTACGATCTTTGTTAAATTTGTACTTTGCAATTTGCATATTAGACCTCTAACTTATTGTACATTAATTATATTCCTCAATAGTAAAATTTTTATTCTTGATTTTAACCCCAAAATTATTCACAATTTAACACATTAATCCTGTTTCTACCTATTTGAAAACTTAATTCAAGTCCATTTGATCATATATACCTATTTATATGACTTGAATCCTTGTTCAATGATGTAAGAGACATAAATAAAAAAGTGATTAATTCAAATCAAAACGAAACTCACTCATATTATAGATATAATTTACAATAACAAGTGATGAGTGCTACTGGTTATAACTTATAATTTTAACTTACAATCTAAAAGTACAAACATATGAGTAATATTTCACACTTCAAAGTGATTTGAATTCTCAATTATCGATTTAAGGAACAAATACAAAGTTGAATTCTCAATTATCGATTTAAGGAACAAATACAAAGTTGAATTCTCAATGTTACTACTTAATAATTAGTAATAAGTGATAGTTGTTATAACTAACAATCTCTACAAAGTACAATTGTACAAATATAGGATGTACAATGAATCAGTGATTAGTTATTTAGTGACATCTCATCTAACTTAATCACTTATAATTTACAAATTACTTAATGCATTACATTTATATATTGTTTTATTTCTTATATAGTTTAAAACTTTAAATGCTTAATTTTTATGTATAAAATGATTAAGTATTTCCCTTTTATTAAAATCATACTATGTATTATCTAATTCTAATAGATAATATGTTCAGTTTTTATGTATGAAAGGATTAAGATATTACTATCATTTTATTAAAGTCATACTATGTATTATTTAATTCTAATAGTGATTTTTACAAATACTAAAATAGAATCATAGAAATATAGAGTAACATCACTAGTTCAATATATTGTAAATAATTATATATTATTATTTATTTATTTGTATACATCTATACTAACATAATAATACATATATAGTATATACCAGAACTAGGATAGTATATATATATATATATATATATATATATATATATATATAATATGATTTTCAAATTTAATACTGAATTTTACCCTATACCCGATTTCGTTAATTCTAATTCTGGAATGCAACCAAATTCAAAATCTCAAAACCTATATTATACCATATTCGAATTTACTGATTTTGGTTCGCACCGATTTGATACCGAATTACCAAATAATCGGATTCAAATTATCAAATTTAATTTGAAATCGGTTCTCAATTCGGTGCGAACCGGTTATGCACACCCCTAGTAGGGGCCGTAGGGGCTGTCTATTTTTGGCAGGGGGCCGCAATTCTGTTCTATCAAGTACAGTGGACACGGCTGGTTGGATCAGCAACTAGCAATGGCATAGCTACGAAGCACCTTCACCTTAATAGCTGTGGTTAACTAGGGATTGGGTCCCCGGGGATTTTAATAGTTTGTCCCTTTTTTGTTAACCTATCCACAATTGTACTATGGTTTCTGGATTTCTAGCTTCCATTATCTTTGGGATTAAGATGTAATTATTATAAATAACTTCTCTGCTAAGTTGATTAACTCGCTTCCAACGGCCGTCCCTTAACACTGAGTCGATCTCAATAGTTAGCTCCTCTATTAGGTTCAAATTTTGATCCCAATAATTGAAACTAAGAAGGGTATGTGAAGAGATAAGAGGATGACCCAAAAAAAAAAGAGTATATATTCATTGTGATCTAAATGTTTAGCGTGGCAAATATATGCTCATCTTTTTTTCTTTTTTCTTTTTTGTACTAAAATGTTTGGATAAATTCAGTTCCAATTATCACTAGGGCAATGCCGAGAATCTATTTTCATGTAAAACTTCACTAGAGTTTTTCTGAAGTTTAAAGGTTGTTCTTAAAGGTGGAGTGTAAAACTTCATTAGAGTTTTTCCAAAGTTTAAAGGTTGTTCTCAAAGGTAGAGTAGATTAAGTTAATCATTTGTAAATTGTCAACATTTGATAGATGACAAGTGGACAAACTTTTAGCTCTATTGCTGGAATTTTCTACTCTAACCATGCATACTACCTTAGACATCATTCTCGCCCAGATTTTGTGAGTAAAATCTTAGACGTTAGTCACTCGAAAATCACTTCTGACTTTTTTGAGTTTTGACGAAATCAGTGGTTAGTAATTTTTCATTAACTATGACGTGCAGGCCTTCAGCATTTGGTGACACCAAACTTCATTCTTCAATAAAGGGTCAAATACGTAGTATTTAAGAACAAATGCTTCACTAAAGCAACCTAATTAGGCAGGTAAAAAGGAAACCTTATCCAAAGGGGAAAAAGAGCAATCTGATTTTCTTGAAAAGCATTCACTCCTAAATCCCAATCTTCTCTTTGTTGACACGTAATTTTGGCTGACGTTATATATTTACAACCTAAATGGGGAATCTTTTCCAACAAACAAATTGATATATTTTAACTGGTTTAGTTGGAGCTTGGAAGAGCCATACACTTTTCATAACAAAGGAGTTTTGAGGAGCGGTTAAATCAGTTAAAAACACAAATATTTTATTCAAAAACTTCCAATATTCAAATGAAAAATTAATCGTTGCTCACCTACACCTTGCTTTGGTGAGTCTAGTACGCCAGTAGTACGAAAGAAATTGGCACAATTCCGTAACTGGCGCAGGTAGATTTCTTCTTTGTGAACATAAAAAGATGCCAACTCACTGAGTAGCAGTTGAATACTTAATTTGAAAGTTTGATCAATCGGAATCATAAATGACTATGTTGACTCTATCTTAGATTAAATTCTGATTCCAGTTCTAAAGTAGTTTTTATTTCCCTTTCATCATCAGATAATAAGCATTTAATTATTTTATCCAAGACTTCTGGTACTACGTTGCATCAGTGACTAGTTTAAAATAAAATGTGTGAATCTCGTTTTTGCACCTCAATTGTTCTTACTAACATGAATTCTTTGGTAGGTCATGTCTTTATCTTGGTAGAAGTCATACAACATCTAATTTATATTAGATTCTGTTGAAATATCCCAATGTACTTCAAATATTCATCTTACACAAGAAAAGTGAATTTACAGGCAACATACCCCATTGGACAGGGCCAACACAAGTTGGCTCGATTGGTAAGTACAGTCTACTGCCTTACAATAAATTATATGTTCGAATTTCACTGCTGATGTTAGAGTTGTGTTGGTGGACAATCAATAAGAACTCTGTAAGTAACTTATGATTGCAAGGGTGTGGGACTAGATCACTGGAGTAAAGCCTCAACTTTTGTTGAAGTGGCACCTCGGCCTACCCAAGACCTTGTAAGACTAACGCACCAGGAATTTATCCATGTCTCCCCCCTACAATTCACCAGGTAGTATAAATATGCTTACATCATTCCATTTTAGGTAACATGAACTGAATATTTAAAATTATGTTCTTTGAATTTAGACTCTAACTTAAGTATCGGATCTGACCCCGAGGGACCGAGCCCCGCCTCTGATCTCCTTCCTTCTATTGTAGTGTAGGTGTATCGTTCAGCCCGTTTCTCGAGGCCTACCTCAGCAATCACAGAGGGCATAACTTGTCTCGTAATGATAATAGGAGTAGAACCGCCTAAACCTTTTTTTTACCAAAAAAAACACACATAAAGAGAGAGAGAGAGAGAGAACCCAATTGGACAGGAGGATCGAATATTCAAAATAAGATTTTCGGAGATCCTTTCGCAAGTAGTAGTATGAAGTTTGAGCTTTCCACTGTGAGTGACTTGTAAAGTATGCAAGCAAGTTCGTCTATTCTCTCCTTTTGCTTTCCCATGTTCTGTATGTAAATACCTACGCGTTATTGACTAGTTCATACAGTGGCAGGATATTCCAGTATGCTTCACAAGCAAAAGAACAGAATCTTGGGCCTATGATCGAGAATATTCAACAGAAATGATTGCAATAATCCATATGTGCAAAAGCCATTTAACGGGAAATTCTGCTGTGCGAAATTTTACAAATGCATGTTAAAGTTATAATTTATTATAGTCAAAAAGATGCTTTAACTATGACCAAAAATAATCAATCAGAAAAACTAAAGCTAAAAAATAAAGTAGTTAAGATTCTCACGGAAAAATTGCAATGAGTGAAGTCATTTTTCCATGCGAAATTGATTCAGACAACCTAACTTTTTTTGCACTATAGAAGTGCCCATGCAAATGCATAGACACATAGATAGAAACACTAGATGGATAATTAAGGAGCCGTTTGGTTCGAATTCCATTATCACTATCACTATTGGTATCATAAAGTAGTCAATGATAATGGGTTTTGATGAAAACCCACAGTGTGTTTGTTAATATGGAATGGATTTTATAATTCATTATTTTCCTTTTTCATTGTTTCTTTTTTTTCTTTTCTTTTTCTTTCCATTTGCTGACACAGTAGCATTTTATTTTCTTATTTTTGCATTTAATGAGAATAAAAGAGTAATTAAGATAATTTAAAAAGAATAAAATGGGCAATTAAGATGATTCCCTAATAACAGGTGGTTAATCAAAAAAACCCATAGAAGAGACCTATCATTCCCATTAATTTATTCCCATTAACCCTTACCAAACATTTTATATGGGTATAATTGAATTTGAAACCCATAGTAGGGGTTGAAACCTATTTATCAAACAACTTTAAATAAATAAGTCATATTTAAGTGTTAGTTAATGGATTTGTTTTGTGGAGTCTTTGCCTTTTTTGGCTCCCACCACCGTCCATTATCTGAGCTTCAAAATGGAAGAAAGACCATAAGTCGATGGAAATGGCATGCCCATGCGCACGCTCCACCAATTTCAGCACTCCTGTAGAGTAAGGCTTAAGGTTTCTCTCCAGAAGGGAATTTCGTTTTAGTGGTTAAAAAGCAAGCAAACGTTCGTCTGTTATTCTTTCTTTCATTTATTTATTCATTCTTTATTTCTTTTCTTTTCTTTATTACACTGCTAGTTCCATATTGGAGGACAGAGCCACACAAAATAAATTACTATTGCCCAGAATGAAAATTTCAAAGGGAAATCTCTACACCGATGTCAAGAATGCTTTGAGATTTCTGCTCTGATGTTAATTTCTCGTGCATCTTTCTAGTTGAAGCTGTGTGTATTCGAACAAAACAGACTTTCAAGCAGTCGTTCTTCGTACGAGTAATAAATTGATTATCAGAGGATTAACTCCTTGATCATACATACTTCAAGTTGAAAAGGGACTGAGTATAATTGTGTTTTACGCGATTCTGTTCAATCATTGTACATATTTAAAATTTTTATATACAAATATATCACAATGTTATACTGAATAATGAATATATATATATATATATATATATCAAATATTTTATCTATATATATCACTTTTACTCTAAATATAATCATGTAATCTAATTATACACCAAAAAATATATTAAAAAAAGTATAATAATCCAATCGAACCGTACCAGATCCCAACCGACTAAACCCTCTCTCCTTCAAGCTTAGACTCGACTTCCTTACTCACCAGTTCTTAAAGAGTCGTTGCACCATTTTCTCCTCTCAGTGGGAAACGAGTGCCCGACATGCGAACTCGTGGACGTGATACATTAATCATTAAGCAAGAAATGATAGTGTACCAAATGCTTTAGAATTTTTACATGCCTCAATTTTAGAAATTTATACGTGATGTTCGTCGGGCCGGGACCGGAGCCAATGCTCATGTTATTCTCAGTAGGTCCTTTGAAATGTGAACATGTTGAGATGGGGCTTCCTTAAATTAATATATTGTCATCCAAATTCTAAGTCAAGGTCAAGATGTCATACGCTTACTACCAACTAAAGCTATGGCTTTCTTTTAAATGAGTCATTGAATGCCTTTTGTGTAAAGAGTGAAACATGCCAAGATTGCGATTTAATTTTGTCTTCATGTTTGTTGGATTTTTTATTTAAGTGTTTTTCTAATGAGTGTTTAACAGATACGTATTAACAGTACATCTAAATTTTACTTGACCTACTATGCATATGCACACATTAACAATTGCTACTGAATTTTTTTATTTAAAGGTTTTTCTAATGGGTATTTAATAGATTTTGTTAATACTACACTTAAATTTCATTTGACGTACTATGTATATACGCACATTAACAATTAATATCTACCTTTACATTTGTACATTTTTCACAATTAATTCTATTTTTTTTAAATCTAACACCTGAATACATCGTAATGAGTACACAATTACCACCTATTATTAGACAAACCATTGATTTAATGGCACAATCTCCACCACTCGGACAGTATTTGGTTCATGAGTACGCTAGCTATCCAGTGACACGATTCCTAGATTTCAATAACTGATAGTCAAAACTCAAAACTGCTGCCTTGGCTATATTTTCGGTACTAGAGGGAATAGCAGATAATCTACGGGAATTTAGCTAGTAGGTAGGATTGACTGAAAAAGATGTGCTAGAGCTGTCATCTTGTCAAAAACAAACATTTCTCTCTTATTGAGAGCTTCTCTCTCTAGATTCAAAATCTAGAGCTTCGTCTCCCCATTGTGTGAGCTTCCTTTTGTTTGCTTTCATGGCCCAGAACACATTTATTCTTCGCTTTAATCCCAACCAGTTTCAGGAAACCAACTCATCGCATTTCATCTCAGCATTAAATTAAAATTTGAAGAGCACTGCATTTATAGATCTTCGTATAGGCTTCTGAACCTTTCCCTCTAACCCAGTAGCAAAGCGCTCTCCTTTCTCCCTTAGCGAGACCTCTCATCTTATCTACCTTCTGAACCCAAATCACACCACACCCAGACAATACCCACCAAACTAAAGTATCAACCTTAGCCATCCACCTCCCGGTACTCTTAAGATTAGTAGGTTCCAGACCAGCTTTCGCCTTCAAACCGAAATCTTCCCCCCATCCCAGTAGCTGAGATACCTCTTCACCACCCTTGTAACCACTGTCGATCCAGAGCCCAGTAGCCTCTAGCAGTAAACTTTTCTTCACTTTCACCTTCTAGCTAATTTTTCTCTCTCTCTTGCAGATCTGGAGCAGATCCTTTCAGCTGAGGAAGTAAGGTCCGGGAATTCCACTTAAATCTTTGACTACCATGGCAGAGGAACTAGTAACCATTCTTCAGAGGTTTGCTCTGTCTGACAAGGAATGCAGCGAAATTATAGTAGCTGAGGATGATTGCAAGAAAGGTTTGGAGGAGTGCAAACTAAGTCTTTGTGGAAAAATCTTGGGAAGGAAAGTCGCAAATATCACAGGAATAAGGAACGTAACAAACCAGTTGTGGGAATATCCCAAGAAACTTGAGGTAATTGAGCTTGGACCTAATCTTTTTCAGTTTAACTTCAGGGAAATGGAAGATTTGCTCAGAGTTATGGACAGATGCCCGTATCTAGTTGATAACCAGATCCTTAATTTAAGAAGGTGGGAGGTAGGAATAGACAAAAATCCCTCAGCTTTTGTCCATACTCCGATCTGGATACAGGTTTGGGGTTTACCCGTACACTGTGTCACCAAGGAAATCGGCAAGAAAATTGGGAGTGTCTTTGAAGAGGTAATGGATATACTACTCCCGCATGGAGGCAGCAAAGAAGGGAAGCACCTGAAGCGACTCTGTTAGATTAACACAAATCAACCACTCCTGAGGGGAGCCACAGTTAATATTGGTGGAAGGGTGCAATGGATTGAGTTCAGATACGAGCGAGCTCCGGATTTCTGTTATAACTGCGGGAGGATTGGCCATAATAAAAAATTCTGCAAACTGGAAAGAGATGGAATTGTGAAAGATAAGAAGGAGCAATATGGAGCATGGATGCGAGCACAGGGCAACAAAACCTCACCCCAGAAAGCAAAGCAAGCAAAGGCAAGAACACAAGAGAAAAACCAGAAAAGGGAACAAGCAGCTGCAAGTGATAGAAACAAAGCAGATAAAAGTCAACCATCAACATCTGACAAGGCAAAAGAAAACACAATAAGTGAAGAATTCAGACTAAAGCTGCGGAATCACAATGAGCTGCAAACAGCTATGGATGAGGATTTTACCTGTACTGGAAAGCTGGAAACTGAAGACAGGTCTTTGATGGAGCAGAGATCACTTTTGGAAGAAAGCGAACTGAAATAGCCACACATGGAAACACTGCCTTTCCTGGTAAGAGAAACGGAACAATCGGAACCCACCCTACAAATAGGAACAAATCAGGCAGACAATGAGGACAGGATTGAAGCTCCAAAGATGGATATGGATACTCCGGACAAACTGGGACATATAATGGATGAATGCACTGAGAAGACTAAACCTCTGATCAGGCGGAGGAAAACTCAATCACAAGGTCAAAGAAGCAAGGACTTTGAACCACTAAGGACTGCTCTTGCCCCGGTGGACCTGAACATTGGTCGAAGTGATTACAAAGCAAAAAGGAAAATGTGTGAACATGTGGACTTGCAGTGGGAAAAGATGGACCAAGCGTATGAGAAGAAGCTGAAAACAGAAGCTGTAACTATTCCAACGTCTCAACTAATGGTGGAGGGAACCAACCAAAATTGGTTCCCCAAAACTCAATGAGAGTCCTGGCGTGGAATTGCCGAGGTGTGGGGAGCACCTTGACAATTCCCCAACTCAAGGAGTCCATTAGACTCCACTCTCCGGATGTGATCTTCTTATGTGAAACTATGAATAAAGGATATGTGTTAGAAAGGCTCAAAAAAAGAATCCGGTATGATCATGTGGTTTTTGTTGACCCCACAGGTAAATCGGGAGGGCTAGCAGTTTTTTGGAAAGACAATCAGAAATTTGACAAAATTCTCTTCTCTGAATGCTCGATTGAGATCAAGATAATGGACCAAATTACTGGAGTTAGCTGGTGGTGCATTTGCATCTATGGGAATATGAACAGTAAGAAAAGAAGGGAACAATGGAACATGTTAACGAGCAGAAGAAGACTCTGGGGGAATCATTATGTGTGTATAGGTGATTTTAATGAGCTGATATCCAATGAGGAGAAACAGGGAGGCAGCCAAAAGCAATCTTGGAGCTTCAGGAACTTCAAAGATTTCATCAAAGCAAATGACTTGGTTGACCTTGGCTTTGAGGGGCCACACTGGACCTGGTCTGGGCATAGAGGAGATGGAATAGAAGTCAAAGAAAGACTCGACAGGGCTTTAAGTTCAGCGAGCTGGCTACAAATCTATCAAGACGTCAAGCTTAGTCATCTCGAAATAGAAGCCTCGGACCACTGCATGCTTCTGCTTGACTCAACTGCAAGCGATAGACATAGATTCAAGAGACGGTTCCAATTTGATCAGCGTTGGGCCGAATATCCGGAGGTCCAGCCAGTTATTAAGAAAGCCTGGGAAACAGAACAGCGAGGCAATAGAATGTTCCAAATGTCGAAAAGAATCAAGGAGTGCAGGGGAGCTCTCAGAAGTTGGAGTAAGCACCTGGTTCTAAACGCAAAGAAAGAAATTTAGAGCTTGAAAGGAAAGCTGAAGGATGTGCAACAGTCAAACTCCCAAGACAAATCAAAAGAAATCCATAGCCTTAAAAAACAACTGCATGGAGCATACTTGAGAGAGGAGAAATATTGGAGTCAAAAAGCAAGGGTGAAATGGTTAAAGGAGGGGGACAAAAACACTGCCTTTTTTCATGCAAGCACAGCCATTCGAAGGAGGAGGAATAAAATCAAGGCAATTAAGAACCTGCATGGACAAGTGGTGCAAATGAGGTCCAATCACCCAAGCAGGAGGAATACTACAAAGAGCTTTTCACTTCTAGCAATCCAGAAGGGTACGATGAGATTATAAGTGGAATCCTGAGGTCCATTACGGAATCAATGAATAGAGGTCTGACCAGATTTGTTAGTGCAGATGAGATAAAAAGAGCTCTCTTCTCAATGCACCCAAATAAAGCCCCCGGACCCGATGGTACGTCACCTTTTTTCTTTCAAAAATATTGGAATATTGTTGCTAGACACATCATTGAATTTGTCAAATACTTTTTCCAGAATTCTTGCATGCCTAAAGCCACTAACGAAACTATTGTGACTCTAATCCCCAAAGTCGATTCCCCCTCTAAGATCAAACACTTCAGGCCTATCAGTTTATGCAATGTTGTTTACAAGATCATATCTAAAATCCTTGCAAATAGGCTAAAAAGAGTCCTAAGTCACTGCATAAATCCTACTCAATCAGCTTTTGTACCAGGGCGTCAAATGTTGGATAATATCATCATTGCACATGAATGCATAAGTTTCTTAAACAACAAGAGAAAAGGAAAAGATAGATTCATAGCCCTCAAGTTAGATATGTCTAAGGCCTTTGATCGAGTTGAGTGGCCTCTCTTAGCTGAAATGATGAACAAGATGGGTTTCTGCCCTCTTTGGATCAAATGGATAATTAAATGCCTGAGCTCGGTTTCCTACACTTTCAATATTAATGGTGAAAAAAGGGGTATATTATCCCTTCTAGGGGGATTAGGCAAGGCGACCCCCTCTCCCCATACCTATTTCTTATATGCTCTGAAGGACTTTCTAGTCTTCTTAACTCGGCTTTGAGAAATAAAGAAATTTCAGGTTTGAAGTTATCCAGAAATGGACCAACCTTGACCCACCTATTGTTTGCGGATGACTCTCTCCTTTTCTGCAAAGCTAAAGGCAATGAAGTAATGGCAGTTAAAAGGATCCTGGAAAAATATGAAAAAGCCTCAAGACAAGAGATCAACTTGGAAAAGTCAACCGCTTTCATCAGCAAAAACACTCAGTTGATCGACAATGAACAAATCAAGTTGCAACTAAAGGATATTCAAATTGTCAATCAAGGGAAATACCTTAGGCTACCATTGGTCATTGGGAGGTCCAAATCTCAGGTCTTAGGCTTCATCAAAGACAAAGTGTTAGGCAAAATTCAAGGATGGAAAGGGAAAATGCTCAGCCAAGGTGGAAAGGAGGTCCTACTCAAGTCAGTAGCAATGGCCATGCCAACCTTTGCGATGTCCTTATTCAAGATACCTGTTGGGACATGCAAAAGCCTGAGCTCATCCATGGCACATTTCTAGTGGGGAGGAAAAGCAGATGAAAAGAAAATTCACTGGATGAGTTGGGAAAAACTGACAGAGGTAAAAGGAAGAGGAGGTCTGGGTTTTAGAGATATTCAATGCTTCAACAAAGCTCTTCTTGCTAAGCAGGTATGGAGGATCCTCACTAAACCCAACCTTCTCGTGTCCCAAATTCTTAAAGCTAAATACTTTCCAGATTCATCCATTCTCAAGTCCAAAAAAGCTGCCAACGCCTCTTGGCTATGGAATAGTTTTATGGAGGCCGCATCAATCATTGAAACAAACGAGTGAATGTTGGGATGGAAAGAGTATTGATATATGGTCGACCAATGGCTTCCAACACCCATCCGGGAGAATTTCAACCACCACCGAGAATTGTGAATTCACCACGTTAACCAACTCATTGACAAAGCACAATGGAAACCAGAAATTGTCTCAACTCTGTTCAATGCTAATGACCGCAATCTGATTTTGAGCATTCCTCTAAGCCTATATGGGGGAAAGGACATGCGGAGATGGATCCATAACAACCGCCTCTACCATCAAATCCGCTATAGTTTTCTGAAATCAATGACTTCTGGTATGGGAGCAAGTTTGGAAAGCTCAGGAAACTCAAGTCGTAGGGGTCCACAGTCTAGTGTCTGGAGGAAACTATGGGGTCTTAACATCAAGTGCAAAATAAAGCATTTCATCTGGAAATGCCTTCAAAACATCCTCCCAACCAATGAAGCAATTTTCAGGAGGACAAATAAAGGGAACCCGGTCCGTAGAAGATGCAGAGAAGAGATGGAAATAGTGGAACACATGCTTTTCTTTTGTAGCAAGATCCAAGACACCTGGAAAGCCTTCCCAATTCAATGGGACGGTCTGAAAGAGGCAAGACTGAACATGTGGGAATCGTGGTCAAAATTCCAGTATGCAGAACAAAGAGATGACGGAAGAAGCCATATTTCCATGACAGCCAACCTCCTCTGGAATATTTGGAAACACAGGAATGAGGTAAACTTCAACTCAAACCCTCAATCAAGCATACAAATAGCAACTAACTCAGTTGAAGAATGTCTTGAGTTCCAACAAGCAAACACTGGTGATCTTAGAACCAGCCTTGAACATGATGATTTCCATTCACATGAAACCCCAGTAATCCCGCAAAATCCCCAAGTCATGAATATCTTCACGGATGCAGCTTTTGATCATCGATCCCCGGACTCGGGTTGTAGTCCAGTCTTGATAGAAAGCTCATAGCTACATGGGCCATTCCGTGGAACAAACTTGATGCTACTTTAGTCGGCTCGCTATTAGAGCTTCAACTGGCTCTTGAGCTGAACTTAGCAGTCATCAATATTCTAGGCGATTGTAAGGTAGTTGTAGATGCTATTTCTGAGGGCACAGACAATGAATCTTGGCTTTCTCTAATCATACGTGATATTAGAAAGCTTAAAGATTCCTTTTGGGTCTATAATTTTAGTTTTGTTAGTAGAAATCTTAATGTTGTTAGTCATTGCTTGGCATTGTTAGTCATTGTTATATAAATATATACATATATAATAAGTATATAAGTATATGCATATAGATATATATAAATATACGCATCATATATATATATATATATATATATATATATATAGCTATATCTACATACAAATATGCATGACATATTTACTACTAATATTGTTTCCTAAATCACATAAATTTCCGGGGCCCCTCACAATTTTATAAAATTTTATATATACAATTTATAGGGCCTTTATGCAAATTCAAAAAAAATTAACTTGTATCAAGACATTGATGCGGACACATGAGATCTCATGTGTCAAGCACATATCGGATGTATGTAGATGGTGACACATGAGATTTCATAATGCACCGCACATCCGCAAGGTACCAATGAAAGCTTTTAAATTTTTTTGCAAAGAGGCCCTTGGCCCTCTTTGCTCTTTAAAAAAAAAATTATCCCTGGTACCGCACATTCAATGTGCGGTACCGATAGATGGGGAAGATAAAAAAAATAGCACCATATTGCTGACATTTCTTGAAAGTGGCAATATTCCGAGGAATTTGCCGTTCATTGACGACGCTATATAGATTTAAATTGTGCCCTCATGCTACGAAATTGTCTTGTAAGTCTACATTCTTTTCATTGATGGTTGTAAACCTTAGCCATGTTTAAAGATGTCCTGAATTTGACCATCTTTAATTCAATACTTTCATGGAGAACTCTCCAAGTTTAGTTTGTTCTTTGCTTTTTTTTTTTCAAAAATATAGACTAGAGAAATTTGTTATGTTTAGCTACGCTTGATGAGTCTGTAATCGCTACACCTCTCCTGATGCAATACATGTGAGATAAAATATCATTAAAAATGTGTTTAGATGGACGTAAATAAATTTGTGCAAATAATCGACCGTCTAGATAAATACATTGTTTGGTAAAAATGATTGAACTTTGTAGCAGGGAAAATTAGTAGTGGTTGCTACCATATATGCCCACAAGGGTTTCTTGTCTTTCAAGTTTAATTGCTTAAATTTTCATTTGGTAAAATAAGTTAGTATTTGGTTCTCATTCCTTTTCTCTTTCTTTGGCCAATTTGCGTGGAGGTCGTGAGGGTGGGCCAAGGGAGGAAATGCCTTTGGAGAGCACGTGGAAGATGATAATGCCACGCGCGCCACGCAGGCACTTGAAGAGATCCGACGCGTGGATAATCATGGCCTTGAGGTCGGTAGACCCATTATTGTTGAAGACCATGACTTCACTGACCACGGCCCAAATCAAAGACCCTCGAGACCGCACTAATTTGATCGCCCCAGGCACCGCTGGCGTGTCTCCGCCTGGAAGATTAAAGAGGAGCCTTCACCGAAGTCGTGACGAAGTTGAACCGCCGAGCGAAGCATTCATCAAGAAGTTCAACGAAGACATGAGGTTGCCGAGGCAAGAGTCGTTGAACCAGCACTGAAATGATCAACCATGGCCTCTTAAAATTTAATTGAATTTTCAATTCTAATAATTAGTTTTAGGATTTTCCTTTTAGCAAAGAAAAAATTGACATAGAAAAAAAAAAAAGAGGAAAGTTTGTGCATTGAAGTTTTTGATTGACCTGTTAAACATGTTTAAGGTTGGGAGTTCAGTGATGTTTTCGAGATTTTTTGGTATATAGGATATATGACATGATACAATTGTATCATGCATGTGGATGTCAAAGCTTTGATTGGTGAGTTGAAGTTGCAGCACATGGTTGAGCACTCTTAATTGGTGCAATGAAGTTGCAACTTATGGCTTGGGGCGGTTGTTTCATTTCACCACATGGCTTGGGGCGGTTGTCTCCTTGCTTAGTAATGAAGGACTTTTGCCTATAAATAGTAGCATTCATCAGAAGGTTTCGGTGGTGTAAAAAAATTTGCTGAAGCCTTTGTTATTGAAAGTTCCTTCTATCGTTCATTTGCGTTTGTTCATTTACGTTTCATCCCTTCCTATCAATTACGTTAAATATTAATAGTATCACCTCTAGTATTAGTTTTACAATACGTTATCAGCACAAGTCTCCGTCAAAACTCTGTTGAGGTCAGCTTCTGTGATCAATTTGTAGGCAAACTCTGAGGTAATATTTCTCATCTTTAACTTATTTCAATTTTTGATTATGGCTAACCTCACAAAATAGGAATTTGTACCACTCAATATTTCTGGGAAAAATTATTTATCCTGGGCAATGGATGAGGAAATGCATCTCGAATCCATGGGTCTTGGAGAGACAATTGTCAAAGGCAATCATGCAACAAGTCAAGATCGAGCCAAGGCTATGATATTCCTCCGTCATCTTGATGAGGGTTTAAAACGGAATATCTAACGGTCAAAATCCACTTGACCTACGGATCGATATAAAGAAAGTTCGACCACCAAGTTGGTACTACCAAAGGCAAGATATGATTGGCTCCACTTGCCGTGATTTCAAAACTATTGCTGTCAATATAATTCGTTATGTTTAGAATCACCTCAATTAAAATTATGTGGTGAAAATGTTACCAATGAGGATATGTTGGAAAAATATTTTCCCCTTCCATGCTTCTAATGTGCTCCGCAGAGCAATACAGAGAAAGGGTTTAGAAAATACTCAACTTATTGCATGTCTCCACCGCGTAACAAAATAATGAGCTGCTATTGAAAATCACGAAGTCCCGACCAACCGGTACTAGTCCATTCCCAAGTGAACGTGACTCAAGCCTCAACTTCTGGACGTGGTCATGATCATGGAAGAGGCCGTGGTCGTGGTCGTGGTCGTGGACGTGGCCGTGGAGGATTTGTGCCTTATAATGATTACAATCATGATAAAAGGCCAAATAATCCCCAAAAGCGGGAACGAGACAATAATACCGAACGGGGTGAACAAAAGAAGCAATATGAAGATAAATGCTTTAGATGTGGCATGGAAGGTCATTAGTCCAGACTGCATCTACCAACATCTAGTTGAACTATATCAGGCATCCCCGAAGAAGAAGAACAAAGATGCCAAGACAAATTTTATAGATCAAAATAATATTTTTTGATGATGTTATAGATGCATATAACGATCTAGATGTAGCCGATTTCCTGAGCATCCAGGGCCAAGTGATCAAATGCCCAATCTTTGATTTTGTTATTTTGTGTCTTTGTGTAAATTTCGCATCTTTTGTGTAATATTTCCTTTATCAGTTATGTAATTTGCGCACTTTATTAATATTTTATTTTTTCTTTGTCTTTCTTCCTGATGAAGAAATGGATGCCAAATATTTGGGATTAAATAAAATCGATGATAACATTTGTCTTATTGATAGTGCAACTACGCACACCATATTAAAGAATAAAAGGTATTTTTTTTATCTGAATATGGGAGAAACAAATGTTAATACCATATGTGGTAGTGCCAAAGTGATTAAAGGTTCCGGGAGAGCCAATATATATCTCCCTGAAGGAACTAAAATTGTAATACAAAATGCACTACTCTCTACTAAGTCTCGAAGAAATCTGCTAAGTTTTAAAGATATTCGCCGAAATGGATATCATATTGAGACAATTAATGAGACAAATAGTGAATATTTATTAATCATAAATACCATTTCTGGCAAGAAATATGTATTAGAAAAGCTGCATTCTCTCCTCTGTGGATTATATTATACAAAAATAAGTGCAGCTGAAATTAATAATATAGAGGACCAGAAGTCCTTCAATCCCAATGATTTTATAATTTGGCATGATCGTTGGACATCCAAAGATAATGATGAGGCTAATAATTGAGAATTGCATGGCCATTCATTAAAGGTCAAAAGTGTTAAATTCTAATGAATTCTCATGTGTTGCCCGCTCTCAAGGGAAATTAATTATTAGACCATCTCCAACTAAAGTAGGAACCGAATCTCCTACTTTCTAGAACCAATTGTCGGGTGATATATGTGGGTAGATCCACCCATGTGGACCATTCAGATATTTTATGGTGCTAATTGATGCATTAACAAGATGGCCACATGTATGTTTATTATCCACTCGCAACTTGGCATTTGCAAGATTACTTGCTCAAATAATAAAGTTGCGAGCACAATTTCCTGATTATCCAATCAAGAAAATTCGTCTAGATAATGCTGGAGAATATTCCTTACATGCATTTGATGATTATTGCATGTCAATTGGCATAACTGTTGAACATCCTGTAGTTCATGTTCATACGCAAAATGGTTTAGCGGAATTATTTATCAAAAGATTACAATTAATTTTCTGACCATTATTAATGAAGGCTAAGCTCCCATTGTCTGCTTGGGGACATGCTATTTTACATGCAGCAACACTTGTGAGAATCAGACCGACAAGTTATCATACTTATTCTTCCCTACAATTGACTTTTGGTCATGAGCCCAATATATCTCATTTGAGAATTTTTGATGTATGCGGTTTATGTTCCTATTGCAACACCAACGCATTTAAAACCCCAAAGAACAATGGGAATTTATGCCTCGGTATGAATCACCTTCTATTATTAAATATCTTGAACCATTAACTGGTGATTTATTTACTGCTAGATTTGCAGATTGTCATTTTGACGAATCATGTTTCCCGACATTAGGGGGAGACAAAAATCAACCGAAAAAGGAAATCACTTGGAAAATATTATCAGATTTTCTTGATCATTGTACTAAGCAATGTGAACTAGAAGTTCAAAGAATTATACATTTGCAACAAATTGCAAACCAATTGCCAGATGCATTTAGTGACACCAGCAGAGTCACTCGATCATACATTCCTGTAGAAAATACTCCGATAAAACTCAATATTGTAGAAGGACAAAATAAAAGTGCAAATGAATCTGATGCACGCCTGAAGCGTGAAAGACCACTCGATTCGAAAAACAAAAATCCTCGAAAGAAAAGAGGAATAAATGATAAATTTGAGGACTTGAAAATTATTCAAACACCTCAAAATACTGAGAGTGACAAAATTCAACCTTCTGAGGAGATTGCTCATGAAGAGCCTGCTCCTGAAGAAAATGAAATTATTGAAAATTCAATAAATTTTGTCACGACAAAAAAAATGTTGGAATCGAAAAGAAATAATTATTGATAATGCATTCGCATATAATGTAGCACTTGACATTATAGAGGAAGATGATGATCATGAACCCCGATCGGTTGACGAGTGTCGAAGAAATGATTGGCCTAAATGGAAGGATGCGATACAAAGAATTAGACTCAATCGGCAAAAGAAAAGTTTTTGGACCAAGAGTCCAAACACCGTAAGGTGTAAAACCTGGGATACAAATGGGTATTTGTAAGAAAAGAAATGAGAAAATGACGCTGTCGATATAAGGCAAGACTTGTAACCCAAGGATTTTCGCAAAGACACAGGATTGATTATGATGAAACATATTCTCCAAGAATGGATGGAATTACATTTAGATATCCGGTAAGCCTAAAGACATGAAAATCTTGATATGCCTAATGGACGTTGTCCTTTATATTTATATGGCACATTAGAAAATGATATCTATATGAGAATCCCTGAAGGATTTAACATGCCTGAATCATATAAATTGAAGTCTAGAGAGATATATTCCATCAAATTACAAAGGTCGTTGTATGGGTTTAAACAATCTGGACGTATGTGATATAACCGTCTTAGTGAATGTCTAATGAAAGAAGGTTATACTATTGACCCCATATGTCCATGTGTTTTTATCAAGAAAAGAGGTGCAAATTTTGTGATTATTGCAGTATATGTTGATGACCTCAATTTGATTGGAACCCCTGAAGAACTCCAAGAGGCAATTGAATATTTGAAAAAGGAATTTGAGATCAAAGATTTTGAAAAGACTAAATTTTGCCTTGGTTTACAAATTGAACATTTAGAGAATGGCATTTTCGTACACCAAACCACTTATACCCAGAAGGTATTAAAGCAGTTTTATATGGATAAAGCACATCCATCAAGTACCCCAATGGTCGTTAGGTCACTTGATCCTGCTAAAGATCCATTTAGACCAAAGGCGACAGGTGAGGAGGTACTTGGTACAGAAGTACCATATCTTAATGCCATTGGTGCACTAATGTATCTCTCTAATTGTACAAGGCTGGATATATCATTTGCAGTAAATTTATTGGCAAGATTTAGTTCTTTACCCACTAGGCGACATTGGAATGGTATTAAACACATTTTTCGTTATCTCCAAGGAACAATTGATCTTGGCCTATTCTATTCAAAAACATCTCGACATGAATTGCTCGGATATGCTGATACTGGATATCTATCAGATCCTCACAAAGCAAAATCCCAAATGGGATATATATTTACATGTGGTGGTACGGTTGTTTCATGGAGGTCTACCAAACAAACGATTACAGCCACTTCTTCAAATCATGCAGAAGTATTAGCAATCCATGAAGCATGTCGAGAATGCGTTTGGCTGAAATCTCTATCACAGTATATCCAAAAGAATTGTGGATTATTGTCCGAGAAAGACAATCCTCCGATGACATTATATGAAGATAACGCAGCCTGTATAGCCCAATTGAAAGGAGGATATATCAAAGGAGATAGGACGAAACATATTTCACCAAAATTCTTTTTTACACATGACCTACAAAAGAATGGTGAGATTGATGTGCAACAAATCCGATCAGATCATAATCTGGCAGATCTATTTACCAAGGCATTGCCGACTTCAACATTTGAAAGATTGGTAAGAAGCATCGGAATGCGTCGACCCAAAGATCTCAATTAAATGCCGAAAACAAGGGAAGCAATCAAAACACAAAAATAATGTACTCTTTTTCCTTCATTAGGGTTTTTGTCCCACAGGGTTTTCCCTTAGTAAGGTTTTAACGAGACATATTCTTTGTGTATAATTGACATCCAAGGGGGAGTGACATGATACAATTGTATCATGCATGTGGATGTCAAAGCTTTGATTGGTGAGTTGAAGTTGCAGCACATGGTTGAGCACTCTTAATTGGTGCAATGAAGTTGCAACTTATGGCTTGGGGCGGTTGTTTCATTTCACCACATGGCTTGGGGCGGTTGTCTCCTTGCTTAGTAATGAAGGACTTTTGCCTATAAATAGTAGCATTCATCAGAAGGTTTCGGTGGTGTAAAAAAATTTGCTGAAGCCTTTGTTATTGAAAGTTCCTTCTATCGTTCATTTCCGTTTGTTCATTTACGTTTCATCCCTTCCTATCAATTACGTTAAATATTAATAGTATCACCTCTAGTATTAGTTTTACAACAATATATAGATATAGATAGGGGTCAAGTTACACATATGAGGAAAAAGTTATGTACATGAACATACTCTTTTTTTATTATTATGTTTTACATCAATGAAAACTTAGTAGCGAATTAATGTAAAGTTTTTTCTCCTTTTTATTTTTTTGGCCTCGTGTTAACACAATAGTTATTGTATACTTGAATTGGAGCATTATCCTTATTAGCGATTATGCATATGTTTTCTTTTCCTTTTTTTTTTTGGTATATATATCTCCCCATTTATTACTATCTTTTGTTCTCAGCCTTTTTGTACACTCATTAGGATTGGAACTCGAACTGAAACTTGAGACTTATTAGGGTATGATACCATATCATTCAAATAATACTTGTCGACATAATAAGATATGATATTGTACCACTCAAATAATGCTTGTCGGTTTACTTATCGTAGCAAGTGGTACTTGCTACTAATACTGTAACAATAGTTCTTAGAACTCCTCCACTTTAGTATCTTGTTACACGAAGAAAAGATTGAGTGGTATAGAATTATTTTGGGATGCCAATTCTATTTGCAGTTATTACTATCACTGTCTTCGTTGTGTGTTTTCTGCTGCTTCTTGCTATAGCCTAGCTTTGCTGATTTTGCCATAGGTGGCAACCAAACGAAGGAAAACAAGAGGGCAGGTGTCACAGAAGATAACCAGTTATGAGAGCTGGGTCCCCTTTCATAGCATGGGCCATGGTTTTTAGGCTGTGACAATTACTAGTCGTCGGTTAGGCCCGACAAGGAAAACAACTGGGCATTAGAAGTAAAGAAACATAATGGACCACTTGATCCGAAAAGGAAAAGAACTTAAATGGACCAACCAAGCCCAAAATGGTCGACTTAAAATACTAGTACGATCCATAATTAACGATCACATATTAGTGTGTTTGGATAGTAAATTATTTAGGATAATTTTGTGAAAAAAATATTATAACACTTTTTAATGTAATGTATGTAAGTCAAAAAGGTGAATAAAAATTGTGTTAATGATGCAAGAAGAAATTTTTGACCAAATAAGATCGATCCAAGCAAAATTTGGAAATTTCCCATCAAGACAAGAACAAATTTCCTGGCATTGAGCCCAAGTGGTTTTGGTTAGATGTCTCCTTCATCTTGTTTGGTGCAATGCATTTAGACTGGTTCGAATTAAAGTGTGATTTTGGATGGATTTGGTAAACATATTTTAGAGTACGACAAACTTTCAGTTGTACAAGATAAACATCTACATATTTTACCATTCCAATTAAACTTGCTCTAGAATTCAAATGGACCAAAAGAAAAATGCATGATTCACTAAACATTTTGAATATAGTTGCTAAGAGTACAATGGTTAAGGTTGGGATTTCGGGAATTAAAGGTCCTGGATTCAAATTTTTGAAGCCTTCCTTGCTCCCCAAAAAAAAAAAAAAAAAAGAATAAAATATGACAAGATCTCTTGGTTTTAAGATTCTTAGACTAATCCTTGTCGAAATAATTACAGATTAATACAACTTTCAGTTAACTGTAATGTTGTACTGTTGCATTTGACTGTGTAGCACAATAACTTAACTTGTTATATATATTTGTGTGTGTGTGTGTGTGGACTAAATGAATTATGAGCTGAACATGCTGTCAACCTTAGTCCTTATTTATTATTCTCACGTCATAAATCACAGATTATTCAGTGAGAAAAAGAAATCCCAACAAGAAAAAATGCAAAAAGAAGCTTTTTTTTTTTCCTGCATTCTATGGCAGCCTCCAAAAATTAAAAAGAAAAAGAAAAAGACAACCCCCAAAAACTCTTTTTTTTTTTTTTTTTTTTTGGAAAAGCCAAAACACTGATGTTTTCATTCCTGAAATCCTGGGTTATGGGCGGTCTACGGTGGCCTAAATTAGATAAATCCAAAATCAAGTTTCCAGCGGCGGTTTGTAGTTCTACGTCATGGTCATTGGAGCCATCAAGAATCCACATCAATTTTAACAAATTCTATCGGTGCTTCGAAGACTTTTGCCATGTTATCGAATCCCCAGATCAGTTACACAATTAAGGTTGGATTGTCTACTTTCTTCGCATGTAATCTTCAGTATCCCATAATACGCATATGATCCAATTTATGTCTAATCAAAAGTCATCATTTTCTAGTGCTTGCTTGCATTGGTCATTGGAACTATCAAGATCGAGCACAGTATTTCCATACCATTAGAACAGTAACGTAGATTAAATCGTGTTGGACGATTTCAAATAATCTACTTTTATAAAAAAAATAAATATATATATTTTCATGCCATGCTTTGATATTTCCTCTCTCTCTCTTGATCGGTTTGAGTCTAAACAAGGGAGTGAATATTATATTTTGGGTAAAAAATAGCATAGTTATTGCAGGTTTTTGTGGATATTAATCTATTTTAGGGTAGCACTCAAAAGTTTGATCAAGGGGCAAGTAAGGTGCTCAGCCCAGTTGAATTCGTCAGCAAGCATAGACATTTTCATAAAATATATGGTATGGTGAAAAGGTGAAATTGTTAGACTAGACAGATTGGTACTACGTGCTGGATCTGAAATAGGCCAGCAATATATCATTTTTAATAAGAAAGACAGACGGGTGGATTGCATATTGCAAAGGACCTTTTCAAAAGGAAAGAAGATTTTCCTAAAAGATTTCAAAAAAAAAAAAACCATAAGATAACTATATATCCCCATATGTAGCTTATTGCTTAGGAAGAAATGTTAGGACATGATGTCAATTATATAATCATCTAAAGAGCTGCTAGGAGTTTCTCATCTTTTTTCTTTATCTTTTTTTCCCTTCTTTTTCTTTCTCTCTTTTTCGTTTTCTTTTTCTCTTTTTCTTTGAAATTCGTATATCTAATTTTTAAAGTGAAGACTAGCCCATTCATGAGAATCAGCGTTCAACAATTGCACCCCCTCAATTTTTAAAAAATTGTAGAATAGCTTATACAAATTTTAGGATTTTAAGTGTTACTCCAACCTTGCCTCCCTGAATTTTTGCTGTATTCCTTCTAACCCCACAATTGTTCACCCCAAAAAAAAAAAAAAGTGCTGAAATTTGTTTGAAATCAAGTATATTATATGATGCTATTTGTTTTTTTTTTCCTAATAGATTTATTTACTTAAAATTGAACTTTTTTGAGATTTACCACCATACGAGTTAAAAGAGAACCAAATATTCATTTGACAGCTCAATTGTGTACATATTATTCACCTACTGTGTACATGGACTAGATTCCTCTCTGTAGCGTTGGATAGAACTTCTCTCCATTACACCTCAATAAATTCATTGTAAAAATTATTTTTGAAAATCAACTCCATTCATAATGTGTTTCGTTACTTGTGTTAGTTGTATTTAAAAATTCAAATGAAATTGATCAACACATTATAAGTCTATAGTAGTAATATATTATTACACCTCCTGAATAAAGTTCCTGACTTCACCACTGATGAGAATGTACAATTATCTTTGTCCACAGGCTAATATAAGAGATGAGAGCAGCTAAACAATTACTATAGATTTTAGCATACCTTACATCCGATGGGAGAGGTAGTCGTGTTGTATTTCATCAAGATTTCAAAATAAACATGGCAGTAAATTTTTGTTTTTAAGGAACGAACGTCCCCCAATTCATAGAGTAAATAATATGGAGATTTATTCTTGCAAATGATGAATATCATCATGAAAAAACTGGCTTCATACAACTTGCATCCTGCTATTGAGTCTCCTCTTTAGGTATCTTCTATTCCAAATCTCTAAACGACTCGTTAACAAAGAGTGGGATAATGATCATGATAACGAGAGCAACAGTTCCTACTATAGCAATTTTAGCACGCTTTCTGGCTTCCATGTCATAATCCTCAGGCCGGTCTAGCAATTGTGCCACCCCAGTTGGCTTCGGCCTGAAGGAATAGCCAGCGGCCACATGGTTTTCCCCGCCCAAGCCGCCGCTCTTGCTCGCCTTCTGACCTTGTCCCTCAACTAGAGCAGCCATGTCCAAGAATGTCTGATGCAGCTCAACCAAATTCCTCTGCATGTTCTTCGACCCTTCACGCCTTTCTTGAACTTCTTGGAGAAAATCCACTATTCTCTCTCTCCCATGTTCTTGGACTGCCTCTTCTAGATAATCATCAATTCGTCCGCTGGATGCCAAATTCTCGATGGTCTCTATGTATTGCTTTTCTCCCGTGATTGAGTAGTATTTGAACTCGACAGTTTCTTTGTATACTGTTGCCATTTTGACTCTCAGCCCTTGAAATTCATCCATCAAGTCCCTCAGCTTTTTTCCAATCCCCATGACCACGGAAATCCTGGTTCGATCAACGGTATTAGCGGAGGACATGTACTCCAGAGCTTCGATTCTTTTCTTGAGGGATTTGGCCAGCATCAAGGCGTGGTCAACATCTGAATCCATGCGGGCTCTGAGTTGTTTCATTTTTGCCGCATCCGGGATGGTTTTGCTCTCCTCGTTCGTTTCATTCAGCCTATTGCGGAGCTTCTCCATGCTTTTCACGTCTTCCTTCATGACCTCCACTTCATGCACAAAACGGTCGAGATGGCCAGCATCATTTGAC
Source organism: Gardenia jasminoides (assembly GCA_013103745.1). Lineage (NCBI taxonomy): Eukaryota > Viridiplantae > Streptophyta > Magnoliopsida > Gentianales > Rubiaceae > Gardenia > Gardenia jasminoides. The sequence goes on from CM023095.1 coordinate 5,251,273, forward strand.
TGCCTTCCACCAAATTCCATTCTGTCCCCCGAAGCCGCCTGATCCTTCTTCAAATCCGTGTACTTTTTGAAGGAACCAGACATAAACATATCGGACAAGTTTCCTATTTTGATTGATTGGGTTTTGAGTGTTTTGTAAGATGTGTGATCAAATTAATGCAAACTAATTACAGATGGATTTGCCAGGCAAAATCTTTGAAATATTTCTTGCTCTATTTGATCAACATTTCGTTGCTCCCAAAACAAGCTTCATCCTCCTCTTCATCAATCTTTGATGAGGAGGAAGAAAGAAGATGAGAAACTGAATTTATTTGACCAAGAAATGGTTAAAAAGTCATTGTAACTGGAATCTTGGTTGGCATAAGGAGCCATGGTCAAGGTCACAAAAGCGACAACGAATTTAGCAAGATTTTAGAGTCTAACAACCCATGTTTATACAGCTAATTTCGATTAATTCAACTATTCTTGAGGTTCTCATGGGTACAACACGAACTTGGTGCTGCCTTATAAAAATGGAATTGGTATATGTGAGTCATTACTTGTCTAAATTATAAGGTCCATTTTAGTAAATGAATCATGAAAGACGTATCTCAACGCTAGATTAAACATTACAAGTCTTCACAGAATAATTGATTATCAAAGTAATGGCCTAAAATTAAAAGAATTATGACAGTCTCTTCTTATTCCCTATTAATAGTATCATGTATTAAGGTCATGTTCTTAACAACTCAAATTTTGTTGGGAACCTTAGATCTCGTGTCATATCGTTTATGTCAATTGATCGACAACTAATGAGTTTTACATGAATTAAACTCTGTTTAAAGTCTTTATTGATCTGCTTCTTTTGAAATCGCTACACTCTTAGTAAATAGCAAAAAAAATTAATCAATTGGAGTTGTTTAATATTCAAGCTTTGACCATATTACCATAAAATTCACATAATATGCTTGTGACTTACTATATTTAGGTGCTTTTCTCCCTTAAAGTCGCAAGAAAAATATGTGTTTGCGATTTCTACAACATGGATTAAATGATGAATTTTACTAGATTTTCAGTCTCTCTCCGGCTAAAAAAGAATCAAGATGAAGTCCACAACTATTCACTTGACTTGGTGTAATAAGTCACTGCAAGTTAAAAAATTATGGTTTTGGTAAGATTTGAAAACTATCAAGCAATGTTGGCATGTTGGTGAAGGTGCTTATAGTTATTGAAACTCTGTTAGTAACCGAAACAAGTAGCTGAAACTGTAGAATACTAGTTAATGTGATGTTATTAATAATTTGGGAATCAGAACACAAAATAATTACTAAACATCATCTACATTCATTTTCTAAATAATCGTTCAAAATCTATATTGTAGTAAAATTAATCATTTGATCTAACCATTAAAATTGCTTATAAATAATTTGTCTATGAGTTTTAAGAAAGAAACACAACTATAAAAAGCATATTATGTAAATTGCATAAAGTCATTACATTTTGTCCATCACGAGAAGAGCTACTACCTTAAAAAGCAAATAAATAAAGAGCTTAAGGGGTGCTTAATTGATATAAAACTCATTGCTTGTTGGTTTAACTTACCTGAACTATAGGGAAATATTATCTGATATGTTATATGGTTTCTGCAAGTTAATCGACAAAAAAAAAAGGGATTTACCTTCATTTTAAACTACATTTTAACTCTTGAATTGTTTGCTTTCTTTTGAAGTTTGTAGCCCTTCTCCTCATGGAGAGAACGTAAAGACCTTGAATTGGTTAACATCCAAATTTTATCTACACAATCATGGAATCCACTTGGTATGCTTTCTTCCTTGAACTCATAATAGTTATCTAAAAGTGTTTCAACCTTGGATTAAGGGATTAAAGTTTTAACACAATTATAGTTTTTTTCAAGCTGAAGATGACGTTTTTTATGAGTATTGAGTTAGCAAATGAATCAAAATGAAGACACAATCTGGTATCCAAACGGAGAATCTCATTCAGATGATTGATTGATCCGCTATCTACAAGTTTGTGAAACAATTCATCCGCAATCAACATGTTTGTGAAATAATGCCTGCGATATTTAAGAGACACAAGATTGCCCAAGAATCCAGCAACACAACCTCCCTTGCTGCAATATACCATGTGTGCTTCAGAAAAGCAGCTTAAGAAGCACCCATCTCAAATTCTAGAATAAAACTTAATTGCAAGAGCCAAAAGGATTAAACAACACAATTGCTCTATACTCAATTTGAAAAACCAAAGAAAAAGTTCATGCTTTAATTACATTGGCAGTATGTTCTCACATCAAGGGCAGTAAAGCGAGCTCCTAGCCAGAAAAAGAGCAGCTTCAACCACAAAACCTCTCCAAGTGCACCTAAACACTAAGAGGAAAGGAAGGCCACGATATCCAGATAGTTATCTGAAAAATGAACTACTTGTTTTTGCAGCGATAGAACTACACCCTACCAGTTTATATACAAATATGTAATGCCAAATGCAGATGAATGTACACTAAGTCAGACCTGCCTCTTCCACCAAACGACTAGCTCAGGTACTCACTACATGACAGCACGAAAGACACTTCGCCTACCTGAACAACTAGTTCAGGTACTCCACAACTAGTTCAGGTACTCCACTGTCTCTTTTGATGAAGACAAATGCGGATCGGACTCAGTTCTCTTGTTACTGCTATGAAGAGCAATATTACTGCTGCTATGTCTGATTGCCAACTAAACTTCCTCTACCACTAGAAGCTGACAACTTCTGCTGCCTGTTATGCCGCTCCCGTGTCTCCAGCATTGATCTTGGGATGTTACCAGAACAAAAACTTGGTGACAACTCTTCCTCCTTTTCTGGCTGTATATTAAGGTCTATTTGACCTTTAAACGGCAATGCAGAACACATCGTCTCATCAGGGTTGCCAATACAACCCTCATCACTTACCACTTCCTCTTTTGGACTTTTGTTCACAAGGCCATTAGGCACTTGTTCAGTCAACTCACACATCTTAAGCATTTGATCGCTCGTTTCTGGAATTTTCTCAGTTAGATTTTTCTCCTTTTTCAGCATCATGGTATTATGACGGCGCTTCAAGGATTTGCAGACAACGCAGTCACATGGTTGCTTATGTTTGGGTCCTTTTCCACTTGGGGGTTGGATGCACACAATGCACGAACAACCAGCCTTATGGCGTGGGTGTTTTGTTGTCGCCTGGGATGCTGGAAAGGATCCTGATTTTTCCTGTATGGCTAGATTGGCAAGTGCATCAAGCCCTTCCAAAGCCTCAACTGAGTCAGGATCCTGCTTAGGAGCCCTTATCTTCTTAGAAGCAGCTGCAGAGGAGTAATGTTATTTATTTGGAAAAGTAAGAGATCATGACAACACTAGCACCCGTCTAGCAGACTAAAGCTCCTCAAGTGTGAAACAGACCTGGGTTTTTGATGCAATGAGAAGAAGGAAACAAGAAAAAGTTCATACTTTTGTTAATAGCAGGTAATAGGTCCTGAAGCTTCTCCAATGATAATTCTTGAACCGCTGAACAGAGAGATCTGCAACAAGTTGAAAGGATCAGTAAGATTCCAGGATAAGCTCACACACAGGACAATGGAGCTTTAGGCTAATGTGCCAAATAAAGTGGGATACTTTGCAACCTTTTCATGTCAAACAGAGCAATGTCCCAGAACAGTTATAAGACAGAATATTCTAGCCTGAACTTAATAATCTATCAGGTTCAAAATCACAAATTGGTAATATACTTTTTAAAAAGCAAGAAATCTGATTCAAGAGACAAGGATATCGAACTTGAAAGATGCAAGAACTGGATGGGAGAATATTCTAAAAGCCAGAGAAACTAATACTATGAGCACCTTACATCTAACTTGTTAAGAAACCTGTATAAATTCTGAGACTCTCTTGGCGATATTGACATGGTATTAATACATATCCATATGACCAAAATTAACACAATAAAGTTCTAAATTAACGGAAGTTTTAGCTTCCAAACCAGTTTAATATTGAATAAAGACCTAAATTTTTATGTCCAACAAGTTAGAAATTAACAGGACACGTGTACTTTCAGCTGATATCCCAGTTTAAGCTCAATCAAACTCAATCATGCACGAAAACAGATTAGGTCAAGCTTGACCATTGCAGGATTCAAAGCAGAGCTCTCAAACAACTTTTAAACAGATGAAACTTCTTACTCCCTCCATCCCACAATATAGGCTTACTTCCACTACTCAGATTAAGAAGTGTATATTAATATACTTGAAACGATCATTTTTTTTATTAACTAAACATTTTTAATCAATACTTTTCTCATGTACCCCTCCATTAAACCAAGATGATTCATATTATTTCATTCAAACGCAGGTGAATCATGTTCCTAATTCATTCTTCAGGCGTATCACTCTTGAAAACTAGATGACTCTTGTTGACAAAATCCACATTAAATATGGGCACAATAGTAAATTCATAAATTGATTACCCGTTTAAAAGGCAAATAGGCTTTTATAGTTCAGCAAAAACACAAAAGAAAAGTAAGCCTATCTTTAAGGAGCCGGGGGGGAGTATATTGTTCCAGCTAATAGGTTCACCTTAGCATAAACCAAGAAAAAAAAAAGGCATTATTCAGATTTGACGGTAAACCAAACTTTCCACTAAAGAGAAAAGAAATATGATAAAGAAAAAAGCAGAAGACAACATAAGTTACAGAACCAACCAATGGAAAGAAAGTAAATTGCATGCCTAAAACAAAGAAAATTTAAGCAAAATGAGAAGAAAAAAGATGAACTAAATTCCGAGAACATTAGGGCTATCACTCAATTAAGACAGGTTAACTTCGAGAAGAAACCAGATGATAGATAAGAGGCAAGAGGAGTGTAACAAATCAATCCAAGCTCAGAGAATGACAATCTCAGGTAACACATGCCCCCATACTAAACTTGAGACCAATATTTTATCATGGATAAAGAATATACTCAACTCCATATTTTTTACGGAGAGCTTGTGCAGTCCTGCGATAGTTAAAACACAAGGTTTTAAAACATAACTACCTGTTGTCAGAGTTATCCCAGAATCACTATTCTTCAAGAACGGCAAGAGAACAAGCAAATAGACATGATAACTAAATATAATGGTGGGAGATCACAGACAACCATTCGCTCAGCAAAGCATCATATCATAGGCCAGAATGCAGGTAATAAAACAGGAGAAACAGCCACAAGCTGCCGCAGACCAAACAGCCAATCCCCCAAAGCAGAAAGCATAGTTTTGGTTGTCCATCGTACCTCTCAGGGTCCCACAAGTTCTGAGAACATGTCCACTTTGATGGAAGAAGAGCATCATCGGGTATTTTGCGCCACTTACAACATTCTTCACACTGAACCCACTGAATCCTTTTACTGCAAAATCAAATTTGAAAAATGGGCATGTTACAATCATAGCAGCAGAAAATCCAGCTTTCCAACAAGCACATAAAGAACTTACCCTAGATGATCAGTACCAGGAATAGTAGGTCTTCCAATAACTGGTGCGTCCTGCTGCAGAGAATAAAGTCAGAATGCAGAATTTCAAAATCCTTAAAAGAGCTTGAGCCATTGTTAAGTTAATTTAGCAATTATCAGAGAGCACTGACAGATGACCAAAGAAGCAGAGTCAATTAGAGAACTTCTAGAAATTTGAGAACAATTTCCTTTAAAAATTCCATGCAGGACAAAGGTTTCAGCAATTAAAAATACTCTGTAAGAAATGTCAGCAACAACAATCAGTTCAATGAACTCATTCAGAAATAAAACTTTGTAAACTAAAGCTACTAAATGCACAAAAATCATGACATTAGACTTGAAAGAGCATACTCGATGAACTACCCATTAATCTCTTTTTCCAGCCTCCTATCTTCTTGGTATGCTTCTAACACCTATGAGCTATATGGTAGAAAAAAGGGGATGCTTTTCATGAACTTACAACATGACAAAGTTCTACAATGTGCTCCTGAGTCACACACACACACACAAAGAGGCAGGTAATAAATGGAAATGGTTGCCCATCTATAACTTTCAAAATAGAAAAGTGAATCAAGTCAAGTCAGTTTCAATGCTTAAGTACTACAAAAATTTGAGCAGACCAACTTCAATACCTCATACTCTTCAATTTAGCAACCTTCTATATCAAAGATGCTAGGAGCCTTATTGGGAGGGTGGTGGAACAATCCTTGAACTTGTTCCCAGGTGACTTTCAGCTCTAACATGTCCTCATTTTCAATCCTAAGCGTTTACTTTTAAACCCAAAGTGCTATTTTTCTCTTACTACGAACTGAAGACTTGGCTTCAACTACTTTGGCTACGTGCGCTGGTTTATCAAGTTCTGGCCAAGTACTTCCTGGCTTTGCTGCAGCATGATTTAGTGATGGACAACTGGATGATGCTGAGTAGCCTTTCATCTAAGAATTTGCTGATACTGGCTCACCAGGTTTTGTTACTTCACCAGCTTTGCTACTCTTAGAAACAATATCCCGTTTGTGAATATTCATGCCCAGGTTAGAAGCTTCATTTCCCTGTATATCATAAAAGGTCATGAAATGTGACATTCTGTTCTTATTGAAAGATTAATCTAGTGAAAACAGAAGCACAAAAGTTAACAACTAAGGCAGGTTCTGCTGTGAAATATTGCAGTCATGTGGAAAGTTCCACAATTTCAATACATTGCAAATCACACTCTTATCCTCCCTGTCGACAATTATGATATAAAAGGGCACAAGTTGTACAGTAATAGACTCATTAACAAAGCTTTAATCTTATAGGCCTGGTTACTACTAATATGTACCAACCAAACAGAAAACAAGCCAAGCCAGCACTGTGTGCCTATCCCTGAGATGATGATTTTAAGGATATCATGAACATGGAAAGAGCAATATTTTGCGTTGTAGTAAATTGACCAACCTGATCTGATGGAGCAGATGAAGCCTTTCTGCAACCCATGACCAACTTTCCTTCTGGCTCTATTCTACTGAATGTTACTGAATCATTTGATCACATATCATTAGTATCAGAAAATTTTAGTGTACAATTATAAAAAATATGCAAATATCTAATTCTGCACTTTCGTGTTTTCTTTTTCTCCTCTTTCATTCCTCTCTTGGGTGGGTGGTGAGAGGTTGCTTTCTTTTTCTTCTTGGTACAGAGGAGGGGTGGATTTGGTGGCAAAATGCAACAGTGGAAGAAAAATTTCATTGAGTACATGCTTTGCTATACACAAAGATATAGTTCAGGAAGAAAAAAGGTCAAATACTACATCCTATGAATTAATGCAGGACAACGACAGAATATGCTCTAAGAACTTGATTCAACACTAATGAGAGAGGCAAACACTACGTCTGTGCAATTAGTAAAATAATCACGGAGAAAAATTAAAGATAGAAGTTGAAAGAAAGGAGGATGGGAGAAGCTATTAGCATCAAATAGTTAATTATTATAAAAATATTATTGGGGTACAAAAAACATGTCATCCCAACAACCATACCATCTTATGCTTTATGATAGTTGAAATAGTAGTAGTACGATACATTGCCAGAAGCAGGATTATCTAACCTTCTCAGTCCCCCACCCTTCAGAAAACACCAATGCAACACCACTTAATATCCTTTCCAAATTGATACCAGTTGTTTACCATGTGTTGACCGTTCCCATTCCCACTCCAGCCCACAGGGGGCAAAAAAATGAAAAAAAAATCCTTTTTTGCACTCCGATTCCATGATTAATCATAAGCAAAGAACTAAAAATCCACAAGAGGTATTCAGGAAATATTCAAGCACTCCGAAGTGCTGAAAAATAATTACCTACATCACCAGCTTGCAATTGCATAGACTGTATACAAGGAGTTATCCCTTCTAGAACATACATTCTGCTATTGTTATTGGGCCAAAACCGAAACTGGAAAACCCATTCCTTCCCTTTCAAATCTTGTACTTTCAGTGGCAATCCCTCTGGCTGAGAAATTGGGGAAAATAGGCCTACATCATAGTACATATGCTTCTAAGAAATGAATAAAGAAGGTAATATTTGTACAGAATATCATAAATGAGCCCACATCTAACAATTAACAAAGAACAGTAGAAACACTTCCAGGCAGTAAAAAGTGTAAGTCATATACTTTCAAAACCTAGTGACAGTGTTAGCCAACAGTAGTCAATGTTCAATGTAGCACATCAGGAAATGAAGATTCAGCTAACTACATTTACATACAACCCAAAATAGGCTACAGTGTGCAGATGCCGCTCTAGAAAACAATTAAGTTACAATCAAAATGCCAAGAACATCCAATCTAGGAACCTAAAAGATCAGAAACTCTTAAAAATTCAAAAGCTGAGCTCCTAATAAGTACTTACCTCTGCACATTTTTTGGGGAGCACTAAGCGCCCTATCCGACCAGCATCACTCGCACTTAGCATCTTCTCAAATAAAGGTGTAATTACCGAGTTTGAGCTAGATGTAATTAAGTCAAAACAAGATGCTTAACTGCAGGAGTCAGCTTGACAACTCAAGCATCTAAAAATTATATATGCATTAACAATCTCTGATAATTAAATGTTTCTTTGAGAAAGTTTTTGCCATGTCTGCATAAAGGAAAAGTTTGAACCCAACCGTAAAACAAAGTCCAAAACTAAAGCAATGTCAAGGTGTCACAAAAACTTATCGAGATTTTTCCATCATGGGATACTCAGATATCTGTTGCAACTCCTGGTCAGTTGGGGCCAATACGAGGGAAGCAACTGACTCCGTCCGTGCTTACCTCTGGTCTGGCCCGTCCATTCGTGGTTGACCCTCAGCAAATCTGCTGGATTGTGACCACAAGGTTGTTTCTCAGATGGTGTTGGCTGGGTTGTCCGTTGAATGAGTACCAGATACTTTAGTATGATTGTTGCTTTCATTTTCCAATGCAGAAGCTGTAGCTACACTGAAATCTGAAGTAGATGGGTAGCCAGTTTGTGGGGAAGCATTGAAAAAGGAAAAGATTGCTCCTTACCCATGGCTCCTGCAACAAAGAATTACATCGGTGGGACATAGCGTTAATTTCCATGTATCTGTGTGCTATGTAATTCAAGTGCATCTCTGAGCAGTGAAAACAATTACCAGAGTGCCACTCCCAAATTCTGAAGAACAAATCCTCAGACTCCCATTCATCAGCCGTTCAAAGATTCCTCCTTCTTTTTCTTCTCCAAAGAGGAAGATAATCTTTCATTATGCTGAAGCCTATCAACCCCACCTGATACATCAAATTCAATTGGCACAGGAGCCCTTGGTTTGCAACTCAGATTGGATAGCAGAACCATTGAACAAACTAGGAGCTTGGAGTGCAGGACCTGAACCGCTATGGGACTCCAATTTTTGACAGATATATCTTTAATTCTTTCAGGCTGTAGGGGAAGGAACAATGAAGAGGCCAAGCTGGATTGGTGTCTACAAGAGATAGATAACAAGGAAGAGAATGAGAACCACAAAACAATATCTTAGAGAGGATACAGAAAGAAACACTGATTATGGTTTAAACATTCAAGTTGTGGATAGTATGGCATTACTGAATTTTCAAAATTATTAATTTAAACCAGTTTCTAAACTATATAATTAGAGGAAAATCAGACAAAACACAATCAGATGAAGGGTTACTTTTCAAATGCTTAACTTTTGCACAAGCTTAGAGATTCTAAGGTGTTACAAGATATAGCAGAAAAGATACTACAAAATAAATTATTGGCCAAAATTTCATGCAAACTAACTATTTTACTGATAAAAATCACAAGTGCTTATTACCATGGACTAATTTTTATACAGGGGAGCACTACTAAGCTCATTACACCTGTCTAAAGATAAGCAGTGTTCAAGTTTTGAATTGGTAAACTGGCAGTACATAGGCAGCTCAATGAGCATGATACAACTGTCTAAATGATAGATATGTTCAAGTGATAAATTGGTGAAAGGATGGTGAATATAATTAGCTCATGAAATCTGTCTAAAACATAGACAATAAATCCTATTTTAGGATTTCCTTCATTAAATCTAAGCTGTCTGCCCTTATCAGATGGTTGCCACCAAGACTTCTAAATGCTTAAAGGTGCAAGGAAGCTATGGGAGTAATAAATGACAGACAAGAAATGTGGAATTCAGAAACCATCAAATGTTCTCTCTAAGACATAGACAACAAATCCTATTTTTGGGATTTACTTCATTAAATTCCAGCTGCATGCCCTGTCAAATGGTTGCCACTAAGACTTCTAAATGCTTAAAAGAGTGCAAAGGAAGCTATGGGAAGTAATAAATGACAGACAAGGGTTGTCAATTCAGAAACCATCAAATGGAACAAATGACTCTTACCAAGATGAAACTTTTCCTTACAGGTTATGCACTCAATTCCCCAGCATCCAGCAGGACAAACATATGGAAAGAGACTATGCATCCACAATGTATTTGCTGCATTTGATAATTTAAGGTTTAGAACCCGTTCAAGAACAAGGATGGAGCTTTCAAATTTGAAAACAAACCAAGTCACCATTAGTGCAGCAGAGATCAACAAAAGTTACTTAGCCACAGGATCTTGTGGTTATTTCATGAACCTAAATTCAAACCCTGGAAAACCAATCTGGCTCACCTTCCCACAAGATTCACAACATCTCCAACCAGAAGCATCAAGATGAAAGATTCACAGAATTTTCCATCCTCATAAGCAGAACTACAATCAAATATAACTCTTGTCAGGGTTCAAGGTATCTATAGAAACAACTTTAAGGTATATGAAGGGATTCTCAAGAGAAATAACTGAAGCACAAAAAGTATTCAAGAATGATCTCCAAATTGCACGATTGAAGAATGTAAAGTCCCTTATACATTCAAGTGACATTGGTTTTAAATTCTCTTCATGGTGGGAAGTACAAGAATTTTCATATGTGCAGCCATGTACAAGTCTCTGAGTATCTGCACCCATGCATGAAACCACCATAACCCACACAAGCCAACATATAGCACCATTTCCTATACAAATGTTATTTGTGCACCCAAAAAAAAGCTTCTTACACACTATATGTATTTGGCTTACTGTACATGCTTGTCAAAGAATCAAGCAAAATACCCTTCAAAACTGTACCATTAAATTAAAATGTGTCCAACAAAGCCCAGAATCCGTTGTCCTAAGGTATGATTCTTCATTACATATAAAAAAATAATGTATCTTGCAACCAGTTTAGCACCTCGTTTCAGAAGGAAGCGTTAATTGCCTTTCAACTAAAGCCAATATTTTCCCTCAGCGTTTACTCTATAAAGAAAGACAGGCATACTCAATATCTGTTTGCTCCTTTTCGGGATATGTACATTTAAATCAACCAACAACTAAACAAGATGACAAGTCTCATAATGGCAAGAATACATGACCATGGAATAATAATAATAATAAGAGTAGCTTGTACTGTCAACACAATTTTACCCCAAAGAAAAACAAAAAACCATACAAAACCATGCCTATTAGAATTGCACATGAGAGGCAGAGATGGTTTTCACCCACACACACAAGTCCTATAGTAGCAAGAATGCAGAAACCTGACCTAGTATTTTGGGGTTACATTATGGAAGGCTTCCTGACTGCCTTGTTCCCTCATCTTGGAATTTTACTTTACTAGATTTTTAGGTAATTTATCTTCAGTACTCCTAAAGGACCAGATACCAACAGAAGCCAGAAAAGGAAAAGAGCATACTTAAAGGGGCAACCAAAAAGGGGCAACCAACATACTTAAATTCATTTACCAGACTAACTTTAATTTTTTTTTTTTTTCCATTTCTGGAATTCAGGCAATAACAGCGTTTTACCTCTTGCCTCAATAGTAACATAAATTGCACAAGGGTTTTACCTACAAATAGATCACAACCTGAACTCATAATACATACCACTAAGGGCATATTCTATCAAAATCTGATCTTTCCAAACGACAGTCATGCCCAATAAGTCAAAGCTCAAGTCAGCAGCAAGCCCAACTATTTTGAAAAAAAAAAAATTAAAATAAAATGTAACAGAAATGAAATTCAACAGCAGCATTTGTCAGACTCTAGTTCCTTAGCATTCCCAAGATACGATTTTGACAACCAGAACAAAAAAACTAAAATAAACCCAAAGCACAAGATACAAATTCAAAACTTAGTACACAAGTAAAATGGGGGTCATTACAGATAACGCAAAACTTCTAACTTTAATAAGCACCCGCAACGGTGTTTAAAAAAGAGAGCTTACGCGCAACGATCACAGAGGTCAGCAAACTCGCCGGTGCGGCGACGCAATAACTTTCCTCGGCCTCTCAAGTTTCCTTGCAGTTGGAATTGAAGCAAACTTTCGTCAGCGACGTCGTCGAACCGCCGCCGACGCGGCCATGGTTTTCTAATAAAGCTTTAACAAACCCATCCGCCGCCGCATAAAACCCTAACCATAAATTACCAAAACCTAAACGACAAACAAAAAAAAAACAAGAAAAACGATTTATCGCGGAAAACGTGTTCCGTCGATTCAGTCGTGTAAATTTTCCATGGTGGATAAGGAGGCGCGTGAAAAACGTAAAAGCGTAAAATCCTATGTGAACTTTAGAACTCTATCGAGAGAGAGAGAGTGTGTGTGTGATGGTGAAGGGCGACGATGTGATGTGATTTGATTAGGGGTTGGGCTCTTTTCTGCAGAGGGTTTTAGGATTGAGAGAGAGAGAGAGAGACTCTGCGTGTGTGTGTGTGTGTGTGTGAAGAGTGCTGTTTTATTTTACGCAGCGGGGAAAGAAGAGTGTGCGTGTGTGCGTGCGCGTGTGCTTGTGTGCGTGCGCGTGTGCATGAGTCGTGTGTGCGGGCGCGTGAGAAGGAGATCAGATACGTGTTACATGTAGTAGTAGCAGTAGTAATGCAGTAGTATATGGCTTAAAGACCACGTTGATGAATAGGAGAAAGAGGGGTTGGCTTTGGTATTGGAGCGGACGGCGTCGTTTTTTGGGTGACTCGCGTTTTGAGTCTTCGTCGACCTCCGCGTCGCTGTCATTGGACGAATTTTCCAACCTTATCTGAATGCGATTTCTTTTCTGTGTTCGCGATGATGCTAATTAACGTGGACAAATCTTGCTACGTATTGGGTGAAATGTGAACTTCCTTTCTTTCTCGGCAAAACTCAGGTAGACCCTCTTATAAATTCAGGGTGCGTTTGATTAAATTGAAATCTGGTTACGAATTTATTAAGTGATTAGATTATTAAATATCAAATTTAATACATTTAAATAGTTTATCACTTAATTTTAGGAACAAAATTAGTTTAAAAAATTCAATACCACTTATCTGGTTCAGATATTCTATTTTTTATTATCAAAAGCGTCTAGACGTGTTAAAATTTGAATCTATTAAATTTAAGTGTTGAATTAAGTTATTGTCATCATGAACTCACCTATGAAGATGTGACAAATTTTGGATCTAAGGCCGGTTTCATAACCTATTTCAATACTTAAATTTAGACTCAATCTTAATCGTTCAAATGCATTTAATAACTAAAAATAGAATAGGTATTATTGAATTTTCTAAATAAAACTTAAATAACTAAAAAAATAAAATAGGTACGAATTTTCTAAACAAACTTACTCTCAAAAAATTGTGGTAAGCTAATCACATCACTTAATGTGATATACAGGTCAAATATATTAGTAGGGTAGCAATTTCCAACACGATTCAAAATACCACACCAATCTCGCAAAATTAATAGGTTTGGGTTGAACCTTCCCGACTTTGTGTTAGAATCGAGTCAAATCGATAAATCAGAAAGAGCGGAGGTGGAGTTTGGGTTAAACACTTTATAAAATTAAAATAATTTAATAAATATATTAAATATTTTATTTAACTAGGTGGCATATTCTTTTATTCTCAAAGGCATTAATCACTTAATTCTAAAATATTGTTCTAAATGAATTTGTTTGACTTGTGTAAAATTGGGTTATTATGTTGGACATGTAATGTATTACATTATTTTCATGATATTTTACTTTTGTTAACAGTGTGTATTATAGTTTTACTTTTGCTCATGATATTTTTTAAAATAAAAATTTGCTACGTTCTAGGACATAGAACTATAGTATTCTTATTTTATATTCTTATGAAAACTCCATTGTAAAGTTCACTATACTACCAAGATGAGAAAATAAAAAAAAGAAAAAAAGAAAAGAAAGTAAGCGGGTTATTCGTATGCGTTGGTGACCGTTAATTTACGGTCATGTTGAGGTCAAAAAAACAAACCTACTTAATTTTTTGGATCGGTTGGGTTGACATATTGCAACTTCGTAACTTCGGGACCGTCGATTACCCTATATATTAAATTTAATATTTAACAATTCAATTAATTAATATATTCATATTTCAAATTTCAGTTTTCAAATTTCAAATTGTCTCAAATGCACCTTAAATCTACATAGATCCGTCTACCCAAGTTTTGACCTTTTTTTCCTTCTTTCACAATCAACAATGGCACCACCTATACCATCATACCCGAAAGAGAGAGCTTACTATCGTTCTTTGAAAGAAAAAAGGAATCCATTTAGGAAAAGACCATTTGCACACTTCTCTTCTAGATTTGGTTTGGAATTTCTCCTTTATTTGTCGAGATTCACTCACCTCTTTGAGTTTCTATTGAAATGAGAAATGAGTTTAATTATCCATCTTTTGATTATACCTAATAAATTTTGGATAATTCAAATCAAATAAATTGAAAATTCTTGTATATCATAGAGCTCAAGTCCCTTAACTCTAAACCAAAAATTAAAAAAAAAAATCTCATTCCTTCCTATTTTGCTGTATGAGCAGAAATTGCTAATTAGCTAAAGTT